>VCAZ01000061.1:1057500-2365000 GCA_005784505.1 Bagarius yarrelli
TTGTACAGGGCGAGAAGTGTGAAATCTGGAATAAAACGTTCAGCAAGTGTGATTGTCAGGTGTACACAAACGTTTGGTCAGAGTGTTCAAATCAGACGTTAGGTAGTGTGATTGCTGTAAGAGAGAAAAAAAAACTGAATAAGCTAAATAGATTTTTAACACTTACATGTTGTAATTACTATGTTCTAAAAGAAAGAATATCAAAGTAATGAATGCAAAGAAACCTGTTATATTTACCTAAAGTAAGTTAATGTTTCCAAAATTTAAACTTTTGTCAAATACGTAGAGTACACAAAGTCTACCAATTATTAGAAATATCCCTTGCTTTCTTTAATGCAGTACTAGAATGGGAAACAGCTCAGCCAGACTGAACCCCTTCATACATGTTACTGGCTCGGCCAAATCCAAGCTCAACACCGAGTCCAGCGGTGGTCCTCAGCGCCTTAAAATGAAGCTGGAGGAGTTGGAGAGCCAGCTGAAAAAGAAGGATGAAGAACTAAGTGCCCAGCAACTACAGATCAAACAGCTGGAAGAGCAGCTGGCTCAGAATAACCAAGTCATTGCCGATATCTCGGAGGCTTTAAGAACCAAGTGTCTTCAGCTCAGCAGTCTACAGGAGGCTCTAAAGAAACAGCGAGATTTGGAACTTATGAACTCACCCGGTGAGACAAGTCAGAGGGTTGGCGGTCAGATGAGAGAGACGCTTAACAAGAGAAAAGGAGCCAAGGCCGGGGTTTCTGCGGAGCCCTCATCCAGGACATATAATTCGAGTAGCTTGCCCAAGTTCCACTTTGAGAGCGCACGAGTGTGGAAAGAACCGAGGTAAGAAAAAACCTCCTGTCCTGTAATGTAATTTATGAAAACAAGTCATTTCTTTCAGTTACATAATGTTAATAAAAATGGTTGTCTCATCCTTGATACAGGACTAATCAGGATGTGCCATTCAGATGGTAATCTCTATAGAGGCCATGTTGTGATAGCTCTCATTATCTTAAATCATACCATTTGGGGGTTCATTAATTATTCTGCATGCTGGTACTGACAATTAAAAAACTGGTGCATTTAATAACTAAAAGGTTCTCAAGTGCTGTCTAATTAGCTTGTCTTGAATAATTTATTAATAAAGCAAAAACATGTGTCAGCTCAATTCAGCACCCAGAGAGCATTAACTGTCTGTGCCAAATTACAGTTTATAGTTTGTGCACACATCACCAGCACAAACATAAATGTGTCTGCCCCAAACTGTTGCAACAGATGTCTTTGTATGTTGTAGTATTACATTATTCTTTGACTGAAATTAAACACTGTTCCAGCATGACATTGTCCCTGTGCACAAAGCTCCTGAGTTCCATTAAGACATTAAGTTGTATGATGACTGGAGTGGAATAACTCGAGTGTACTGTATTCTGACCCAATCCCACTTAACACCTTTGGGATGAACTGGAACACAGATTTCACCCCAGACCTTCTTACCTAGCATTAGGGTGTGATCTCACCAATCATTTTGTGGCCCGAATGAAAAAAATTCTCACAACCACACTCCACAATCTAGTGTACGTGTGGAGGTTATTGTTTTTCCAAAAAACAAGGTTGTTGGTCAGGTGTCCCAATATGTTTGTCTGTTCAATTCTTTATATATTTGTGTAGATATTTGCTGGTTATTTGCTTATCAAAGTTTAAATATATTAAACATAGACTTGGGGAAGTGGTGGCTTAGTGGTTAAGTTGTTGGACTGATACCAGAAAGACTGGGGTTTGATTCCCAGCACCACCAACCACTACTATGGGCCTCTGTGCAAGGCCCTTAACCGCCAATTGCTTAGTTGCAAAAATAGGAGATAACTGGATAAGGGCATCTGCCAAATGCTGTAAATGTCAATGTTCAGTAATACCTGAATCTACTATTGGATTACTTTCTCCTCATGACAGTGTGAAGAAGCTCCTAACAGATGCCTTAAATAAAAACCGATATTTAAAAAGGCTAGAAGGACAGCAGCTTCGAGACATGGTGGAGTGCATGTACGAGAAAACATACCAACAAGGAGATTATGTCATCAAGCAGGGTGAAGCAGGGAATCACCTGTTTGTGCTGGCAGGTAAGAATCCACCTACGGTATGAACTAAATGATGTCATTAGCACTGCCTTAATATTTGACATCATAATATCTTAGATTATGTGGGACTCATTACTGCTTGTTATCACTGGTACCATAGCATACAACCAGCAATTATTTTAGGTAGTATTTAAGGTTTTCTTGAGATAACAACATGCTAACACTGAAGATTTTCTCCAAAAACTATATACGAGAAACTTTTTATAGACAACTGCATCAGAAAATACAGCTTTTTTATGTAGTTTCACATATATTTTCTTGTTTAAGGTTTTACTGTACTGTTACACATATATATTAACCTGTTATTTAAACTTAAACTGGTACACTACTAACAGAACTGCTAAACTAAAATTATTTCTAATTAATTTGAGAATTCATTGATAATATCATGGAAAAAGAAATTGGAAAAATATAAGTACAGAGTGCAGAATGTGGCCTAACTTTTATGCACACTCATATCATATTTTTAACATTTATACAATGTTCTGAGAGAACATTTCTGAAAATTAACCACATTTCTGTAGCTTTTAAAATTGCTCCAACATTCGACAACAAAGAAATGTTATTTTTTGCAAGAACTTACTGAACGCTCCCGAAATTGTTTTCATTGTCGTGAACCTGTTTTTAAAATATAGATAATTATTTTTAATACAAAATTATGATTACGTTTTTTTCCCTCACACATGGAAAATGAAATCACTTTTACAAATTTGACATTTTGACAAAATCAAATTTTGAATTGTTATATAGAGTTAAAATGGTTCGGCTATTATGGCAATAAAAATAACATGCCAGCTATAATGAAACTTAAGACAATACTATGTCTTTTCTTAGAAAGAAAGTTTCAAAACAAAGTGTCTTTTAAATGTATTTAATGAAGTAATTTAATGTGATCAGTGAATCAGTGATGTGCTTCTTTGTATTTACAGATGGCAACCTGGATGTCTATCAGAACAATAAACTGCTTACGTCAATTGCAGTTTGGACAACTTTTGGTGAATTAGCTATTTTATATAACTGTACCAGGACTGCATCCGTTAAAGGTGAAGTATTTTCAAACAATGGAAAAAAAATGTTTTAAAATAATAAAAAACTGTGAATGATGCAAATAATCATGTGTTGAGTTTGGATAGTGGAGAGGATTTGGCCTAGATTTAGGTATCAGAGAATTTAATCAAATTAAACAGCCTGTGTAAAATGTTTTTTTCTTGTTTAGATTAGCAGATCAAGTGTGTTAAATAAACATGGTGACCTCAGACTTGGAGGAAATTTAGGGTTTAAATATTGTCAAACTCATCAAATACAAGATCTTTGTATCACAAAGCATTAAATTTATTTTGGCTGAAGGCACTTTCTCTAATGTTTTATGAAATCTATCATAAAAATACACTGACCTCATGTAAACCTCCTGCTTTCTCATACTGGCATGTCAACCTCATCATAACGATATTTCTTAAATTGGTTTTGGCTTCCACAGCTTAGCAGAACATTTTCACTCCACATTGTGATTTTATTTTGTTGTGCTTGCAGCGGCCAGTAATGTCAGAACTTGGGTTCTGGACCGGGAAGTCTTTCACAATATCATGAGAATGACCTCTGAGGCAAGACATGAGCAACACCGCAATTTCCTTAGAAGGTGAAGTATTAAATCTATCACACACTCAGCTGTTTATTTATTAAAATAGATACCACATCATTGTTAGAATCTTAAATCTGTTTTAAAAAGTATTTAGAAATATTGATAAAATCTGATAGAAGCTACTTTTACAAAAACATACACATAAATTTGTATGAATGAAGTTGTGAATAACATAAAAACGTTATAAGCTTATAATTGTAAAAAGTATGTTTTCTCCCTTAAAAGTTTTATTTATTTATTTTGGCAAGATCAGAATTGTAACTTCAGGTTTTTGGACACAGAAAAGTCTTCAAAACGGCGGACTTTGCAATGTCCCTTTTCCCCTTCAACTCTACGTTTAGGACAATGTGACTAAGAAGTAATTGACTGTTTAATGCTGTTAAAACCTTTTTTTTATTCGGCATAAAACAATAACTAAAATGAAGAAGTGTCAGTTTTTAATAAATATATATGAAATAATAATAAATGTATAATTGCTAAAATTGACTATGTTGTGGTATTGAACACTGTAAAACATGCTGTCATTGGAAAATAATTAACTTTAGAGTGGTGAGTCGACACACATTGCTGTATATATTATTTTCCAATAACAGCACATTTCTTTTTTTTACCTTGATAAAGCCTAGATCCAGATAGACAATGTTGCCTTCCTAATTACACACATACTTCCAGATTTACAGCACACTGTCGAGTCTAGCCACAGTACATTTATATAACAGAAGGAGTTTTTCATAAGATAGAATGCAAGACAACACATTAAATACCCAAACAATGCAGAGAATCGTCCTTTACTGTTTCCTTATGATTAATAGAAAGATAAGAAGGATAAAGTAGCAGAATTAACTATGGATTTTTGACAGTCTTTTGCCAAACTGATGTGTCTGCAAACTCCTCCTGACTCTAAATACACAATATAAAAAGAAAAACGTGACTGGACCCTAACCCAAATTATATGTATGAGAGTATTGGAAAAACACAGCTGTTGCTTATTCTCCTTATTATACTTATAAACATATTTTCTACAGAAAAATCGCTATCCTGTTTGATATATGTGTAATTTCAAATTTATGTGTATTTTATTTTTTATTTGATTTTAGTGTTTCACTTTTGGCTAATCTTCCAGAAGACAAACTGACCAAGATTGTTGACTGCCTGGAGGTGGTAAGTGAAGATTTTATCTCTATTCTTGATATTTTCTTAAACACAGATCAAAAATTAATTACACCCCCAATCATTGACCTTTGTGTTGGAGTGCAGGCATTAAATCTGTCAGCTTTTGGGCCGGTAACTTGTTAGCATAAATATTTGACATGTCGCTATTATAATTTGATTGGGCCAAGTAAAGTGTTCCTGATATAAAGGTTAAGGGTAGAAATGGGACACAGTCTGTGCTTTGTTACAGATCTGCTGGACAGCTGATTCAGCCTGCCGACTGATTTACTTCAAAGTTCTCTGAGGCGGCCAAAGCGAATGTTTCTAAAAGAGTGTGGACTTTGTCAGCTTTGTGTCAAATAACCCCATCTATATCCCCATACCTCCTAAAATACTTCAAGGCCATTCCTCTTGGTCATATCTTCCTGGGTTCGAATGCAAGAATATGATTTAATCATTTTGATGGGGTTGATTGTAGTCCCTACTGGGTGGAGGTGGGGCGGTGGGTGCAAGGTAACTCGATAGCAGTGCAGATGTTTTGTACACCAAAATGTTTTGAACTTCCTGGTTTTAAGCACTCTACGACTCTTCTGGAGAATGTTTTGGAGGATATGACTGTAGGAGCCAGAAGAACACGTGGATAGATCGTAAATAAATTTATAGAAATGACACTCCTGAGAAAAGGAGCAAAACGGACTTTCAGGAATTTATAACTGGTCTCTAACGCTCAATTAAAATATGTTAGCAATTTTTAAAATGCTTGTCGCTGACATAAAGCTTGAAAGCTGTCCAGATTCACCCCAGAGTCAGACCAACATGTGTTAGGTAATGATGATGTTATTCGGTGTGAGTGTGATAGTGTAAACATACACTTATTGTTCCTGGAATAAGTTTTTTTTTAAAACCTCCTTCCAGGGATTTGTTAAGTGTCCACTTCAGACTTCTTCCACTTCTGTGAGTTTTGATGATTCCCTCCAGTGAAGATATGATATCACTGGGCAGCATCCAGACTGGAAACATTTTGTTTGGAACATTATTTAATTGTTAAACACTTCCACACTGTTTATAGTTCTTAAATCATTCAATATTTAATGGCAATTTTATGTCTATATCTATCTTAATAAGGGCACCTTGGGCTTTGTAGTTGTATTTTTAGTTATTTGTTTTATATTTTTTCAAATCATGCAATTTGTATTGTACTGTAATGTATTATGATATATGGTATCATGACCAATGTATCGTGATATGTATCATATCATAAGGCTCTTGCCAGTACACAGCCCTAGTGCATTAGCTAAAGGCTCAATATCCCACTGTTCAAGTAAAGTATTTATATATTTGTCTATCTGGTTAACAAAAATTAGTAGAATTACATAAATTAAAAATATTTTAACGACTGATTGCCAAAATACATTACTAGCTTACAAATAAAACAATAATTTTAGGAGATAATCGATTATAAGAATGACAGTCAACATGCCTGAACCTTATTTTACTCTGGACTCTGCTGAGGTGTCGACTATAAAGCATTTGTTTCCAGTCTATGTTTAAAATTTCTACAAAGTTATTTTCATCAGAGATAATTTTATGGTGCACTTATGAGTGAAAGATTGCAGTCTTCCTGTAAACTCCTTAGAGAATATCCCTACAGGAATACGGCAGCACTGTCTTTATGGGAAATCAATAGCTAAATAAGATCTTCTTTGTATTTCCTTATTAGGAGTATTATGACAAAGGCGACTATGTCATCCGGGAAGGAGAGGAAGGAAACACATTCTACATCATTTCCAATGGAAAGGTAAAGTATCGCTGCATGTATATTGGATTTTATTCCAGTTTATAGATTATCATATGTAAGCAATTTGTGCATAATCTAGAATCAGGTTCACCCTTTCATTTTAAACCAATTCTGATATTTAACCTGCTCCTTAAATTTTATATATAAATTAAATACCGCCTTAAAAGCGCCTTAAATCTTAACCCCTAGAGTAAAATCTGGCTACTTAACCCCCCAAAAGACCTCTGGTAACGTTCCCTCAACAGCACTATGTTGGGGCTATAGAGGAAATATGTGTCTGTTTTTGTGGGAGGTAGAGCATGTTGAGATAAATCAGTAACCTGACACTACAAGGTTAAGAGACAGAGGTCTCCCCTGGGAAGTAACAGGAACTGTTCATCACGAGCTACCCAGTCATGGATCCCCCAGTGGGCCTCGACCATAGCTGCAACTCTGGCTGCAATTGGGAAGGCAGATTTTTTTTAAGAGAGAGATTTAAGTGCCGGAAATGATGCTTCTCGTCAGCCTGTCGCCACCCTGTCCAAGACATCATGTTGGGAATAAGACCATTAGTGCTAGCCACCAAAAAGCTGCCTATTAGGTCAAGAAGGTCAGCTGTGGATCACTTTACAAGAGGAATTGTGTGTCTAATTATGGATTTATAGAAAAGACCCGGAAGTTCTAAATAGGGGCTTTGGAATAAATGTGTTATATAATAACGGATGTGTTTGCGGATCACTGAACACCCCTGTTATTTGTGTTGTGAGTATATTAATAAAATGACAGAATAAATATTAGGTTATAGGCCGCAGTATTCTGGATAGTTCTTTGTGAATATGGTCATATAATGGTCATATAATGCTATTCCAGTGTTCCAGGGGGATTCATTAATTAATATTAATGCATCATGATTTATCACTTGTGTCAAGTGAATCACTGTTAATGATGGACTGAATAATATGTTCTCTAAATGTCATACTGGATGTGATTCTTCTCAGATTAAAGTAACCCAGAGCACTAAGGATCACAAGGAGCCCCAGGTCATCAATACTTTACAAAAAGGCGACTACTTTGGAGAAAAAGCCCTCATCAGGTAACATGAACCGCACATTATTTTACGATATTAGCTGCTGATAGCAGTTTGTGTTCATGATTAATGATTAATTAAAGTGATTCTTCCTGTAAGTGAAACCAGAATGAGATTTCAAACAGCCCTCGGGTTACCATTAATTTGCAGACATGATGCAATATCCTTTTTTATTGCAGTGATGATGTCAGGTCAGCTAATATTATAGCAGATGAGGATGGCGTTGAATGCCTCGTCATCGACCGGGAGTAAGAACACACACCACTTTTCCCTTTGGCTATTGGTCTGTTCCCGTTGACTTTGTTCTCTAATAACTTTTATTATTCCCTTTCCCAGAACATTCACTCAAACTGTTGGCACCTTTGATGAGCTTAAGAAATACCTTCAAGGTTATGTTGAGACTTTAGCCCGTGATGACAAGAAGAGAAATGCAAAGTGAGTGATGCAAGTATAAACATGTGTTCTTAAACACTATACACACTCTATGTATTTGTATAGTGTTTTCAAACAATAAAATATAAATAAGTAAAACTATTTACCATGTATAGTAGTTTCTCCAGGCTGCCATACAGTACAGTAATAATTTATATTTGATCTCAGAGAAATATAATGATTGTGCTATTTTTTATGCAGGAGGTCAGGAGGCAGTACTCCCAGCTCTCCATTGTCCACTGATCATGTGCAGCTTAAGGAAAAGGACTTTACTTCATCACTTTCCTTCAGAAACCTGGAGATCATTGCTACTCTTGGAGTTGGGGGCTTTGGTAGGGTTGAACTGGTATGTGTTTTACATTCGTACAGACTCATACAGGAACTCATCTAAATATAAATTAATGTTAAACCTTCAATCAACTTAGAATTTGACTGTTAGGATATAAATGTAGGTATACAGGATGTTACTGATAATCACATACTGTGGTGTCCCCCACACCTGGATAGGCTTCCCCTTGAATCTGGTCCTTTTAAGGTTTCCTCCTAACATCATTTCAGGGACTTTCTCTTAGCTACCAATTGCTGTATTTTTGCTAATTTAGGATAATTTGTCTGCAAGGCTGCTTCGAGACAATGTTTATTGTTGAAAAACTTTACAATTAAAATTAAATTGGCCCTTTAATACTAGACGTCGATCAATTTATTGGTTTTGCCAATTAATCTGCACCGATAGGTGATTACCCGGAACGATCAGTTATTGCCAAAAATGGCAAAAATTTATCCGCTGATAAATTTTCCAGATTGTGTTGGTTGCTGGAGCAGCTGATAAGGGTCTGTTGTCATTATATAGTTCCAGAGCGAGAGGAATGGCAGATCATTGGAAAATATTTAGGCTCCGTCTGAAATCCCATACTACTTATTTACATTATACATTTTATAACTTGAATGTACAATTTATCCTGTTTAGCATTTTTTGCTTTTGCTATTTCGATTAGGTTATACATTCCAAAAATAAAAGCAAAAAGTGTGACACTATACATATAATGTACATTTATGTAATTATGGAACATTTATTTACCACTCTGACTTTGGATTTACGAAAAATAAGATTCTGTTTATAAAGCAAAATAAAGTTTGCTTTAAAAGTATTGTTTATTGTTTGTTTGTTTCAACATTTAATAATACATTTTTAAATGAAGTTTATTTTCATTTTATCATTTAAATAAAGTTTATTTATAAAGTGCAGTACTATTTTACGTTGACTGTTATGTTTATTGTGTGTATGTATATGTTTTTGTTTTTTTTCATTTTTAAAACTAATAACTAACGTTAATTGATCCATTATCGGAAAATGCAGTCTAACTTTGCTACTGGTAAAATCCAATATTGGTTGACCTCTAAAAATACCCTGGATTAGACACAAGCTCATTTCAGCTTGTGTCTAATAATCCTGGCTTAAAATATAAACATTTGTTAATATCTTCCACCAGGTGAAAGTGAAAAATGAGAATGTGACTTTTGCACTGAAGTGTATTAAGAAACACCACATAGTGGACAACAGACAGGAAGAACACATTCACTCCGAGAGGAGAATCCTGAGTGAGACCTGCTCCCCGTTTATTGTCAAGTATGTTAAATTATTCCGTACTTGTAGCTATGACATTAAATGATCCCAGCGATAAAGCATTATTCAAGCATTTATATCTGCATAATTAATAGTTGTTCAAATTAGACTATTAGTTAGTTTAAATTTTTGGAAAAACATTTTTAGCCCTCATCTCTATCTAAGGTTAACTTGGTTAAAAAAAAAAAAATAGTTGAATTATTTGAATTAAATTCCCAACTTTCTAAAAGTGCTTATTTCCCACCCCCTCCCCTAGAATGTACCGTACATTTAGGGACAGCAAGTTTGTATACATGTTGCTGGAGGCATGTCTGGGTGGAGAGGTCTGGAGTCTGCTGAGGGACAGGTTAGTTTGAATATAAACTCACAGAAAGTAAAGATTTTGCTCTCTTTTGCTCTTATTGACGTCTTGTATCATGTGATGTATTTACAGAGGAAGTTTTGATGAAAACACTGCCAAGTTCTGTGTGGGTTGTGTGACCGAAGCGTTTGAGTATCTTCACAAAAAAGGAATTATTTACAGAGACCTGAAGCCTGAGAATCTGATGTTGGACTCAGATGGATATGTGAAACTGGTAGGCAAAGTTAGGGAGCTGTTGATATTTTGTCTGGTTAACAGTCGGAACACTGTGTGGTTGACTCTAATTAATCTCTTCTGTTAGGTCGATTTTGGTTTTGCTAAGAAGATCAAATGTGGCCAGAAGACATGGACATTCTGTGGGACCCCTGAATATGTCGCACCTGAGATCATTCTGAATAAAGGTCATGGCCTCAGTGTGGACTTTTGGTCTCTGGGAATCCTAGTCTTTGAACTTTTGACTGGAAGGTTTGTAAAGATCAAATATCTGACTGGCTAAAAATAAAGTTATCTGCTTTAAAGTGCTACAAAACTTTAACACATGATGCTTGTGAAGAGACTGAACACAAAACTGTGTAAACATTATCGACCCTCTATCTCTAGCCCTCCATTCACTGGCTCAGATCAGATGATGACCTACACCTTCATACTAAAAGGCATGGAGAAGATGGACTTCCCAAAGAAGATCTCAAAAAGACCTGGAGATCTTATTCGGAGACTCTGCAAGTAAATGCTTATTCTTCTAAGAGTTTATTGTCAAAACAAAACAGTGTCCATTTTACATTCTATAGAATCCAACTAATCAGAATTAATTTCAAAGACCTGAAGGCATTTTCAGTTTTTTGCGTCATGTGCATCCAACCTTCAGCCATCATAGTGTGGGAAGCCTGGTTTTTCCCGGCCAATCAGAGAGATGCTAATCATTTAACAGCATCTGTGAGCTGATATACTGTATGTGTCAGAGGTCCGTCAGCACTTTCCACTGAGTGTGTTACACTGAGCTGTAAGAGCTGGCTAAAAAATGGAAATTGTAATCAAATATAAAATTAGGAGACAAATGGACCTAAAAATAGCTGTTTCACTGTAGTTACTGATTAATTAACAGTTCAAAAGGCAAAATGTAACAAGTACAAAACTTTATTTTCTCTTGTAGACAAAATCCCTCAGAGCGTCTCGGGAATATGAAGAATGGAATAAACGATATCAAGAAGCACAGGTGAAGGAAAACACACACAGACCCACTGACAGGTGGATGTTGAACAGTGTGTTGACTGTGGAGTTTTGGAAGACTGTGTTTACTTCCTGACTTCTCCAGCCAGACTTGATTTAGACCGTAATTATAGAGTCTGGAGTCAAAGAAAAAGCTGGGATCTGCTGCTCATTTGTAGTTCCTCTTGCTTGAGCATTTTTAATCTTAATCAAATTTAGGTTTTAATGTGGTTCGTTTCGCATTTCCTTAAAGGCTGCGAATGAGTAGCTGCTCTAATGCTAAAATTGCAATTTTACACAGCTGACTATTTATATATTTCTCTATACCACAAAGAAAATCTAACTGTATGGAACTATATAAAAAAGAACTTCCGTTGAGAAGTGTTTTTATAGATTTTTTTATTATTTTACAGATACACAACTCCTTTTTCCTGTCATTGTTGTAAACTCAAAGTGCTGCACTGAGAATTTATAATCCAATTGGTGCATAAAGTTGAGCAGATGGATCTTGATCTCTGTAGCAATCTGCAGCTTGATCTGATTTGCGGTGTACAGCCCCAGGCGTAGCGGATGGTCCGCTAATAGTCAAGAAAAATATCTTCTCTTCCCCTCTCAGTTCAGACAGGATCCTGGACAGACGTTCCCATATTTCATTACACATTGTTTGTTATTATAAACACTAACTTGCATGCAATCAGTGTAAGGAATTTCATGTCATGTCGAGGACAGGTTGGGAAATTTTGTGTGGTATTATAATGTGCTGTGTTTATTTATTGTACAGGTGGTTTACTGGTTTCAGCTGGAGTGGCCTGAAAGAGAGGACTTTAACATCACCACTAAAAAGAGAAGTAAGAGATGATAATTTACTGACCTGAGTGACTTGGTTGATCTTGAGATGAATTGATCTTTTAACTTGCGATCAGAAAAGAAATTAGTGAAGAATATACACATATTTATTTATTCATTCATTTTCTATGCCAGCTTATTCCCTAATTTGGGGTCACAGGGATCTGCTGGAGCCTATCCCAACCGTCTTATCAGCCAAACAGCTGAACGTATAGAAATGTTATCTTATTTTTAGCAGCATGAAAATATGAAAATAGTTAAAGAGTTAAGTCAGGTGGTGAAGGTGGTGGACTACTGCTCAAAAGAAAATAAGGATCTCCAAGCCGCCACTCTGGGGCCTTTGAGTAATTCTAAACTGCTCATAATGGAATGAAATGAGATAAATGTACGTCACGCCGAATAAGGACATCTACCAAACAAATGTTAATGTAATATACAGCTCATTTTTTTAGCGTCTATTATTTATATTTACAACATTTGGCAGACACGTTCATCCAGAGCAACTCACATTTATCTCCTTTATACAGCTAAGCAGTTGAGGCTTTAGGGGCCTTGCTCAGGGGCCCCGACAGTGGCATCTATATCTATATCTATATTAAAAAAAAGTGTTTTTTTCATGTGGGAAAATATAAAGTTCTGAATATACTGGAGTGAATAGTGAATAAATCAGAAGTGACTCCTTTTATACATTTTGAATGAACATATAAATATTTATGTAAATGGTTCACTGTACAGGATTATGTAATAACCTAATAATAACATATTAGACTGATCGAAACTATTATAAGATCCACTGTTATAGAAAAATGACTCATGGTGGCTCTAGGTTAAGGTGTTGGACTACCAACCCAAAGATTGTGGGTTCAATACCAAGCTGCCACTGTTGGGCCCTAAGCAAGGCCCGTAATTGCTCAGTTGTATAAATGAGACAAATGTAAGTCACTCTGGAAGAGCATCTGCCAAATAATGTAATTGTAAAATGTAAATATGATATATATTGTTTGTTGGTGAATGATTGGTAACTAAAATTGGTTACTCGAACCTGAACCTACCTAAAGTGTGAGAAAAAGAAATGACACTTCATCTTCCTACTTTTTCTAGCTGAAAGGACCGACAGACCACAGCTACTTTGACAGCTATCCACCTGAAGATGAAATTCCCCCCGATGAGCTTTCCGGTTGGGACATGGACTTTTAACAACCTTCTTTTTCCTCTTTATTTACCTCGGTGTGAACAAGGTCAAAACTCCTACATCATCCTATTTCCCCCAACCACAAAGCCAGCAGAAACCCAGCTTATGCCACAACATTGTCTGACAAAGCCCAGCCTTGAGCACAGGCCATATTTGTGCTGGAGTAGGTGGCAGTGTGAAGGAGGAACAACCAGCTGGGAATGTGGCATTTGAAAAGAACTAGGCCAGTGTTATTTGGATGATAATAATAATAATAATGATGTTAGAAACCCTGCTCAGTGTTATTAAATTTCATAGGGTTTATCTGCCCGTTTACAGAGATGGATAAATTATAACTGTTGGGTAAAGTATACACCACAGAGTTCTCAGAGAAACACGGCGCAAAAGGTTTAAATTGCAGACTTTGAACAGCAAAGGAAATTATGGGGAACCAAAAGAAATATTTACTTTTTTTTTTTACCTGGAGAATCAAGAAAGTGAGCTGTGGCTGCTTCTGGAAGTGCTGAACTTCTCCCAAACTGAATGTGTGTAAAACGCCAGTGAACTGTGGCCCAATGTGTGTGTAAAATCAGACGCCAGTGATGTGGCAGCTCAGCTGCTAAAATCAGACCACAGAAGATGAGCTCAGCTGCTAGATTTTTGTCACCTAAATAAATTTGTGTCAAATATTTATAACCATTGAGAAACTGTGCAGAGCCTGAAGGGAGCTGGAAAAAAGTGTGTAGAGCCGGAAAAAGGTGCTATTTTAGATTCACCCCGCCTCTGCACCTGAGCCAAACCCACATCTGTAAATGTTCTTAGATTAATATATCAGTTTATATTAGGACACGCTGGTATGAGGTTGTCTGGTTTGTATTTTCTTGTGATATTTTATCCATAGTTGCCTAATTATTGAAACAAATTTGTAATAAAAAACAAAAGCAGTGGAAAATAAAACTTTATTGATTGTCGGTCAAAAAAAAACAAACCGATCTTACAAGTGGGGTGAATGAACAGAAACAAACTTTCAGTCAGTAACGAGAAACACATTTACATTATTCGTGTGAAGGCTCCAACCCAAATCTCACCTGAAAAAAACCCCGCCATGATACGCACCATACAGAAAATAAATAAATGCATTTAAAGCACATTTCCATATACAAATATAATTTCTTATTAAGCTTATTATACAAGCACAACCTTACACCCAATTCAATTTACACAATAGATTACACAGTTTAGTATATAGGAAACCCTTTCTGTAAAAATATATTATACAAATATTGAAAGAGTGCTTTGTTTTCTGCTCTTTATGTGTTATATATTAAGGCAATTGCGCACTCTTACATATATATTTTTCTTTAATCGGATACGGTGCATGTGTATAAAATGTCAAACCTACGAAAAATATATATTTCGTAACATGCATTGGAAACGAGGCGTTATTTTTGTGTAAATATAAAAAGGTATAAAGGAAACAAAATGACGGAAGAGATATTTTGTCATAACTGAAATGACACATCATCGTAGACAATGACAGCACTTTCGAGGATCAGATCACATATATAAATGCATAGACCTGTATGTATTATTTATACAAGTTATTTATTAGTAAACTAATTTATTCTTAACTTTAATTGGTGTTCACAAATTGTTTAGAGTGACAGTGAGGCATTTTTTTCTGGATTTTGGATAAATTGTCAAATCAACTTAATGAATTCTGGGCCAAATGTAGGTTTTCTGGAAATTAACAGCAAAAGCATGATAACATTAATGTTTACTTGAAATTCTACAACAGGTCAACAAGGGCACTTGGTCAGTAAGTACAAATGAGTTTAGAATGAGAGCATCCTGAAAAAGCTTAAGGTTGTGGTCTGTTCGCAAGTTCTATCAATAAAAAAACAAAGGTTCCTTTATTTCATCGATCTATTTTTCGTTTAAGGTAGGATTTATTTCTCGTTCTAGTCTTTAAGGTACTTTGCTGAACAGTCTACAGCACATAGTGCTTGTGAGTAGTGTACTAAATCACTTATTTGCAATGCTGCTGTTTCATCAACACACCGAGTTAAAAAACAATTTGGCATTGAAATAAAATATATATCTCTTTTAGTAATATAGCAGCAATAGATAAGCATGTGAAGATTAAAATGATTATGAGTAAAGTAAATTTAAAATAATTGTAACAGTTTAATAGTAATAAAAAAACCCTACACTGTACAACTTCATATTATCGTTTATCCCTACATCCTCAACACACAACAATCCACATATCCGAGAAAGAGCAGAAGTGAAAAAAAAAAGAAGTTCATAACAGCCATGTCACAGAATGACTTATGTTCGATTGGGTGGGCGATTTTCCAACATTTGCCAGACAGTACAAACTTTACAAAAAGCAGTTGTCCTCTGATGTAGAACGGAATCCTCATCATGTAGCTACAGGGATGTAGTCTCTCATCCAGTGCAAAATGGAAATGGGATAGGTCAGGTGATCAGACAGAGTCTGGTGTGGAAAAAAAAAGGATTAAACAAAGCATTATCGGCAGGCGCAGGAGTCCACTGTCATGTTCGGGTAGACCTTCAAGACGACGTTTTTGTCCTCGTCAAAGAAGAGGATGCTGAGTGAGGACATCTTTTCAGGGACACAGCAAGGCTCGGGAATGCCAGGTACAACACCGACTGCTCGGACAATGCTCTGGATGGTGGCGTGGTTGGAAGGTTTCAGCGACTGTAAACAAGGTAGAAGGTTTAGTCGGTATATCGCTTAACTCACTGGGATCTACTTACTTATGACAGAAAAGTTCTAAATAATATAATAATCTTTTCACTTGGACAAAATGAAGCAATACTTTTGCTCCAAAATTGAGCTGCAGATGACAGTTTAATGGTTAAATCAACACAAAATACTCTTGTATAACAAATGTTTTTTTGTATTAGATACCCTGAAAGTATAAAATGCACAATTGACAGCTGACTTAAAGGAACACTGCTCACTGGAGCTCCTATTAATAATCCTCCTTATTTTTCATCTATAATTATAAACCAAATAAACTGGTTTAAACAGGGAGTTTTGAGAAATTTGCCAATGGTTTATTTTTAAAAAATTCCACAGATATGAATAATAACTGTGTGAATGTGTGTCTGTTCAGTGAGGTGTTCTAGGATCTAGGGCTACTTATCAAGGTGTGTGTTGTACATAACCACATTGTACCACTGGATGGAGCTGATTATCCATTTTAACATACCTGCAGCTCTGCTTTGGTTAAGCAAGCTTTACATTTACGAATCAATTTGTGATGATCTCATAAGATTAATTTTTTAAGTAGCAAATGTTCAAAACATTGTATTCACTAATGTAAGGGACTTTTCATCTCCCCAAAAAAATAAAAAAATTAAATAGGTGTGAATGTGTGCACAAAATGATGTACCTTTGGCATTGGAAACTGACAGGATCCTGAGCAGTAATAAGCATCAAACGACTTTGGAGAGATAATCCATTCACTCCAGCCAATATCGGCGAAGTCCACCTTCAGATATCTGCGAGCGCAGTTCTTTGGCTCGTTCCACTGTTTCTTCCTTGCTTTCTTTATGGTCTGCTCGTCAAACTGCAGAAGAGGGTTCTTGTCTCTAGGGTTCTTACGAGGTTTCTTGCGAGAGCGTTTGGCTGCCTTGTTCTCAACAGGGTCATATGGGCTTGTCTCCTCCCAGGTGTGGATCTCATAAGGGTACTCGGGACCCGGGAGCTCATTGTTCTGGAGTGGTAGAAGAATATTGGCGGAGCGCTTTGTCCTGTGTGGTAAAGTGCTATTGTGGTTGTGTAGTCTGAGTTTCTGGAGTCCAGGCACTAAGCTCACTTTGTGTCTCTGGAGAGTCGACACCACACTTTCGGGCTCGGAGATGGCCGAGTCGTTGGCGTAAACCAGAATGTAGGGTAAATGATCAGACGAGAGCTTCTTCCATGGTGTTTGTCCTTGTGAATCGATGGAGATGCCAATGAGAAGCTCACGATGATGTTTTGCTTCGTTAACTTGACGAGTGATGTCCCTCCACTGCCAAGATATGAAGTCTCTGTACATTGTGGAGACGTTAATGAGGGAGTGTCCAAGGTTTCTGGTGCTGTCGTTTACAGATGCGAAGCTCCAGATGCTGAGGTGAAGGTGACCGTGCCGTCTGAGGCCATGCCGAGCACAGGGCTTGGACTTGAAGCATCTTTGGCTGCTGTTCCGTAAGTCTCCGATAGAATAGTGCAGCGTTGCTGAGAGAACATCCTCCGAGTTGGTTAGAGATGTTAGGTTAAATATCTGAAGCTGCTTGTTGTTGATGGTCCCTGGATAGAGATTGAGAGTTATTACATTTGTAGACATTATTAAAGTAATTTTTAAGGCTAAAGGTTTTAGCTTTACGTTCAGAAAACTTTTCAGCTCTGGTTAGTGATTTTTATGAACTTTTAATCATGGACATTCCTGTAAGGACGGCTGAGATTGAACACAATGCGATAGAACTTGTACACCAGGGTCTGAAGTAAACTTTATTTTTCAAGTCAGTGAAGAAGCAGGGATGATATGATCAAGTTTTCCTATACTACCCTAACAAATACTAAGTCACCTTCAAAAAAATACTATCCTGGATAACTTTTTGGCACCACACTAGTGAGGCATGAATATAGCATCTAAAAACAGACACTTCAGCTGACACTTGTGCGCTTTTTATTTTGCGCCCTTTAATTTGTGCATGCAGATTTTGACGTCAGACTGGGCACTGCAATTACAACCGCAAGCGCTCCAGCTTACCAATTCAGACTTCATTACACCGTTTCATCTATCCTTCAACAGGGATAAAAATGTAAGCGCTTAGTATTTAACTCCAACGCGTGCCGGTGGAGCAGGTGGATTTTTGATCGTTTGCACAAAAAAACTAACAAAAGTGGTGGTCTCATATCTGTTGTATTTACAGTCAATAATTACGATTAGACTTAATGCATGCAACATCTCTTTAACAATTAATTAAAGAAAAAAAGGTGTCACATACCCGGGTGCGCTTTAAAGCTGCGCACCGTGTTGCCGTCCCGGTGCGGAAAACTCGCGCTCGTGTACTTGCTGTAGAGCATCTGCATGTGCTCAGATACGGTATCCTGCACGGACTTCTCCGACTGATACGTGTCCGTTTTGTGTCCAAAATCCTTGGTTAGTCTAGAGAAGTGATCTTTCAGCATGGCACAATATCCACAACACACGCAGCTCCATCCCAGAAAGAAAACCAGCAGGCGATCCATGGTGCCAAGGAAAAGCTTTATTAGAACACGCTATGCTGTTCAAGTGCGCTTAACTCTCCTACAAGATATCATCACACGAGAGGAAAAGACAAAGCCCAAAGCTGCAGTGTGATGAAGGAGATGAAGAAAGTTTGTGAGAGTTGTGTTGAGTGTGGTGCGCCTGGTGCGCGCTCTTGGTTTTGTGCGTGGACGCTGCGCTGCCGGAGCGACAGCCAATCGCATCCACGCTCTGCTCTCATATGAGTGCAAAGCGGAACGGGATGCAAATTTATGGGGCTTAGGGGAGAGACCTGAGGTACTTCACGTAGATTCATCCACATGATAGTCATAGAGAAATAGAAAGAGGGGAGTAGGAAGAAAGAGAGACAGAAAAAATAAAAGAAATAGAAAAATAAATAAAAACAAGGCAAGAAACATAAACGATATTGGGACTTATTGTGTAAGAGCATCATAACATCTCTGCGTAAATATTTATCTGGAATAAAAGATTAATTAGTTAAGAGTGTAATGGCTTATAAAGGGTATTAAAAGCTTTTAATGCCAGTACAATAAGTATACAAAGGACAGAGTCTGAAGGACAGAGTCTGATCTGGTCTTATCCATAAACACCAGACTCATGGACAAGGCTTTTAGTAAATTTCATTCCTTTCGTTATAAACCAGGAAGTAAAAAATGGCACATTTAAGGACACAATATAAATTAACATATATTGCCATAAATAAATAAATAAATGTTTATGATAAGAAAAATCAACAACGCTGTACAAAATAAACGATTTATTAATTAATGTAACAGTATTTTTGACAAAAGCATCAAAGCATCATGAAAAACAGCAAGTAAAAGTTAAAAGTCTTTTTTTTTTTTTAGCAATAACTAAAACAAATGTAAACAAAGTAAAAAAAAACCCTATATACCTGAAGACCTTCAAACAGGATTATTATTATGCACAAAACCAAACAAAATTAATATTAAAGATTCCTGTGGTTTAATCACAGTCTGCGTCAGACGGTACACTTGATGTAATGGTCAAAGATGACAACGTGTTGATAGATGTCAGACTTTATAGATATTCTGGGCGAGTGTTCACAAGGTGTTGCCTGTAAAGTTAAAGAAAAAAATAAGGTTTTTACTCATTCACTGACTTATATAAACACTGGCATTAAATTGATTGACAGATTTTTATTCGTTTCAATTCTGATTCCTTTGAGTCACTCATTCCTGAGTTTTATAAGACCACTTTATATAGGCATGGTTCGGCTTCCTGTAAACAAAGATTTAAGAGGATGAAAAGAAAACAACAAGCAATTCTTGTTTATGACATTTAGCTGTTTTAGAAAATAACTAAGCTTTACTACAGAGGACAAATAAATGCATCTATAATCGGGTAGAATGACCCGAGACCCTTTCTATATCAGGTCACATATCTGCAACAATTAAAGCAAAAATGTAAAAAATGAAGAGAAAGGAAAACAAGCAAACCAAATTGGTGTTTCATGTACCATTTTGTCAGCAGGAATGCATCTATATGGGCAATGAGGTCATGACTAGTAGGGGCCTGGGCTGGGTTCAGGGCTCTTGGGTGGTTTTGGCGTCTGGGTTTCTCAAGCCTTTCCTTCGTTTTTTAATAGCCGTCCTGGTTGGGGTGTGCTCAACCACAGGCACAATTTGCCTCTGCCATCTTGACCTCAATGTGCGTTCAAAGCGGCCCATCTGCAGCCCTGCGTCTATACTAAAATAGCCCGTCCTCGAAGTGCAGAGATGAAGAAACCAAAGTGGCACAATTTCCAGGCTGGAATTCACTACACATTCTCCTTTTATCAAATTAGACAAGTGCAAAGAAGCATCTATCTAAGGATCTTTCTCTGGTGCAATTATGTCTAGATTTCAATGTTCTTATCCACCGCAGGTTCATTTTGAAATCAGGCAGAGGGAGAGCCAATGGATTTTATTGGACTATCCAAAAATCACAATCTTGTTTTCAGTCTGGGTGGTCTGATGATTCATTATGCTTCATGAACAAATTTCCAGTTAAATAAATAACCGTTTGACTCATCTGAGGTAAAAAACTTAAAATGGAGGAAGGATATTTTATCTAGATTCACGTGCAAGTCTGTCAACTTATAAGAAACACTTAGGTGAAATGGTCATTTGTAAAGGGGAAACATTACTAACATCTTCTTGTGTTAAAAGATACAATTTCTTACCAGCCTTAAACCTATTACAAATAATACACATTTAAATAAAAAAAAAACCAAACCCTATTCCTACCTGAGGGTCGACATTCACAATGTTTCGGTCCTTTTTGTTCATGAAGAGTACACCAGTTGGGTTGTTAGCAATCACATGGTAATTTTCACTGTCACATGAGGCTACTTCATTTGTTTTCCAATTATAGAAACTAAACAAATTAGAAAAGACATTTATTAATTGTTGTTATAACAAATAAGTCAAGATAAATGCCAAATAGAAAAAATATAAATTAAAACCGTTTCAGCAGCAATATATAGTCATGTTTAAGTTTAGCTTAATTTTTTACTATTATAAAAAATGAAGAGAATCTGAGCCAATTTTTAGTTGCATGCAAGTGAGTGATTTGTGAAGAAACTGAAGCTATCACTTAAATGCTAAACTGTGGCACCCCAATGACTAGACAACAAAAGAATCTAAGACTGGTACAGATGCACACAATTTGCAGTAATAGAGAGCACATTGGAACTCGTACTCTGCTTGACAGTTTAGACCTTAATTCACTAGTTAATGGATCTTATCACAAGGTACTGAAAGATGGATGTTTAGCAGAAGAGGGACTTAAAATGTCACACTAAAGAAGTGGTGGGTTGGACAAGTGGATTTTAGCTATTTCTAGGCAACAGTCTGTTGTTAACGAGCGCATAACTGGAACAGTTATTCAGATAAGATTAATAACAATAAGGGAGCACATATTAAGCAAGTCTTACAGCATCGTAATAACATTTTGGCTAATGGCCAATGCAGGATGCGTTCTGATGTATTGGCAAATGTCTAATATGTTGTTAACAACAAATATAAAAATGTTGCGTTTGGATGGGCTAAATCACAAGATTCTAGCAGTCATAAACTAAATAATGCATATGAAATAGGCCAATCATCTTTATATGAAGATTATATGAATAATAACCTTAAAATAAAGGTTAGTTTGTAAGTGGTATCCCAGCATTCTTGGACCTGTTTCATTTCCTACACCCAAGATTAATAGATCAACCTAGAGGTATACCATTCCACTAGTCAGACGGCCACAACTTGGATCCATATGCCAAATCCACATGGCTGCAAAATGTTGAAAAATCTCAGTCAATATAAAGAAAGTGTGAAAAACAGACATGTGACCTAAAGGTTCCCTATACACTCCTTAGAAACAAACTTCCTTAGAAACCATGGAGCCATCAGCAGCACCAGTGCAAACAAAGTGTGCCCTAAATGAAAAGGCACACAGGCAAACAGGAACTAAATGAAACAGTCTGAATTAAACATCCGTGGAGGATCCCTGGCTGCCATCCTACATCAGGGGAAAGACCTTTCTGTCTTCATTTGTGGTTAGCCTACACAGGGACTGCCTTTTCAATAAACATGGCAAGCTTTAACACTGAAGCCTAGGTTCTAAGGGGCAAATACAATGATGCATGAAATCATAAGTTTAACCCATGCTCCATTTGAAGCTTGGATCAAACATCCTAATGCTGCTTAATGCCCTGGCTGCTCTACTTTGATTTCCCATTTAGAATGGAAAGTCTTTCTGTTTCTCCATATGGCTTTAAACTTATACATAATGAAAATGATCTGGCGGGAAGCTTAGAACTGGAGATTCATTGGCACTTCCTCTCTAGAATAAGGTTTGACAGCGTTTTTGGTGTCTATTTATATTGAAACACCATCTAGCAATTAACATTTTTGGGTTCACCACTTTTATGCACTGGTGAACCACTTACTTTTGGGTTGAAGCAACAGGACAGATGTGAGATATTTTAACAGAGAACATGAAAAGATGGGCAAACTGCCGTTGTACAGCTTTAAAGATTTTAAGCTGGACAGTCACCGAGAGATTTTTTTCTCTTTGCTTTGTCTCAGAAACATACTGTATTTTCTCTGATGGAATGTTGTTGATCCAGGTTTACATTTACAATAATCATGACAGCCTGGCCATGCTGCCTAAGAACAAAAAAAAAGAAATCCTTATTATAATAAATATTAACTCATGTTGCATACTATTTTTGCTTAAATGATCTTTTAGAGAAAACACAGAAATCCCTCTGAATGTGAGCAGAACATTGGTAAACGCTTTATAGAGGATGGAATTATACTCTGTAATTAGTTTAAATGCTGTCCTTAAATACAAGATCTGGGGAAGTAAATCACAGCAGAACACTTGATTTCCAAATGTAATCTAAAATAAAGAGATTAATACATTATGAATTCTCCTCTCCACAATATTCAGATATCTGCCCTCTATATATTCTCTTATACAAACATTCTATCTACATTATGTTTACCTGAACAACGTTATCCTGAACGCTGTGTGTTTATTCCTGGGTTTATTTCAGTTTTCCTCATGTTAAAAGTTAGGAAAATAGGACATCAGCAGATATTTTTTAAGCTGCAATGTTGAGCAACAGGTGCAATGTAGGAATGCAGGACGGACAAACACAGAAAGGATTTGGCAACAGAGACAAAATTTTTTCACAGTTAATCATTTTTAAGTACTATAATATTTATAGTGTTGTGTTGTGTTTTTTTTGTTGTGTTGTGCACATGCACACAAAATATATGAAGGGCTGTTTGTGCATGCCAAACATTGTGCTAAATTTGAATACATCAGAAGAGGCAATGCTTCTAAACATCTGTCAGGGTGATCATTGTGGGATAAACTGAAATGTTGGTAAAGGAAACTGACCATGAATTGTATATGTTGTGTTTCAGTCTTAATTTAAACACAAATTGACATTTTGTAAGATGCTGCAATTTTGTGTGTAAAAATTAGTGAAGCATTGATGATTGGTGATTTGGGCATGATTAGAGCCTTGCATGAACATTACATCCTTTTAAAACCACAATATCCTATCAGGTGGGTGGATTGCACACTGCCTTTTTTATTTAATCTCCTAACAGTACATCTTTCTTGGATTTACAATGGTCTGAAAATGTCTTCAGCTGGTGGTCATGTTTTTTTCAACTCTATTTTTTATGATGAGGGGGATGGAGTTTAGCTTGTGGCGTTGTGCATCTGTACGGGAAGAACTCATCTGCTCCATGTTACCAGCGACCACAAACACTGGCTGTTATTTTTCTTGCGGGAAGAAGAGAGGGAGAGCAAGAGAGAGAGAAGGGGGTTGGGTTGTCCAGACTTATGTTATAAAGCACTTAATTCCTTTGCTTACACTGTTTAGACTTGTTAGTGTGCTCGAGAGTGTGGACATCCTGAAGTAGTTCAGGTGTGGACATCACCGTACTCGCTCGGTTCACATGGAATTTTTAACATAATTAAAATCCTATTTCAATCTCCAAACATTTGGCTAAAATTTAGCCGAGCATGTAGAGTTATTAAATCTAAACCAAAAAGTCATATTTTCATTCCGGAGCTGTCAGAAAGGTTGCATCAGTCTCCAAAGTTTGAAACTAACAATCGATTTGTCATGTCTAACATGTTTGTTTCCAATATTTGCACACAATACGCATGCTTTATCGCTCTCACACATACAACTAATTAAGAATTTTTCATGCGATTTTACAAACATCTGAATCTGATCAGTTTTTCCACTGGCTAAGCACATGTCTAATATGCAAATGAATCAATTCCCTGGCAGTAAACAACTGCCTTGAACGTTAAACATTATATTTGTAATACATTTATAAGGCATTATAAATATTACATTGTGACGATTCACTTTCGACTTTTGAAAGTGTTTAGTATGATTCTTTAAAATATGTGCTAAAAGCATGGGCTGATGAATATGCATGAGCAACCAAAACTACTGTTAAACAAAATCACTGTAACAGAACAGATTGGCGTTTGGACAGTGTTTTAAGACTTAATTATAATTTGAAATGTTGTATAATGAGATTGTGTTTTATAAACAAAATGTCTGATTTTGATTTGTGAAGCTGTATTTAATACTTATAATAAGTGTTTATTATTAAATTATAATAAGTGTTTATTATTACCTTATAATAATTGTTTATTAATTAATACGTATAATAAGTTTATATTAAAATAAATATTATAATTCATCGTAATAAATTATAATAAATATTTTCAATATTATAAAAATATTTTCAATATTATTAAATACAATATTATAAAATACAAGACAACACAACACAGATAACTATAATAAAAGTAGTGGCCAAAATGTATATACTTACCTGTATAAAACAAAGACAATCAGTATAAATCAATATGTTACCGTTTAGTTCTTATTTTGTCCTAAGTTACCTTTAAATGATTGCGAAATTTCGCATACTAGCTGCATTTTGATTTTTGTATAGCGAAATTAAAAACATATACAGGCTAAAAAAAGGCAGAAAAAACATAACCTTGAAAAAAATGGTGCTTTTATTGAAAAAAATTCTGAAGCTTGTAAAAATTCAGGTTTGTAAAATCAGAACAGCTTCAGGACAAAGCTCTTTGGGTTCGTAATTAACAGAAAAAGTGGAATGTGTTTAATAGTAAACATTAGCTTTTATTCTATTTTTAATAAGGAGGAACTAGTGAGGTTGAGAAACTTTAAAAAAAAAGTTCATTCAATCGGCAATAACCAGAACCACTTGTTGGGATTTGCCACTTTACAAGGTTAGCTCATTTGCACAGAATTGTGAAAACCTTGATTCTATTGTTGCTTTATTTCTATACCAATTACAACTGTTGATGGAGCTCAGTGCTGCACACACCAAACAGTTAACCACTTGACAGTCTACAAATCTATCAACAATAGCTACTGTAAGCTAATGTAAGCAAAAAACAATACAGCTAGACTTACCTTAAGTCAGTTGGCCGTGGCAAAAGCCTTTTCCTTCCACTAAAATATGGTTCAAAGTCTCCACATTTTAGTCTGTGAGCATAGTCTATATACCCAGATATTTCCTGTCCACAAGCACTGTGGTCCCTTATGAAAATTATGGACTGCAAGAAAAAAAAAACACATGTGGTATAAATAATATCCAGCAGAATATAAGTCAAAAAAATTTGGTGGGAACGAAAGTATCTGTCAAGCACTGACAGTCAAGAAGTATGACCTACGAGAATATCTAATGCCATCAATCAGGAAGACTTCAAAATGAATTAATTTAAAATAACCTTTATTAATTAGCTATAACAAACTATAATTGATATGAATACCTAATTATTTGAAATTTGATTATTCAAAAGTGTTCGTTTAGAATTAACATTATAAATCAGATAATAGCAGAGGAAGGCACAGCAACCATTTTGAGCAAATCTGATATCAAAAATTATTCTTTTAAAATAAAGGTTATCATCAAAAGTGAACGCGTTTACCAATTTAAAAACAATCAGTGGTTATTTTGTCTAGATAATAATGATGAAAGATTACTTCAAATAACATGCAGTGAATAGGAACTTTGTTTTGGCTTGTCAGTTTACCCCTGCATCAGAGGGCCTTCCCTCCACCACCACAACAACACTAAAGTCACTGATATCACATTTGTATTTCTGTCTGAACTTTGGCCATCTGTGGATTCCCTTACATGTGTGGGATAAAAGTGAGATAACTGGTACCACAGACTTAAAAAAAAAGAAATGAGCTCCTCTTTATATACTTTAAACAGATGCTATCAGGTTCACAGCTGCCCAGAGGCTGGGCAATCTAGCTTATCTGTGGCTTCTGTACTCTCTTGAAAAGAAATCATCAGACGGGGGATAATAAATACAGTGGGAAGAACAAGGCGTGTGGATCGTCTTTCGATTTCAGAAAAGGGAATCAAAACCCTTCGGCCCACAGCTACCTTCACCCTCATAACTCATGAGTCAAAGTAATAAAACAAAAGCGTGGTTTAAAGGAACTGCCTGGTCTCATCATGTTATTTCGGAGAACAGGTGTTCTTCCTTCAGAAACATTTGAAGAGATTTTTGTACTAGTATTAGCCGTAACAAAGATTATTCCTGAAAAGTAAACTATATGGTTTGGCCTAGACACTAAATAGTTGTAGAACTACAAATCAGTTAGACATTGCCACCTCAGCTTTTGTAAAAAAAAAACAAAAACAGCACACCAATGTATTATTCCTATTCCCATTTTAAATAATGCACATTATATTAAGTATTTCTTTATTTCTACAATTTCTTAAATCCTACCAGTGGTTTGGGTGAACTTAACTAAAGCCAGTATCTTAAAGCTTAATTTCAAAATCTTTGTTGTTTATGACATTTCTAAAGCTTTGTGTAACATATTCACGTATGAGGCTCAGCACAGGTGGGAAACATAGAATAATAAGTAACACGATAAGTTTAAATTACAATTCCAATTACCTATTGTCAAGTTTAGGGAGTAGACTGTAAGGCAAAAAGCAGCGGAGATCAAAACACCCAGATGAGCACACCCAGGTTAGGATGATATTCATGAAATTCCATAAATTAAATCTTGTAAAGCATCATATAATATACATATATACACACACACACACACACACACACACACACACACATATATATTATATATATATATATATATATATATATATATATATATATATATATATATATATATGTGTGTGTGTGTGTGTGTGTGTGTGTGTGTACTCTATGGCAAAATGAAAGGATACAGTGTGTGTTATATATATAAAATACAATAACACACACACTGTATCCTTTCATTTTGCTATAGAGTTTGCCATAGAGCACAGACAGATTTTCTTCCTTTACACCAGCCCAGTGATCATACTGTAAGTAAGAAAGGGTTTTATGGGTTTTGTTTCAAAATAAAGATGCGTATATTGTTTAGTTACAAATGGACTGCTGTACTTCACAAAATTTGGGAGGTTCCCAGCTTTTGTCTTTGGCAAAGCATTAAAAACCCTCTGAAAACTTTGAGCGAAGCAATGGAAAATGACTGTATGGCTTTATCATGGGGTTACACAAGTGTCTTTTTTTCTTTACAGGGACTTTCCATTAACTCATTTTATCTCTGAGGTGACCATCAGGGTGGTACAAGACAGCAGTGCATAACATTAAGGCTTTCTGGTACATGTATATTCCCTTCTATCCCACAACTTCACAACAAGAACAATCCTGCAGTGTCAAAAAAGCTTGTGCAGGTGTCTGAGGGTGTCAGCTGCTCTCTGTTTATTATTGGTGGGTTGTGTTTGAGGAGGAATCCCAGGCCATCACTAACAACTGTGTAAATTTGTTGGGGTAAAGAAAACATGGCCTGAATAACAGGAATGTTTGAGATCCTAGTCCTTTTTTGGCAAGCCTACTTCTTGTCCCTCTTTAGGTGTTCCTTTCGGAAAGGGGGGCGGGAGGGTGTCTTATTTGACTTGGAAGTGACTTCACACAGTAGGACTTGTGTAATAGATGCAGCAGTGGAAACCAGATGTGCTGAGGTGTGTAGCTTCTGCGTGGTTCAAACAGAATTCCACTTACTGGGGTTGCAAACTGATATCCAATTTAAATAGAAAATTTTAATTAAGATTGGCAGGTTAATCAAATCAGAACACATTGCGTGCTGGAAAGAAAGAACAAAACATGCAGCAGTTACAAGTTATGATTTAGTCATTTACTTGTTTAAGCCGTGCACAGTGCATTATTATTTGTCAAAATAATTACTAAATTATTATCAGAGTAATTAGGTATAAAATAAAATATAAAAGTGAAAATAGTTAATGTTTATCAGCATGAGTTCCACTAATGCATTGACGCTCAGTGAATGTGAAGCTCTTTGGATGTTTTAAACCCTAAAAACATTAATACATACGTTTTCTTTTTCAACACTGCAAAACAAAGAACTTTTATAGAAAAATATATATTAAGGCAGACATGATAGACAAAGCCTGACTAGCAAAAGACACTCAGCATAGCTTAATACCAAATCCAAATTTTCTATTAAAAGTTGCTGTTACCTCACATTTAGGGCTGTATTATTTTCATTCCGCTTACAGTATATTTCATTTGTGTTTTATGCAGCCCAGGGGAACATTGCAAAAGAATGATGTAAGTCATTTTCATGCAATAAATTTTACTGTATGTTTTTTAACACTTTTGCAGGTCTGTAGAAGCTTCATGTAATAATTAGCTAACACTGTGCATAGTTTTGCAAATTTATGCATTTTTATTTTGTGCTATAGCCTTAGATCTTTAACTTGTTGGTAAATTATTAACGGTGTTAACAATTGTAGTCATCTTAACCTGCATCCAAAATAACCAGGAGAAAGTGGTAGCACAGTGGATAAGGTGTTTGACTCATAATTTGAAGACTGGAGTTCCATTCCCAGCACCACAAGACTACCACGGCTGGGCCTCTGAGCAAGGCACTTAACCCTTAATTGCTCAGTTGTATGACAGAAAATAATGTAAGTCGCTCTGATAAATGGCACAAATGTAAATGTCACCAAATTTTTAAAAATGTATTTGTATCTTATTTTAATAGATTTGACAGATGTATATAAAGGAAACTATAAAGAAAAGTAATCAAAAGTTACTGCTTCCTTTTACTTATAATATAATACGCATAAAGCAGATGACTTAGCCCAAAGAAGAAAAAAAATATATATATATCTTAATCTTTATTTACTTTAGGTAATTCTTAGCCTTATGTGATCAAAAACACTTAGGAAACAATAAAAGAAAAAAAAACTAAGAGTAAACAGAAGACATATTAACTTTAAAAATTACATTTGAAACAGGTGGTGGAGTTATGGTTGGATTTTTTGGGTTTCAGTTTCTGAGGCTGTGCTGTGCTATGTGGTCACCAGTAGCTCAACATATGTTCCAAAGATGCGAGAAAAAGAAGGGGAGCAAAAAAAGTTCTTATAAAAATGGAAGAAGATGGGGGATTGGAGGAATTGTGTACCCATGTGCATCGCTGTGGCTTAGGTGATTGTGGGGGGAAAACCAAACAAACAAAGCCAGGTGTTTTCTTGTCTTTTGTCTAAATGCCAAATGTCCAGTAACCAAATGTAGATGTAAGAAAACAACTGTAGTTGTAGACAAGTTGGCCCATCAGCCTGACACGCAGCTTGGAACAGACTGTGTTGGTTCCTAGCTTTTTTGCGCAAGCTGCCAGCAGAGCTCAAACCACAAAATAAGTGGTTTTGCGAACCCACATTCATTGAATTAAAAGGCACTAAAAATCAGAAATGCTTTTAATTTTTTTGTTTTATTTTCAAGGTTTAAAAAAACCCCATTAAGCCATAAGCTTTTAGTAACTTCCTCATAGCTAAATATCTTGTAGAATACTTCCTTGACAGCTTTGGGTAAAGCCTCTTCCTTTTAGCTCAATCAGGAAAGCATAAGGACAGCCCCGTAAAAACCTGTATGTGGCTAACAGATCTTAAAACCACAGTGCACTGGGAGCAAAGGAAAGAGCAGACCCACATTCTGCCATATGGAAATAATGGAAAGAAATGAAGTCACTTCAGATCTGGTCACCATTAAAGAGTGTCGCAAAATCGTACTCTATGCTAAGTGCACTCAGTTCTGCATGCTCTGTAAATGAATTTAGTTTGGTAATTGCTGACTACAAATAAAATAGCGACTAATCCATATGATCACCATTCAAGGACGTGGTGGTGGGTTTTCTGAGGCTTCATGTGGGATGGACAGTCTGATAAACCATCTGTTGTTTTTACAAACCAAGGAAAAAAAAGGAAAAAATTAGAAGATGAAAAATATTTACAGATAAGAGGTACTTATTTATTTATCTAATACATCTATAACCTTAATGCATAGATCTTAACAACCTTTAATGTTTATCAAAAAAAAAAAACATAAGCAAGAAATTCACTTTTTACAATTGAGCTTTTTTTAATATAAAACTCAATAACAAAGTAAGACTGATTATTTGGCCAAGAGAAGACAAAAGAGAGGCATAACAGGAAATTAGCCACACATATTAATTCTTCCTAATTCCTATACATTACAAACAAGTATAATAATATAAGTATAGTAATAATATTTAGCATGTGTGAAGCTCGGTCGAAATGAGTTGAAATGAGTTGACTGCGAAATGTTGACGCATTCTTTTAAGAAACACAAGGGAGGCGAAAACTTTGTAGGAAAATGTGAGTTAATATGGAGCATTATAAATTACACAAGCCTATCATGTTCTAATTTAAAAGTACAGGCCAAGCAACACCAGTTTACCAGCGAAAGGAGGTTGAAACATACAGAGATGGTTTGTTTTTACGTTGCTTATTTATATAATCTTGAAGCAGTTAGGCATTTTTTTAGAAACATTCTAGATTACTCTTTAGGGTGTTGGGCTACTGATCAGAGGATGGTGACCCTCACCAAGCTGCAAATGAGAGCCCTTGAGCAAGGCCCTTAACCAGTGTTGCCAAATTAAATTTTTAATCTCCAGCCCAACTACATATTTGAGGAAGGTTTTTTTTCACACTTTGCCATGATGATAAAATAAACTTTTTTAGTAAAATTATTACGATTAACTTGATTAAAAGCAGCCAAAAGAAACATGAAATCTGATTGGACAGGACAGCCTGAAACTTATTAGATACACTGCACTATATGTTTGATATGCTTTAGATATTATACACGTAATTGTTTTTACATTTTAATCTGACAAAACAAATAATAAAATTAGTTATTAATTAATTAATTGTAATTAACACTAAATACATTTCAGTTGTATTAAGAAGGAGCCCAAATTTTATTAACCCACCCAATGCATTCATTTCCAGTTAAACTTGATCAAAAGAAGCTTAGCTGAACAGGAACCCACCCAATCTGGCAACAATGACTTTAACCCTTAACTGATCAGATGTATAAATCAGATAAATGTAAGTTGTTTTGGATAAGGATGTCTGCCAAATTCCAGTCAAGTTAGATATACATATTTGTCAATTATTAAATCTTAAAACCTTTCGTAGGATTTGGTAGCTCAGTGGTAAAGGTGTTGGGCTGCTGACCAGAAGGCCAATTCTAAGGGAAAATAAGTTGCTGGGCTATTGAGCAAGGCCCTTAACTCTGATAATCTATTTTCTGCAGAAAAACTAAACATCTTTTGCCAGGAGGAAAATAAAAATGTCTTGAAATACACATGTGAAATCTTTAGAAAACATATATTTTTTAAATTATCTTAAGAATTATAGGGTCAAAAACTTTGGCACCAATGACAAAAACACAAATCAGTCAAGCCTAGATTTCCTACACTAATTCAACCAAACATAGACATAGCTTTCCTTTTCCACATACTTTTGGCTTGCAAATTACTTATGGGAAAGAAAATTTTAAGTTTAGCTCAGACATGTGCAGAGTACCTTAGCTTTTAAGAGACACAGGGACTTCCATATTTGTAAATCTGCTACAGACTTTTCCAAAAGTGACATATGGATTGCAGACTTATACATTTTACCTTCTTTCCAATTTACTGTAGATTTTTACACCTTACTAGTAAGACAAAGCAAGCAGCAGTTTAAAGAGATGGGATGGCCACACAAACTGAAGAGCTGTGTCTTCACGTCTTCTGTGTTTGCCAGGCAGGGTCTACTCATGTGTGTTAATGAGACAAAATACATTTACAGTCACAAGCAAGACGAGGTATCCCAAGTTTGTGCAAACTAATAAGTTCTGGTTAAGAAAAGAAAATGACATTGCCATTCTTAGAGGTGTTTAAAGTCTGCACAAGAGAGTAATGCAATGCAAAGCAAAACTGAGGTTAACCAGGCTTTAAAGATCTGTTCAGTGTCAAAACTTTGACTACTCATCAACATGAGTGTGTGAAGGTGAAGGCCACTAGGAATCCTGAGCACTTTAAACCAGTAATTTAAACCGGATAAAAGTGTTAGTGAGCATCTTTCAAAAAATGTTATTATAGAAGCAATACTAATCATTGGTGTAAACTCAACACAGAACTGCTTCGTTTATTGAATCCTCTTTTTATAGGGACATTTAAAGAATGCGCTCTCTGTTGCTGCACTTGCTTTATTAAAAAACTATTTCACTGCAGATTTATCAGATTTAAGGGGTGGTATCTTTTTTATTCCCAGGTAGGAGATTACCAGAAGGCTGAAAGCCGACACGAACTACATCATTGCTTCTGCAGGTGCACTTCAGCTGCATCTAAGCACTGGGATTTGTTGAAAGCATTTTATCAAGATGGAAACGCTTGTGAGGGCGATTGTGTGCTTTAAACATTACATTTATTCATTATTGCCTGACTTGATGTTGAGTAGGATGTTTTGGACCATTGGGTACATTTACTGATTTACCGCCAAGAAATCCAACCACGTTTGAGTAAATAAAATAAAGCTAGCAGTTGAGTACGAGGATTCAGGAATTTTTGTTTGTTTTCATCTGGAACATCTGTTTAACGATCGAAATATTTTTTTAATGAAGAGTTAAAAATGACATCGTTACCGCAGTTACTAATATCCAATGACAAGCGAATCACTCGCTACTAAAACATAACATCCTATGGTTACAACCACCCACAACAACCAGCCTGAATAAATGAGGAAGGTTTATATGAGAATCAACCTTCTCAAATTCCTTGGTTAGGTATAAAAGGTCTGCCACATCCAACTTTATTTTGCAGTGTACTCCCTTCCTGTTATTTAAAAGGGATGTTTTAAATTGAGTAAGGGGCAAATAAATGTGGCACATAGGTATTCATTGGGAGTAATAAAAAATGTCTCAAAAAATGGGTGCCTTGCTAACTTAAAAAGTGCAGTTTGGGGTTTGCTGCAGCTGGACGGCACATCGGGTGACTCCCTTTGACATTCCTTTCATTATTCTTAACCACAGACAGAGAAAGAGAGAGAGAGAAAGAGAGGAGAGAGAAACTGAGGGAGTGAAAAAAAAAGCCGTTCAACTAAGAACAGGTTTTCTACCAATAGTAATAAACAGAGGCAGTTTAATTTATTTTCGCCAGACTGTGGAGATATGGGAGAAATTTCTGCATCGTCTGCACCATTTCCTATTGCGCTGACATTTTCTTGTTACACTTAAGCTGTCAGAATATATATGTGTGCTGTAAAGCTGTGAAACGATTATCTGAGCCAAACCTCTAACAAAACATGGTTGTGTTAATTCAAAATAAAACCTGATACGTTGGATAATAACTATAATACTGAATTATTATGGCTAATGTGTCAAGGTCATTTTAATGGCATGGATTTTCAAATATATACTTTTTAAAGCTTATTTTCTGATGAATAAAAGAGTCTAATATATCCTCATGCATGGCAATCATGATAATTACACAGTTCCTTTGGCCTGAACAGACCAATCCTTCTCTAATTAGGAGGGACAGCCCCGAATGTGCTGTGATAACATTCCTGCCCTTCTGAACACTGGAATTTAGGGACATTGTTCTTTTTTCTTCTGCCTTCTATTTTTCATTCGTTTGCTTGGAATGGTGCTAAATGCTTTAGCTTAGTGACCAGAGGAATTAGTCAGGTTTGTTTGTTTAGTTTGTTCTGCTTTTTAGCTGAAGCTGAGCAGAGTTTGAACATGCTCACTGGTCCATATTGCCAGGTGGTCCAGCAGATCAAAAAAAAAAGAGAGCGAGAGAAAGAGAGCAGATCTTATGCACCTCTGTATGTTTACACAGCATGGATTCCATGGATATTTCATCCATCTTGCATAACAGTGGTCGGCTCATTGTTCTCTTTGAGATGCAACTGACAAGTTGCAGAAATAACATCTAAATCTATCTCATAAGATCTAATATTTCTGCTAAAAAAGATTCATGGCCACTTTGATGAAAAGGTGTGTGATTGTGAAATGACACGAGAGATGTCAAAAGAAGGCCGCACAGGTGCACGCTGCATTCACAATAGAAGTTGAGGTGGTACAGGTGGTGGTGGAGGGTGTTGTGTTTCTGCTGTATCTCTCTGAGAACACAATTAAAAAAGCAAAAAACCCTTGAGAAGCAATTATTTTCTCATCCAAGTTTTCGGTATGCTTCTTTTATGCTAAGGAGAGTAATCAAATTTCATTATTTCCTGACATGGTTACTCAAAAACCACTAAAGTGTGAAAAATGATTTATCTTTGCCTCTAATAACAAACCTTAAATGTTCTTCTGAAATTTTCTGCCAACTCAACCCTCTTTCTTTCCATCTTTACCTTCCCAATCAACAAAAAGATACCCTACAATACCTGACATTATATTTAAGGTATATATATATTAAAACCCATGTTATAATCATGATGAATCATGTGATTCAGCCTCACGCTTGAAGTTCTTTTCTGTAAATTACACAATCGTGATAACATAGGTTTCCAAATTGTGTTGTTTACTGTAGTTCAAGAATGCTTTTCATCTTCCCACACAGATTCATTTGAGTTAATTCTGGGCTTGTATGTGCCATGTGGACCAGTGGTCAGGTACAGTAAATTAGCCTATAAGCCAAGATTATTACAAGCTATGGTGCAGTTTTAGTCCTATATAATTATAGTAATCACAGACTAATGTACAGGCATTATTTAAATGCAATAACATTTATAGCAGTGCACTGGAAACTGCATTTAGATTTTGAGAGTGTTTCTGGATCTAAGCAAAAACGATGATTATGGTTTCTTTAATCTGTGACAAATACAATATATACCACTACTTAAATACTCACTATTTGACAGCAATATAAAACATTTTTTTTAAACTTATCTTTCGAATATGCAGAGCTCTTTCTATAATCATTGGTTTAAAAAAAAACAGGAAAAGGGGTGGATGCATGTCTTCAAAGCGATGGGTGGAGAGTAATTTCCACACTGGGATGTTTACATAATTGTGATCTTAACAAGTTGATCAAAAAGCTACTACGGGACCTAAAAGAAAACATGCATTCTACACTCTCATGTCCAGAAACAGTTTGTTTGTCAAAGGGATTTGACTTTATGTTTACTTTGTATCAACACACTTTATAGATTTCCTGAAAACGTCTTACACTGTAGTAGATTTCAATAATTTTTTCACATGCATTCTGGGTGACATGGCAAGTTAGAGAGCAGATTGTAGGTTTGCAGAGCAGCGCCCAGTGACTAATCCATTATCTGAGTTTTTAGTGACACAATGTACATATTGTGTAGATATGTACATACGTACAGCCCAGTTCCTGATATGCCAGTGTGTGTTAAACAATAGTGTTTAAATAAGATAACTTGAACCAGGACCTGTTTAAGTTTTAAAACCCTCACTCATAACGACATTCTTTTTCTATTAGATTTTTATAAATTCATAACAGTTACTGAGTTGTGCAGGAATGAATAAATAAAATAATATAATGGAAGTTGAAGTGTTGGCTGATTAGGGTAGCAAAAAATGAAAAGTACTTTCTATTATCTTACTGCAATAATAGGAAACATGATTGACTGCAGTAAAGTGTGCAAACACATACAGACAAATGCACAAACTTAAATTTATGGATTGGTGTCAGACATATTTATGCACTAATATGACCACACCCCGAACCCACTAGATTATAAACGTGTTATAATGAATATTTATACTAGCTAACCTCCTATAATATAAAGAATGCACAACATAATTGAGGACAATATTTGCAGCTGCCCCGCAACCACACAAAGACACATTTCCCGTGTGCAACAAACCTAATATAATAATACTTTTTTATTCTCTAAACAGAATAAAAAGTTCTACACTGGTATATGTTTGTTCAGTTTCTTCTACTTCCTCTTCTTAAAGACAGGCCATTGTGAGTGTAAATCCCAATGAATCTTTGAAACCTTACCTATCTATCACTGTCACACTCTTAGTCACAGTAAAATTGAGGAGTATTTGTGAGCTTATTAATGATGAAGCTAGCAATTCTCTCAGGTTGTTTTCAGTTGCTGTTCTATAATGGATATTTAGAAATATTTTTGGTAAAACTTTTGAAAGGTTACCAAATCTTTGTATTACAAATATAAATAAATTATAGTATATCTTTTAATTTTTACAGAATTTCTTCTAGGTACAATTGGCAAAGAGATTGCAGACTGGCAAAAGAACCTCCTCGGAAATGTGTGCTTATCTCACTTACATCCTCTAGCTCTATATCCGGTATAAAATCTAATGACACTAGTTAAGTTTCTGTGCAATAGTTGGTTATATACTGGTTCTGCTGAGGCTCATAATCTATATTTGCTTAAAAGCTCTTGGTTAAACAATTGTACTTGACTATATAGTGGTGGTGGTGGTGGGGTTTGGGTCAGTCCAAAAGACCCTGATTATGAATAATCGGGTATAGACAATGGATGAATGGATGGATTTTAAATCTGGCATTGGGGATAAAAATAATATTTTTTAACTAATATATTTTTAAAGTATAAAAATATTATACTCAATTCTTTTCAAGTTATAATATTACACTTTATTATTTTTAGCATTCATTTCTAAAATCCTCTACAGCTAGGTTGGCGACAATTTATGGTTCTATAAAACAATAGAATCCATAAAACAAAACGAAAATTAAACCAAACATACTAAATGTGTCTTTTATAAGTAAAGCTGACAATAACTTGTTAAAAACAGAAAGAAACAAGAAAGACAGCATTACATAAAAAATGATTCTCTCAAAGTGGCTGAATAAAAAGCATGAAAATCTGCTAGCATGCTAGCATGACAGTCATTTACATAAGCACTTTCAAATGTCGTAACATTTTATTTGATTCTAAATCCAGTAATGATCATTTTAGTGGTCGGAAGGTTTTTAACAAATAAAAGACTTGTTAATGATTGATTTTTGCTTTTGTAATTAAAGGTTACGCATACAAAAATAAACCCAGCCAGGAAACGAGAAGAACTTACAATAGGCTTAAATTCGAAAGAGAAGTTTGCTTTATATTTAGAATTAAAAACATTGCCTCATTCAACATGAATAATCCTACAGAGTGGAAATGACTTTTAACAACAAACACCTATGAATATTATCCGTATTTCCTCCCGCATTATGAGTGAAGTGGGATTTTTAAGTCAACAGCGTAATGAAGATATAAATAAAATTTTATGAGCTTTAATGCGGAAGCCAGAGCTAACCTCACACATTTTAGGCAGGATATTACATCCAGTAACTGTATAACAGAATCAGGACTGAGCTCAATAGTGAGATATCTGTCATACTGTGCTACGGAAAACGATTTTCAAATTTATGAGCAAAAAAAAAATATAGACTAGACATTATCCTAAAATTAAATATTTGTTAGTGTTCTCTTAGTCTCAGAAAGCAACGTCTTAGCACAAAGTTCAATATGTTTAGATGGGGTGTTGTGTTTATGCTTAGGAATGTGGGAAAATTGGTATATATTCTGATATGTAAAATGCGGTTTTAATAGAAACCAATGCAATAAACAGACACTTAATTTTATATTAGCACTCAGCCAAAATTAACAGACACTTTTTATGGACATTATACAATCTGTTCTGTATTGTGTTAAAAGATGCCTTGCCAAAACACATAAAAGCACAGACTCTTCAAGTAAATATCTTATTTTAGTGTTTATACTATAATTTTCGAACAGTTCTTTTACTCAATTAAGGTCCACTTTTTTGTCTCTAATTTAATAACTAATCACTTTGGCTATTTAAACTGATGCAAAAGTTTGGGAACCTTATCCTTTTTTTTTGAGGGGGAAAACCCTAACCTTTTCCTTATTAGCCGGTTGAGTAAAGGGGGGAGTTGGGGTGAGTTAGCAAAAGTGGGCAGTGGATTTTAACAGCCTGATTGTTAATCCTGGCATGAAAGCACATTCTTACGTGTTTACTGGAATCTTTCTCATTTATTTCTAGATTGAGGAATTCAACAATCATTTGTCAACAATCATAAACGACAAACATTTTTGTTACACTAAACAGTACAGAGGACAGAATTACTAAGCAATTGTATAACACCCCAGTTTTATGAAACACATCTGGAAATGGCTATAGGGATATCCACTAATACCGTCCTATTTTAAAGGAAATCTTCATATACACATTATGGTCTAGTTACAGCGCTCTTCAATACTTCCTCTTCCTGTTGATACGTCTTGTAAATTATTTGCAAGCGGAATTTGTTTGTTACAGCCAGACAAATTTTACACACAAGGTTCCTGTAGGATTAACAGAGTTAGATTGATACCCTATCCTTCCAGGAAAGTAGCCATGAGCACACATGTTAGACTTCAGCTGCATATATTTAATTATTACTGTTCTTGAGAAAACCAATCTGATTAGTTTCAAGATGACTAATAATAATTACATTAGAGATCGAAATAAAATACAAAACATGCAAACAAAAACAAAAATTAGTTCACAATAATTGAAAAACAGTTATAGGTTAAAGAAGATAAAAACACTTATGCAGCTTAGTAGTAGTGTATTTTATCTCTTTGTTGGCAAAAATCTTTGTATCTCAATTAAAACGTAAAAATTTCTAAACTAACAAAAACAAACAAACAAATAGGAGCTACAATATAAGAAGCCATGTTTATTTTCAACAAGATAGTACAATACAATAGTACGATTATATACGATATATATATATATATATATATATATATATATATATATATATATATATATATATATAATATATATATATATATAATATATATAAAAATGTCCATTTTTTTCTATTTTCTACTGCTATTAGTTACTTAAAAATATTGAGTAATTGAGAATAACAACTAACTACACTTAAGGGTAATTAATCATGTCCATTGTCATTTGTCCACCTAAAGTCTGACATATATCAAATTAAATAGCAGAAAAATAATAAAATAAACAGTGAGAACTAAAAAGGAGGGAAATGAGCCAGATATAATTTTTTAAAAATAATGTTATAGAATCTGTAAAAAAAAAACCTCTATAGACAGCACTGATAAAAACATCTTTGAAATATATGACATCCTATCAATTTAAGTGTAGTGTCATAGTGAGTTCTGAGGACAAATAATAACACAGGCAACCAGCTGGTAGACTGTACAAACATACAAGGATCTATTAACACACCATGACACATTATAGACAGCTTGACATTCAGTTAAAACATTTTACTGGGTTTTTGAATAAAAGTTTCAATTACAGTAGCTAGGAATAAAATAAGTGGTTAAAATCCAGGCTAAAGTGATGTGCAGTGATAATATGGATAAACTTCTACAAAGCTCATTCTCTAACAGGTCCCACCTGAAGCGGTACTGCAACACAGTAATGACCAGTGCACAGACACTAACCAGAGTTTTTTCAGTCTCCCTGTAATTTGAAAGCTATTCATAAATTTTCCTTTGCAAGTCAGGCTTTTCTTTGGAAAAAGTTTTTTTGATCATTGAGTCTGGCCAGTGGAGGCTCTGCAGTCGATCTGGATAAGTGGCAGCTATATGTGTCACCGAAAGAAAGCAAACCCCAGTGGCTCACTTATTTTATCTTTTTTAGGCTTTCGAACACCATGCACTTCTTAATGTATACACTGTGAGATGCCTGCCGCTAAACATGTGTTATCAGGAAGTGTTTCTAATTCTTGGCCTACTCTAATGAGACACTGCCTGGCTAGTGGTATACTCATTGTCTTTTCCGATGTCTTAAAGCAGCAGGACATGTCCTGTTAAGTCATAGGTATTTATCCTTAAACTCAAGCTAATTGGACCTTTAACCCTAAAACACATATCATCAGGTGCTGAGTGCTTGAAAAATAAGTTTGCGGAATTAGTTAACAAGCTTAGGCCTTCGGCTCATAGGGCTGACTAATCTGTGGAACCAGGTGTTAAAAGACACTTGGCTGAAGGTCCCTAAAAAACATCTGTAATCAAAGATGCCATTTTGATGCATTAAAACCTACTCAGTATTGCAAAAAACCTTAGTATCACCTATTTTGTTGCAATTGTTGGCCTCCACCAGGGCAAAGACAAATACTGTTGCACTACTATTATAACATTATTGCAGCTTCACACCTTTATGTAGGAAACTCATTGTTACATGTGACCAATCTCACATTCAGTTTAGTACCAATATTAGAGCTTAACAAATAATGTTCTGATACTGTTCTTAATACTGATACTGATATGTTTACTTTATGTGTGGAAAAACCTGCAAGTTCCCTTTCAGGAACTGTAAACACTTTTGGAACAGCCTTACATAACCTTTGCCCTAAAGCACGTGTGTAATCCGGCCAATCAGAAATCATTTTATCACAGACGGATAACGTGATCGACCCGGAAGTAATGCTATGTAAACACAAGCGGCAGCGTGCCTCGGTAAGCGCTTTTTCATGAGCAGTGCGTGTGAGAGAAAGAAAGCTGAAAATGGTTTTAGGACTACTGGGCCTCTTTTGGGCTGCTGCATGAGACCACTACAGTGGTGCAATCAACTCCGCAAAATCAGACTTTTGCAATGAGGTCTTGGACAAATGGAAAGACCCTTGGTTCCTGGTACAAAGTCTGAAACTGGGGACAGTCTATCGTCATGTAACACAACATATGCCTCCCTCACAGGCTAGGGAGCAGACATGAGTGGCAGCTACACCTAAGGGCTGTGGAACATCCATCTCTCTTGGCACATTAATTGATTCATACCCCCAGCGTCCTTGTCGCGCTTTTTTGGTGCTCATTGATGCATGTTTTACTGTGTTTACCTTATAGTAGCTGCATAGTAGCTGGATTTTCTACTCGATTGTAGGGTTTCAGTTTACATCAGAAGTGGCCTTGCGTTAAAGAAAGATGAAAACTTCTATGAAGTTTCAAAAATATCACATTTAAAAAAATTTTCAGTCTTGTTTTTTCAGACTTGAGCATTTGCTATGTTTTAGATCTATAAAAAGTTATTAATGGCAGGTGGTAGCTCAGTTCTCTATGCGTTGGACTGATGAGCTCAATTCCCAGTACGGTAACACCCAGTTATGCTTGCTACTGCTGGGCCCTTGAGCAAGGCCCATAATTAACAGTTGCTTAGATCATCCTGGACAAAGGCATCTAATGCTATACATGTAAATGTATAAATACAGCCCTAATCACGATATTTAGTACTGGGTATGTATCTCATCATTCATATTGATGAGAAAAAAATTGTGCTCTGCTGTATGTGACATTTTGTACAGTCGAATTAAGCTGAAAGACTTAGAATAAAACATTAAAGTTAAAACTGTTTTAAAAAAGGCTCCAAAAAAGCTTTGGAAAATCCTACAGAGTCATGGCAAGACTGTAAAAAAGAGCCTGGAAAAACATTTGTGTGTGTGCAGCTGCTAAATTGAATTGTATTTTAGTTATGACCACAAAAACAAACCTGCAACTAAAAAAACCCCTAGTTTATTAAAAAAACAATTTAAAAAGTTGTCTGTCCCTAATGTTCCTTTTTTTTATAAACAGCACAAGGGTACCAGAGCTTAAAAGTTCTGCTATTGAAGGCGGCGGTGCAGAGCTGATATGTCCGACATCATGTTCCAAAAAAGCAGAATCAAAGTGGGTGACATAAGCCAGCACACCCTTCAGAGTAGAAAGATAAATGGACAGCATGGGCTGTTATCAAAGGCCTGCTTGTTTGTGCGATTCTGATTAATGTGCTGCAGGTTTTTTTTACTTCTTCCCAGTGAAAATAGGTGCTCAAACATGACACTGTTTGGGTTGGCCTGTGACTCCAGTAAGAAGCCTCTTTCATGCTGCCAATAAGACCCAAGGGTAGTTGTGCTAGTGTGCTGTGGGCCTGAGGGTACAGTGTTTTAAAAACACTTTCCTGGCCATGGCATATGCAGTAATGGCCTAGAATCACAAGTGAAAAAATACCATAGTATACTTAAGATCTGAAGTATCTTACAGTGTTTACTACATCTTACTGCAGCATATTATGGTGAATTTATAAACTGTAGTAAATACTGCACCTTACAAGTTACTAGAGTAAACTAAAAGACTAAAAACTGTGGTATGATACAGTGGTAAACTGTACTATATAGTAGTATTTGACCACTGACACATCATGGTAAAAAAAAACAATGCACCTAAAATGTGTAACAAAAATAAACAATCAGAAAATTAATAGTTTGTTAACATGTTATTTATATTAGGGATTTTTTTGTGAATGGCATTAAATACTTTTTGTTCCGATTTGTGCTGTGTAGCTAATCACACATATGGTATAAGTGCTGGCTAAGGTTGGTCTACTAATCTGACGATTGTGGGTTCGATTCCCAGCTCAACCAAGCTGCCACTTGGTTGAGCTGTTCTGCTTTTTTCTCTCTCCAAAGAAAAGTATAAAATAAATGCTAAATTATTTTTAATGATAGGCATAAATAAGATTTAATCAGTTTTACATCCAACCTACTGGCTCTAACTCAGATTTGTGGCATATATATCTTGCTAAACAAATGAACTGTAGGATCTTAATAAAGTAAACATAGCTAACTGTTTGCTTCATTTTATTTTCATTTTAGCAAAGAACATGACCATAACATCAGGTGCAATGGCACTTAGGCTGAGGCTGAGCCTGTGCTTATTGTACGGAAATGTGTTTATCGCTGCTGTCAGTTTGTACTGACAGATTCCAGGCCTTCCTCTGACTAAAAAGATGAGCAGATTTTGTTTGTCAGGGGATAAAGCTAAACAAGATGGAGTACTTTTACATCACGAAGCAACAATATCAACTCAGCCAGATGGTGGCTGGGTGCAGGAAGCCGATAAGGAGAGTGATGACATTTTAACTCTTAGAAGATAATAGCTGGTACAATCTATCAGTGATTGTTTTTAAATAACTTTCCAAACACAAAGCAAACCTAGATAAACCTAGAAGATGTTTGATAATACATTTTCACCTAATGATCTCAACTATCCCAAACTATGGCATTAAACGGTTTATAATTAATTGAGAATAAACTCACTTCAGCAGTTAAACCGTTCACCGTTCTTGAGTTAAACATTTTACATCTTTTCTGGATGTTAAACCCCAAACAAGGTATGATGTAAGTTGTTATATTCACATAAATAAAGGTGATTAGTGTGAAAAATATCACATCTTACTGTGCATTCCTGAGATTCAAAGCATAGGATTTCAGGATAAACTAATTCATTTAATTCTATCTGACTTTCCAGCAAATGCATAAATCTTCAATTTGAACTATGCACCTGAAATCATGCATTACACCGAGATGGAAGTATGTGAGGAATTTGGCATGCCATATCCTTTTAAATCACAAATGATGTAAGTTCATTGGTGCATTCATTGCACTAATAATTTACCAGTAAAGGTCCTTTAATAATATGCAGGAATATTTCGTTGAACAGATATGCATACCGAAAAACGTTCTTTTAGCTCGTCTAACAAAATTAAACGTCCAGACATTCAGAGGTGTTAGAATAAAGCAGAGAGGAAAATATAATAGCGTGATTGAGACCGAGAGAGAGGGGAAAAAAACTCATCGAAAACATGTTCAGACCTATGTGGGAGAAATGCTGTACAGTATTTACTCAGGTGGAATAATACACATCCACGCAGGCCACTGTGTGGTGACAAAACAAAGAAGATTCCAAAGAATGTGCTCCATGTGCTTCTAAGTCTGCTCGAGTGAAATTGAATTTCCCAGTTGGATAGTCAGCCTTGACCAACAACATGGGTTCATGTAAGAGTTCCAGCCATAGTCATGACGATGTGATATCACTAATCAAATAAGGCATGAAGTTCAGACTTGATTACAAAATTAGGATGAATGTTCTTGTCCGAATAATTCACATGACTTATGATTTCTCCCGACGTCAGCTGAAATTATAAAATGTGCAGTAATATATACCACCTTTTTCGACACAAATGCCTGGAAATCATACTGCTGGCTGTTATGGAGCAGGTGTACATTCCTTAGAGAGAAGAGCCAGAAATCTCTCATAGAGCAGAGGTTAAATGGTTCCTTACACGTACATGAACACATGTCGTATGTCATGCTGAAAAATAAGGCCTGTAGGTGGGAGTTGCTATCATAATATCATGAGGTTGGAGAGCGGATAAGACGGAATTCCATAACTGCAGTGAAAAAAACAGGTGCACACTGAACCTATCAAGCAGACAAGGATAACAGGGCAGAGTATCTAATGCAATTGGTATTCAAAAGGTGCAAACAGGGACTATTTGCGCCATATGTAAATGTAAATGCCTTTATTTTGACACATATACTTTTTTACAGCACAGTGAAATTCTTTTTTTTGCATATCCCATCTTAGTAAGTTGGGGGTCAGAGCGCAGGTTCAGCCCCTGGAGCAGGGTTAAGGGGCTTGCTCAAGAACCCAACAGTGGTTGGCTTGCTGCTGGTGGGGCTTAAACCCAGGTATTTCTGGTCTTCAGAGCAGCAACTACAGTTATGACCTTCTTGAGAAAATCTGGTTAATTGGTTGCAGTTTAAAACATTAGGATCATTAATCATTAGGAACTGCAGCATGATGTTCTTTCTGCTCTGTTTAATAAATGTTGTCTTGTATTTACGCTACATTTCATCCATACAGTTTCCTGCACCAAAATCTTGGATTAAATTCTTCTAGTTTTAACCCTGTCAGTGGCCAAGCTTTGTTGAAAAACTTAGCTTGTTTCACAAAATTTAAACTCAGAAGCTGACTTACATTTACAACCTAAATTCTAATATTTGTTTCATTAAAATGTATTAATTTGTTTCTAACAGTTTATTCTCTTCATTTCTTGCTGTTTCTTATACTGCACTGCTTCCAGTATGTGTATGTGGATGTTAGATTTTTTGATATTTCAGTTTCTACGTGTTCCCATGTTATTGTAATCTACCAAAGCCTACAGAATCAGTAGTGCTGTCCATGTAACTTAAATTATATTAGCAGTAGCAGATTGCTAATTGGTTGTTAATATTATTAAAGACCAATCAGATTTTTAAACCAGCCTCCAGAGGCCCGCTAGCTGGCGCACACCAAAAAAGTTTTTTTTCAACACTTGCAGACCAGCTCCTACAATCTGTAACACTGGCTTATAGCCTTTAAATGATATTATATATTTTATTAAATGTTTTTGTGATGTTATATCAATATTAAAATGCCACTCTCTCTGTAATTCCACATAGTATTGATAGTTTCTATAATTGCAATGTGATAGTGGTGGTTTTAAGAAGTGTATCAGCCGGGTAGTTCCCCAGTGAAGGCCCAGGTACCAAATACATTGCCTGTCAATAATATCTTTCATGCTTTTACCATCATTTTATCAATGTTTAGAACATACTGCATTGTTCCAGAGTATGTCTGGCTTGATTTTAGCTGCTTTCTTCAGTGTGTATCATAGGCCAAGATCACACAACTACACCTTGCATCTATTACATCTGTTATAGTGCTCAACTCTTGGGTTGTATTTAGTGGGTATGGTGGAGGAACCGTGTTTTCATTAATGGCAGCTGCTTCTTCCAACTGGGGCCAATCATCTCAAATATCTGCAGAAAAAATGGAGTAATAGAATATTCCTTCACCGTGCTTTAAAACATCAAACGTGTCACAACAGAGTGATAGTTGTAAAATTATTTCTGATTTCTTCCATAATGCATCATAAAGCACCAGCCAAAAGAAAAAGGTTTGAAAGGTCCTTGTATTACAAATGCATCCAGAAGGTTCAAATGAGTTTAACCTGTTGTGTTTTTTTTATTTCCTCGAAGAATGGGGATGAATTTCAGATGATGGATTTGGGACTGTGTGTTTTAATTAAAGTCTATCAATTTATAATTACCTTTGACGACTTCCACTGGAAAATCAGGACAGAAAGATTTTTGGAATTGAAAGCTTATGGTGTTTGCAAAAAAGACAAAAATTGATTCCATAAAACCCAGGGGGGAAAAGTTTTTGAAATATTTACATTTTTACACCTTATACAAAAGGCTATCTTTGTCTACTCTTTAAATGAAGCTAAACTGGGGGGTCAAATACTTCAACCGACCCCTAGTCTTTTGTATGGCTTTCAAGGCAGGGTCACATGATAGCTCTCTATGACTCTTTTTCGAAGGTGCTTTCACCTTTGGTCAAGTGCTTTGAAACCAACATGCTATTGTTATTTTACTGGCCATGACAGGGACAAAGGGCCGACTGACCGACTCACACACTGACCGTAAACCGATCTGGCTGGGAATTCCTCTTTCATTTCTATACTAAATGTGATCTTTGGACTGCATGACTGACCACTTTATTATCTATACATGATCAAGGCTTATCAATACACCATGCTGGGTCCACAGACCAAAGACAAGCACCTGCTTTGTACAGGAAATCCCATTGATATAATTAATAAACTTCAGACAAAAACAATAAATTTGTGCCAATACTAAAGCTATCAGACCAAAATTGACTGCACTCTTCGAGAATAATTAAAAGAACTCTTTGCATGCTAATAAATGTTTAATCACATATTAAATAAAAACTAATTTACAAGCCTAAAATGCTTGTCTCAAATAATTAAAATGGTATTATTTGCTTTAAGGAAACAATTCCAACAAATAATCAGAAGACAAATAATACTGTAACTGCAAATGGACTCATTGTTCGATAGGATATTATCAGCCCTAGAATTATATATAGGTTGTATCATTAACTTAGCAATAACAAAATATACAACATGACTTGGCTAATTATTTTAACCTCCATGAAAAAAGTAGACCAAATTTCTTTCTTTATTATTTTTTTTATATTTCTTTGGTGCTGGAAAATATTATTATTATTATTATTATTATATTTTCTAACATTATGTTTAAAGATTGAATCCTCATCAATGCCAGCCATAATGCGCATAAGTGTGAATGTTACCGTTTTAACTCTTGACACAGTACTAAATTGTAACAACCATATGTGTGCAATATTTATGCTGTGCTGACATTTTGAGCATAAATTTTTAGGAGCTTTGTGGTTTTGAAACGGTTACACGTGGAATGTATGGATGTGGTTGTCTATGAGACTTTGAATTTGATCTCAGCGAGACGTGTTAATAAATTGATGCATGAGCTAATTTGAAGCGAAATACTAAATTTCCAGGAGTTTTTATACATGTAAATCTGTTAAAAGAAATTATAGGCTCTAGAATCAGACTTTGAAATAGCTTGTTTAAATCCTGAGCCTACACTGGAACTCATACTTTGCTGGCAAAAAATTCATGGCATCACTGCTGACATCATTGTATCACTTGCTAAAGAAAAAGAAGGAAAAAAACCAAAACAAATAGGAGGGTGAGGTGGGGGTTAGTACACCTTTGGTTTCAAATGCGTATCTCCCAAACAAAGGAACCCCTGAGGCACCTTAGCACAGGTGTGACCTGGATTTGATAAACTTAACTTCTTACCCAAAGTAAATAATGCCAAAGCTGCCCAGGTGCACCTTTTGTTTGTGTGTGACTTTTGGCAGCGGTGCGAATTTCGCAACAGGGCCGGGGGGAGGGGAAGCACAATGCGTCCGAGCTGGAGGCTTTATGAGCTCAGCTGATGGCACAGATAACATTAGGCTTGGAACAATCCTGTCATTCCCTCCAACACGCCCTGTTCTAAAGGATGTTGGCAAAGACATTTAATGACGCTAGCGTTTTCGTAGATTCTGTTGGTTAGAATTGTTGATCCAGGTCTTACCTGTAGGCTGAATGAACAAACAGTTTTATTACTATTTTTTAAGATTTCGCAGATTATTAATCTATACCCACTTATTCCTTAATTTGGGGTTTAGGGGATCTGCTGGAGTCTATCCCAGATGTCTCTCTAAAGGGTGAAATGCAGGAGGGGTACACCCTGGACAGGTCACCAGTCCATCATAGGGCCACACTCACACTCACTCCTATGGGCAATGTAGAATTACCAATCAACCTTTTTGGACTGTGGGAGGAAACTGGAATACTCTGAGTAAACTTACGTAAGCACAAGAAGAACAAGCAAACTCCACAGAGTAAGGCACCGGGACCTTCTTACTATGAGGCAAAAGTGCCAACCACCAAGCCACCATGCTGCCTCTAATCTGACTGTTCTATAATAAAATACTTAGAGGCTAAGATCCAAATAACAGGAGACATAAAGGAAAGTAGGTGTATAAATGCTATGCGGTTTGTTTTTACAAATTTTTAAGGTTAATAATTTACTAAGTGGTTTAGTGATAGTGAACAGGACTGCGCTATGTGCTGAAAGGACATGTTCGATCAGGCAATCCTGAGGGCTCAGATAAACTTCTTTACAGTATAGTTTACACAAGTGGGTGGTCTTAATATTCAGCTTCATCAAAGATTAACCTTGTTGTAAGGTGATATCTTTTTGCAATGTGATTCAGAGGGCTCTTTTTTTATCTCGGCTAAGGAGGCAAAATCCTTAAGATTATGTTAAGGTAAGATGTTTAGGAAGAAGCCCAACGCAGAAAACATGAAAGCAGCGAAATAATTCAAGACTTTTCCTGACTGATCTAATCGCTTTACATTTACATTATTTAAAGCTTGCAGTGTGTTGGAATTGGAGAAAAAAGACATACGGAACAAATATACATTAGGTAAAATGATGTTCATAATCAAAATTTATAATGTAAACGCATAGCAGATGTGCTTAGGACCGTATGTTGTCTTGTTTAAGATCTTTTGATAGAATTTCTTAGGGAGTGGTATTATGAGCTTAAATATTGATTTTGACTTTTAATAGGGTCTGATGGGGGGGGGGGTTTAAGAAAAAATAAACATTTTTCCAAATGCCATTTTACATTACAGGAAGCACTTTAGTCAGGGGAACAAAATGCAAAAAGGGGTCAATGGGGTCATGCTGGCATAATATTGTTGGTAATACACAACAGTGTTTTGTCCTGATGTTTCTCCTCTCATTTCTAAACACAGGAAGTGCTAGACCAGACAGAGGTTCACAGTTTTTCTACAGTGCTACAGTGGTTTCTTTAAATATTTGCGTAAATGAGCAAGCTGCAACTGATTCTTTTATACCAGCTTTGGTAACACCAGTGTATAATGCTAAAATTCAGGTGGCGGTGTAGTATCGTTTACAGAATCAACATTATGAGAGAAAAATCTGGTCAGGGACTCTGTCGTTACTTGCCTGCTGAACCTCAAGTGATCTTATAATTGCAGCGGCAAAGGGGTCATATAAGATTCAACGAAATGTCTACGTATACCTGTCTCCGGTTTGTCATTTATTAATTTCCCTTGTAGTGCATGTCTCTTGTTTCATTAAAAACATGTAATGTTGTAATGCAGTGTGTAAGAAGTCTGAGAAACAGATAGGTCATTTTTATTCTACAGTAACAACTTTGATACTGTAGAAGATCTATCTATCTATCTATCTATCTATCTATCTATCTATCTATCTATCTATCTATCTATCTATCTATCTATCTATCTATCTAGTCTGTCATCTAGTTCTGTCTGTCAAGTTCTGTCTGTCTGTCCAGTTCTATCTATCTATCTATCTATCTATCTATCTATCTATCTATCTATCTATCTATCTATCTATCTATCTATCTATCTATCTATCTATCTATCTATCTATCTATCTATCTATCTATCTATCTATCTATCTATCTATCTATCTATCTATCTATCTATCTATCCGCCTGTCTGTATGCTGTTAATTTACAGGGACTTGAAATCTACCTACATTCTATATAAGAATAATAATAGATAAAATAAACTCTTTGACATAAACTGCAGTTGTGTGTCTGAATAATACTATTAATAAAATATTAATAAAAGAAAATAAAAAAATACTATTTATTTATTTAATTTGACAATGTATATTGATTAATTCGCATGTACATGTAAGTCAGCATGGCCGTCCTTCTAACTTCAGCACAGTTTTTATTGTCTTTAGTTGTGTGTACAAATTTAACAGCTATGGCTTATTATGTGAGGTGGGATTAACAGAAAATTGTGTGTGTGTGTGTGTGTGTGTGCGCTCAGCCATCCCCTGCTTAGCACAGTGTAGATTTTGTTCTTGTCCTGATGGAATTGGCTAAATATTTTGAGGGGGGAATCCCCTTTGGGTAGTGAACACAGTGCTGTAATAATCTACTCACATGATTTTTCCCACTGCGGTTGGCCTCTTCACGCTCGGCCAGGGCTCTCAGGAAGTTGTCTTTGAGTTCTTTTCCTGCACTTGCCAGGGTCCTGGAAAAGTCAACAATGAAAACATTTAAAATGTTCCTTTTAAAAGGTCTTTAATGCCTAAAATGTTCTCTCGGCAGTTTTCTTTAATTAAGACCTAACACAGAAATCTTTTTTTTTTTTTATTTCTTATGGTAGTCATTACATCTATTTACCTGTAACAAAAGCTGAACAAATAGTAAACTTTCAAGATGTTTAAAAAAAAAATATTTAGTAAGACTTGGTTTATAGCATGATACACAACACATACCACACATCATACACACACACCAAATAACAAGAAAGAACTTAATGATGGAGCTTAACTGAAAATTCACAAAAATGCACAGCTGCATATATATTAAACTTCTAAGTACTTCACCATGTAATGGAAAAAAATAAATGCATCCAAATGGTGTTAATCGCAAACTGAATGACACACAAAACACGGAGTAATTAATGAATTGCAAAATGTGCACAGTGTTATTAGACTGAGTGATTTCAGTCCAATATCAGGAGTTTAGAGGTAATTAATCACAGTGGGAAATGCTGTTGCATGAATTTTCTCGCTCTCCTGCTATTCAACTCTATCTCATGTTGAATGTTGCTTTTTCAGCATGATTGGATTCCCTTCCATAGAAGCGGTGTTTTGGCATGCTGCAGGATTCGTGGCACCTGACAAAACACTGGCACTCATCTTGCACCTTTCACAGTGCAGTACCAGCAATAGCGCCTTGTCTTTCCCCCCAACCTTCACTTTGCTTAACTTTCATAGCGTCTGCATTATGTCTGCACAATCATCCGCTTGCCAGTAAACAGGTATTTGAGAACTTGCTCTGGTTTACGCACTGCTCTGTGAGGTGCACGGAGGGGTGAAAAGGGTAGCTTGGGTACAGCGTGACCGATCCTTACCTGCTGAACATATACAGTACAGATTATATTACACCACATTCTCTGTTTACTGCCTAGCACCGCTCAACTGACCTAGGTCATCTTTCTTTTTTTTCTCTCTCCCTCTCTTACTCTTTTTTAAGTTTTACAGCTTTTATAATATGTCTTTGTTTCTTAACATTATTCTAAATAAATAATTGGATTGATATTTAAATGTACATTGTAATATAATGTAATATAATGTTTTACATAGAGTTTCGAAGGATAATTAAACTGTCTTTTATGGCTGTTGATTGTAATGGGAAAGACAATCACCTCCTCAGGCTTACATTAACTTTAATGGCATTTGGCAGATGCCCCTATCCACAGCGACTTACATTTATATTTTTTATACAGTTATATTTTTTATTTATACAACTGAGCAATTGATGGTTGAGTGCCTTGCTGTAAAAAGGTAAATGCCTTTATTTTGTCACATAATCTTTTTTTTACAGCACAGTGAAATTTTTTTTGCATATCCCATCTTAGTAGGTCAGAGCACAGGGTCAGTTAAGATGCAGCGCTACTGGAGCCGGATGGGTGAAGGGTCTTGCTCAAGGACCCAAAATTTGGTTGGCTTGCCAGTGGTGGGGCTAGAACCAGATCAGCAACTTAGTGCCTTAGTGCCTTAACCATTTGAGCCACCACTTGTGGTGCTGAGAAGCGAACCCTAATATTCAAGGTATAAGCCCAACACTTTAATCACAGCGCTACCACTTTCCCCGATATATGATACATAAACTATAGGCAGAGCAGGTCACTTAAAAAGGTCATTTTTTTTACATCAGCTGTTTTCAAGTGAACAGGAATGAAGACGTAATAGGTTTGACCTATACAAATAGCCATAAAATGAAAAGTCATGCAACTCTTTGCTGGGCCTATAACCACTATCACCTCTTCCTCATCACTATTATTTCTCGCTTAGCTTGGGTCACAGATGAACAGACCTTTTTCAAACAGGCCTTGCCACATGGAAAGGAATTAGCAGACCATGATGCAATTAAAGCCTCTTCTGTTTATTCTGGATGATGAAAAGGAGGTGCGTGTGTGTGAGTGTGTGTGCTCGTTGGGGGCAGCTCTAAGTAAATGGAACACACACATTCTATTTGTTTTGCTCGTTCTACTTGGCAGCTTGAACCACCTAATCTGTAGTTGAACGCTTGTACTGAAAAATTAGTCTAACCAAACAGGTTAAATTTATATCACATATTTGTATGATAACATTTGGTTGTAAGTGCGGTAATCATAGGTTTGCAATATCCACATGAATTAAACATAACTGTAAAAATTTGGTTGAAAAAAAAAAAAACTAACAGAAAAATAATCACTGTCAAGCGATCGGTTACGTTTATTACACCAAAGTTATTTTTTTTCCTATAACACCATATACTAAAATGTTTAGTCTTATACTACAGCAGTCTGTATCACGTCATACTATTTTTATAGTTTGCTGAAAAATTTGTTTATATTGCATAAGAATAAAACCTTCACATATATCCCCAGGCACAAAAAACTTTCTTTTATAAGGTAACACAATGCATTGTTGTACAATGACTTATTAGGCTGTAACAATATAAAAGACCCGGACAAGTATGGCACAAATCTTACGCAATATACAGCAAGAAGATCTTTGCAATTATAGCAAACGTTTGCAGAAAGATTAGAACGCTGATTATCAGAATGAGATTGGTCTCTAAGATTAGAATTACATCTTTAAATAACATCTAGTACTTTTAAATCACTATCAGCACATCTATATTAATGCTCCACCTTTGTTTTTTTTTATTGGCATGATATGTTTGTCTTCGTCAGGTTATCCTTAAGAATCATCTGGCTGATGTTTTATGGGCACAGTCCTAATCCTGCCTAATTATAGAGGGTTAGACAAAGTTTCCATGAGAGTGATTAGTTGGACACACCAGTGCAGGTGTGCAAGGAGTAACCAAATAACAACATTTTAACACTAAAACGATAGAACATTTAAGAATGTCAGACCAAAAAAATATAACACTGAATATCAACTTTATAGGTTGATATGGCAAAAGACAGATTATTTGCTAGATGATTAGAATTTTTGAGCTATGGATTCAACAATTAGAGAGCTGTGAGGTAAAAACATGGCAGAAAAAAGGCTGATTAGCTAAAGTTTTTGTCCTCATGCCAGTAGGACACATTATCAGTGATGGCTCAGTTGAATGGTTACATCACTTGCTTGAATCACACAATAATGGACAAGCTCATAGTCTTTTACTTATTTATTACCACAGTGTTACTAAATTCGGTCCTCTGATTGGTTGATTAATATTCTAGAACAGCAAGTCTAACAGAGCAGTGATGACTGTAATTCAGAAAGTAATGAAATTTAGTTAACGTACTTGTATGATGGACCCGACATATAAACAGATATATGTATACACATAAAAATAGATGTATAATTGTTTATGATGTAATATTTCTGTGATATTCTGTAATATTTTTATGACTTGTGTCAGCAATATGTAACAGGCTTGTAAAGCTCCAGCTGTGGACTAAATAGCTGTTTATAGTTGAAATAACATCACTAAGAGATAAACATTGATCAGGTGTGCTTAGTTCTTAGTAATGTGCTATTATGTCTAAGAAATCAATTAACTTGTTTTAACTTTATTGCCAGACACCAGATTTCAGATGCACTTTTACTTTCACTCGCAAATGAGCTTAAATATGTTCGTCATTTGTATCCCTAGGCAAGTGTCAAGCGGATGTGACTCCATTCATAATGCAAACTACAAAACTATTCATCTATCTGATGCTGCAAACGTATTCAGTGGGTGGAATATTTCCATTAAACAAAATGGACCAAAAAAAATCCAGCATACTTTCAAACCTGGTTACTTTCTGGCAGCTATATGTGGCAAAGATGGAGATAACTGTTTGCTTTTCTGTGTTTGATTATAAGTCTGTCTACCAACATGGGCGGTTTTAGATTAGAGCCTACCCAGTACTGAGTAAGAAAACTGCCAAGTATGGGATTTTTCTGAATAATAAAAATATAGGCAAACATATGTGTTTTTATAAAGCTTTTATATAGCAAATGGAAGGACCCCTAGGAGTACAGGTCTGGAGGAAATGGTTTGTCTTGGACTCTGCTGCTTGGTCATGCGGTCTCAGAGCATCTGAATCCGTCACTATTTTTATAGGGCTATGACAATTGGTCCTTAGAGGACAAGTCGAAGTGGTCTTGCTATATTGTGTTGATGTACACTGTGGGCCTTGTTATTTGAATCCGGTTTAAGGGTGTTTTGGATCTAAGACATGCTAATTAGCTGAATAATGTCAAATTTACTAAAGGTTACAGGGTATGTACTGTATTGGCATGACATTTAGTGTCCTGTCCTCATTCTTAAAAAAAGATGCATAAATCTCACTATTTAAATAAAGCCAATTATGTTTTTAATAGAATGATCTGTTTGCTTTGCCCTTTAAATGTTTGACCACGTGCATGTAGCCACTTTTTAAAATAGGGATACATAAAGGAAGTAATTAATCACAGTTAAGTGTAACAAAAGAAATTCTTGGTCCTAATGGATTTCAGATGGTCTTTTATGCCTCCTATACAACTCTCTGGTGTAATTATCATAATAATAAAGGGAAGCCTAGAACTGTACATTAGCGGGGCACTAAACAGTCCCATAAAATGACATAACTGACATAAAGCGAGAGAAACCATAAGGCCTCACACGACAAATGTCACCGTAATTCTGAATGAATGGATGCTTTTCATTCCTGCAAACTGAAAGGTTCCAGCTGTAAACCAGCTCCAATAGTATGTGTTACACTTTAATATCAGTATCCAACCCCTGTCATGAAATATATTGGTCCTGTCAAAAGTCCTTAGCTCAAACAGTTGGTGTTCCAGATGTTTTAAATTCCAAAATTGTTGTGAGAAAAACGCTTTGGTTTCACACACAAGAATGAGATGTCTCAGATGTACTATTTTTGTATAATATAACGTTTTGCTACAGTTATGCACAAAACATTCTAGACACATTAGCCGCATTTTTATTTTCAAAATAAGAGTGTATATAATTTATGGATGTATAATGGACAGAAAATCTTTTTTTAGATGAATGAAACAGCCAACCATAGACATGCACAAAGATATATTTACAGAGATGTCTGACCATTCACATTTAGCTGGAACACAGTCTAAACATATGCTATATAAAACAGCCAAACTCTTACAGCTATCCCACATCAGGCTTAAAACTAAATGTTTAAATCTTAGCCATTGTAAATCGGGACATTTACAGAGAAAAAAAAAACATTAGTGCAAAATCAGCACTAAGAAGTTAACATAAATCTATAACTCACTTTAAATAATAATTACAGTATAAGGCTAAAAATGGACGATAAGCTTTTTGTTTTCTTTGATCATTTATTTAAACTGTGTATTTTTCTGATGCATACTCATTTATTTATGTGTTTTGTGTGTGTTTGTTATAGTGACTTTCATCCAACTCTCTATGGTTTCCTGTTTTTCTGGTATTTCCTTGTCTTTGAGTTTCTAGCTTATTCTTGTTTCCTCCAGTTACTCGTTTTGACCTCTTTAGTTACTATTACATCTGCAGAACTTATATCTGTTTGTGTACTGAAACTTTAGAGGAAAATTAAGTTACACTTTCGGGGCCTTTGTTTGGTCATCCAGCAAAATTCAAAATCAATCATACAATTTCTACTCAGTACCTATAAACTGTAGTAATATTGCACAGGCTCTCCTCTTTTTACCGCCTTGTATGTTTAAGTAAACTTAAATTTAAGGGAGGAATGTAATTTATACTCTTGACTGGCCAATTCTCATAATGGAAGTCTTAGAGGAATCGCGTGGTGAAAGTGCAGGGGCAGCACATATTTGAAGACTGGGAACCCACTTCATCTTCAGTGCGAGTTGTTAGGTCATGGAGGCCAAGGCCCCAATGTAAACACAGGTGCCGAGGAGGTGTGTAAATGGGGTTACCCCCATCCAGTAGCAAGAGAAACACAGAAAATCACGCAGTGAGAGCATAAAATAACCTTATAGGTATTGCAGAAATATCATACCTTTTCCTTTTCCTGAACTACATTCATTAAGGTTCATTTGTGAGGATTAAGCAGGCCATAGCTATAACTCAATAGCGGCAGATGGTGTTCAAATGATCAAGTTATGATATCAAGTCATAATATTTGCATACTTACCTACTGATTTTTACACGTATTATGTTTGCTAATTGAAAGAAGTGACAGGAAAAACCTTGATATGTGATATGTGAATTCACATATTATGATTATGACTGTTGCCTCAAAGCAAGAAGGTCCCAGGTTCGTATCCCCAGCAGAAATGTCTCGAGGGTTACCATACGTAACCGAAATGTTTCCTCCCACAGTCCAAAAACATGTATGATAGATTGATTGATGAATCTATATTGCTCATAGGAGTGCGTGAGCGTGTGCAAGGTTGTTTGTCTGTTTGTGACTCTGGGATTGACCGGCGACCTGTTCAGGTTGTACCTCTGCCCTTCACCCAATGACATATAATAATATTAATATTTTTTCTCTCACTTAAATTTTTTTACTTGTACTTAAGTAAAATGTTTGTCTACTCTACCCACCTCTGGTCCTAATATGGACTCTCCACATAGTATTACAGGCTCTGCTGGGGGTAAAAGGCTTGTCAGTAGAGCCCAAAGGATCTATGAATTATCTCTAAATGTGTTTACAGCAAGATAAACAAAACATTAGTGTGAGAGGATGCTTATGGGCAGTTTTCGTAGGACCCTTTTTCCTCCTGTAAAAATCTTTCAAACAATTTATTTAGCAAATGCTTTGGCATTTCTTATATATTCCATTCAGCTGCATGCTGGTAGATGGATCAAAAACACTTTGGTTTGATTTCTTCATTTGTTAGAATGTGGTCTAACAGCTCATGAAAGTAAAGCTGAGTAGAGCTGGCAAGATCTGAGATATGCAAACATTATATAAAAATGCTAATGATAAATACTGTATGTTAGAGATATAAAAGACATTTGTCTTCTTGCTCAAAAACGTGGTGTTGGCAGAAATCATAAGCAGTTTGATGATTTCAAATAGTAGTTATAGTTGCAAATGATTTTTTTTTGCTTGTTTTGGAATGAATGATGATTAGATCCTCTGCTTCCCATTTCCTGTCTCTTTTTAAGATTCAAGAATCAACAAATTCAGGAGTTTATTTTCATGTGTACAGGAAACGTCTGTTGCACCATCCAATAAAATTCTTACTTCATGAACAAATCTTTCTATTTAACCTGAACTAGTTCACCAAATCGGACTGAATCAATTGAAACAGTTTGCGCCTCGAGTAAGGACTAATCCACAAATTATATATGTTATTTTACTTACATGCCTGACAAAATATTCCGTTATTCAGTAAGTAGGTAACGAACGTTAGTATGTAAACAACTGTTGTCTCAGTCTTCTAGTGACTGTTAGTTAAATTTCCTTGCAATTTATTATCACAATCAGGGGTCTAAATAGTGAGGCGCAAATCTAAGTTGTTTTTTTAAACGGTTCATTGTAACAAACTATCGGAAAGAACCAGTTTCCTGAAAAGAACCGACATTCCTATCAGTACTGTGAATCCTCCCAGCAGTCTCTGACAAATTAAAAGAGCTTAAGAAAGAAGGAAGAAGAGGAAAAGAAAAGATGTACATGCAATTTAACAAAAATGACCACTAGTGCAAATAAAAACAGATCATCCTTATAAAGTGTATGCACTTTCTCTCACTTTTGCATGAAAGCACAGGATAAACAGGATTTGGAATGAGCTGCTTGCTTTGGACAGATGACCACTCGCATGAGCGGTTCCACATAAATCCTCCTACCCCGAGCAGATGTTTAAACTGTATTTTACATTCGACCCTTCTTCCACGTGGACTTTTCCTAATGTTATGGCAACTGCAAATGATTTGAAAGTGGCCAAATCAGTGTTCTCCCACAACTTACTACACTGCCAAAGGCAAAAAAATACCTGTCCTGCAAAACGAATAAATCAAAAGGCCACCCAATTTAAGCACTGTTAAGGACCTGAGAGACCGAAGACCAGTAAAATAAGCACAATTTTATCAAGTGCACGACAAAAGGTGTTTCCTGTGGTGCTCCCTTAACTTTGCACTGTCCAACATGTTTAATAAAGAATTATCTTTGAGCTGTGCTCAAGCTCAAATTTACTATCTGTTTGTACAGCTGAGAGGAGAGGCACAGTTTAATGCCTGGAATATAATAAAAGAAATTTAATACAGCGCACTGCCCTGAGCAGTAACTCTTTGCCTTTCTATCACCTACGTCAAACAAATTCGATACAAACCCAATCGTAATTATCATTAAACGCTGCTGTCGCATTTTCACTATAAAAGTTGTTACGCCAACTCATTTTAAACATTATTGATGGAATGTCTTCAAAATTCCGAAGCTGCAAAATGTTTGATGTTCGTCATAAAAAACGTAGCTTTGCCCAAAATTTGCCCAAATTACTCAGCGGGTTTATCCTAAAAGAAAGGATTCCCTGAAGTCTGAATTTTTTCACGAAGTGACAGATGTGTGAAAACATTTTTTGTTATAGTTCATGAGAATAAAATTGAGCTTAATAGCTAGGCAGATGGCAACATAAAAAAATACAGTGAAAAAATCAGCACTTACAGTACTTTGAATATTTTTCCTAAAGGTTCGTGGGTAAAAAGAATCTTATGGAAAATATTATTTTGGTCTGTTGAACGTCAAGGGAAATTCCACACAGCATGACAATTTACTTAACTCTCTTTAAAAAAAAAAAAAAAATCTTCTGTCACCTCTTATTAAATTGAGCCAAATGTATCAATTACACACGCTACACTTCCTGTTCTCTCCTCATTACTAACGCTTTGTGTGTGTGAAAAGGTAAAAGGTGGCCTGTAAATGAGTCCCACAGCTGTCATACATTCAGACACAAGAGATTTTTAATAACATAATCTGTGTTCTTTTCCTGACTTACCGATTTGCATTTACATTTAAAAACATGGAATTTAAAGTCACCATCAGATGTGATTTTTCCTATAAGATGGTATGATTCGTTAGGGTCTTAAGGAAAAGTCTGTAACATACTTTGATTAAAATTTTTCATTGGTGGCGTAAAATAACACTTATTTTACCTCGTCAGAAACAGTTCTGTTCTCAGTGACCCGTTCCAGTGCATGTTGCTTTAAATGCTAATGAGCTTTGTTTACCCCCACCCTCTGATCTGTTTGGTGTTTTCACTTCTCCCAAACCATTTAAATTAATCTTTAAATGACTTATTAATCATTAACAGACACTGTTATAAACCATCTAGGAAGGAAAGCTTAATGCATTGTTACCATGTACCTTAATGCATTGTTCAAGTGTGCAGCACAAACTCTCACCTCTCATCAGTGCATCACTCATCAATCACTCATCCTATTTATGCACAAGCCCTTCACCCATTAGTCTGGTCTGTACAAACTCAGAGAGCTCTGGAGCTTCCAACAGGCACCTGAACATCAGACGTAGCAGGCTGCTAATAAGCAGCGAGTCTGATTCTACGGTAATCGTCCGAAGAACATAACAATGTGCTCTGACAGTGTACTTTTTTTAATAACTGTTGCACATTATTACGATACGTGATTTGCGAAGATTCATATAAATATATATTTTAATTTTCCGGAGGTGAAGCAGGAGCATGAATAGCAAAATGTGTTTTATAAACCTTCTCCATAAAGCAGTCTAGTAAGAAATAATTAGCACAAACATGAACTAATTTAAGTAGATCCAATGACAACATTCTGCTCCAGCCTCAAAACAACGGCGGACAATTTATGTCTTAGTTGGGGACAGGGTTGCCAGACTGGATTAAAAATTACCAGACCGACTACAGAGTAAAAGTCAGCTCAAAATTTATAGTGTTTGAATTAGAAATTAAAATAATATTTGTAAACTCATGCATGTTGTATTAAATAGCAGGTCAATGCTTTTTCTTCAGTTTGACGTGTTATAAAAAAAGCAAAATGGGGGGGGGCACTGCTCGGCTAGGTTCTGTGCCAAAACGGCAGTGTCAATCAACAATTGTGGGAGGTGCCTTGGTCTAAATGATGTCACAAAAACACTCATCTGAAAACGCCTTGATTTGAGAAAGAGGAAATGATTTAAGGAGATTTAAAAGAAAACACTGGGTAGATCTTTATGATCACAGCGTCGTTGTGTACGCACTGTAACACACATTTCAGTTCAAACAATTTGTAAAAGTGCATATCGCATCTAATGACACCTTAGACTACAGTTATTTTAAAAGCATAGTGGTCAGCTAATTCTTTTCTTTAAAAAAAAAATCTGAGCTAAATAATTTATACCTTAGAATTTAAACTATGTTGCAATTCATAAGCAATCCAACGAGCTAGCTTCCCTGAATTTGTGTCAGATGATGAATACTTTCAAACAGGAAGTGTAAACTTGGTGTCCATAGTTTATATACCCTTATCCAGAGCGACTTACATTCATCTCATTTATACAACTGAGCAATTGGGGGTTATTGAACCTTGTGAGAATCAGACTCACAATCTTCAGGTTGGTAGTCCAACACCCTAACCATGAGCCAACACTTCCCACATTTTATAAACATTTAATAATGATTGATACTTTTTTAGTTGTGATAAATAATACGACACCCGCTATAGCCCACATCCAGACGCTTTATTCCTCTAGTACACACAACTATGGCTTATTACATTGATCTGCTTTGCACATGTTGGCTTTGTGGTTTTAGCCTCATCAGCTTGTAGAAGCTTCTAATCATACTCTAGCTTGGTGGCCATTTACCACACTATAACTTAAAAGCATCATTAGTCCTAGTCATCTCTATAAACAGTTAGATCATGAGTAAAAAAGAAGCACTTTAACTTTCTTTGCAGGTTTTTACACTTAGATTTGATTTAATGTATTACACAGAATGTCCAAAATGTCTGCAACCAACGGGGAATATTTTAAGAAAATACAACGGCTGAGGAGCTGTGCAAAAAAATAGGTAAAAATGAGAAACATCATTGTAAACAGTAAACACAACATTAAACTGATGTAGTCATGTTTTCATTGGTTTCTATTGTAGAAAAAAACAATAACAAACGTGCAAATTGTGTAGTGAAAAAAATACTTCCCTCCTTTTCTGTTAAAGGTATTTTAAAAGAGTGATCTGTGTCTTTGCGACAATTGCTGCTAAGCAATAAATGGAACATTTACTTTATTGAAGCCAAAAAAAAAACACACACACACTACGCTAAATTAGTTTCATAACATCACTTTTTTATGGCTTATGAAAAATGCTGGAATTTTTTTGTTGTAATAGTAGTAAAAATTCTGTATTGCTTACCTATAAAGACTATGGAAATCGGTGTCAGAGGAAACAATACCTACAAATCTTAAATAATAATATATTTTAAATACTAAACTGCTTAATCAATTAATTCATATTACAATACAAAATAATAATAAGTCTTTTACTGTATACTTAAATATTTAATAGTATATTTAATACTGAACTTGTTAAAGGTACATTTTGTGTAGGAACAGGGCTACAGGTTCTTAAGCATCAGTTTACATAGTACTTAAGAATAGTAACAGTAAATTGTACCATTTTTAGTCATTTGGAACTTTTTCAGTACCAGTATCCTGTGCAACCACAACGGAAACTTGAAGGTGGTCCTCTATATGTGGAAGTGTTACGTGAGAAATCATTTACAACGTGAGAGTTTGCTGCAGAATCCATCATATACATCCACCCTTTGGAAAAAAGGGAGTCGAACTACAAAGCAGATGATGACAAAACTGTCTATTGTCTTTGTCGTGCAGATATATAATGTAAAAAACACTTCCACCTCTGCTCTGGGATACTGGAGGCCGAGGTATGAGTCATCACACATCATAGGGCTTGGAGAGCAATGGGAGGTGTAAAGATGAATATGTTGCCTACCTCTGCGTGGTCACTAACCACTGTTACAGTTCCTAATAAAAATGGTTTACTAAGAAGTCCAGAGTGGGTGGGTGGAAAAAGCGCTGCACCGCACAACCAACTTGGACCCCTGTTTAAAAAAATGCTGCTTACATGACAAATGGCACGCAAAGAGGAAATGGTTAAAAGCAGAACATGCAAACAGATGGTTTCATTATGGCCATAACAGAAATTCAGCCTGCCTTTTTTGAAACACCTTTGGTTTGATTTGGTAAACGTTTTCAGAACGTTATAGATTTGAGTAAGCACCGCTTGATTCTCTTAATCTCGAAGATGATCTGAACTTAATGAGAATGAATCCATTAGAAAAGCAGACTGAATTGAACCATCTTTATGTCTTGACCACACGGTTGTTACATATGCACACAGGACCAGATGATTTCTGGATAAAACCAACTCAGGTGTGCTCATCTGGCAATCTAGTTTAAAGTAATTCAAAAGATCTTGATAAATGAGGTCTTCACAAGTAAGACACATAAATGATTACTACTTTTGTCATTTTAGAGTCAATTAGATTCGAATGATTCAGTCACTTCAGCACTAAGGTAAAGCATCATTATCCTGAAGCTAGTTTAAGTCATGTGACACAGACGTAAAAATAAATAACAGTATGTGTATACTATATAATCACATTCTGTTTGGTACTGTATAAAAATAGTGGTAGAAAGGATGTGTCCAATTGCACCATTATAATTTATCCAAGTCTAACAAAGGATCCAAAATTAAATGTGCTAAACAAAGCTTAGTACATTCTTATTTCCCTTATTTTAAAATCATAAATTGTAGCTCAGCTAAGCTTCCATGTTCTCCCATGGGCATTGAATGGTTTTGTAATTACAACTTGTAATCTTCACTTTATCGTGCAATAACATGCTTTGACGCAAGATTCATGACAAGAGCTCTATCACACAAAGACAAATTTGTTATCCTTCAATTCTCTGGTTTGAGCCACACATGTGCAAGCTAATTTCGGCACCGCCAAGTTTTGTTCGAAACAGCTCATAGCACGTTCACAGCTATCGACTGCATTCAAGACACATGCGTATACACAATTTAAAAAGAACATTTGTTCCAGATTGCCTTGATGCATTGCAAATCTATCAAGGAAGTGGCCTTTGCCAGTTTTGGAGTTCTTTTCAACGCTAACAAGTTGAATGAGAGAGCTGGCATTTAAGCCTAGTGAATACAGATATTTGTTCAGCTGATTTAAATACAGTTCCATTCAACAGGAACATTCAGCAGTGAAAGGTGGGAAAAGACTATTATCCAACACATACACACACACAGTTCATTTTTGCCAAAGCTGTTTCTTTGTTCTACTCTAAAAGAATGCACAGTCTATAGTCACGACTAATTACTTTTTTTTACATATTCCCTCTTCTTATAAGAAACCAGGTGAGCTTTATAATACTGAACAAAAACACTTCTCTAAATCTACCATAACACAACTAGTATACATGTTTTTGAATGCATTTTTAAGCAATATATAATCTGGATGAACAGAAAGATACTCTAGAAACGATTTACATCATGGCAGGTGCTGTGAATACCATGAAAACCATGCGACCAAAGATATTTCAGTTTTTCCTATTTTTGAAAACCTTTGTTAAATTTGTGCTAAATGTGAAGCTGCGCTAGATTATTTTTCCATTTAAAAAAAAAAAAAAACCTCATATTGACCTAACCGTTGGTGCCAGGAGACAACAGCATGACATCTCTGTCCAGGCCTACTTGTCTATATGCCATAAAAACACAGAGTCCGATTTCACCCTATGCAGACGAAGGATTAACACTCGGGGTGTACTGTGTCCATTCGCTGCACGGTTTTACTTGGCCAAAAAAGGATGGTGCTGGCTATTGAGGTATAAAGACTAGAATTTTGCGGAAGCCTTTTTCGGAAGAAGCAAAACAATAGACAAAGAGAATGACTGTGGTAGCTTGCTTCAGAAAAGTAAGTGCCCGTCACGGGTGCATAAGGTCACGACATCTGCTGACATTTACTGCTGGGCACTGGCCAGGCTGCAGGATTTGGGGATCATGCCAGTACCTTATATCAGTACAGCGTTAAACCACCAGGCTCTTCTCAGCATTTTGAGACCTGTGTGACCCTGCACTTTTTGTGATCCACAGCAAGCACTCCTAGATTTGTGAAGATACTGTGAACTGTAAATGTAAAGAGTGGGCTGGGTGTTGATATTTTAGTCTAGATACTGTGTGTTAATCTAAACAGTAGGACAATTACTATATGTACAGTCTGCTTTTGAATGTGTGGTTTTTGAGACAAATACAGGTAGGGTTTAATACTAACAACGTTGTATCTGGTTTAGTGTAAATTATTTATTCATTTTGTTTGTCACCAAAAACCACAGAAATGAAAAAAGAAAAAAAGAGAGGGACCTGGCAAGGGGAGGCTGAGTTTAATCACACAAAGGAACACCTTAAGTTTACTGTTGTCCCTGATTCAATGCAGTCATAACTAAATGCAGAACCTTTATTAACCTCAAACAGCCATCATTCATTCAGGCATCTCTTTCATTCATGTTTTCTTCATTGGACGGAGGTTTGAGTTTCACACGAGTCCTCTTAAAGCAAAATCCCTTCATTTGTTCGTCTCACACTTTGCTGGCAAGATACCTCCATGGAAAGCTGTCAAATAGAGCATGCTATATACTAGCCTTTAACAGGGTAACAAAAGGGCAACATCTGATTAGCATTCACTGCACAATCTCCCTCTTCCCTTAGTATTTTATTACCACAGGTGCAAGGGCATTCATTGATCAGATGCACGCTATGGGCAAAGCTTATCCTAATTGAAAACAGCTCTATTTATACACCTGCAGGCACTAAAGCTCTCTGAGAATGTGAGGTCTTGCAGAAAAGAAAGAGAGAAAAGGGGAAAGGAAAGAATGAGCAGAGCTATAGAGACGAGCAAATCTTACGATTTCTTACGAGAGAACCAGCGCTCGTGAAAACAGCAGCTCTTGGAAAAGCTGAACGTGATGAAAACGTCCTGTTAGGGGCCGACTCGTAAAACTTGCTTATGCACAGCTTAATTCTGCTGTGGCTGGCAAAAAAAACATTAATAGCTCAACGAGTCAGATAATTTTAAGACTGAAATAATGAGATGCAACATAACATCTTAAACATTTCGTTTATATAAATGTCAGACGGAGCTGTAAATCATTAATCAGCTTTTTTTTTTTAAGCACTTTTAGCCTTGATCTATTTCTATTTATTTTGGGCTGTCAATATGTAACTGTTTTGAACTATTTGTAATTACATAAATGCAGAGTTAATACACACTGCCCCAGGGTGGCATATAGCTGTCTTTCTGTGCAATTCCAAATCTCTAATTATAAGGTGAAGTCTACAACATAATAATATGGCCATAGAGGTACTGGCGAACAGGGCTGTGGCTACTGGCCCCCACAAAATCTAGCAGATATACTATATAGGCCTCTGTCCTGTACATGATTAGTTGTATCCCAGAGATTTTAATAGAAATAGCATAAAGATGCAAGTTGATAGAGGACGATTTCCAAATATTTTCATCCTTTCTTAAAAATTGTTTAGTTTGACATGCAGTATACAGTCAGTGACAAACATCTGAGGGACCCAATAAAATAGTAAGTCTCAAAGTAATAAGAGACTGATTGACATTGAAAATGAAAGGAAACATAAATCAGGGTAACGGAAATGGCATGAAAAGAAGGCAAGGAGGGCCAGAAGTGCTGCTATATCCCAGCTGATATTATTTACAATAGGTATTGTAGTGTAATACTGTAGCCTATAGTGTATTGTCATTTCGCTGCCCTGGAAAAGTATCGTCTACCACTGCCGAACTACCACTGTCTTTTTTTTCATTCCGGTACGGTAATTTATATAAAGTGCATATACACCTGCCTGCTGATGAAGTGTTGAACACGGCTTCTGGGTGTATAGATTTATTTGGTTTATAAAATATATACCAGTACCACATTTACTGTATTAAAAATAAACTTAAATTAAAATTGGTTTTATTATTTGAAAAGTTTTTTTTGTAGGAAACTACGATTAGATTACTACCATTAGATGTGGGTCTCTATGATCATATTATGCACAATAAATAATTTAGGCTGAAGGTGGTGGGAGCCCACATCAATATTTTTCAGGGGGCCCCTGAATCCTCTAGCTACGGCCCTGCTGGTGAACTATGGAGATTAAAAAAAAAGTCAAACAGCCAAAGATTTAAATTGCTCTCTATCATTTGCAATGCTTTGGATGCACAATTTCCTGCTGCAGCTTTAAAATAGGTTTATGTTAAATTTTAATCACATCAATAATTTTAAATATAAATCAAGCTCAGCACTTAGATCACAGATAAGCCAAAAGTATAAAAGAGCTCTTTGATTACTTTTCTTCTGCTTTTGACTTTATTTTCAGCAACTGTTTTTTTTTCAATCAGCATTTTGATTTTGATGTATTACTTTACTTAAGCTAAAACCAAGAATGTCTAACCATGTTTTAGTAGGGTCGAATGCCAAAGAGACACGTCTACAGGTGGTTTAGGCAGGGGAGCTGGCCGCAAGCAGCCAGAGAAAACACAAATATAGTGCTCCAGAAATGTTTCCTGAAGACCGACCACACCAACTATGCAATCATCGCAGAGTGCCTGTCCAAGTTTACGGCATCCCAAAACTCCCACAAACACACAGAAAGCAGTGTTTTTACTCTTATCCCAGTCCAGACAACACAGTCCCAGAATATCACGCACGACACTCGTCGGGTGACATTTTCTGGCCAAATGCCTTTAAATAGTACAACAGATACTGATGTTAAGCCTTTTTAAAATGTTAAGTTAAAGGGTAAAGTGTTGTCCCGTGACTCAACTTTAACCAAACAGGGATGCAGAATAAAAGGGGCCTATGATACACACTTAACTGACATTATTCTGTTCCACAGCCTATTGTTAGTTGTGAACTTACTGGAAAACAGATTGGCAAGCCCTCAATCTCAAGGTCACACAATGGTGTGAAGATCATTCGTTGCTGTGGTCAGCACACATGAACTTACTTCTGCTCGCTCTTTTTGGAAAGCCTGGAGGCCTGAACAGCTGCTTTCCTGCTCTCGAATTCCTCTCTCTTCCAGACCTCACCAGTGCCCCTGAGGCCCAGCTCCACCACCTGGCGAGCCAACTTCTCATCCTGAAAGAGCAATAATCAGATCAGGTTAGTTCTACACAGTCCAGCAGGGGTGATTTTGACTCAGTAAATAACAGTGATCAAATCCATCCACAACAACTTTGAGTCAATGCATTACAAACTTTATAGTGTGTGTAGTTCGGGGTTAGTTTGGTGCTAATATGCCATTCTTAAAATGTACCATGGCTTTATGGATCAATGACTTCCTCCACATGTCAGTACGTTAGCTCAGCATGGATCATGCACTAGCCACATGATGGAGGAAGATTCCATGGGCCTTCAAACAAAGGAGCCGCTTTTATGTGGCCATGGGGAAATGAGTTGGCAAAGCCTGACTGGTTAGGAAACAGCAAACGATGTGGGGAAAAAGTGGAAACTGTTCATTTGCTAAAGACAGCAAAATTGTTTCAAGCATTTTGAGGTGGCACATTTTGTGATTTACCCTGTCCATAAAGTCTTCTGTGATCATTTAAGGAAGGAGATACTAATCAAAGGAACTATAAACCAGTGGGTGAAACAGGCCATGTGCTTGATAATAGAACCATCTCTCCTTCTTCCCAAGTCGTTTTTGAAATCTAATTATTTATCATGGCTGCAGCCAAATATTCTCTAATAAACTGGTTAGATTATAACTACAAAAAATATGGTGACAAGCTGCAGACTCATTCCGAAAGGCATAGTCTTGATTATTATGGTGAAAAAAAAAAAAAAAAAAAAAATATCTCTTGAAAAATATTCCAATTTTTGTTTGGCAAATAACACCACGGGATCTCAGGTCTGTGTTTTGGCCATGTGCTTTGAGAGAGCAATCAACAGAAATATAGATGTTACAAAACTAAAAGATGTTGCACAACTAACTGATTGTTAAAACCTGTTAGCGCTAAAAAACCATAACATGAATGTCTCCTCACAGAAGCTTTTCCATATAAGGAAAGGTTTTTTGTTAAATAAAAAAATGTTTGAAATGTGCTTATTATTAGGAGTAGATTTAGATTATTAGGTAAAAGTGTAAAACCAATAATCCATCAGAACAAGCGTGTAAATATGTTAGTCGTCTTGCAGCTCATAGAACACCTTTAAACTAATCGGATTAGAGAAATGAACAGCCCGATACAATGCGCTAGGCTAATTAACTTAATAAAGGCTAACCTCACATCAGTCAAGCAGCTAAGTCTTGGAATTACATCAATAAAGTCGAATATGAGAAACCATAAAGGACACACACACATTCCTGTAACCCAAAATGAGCTCTGGCCAATGAAAAATGATCTTTAACATATGTCTGAAACCGTCCCCTTGGGGTAATCATAGTTAACAAAACACATAATGAGTTCACTATTGTGGACAATTCCTCCATCTAATGTTTGAATTATTTATAAACCTCATCTCCTGAGCACCACATTAACAAATCCCAAGTAAGCAAGCAGTCAGGCGGAAAAATGTTATTTGGAAATTTGACTTGGTTCCTTGGGGGGTCCCGGCAGAACATTCCCAGGACTCATACCAGGCTGAAGTACCTGCAAGTTTCTTAAAAAGAACAAACACCAATTTCTGTCTTGACTGCTGTTGCTGATTTGTTTTGGATGGAGATACTAGAACAAAGCAGTGGAAAGTGTTGGGCTGTTACCTAATAGCAAAAGATTAATGGTATTGCTAAATTATGCAATGAAGTATGGAAGAGTACAGTGATACAGTAAGTTAATGTCAGGGAATGATATAACTGGCTAACATAGCGAACATAAAGAACACGTTACAGACAGCAGTTCTTTTTTTATACTCTGTTGTTAACGCCGGATTATTAGTTAAGATATTATAGTGGTTATTGCTTGAGTCGGAGGGCTGTGTTAGGGTTTAGCTTACAAATTGAAGGATTTAATAGTCTACCATTTAAAAGCATAAAGGATATTTTTGTTAAATGATCAATAAATCAATTAATATTATGTATACGTATAACAATTTATAAATATTTATATTTATAATATTTATTAAAAAAATTTATATAATGGTTTATACATTCTACTATATTTAGAAGTTAAAACTTACAAATTATACATATAATACATTATAAATTATAATAATTATATTATATTTACATATTTATAAATGTTCATTCATTCATTCATTCTTCTATACTCTATACCCGCTTATTCCCTAATTCAGGGTCACAGGGATCTGCTGGAGTCTATCCCAGCCGTTGGTAAAAGGCAGGAAGGGGACACCCTGGACAGGTCGCCAGTCCATCACCCGGCCACACACACACTCCCCACACACTTCCATGGGCAATTTAGAATCACCAATTAACCTAACATACATGTCTTTGGGAGGAAATCAGAGTACCCAGAGTAAACCCACGCAAGCACAGGGAGAACATGCAAACTCCACACAGAAAGGCCCCATGAACCCAGGCCTTCTTCTTGTAGGACAACAGTGCTAACCACTCAGCCACCGTGCGGCCTACATGCATATATATATTATCAGTAAATTTACACTTATTCTGTATTTCACTTATATATTCTCTGCACACACCACTATATATATATATTGTGTTATATACTGTTAGATGATAACTGTATTTCGTTGCCTTGTAACTATGTGCAATGACAATAAAGTTAAATTGTATCTAATATATATAATTATCTAATATATATAATATAATTCTCTGTATTTAGGCTCACATCTTGGCTGAATTAAAAAAGTTATTTCAAAGCGAATAATTACTATATACAATTTGTCATTTATAAATACAATTTACAAAGTTTTACAACTACGAATGCCATACATTGCTTTATAGTGTCAGCAAAATCAATTCCCTTCTGCATGTCATTCATTAAACACCATATACATCTACTGCCATCTATTCTACCCTCAGTTTATCTTATATACAGGCCTAAATTTAGGTTTAAGCGCCATCTAGTGTCAAAACAGGCTAATGCACTGCTTAATCAATAACCAGTGTAGTTTAATCACATTTCAGCCAAAAACAAAATATTAAGCTAACAGTCAGAACGTCAATCAGACTTTTACCATTTTGTCCAGTACGCCATATTGGCGTAGTAACTTAGCGACATCGTAAAGAAGAAAAAGAGAAAGTATGTAAAATGAAACAAAAGTGAAGTGTTTAAAATTACCTCAAGGTAATAAATGTCTAACGGTGTTATTTTAGAGTCTAAATACTCATCGTAAAAAGAAAATTCGTTTACAGTTCCGTCTAAATCCGCCGGAATGCCGTCTTTCTCCATGTTGTTTACGAAGGAATAAATGCAGTGCTTAGCAACGGGGTCATGTGACCGGTTGGCTCGTTTAAACCTGAGAGAAGCGCGTTACATTTATTGCAACATATAAAAATAATTATATGTTAAATGCAGAAGCGTTAAAAGAAGAAAACAAAATAAACACCAAAAAAGTTTCAAAATAGGTTTTATCTTAACCATTTCAGAAAAAACACTAACATCAATTTTGATAATTTAGCAATTCATTTAGAAAATTTCACTTACTAATAGTCAGTATCATTGTGGGTCACGTGATAAACTTCCCTAGGCCATTTGTGTTAGGCATTGGCGCCCTCTAGTGGTTCGGGTTTTTTTTGTAACGTAAATGCATTTATTTTGTCATATACACTTTTTTACAGCACAGCGACATTCTTTTTTTTGCATAACCCATCTTAATAAGCTGGGGTCAGAGCGCAGGGTCCGGGCTCTGGAGCAGGAAGGGTTAAGGGTCTTGCTCAAGGACCCAACAGTGGTTGGCTTGCCAGTGGTGGGGCTTGAATCCAGGTCTTCCTGGTCTCCAGATCAGCAACTCAGCGCCGAAGCCATTTGAGCCACTACTGCCCCCCAAGACAGAAACTGAGATTAAAAAAGCAAAATAATGTTTTTGATATTTTTTTAAATAATATTTTTCTCCAAAAACAGCAAAGAACAACATATTTAAGGCAAAATAAACAACAGTATTCAGTATGTATTCCAAAGGCCCCGTGCCGTTCCGTGCTATGTTCCTGGACCATTTGAAGAATTATATATGCCATGTGATTTGATTAAGTATTATCATTATTATCAAATTATAGCTATGAATCGATAGAGTTAGAAATAATACTCTGTAAAGCTCAAAGCTTAGTAACAATACCTTTACAGATGTTTGGAGCTTAATCCAGATGTTGGCCGAACTTGGATCCTAGAAGAAACTAGATTTAATTATCCATTAAACCTTTTATTAACTCCTCAAACCAAGTTTAGCCCATCTGATTGTTGAGAAATTAATTCTTACTGGCATTGTGTGTATGAGCCAAAGAAGACACTAGTACCAGAACACATAGTGTTTAAAAAAATAAAAGCACAATCAAAGCTACACCAATCAAAATGAATTCTTAAAATGCTTAAAATGCATTTTTAGAGTTTTTAGAACTTATATAACAATTGTTATGACAAATCTATACTATGATTGATAGACTATGTTCTTAAATTATTGATTTATTTAAAACTGAAATAGGTATTTTTTGTAAATGTATAGTCTTTTATTGCATGTCTGGAAGAATGTTTAGGCCATTGTTTTATCTGACAGTCTAACTGCTGCTGTTACTTTTTTCCTTAATTAATACTAGAACATGTGATCTTATAAAACAAATATTCTAGCTCTTTTAAATAATCTGACATTTTCTTCTTTTGAATTTTTGACATACATTTTATCTGGAAAAAATAATAAGTAAGTATTACCACAGTGCACCTTATGTTCAATAAACGACTGAACAGATTATATTTAATTAAAGTAATTTAAAGAGAGGACACTGCTGAGAGAAATACAGGTTTCAGCGTCAGGCTCTTAACTGATGCTTCCTCCAACGGTTCATATGGGGGATCACATGGCTTTTACAGAACTATTGCCAGGCCCCATACTAGAAACCTTAGTTGCCGTACAGGCCTTAGCCTCTGGGTACCATGAAGAAACTGTTACAAGTGCGTTCTTACCCACCGACTGACCACCCATAGGGGTGTGAAAGGCAGATATAGCCACCATGTAGTGACCTCAGGATCCAGGAGCCAGAATCACAGTTTCCATAACTCCCCTCCAGCCATTGCAAGAGGTGTTCCCTTTTCACTGGTGGAGGGGCTGACCATTTAGAAGGGATTCAATGTCCTAAAATCAAGCTTGGGTTGACCAGAAATTAGGCTGACACCCTCCTGGCAAAGTTATTCCAGAACACCCGGGATACAGAATGGGACTGCCAGTCTCCTCTGCTAACTCTGCCTGGAAACCCCTGGGTGCCTCAGAAGTAGCAGGACCCGAGCTTTAAAAGCCCTGTGCCTGGCCACTGCCCTCCAACAAAACTAGATGCTAAAGTTTATAAAAGGCCAAAGGTTATAAAAGGGCATTCCCACTGAGTTTCGACTCGGCACCAGTTTCTAAGGAGAAACAAAATATTTAAAATCAGTTTGCTTCCATTTTGAATATTCAGTCAGGCCACCAATATTTTAGGGCTCCAATAGGGTTCTAGAGCTTAATCCTATCTGAGTTACATGATCAAAAGTAAAACCACTAATTAATGTGTCTCTATTGAAAGCTGTAGGTTTAATATTTACTACCGTGATTCCAAGTCTCAGGAAAGATTGAGGACAAAATGTGTGACTGTTTTAAGTTGGATGTACAATCAGGAAAAAAAACGATGGAGTCTTTTAAAAAGGATATTAAAAGGTGTTTTACCTTTCACTTATTTTGTTAGTAGCTGTTTTTTAAAATTTCTTTTAAAATGTATTATTTATTGCAATTTTTATTAATAATAAAAATGACAAAAAATTAATTAAAGAGCCTGACCAATTTATATAAAATATAAAACAAACTATACTTGCAAGTGCAAGTGTAGTAATATATATATATATACACATGTATATATTTTGTGATTTCCCCTGTAATGATCATGATTACCATGTTCTGAATAAGGCACATTCTGCATGGTATTGTAAAGCTGTGTACGGTATATATATTCTTACATTCTCATTCACAATTTCTTAATAGACATTTGGACATATTTGTGAAGACATATAAACACCTGTACATGTTGATTACCTTAAATACAGTGAATAAATAGATTTACAAAATGTATTAAAGAACTTATATAATATAAATGCTCTTATAGAGGTAATCGTTTTGTAACACCCACACATAAGTTGGTCAGGTTTAACCATTTCAGGTAAGGTTGAGTTACTTTTGAATGGAATGCTGACAAACTTTTTCATCTACAGTACAACCGCTGTCAAGTTTTCCCTTAAATTAAGACATTTTCAATCTATCCAAATCTGAATTTTGGCCAGTACTTGACAGTTCGAATTTGAGTTTGCCCCCTGTTCATGGGAACTACAGGGGTCCGAGGTTTCGGCTTCTGAGTCTGGGTCCTTTCCTGCTCTTTGTCTGTTATTGTAAATCCTGGTTCCAGTTTCATGTGCATGTTCATCCTGGGTAGAAAGTGCGTAGACATATGTTGGGCCTTTACACTTGAGCTAGAGCCCATTTTGGCCTTTCCGTTTTTGTTGAGTGCCACAAACCACTCTCTGCCAGTCCGGTGATTCTTGTGTAGCACTGAGGCGTATGTGTTGTAGCTGTTTTCTTGAAACCGCTCTCTGAACTTGCAGTCATCGGTGAACCTCTCCTGCAAAAGCAATTATAAAATCCATTCAGTTTACTGCAATCAGTGTAACTCTTAGATGACTTAGAAGCATGTAAGTCTTAAGGAGACAGGAACTTGCAGTGAATCATTTAGGACAAAGGGTCAAACCTTGGCATCTAACACTACAATGAAAACAATCTTAGAATGAACTTCTTCAGGATCATCTGGAGAACATCTGGGACAATGATGATGTCTCTGTGGTCTAAGGTTTCCTAAACTATTAATCTCCTGTACTTCTCTAATCAAAAGAATCACATTTTATGCTAACGGTTAGGTTTTTTTAAATGTCCCACTGATTTGGTCATGTGAAGCAATGTAATTAGCGAGTAATTTAAATATATAGTCTCAATATATTTAGTCTTAGGGAAAAATTGTACATTAGACTAACACAAGATCTCAATCCCACTGGAACTTTTAAAAGTCACGTGTTCAGGAGTCTCTTTGGCGTCATTAAATTGGGGCAGCAGTAGCTTAGTGGTTAGCACTGTTGCCTTACAGCAAGAAGGCCCGGGTTCGATTCGATTCCTGGGTAGGGGATCTTTCTGTGTTTTCATGTTCTCGTTTGGCTCGTGTAGGTTTACTCCTGGTAATCCGGTTTTCTCCTACAGTCCAAAAACATGTATGTTAGGTTGGTTAGTGATTTCAATTTGCCCACAAGGGTGGTTGTAAGTGTGTGTGGCCCTGTGATGGACTGGTGGCCTGTCTAGGGTGTACCCCTCCTGCCTTTCGCCCTTTCAGAAACGGCTGGGATAGACCCAAGCCATGTGACCCCGAATTAGAGAATAAGAGGATACAGAAAATAAATGAATAAGCAATAAATTAATATTTAATTTAGTTCTGTCTCCACACTTCCTGTTATTCATCTGTTGGCCTATAATATTTACCTGTTCTGTTAAAATGTGTTACCAGTTTTATCTTTCTACCCTGCTGTTTCTTTTAATCACAAATCTTTTTCTGCTTCAGTTTGACTAGTTAAAGTTTGCTGTCCCATGTTAATTTCCTTGGTACATTATTTACCTGTTTTCTAGCTGAAGTAAATCTGTCTGCATGTCTTGACTTGTGCACTGTACTTAGCTACGATTTTTGGCTTGCCTTCAATGAATATCACACTGAGCACTTTTCTCCTGTTTCTCTTCACCACATGTTACTCTTCTCAGTATGTAATATCTCAGTAATCATCCTCATTACCAGTGCGACAAAGCTAGAACACAACATGTAAACATCAGTAATTACTATGCACGCACATTATCATCTGCTACATTAGCAGCTGCTGCAGCCCGAGCGCTTCATGGCTTGATTGAGTTATCCCCTCATAAAGCAAGCTAATGAAAAGCAGCGAGGAGATGATATCCAATGCGTCGTACAAATGAGCGTTCGAGGGTCGCACAATAATTGTCTTTTACTGACACAGTTCTGAAAATGACTTATCCAAGAGCTTCGATATAGGGACATAGTCTGAGGTCTTCCGTACTGCAGACCATGACCAGTCCATAAAATAGCATTAGCAGAAGGACAGATGCTCTTTGTGTATTCTTTACAGCCACTGGGCCAGTATTTTTACTCGGGTAAGGTTTCACGAATGTGGTTGCGGCATTTTTTCTGTGATCTTAGCATTTTTGAAACAGGAGCTCAAAATTTTATATATTTGATAAAAATGATTATACAGACTGATACATTTGGAACGTATGACACGCAGTTTACAGTGATACTATTAGTTTCTTGTTTCCTTGAAACTCTATACACAATCATAAAGGACTCATTTTATAGACTGAAATGTCTACCCTTCTTATAGTTTAAATAAAATCAAGACATCTGCCTGAGAATGAAGATTTATTACTTGCTTTTTTTAAGCACCAGCTTTTCAGGTTCTAACAGCTGACTGACCTCATGTGATAATTATCCAGCACAAATTAGTACCGGAACGAAGGATCTCTGTCATCCAAATGCAGTAATATTATGTTTATGGATGTAGAAGACACACTTTTTAATAGCTTTGAACTTTTAATATGTTGACAGCTGTGAAAGTTTGGTTTGGGATCTGTGTAAAGTGGAATTATAGTGCAATTTAAGTCATATGCAAACCAACATGTTTTAGGAAATTGTTGCCAGGTTTCTTTAATTTTTCAACGGCTTTCTTTGAAATTTGGATGTTAACAAATAATAGATTAATTATATATTTAATTATCATACCCACTGTCCGTATTTAACATGCTAAATGTACAGTTTTCTTATCTTTCTGGGTTCTCTTGTCCAATCAAAACGATTTTAAAGATAAAATAAGTCTTCTGATTTGTGATAATGCTTTTCATGTAATCCTTAATATTTACTTTTTGTTCTGTGTTATGGACTATATTAGTTGTTTAGACTATTAAAGCTATTTCTCAGGCAGGCGAAATTGGTATATAAACCAAACCAATGAAGAAAAGCAAAAAAAAAAGTTGCAAAGGTGCACACAAAGAATTGGAAATTTTCAGCTAATTTCCTTCTAAGAAATGTAATATCTATATTCATTTAATGTTACATGTTGAACATGAATGATCTTTATGTAGACTAATATGCAAATATTTCCCCTTTTCCAAAAATATAGCTGGTGGGAAACTATTATATGACCAAGAATAGTTATTTCCTTCTGTCCAAATAAAACTTGTTCTGGTTTACTAAACAGCTCAGCATTGCAGAAAATTATGCCAATTACAGATTGACCAGCCATAACGTCCTGAAGGCACGTAGATTGCTATGAGTTGCCACGTTTTTTTAGTGTCATATAGGTAACACAACTCAGCTCTTATTATTGCTTTCTTTCCCAATCTGCCAATTTTTTTTCTTTGCCACCTATATTAATAAGAGAAATTATGTGCAACTGGTTTATCATTTACATCAGATACATTTACATTACAAAGCACTAAGACTAGATACTTACATTTACAGCTTTTGGTGGTTCTGGAAATTAAACCTTGATCTTCCATTTAGCAGTCTAACACCCCAACCACTGCATTACCACTTCCCACCACCACTTCCCACCTCTTCTTTAATTGTTAAACAAATGTGTCCCTATGAAAAACCCCACTATATCAATGTGTACAGACTTTCTCTGTACCTCGACAGATTATATGAAGCAACTGCCATACAGGTCCATGTAAATAATTCTGTTACTATGGAAACTACAATGAGTTGTTAATACAAAAACCACAGTGAGTTGTTGTTGAAAGCTTTGATGAGTTGTTAGTATAGAACTACCTTGAGATTTTGCAATGAAACTATACACATAAAAAAAATTACACCCTGTTATACAGTGCTTACTACTGTAGTCAGGGTCGTACCCTCTATTAAATACTTCCTAGGGGTTTGATTCCCACCACCTGACCCCCTAAGCAAGGCCCTCAACCCCCAATTGAGAATATGAGATAAATGTAAGTCGCTCTGCATAAGGTCGTCTGCCAAATGCAAACTCCCTGAGGTCTGGATGTAGACTAACTGTCAATGTAATGAGACAAACAAATATGTTTTCATGAACTAGTCATATTCAAGTTCATTGAATTGAAGCTGTGCTCGGTTTTATATCCTTTATTTACTGTTTTGCGTCCTTCAGTTAAGTAAGTGCGCTTTAATATTCCATTAATTTGCACTTCACACTAACTAAACCATACACTACAGTCATCAGCTATAGTTTTATGACAGTTTTACTGCATATGAGTATCAGAGTAAACATATTATTTTTGCACATTTGTTAAATATGTCTGTCAGGTAGAACCTAACTGTGTTGTCTATGTATAGACTTAATACAAGACTACTGTAAATGCTGTTATTTGCCTTTAACTAAAATAGACGTAAATGGGATTTCTTTTGTCATAAACATCCATAAAATCAATAAATCACAAGAATATGCACTTGTGGCAGATTTTATGTTCATTGTTTCCCCTTTATTTGTTAACTTAAATCTAATAGTACTGATTTAATGACACTTTATTCCAGCCCTTCCTAAAAATCTGCCTGTTTATCTTATTTACTTCAAAAAGTGTAGGTAGCTGTCCTGAAAACCCTCAAGGAAAATATTATAAAATAAAAAACTATTTTTTTCATCCAGGGATTGGTGATTTCTCTCAAACTTCCATGGTGTTTTTCATCTCTCAGTGTAATCATCATTCGCTCAGTGTAGTGTTGCTGAACTGAATTATTGTAGATAAGGTCCTCTTGCTGAATACTATCTATGCATCTTTATTTAAGGCTATAACATTTTAAGACAACTTTTGCAGTTACACGTGGATATGCTGTAATAAAAAAATTGGGATTAAAAGGTTGATTTTTGTTTCTTTTTTACGTATTAATCAATGACATGACATACATTTGAACTATTTGTTTCATCTAATGTTAATGTTCAGAGGAGAATTTAGTCCCTGTTATAATTTATGGTAGCTATAAACCAATGTAACCATGCTGTGTTAAAAAAAATTCAATAACTACATGCATTCCAGGATTAAAAATAACTTCTTGTACTCTCTTAGCCGAAGCAGAGGTTCTTTCCTCCTCCTTACTTTGTAACTCCATGTCCCCCTTGCCTATTGTTTGCTTTATAAATCCAGGTAACCCTTTAACCTTTGAAAAGATTACATTCTTAATGGTTTGGGGAGAGGTCATGCGGTGTGATACACATCTGTCTTCTCCCTGCCATTATCTCAGCAATAAATTGCCTCTGTAAAAACATCTAAATATTAAATATGACAGACAGTGCAGCGACATCAGACACTGTGTCACCCGATACCCGTGTTGGCCGGGCCAGCGTGTATGTGGAGAGCAGTACTCCAGGGTTTAAGAGCTGAGCTGACAGGACTATTAAATAAACCCTTGCAACTGTAGCAGGTCTGAGCAAAATCAGACCTTATTCAACGCTGATGGAGCCAATGCAGCTGCTCTAATTGCTAATGATTTCGGGAGCAGCTTAAAGGATCATCTTCAGATTTATGTGTAGTTCTTTTCCGCCTTGCGTTCTCTTGACCCTCTCCATCTTGGCTCTATCTCTTGTCAGCAGTTGAGGTAAGTTTCATGAGTATATAGAGTTGTGCAAGAGAATACACCGTGCTATAGAAATGACTATAACTAATGTGGAATATTTTTTTTAATCATAAATAAAAGATTAGTCATTAGGTATCCATTGAATGGATTAGTGATTATATGAGCTAGAATTATTTACAATGTTTTACGATGAAATGTTTTGTCTAGTCAAAGGAAAGCAAGCTCACTATTGCATTAACAAATCACATCAACATAAGACCCACATAAAATAATTATGTCCTCAATGAAAAAGACATGATGGTTCCTGATTGGTTACAGAGCGTGACTGGAGGATTTTTACAGGAGGAGAAAATAATAGATGGTATACTATTGATTTTATTCTAATAGTTTGATCTATTTACGTCTTTTCTAAGATGTTTGAAATTTTTTTTATCTTTGCACAGTATTAAGAACACCAAAAGTCTGTCTAGGGATGTAATATACTGTTCATACACATATATAAGTATTTTTTTCCATGAGCATTTTGAGTTAATGTTGATTTTTCTTGTTTTTTTTTTAATTTTTAGATTTGCTTTACATTTTCTGATCTGTTTAGGGGGCCGAGCTATACAGTCACTAGGATATGGTTTAGGACTCATCCATACTATTGTGATGAGATAAGCTATTTTCATTAGTGCTGCAAAATAATGTCACTGCAGAAAAAGCAAACAATCCATGTAGCTTACACAAACGTATTTTATGTACTTTAAAAATAAATGTTTCTATTAAATTCTAAATTTTAAGTGTAAAAAAAGTGTCCAAAATCAGTCCAAAAGATATTTATTTATTGTAAAACTGTTTTTTTGCCATCTTGATGCTCTTCTTTCTCTCTCTCTTTCTCTCTCTCTCTCTCTCTCTCTCTCTCTCTCTCTCTCTCTCTATCTCTCTCTCTCTCTCTCTCTCGCTTCTCTCTCTCTCTCTCTCTCTCTCTCTCTCTCTCTCCCTGTCTCTTCACCTGTGTATCTCTGTTTGCTTAACATATTGCTTTTCCCTCCTTGATTATCAGGCATCCCATGCTCTTTCCTAATCTACCTTTGCCCATTAACTCATGTTAATAAGCTCTGACTTTTATCAGCTGGACTCAGGTTTAAACAGATGCTTGTCAGCAGTCGACATGTTTCAGCTGTGCGATAAGTGAATCTTCATCATTCATAAACCTCGCCGATTTGCAAAAACTCTCGAAGATGACGTTTGCCCTGATGTGAGGCAATATGGAAAACTTTTTCTTGCAGCTGGCTGCTGATACTAATTTATTGTTTTATGTATGAATCTATATGAACACTTCTTTAAACTTTACTGAACTTGGATTTGTGGAAATGGAACATGGGATGGATCCTGCAATATTTGAATAAATGCAAAATTTTTAATTTACACGATGTGTGTGCATCATTGCTAAAGTTAATCCAACCGCTAAATATGCATTTTACTATTTAATGTCCACTATCTATTTTTTTAACACATATTAATCTTTAAGTCTTTCTCTGTGTCAGCGTCATTACATATTCAATCGAAGAAAAGATTTATTTTTGGTTGACCAAATGATTTTTCTTTTACTCTAACAGTATGAAAAAAAAGAGTTTGTGTTATTTAAATTACTATATAAAATTATTAAAAATTATTCTTTTTGTTTATTAATTTACACACGTAATTCTTTTGAAAACAGTGTCAAAATATTAACAAAATAACATACATACAATACAATAACAAGTCAGTAATCTGAATCCCATTTCCTGCTGCTCTCGGTCGAATGCATCACTTTCCGAGTGACTGCTTTTGTTTCTTTTTACTATCTTGGTGTTCTTGTCAGTCCAACATGTTTACGATCTTTGCTATAGCCCTGTTTTTGCTTCTGTTTTTTTTTTTTGTGGTTGATAATAAAGACTGTACTTGCTACTTTTTCTGACTGTGTAAAATCTTTCCAACCAAGGATAAAGCGTGAAAGCTGCACGAAAAACAATTTTTTCCAGCTAGAATAACCAGACGTTTTACTAATACACACATGCATTACCGATTAGATTTATTTTGCAAACATATCTTTGGTAAGAAGTTTAGTGACTAAATTCTTATTTTTACTTTTTGTATTATTATTATTGGGAAGTGGTAGTCTAGTGGTTAAGGTGTGAAGGTCTAAGTCACTCTGGATAAGGGCATCTGCCAAATGTAAATTATTTTTGGATTTTAATTTGCCTGTTATTAGATTATACTTTACATAACATTTGTATTATACATTTATATTAGAAAATGCATAGAAAATAATCCTGATATGAAGTAATTCCAACAGAAATAAAAGATTAGAAAAACAAGAGAAAACAATCTATGCTAGAAGAAAGGGTTTGTAAACTGATGTAGAAGTACAATGTGCATATTGACTCACAGTAGCATGTAGCCATCCTCTTTTATTCATGGCCAGAAATCGGTTGCTGAAAACTCCTCGGATTCCTATAACTCCTTGTGAAAGGGAAAACAGTTCCAGCAGACCTGCAGACCATCACAAATGCATTTTAGGTGAGTGTTGAGTGATCGAAGAAAATGAGACCTATGGTAACATGTGGCACTGGAAAGAATCTTAACCGATGAATATATATACAGATGAATATTTATACCAAAGCAATAATGCAGTTGCACATGTGTTATTTCTTAAAGCTATTATAATGTACATCCCATACGGTGTACAGAAAATATATCTGTTTAACATCAATGTAAGTAACTTTATTGACAAATTCAATGTCGAGTTGTCTTAGTGTTTTTTTTCCCCATTTTCCATTTCATTTGATTCAGCAAATATGGACCTGTAAAAAGTCCTAACACAACGGCATGTGCCCTGAACATAGAACCATTAACAGCAATTCGATGCACGGCATTCTGGTTCTCACCCAAGCATTCTCATACGAGTCACTGCAGCTGTTCCCAGAGAGCATTTCTTCATAAACAAACACACACTAGCAAGACAACAGGAACAGAAGCACACACTGTAAACCTGGCCTACGAAGTTTATCACACCTGCAAATCAAGCCAGGGCTTGATTAACTTTAAAAACATAAGCAACACTTTATCATGAGCTCTTCAGTAATTAAGCAAAGTTTGATCGAGTCCATGAGAGGAAGAGACTAAAGTAAACTAGTGTAATTTAGTGGTTTATAGTAGATATAAAATAATTTGCTTAACAAAAATTTAAGTTTAAAAAATAAAGAAAAAACATTCGAACCAAACACTGTTCAAGTTACACTGCATAAATTCTTTATTTTCTGTATGATTATGCATAATATCCTGTTAATATACCTTCATAAGCAATTTCATTTATTACAATAATTACTGTTTTGATATTTAAATGTAGCTAATAACATCTGAAAAGTGTTATAAGGTTAAGCGATTTAAATATCACACACCCTGAAAAATAGAAGCTTAAAATCTGTATCACATTGTACAAAAAACATGTTTGCATTTTATTTAAAGTATAATTAAATATGTTTTGCTGCTATACAATAAAGATATATTGGATATATTGTAATTTGGTGTGTTTAACACTTAATTTGTCATACAATTTCAGCCTATTAACAATCAAGGCTGTATATAAAGTATAAAATAAGTGGAAAAAAATGTTTTACGTATGTTGCCGTGTTGATATGCTTTACAGCAGGGGTGTAACATATACTAGAGACATCAGGGACATGTCCTCTGCCCCTTTTAAGGCAAGTTCCGTCCACAATTTTATTAAAGGTTGAGTTTTTTTTATTAAAGCCTTTTTGCAGCTTATCGTTATGATCATTTTAGTTACAATTGGCTGAAAACTTTTTTTTATTATTTATTTTTCTTAGCAATGTTTTAAAAACCCAAATCCACATTAAGGGAATTATTATAATTTGTATATTAAATGCTTATTGTCAAAAATATTTATAATATTTATGGATAAATATATCCTACATATAGGAAATATGTGCTCTAATCAGAATAGAAACTTTACAAGGGCTTAATAAGGTTTTTTTTTAGTTGAGATGACGTATTAAATAATAAAGCGTAATAAACGTGTTGTTATTGGTTAATGAGCACGTTTGGGTATTATGTTGTCTATTTGCATAAAGATTAATTTAGTATGCATACAGAACATCAAAGGAGGTAATGCATTTTGCAGCATCCTGTATTTTAAAACCTTCTGTTATTCAGTAATTCTGCAGCACATTTGCACAGCACAGATTCGCGTAATTGCGCGTTATTGCACACTCCGGTACTTACTGAGGTGACTGGGCTCGTGACTTCCGTTCACTCTGCCGTTGGGATGGATCTGGAGATGGAAACCGATGCCCACCCTGCAGTACAGAGTGCCAGTGCGGCGACCTGAGGCCACCAGGTGATCCGTCAACCAAACAGCCGCCGTGCCAATCAGCTGAGCTACAAGCGCGAGCAGAAAAGCAACATTCATTCTTTCCCGAAAAAACAATTCTCTCACTCTCTTTTTTTGCTTTTCTTCCACTCTGCATAGGTTAAGTCGAATCCCGCATTGTGTCTGTCGTTTTTACCCCAGAGTTCAGGTGGCTAATAGCCAAAAGCTGGAGCACTGTAGATCCGCAGGCAAGGAGATATTTATATCACCCATGATCTCATACGGTTAAGCGTGTTTGAGTCCTGAAGGACGCTCTCTCTCTCTCTCTCTCTCTCTCTCTCTCTCTCTCTCTCTCTCTCTCTCTCTCTCTCTCTCTCTCTCTCGACTAAACTGCACGACCACCAAACACGCACCCTGTCCTGTTTTAAAAAGCTTCCTCTTTACGCACGTGCGCGCTTGTTTACGCGCGTGTAAATTCTACGACGCACGACGTTGCTTAACCATCTGAACTTGGTAGACGTTTTATAACTTTATAAGGATTATAAGAGCGCCTGCGAAAGTCCAAAATAGACAAGGAGCGCTTCTGGATGTTTTGGATGTAAATCTTGTTTAATTTAGATTTATTAGTCTATATAGTCTATATTGCCAAAAATCTGTGGGCACCTGACTGTAGTGAGTAGCATGTGATCCTGGATAAACATGTCAATCAACCAATCATAAACATCTGATGTCATCAGTGTGTGTTCACCAAACCTGCCTCAATCCAATTTTTTTTAACTAAAATGTAAAGTTAATAAATGAATTTATTTAATAAAAAAACATGAAATACTTAAACTGGCATTTGTAATACATCACATGATGTAGTAAACAATCTTATACAACATTTATGTGCAGTTTAGTTAATGTGTGAATATTTCCCTCAACTTTGTGACCAAAAATACATGTGTGTGTGTGTGTGTGTGTGTGTGTGCGCCCGCGCAGTAAAATGTATTTAGGTGTGCATTTATAAATAAGAAGTAAATAAATAGATTTATGGCTAAAAATATGGCTTGTGATTTAATTAAATAAATGTAAACCCTGTTCTAAAGTAAGAATTTTTCTCTATTGTGGTTCTATAGGTTCAACGTTTTAGAACATTTGACCTCCAACTATCGATTGTTTATGATATACTGTCTAAAGTCATTATTGTTTATTTTGGATCATTACAATTAATACAGTCTACATTTACTAATGTGGTTTCTGGACTATCATCAATTATTTTGTATAGTTTGTCTAATTTTCTATTGTGATCCGATGTTAATCGAGGAATCGCCATTTATCAGTAAATTGTTCCAGAATTAATGAATTTCCAGTCTCAGCAAATAAACTATTTTTCAGCATTTCCTCAGTTAAAATTGTTGTTTGTTTGTGGACAAAAAAAGGGGAAAGATTGAAAAAAGGGTTGATGTCAGCAGTGACAGCCACTGATGACAGCAGGTAGTTATGATTGGTTGATTGAAATGTTGATTTATGAACAACAAAATATGTTAATCCAGGATCACATCCTACTTGGCAAAATCGCTTCCTCTCCTGACTCTCCTCTTGAAAATGTTGCTAGAAATTTGGAAGCCCATTTATGTGAACGTCTTAAATTGTATATTGTAGCTTTTTTTCTGTTTATATATGTAACATTATTCCTTCAATGGAACTTCCTCCTCACATGATGTTAATGCCTATTGAAGCTAAATGAACACAGATCTCACATTCAGTGCCATTCAGAGTGGAACTTAATCTAACAGCAAAATAGAAAGTAAATCTGGAATAAAAACATTTAAAATCTTATTTAAAATATCATGTTTGTGATAGTCAGGAGCTCACAAACATTTGGCAATATAGTGTATCTGCATCAGTGATAAAGGTGTTTAAAACTGAATTTTTAATGCAATCATGTATAGTATGATAACAATAAAGTTCATATTAAGTGACTGGCGGGTTCTTGGTACCAGGTGGTGTCCTAAAAATTGGCAAGGAAGTTGGATGGAAAAATCTGTCCTGATGGACAGAATCTGCTCCCAGGATGAGACACAGCCGAACTCATATTTGTAGGTTTGTTGGTACACCAGAGAACCAATATAAAGGTTATTTGAGCATGAAAACAGACAAAAATCCACATGAAACATGAATCAAATGTATGATTGATTCAACATTAACCTGGTTTTCTTTCCAACTCACACAAATAACTAAATACACAGCTGCTTTAATACTTATGTATTATTGTTTTTTCCAGAACTGCCCTGTATGCTGGAATTCTAACTTTCTTTTATAATTTTCTCAAAACAGCCGAGTGATATATTATACACTTTAACTGTATACGATGTATGCACTAGATGCAATATTTACTATATATATATATATATATATATATAATTAAACTAAATGAAGAAACACATTCTTACTAGAAGCTTCACATTTATCATCAACCTCTGACAGCACCTTGTCTATTGCTAGACATGTGAAAACCAATAAAATAAAATAAAGAAAAAAAAACAGGACCTGATGACTTAACTGCAAAACATTAGTTAATATGCTTTAATCGCAATCATCTGTGCTGCATTAGTAATTTAAGAGCAGTATTTATAAGCCAGCTTGACACCCACCTAATAAAGCTCTTCAGACACCTGTCATAAAGCTACACACACTTTAACAGGGTTTATAAAGGATTTACAGACTGTCCTACATACAGCACAAACATTTCATACAGCATTACAAATTTTAGGTGGAACAAATGTACTCCTATTACAAATGCTGAGTTAATGTATAATGGTGTGTAAATAATAAAATAGTAATAGTAACAGTGGAATGGAATGTTGTATATTAACTTTTTAATGTTTTACCTTTTTCCGTTGTCTGTTATGTGGTAAAAAAGTATGTTTACAAATCTTTTCATGTGTATATAATCTGTAAACCCTGTATATATACACAATATACTGTATATGTAGATAGACGGACAGACATTAATATATATATTAAAGAGAACACCAAGATTGGCAAATTCGCCACTGGCGCCCTGTGCTCTTCACAGATGAAAGCAGGTTCACACTGAGCACATGTGACAGACGTGACAGAGTCTGGAGACGCCGTGGAGAACGTTCTGCTGCCTGCACCATCCTCCAGCATGACCAGTTTGGCAGTGGGTCAGTAATGGTGTTGGGTGGCATTTCTTTGGAGGGCCGCAGAGCCCTCCATGTGCTCGCCAGAGGTAGCCTGACTGCCATTATGTACCGAGATGAGATCCTCAGGCCCCTTGTGAGACCATATGCCGGTGCGGTTGCCCCTGGGTTCCTCCTAATGCAAGACAATGCTAGACCTCATGTGGCTGGAGTGTGTCAGCAGTTCCTGCAAGACGAAGGCATTGATGCTATGGACTGGCCCGCCTGTTCCCCAGACCTGAATCCAATTGAGCACATCTGGGACATCATGTCTCGCTCCATCCACCAACGCCACGTTGCACCACAGACTGGATGCCTTAGTCCAGGTCTGTGAGGAGATCCCTCAGGAGACCATCCGCCACCTCATCAGGAGCATGCCCAGGCATTGTAGGGAGGTCATACAGGCACGTGGAGGCCACACACACTACTGAGCCTCATTTTGACTTGTTTTAAGGACATTACATCAAAGTTGGATCAGCCTGTAGTGTGTTTTTCCACTTCAATTTTGAGTGTGACTCCAAATCCAGACCTCCATGGGTTAATAAATTTTTTTTTTCATTGATTTTTTTGTGTGATTTTGTTGTCAACACATTCAACTATGTAAAGAACAAAGTATTTACTAAGAATATTTCATTCATTCAGATCTAGGATGTGTTATTTTAGTGTTCCCTTTATTTTTTTGAGCAGTATATATATATATATATATATATATATATAATATATATATATATATATATATATATATATAGACAGATAGATAGATACAGTATAATATAACGACCCCAAACACACCACCAAGATGACCACTCTCTTGCTAAAGAAGCTGAGGGTAAAGGTGATTAACTTGCCAAGCATGTCTCCAGACCTAAACCCTATTGAGCATCTGTGGGGCATCCTCAAACGGAAAGTGGAGGACGGCAAGATCTCCAACATCCACCAGCTCTGTGATGTCGTCATGGAGGAGTGGAAGAGGATTCCAGTGTCAACCTGTGAAGCTCTGGTAAACTCCATGTCCAAAAGGGTTAAGGCAGTGCTGGAAAATAATGGTGGCCATACAAAATATTGACATTTTGGACCCAATTTGTACATTTCCTCTTAGGGGTGTACTCACTTTTGTTGCCAGGGGTTTAGACATTAATAGCTGTGTGTTGAGTTTTTTTTGACGGAACAGCAAATTTACATTACATTACTTTACATTGTAGCAGAGTTTCATTTCTTTAGTGTTTTCACATAAAAAGATATAATAAATATTTACAAGAAATGTAAGGGGTGTACTTACTTCTGTGATATACTGTAGATAGATAGTATATAAGAATTTATTATCAAGTATATAAGATTTAACAATGATGAATCAATGATCATTACTGCTTGTTCAGAATCACATGTCGTAGACACAGCTGTGCTCATGAGCAGGGATGCACTCCCCCACCCCCACCCCCACCCTCCTCCATGCAGCCAAAGCCATGGGATGCCAACTGCTTTGGACAGCAGGTTGCTTCTATGAGCCCTGAAAATTTTCAAGGGTTTCTTCAAAAAGCTTTGAAATCATAATTACTCTGAAATGATTCATTATATTGTGTCATTTGCATATGTTACTCGATACTGTGTAGCACTGAATATTACTGGGTTCCAAAACAGCATAATACACAGCATGCATTTAAAATCATACTGACATTTAAAAAAGCACAAGAAATTTAACATTAATATGCCAAAAGTTCTATTACCAAAAGATAAAAAAAAACCGAAAACATATATCAACAGCCACTTTAATAGGATTAAGTAACATCCTGCATTTTTATTTATTTAGAATGTATAAAACAACAGTGTAATACATTAAGCCATGCAGTTACAGTAGTTGCAGATAACTACAACTGCCTTTTAATTACCACATAACTAAAACTCCTGTCCTCCCCATAACTGCTGTGGAGTTTAAACAGAATGGTGCAAAAAACAAAAAACATTCATTCAGTGGATGTCATGTGGTTTCTGATAAGAGCTCCAAGAAAAATGGCCAAACTGGGTAAATCCGACAGAAAGTCTTCACTAACTTAAATATTTTAATATTTTTATCCATGGTGGGCTGAACAGTATCTCAGATACAACATGATGAACCTTGAAAAGCTTCAACATTAGATGACCTAATGACGACATTCAAAAGCAAGAGGCTACATTAGGCATAGACCCCCTAGGACTGAACAGCAAACAGCATTTACAGACCCTAAAAAACCTAAATTTTAATGTTGTATATGCAAAATGTAAAAACTTTCAAACTTTACTTTCACCAAGCTAAATTACAATGGTAAAAATACTTAATATAAAAATAATAAAACCCACAATTAAAAAACCTTTTAGTAAAATTTGATGCTGAATTTACATATTAACAAATTTTAGCCTTTTTTTAAAAAGCAAAACATAACCAACTATCCTTGTTTTTAAAAAATTAAATAACCACAGACAACATCCAGAAAATGTTTAACTTTATAAGAACAGTTAAGTACTGATTTTGAGAAGTTATTTTACAAAATGCAAGCGGAATACTTACCTGTGTTAGTTATGATTATAAAAGCAATTATGTATAAGAACATTACTATAAATGTCAACTAAGATCAATTAATCAATTAATTGATATGCCATAATACTGTACTGTTCCTACATAGTTACTGCTACTGTACTATACTATACTGTACTTAGGTTAAATAGTGATCATAATCATAATGAAATGCAGGTGTGTTAAAGACTAGACAATATGATCAACTAAGACAATATGATCCCAGTCTTTTTTAAGAACATGATGTTCATAATGGCTTAAAGTATCAGCAGTTTTTCCAGCAGTTTTGAAGTAATGTATTATAAAAACATTTCAGTCTTAGTCCCTGGATGACTAAGAAGCTGATGAGTTTTTTTCACTCGATGTAGAGCTCTTGATTGATGACTGTAATGCTAACAGTGTGAGAATGTTTACTGTCTAAATTGTAAGTTATTTAATTCCTGTTAGATCCTCCAGTGACTTGAATCACTTAGCTAAAGTGGCAACCACTGCTTCACCTGATTCATTAATACTCCTGGCTTTTAGCTGCCTTAGAGGCTTCAAGGTGGACTTTTGTCGTACCCTAAAAACCGTTTGTTTTACTTTAATATGACTGATCTTTATCTGCAGTACACACCAACAAAGCAAATGGGCAGAGATAAAGCAAGTTTAAAGGCAGCATCAGACATGATTGTATCTGGACAATGTTGAAGCCATTGACAGATCATTCTCAGGATAAATGCTCCATTATAGCAAGTGTTTAGGAAAGTAATTGTCCTATAGCCAGTATGATTAAAGTAGCTTAAAGTAACAGCACTTATACACTGCTACACAAAAGCATCTTCCAAATGGATCTTTGATTTGCACATACGTCCTATATGATTATGTACAACAGCATACATTGTTATGGATCTATGCAACAAAGTCAAGTTTAAATCAAGACAGATTTATGTTTCTCTTACACTCTCTCTCTTGGATTTTTTTTACCTGTAAGTCTGAGTCATGAGGAAGGTAAGAGTGCTACTTCTAGGGCCAAGCTTTAGTCCTAAAAAGCGAGTGCAATAATATCAACAGAAAAACTTCAATGACAGATTGCAAACAATTATTTTAATTAAGTCTACAAGCAGTAAGAGCTCTAGACACTTTACACTGTTTAGATATCAGCAGCAGCAACAGCAATATTAATAATAGTTGTAATAACATAGTAATAATAAGTTGTTTAGGTTAAGTAACAAAAAAATTAAAAGCTATACCAAGTCAGACAGACAGATCTGTGGCTAGGCACAGTTCTCAAACTGGCCTCAGTCATGTGGAACATTCCCAGTTGGGTAAAGCGGAACGGGATTTCAGATTCCGTGTCTGATCAACTTTTCCCTTTCTACCCTCAGAGATATTTTGGAACTTTAGGGGTCAAATCTTCTCACCCTGTTCCCCCCTGCCATCCCTAAATACCAGAGAAATGTCAGAAAGAGCAAAAAAGAGCCGCTTAGTTCCAGTTCGTCGTGTCAAAACAGTCTGCGGCTCAGCCAAGCATTTAATCAGTGCGAAAGATCTCAACATGTGCATGGGACAAAAGAGTTGAGTCCATTAATGTGTGGGAATGATGGCGTTGCTTTGACTACAGCCTGATACGTTTGATGAAGTATAAAGAAGCACCTGTTCACTTATTATAGACAGCGACACCTGTCAAATGTAAACCTTAGCCAGTGATGAGAAACCGCATGATAGGATTACTCCTGATTAACCTCCTGATTACTGATTATTAATTATTACATCTGATTCTTTAAAGCTACATGTACTTATACTTGTATCATAGCGACTTTCCTACAATTACATTCAGCAATATATTAATAAATGACATCGCCTTATATTAGTTTGTAGTTGCACAAAATGTTATAGAATATCTTGACTTACAACTATGAACACATTTGTACGGCCCTGTTTAAAGCTACAACGACGTGATTTATTAAGCTATTGCAATTTAGTACATAGAATGACTGGATTTACCTTCTGTGATAATATTTACTTGAAAAATGGTCTCACAGGTAAAATTTGATATTTTTTTAACTGTATATTTTAATATTTTACTCGCAGGTGAAATAAAATATTTTTTATACACTTTGCTATCAGAATTACAAATATTACAAATATTCGCTCACTTCCAGTTTTCTTTTCAATGTAATTACATATCATTATTTCATCCTTTTCTATAGCTAGATTCCAGTCAAAGTAAATTTTTTCTCTGAAGTAGCTCTATTGCCTATACAAGCTTATAGAAGTAGGACACAGTCACTATTCCATATGGAACATTATAATAATACTGTCACATTGTTTAAGATTAAAAAATTGCCATACATTTTTATATTCGTAGTTTATTGTAAAATATAATGCAGATATTTAGCTTCTTTACTTGCTGTTAAACACCAAACCATTAGTTCACTCTGAACTTCCCCAGCTGGGTAAAAATCAATCCCTATCTGTCTGTACTGGATGAAAGCAACAGTAAGCAATGTCTAGTTAAATATTAGCTTTAAATAGTTTTTTTATAGTGTAGTTTCCATTAAAACCCTGTTATTTTTACTTTGTAGATCCAGAGTAGTGTCCTATAGCACTTAATACAAGAGTACTTTTTTATGTCATGTCAAACCTTTTTATATCATGACAATCCTAAAGAGGTTCCCGTTTCTCTGCTTGTTTTTAGATCACTAACATTAAAACATGTCAACTTGGCACGATGCAGCAAAGACAGCATGACTATGTACGTATATTAATAGCATCCGTATTAATAGTGACGTGGGAAAGATTGGTGCATCTCTTGAGCTTGGACAATTTATGTTCCTCTGTGGTTTTCGCTAAGTAGCACTGTAGGATCAGGAACAGCTGTGCATGGCATTGTTAGCGATTGAACTGTTGACACTGACATGTTCAGTATAACCGTATGCCTCTGCTATGCGAACCGGAGGTATTTGCTTTGAGTGCAAATGCCTGCCAATGACTGATCTATAGGCTAAAAAAAGATAAGCACGCTTTCATAAGGAAAAAGAGCTGATTGTAATGTGAAAGGCATCTTCTTAAGTCAACAGAACCATGTGACTACTCTGAATATCAAATTACAATATAGATTGTTTTAGAATGTTTATTAGTTTTCTAGTCATATTAAATATCACAGAAAGGATATTAAAAATCTGACAGTTAGAAAAAAAATTTTGGGACCCAGGATTGCCCGAATTATATTATTTATGCCAAAATGGTTGCAAATGCAAATGTCTGGGTAAATTTAGCTTCTATTTTACATCAAAGCAAATGACTTTTATTATAAGCGAATCAATTTTTTTTTTCTTACGAATATAGGCTTACGAATATAGGCTACAAAAAACAAATGGAAACCAAAAGTGAGGACAGTGATGATAAATGATGTATTATGTCCAGAAACATTTGTCCAAAGTATGTATTCAATTCAATTTTATTTAATTGATTTTTATTCAATGTGCGTCAATTTTCCAATACCCGGTACGCTATTTTTATGCATTATCTTGATAATTTAAACTGGCAAACCCATTTTTATATATTTCTATATTTATTTTTTAATTGTTTTTTTGATACTGTATATTTTCAATGTACATAATTACATTTCATAATGATCAAAGTCCGAATTCATCAACCCTGTCAGAGTAGAAAGACAATCATAACTTCTGGAAAATTTTGGTTTGACTGCCACATATATGAGTAACACAACAATAGAACAGGGTCATAAGAAGACTTTTGATTGGTAAATTACTCAATATAATATATTTTCTCAAATTCAAGAGTTGAGAGTTGAGAATGTTAAACTTTTTGCTTACTTTTCTAAATAAAAGTATATTTAAAGTCGCTATGACTAAAGAATAATTTGGGCTACCTTAAGTAAAAACTAATAAAATCCTTAGATAATACTAATACTACAAAATGTAATCCGATACTATATGTGTGTGTGTGTGTGTGTGTGTGTGTGTGTGTGTGTGGTGTGTGTGTGTGTGTGTGTATGTAAAAGATTTTAGTACTACCTGTAGAAAAAAACTGTTCTGGGGTATGAATTATTATTGCTACTTAACCATATTCATGATGCCATCTGGCACTTCTTGCCCACGATGCACACAAAAGCACCAGCGCTCCTTTAATCTGTCATTAATGCAGGAGGTATTAGAAATTTGCCAGTTTCTTATGCAACAGGTGTGTAAGATCTGATTTCAATGCACAATTTCAGCAGTTCCTGTGACAATACACTGTCTTAGTTGCTCTCAGGAAGAAACAGCATAAATTCTTGCAATAGTATATTTGAAAACATTAACACTGAATTTCTAAATTGTGGAAAGTCTGTTTTTTTTTTTTTTGCTCTCTACAAAAGTGTGGGACAGTAAATGATCCTCATAAAGGCTTTGACTAATTTGACTAACATTTTTTATTATGCTGGGTCTGTGTTTAATAGAATAATATATATCCATAATGCTGTATTTGTAGCCCTGGTACTGATTTGTGTAGGTTAAAAACTAAACAGTTTCTCAGGATTGAGAAACTGTTTCGATTCTGAATTGCCCATAGGGGCCCTGTGATGGACTGGTGACCTGTCCAGATCCCGTCCAGGATGTGTCTTTGCCTTTCGTTCTTTCAGAGACGACTAAAATAGGCTCTAGCAGATCTCTGTGACCCTGAATTGGAGAATAAGTGGGTATAGAAGATGAATAAATAAATATGGTGCGTTTATTAATGTAGTATATTATATTCTTTTGAAGGGTGCCATTAATTTTGTAGTTGAGTATACAACGATTCTCAACATGTTTTTGTTAAGATTGGCAGCATAGAATTTTTATGCAGAATGATTATTAGTTTCTGTATGAACCAGGTATGTGTTGCATGTGGAATTTAATGCATTACACAAATTTGAAACACAGCTTAGTGATGGAAAAACAGGTACAAGCCAAACAGCATTCATTCATTCATTTTCTATACCTACTTATTCCCTAATTCGGGGTCACGGGGATCTGCTGGAGCCGCCTCTGCAAGGGTGAAGGGCAGGAGGGGTACACCCTGGACAGGTCGCCAGTCCATCACAGGGCCACACATACACACACTCACTCACTTAGAATCACCAATCAACCTTTTGGACTGTAGGGGGAAACTGGAGTACCTGGAGTAAACCCACGCAAACACGGGGGGAACATGCAAACTCCACACAGAAAGACCCCTGGCCGGGAATCCGACCAGGATTCCTTGCTGTGAGGCAACAGTGCTAACCACTAAGCCACCGTGCTGCCCGCCTAACAGCATAACATGTTAATTAGTATCTGTTAGCAATGAAGCAGATAGAGAGTGTTATGTGCTACAATAATCTGTTAGCTAGTAATATGCAAGTTATGCACAAATTACGGATTTTCTATAACCTTGTCATCAGTTTTCTTATCTTTTTTTTTCTTCTTCTTCTTCTTCTTCTTTTTTTTCTACTACTACTTGTTGAACCTCATAATCATCTTGTGAAAATTTTTGACAAAAGTCAAAGGTAAAGTTTAGGTTTTACCTCTGTTTGGTTTTTCATTAGGTTTCCTGACACAGAAATCACTGCTTTGTTTTCTATAACCGCATACCCTGCTGTGTTCTATTCCTAACTATATATATCTCAGAACGTATGACTCTCAATTAAGTTCATATATACATATGCCAAACATTGAAAGCATATCTACATGCTTATAAATCAGTGGGTGTGAATCACACTTTTGGCTTTTACATGCATTTCACCATCATCTCGGGTGTCATAGCGTTGTTGGTGTGAAGAATCTATTAATACTGAACCTGAACCTTAAATCATTTAAGCTTGCTGCTCTTCTTGAGACCTATTTTGATGCATGAAAGCCAAGTTGCCAGAGGATACAGAACAACAGAAGCAAGAACGGAAGGGACAGATGGAAAGAGAGTGAAGAGTTCACTACAGGACACAATCACACCTCAACTATGAGAGGCGGATCAGATACGTTGGCCTAGAATGAGCAAAGGTTGCAGAAAGGTTGGCTGGGAGGTGCTGAGTGTTACACTGACAAATGTAACCTGAGATTCAGAAACAGGGCAGTGACTCCAGGCTTAAAGAAGGGTAGGGTAATAAATATCTCTGGTAAGCAGAGGTAAACACAGCTCCAAAAGACTGTCAAGCGTTTCCCAGCTGGGTTTACTTCATTATCTACTGTATGAAAGGCAGTTGGGCAATTTACTTGCTGTGCATACTATATACAGAAATGTATTTGCATTAATTACATCGCAGCTGAAGTTAAACCATAAACTGCAGGCTGCACTTGGTGTGATTGTGTTCAGTCTGAAAGATTAATTTAACATGCAGCTCCTTTATTTACCCTTAGGGGGAGTAAGTAAGTAATTTTTTTTAAAGCAAAGAATAAAGTAGTATATCAGGGGTTTTTTTTATTTTTTGAAAATGCAAAATATATGGAATATATATTTATAATATATGCTTATATAATATATGCTTGAAAATATAATGCTTATATAACTTCTATATAAAACTTTTGTGACGATAATTTTTTACACTACAAAAAGTAGTAGAAAGTAGAAAGTTGATCATAACATCTGGAAAATTCAGATGTTATGATCAATTCAGTAAATGTAAGCAACTTTCATTCTAAGAATACAAAACTTTGATTTCAAAAGGTATTTTGAACTTCTTTCCAAAAAAATAAAAAAATAAATAAAAAGTCTTATGGAAGGTTAGTCGCTATGGTTCAAGAATATTTTAATTAGCAAGGGAAAACTAAGCTATAATAATACAACTATACATCTATATAAACTAATACATTATCAAATATTATAAACACTTTAATGAATTTAATAAACTTATTCTTCACATTTATAATAGGGTTATTTTATTCCTAGAACTACTCTAGCTCTATGTTTGTATTTATTTTATTTGTATTAATTTTTTTCTTTTAAATTAATTCTTTTTTAGATGCCATAAATGCTGCAATTTTAATTATTTTTTTAGTATATTAGAGCTAAAAATTTTGGACATTTCTGTGTAAAAATGGATTTGCGTTTCTCACAATGAGAGCTTGGTGTCCCTGTTGAGCTATTTTCAGAGCGATTACACCACCAACTTACACCATCACCAGCTTCCAGACAGACCATCCCGCCCCACAGTCCCGTTATAGGCTATAGAAAAAAATACGGATTTGTATTTCTTTCTGAAAGCGACATATGAATGTAATAAAACCCAAAGAAAACAATCATATGGTAGGAGCTATTGATTATTATAGCGTATATAATCTGTAAATTCTAGTTGCGGAGGCTGAGTTTACCCCCGTTTTCATGGACAGCCATGAGATACAGTAGGATCTGCACTCTGAATAGAGGTCGGCTATACTCATTAAAACACCTGTATCTCTCCCGTCACTATAGCTTAGACAATTACAGTGACTGGGTAAAGGGAATGGATTGGAAATGTTATTGTGAAATGTCAATAGTACCATAGCTGAAAACTATTCTGCCCATAGGCAAACAACATAATGTCATTTTATTTTATTAAAATTATAACCTTAGCACAGTGTCGAGAAATCTTTGCACGTATGTTTATATTTTTGGTAGCCTATTATAATTGTTAATTGTGATTAGTGGTGATAATGTATTTATATTTAAATTAATTAAAAAAAAATTATAATGATGATGATGATAATGGTGATAATAATAATAATAATAATAATAATAATAATAATAATAATAACAATAACAAGAAACAATAATAATAATTATTATTAATATTATTATTATTATTAGTGCAATGGCAGTATATATATATATATATATATATATATATATATATATATATATATATATATATATATATATATATATATTATAATATATATATATACACACCTAATAATAATACACTAAATAATAATGATGTTAATAGTAATACTATACGATGATGAAATAATGTCATTCTTCCGGAAAAAATCAGGAATTTGTCGAGCTTCTTATTTGTAATGATTAATAAATGAACCACTTTTTCTTGCAACTTTATGCGCGCGCTGTTAAGAGAATTAAACTGCTCCTGGGCGGAGGAACCGCCGGATCCCCCTGCGAAACTCGTTTTCCGACCTGGTGACAAGCAGTAAACTGTAGCATGCAGTCTTTCTGACACTGTGTGTGTGTAAGATTATCACTGCATGTGTTCGGTGGTCAGACTGAAGACGTGAGAACAGGGTCAGTTTTTTTGCATGAAAAGAAGTTAAACTTGATCATATATTTTGTAACAAAATAAATCACCGGGAAAATGAAAATAAAGCTATTTTATTGTCAAAGCATTCACCATGGTTAGATAAACTATCAAATAGTAAATTTCAGCAAAAAGGATGAGACACAGAATCTATTCCTCACGGACACAAAATATTACACTTTTGTTGTATTCAAACAAATATTTACATTGTTGTAAATAGACTGTATCTTAAACAGGTAACTCTAATGTACATGCATTCTTAAATATAGTTCAACATCATATTTCGAATTATTGTAATTAGGCCTATAGTCACAAAAAATTAATTGAATATTTTTTTCTTCATGAAACTGAACTACATTTCAATTGATTTCTATACATTATACAATACATTAATATATACAAAATACAAATTACATGTACATTTTTATTAGTTTCCCTTTTCCCCCACAAATAAGTGCTTCTTATGATAATAGACTTTTCAAATAATTTGGGGGTATTTGGGGTTTTTCATACACAAAAGCATGACGTTAAAAGATACAAACCAAACCGAAATGTCCATCAGTATATAAAATCTCCAATTTGACCTGATTGACAATGTCCCCTCATTAATCAGGAAAAAAATGAAAAATAATGTAGTTTGAAAAGTATATTGCCACAAGAGTCAGTTATGAGAGGTCATGTGACGTGAAAGATGATGTCTCTCTCTAAATGACTCGTTGCAAATAGGGCACTTCAGCTTCTCCTCACGCCGCCTCTTGACCAGTGGCTCCATGGCATATTCCTTTTTGTGGTGTGAACGCATGTGGTACACCAGGTCAGAGGTCATTCGGAAAGAGGCATTGCACTTGGCACACCAGTTTTGTGCTGGGAGACAGAGAGAGGTGAAAGATGGGGGCAGAAGTGTGAGGGCTGATGGCATCTGCAGCTGTATAGCACTTGACGATTTGGGCCAGAATGTTGTTGCGTAGAGAAATGGGTTCTGCTTTGACATGCCACCTGGTACAGGACAGTTGGTGCCTAGTTCAGAACCTTGCAGTTTGGCTCCCAGGTGATCAGCCTGATAGAGTCTGCTGGAAGTGACGGTGTCACCTACAGCAGGGTGGCAGTCTACACCAGGCATCAGCTTGGGTGTCATAATAAGTGGTGAAAGCTGCGAGAAAGAACGTGATGGCTGGCTGAAGGCGCTCTTGCGCTCTGAGCCTCCAGAATCCTGTGGTACTGAAGTGAAAGCACTCGCTACAGCTGAGCTCTCAATCCGTGACTGAGGCGGCTGTGTCTCGCTCAGCACTTGTCTTATGCTAGGATGCTTCTCACCGCCAGGCCTTACTGCCTCTGTCTTATTCTCTGAGTTGAAACCTCCATTTTTGGCACCATGCTTTAAGCCCTGCTGTGATTTTTTAACTTCAGTAAAAGCACTGCGTTTTGTTTCGGGGACATCAGAGGGTGAAAATGGCCGTCTGTTATCATCCAGGCCGTAGGCTCCACGGTAGTGTTGGGCTGAATTAGCCAGCTCTTCCTTGGATTTTATGGTCGAGCCCATGGTCCGGTTGTGGTCTTCTAGATCTGAAAATTTGCGCTTTACTGAGCTCTCACTCATGATCTCAGCCTCCTTGTCACTAACAGGACTTGTCCTGTTGTTCTCCAAGTCTCTGGCAAGATTGTGGAAATCTGTTGATGGCTTTCCATCTTGGGGGCTGGAGAAAACATCTGATCGCCCCAGTTTAGGACTTGAACTGGAGGTCGGCAAGCTGGATTGTTCTCTAATGTCCTTAGGTTCATCTTCTCCACCAGCCATCATATGCAGTCTTTTGGTGCATCGAAATCTGAGGTGAGCCAGGACAGGGAACTCAAACTGGAAGCGCTGACTGCAGTCTGGACACGAATAAGGTGATGATCCTGCACCAAACAAAAAAATTCAATAAAATACTTTATTAAGGTATTTCAAATCGGTGCTCAAACTTTGTATTATATAAACGAATAATAGACAGTAGAAAGCTGGAATGCTAACCCTAACTATGTAATATTCTGTACGATTATTATGTAGCATATTTTGTAACATAATTGTAATGTTAAAACCTTTTTTTTAAAAAGTTTTGGTTTATGCTACCTATCAGGCATCTTTTTTCTGAAGTATTAAGGATTAAATACACGAATGCATATGATATTATTATTAATTTAATAATATTTACCCTCTGTCTATTCAAATATAAAAAATGAAAAAAAAAAATAGTGCTAACACATTTTCTTAAACTGTACCTTTGCTTTTGACACGGTGTCTGCTGGATCCAAGTAACAGTAATTCGATCAGGTCCTTTCCATACCACACTAAAAGTTCTTCATCTTTCTCAATTCTTCTCAGTGACCTATAAAAGAGCTGGCCGTTCTTTACATATGCCTCCAGGTTTTGCTCATCTCTGTCTCGTGCAGATTGGACTAATCTTAACCACATTAGACTTTCGGCAGAACTTCCTGCAGCTGAAGTGTCCACCTGTCATCAAAAACACAAACGACATTATTTGAAATATACCTAAAAAGCACACAGTCTGAATAAAACAATATTATATATAGCTGAGCTCTAAATGGAACGTCTGCATACTCGTCTTTCTTTTTGGAAAGTATCAATCTTTAATAGTTTAGCAATTGTAACTCGTATGCATCTATTAATTATATGAATTCCATTAAGTCTAAGGTGAGATTCATTAGATCTGACTCGTACCCTGAAGGTATAGGGCGCCGTCCTCTTGTCTGTGGATTTTAAGGCGATGAAGGCGATGCTGTCGTACAGTGAAGTGTGACTAAGCACACACGGCCCGAAGATCGCGTTTTCAGGGATGTCGCATGTGGTGTAGACACTTGTGAAAATGTCGGTTAAACACTGCTGCATGGCCTTAGCGTCTCCATCCCATGCCAACTTCTGAGAGCTGGACTCCTCCATCACGACCTTCAAACCAAAACACAGACAATGAGTCATCGGTCTGTTCCAATTAATCTAATATTATAGTATTTATACTTTGTCAGAATAAAAAAATTATCATACATACAGTAAATACATAAATAATTAAATAATATGTTAGACAGTTGGTAATATTTAAATACAAATACATGCGGGGTTAAATATGCGACATTTATTATAATCGCTTTGTAACACCTCATATTAGATTTAATAGGCATACAGAATAAATAATATTATTATAACTTTACTAAATTATAGAATAAATAACATATTCGTATGTATTGATAAAACAACAACAAATTGTATTTTTAACATTATCATTATCATTATTATTATTATTATTATTATTATTATTATTTATTATATCGGTATTGGTATGTTTTAAACTCTATTAATTCTATGCATAGAGAGAACAACACCAATCTTAAAATCACCAGTATCATCAGTCTATTTTGCATGTTTTTATGCGCCTGATACGAAGGGAAATTAGCGGCATTTAGTCGGAGGGGCATGTCGAATGGATTTTAAGTGCACTGTCAAAGTCGCTGATTTTGTGTGCAGCAGACTTCACTGCTATTCTACACCAACATAACGTATGTTCATTCATTACCATAATCCAGCGCTTTCCCTTACAGACTTTCATTAAACCAGCAAAGGAAATAAGGCTCGTTTTTCTCCATCCCTGAATGCACATTTACGTACGATCCGATTTATGTCTTCTTTATAATAGTCATTATAAGTTAAATCAAATAAAATAGACATGCTCATAACTACAATTTACACCGTTGAGTTATTATAAAAGGGTTAGTGTTATAGCAACGTCATAAATATTCACTACGTTTATTACAATAAAATGCAAAGAAAGTTGTATTAACTACGATTATCTAATTATTATCAAAAATTAAGACCCCCCCCAAAAGTTTATTCTGTAGGCCTATTCTATATTCTGATATAGTTGTCTTTTTATTTAATTAGTTTGTTTTTATTCTTTTTTGTTGTTTTTAGATATTATTTGGCTAATAATCAAATATTTCTGCTTCTGTTAATTTTTGTTTTTGTTGTAAACTACCTGTTTAGAGCCGAGAGGATCATCCGAAAGCACATTAACATGCCAGAAACGTACGATGAAGCCCAAACTGAACATCCGACTCTCTGACTTCATCTAGAGGCAGCTAACAATTATTATTTTTTCTTGTTTAAATATTGTTTCTATATATAAAAAAAGTTTTTATTTGCCTTAAAAGGTTTTATTTCGGAATATTAATGAACGTTTCTTTTTTTTTCAATGAGCAGTTTTAGTACTGAGCCCTTCTTTTGTAGCTGTTCGGGTCGGTCGGGTAAAGCCACACAAAGAGCCCGATGAATATGCATCTCTCCGCTAAACACTACAACAGAGCCGGGGCATTTCCAAAACACAACAGCTGAACCCTCTGACCCCCAGCTTCACGGGGAAATTTATAACCCTTCCTAAGCACGGCTTTGTTATTATTTCGATTTACGACTGCACAATAATGAGCAAACTCGTTTGCGCCGTTTAGTAACGTTTTGCAATGGTAAATATATTGTAAATCAATGCGCCCGGTGTTTTTTCTGGATTAAAATCTGTAAAAAAAAATATATCTTAATATCTTTTTCCAATTGGTGCAGCAAAGCCTCAGAGTATTTATCTAACTTCATACAAATCACACCCAAACCTCATCTAAGTTCTTTTTTGGACGCGGATTCTATAGGGATAAATTCAGCACTGAGGATGCTGCTGTGCGTCCAGCCAAAAGGATGATTTCGCAATGAATAAAACGCATCCGGGCTGCTTGGAATTCAGCTCGTTATACTCACCAATGGACAAAGGACAAAAACAATAATCCACAAGGTTTGCAAAGCTGTAAGAATGAGCCGTGAATCTTGCGCTTGCAGAGTCGTGAAGTCCGCGCACTCAGTACATTTCCCGCTCCGGATGAAGGTGAGGGTGCCGGCGGGCTGCGAGCGCAGATGGAGCCGTGAAGCAGCTACTGACTGACACACACACTCGCACACACACTTTTTGTTTGCTGCGTATAATCTGCCCAATGAGGCGTGTCACTCTCCGTCTCCTCCCTTTAACTCTTCACTAGCCGAGGCCAGGAGTGAGGCGCTTTAGTTCAGTGTAGCTGTTTACAAAATCCATGGCAATTTTGGAAATGTGCAAGGGGAATTAAATATTAACGCAAAAAATGATACTTAAAAATATTATATATTATATATATGTATTTTAGCTCATCTTTAAGTAGCTCTGTTTTGCGTTATGCGTTAAAAGTTGTTATTTTATCTTGGGGGTTATGATTATTATCATTATTATAATTATTTTTGTTGTTGTTGTAAGATCTTGTATGATCTTTTAGGGCTTTAGTCTCTGGACCCATAAAGGAATATTATTCTTGTGAAAATCCCTCATTGTTATGAACGCTATTTAGCAATTAATAGTAGTAATATCAGCCTTTCTTATAAGCAAATAGTTCATAATAAAACACATTTATTCGCTTACAATTTAAAATCTTTTATAAAATGCTGTAAACTAAATAAAACATGAAAACAGTAAAGAACTCTCAGCTTAGTTTCCTCAGTAGGACATCGTATTTACGCGTTTCTTTAATAGTATTCTAAAAAGCAATACGGTTTGCCAGCATTCTTCTCTGGGGATTGCTAATTATAATTTTGCACATTATTGCTCATTAACAACTATCAGCCATGTGCAGAAATGTTTTAAGTCTGGGTATCCCGGGTGCGCGCTCGCTTTACTCTCTTCCAAACGAGAACGCGCAATGAGGTACGCGCTGCCCGGGGCGCGCTGAAAGGAACGCATCCTGACCTCAGCTTACACTTTATAGGAATTTATAACGTCAATACGCACTTTCTTATGTTCGACACGGGTGAAGTCGTTAAACGTTAAACCCTAACCTAGAACACCGGTGTCTCCATTTGATCCAGTTGTCCACATCGTAAGGCAGGTGGTATCCGAGTCGCACTTGCCGGCATTCCGACACAAGAGGAACCGGAGTAATGTGCCGTTTCCACCATGACTTTGGTGTGTGTCGGGCGGTGTGTGTGAGTGTAAATTGTTTTTTTTTCGGATATAAATAATTTGAGATAAGGTAAGTGCTAAATAGCTTCAGTGGTTCCAGAAGCTGTAGCTGTGGCCCATGAAGCTGATTGTAGATATAACATTTTTATGTTAAAAGTTAGTTTAATTATGCACGTGCATTTAGTAAAAACATTACAGTATAAGTTCACTAGGAAAGATGTCTTAAGAATAACTATAACGCGTAATATGCGCAAGTTTTCTACTTGGTAATCTTAGAAAAGGATTTTTTTGTCTTGTTTTAATCTTAGACCCAGGCAAAGTTAGAGGATGTTTACTTTAGACAGTAGGCCTTTGTAGTGATAAAACATGAAATGTAAAGCTCTTCTGGGTTATAAGCCTTCATATACGTTTCGTAAGACATTTTGTAATTTAACAGCAACTGAAAAAAAATGATGAAAACAATCATTTTAATAAGTTTAAAATGGATCCGGTATCAGATCGATACACAAGGGGTTTTTTTGGTAATACGATTGGATTAAATAAAACTACATCTAGTTAGTTTAATACGTCATCATTTATGATCCGTTATCCGATTTTTCCTCATGGTTTTAAATTATGATTCTTAATTAGCAAACTTAAACATTATATTTTTAGTCCGTGTGTTGTGTATAACGCACTTGTCATGTTAAAACTTTTAAATAATTCTTAATAATAATTTTGAATTATGTTTTATGACCAAGTTTTTATCTCAAGTTTTGCATGTAAAATTAATAAACAAATAAAATAACATTTTCACCATACTTTTGAACTGAGAAGATTCTTTTGAGTTGATTATCCTAGATCCTGACCTTTATAATGAATCAATATGGAAAGAAAATATATAACACAGAAAGGTGCTTGATGGATGATGAAGCTGTGTGTAATCTGTTGCTGCCTCACACTTTAACATCTATGGTTCTACCCTGAACTCTGGTTAACTGGTTCTTTCTATGCCTTCAGGTTCTCTAGTTTTTTTTTTAACTTTCTCCAAACACGCTGGCCTCGGTGTGCCAAGGATCCTGTTGTTAAAAGTTAATGCATATTTGTTTGTCTACATAATATGGACAATATCTTTTGCACCTAAATAAATCAATTTAAAATATTGATCTGTTGTTGTTTAAACTAATAATTCTCCATTAAAAGCTCTATCTTAATCATTTCTTAATAATATAATGAATAATTATGAGCTTTAGTGTCATTGAAATGGAACTAAGAAGAAATCCATCTTTGCCTAATTATAAGGATTTACACACTGCATAAAGATTTTTCAGTCCTTAATATGTTCTTGAGTTTTTTTATAACCATCCTTATGGAAGTCTCCACATTCTAAGTGTAAGCATTAGGGCAGAATCATTGCTTTAATCGAATTTAAGATTTAGATATTTTTATAATTGTAATTATGTAGAAATCCCGTCCTTCTCCTCACGCACTGGTGTAGTATAATAAGTATTATTTTCCTTTACAAAGATCTGAATTAATGCTCATAGGCAGGATTCACGAGGAAACTCCCAGTCTCATGTTCATGTTTTGACTATGAAATTGAAATTTTAAGCCGTTAACAGATTCAGAGCACGTCTATTATGTATTGTGTAAAATAATGTCTGGTAGGCAGCAAAAGCAAAAGAATAAGCTTCTGGATGTTTATATTTTTATCAGGAACTGTCTTCAGTCTGTAAGTACTAAACCACTGTTTCTTTAATATCCAGATGGTTGAAGCTTTGACTCTTAATAAAAGATGAAAAAGAAGAGTGAGGATAACAACATTAAATCATATTCCATGGTGGTTTTTTATACTGGTGAAACCTATTATTGCTATTAGAGCTGTATTATTACTGAACATCACAGGCATTTATATATATATATTTTATTATTTTCTCAAAAGTTGTTGTGATTTCTTGATAATCAGAGACTTGAATTATGACCATTTCTGTTAACACAAGGTGACTTTGTGTAATTCTAAACTTCTCTTGTAGAAGTTAATTGTTATTAGATATATTTCATATGCATTTTAAGTAATATTTTGTTGTGGTTATTTTTTTTCTATCCACATATTTATCCTGGTCTAATCTTTTCATTAGTAGCAATTTAATAAAACTTTATTATTATTATTATTGTTACTGGTGGTACAGCAGTTAGCATCCCTATCGCACAGCTTTAGGGTCCCTGGCTCTATCACAAGCTTTGGTAACTGTATCTGTGAAGTTTTCTATGTTCTCCCAACATCTAGCTGGATTCTCTCTGGGTTCTCCAGTTTTCTTTAATACAGGTGTGTCCAAACTCGGTTCTGGAGGGCTGGTGTCCTGCAGAGTTTTCCTCCAACTCTAATCAAACACACTTGAACCAACTAATGAAGATCTTGCTAGGTATACTCAAACTTAGAGGTAGGTGTGTTGAGCCAAGTTGGAGCTTTGGACGACCCTGCTTTAACATCTCAAAAGACAGTATATTGTTTCCATGTTTGACTAAGTATGAGCAGGTGTGAAAGATGTTCTTAGATAGCCCGGTGCATCTATTTTGCCACAACTCTGAGTTTCTAAAATCACATGATTATTATTATGCTGTATGACTGAAGTTATTGATGAAGTTACATTAAAAGACTGTTGCACACATGTACCCTTAAATAGCAATCTGTAAATTTTATATTAAAAATGATTGGCATAAAGAAGTTATAAGTAGCGTAAGGAGACATTAGGAGGTGTTCATGCATTATGTATTAAAGGGGAAATAACAGATTAGAGGAATGTCATCTATTGTGATGGTCTGTCTTCCATAGTTTTTCCAATGGAGGGCAGAAGAGGGAAGGGAAGGAGTCTGAGGCCCTGACTGCAGTAAAGAAGTTCCAAGTGTAGCATGTGTCTCTTAAAAGGAGGGTAAAAAGGTTCTCCCTCTTTCTCCCTCTCTCTCTCTCTCTCTCTCTCTCTCTCTCTCTTTCTCTCTTTCTCTCTCTCTTTTCTCCCTATCTCGCTTACTAATTCTATATTTACCAAATATTCTCACATCAAACACACTCCTTCTGTTACCACGCCGGTCACTGAATGCTGTTTCACCCACAGTGCACTTTAACTCTCTCAGACAGATTCACATCAAATGCTTCATCTGGAGGGGAAGAAACTGGGGGAAAGGAATAAATTAATAATAAACCACTTTTATACCGGATCCAGCGATTATACAAATGGCGGAAACAGCCAAAAATATTCTGTTATGGCATATGGCACTTCAGCTGCCATATGTGCCAGTTTTCACAAAAATTGGCACTATGGCACATAATGGTCAGTTGTAACTGCCAAAAACACAGCAAGGGCTGTGCAGAGAGAGAGAGAGAAAGAGAGAGACAGAGAGAAATGATTCAGTGGCTTAGACAAGTGTATTGATGTCCCTGTTCTGTTCCCTCTGTATAATTAGGAGTAAACGATAAAATACTGGAATGAAGATTAAGGCAAGATGCAAAAAGTGATTTTGGATTTTTTCATTCATTTCTGTTTCACAATTTGCTCCTGCCTGGTTGGTAATGCAGGAACTTTCGTTCTCAGTCCACCTGGCAGTGAAGCAGAGGTAATTTTGATCTAAATGCACAGAAGCAAATGTTGGCCTGACTTTCCAAATCTAGAATGTCATCATTAGCATGATCATTTTGATCAGGGAGGCGTAAAACTCTTTGTGTGGAACTGAAATGACACCTCAATGTCCTTTTTTACTATTTTGTTTTTCTGCATTGTAATAAAAACGTCTTTAAGTGTACGCGTGTAACCCTGGTTACCAGAGGAAATGAGACATTGTGTCAAACGCTATGAAAACATGTGTCCACTCATGTTGACACATGCACATGTGAAATCAGAAAATGTAAAATCAAAAAGCGACACAGCACAAAAATGGCATATCACAGGCAGGGTAAGGATATCGACTAGGAAATACAAGGCAACCACCCAGCTAAAGAAATTAGGCTTCGATCTGAGGTGCTGTGAGGTGGTATGGCCACATGGCGTAGCTCCTTGTTCCTTCTGGGAATCGAGGTTAAATGCACAACCTTAGAATTGTTCCCCTTTAGAAACTTGAGCTGCATCAAGTGCTTTGAAAAAGAGATGCCCATGCCTCCAAAATAAAGGTGCCATGCCTGACCTCTACCAGTAGGCCACAATACTTACCCTACTACCTGGCTTACTGCTCAAGATCTCGACTGGCGAGGTGAAGCTCTGTCCAGAGCATTGCTAGGCCTCCTGTAATGCATACTTCATCATGTGGGACCTATAATAAGCCGGGCTAGCTGGCTCTATAGGTAATAACACGTTGTTTTGGGGTGCTGTTCCTCTCGGTGTTAAGCACAGTCATCTGTGTAGGGGAGCTGGTAGAGCAGTGGTTAAGGTGTTGGACTGCTAACTGGAAGTTTGTGGGTTCGATTCCCAGCACCAACAAATAAACCCTTCTGGGCCTCTAAGCAAGGCCATTAGTTCCCAAGTGCTCAGTTCTATAAAAGTCGCTCTGGGTAAGGCCAAATGCTGTAAATGTGTAGGGGTTCCCGAATGCTTGCCTGCAGGGTTAGGGCCTCTTTGCCCCAGCCCTCCTACTCTGGAGGATGGTCGGTAAATCAGTTGACCTAAAGGGGATGCCTGGCCATGAACGCTGCTGACTTACCTGCAGAAAAGTGTGGGTCACGATACTGCGTTTCTAGGCGGCCCAGTCAGAGTAAAAACTTTTTGAGCTCTGCCTGCTTGTTTGCCTCCTGAAACCTCCCCACAGCTGTGCTGACTACCCCACCTAAGAGGCTTTCGTTTTATTTTGTGTTTAAATAAAAATCAAGCACTGTTGTTGATAAATTCAAGGAATAAATAGTTCCAATGCAAGCACAAATAAATCAAGTGTATAAAGTACAAAGAATTAAGAGATAGCAGAGCCCAGTTTGAGCTAAGCCACTGTTAGAAAAATGGTCCAGGTTTTTTCAGTATTGCCCCAGGGCATATGCTTGCCCCGTCATTTACAGAAGATCTTCATCTGGCATCAGTGAATTCTGTCAGAACCCAGTGAATCGTCTGACTCTCAGTCAATAACTGATGTATAGGAAACATGTTATGTATATAATCTAGGGTACCACAACAGACCTTGTTCTAAGGGAATGATACACTTATGTTTGTTGCAAGTTGAAAAAAAAGAAAAAAAAAAGGATTAAATACTTTCAGAATAAAAAAGTCTAAAACATTGTAGTATTAAAAGAAAAAGGGACTTGACCTAAAATCATTAATACCGAATGATTCCATAACAAATAGAGAATGTGACATGTAAATCTCCTTGAATCATAAAATTATATAAGCATTTGTAAAACTTTTAATTAGTTAATTCAACAGGTAATAAGAATCAAGATAAAAATGTATAAGTAATGTGAATACATTATTAATCTGAATTATGCACATTTGGCAAAAAGAAAATGTTTTACATTTATCATTTAGGATTCATCAAGGTTACATTTATTCATTCAAGACAGTTAAAGAAATGTGTGTATTACTTAAAGATTAAGACTGTCCCATATATTATCATGTTAAACGACTTAATATTAATTTGCAGCAGTATAAAAATTATTAATTGATGTTCTGGAACCTTCGTAAGAAAAACCTGTGTAATAGCAATCTCCCAGTTGGGATGAATATTTCATTATTTTTCAGGCAGCCGGAGGGCTTACAATCTTTCTTATAACTTATTTCTGGTGATAGCGATGATCCAGTGGCTCTTCCAGGTCCATCGTTACTGAGTAACGAGAATTGTCTGATAAATGACAGCTTACAGAGAATTTCTTAAGGATTATGGGCCTACAGGTATATTAACCTACGTGAATTCAATTTTGGAAATTAAAGAAAGGATGGCAAATGACAGCATTTTATACCTTCACCTGTTTAACACAACTTATCATTTAATTTTTTTCTTTAAAACTTACAAAGTATTTTGCCACAGTAAATAATAATGTATAATAATGTATATAATCCTGTATATTCAGTGGAGGAAATTAATTTATCAAATTTGTCTACTTTCTTAAATATAATTAAATTGTGCTACTTTTTTATAAACTTGAGTTGTTTAGAAATAAATTATTTAACTTTGTTACATTTGTTTTTCCCAAAAAACAAAAAGAATCCCAGTAAATGTATTTGTGAGATTTATTAATAAAGACGTTATTGAAGGTTAGATAAGGTGCAGCTTTTGCAAATAATAGTATAAAAAATTATCTGATGCCACTTTGCAAAAGTTTACATTCAGAGCAACAAAATAGCGATGCCTGCATCAGACCCTGTGATGATAATGAGGCCAAAAAGCATCCTTGGCCTTTCTTTTTCCACTATTCAGTTCAAAAAGCAGTAAAAGATAAAAGCATCATTTTACTTCATGATGTTAGTGTTCTAAACAGATTAAAGAGCACATACTGTAATAAAGTGGCTGTCATATACATTTAGCCTTATAATGTATTATTTGGTCAGAAATTGCTTAAGCATATATAAAAAAACAACATGTAAACCATCAGTTTTGCCAACAGCATAAAATAATTTTTAATTAATACAAAATTTCTAACTTTTTTTGTTATAGAATTGTTGTCCACTAGGAACAACACAATACAGCAATCTCATTGAGCTTGCACCTTTCACTATGCCTCAGGCTACATGATGTTTTTAGCCATAAGCAAAAGTCCATCAGTACGCTAGATACACTCTCATGAGTATGGGTTTTTGAAAAAAAAATGTTTTTCCTTTTCTTTTTTTTTTGGTTTTTCCTTTTAGCAAATGCCTTGAGGATGGGCTGTCAGCACAGCCAGCTTCCTCTATAAACTCTGATGGCCCAAGCTGCTTGAGGCAGCTTGAATCAAAGTCATCCGAGAACACTGATTGTGTCAAGGGCCAGGTCTCAATTTGATAGGGGTTTTTGAGGAAACTTGTGTGCACAGCTGCAGCGTGCTGTGTGTAACTTTGCTCTTTGCCTGACAGCATTTGGAGTTAGGGTACAACCTTTAGCAGAAAGTTCACTTAGTTTAAAAAGTAACAGGAAAAAGAAAGAGAGGTAAAAGAAAGAGGTTGACATGTATTTGATTTATTTATAACATCTAAGCATAAACAAATAAAGGGCCAAAGAAAATAATATAAACCACAAGAGGAATCAACCTGATCCAAAAGCAGGATCCAACTTTGATTAGTTGATGTTCATTTCTGATTAATTATAATTACGCTTCCATAAATCATAACAACATTACAAAACTACAGCAACCAAGCAATATGCAAATAATCAAAATTCCATCACACCCTTAATCCCTTAGCTCCGAAAGGCAACAGGCCCATCCCGAAACAATCCACTGAGTAGATTGTTTTCACTTGTCTCAGAAAAGTGAGTCAATCTATTCCTTAGCCTGTATGTGTGTATTTGTGTGTGTGTGCTATTGAAGTTGGAACTTTAAAGTAAGAAAAGAAAATGTGCTACTCTGAAACTGGCCAGAGCTGATGGCTGTGCTTGCCTCCGTTTCTCCTCTAATCACTTCCATATATTTTGCCTCAAGGCAAAGCTTAAGATGTTTAATGCAATAAGAACCAGCCAAGTGAAGAACAGTGTCAGTTCTTCTATCTAAGGTACAGCTTGTCACTTTATTTTAGTTTACCACGAGTACAACATTGCAGCGCCGTGTTCAGTGAAGTGTTTCATAGACTGCCTTAAAGTTTACTGATATCGTTATTAGTCACATTTAATCTTATTCAGGTTACAATATATTTAGTTTTGCAACCTGGAAAAAGAAGAAACCATTTATCTTTACCAAATGGTTCCCAAACTGAGGGGCACAGCCCCTAGTGATCAACAATATTTTATAAGAGTTGCTATATGGAAAACAGAGTTACAAATGCGGAACAGTGTGTTCCAGTGTTAAAGGCCAGATTCTAATTTCAAATGAACAGCAATGTCAATTTATTGATTCGCAAAAGTTAAACAATGCAGCGAAGATTTTTAACAAACAATTAGCGAGTTAGCAAATAACGATTTGTTAACATGTTTGGTTTTTTTTCATTTGACGGATTTCGTTTGCACTGCATTGATACACTTTATGCTCTGATTTGCGCTGTAAAGGTTATAACACAGAAACTATAATATAGTTGCAGAAAATCTACTATAGTAATGAAAGTGATTATTTATTCATTTTATTATACTGGAGTAACTATAACAAGTGTAGCAGAATGACCACAACATACTAATGTAAACTATGGTAGACTTACTATGTTCATGTTAAAAAAAACTCTAACATGTACTATAGTATAAAAAGCATGTGGTAGCTCAGTGGTTAAAGTGTTATGCTGCTAATTAGAAGATTGTGGGTTTAATTCCCAGCATCACCAAATGAAAAGGATCCCTGAGCAAGGCCCTTTACCACCAGTTGTATAAATAAAATAAATGTAAGTCACTCAGGATTAGGGCATCTGCCAAATGCTAGAAATTACTTCACAATGCTAGGGTTTTTTTTAAAATAGTATAAGGAAAAGCTTCTATCCACCATATGCTGTCAACCTTTTCTTTGAAATTTGTTCACCTGTGTTAGACTATTAAAATAAAATATCTGCAGTCACAGCATATTATTTAATGTATCCTGTTTGTTATATCTCTGGAATAACACTGCCATCGACCGTCTTGTCTGCCGCTCCTCATTTACCAAAAAATGTTCCAAGCAGAAGGCAGGGTATGTACCGCTGGCCTATATTAGTACTTCAAAGTTTGGCCACAATTGCCATTCTTGGATGTTAAACAAAAAAAGGGCATGTAAAAAGTGTATTTTCTCCCAAGTGATTGTGTAAAATAGCTTTTATCTGTCTAACTGATAGCTAGTTATTCGAATGTCATGCTGCTTTAACTTCCTCTACCAAGCTGCCTGTGACTGTAATATAATAGTCACACAAAGAAGTGTGTAACATTCTCATTTTTTCATGACTTAACCCAAACTTTATTCTCTTATATTTGATTGATGATAAACACAGAACCACATATTAGACTTTTCTTTTAAATGTTTAAACATATCCAGGAAATTCTAACCCTTCACCATCTGGTTTCAACAAGCAGCCATGTGTTGAGTTTCTAACAATGTGACACAAATGCATGTGTATAAATCTCAGAACAAAAATGTGGCATTTCTCAGCACAAATATTTTCAGTTAAAAAACAGTGAAGAGCCATTTAAAATAAATGGAGCATGCTCATGGGCTGCTTTGCTTATATTGCCACATGAGGTTTTTATTTGGACGGGAAAAGCGAAATCAATATTTGTGAAAAAGTACGCAAGCTAAAAGGTTCCAGCAAAGTTGTTGCAATTTGATCTCCCCAGGAAACTAGGCAAAGATTCAGTAAAGACTTAGGATTGATGGCAACAGTTCAACTCATCCTTGAGAGTCTGTACACAATACAGGCCCTGATTTCAGCTTATGGATGCCACCCACTGGCTGTTTGCGCATGCTAATGTGACCAGCCGCTCTTCTAAATGATTGGCATCTCGAAAAGGCAATGCAAAAGGTGTGTGTGTCCATCTGTCTGGATAATGTGCTGCGTTGGTGCCGGTCCAGCCTTTAGATGTGGAAACCATAGCAGAACAGTGACCACTGCAGATGTGACTGCATCTCACTTGCTTTGGCCGGTTGTGTTATGCTTGGCTGTAATGACTGATATAATCATTTGAGATACGCACTGGCACGGCCACCGCTGAGCGACAGAAAGAAGCACAGATCGAGAAATAATGACAGATTACATGTAACTCACACTTGTTTTTAAGTGCGGTTTGAGGTTTGGTGGCTTGGTGGTTGATTGAGTTTGACTTTGTCGTACTCTTCCCAAGGCAACTCAGAACCCATGATTCGTTCCTGTGTACTTTTTTTTTTTTTTTTTTTTTTTACATTATTTAAAAATGAGAAGAAGCATAAAAAAGACAAACCATGTAACAAAAATACTTGTCAAAATCTGAGAATGTTCTTAAAATCATCACCCAAAATAAAACCTCATCTTTCCAACTTCTAAAAAAAAGACTGTGGGTTAATCAAATGTGACACAACACTTTTCTGAGTTGGCGAGATCTTCGTAGCGAAAAAGCGGAGCTGGAAAAAAAGAATAGCAAACGTGGAAAAGTGACTACACAGGCGGCGAGGGTGACGAGCCACTGAAAATGGCAGCTGTCAAGTGAGCTGGGAAGTGAGTGAGCAAATGCCCTCCATGTCTGAGCACTTTGTCACATGCTGTAGAATGGCTGAAGAACTGATCTGGGATGGCATTCTTATTGCACTAACTGAAGAGCATTTTCCTTTCACGGCATGACTGAAAAAAAAAAAGTTTCTTTTTAGTCAACTTGCACCAACAATTTTTAACCTGTTTTATCTATGATTTAGCCTTAATTAATTACATTAAAAAAAATCTCTTCAGAGAAATAAATAATATAATTATTTTAGGGGCTAAAACAGCTTATTAAATGTTTCACTACCTCCTTTAAAATACTCATGAATATGTTGAATAATGCAGTTACCTTTAGATTTATGGGCAATTCTATTTGTTTATAATCCTGAACACATAAGAATGACAACTTTTATCATTTAAAATATTGTAAACTTTTTTTTTTTTTTTTTTAAATTATTTTATTATTTTAAATTTCATACTATAATTATTTTTTTTAACAATTCTCAAAAGTCATAAACTAGATTTTCTCACTAGTTTCTCGTGTTGGGAATCTGGTGGTTATTAGGGGGCTGTTAAACACCAATAATGAGTGCTTTTGAAACAGGTGTATTAAGTGTTTCTATGTGGATGTTGGGAGAGTTTCACCAAGACATTAACAGCACAGCTAATAAAAAATGATGCTAATATAACATGGATTATCTTCAGTATGACTTTATTCCTCTTATTTTTATTACCATCTATAAAATCGCAGCAATTGAACAGACACAGGACTCTCAATAATTTAATACAAACTTGTATGATATTTGTTCAATTTTCTATAGTATATCTGTAGCTATGTTTGTTAACTGCCTTGTTCTTGAAGAATATTCTTTTTTTATTCTAATAAATGGGGATTTGATTAAATGATGGCTTTTAAGACAGAAAACATCCGATTTGTATGCGTAGGACGTTGGGCTGTGACGTTGAGTGGATTTAAGAGGGAGTTTGTTTAAAATAGGTTGAGATCCACTGACATAAACAGTAACTATGCTTGTATCTATGCTAATTTTTTATTGGATTTTTTCTGTTTTGATAAATATATGATTTATTTTATTGTTTTATTTTTTGGCAATTTTTTTTTTTCAAAGCGTGACAATATTTCTGATGTAAGCACCAACAAAATTCACTACCTCAATATACTCAGCATCAAGTTCTGTATGTTATACTATTTAAATATGACAACATTTTCCTAATTTTCCAAAGACATTAAAATGTGTCTGTTAGCTTAATAAATCTTGTATAAAATATGATTTTTGTTGTTGGATTTAATTATATTACAAATTTACAGAAAGATTTTGACATTATTCACATTGCATGGCACTCCTACACAGTCGATTGTCTGGTAAAGAGCCTCTAGTGTATACAATAACAGCATCTACTGTATAAAAAAACATTTTTAAAACTGTTCTCAGTAGATCTTTTCTATGAATTTGGCCTTATTCAGTATAATAAATAGGCTTTACTGCTTTCCATGAGGGCACAATTACTAAAACTGTGAATCATTTCTAATACAAGTGTGACAACGCTTGTTGTGACTGAGAAGTCTCATGAAACAGCGAGTTCCTCAGAAGAACTTAATATGCTCATGACTATGTGTTGTTTGCACTGTATTTCAGATGAAGATTACAATTGGAAATAAAAGAAAGACATTTCCTTTTCCTACGCATTATTTATGTCTTAATAATTCGCTTACACAATTTGCGACAACTTAAGATGTTGACCAAAAAGGGGCAACAAAACATTGCTGACATAAATCCATACAGCTTTAAACAGGAAGTTAATTAAACAGTCAGCAGGAGCAGGTGTCATTTGATGGACAAAGCTGCCAGCACAAGGCTGCCTGTCATGATGGTAAATAGAGAGATGAAGAAAAAAGAGAGAGTAAAAAGAAGATATTAATATTGTGATATTATCTGTCCACCTCTAAAATGGTATTTGCTGACATTTATGCAGAAACGAATATAATGGAATGAAGAAAAATAATCTCTTTGAGTAAACTGGTTAAATGTTGTTTTATTAAAATATAGAAACTCATGGCCTCATTTTTGTTAAAAGTTTGTAGTTGCTGTAGTTTGTAGAAGCTGTTTAAAGGATGTGAATGTTAGTTTAATGTATCTGAACTATTTACACACTTAGGGCTGCACAATATATCATTTAAGCATCAACATCGTAATGTGTCTATCTGCAATAGTCAAATTAAAATGATGTTCAATATCAAGTGGGGATTATAGTTGACTGCACCACAGTTTAGAACACGTGATTGTGGATTAAATCAGATCCCCGGAAGATGTTCTCCTTGTGCTTGTGTGGGTTTACTCCTGGTACTCCGGTTTCCTCTTATAGTCCAAATAAATGTTAGATTGATTAGTTGGCCATAGGAGTAAGTGTGAGTGTGTGTGGTTGTTTGTTTGTCTGTATGTGGCCCTGAGATGGACTGGTGACCTGTCCAGGGTGACCCCTGCCGTTCGCCCAGTTGGGATAGACTCCAGCAGATCCCCATGACCCTGAATAGGAAAAAGAGTAATTGTAATTGTTCTATTGTATCTATGCTTATAATTCGTGTATTATATTTGATGCAGACACACATCATTACAAAATCACCACATTCATAAAATCATACATTCTTTTCTTTTTTTTTATATTGCAATAGTTATTTGCAAAATAACAAAAGATTGCAATGGCAGTTTTTTCCAACATTACGCATGCCTAATTTTCTATATTTAAGGTTATTTGTCAATATTTTAAATATGAATATAGATTTTGGAATTCTCGAGTATCCATTAATGTATCAGAAGTTTAATGGAAACAAAAAGATACAGATTTTAACTAGGCCAAAATTGCAGCATTTGAGATCCCAAAAAAGTAGACATTTTTAGAGAAGTCATGCAAATGAAGTCATATTATAAAAAAACATCTTATTAGTCATAAGCCTCCCTTGTTTTCCCAGCTTTCACCAGCAATGCGCATTAACTCCACTGATTGAGTCTTCTTTACAGGTCAATCTTCACTTCAGCAGCCCTGTCTCCTTTGATTTTCCCTCGGTCCTGAAGCCGGAGTGATCAGGAATGAGCAAGCACTCCGCAGAATCACCTTATTAGGCTGACAGGTCCAGTCGCAGCAACCATTAAGTCCATTCAAGGAAAATTCATCGCACTGCCAGATAAGATAGATGAGAGGAGACACAGGAAGTGTGAGGGCCTGATTTGAACTGGAACTGTGTCAGTGCACAACTAACTATTGTATTCAGCTTATCAGTGACAGCTGTCTGTTGCTAAGTGTCCAGCAACCCCAAATCTATCTGGGACATCAGCGTGGTTTAGTAGAATTAAATCTGTGCTACATTGCCACTATTTTTGCTATTGATTATCTTTTAACGGTTTGTGGCTACGGTGCAAAAAGATGCACTTAAACACAATACCTGTCTCACCCTTTAATTATCATGGATAATTTTCTCACCTGGATACTTTAAATTTGTACATAAAAAGTTATAAATGTATAAGTTATAAATAAAGTCTGGGCCCCCTTAAAATTTCCTAATACTAATTAATTCAGTGTCACAATTGTTGCCTTTATCCTGCTAAATAATCTGCAACCAAACTTATTTCATCATGAAAAACAAAACCAAAATCAAGGAGATTAAGTAATAATTTGTATATTAATACCTGCAAACAAGACAGACTGCGTCTAATTATTGCAACATTACTGGCAGTAAAAAGAGAAGAAGGACCTTTCGCCTTATTTCCTGTGGGTGGTAGTGAAGATGCAAATTTATACATTTTGACATTTTGCAAGCTCATTCTATCTTAAGAGTCATACTATGTTTACTTAAAGTATGTTCTAGCTGCTGCTTTGCTTTCCGTCATGTAGGAGTGTATAAAGTACTTATGAACTCTTGTTTTAGACTTCTTCAGTGCTATCAAATATTAATCTGATAATTTATAATTTCATAGTGAGATGAAAGCCTACACGTCTTTAAAATTCTGTGCATTAAAAGTGAAAAGTTGTTTTCTAAATATAAGCAAACTATACAAACTATACAATATTAACCACAACTCCACAACTATACAAGACATCACAAGAACTTAGCATTACCCAAAATGTGGTCTGATCACTGGTATACAGATCACAGTAAAAAAACACACACAAACACATAATACAAACCTACAACAATTCCTTCAGGTTTGTTGAAAAAAAAAACACTGGTGGTTAACAATGTTAATTCCCTTCACTTTTATTTGTATACTTTCTTTAAATAGACATGTTCCAGATGCGTATTATGTTTATGAAAAAGCAAGCCAGAAGTTTTCCTTGCAACTCCCTGTGACAACATAGGAAAGGAACCTTGTGATTTCATTTTAAGCAATGTGTACTAAAATGTGTGCAAGTGTATTTTTTAAAATATATATTTTGTGATCGTTTTATTTGCTGTTGTCTGTTTAAGGTGGCCATAACAAATCATTTAATATACATATTTGATTTGGCTCGGGTTTTCCGAAGGACACCTTACCCAGAGTTTCAGAATAAATTAAGCAGAGGAGTGTTTTTATGAAATGTTTACATTTACAGCATACAGAAGTGCAGCAGTGTGAAAGCTTTGCTAGGTTAAAAACAACACATGCAGCTGAATTCCGAATCATCAGCAGAGGAGTGAGTGGTGGAAGTCTAGTTTACAAACTACAAGAGACTGCCCACGCAACCGAGTGGCCTGGGTAGATAAGACTGGTCGAATCCTCCTGATGTTATGGACAATAAACCTGCAGGATTGTGTCAAGTTAGCAACAGGAAACGATAAATAATTGTTCATGATTACACCAAGGTTGCGAGCGGTGGTCGAAGAGGATCAATCAGAGAATTGTTCATGGTGATTGCAAGATCTTGGCATTGGGACAAGTCATCTGGGATGAAAAGCAGTTCGGTTTTGTAAGGGTTAGGTTTCATATGCAAAATGATTAAATTGATATGCAAAACTTAAATTTTTTTTTTTTTTTTTTTAAGTATTTATATAGAAAAAGTGGCTGGTAAATAATAGAATATATTGTATTAATAGTGTATGCAGTATCCAGGTGGGAATATCCATTGAGAAAAAAGTTAAACATGTAAAATCACACTGATATAAAAAGCAAAGTCTTGGTTAGGGACTTCTCTAAACTTCCTGCTTGCCGTCTTTAAGGCACATCGATTTCTCCATGAAATTAATCCTACACCTTTAGCTTTTGTCATGGAACTTTACTCTTAATGAGTTTTAACACCTCAATGAATCTTGCAATTAGTTCAATTGTTTTCGCTGTCGCTTCTGATTATTCATAGCACTGGAATGGCCATGACCAAAGAAGTGGATTAGAACTTCTAAACTATGATACATTTTTTAAACACATCTCCATAATCAAGTGTGGGACACACATAGACTGTTTACAACCCTCAAACTCCACAAGAGGCATCCAGTGAATACACCAAGTAGGATAATTATGCATGTAGCAGTGCATGGTAATTAAAAAGATTTGATTGCATTTGATTTTATGTTCCGATTAAAAATGCATTGTGCTTTCCATGGCTTAAAGCATGACATCTCGTAATTCTTTATTGTATTAATCAGAATGCATTTTCATGTTTTCACTTATGATAAGTCAACTAATCAGCAGAAACGTCTTCCATGATCACTTTAAACAATAGATTTAAATCGGTGAAAAAGGAAATAAAAATGTAATACATTTCATCAAATACTTGAGTTGTGTGTGTGTGTGGGGGGAAGAGAGAGAGAGAGAGAGAGAGAGAGAGATACTGTAAATTTAATTAGTTTGGTTTATACCAAATCCAATAATTTAATATTCCTGCAAAACTTATGTCTTTTGATTTCTAATTGTTATCTTACAACAAAACACCAGTAAAAATGTCTAATAAATAAAATAAGTAATAACAATAAAATTATTCTGATGTTGTAAATCATTTGTTTTTTTAGACATTTTTTTTTTAGTCATGAAAGGAAATTGACTCATATATGCTCGTTATTGTAACAGTAGTTGGATATGATAACCTGAGTGTGTGTAAACAGTCATAACTCTCTGACATTGTTATGAATGTTTAACTACACAAGGTCCTGATGATGAAGATTTTGGTTTGGGTTTTTTGGGTAGAGGAAATTCCTGTATATCACAATTCAGTCTCCTTTTATAGCTTTATGTGTAATTGGAATATTTCACTAGGTCTTCAATCTAAAGCTTATTTCACATTTTTTCAGCTAATAGTCAAAATTAAAATATATTATTTTAAATATTTTCTAGGAGTCCAGTTTAAATGCACTTTAATGTCTAAACACTAGATGTGTTTATAGTTTACATTTACAACCCAAAATGCAGTGCGCGCACCAATACCTCACAACTACAGGATCTATAGTTTAATCCTGAGCATGGTTTACCTTCTGTAACCTTCAGTTTTTATATGTTCTTCCTTCGTTTCTTCCAGATTCACCGGTTTTCTCTCACCTACCAAAAAAGATGCTTTTGGGTGGGCTATAATAATTGTACTCATCATTTTTTATAAAAATGTGTGTGTGCGTTTGTGTATTAGCTAGTGATGATCTGGTTTCCCTTTGTGTGCTTATCCTGGTCAGGGTCATGGTAAGACTAGAGTGTATTGATGGCATATGCTTTAGTCCTACCATGACCCTGATCAGGATAAGGCACATAACCTATTTATTATTATTATTATTATTATTATTATTATTATTATTATGTATGCTATTATTATTTATGCTATTATTATTATTATTATTATTATTGATGCTATAATTACCATTATTATTACTATTATTATTATTATTATTATTATTATAAAAATACAAAATAAATAAGGAACAATTCAAATGAATTTCAGCTACACAATTTAAAACAGGAAGGCTAATCAAAAAAATATACAAAATAGTTTGGGTTTTTTTCGTATTACTTGTTTTTAAACCATTTCAGAATTTTCTGTCTTTTCCCTTGTTTCTCTTAACCTACAGTACGTCCGGATGAGGGACATATTTTAATAGGTTTTGATTTTAAACTTGGAAATATTCACCGAATAATTCGGTGTAAACTTGCTGTTCATTACTAACTTTGAGACAAGGAAGTTTGGCGTTTTTTCCTCCACATCCTCCAGCTGTTGTGTACCACCCCCTCCTTCCTTTCTTCCAACATCTGTCTGCACATGCGCATTACATCACTGACTTCCTTGGGAAGAAAGTTTTGCGAGCAGGCTTGTCAAGGGTTTTTTTTTACCACGTAAACTTTGTCTACACACCACAAGAAGGGATGAAGCAACTAGCTTAAATGACGTCGGCATGTTTATTCATCCACAGGAAGGAGTTTATTACTTTATTTCATAACGCTTAAGACATGTTGCGCCAGCGTGATTCATGTAACCGCCGTCATTGTTCTTCCTGACTTGACAGTTTGTTCACTGTATTGACGACCCGGTTGGGTGTAGTTTTTATTTGTTGCTTTCTTTTAATGGTATAGTCTTAGTGTCTATACAAAACTCGAATAATGTCAAAGAAAACTTTGACTGCCGCCGCCACGGTGCTTTTTTTTCTCGGTTTCATTTCGTCTCTCAGAGCAGAAACATCCCCATCCTGTCATGGAGCTTACGACCTCTACTTTGTGTTGGACAGGTTAGTATCCTTACATTTCATAACCCTGTTTTAGTTATATATCCTTCCTACATGAAACTAACGGTTTGTCTTAAAGGTAAAAGACTCTAATGTCAAACTATAATGTCAAAGGAGAAGCTCCAAATAATTACTCAGTTTAGATTAGTTCTACTTCTAGTAATAGACCCATTCTTACATTACGCCTCTTTACTAAAATCCAGATGTTGCAGAGCTTTTATATATAGATATTTAATGAGTCTGTAGGCAACAGTAGCCAGGAAAAAAAAAAAGTTTTGGAGAGGACAGAAAGAATTCATAAGAGGAACTAAGCGAACTCATCTTCCTCTATGTGAAACTAGATGCTGTTATTATAATAAACACTTACGATGTCGTATGAATCCCAGGATGTGCACAGGAGAGTCTTTTAGAAAAATCAGTACAGGTACATTTACATTTAAGACATCCGTATCCAGAGCGATTTACATTTATCTCTTTTATACAAATGTGCAATTGGGGGTTAATGGTTCTGCTCAGGGGCCCAACAGTTGTAACTTGGTGGTGCTGGAAATACAGTACCCAGCCAAGATTTTCCACCAATGCAAAGGTAATACTTAGGCATAAACTATAATCTTATGCCTTTTGTAAGTGAAACTCAGAGATATTTAATTTATAATCTTAATCTGTTAAAAGTTCAAGCTGACATTAACCTAGCAAGTTTATCATGCCGTCCTGATGAACTATTTCTAATTTAAGTGACCCGTCCTGCAGGCTGGAAGAACATAATAATAATAATTAATATAAAGACATTTAATGACTGTGAGTGGTGGCTTTCACTACCGAAACAAAAAAAAAGATGCTGGCAACCAACAGACTTCCTAGTTGAACTACTAAAAAGTCTACTTTGAAACCACTGCCTTAGGCTATATGTGTTGCTTTATGAAACACTCACATTATCTGCAAATAAAGTTGTTTATTATCCTGATCCACGTTCTTGACTTTATTAAAGGTTAAAATCAATCCTATGAATCAAACTATTTAATATTATACCTGTTGTAGTAAAACTTTGCTCCTCTTCTGGGTCTTTGGCTCAATACACTACAAAACTTATTAAAAACTAGATTAAAATTTGCCCAGATTCAGAATTTTTAGAGATGTCTTATATTTCTAAAAGGTTTTTTTTAAAGCCACTTATTACAGTGTATTATAGAGGTTTGGAAAGTTGTTTTAAGCAAGTGTATCAAGCTGTTGTGTGTTAAATTGTTACATTTCCTGCCAGATTTTATGAAACGTTAAAAGGAAGTTATGATATAAATACTGTTGCCTTGAAATCGTCCTACTTGTGCATGTTTATTATAAACTCATTTGACCTGTTGCAGTTGTAGAGAAGTCCTTATGCTTTTGTTTGTTTAGGTTTATGCTTATCTTTTTTTCCTTATCTTTTAAAAAAATTTTGGTTGGCCACCACCCTGACATCAGGGAAAATTACAAGATGATAGCAGAGATTTCGATCTTACTCAAAATGGGGAGGTTCTTGTCCACATGTTTTCAAATCTTTTTAAGGAACTTCAAAGCTTCTGCAAAGTTTTAATGGCATCCTAAGGTTCGAACTATACTCCTCGCCCCTTACCATTTCATGGACATTTTAGAGACGTCTTTATCATGGTTAATCTTGGTACAGTTGTACTCTAATGTGATTTGATCCACTGATCTCCCCTCGGCCAATGCTTGGTAATCATAGACTAATTAACTGTCCTTTGCCTCATGTGTTGCTAACCTGGCACAATCCTGCAGGTCCTGGTAGTCCTCTACAACGTGAGGAGTATTTGATCATTCTTGTCCTTTCAGGCCACTTAGTTGCTTGTGCAGTCTCTTGTAATTTCTAAACTAGACTACAGCAACTTGCTTCTGGTAGGTCTACCTCTGTGTGCAATTCATCCTCTGCAGATGATTCAGAATGCAGCTGCACGAGTTGTTTTCAACCTTCCAAAATTAGTTCACACACCACTCCACTGCTGTGCTCTCTTCACTGGCTTCCAGCAGCTGCATGCATCAGATTCAAAACACTGATGCTTGTCTACAAAACCAATAATGGAGCAGCACCCTCCTACCTCCAAGCATTCACACTCCGCACATTGCACCACATTCCCTCAGAACCGCTCGTCTGGTCCCACCACCCCACTAGGATGCATGTCTGCCTCTAAACGTTTTTCTATTTAGGCACCAAATGGTGGAATGAACTTCCCAGCTACGTATGTCAGAACGTCTGAGTCTTTAAGAGACAATTTAACACCTACCTCTTATTCAAATACTTAGCACTTGACATTTTTATATGTTGCTTTTTATCGGTGCTGCTCTTTTGTAACAGTGTTGGTGGGTTATTACCCTTTGTTTTGTAATCTAGCGTATCAACTGTAGCTGATTTTAATTAAGATAGGTAGACACAGTGATTCAAAGACTCTTTAATGTTGCTATGCAGGAATTTCCACAGTTACTCAGTTTGTATGAATCATCAAGAAAGAATCGGCAAATAAATTTTAAGCCAGCAAGCAAATTAAAACAACCACAAACAACATTCTTTAATTTTGTTTTTGTTTAAATGTACAAACACGGTACACTTACTGGTTTATGCAGGCCTTGAGATGCTCAGAATATAATACAATCTCTCTCTTTCTCCCTCTCTCTCTCTCTCTCTCTCTTTCTCTCTCTCTCTCTTTCTCTCTTTCTCTCCCCTTAGATATATTATGACCTACATTGACTTTCTATTTTTGTACTTTTTATCACAGGTCGGGAAGTGTATCAACTGATTGGGTCCAAATCTATGAGTTTGTGAAAAACCTCGTAGAGCGATTTGTTAGGTAAGAAGTCCTTTATTTTTTCTATAAGAAAACTTGAAAGTATATGCAAGACTAATTAATTATAGTGCCATCATACTGTGATACTGTGAGCCCATCTAACCACACATCCGGCTTGGAAAGGATTCTGAAAGGAGGTGGGGGATTTGAGATATGAAATAAACAAAAAAGCCTGATGAATGTTGAACTTACGTAACGTTGACTCAATGTATGTGCCAGTACAGACGGTAGCGACCTAGCCAGAAGAAAGCAGTCTGCTTGAGAAAATAGCAAAGGGAGCAGGTGGGAGTGGGTGGCAGGGAGGCTCAGTCTTCTGGGCTGCGAGAATGGCCATTTGCACCAAAACCTTCCAACGCCACACTTATCCCTCACACATAACGGGAGAAGAGGCAGAAAATGTACTTTAAGGAATGGCGCGCGAGAGTAGACCAGCACAGTCTGCTCTTGACTTTGACACTCTTCTGGTGTACCATGTGGAATCTGCTGGCACTTTTCCTGTTTCTTCTCTCTCTCTCTCTCTCTCTCTCTCTGTCTTTGCTTCTTTGTTCAGTGTTAGAAAGACCAGCTGTATCAAATGTTAATTAAATCATTAGTCCAAAGAGGATTTGCTAGGAGATCCCTAGTCGCCTCAGTATTGTACGACAGAAGTCTCAACATTTCTGCTGCGAAAGCGCATTTGAAGTCTGAACTCAGTGACGCAACCTCGAACTTGCTCGATTTAACAGTACAGTCGCTAATCCTCCTCTTGTGTCTGTGACTTAATCACACACTAAAATTGAAATTGAAAATGATGATTGATGTTTTTTTTTATCAGAAGAGGTTGCCTAGTTGAGCATATTGGCTCTGTTTTTATGAATAATCTCATGCGGGGGGTAATTTTAGGTTGGATGTGTCAGCGAAGTGTGAAAAAGCAGCACCTCTCCTTATGCTCATGAGTCCTGAGACCTGACTAGCTGTGAGGTCTGAAACCCGACATAATGATTAAATGATTAAAAGCTTTACAATCCGGGGCAATAATCAGTAGTTTGTCTGAAGAATGATATTGTTTAATTTTTTGCAATTACACATCAGGTAAAAAAATTATTTAAAGAACGTATAATACGTTCTAATTATGCAACATAAAATGGTGGGCTTTTTTTTTTTATATGAGGATGTCACGTATAGATGAAAAAACAGCGTGTCATGTGTTTTGGATGTGCTAAATACAGGGTGAGTCACTCAACATGTTTTTGATTAATCACTTACTTCCTCCTGAGGGAATGTTTTACAACTATGTTACATACTTTTATTAGCTGCTCTTATTCCTGGCACTCTGTTGAGACTCATAGGATCACAAAGCTGTGTTCATGTGTTGTCGTGACAGTGAAATAAAGGCTGGCGTGATATTTCAACACAATAATAAAATCCTTTTTTTTTTTATAAAATCCTTTCCTTATAAATTATAACTCTTTTAACCATTTTGTTTTGTGCCACTTTAAAATAGAGCGATAATCTAACCTAATTCTACCCTATAAAAGTTTATGTGCTTGACTTCAGTTTGCTGTTACGTATGACAAAGATTACAAACTATGTTCAGCTCATTTCGCCATGAGTAACAGAAATGTTACGTTGAATCATACTAAATTCGTGTATTAAGTAATAATTATGTTTGTTTTTCATTTCAGTCCAAATTTGAGGGTTTCTTTTATTGTTTTCTCATCGAGTGCAAGTGTGATTTTGCCTCTTACCGGAGACAGGTACAGTTGTGCTTTAAGTGCTATTCTGTAAAACTCTACAGACTGCAAAGTGTTTTATATTCTCTGTTTAAAAGATATAAATAGATATAGACATGCTGCCACTAAGATTAAGTAAGATTATCTTTGTGTTTATGCATTCCAGAGCAAAGATAGAGAAAGGCCTAGAGAACCTAAGTAAAGTTATACCTGCAGGAGATACATACATGCATGAAGGAATTAAAAAGGTAATAAAAAACATTTATTTATACATGAATGCCTGTGTGTATATATATATATATATATATATATATATATATATATATACCGGCACACCCACATAAGCATGTTTTCCCCAGATCTTCCATTGTATCTTGTAGCATTACATGATTCTTTCCCTGTTTCAGCATGACAAAGCCCTGTGCTTTATGAAGACATGAAGCACCTTTAGGATAGACTAAAAATGCAATGTGCACTCCAGAACACCCCACTTTAGTGACATTAGTGCCCGAACTCATTAATACTACTGGGACTGAGTTGGGAAATCCCCACAGTAATGGTCCAAAATCTAGTGCAGTCCAGAAGTGTGGAGTTTATTTAAGAAGTAGGAGTGAGACTTAAAACAGTATAAAACATGAAAAAACATGTAATGTGTATTTATTTTGTCTTTTAGTTTATATAACTGTATATAACTGTATCCTATATAAGGCATAGTAACATTTAATGGGCAGCATGACATACAAAACATTCTTTCATATCCTCTGGTATACAGAACATCTTTAATCTTTAAAATCTAAGTTGTTTATTTATAAGAAATGTAATATTATTAAAAATACTGTCAGATTTATGATGGTTTATGATGGTATAGATTCTTTTACAGCTGTGAGTTTGGAATTTGTATTAATCTGGTTTCACTTACATTACAGATAAGCAAGTGTGTTTTTATCTATTTCATGATAAGATCTTGTTACACACATTTAACATCCTGGCTCTGAAATCTCACTGTTTATTTTATAATAATCTCTGAGTTTTTACAGTGAATTATAACTTCTTTGAGGATTTGTTATACATACATGCGGCATTCTTATGTATTCTCATCTTTAGGCGACTGAGCAAATGAAAGAGCAAACCACCAAGTCTTCAAGCATCATAGTTGCACTGACAGATGGGAAGCTTGCTGTATATGTCCATGAGCTTACTGTAACAGAGGTAAGATTATTGACTTGAAAGTGATAGTTATTTACTGTGATAGGAAAATGTGATCTAATTACTCTTTGTTTTTGTTTTTTTATGCAGGCAGATGTAGCAAGGCAGTACGGAGCTCGTGTATATTGTGTTGGTGTTAAGGATTTTGACAAAGATCAGGTAAAGAAAAGTCTATGTGTAAATCGCTAACAATAAAAAACAACCTTAATAAACAATTTAGCAATATTTTTATGCAAAAATGTTATTATTTTGCTGTTCATCAGCCTTTGATCAGTATTTCTGTGTAATCATGAATTTATAGAAAGATATTAAGTTGGAAATGCTTACACGTGACCTGTGTTTCTGTTTTTAAATGTCTTTTTTCCATTTTTGCCCGCAGCTGGCTAAAGTGGCTGATAGTACAAACCAGGTCTTTCCAGTCAATGATGGCTTTCATGCTCTCAAAGGAATTGTAAATTCTGTGAGTAACTTTGGCCATTTTGGGATTTATTTCTTGGGTATTTTGGATTCATTCGCTAGTGCCGTAGGCTGACTGGCTTTTTTTAAGTGTGTGAATAAGTGTGTGGTTATGTGAGTGATTGTGTTTCTGGATCGTGTACTCCGAGTTTTTCAGGCTCTCTGTAATAGTGGAAGCTGGACGCATGGATATATTTAATGTGACAAAAATAATAAAATGATAATGTATTAATAAATCATCATAAATGATGATTGCTAGGTTATTTTGAATGTACTGTAGCAATACAAAATATAAAACAGGATCAATAGTCCACCAAAGCACTTTATATATCCAAATGTGTTCTGCTGTTCTATTTTAAAGGAAGTTACCTGAATAATTAGCGCTACATTGTAGGGCTGTCGCGATTAACAAATTTGGGTGACGATTAATTGTCAAAGAAATAATTACGATTCTGACGATTTATTGTCAATTGTTTTCTGGCTTTTGCGATTAATTGTTTGTTTTAGGGCTTTGACAATGAACTGTTTGTAAAAAACAAAAAAGCAACTTTTAAAAGCATTTTATAACTGCTCCAGTTTGTGCCTTATTGTAAAGATTTTATTCTAGGTAAATAGTGTTTAAAAAAATTCATATTTAGCGACCTGTCAGTGTTGTTTATCTGTTTAGCAACACATAAATTCGCCTATACTTCCATGCAGTTGCATTATGGGTCGTTAACATGAGTTGAGCTGGTGATGGAGCGTTATTGAAACGCGCTTGGAGCGTCAGAAAACAGAGTACTTTCAAATCACGCTGTTTCACTCACTTATTCTGGTTGAAAGTAGGGTTCTGCAAGTACTACAACTTCCCACTCTTGGTATTTAGAGTGTGCAATAATTGAGGTTGCATTCAACGATCACAGTTAGGTCAAATAATTGCAACCATACGATTATTCAATAATTGTGCCAGCCTTACCATATCGGTTTGATAACTACTATAGTAATGAATGAATGAAGATAAATTGTGTGCTCTTATGCTGAAACTATAAACTTTTTTGTTATTATAGAAATCTAATTGACAAGACATTATTTGCTTTTTAATATATATATTTTTTATTGTTTTGTTAAAAAATCTTTTATCATATACTGTCAACTACTTGCATAGCTCTCTAGGTCAGTGGGAGAAATGAACCATAGAAAACAGGCATTCTCCAGTGATTAGTAATCCTAGAGGTTGGGCTAGTTGGCCTCATGATGCTCTGTGCTCAGATTTCTAGGATTTGAGATCATCTGTGCAGCTTTGCTTTGTGAGCCTAAAGTAGATTTAGCTGTGATTTCTGGAAAAAAATCTGGATTCGTATTTGCTTCACTCATGAATTTCAATAATGTATAGGATTACTCTCGAGCAGTACATCTTTTTCAGAATAACAGTTATATGTAAGAAACTGTTTTAATGCATAAGTGTAGTAGTAAATGTGAAATGCTTCAGTGCATGATGTAAGTGTAATTGGCTGGGGATGTTGCGTGCTTTTGCTATCCCAGCTTTTTTATTGATAGGAGTTGTCGTTTCCTACTATTAACAATGAGAGGACTCTTTTAGTCAGCAGTGTTGTTTTATTTCGAGCAGTAAATAAGACCTAACCAAAAATAACAGCCTTTCATATCTATCTACACCTATTCAGAAGCACTTCCATTCGAAATGTCATCTTGTTTTCAAGCCTTTCCTCAGGCAGAGGGAAACATCTTAATACTTTCATCAACATCTAAACTTATATACATGTCACACTGAAGAAATGAACTTCACAATCCCTCTGATGCCGGACGGGAGACTTGTAGATAATGGAGTAACTGTGGTATCTTTAGGATCCTCTGTCAGGAATAGATGATGTTTACTTCCCTCCTCTAATGATGGGATTGTTTATCATATGTCATATTTAATCAGCTCTTTTTATGCTCTCCCAGCACTTCAGACTGAAGCCTCATCTCCTGCGCTGCTCATTCCAAACTCCATATATTTTGGTTAATATTGTCTTTTTGCCAGTCGTGCATGGGGATTTGCATAGTTTGTCCTCCCTTGATTTATATGGATGATAGGAGAGGTGACTGTAGGATTACACAGACCTTTTTATATGGTAATGTCAGCCTGGAGTTTCTAATCGAGTTGAAGATGGCCAGTGGCGGCATATCATTTTTCCATAACAGCCGGCATAGTTCTTTCTTTGCTGCTGTGTATGTGACAGTCATCTCACTGATCCATATAGTGCTTAGCATGAGCAATGCCAAAGCCCTATCAGATGTGCAGTGGTAGGGAAAAAAAACAGTGCGGAATAAATTGCAAGCATCCACTTATTTACACAGATGGTGGATGATGAACTTGATGTTTTTGCCTTGCAGATCCTGAAGCGGTCATGCACTGAAATTATAACAGTGGAGCCGTCCAGTGTCTGTGTGAATCGTGAGTACCTCCAGTTTTTCAGTTTTTACAAACGTATGTGTGTTTTTATGTGTGCCTACATGACTATTTTGTGAGGTCAGCTACCAGACGTGTGTCTAATTATGTCTTTATCTGGCTAACATACCACAGAGTCATTTGACATGGTCCTCCATGGAAATGGATTTATGCAGGGACGAGTCCAGGATGGAGTCCTTTGCAGCTTCCTGGTGGATGGTCAAACTTTCAGTGAGTACAGAGAATCTTAATCACCCGTGTTGAAGCTAAGAGACTATGACATGCTAAACAGAGTCAATATTAATTAGTCAATAATAAATCATTGATTGTTTCATAATTAAACTGAACAGACACTGAAACCCCATTCGTCATAGATTTCATGTGAGATCCTTACATAAGTCTTAGGACAAGTCATAACTGTGTCAGATTCCCTGTTACATGACACACATAATTTTATGATTTGAACAGAACAAACAGAGGTTAAAATGCTAGTTAACATTTAGTAATAATGTGTAGACAGCCAGTTATACTACACTTAATGGAACAAGTGACGGTAGATCAATCCATACTCATGTCATATACACTTCTTGCTCATTTTTTTGTAACTCTTTGTAGTGTAACTTACTGTAAATATAATACATTTTATTTATTTTTTGTTTTCCAGCCGAGAAATCAACCACAGTTCGCGATGACTATGTGCTCTGCCCTGCGCCAGTGCTTCAGTATGCTGGACAGTGAGTATTTACCGTAGAAGGAGATGGTGGAAATGAATAAAGTCTGTTTAGTGAAAGTATTTGCCATGTAAATCTTTTCAACAAATGACTTCTTGCCTGGAAACCGTGTACTAAGTGCATTAAGTATTGCTAATTAAATATTCTCCCTCTCTGCTGTATTATCGGACAGTGAGAAGGAATCCTGTGTCGTTTATGTGGAACTGAGTCTATGAGCGTATGTTGAGACTTGTAGCTATAATGCAGCATGTTAAAACACTGAAACCTCTGTACGTGAGCACTATTTAAAGTGTTTGCTTAATTAACTCTTGGCATGTAACCATGCCCCATTAAATAGTTAGCTGCTATGGGCGGCAAGTAAACACATCTGGCAGAGAGCTTTAAAAGGATGTGCGACAGATGCAGCGATTCCCTTTTCTGTGCTCCAATTTAAATAATTCACTATGCCCTGACAAGTGTATTCACATACCACCTGCATCTTCAAGTATAGAGGCAGTCCCTGTCTGCCTTTTCCTTCTCTCTTTCGCTTTTTCTCTCATTTTTTCTCTGACAGTTAACACTGTCAATTTAACTATTCAAAATATTTTTTTCTAGCAGTTTTAAATGTGTTGTGCACGGTTTATTAATTATATTTGACTTGAATGCATCTTCGAGAATCGTTGACATTTTTGACTGTTGCTAAATCACCGTATAGCCAGAGGCTACAGTTAGGGTTGCCAGGTCTTAGCAAAATGTCCGCAGTCAGACAATTTTATTTTTCACAAATAGAATTGCTATAATTCAAACGATACCCAAGCCTACTTAAGTGTCAGAGAGTAAACTACTAAATGTTATAAACAACAAATAATTATTAAAATAAAAACAGTAATTAGCTGTCGAAAAGGCTAACCTGTAAAAACATGATATAGTTTCTATAACAAATGCTTCACATCTTGAAAGGAAATGAATGTACAGATTTTTTTTACTTTTTGTAAAAAAAAAAAAGAAAAGAAAAGAAGTTAAATTAAATAGCCACATAAGCAACTTAAGTAAAAGTACCGCAATTTAATTATATTCAAAAAAGTAGAAATAATGGAAAAATCTACTCAAGTAATGTAACGAAAGTATTTTTTTAACTATGTAATTTTCACCAATGACTCCTAGAGCTTGATAAAAGGAGATTTCTGCCCCAAGATTCTTCCAAGGGCATATATCCCAAAACCTTCCTTAAAAAGTCAGCTTTGAACACATATAAAGAAAAAGTAAAATGGTTAATTAAACATCTGAAAGGGATATTTGATAGAAGATTCCGTTCTCTGTGGATTTGATTGGACACATTTGGAGCTGCCTTTCCTGTTAGTGTCTACATATCCAGCTTGATTAACAATCTGCCCAACATTTGCATGTATCAAGTATGTCAGCTAAATTAGCCTTTCCTCTGTTCCGTTCAGTAAACGCATCTAGTTAACATGCAAGAACCTTTAAACGGATTCTCGCAAGCCGCTGAAGCAATTTACAGCCATAATAAAGCCAGCCAGTTTGAAGATGTTGGAATGCTGCATTAAACCAAATTTAGAAGTAAATGTTTTGAATTTATGAATGACCATAAAACAAGTTTACATAATGATTCTTCTTAGCTGGATTCTAATATATTTATGACAAAAAGGTGCAGAATAAGAGCGTCCCCTACTCTGTCTCATATTCCCTTATCTTGGGAGAGATCAGGACCTGGCATTCCTTTAGCTCATTTTTTACTTAATTTTTTTTAGCTACATAATTATTGTCCCTTGCATAAAAGACGAATGAAAATTACAGTGCCGTTCATCATTAGGTATTTAATTACATGCACCGTCCAGGTTTTTTTTAGTAAAAAGGTGATGAGATCGTGTTTTAATAATAGAAAAAGGTTTAAGGTTTAACAAGAAAAAAGTTGATAATATCAGTAGTGGAAAAAAAAAACGTATAACTGAAGCAAATCCTAAGAAAAATGAGTGTCTTAAATTCTGTTAGTTTTATTTCTTTATGCTTTATGTGTTGCATTGTATGTTATGTCTTAGCTGTTTTTTCTTTTGTTCAGAAGACCTTGACACTTGTTTTGCATTCCCTTAGAAAAATGGAAGTCCTTATCAGCCTAAATGGGGGGAAGTCTTTTGTTTCAAGTCCTTTCATCATCACAGCTTCAACTTGTGTAAGTTTTATTTTGAATCGTTAACAATTGTGTAATTTTTTTACATTTTCCTAATCGTGTAGCAACAATCTTTCACAGAATTAAATCATGGAGAAATAGAGAGCGAAATGATAGACAGCTATTGCACTAATGGGAAACGGTGAATAATGAAGTAGAAATCAAGCAGCGCTTGGCGACTGTGTAAAAAGGACAATGATTGGGTTTAAATATATATAAAGATATGAACATTTCCTAAAATATATTTATTCTTTTTATCAGTCGGATGGTACAATCGTGGCCATTATATTCCTGGTGCTGTTGCTCCTCGTCGCTCTGGCACTCATGTGGTGGTTTTGGCCTCTTTGCTGCACTGTGGTGAGTTGTGACAATATCACATGAACATCATACTTCTGCCCATAACAAATTATTCTCCTGATAGAACAGTGATTTCCACAGTGGAGTCTTTTTAGTTATGATGTGCTCTATGTTTCACATGGTCTCCTGTTAGCATTCTTTCTGTTTTAATAAAAAGTCTTATTAAATAATTTTAATCTTAATTATCTAATAATAACAAATAACAATAATAATTAAAGTAGGAACACAGCAGTAAATGATTCTCTATAATCTAAGTGGGTAAACATACACCACTCGTGGTTATGGTTTCCAGCTTGTGCAGCCATCTTTGGTTTTTCTGTGGTGAAAGCATTGCCACAGATGATCTGCAATGGTAGGCAGGTGTAGCAATGCAGGGAAGAACATGCCCACATCCCTTATTTCTCTTTCATATGAACATTTTCTAGAATGTGTTGTTTCATACACAAAGTAATAGATCATGCTAATGAAAGTAGTACCTTTTCTGGTCATTTTTAATATGTAGTTAATAAAAAATAGCAGAGCTTCAGTAATAAAGGCTTCAGTTTAGTTTTATTTCTTTTCTACCACACCATTAATCCACTTAGTTTCTCCGACTAACTTTCTCTTTACACATAAGTTTCCTCAAATTCTTTTTAAGCTTTTAGACAAATAAAGGCAGTATGTACAATATGCACTTTTACCTGGTATAGTCAGCATTATTTAAGTTCCAGCCATATAAGTTTAACTTACTTTTTTACTTAGTTACCTAATGCCAGCATTACTCTCATAGCCATGAGCTTATAGAAAAATAATCAACACCTCTTCTCACCAATCATGGTTCCAAAATTCATCTCCACTGCAGTATGTTCTAATATTCTAATTATATCCAAGAGATACATAATAAAGTGTGGAAAAATCAATCTTCCTTAAAGGTTTTACTCACTTCTACAAGAAGAAACTCAGCCACACTTCCGAGGCTTTAACCAGGGAACTATACAGATGGCACACTGTGGAACTATAGCAATTGAACAGCACAAAATGATATGCGCCACCTCTCTTTGAGAACCTGGTGGGAGCTCGTCCAGAATAAGATGGAAGCATATTTTGGAAAACCAACAAAGGCATTAAAATGTAAACCCCCTGCAGCATGTCTGGACCGGGCTCTGCTTGTCTTAGTCGAGGAGCTGCTGCTCCCCTCCATCAGGGACCTCCGGCAGAAGAGAAGGGCCATGTGTGCTTTGTTAATATTTAAACTCAGCCCTGCCAGATTTTCAGCAGTCAGATATGTTCAGAGGCATCAAACCATCCTCCCCCCACCCTTCTTCCTTTCCCATTTTTTGTGGAATAGTTAGCGCTGCCAGATTGGAGGTCATTTTGAGTGTGGGTGTAGTGAGTTAGCCTTGATTTTTGGACTTGAAGGCATATGCGTGGCCAAATAATGTTCTAACATTTGTAGCGTACCAGTGGACCATGTAGGTCTATATATGAAAATGACATAAAAGGTTTTTACTCAACAAAGAAATATGGAAATAGAAATGTCTATATACAAATTGTTTTTATAGTATAATATTAATTTTTTTATTTACAAAAAGATTAAGTTTGTGGTAAAGCCTGATTACTATCTGGGTTTGTGCTAGCTGCCCCATCTGTAATTAGTGGAAGCCAGGAAACAGCCTGACAAAAAATGATATATAATAAGAGAAACTGACAGATATTAAACTTCAAGTGGACAAAAATAAATCCATATGGGGTTGTTCACTGAGTGACATCTGATTGGTTGATTTTGCAGTAGTGTCTTATAGTAACTCGAGAAAAAAAATGAGATGCTCCAGTATTTAGTGATTTAGGAATTTAATTACAATGCCGCGTTTTTCAGAGGGTTTTTGTCTGTTGCACATCTGTCCATTAGGTATTTCCAACCCGAACAGCCCAGGGTATGATTTGTATAATATCTTATTTATCCCACAATATGCTAGGGAAAAACAAATCTGCTCCTTAATTACTCAATTAAAAAGTTAATCCACAGCCAAAGGTTCATTTTAAAAATATGTTAATTATTGCTATGTAGGGCCCCCACCATCGCATGTCACCAGATTTGCCAGCAGTCAGAATGTAATTAATTAAGTCTAATTAATCCTTTTCCATTAATATAATGACAACATTGGTGTAATGGTGTAATGTTTTTTCTATAAATGTTCACTAATTTTCTAAATGCACAACCTTGAAGTGGTGCCCCATCCATATTCACGAGTACGGACTAGTTCTTAGATAGTAGAGAGTAAAGAGCTAAAAGATACTAAGGAAAAATCTGTCAAAAGTCTTAATATGGCCTGCATGTTTCAGGCATCTTTTTTTTTGTAGCTGTGACCGTGTCAGATATCATGTCAGAAACAATACTGCAGAAAGACTATTTCCTGTTCATTCTGACAGGATGTGTTTGCAAATGAGTGTGTGCGTACACGTGCTTCCTCTTTTCACAGGGGACAAGGCACTTTTCTAGCAGACAGGGTCTGGAGTGCAGCCTGAGCCTCCCTTCTGCATATCATTGGAGCTAATTAACTCCTTAGGACTTTATGATTGGGGATTGCTGAGGAGCGCTGAACCTTATCCAATTAATTAAAAGATAAACGGGCTGCCATGCTCACCCCAAAGACTCCCCTGTCAACAAGTTGATTTTAAGCTTTTCTTTATTTTGCACCAGGGGCCTTCTGTGTTGGTTTACAAGCAGAGCCCTGTAATCAAATGTACAGGCATTTGCCGGGTTCCAGTTGTTCAGTTATAAATCTGCTCCTCTGAGTCTGAGCGAGGACCTAAGTACAATGTTGCTGCATACTGAACATGTTCATTAAGGCCTGATGTTTAACTTCATTATTTCTAGCTCTGTCTGCTACTTGAAAATAATTAAACTGTTGTTTGTTTCATGCCAGGTTATTAAAGACCCACCTCCTCAAAGGCCTCCTCCACCTCCACCACCTGTTAGTACATTAAATATCATATTTCATTGGTTTTATTTCATTTATTTCATGTATAAATCTGTGGCCATTATTTAGTAATGTCCTTTACATGTTTTGTCATGATGTATGCATTAAAAAGAAATGTTAATGTATTTTTAAGGAACCAGAGGAGAGCCCTCTTCCCAAAAAGAAATGGCCAACTGTGGATGCTTCATATTATGGAGGAAGAGGAGCTGGGGGTATTAAACGCATGGAGGTAAAAAAAAGGCCACATACTCTTTAATTCGGTTTATAAACCCAGGAGTGAATGTATATACATCAGTAAGTGCAGTACATATCATAACAATACAGATTGATAAAAAAATCTATTTTAAACTGCTACTTCTAAAACTTCTGGAAAAACAGCATTAGCAAATTTGTTTTTTGATATATTCCTGGTGTGCACTATGGAAAATGGTTTGACAAAATAGGTTTGAGAAGTTAATTTAAAGTTTATTTGTTATACAGAATCGTACATAAGAGGTGGCGTCTCTATGAAAGGGTAAAACAGCAAAATAAGGAAATTAATCATTTAACAAGGAAGTTGCACCTTGTAGAAGGTAGAATAAAATGATACAGAAACTTCTCCACCGCCATCAACATTTGGGATACTGAACTGAATAAGAAGTTCTTTTGCATTTCTGTTTTTCCACTTTTTGGGCAGTCTTTTGCATTAGCGGGAGAAGCTTATTGCATGCTGTTGTGTGCATGGTGCAGTAGTTCAGATTTTTAGGCACAATGTGAGTGAATTATGCTTGAAAACAGCTTTGTACCTTACACATCACATAGCATATTACATTCCACTTTCATAAAGGATTTTCTGTTGTCTTAAAGCATTACTTTTTTATATTTTGACTAGATCTCAGACCTGGGCTAGAAGGTTGAGAATGAGATAATAATAATAATAATAATAATACGGTGTAGCAGTTCTGGCTCGTTTCACAGATTTGGGCCTAAAAATATGGACAGACTAACCAGATTTAAAATGCATTATGATAATTTAATGCGTATAAAAGAGCCAGAGAGCTGAAGTTTTAAACAGAAGTCTTTTTAGATCTAGGACACCTTGATTGACTCCTTTAAGATGACAGACTTCTGCCAGATCGGCTTCTGCCAAGTCCCATTCTCTTAACTTTTGTTGATGAGAAAGGATCAAGCTCTGCTGTGCTAGTTTAACGAATTCCTCTCACAGACACCCATCTTGTCAGTCCCTGTTGTTTAGCTATAATGCTCTCCTCACGGTTGTCTCCCGGCGTTTTAAGAGGTGCTTGCCATGCTCTGTTACTCTTTCTGCATAGCCCCATGAAGAGGTGGCGTCTCTATGATTTCCCTCCGAAAGCTTAGGAAACTTTTTCCCAGGAGTCTGAAAGTGTGAGCGCTAGACTTATGGCGTCCTGAGCGCCACCACTTTTTCCTGTTCCTTTAATGCACAAAGCTTTTTATTCATTTAGACAGCCCCATCTCCATTTCTGAAGCACTTCTGTGGACCTGGGGAGAGGTGTGCCTAACATCAAACTTTCTTTCTCCTTTTAATGTAAATGCCCAGGGAGACATATGACATGGGAAATATTTTATTCATTAAGAGATCTTTCACTTCTTTCATTTTTTTCTGAAAACTTTTCCATCTTTTTAGCCATGTTACTCACAAGCTGCTTTCTTTTGTAATGTGACTTACCTACTGTGTGGCCTATTCATTTACACTCTGTATTTCGCTCGATGAAGAATTTTAACACTTTACCACATGTAATTAATGAAAGCATTAAAAACTTGTTTAGTTTTAATTTAATGTTTTGTTTTGTGCAAAAAAAAAAAGTTTTTTTAGTCTAAATAAAATAACCTAGGCAAACGGGGGTGTTTCAAGGTTCGCTGGGGTGAAAAAGGCTCAACAGAGGAAGGGGCGAGACTGGAGAAAGCCAAAAATGCAGTGGTTTCAATACCAGAAGAGGTCGAACAGCCAATGATCCAAAAGCCCAAACCAGCTGCACCTGCCTACCATCAAACGGAACTTAAATGGTACACTCCAATCAAGGTGAGACTATTATATAAATGCCTTTTTTTGCGTACATGTAATACACAGCTGTATAAAACTTAAACAAAAGATTTGCTTTTATTTTGTTTATTTCAATAAATAGCTAAACTAATGTACATTTTAGTAATATTTTGAGTGTATATAATTTAAGGTATCACCAGAGCATGCATGAGTGGAATGGTTTGCGATTATGATCACATGACCCTGGCTTGACATTAAATCAATTATTAATGCATCATTATTTGTTCAAAACATGTTTACATGCATTTATGTATAAAAAACAAATCAGCTATGTCACCGATACGTCATAAAGTTATATAATGAGCCGTGCCGTGTTAATGTCTACGCTGACTTTGTTAACTTAAGCCAACAATAATTAGCCTGCTATAAAAGGAATTATAGTTCTGGAACATTACTGATGTTTAACTCTAATACAAAAACCTCATAACCTTATAAATTAAGCATTACATACCACATTTTTGCACAGTTTACTTTTTTGTATTGCAAATAAATAACTGTATATTTAACAATTACAGCATTTACTCATTTGGTCGCATAAAATCCATAAAAAGCTTAACAAAAGTCTGTGTAAAAACGAATGTTGGATGTTTTTATGACATAGTAACCCTAGCTATATACTTTATAGCTTATTATCCTAATTTTGCCGTTATCTTCAATAAATATTTACAAACAATAAATAATACATAACAGTGCAATTATTCTCAAATCTGAGCTATAACAATGTACAAATAATATTTAACATATAATAATTTATCACCTAACTGTTGTCTTAAGCTTTGTTTATTATTGCCAGGTTTTAGTCCTGTAATCTTTCAACTAGATAACTACACCAAATAAAATACTAAATATTGTATTAATTATTAAATACATTTTGTTGAGGAAATGTAATTTGGGAACAATAATTTGGAACCGTGTAATATATTTTTTGAACACAGGGTCGTTTGGATGCACTGTGGGCTCTTTTGCGAAGGCAGTATGACCGAGTTTCCCTCATGCGTCCCACTTCTGCAGATAAGGTAAACATGTTACTGATAAAAATGAAAAAAAGTGTCATAAAAGTGCAGTTTGGGATGCAGTCATAAATTAAAGAGCAGGAAAATGTTCTTAGCAAAGGAAACCAGATTTCTACATAGAGTCTGTGTGTGTGGTGTGTGTGTGTGTGTGTGTGTGTGTGTGTGTGTGTGTGTGTGAGTGTTTGTTGTGTCATACAACAGCTGCATACACTTAGAGCAAGAGGACAGTCACACCCAAATATGGTAAACCGCTGCAGGGTTTTGTTCCTTTTGCACTGCAGATAGCAATGCGGCAAAGTTGCAAAACACAGGCACAAATACTTTACTGAGTAAGACTGATTTCAGCAGACTATTTGGATAACTGTACGAACAGTATTTACTGTATCTAAGATCTTAACCATGCCTATGCCTGGAAAGCGTTCAGAACTAATGCAAGACTTTAAACAGCCCCTGATACACTTTTCACAGTTGCAGTCTAAGCTTACTAACTTTAAAGCACTTTATCAGGTAACTATGCCCAGGCGAGCGTTATCAAAGCTCAAGAAGTCCCCCGCCTAAAAAGAGAGAGAGAATAGAGCTTTGATGGCCGACAGAAAGCCTCCGGGGTCATGAATTTTTCAGTGCCGGATCACCGGGTTACAGGGACTCGTACAGGTGTAAGGAAGCAGGTTGTCGCAGACATCTGTTCAGCTCCTGGACCATGGGATCCCTCCCACCATTCCCCTGTTTCTCACTCAACCCCCACATGCACACACATACATATAACACACATGCACACACACTGCCTGTAGCCAGACTGCAGGATTCTCAGCAGCTGTAGGTTTTATAAGCAGCCCAAATACTTACTGGTCTCCCATTTTACCGCCTGAGGGGCTCCAACACCAAAGGTAAAGCGGGAGATGGACACAGCTGCACTGCTGCACTTGCCTGGGGCACAAATAAAGAGATCTAATGCACTTTGACTGTGTTGTTGGGGAGATCTGGGAGCCAGGGAGGTACTTCATAGCCAACTTAGCACCGCAACATCTGCCGCTGAGTTTTTCCGGAAAAGAGCGGCCGGGGACAGCAGGTAGGGGAAAGCGTCAGCGCCTTTTGAACAGCCGCCTGGCTTTCTTGCCCGCCTCCAATGCGACCGGCTCGCTATTGTTTTACAAAGCAGCAGTCTGCAAAAAGCCGCTAACAAGCGCCTTTAAAAATGATACATTAACATACATTAACCCTGCCGATCTGTCACAGAAAGGCAAAGTCACCGAACACAAGCTGAGAGGAAATAACTGCCTCTTTAAAGATGGGTCTCTTAAGACATCACTTTCTAATTTTTGCCTTTCAGGATATAAAGAAAAAAGTTAACTGATTGTATTTAAAGTCTATTAAATATAGAAAATAGCTCAATATTAATTCTTCAAAGTGTACAGCTTCTGTTATAAGTACATATAATTATGATTTCTAGTTTCTGGTCAGATATAGGAAATATTGAGCATAAGCTCAACCCCACCCACCCCCATCACCACCACCAACACCACTCACACACACACACGCACGCACACGCACGCACACAGCAACCAGTCTTTTCGTTTAATACATACATACAGTTTAATGTCAATGTAATGTCACTCCGCAGCCCTATTAAAATAATTTTGTACATAACAAACACCTTATTAGCGCAATAAGCCGCGTATCCTCCTAATGACAGCGCTTATAACGAGGTGGACCGCTTGTTTTTTTTTTTTTAATGCTAGAAATTTTAACTGCGGACAAAAGCAGTCGTGATTCCGAGACTCACGATTTCCAGCAAGCGGGGGTTAAAAAGCAGCCCACTGTGACAGTATCTTAATTTAACAGCCATCGGTCACATAAACAGGGTGCCAGGAGCATTTTAATTAAGCAACTGCGAGCGGGCAGCGAGATGCAGCCCAGTTCTTAAAGAATGCCATTAGAGAAGGGGGTGGATAGCCGTTCAAGATGCAAGGGTAGCAGCACTGGCATGGGCAGAGAGCATTTTTGGCGGAGGAGGGTAGCAGCAAGAGAGGAAAAGCAAGAGATTAAGTTGCTGGGCTGGCAGGCCGAGTCCCTCAGGTCTCAGCCACACATGGCCAGATTGAGATTTTAACACACATGGCCAGATTTAGCCGTGGCAGTGTGTTAAAGCTTGGATCGGGGCATGAGCACTCACAGACAATACCGGACTGTTTGCGCTATGCCCAGGCGAGTGAGAGAACTCCAGTACTAATGAACTAGCTGGAGCATTATAAACTGGATGCTGGCAGTTTCAGCAAGGAGCCGATTAATCAGCAGAGTCACACGCTGTGGCGCAGTGCTGTAAATATGGTTTAATTTAGAAGTCGAGGCAAAAACTGTCTCCTTATATCAGTTATACAGCTTTGCACATTCTTTTCATGAAAAAACGTTTAGTCTTACATTTTATTTTTTTACAGTGAAGAAATTCTCGATTAAAACTAAAACTGCTCAAAAAAAAAACCTGCTCAATTAGTATTTGTGTGTTTAGAATTCCATTAGGGCCCTTGTTATGCAAATGAATTATCATTAATGTACTGATTAAATTGGACAACACACAAGGTATTTCCATCAAACTAAACTAAAAAAAAGAGTGAGGCATCTAAATTGGGAAAGATCTAACAACAGAGACTATTAACTCTTTGTCATGAAATAATACACTGTTAATTTATTCTGTTCTGTATTTGCAAACACTAAACTAAATATTCTGCTGTATAATGAACTTTCTCAGTGATGAACTGAAAGCACTCTTGTCACAAAAAAAAATGCAAATGGTGTTAAGTACCCTAGATCAGAGAGCATGAGATTTCTAATTAGCAGGGTAATTGGAATTAAACCAGAGCATCACAAATAATGAAGTGTTTCCAAAAGGAGCTGACGTTTGCACACAAAAAAGAGTTAAAGCGGCTGAAGAAGCGCAAACACAATTACTGAAGTTTGACTCCTCCACTTCTCTTTTCTCCTCTCTCTCTCTCTTTCTCGCTCTCTCTCGCTCTCTCTCTCTCTCTCTGAATCACCTCTGCTCAGCCTCCTTGGCCTTTTATTGCCTTTAAGTAGCTGGTGTGGAAATGGTATAATGCTGTGTTTGGGTGCGTTGGGGGGGAGGTTAAGGGAACAATGGGTGTGTTAGGCCTCCTCATTAGTGTTATCAGTTCCCACTAACAAGCGGCATGTCGAAGGCTGACACTTCCATTCAGCCGCTTCGGCCCTGGAAAAGAAGTGACAGCTTTAACGGTGGCGGGGCTGGCGGATTCCAACGAAATGGCCCGTCTCTTTTTTTGAATCAGATTAGATCTATGCTTTCTTTTTTTTTTAATATTTCGGCACGCAAACTGCAGAAAAGTAGGGCAGATGTCCGGGCGGCTGGTTGTAAATTTGGTAATGTGCGCTGTGTTAAGCTGCAAGGCTCCCCGCACAGCCAGGCCTGCTGGTAACAGGATTAGACGGGGACCCCAGTGAGCCTACGTCAAGTTTTGGAAATGTGGCTTTGGAAAGAAGGGATTGTGGAAAGCAAATAGAATAAGATGGTGTGAGAAGGAGGATTGAATTTGCTGATATTGACTTCTTAATCGTTTATACTTCCTAGGAAATATAATAATACTTTTTAGTCCTGGAGAATTTTTGTTTTAGTAATGATTTATAGAGTCATTATTATTTCAGATATTGCAGAATATTAAATCAGTATGAATTCTGAAAACATTTATTTTAATGTATTTTATTAATTAGCTTGAAACATTTTGTGTTAGATTCACATTTAGCTGTAAAATTAAACAGGTGATTTGTTTCTGAATATTTTATGCTATTGACTTATAATTATTTTCATGGGTCAGATTTTTTCTCAGAGTTTTCTCTTTATTCAGTCAATATTTTTGTTTATATATATATATATATATATATATATATATATATATATATATATATATATTATATTTTATTTTTTTTTTGTTTTTTTTTTGTTTTTTTTATCCTATTCACTGTTACCCGCAGTAAAACCAGAAATCGTGCTTGCAATTAACTCGCGTTATTGTTAATGTCAGCTTTTTGGGGGGGCCGTTTAGTTGCACAGATTTATGTCTCCATGTGTCAGACTTGCACAGAAATCGCACAGCGAATGTGTAATGTATTTAAACGCCTTCTGCTCTTCATCTGATTTATGTAAATTTTCTAACGTGAAGAAACAGGAAATATGTTAATATCTATAGATATAAAAAAACTTTAGTATGCGCAGTGTCATTTTATAAAACAATTACAGTGTAATGGAAAAGGAAACTGCACAGTATTTTGACAGCTCGTTTAGTCAACATTTTAAAAGCTGCAAAATAGTGAGAATAATTTTTATTTTTACTGAAATAAATTTCATTGGTTTTATTCGATGTATTATTTATCCATAAAACATATAAAGTAATATGTTTATTTTAATTTTTAAAAATTAAATGTTTGCAAAATAGAAATAGGCAAAATATTAAACAAAAATTCAAACAATTTACTTTTTTGTCTATTTATTAGACAAAATTATATGTGATATTTTAAAATGTTTGAATTTCAGATCATGGCATCACATTTAAGCCTTGTGTATGTGCACTATTAGAATAGTAGCTTAGTTTTAATTTATTTATTTACTGAATCTAAATAAAGCTTTTACTTAACCAGAATCCTAGATTAGTTCCTTAACTAGATTAATCTAATCAGATTCAGGCAGATGCCCAGTTTTGTTTAAGTACCATTTACTGCATTGTTTATTGAAGCTGCTATAAATTTGACAAAACTTGTCATAGTTCTAACATTAGCAAAATCTTTTACTGCCCTTCCAAATCTCTTACTTCTAGGACTGGAATATAATTATATGACAGAAAAGAGGTATAAATTTCAATCAATATGGCATTCATCATCATTATGGATGACTGTGATGCTAATGCTAATAGTTTAAAATCTAACCTTAATGATAATGTCAGCTTTAATGATTTATAGGTCATCATGTCCCATATATCATTACTGAATGACTAGCTCACTTTCATGGACTTTCAGTTCTGTCTGGACAAAAGACAGAAATAGAAAAACACCCCTAGAAATAATGGCAATGTTTACTCTCCTGGATTTGTGTCCACAAGTCTAAAAACAATTTGTAGTGTAAGTAAGCTAAATTCCACTTGGTGTGTGCACGGATGCAGATGCTCTGGAATGATCTTATCAGTTTGAGGGACCCAACCTTTTTAAAGGCACCTGTCATAGCCCGGAGAAAATAATTTTTTTTTAGATAGGGTCAATTATATGGATATTGAGTTCGCAGTTTTGTTATTAAATGGTGAACTTAAAGCCTCTTTCCCACCTCTCTGTCTTTTAAAATTAAGATGAGGGAAACTATCCATGACTGACACCAGCTCTAATTAAGATGGAAAATGGTGGTCAGCAGGTTTCTGAAGGTTACTCTGTGTATACTAAAAAAAGCTTTAAAGGATGAGGCCATTGATGGCATGTGATATTTTCACTCAGCGTGATGCAAACTACCATTAATGCTGGCAGAGGTAGGGGCAATATTATTATATTGTGTGTGTGTGTGTGTGTGTGTGTGTGTGTGTGTGTGCCCCCCTTTAATGAATCTTAATGATCAGCATCAGACATGAGATCTGTCTTTTGCTTGTAAATGCAAACTATTACCCACGGTTGTATGTGTTGTAAGTGACATTTTTTTTTATTTTTACATTTAAAACATCAGTAATTTATTTTTAGGAAATAAAATATGTATGTTTAATAAGTTATTATCACATTTCAGAGATTTTTATAAATCTCTTGTTTACACCTACCAAGCAAACATGTAACAGACCCCAGTTGTTAGATAAAGTTATAGACAAAATCAAGTCGATCTAGAACTCAGGACTAGATGAATATTATTATGATGTCAGGCTTAATATTATAATAAGTAATAAGTATTATATTAATATTATAAGCAGTAATAAGTTCAGGGACACTAGCTGGTTGTCAGCTGATCAAAGAGGAAGCATCTGCCGTCAGTGTGAGAATAAAAATAGAAGCTGAAAACAGCACTGAAGTGAGTCATCATGCAGCTTCCACATCGTCCAGAAACTTCTTTCATACAGTATGTTACTCCAAGCAACATGTCTGTGTACATCCTGGAAACCAATGTAAAAGTTATGTACAGTTATCATATCTCTTTAGAATGTTATTTTTTTTTATTATTTTTGTAGAATATGACAGCTGAAAATTGATCAAACCTTTATTTGAAAAAGTTTATTCTCATTTTTTTTTATACTATTTTCAAATCAAATTAGCACTGTTGCCTCACAGCAAGAAGGTCCTAGGTTCGATTCCCAGGCAGGTGCCTTTCTGTGTGGAGTTTGCATGTTTTCCCTGTGCTTGTGCGGGTACTGCGGTTTCCTCCCACAGTCCAAAAACATGTTAGGTTGATTGGAGTGTGTGTGGCCCTGTGATAGACTGGCAACCTGTCCATGGTGTACCCCTTCTGCCTTTCGCCCTTTCAGAGACGGCTGGGATAGACTCCAGCAGATCCTTGTTATCCTGAATTAGGGAATAAGCGGGTATAGAAGATGAATGACTATTATGTTTATTTAAATCAGGTTTTTTTTTAGATAAAATAGTAATTTCTTGGTGATTTTATTTTCTATACCAGTTTTTTTATACACACTCCTATTTGGAATTTATGTACGCTCATCATGATGCCACATGTTTTTGTGTGTTATTTTATATGATTTAACACCAGTCCCTCAGGCGGCAGGTACCACAAATCAAACTTGCTAAATTATTTCCAGTGACATGTTCGTTATCCAGTTGAGCCAAGTGGTTCTTATACTTGTCTTCATCCAGGATTCTAGCTGAAAAGTATTAACAGTTACCCTAAAACACCTTGTCCATTAGTCGGTATGCACCACCTACAAGATTCTAAGCTAAGCAGTTCTAGCGCTGACCCTGTTGGTGGCCTATGTCAGCCCACCTGGGAGAGAGACAGTTGCAGAATCCAGCGCGTGTCAGCCATAATGACTCACAGCTGACACCTCAGCACAGGCCTTCCGCTTTAGTCTGCCATGTAGCGCATTAGAATAATTACTCCCTGTCATCCTCCATTTAATAGGCGCCCCTCCCCCCAGTTCACACACACTCTCACATTCATGCAGTCACACTCCCCTCGTTTGCAAACACACACAGGCGAATACACACCCGCAGTTAGACACCCGCTGTTGGTGAATGGTGGCATTAAAACATTGAGCAAATGCCCTTGCCCTGCTTGTCATTTGCCCTTAGCAAAATAAATAGCTTTTCCCAATAGCAAATTCTATTTACAGGGAGTGAATAAGCGATAGGGTGAAGCTGCAGCCTGTATTTGTTTCAAGGGGTAAACAAACTGGCATGTGCACACACACACACACACATATATACACACACACGCTTGCAGATAGAGACATTTGCAGTCCTAGCAAGGCAAGTCTGAGGAGGCATCTCATTATCATGACATCTGCATATCTGAATTCAGACTCCGTGCCCTCAGAGGTGGTGTGCACGCTGGCATGTTAGCTCTGGTGGACAGAGGTGTAGCTGGTGGGGGGTTTCAGGGATAACCCTTCTCTAAAATGATTCAGCTTCGTTCTAAATACTTATTTGTAAGTGTAAATGTAACACACATGCAATGCAGCCAAAGATGTCATTTTGTTTGCACAATAAGTGTACCATAACAACATGGTAATCTTTTTAACTATCACAATAATCTTTTTTACAAACTTGTATTGTTATTTTCATAAATTGGCATCCGATGGCCTCTTTCATCTGAGTAAATGGTGGTTAAGGCCTTGCTCAAGGGCCCAGCATTGGCAATTTTTCGGTGCTGGGAATCAAACCCTAATTGTCCAATTAGCAGGCCAACACCTTAACCACTGTGCTACCACTTCCCTTTTATTTACTACAGAAAATCTTTTTAAACAATTTGTTCATTTGACAGGAACCCTTAATTTGTGCTTTGTTTTTTAGCATTAAATCTTGTGTTACTTTTTTACTGTTAATGAGATTTGGTTTAAAGTACCTCAAAAGCCAAATATACACAATGTCTCCTTAAACATCTGACAACGACTGGCCCTCATTTCTTTCACGGGGCTTTACTTTTTTGCTACAGAACTTTGTAGTCCCTCAAATAATTTGTGTCCAGCTGTACTGCTGTCCACAGCAGTATACACTCAGGAGTCACTAGCCTTACAGCAGGACTGCAGTGTTTCTGAATCTGGAGGAAGGGTGGTAGAGGTATGGTGCCTGCTCTTTGGCACCACCTGCAGGAAACATCTTCTTGTATTACACATCCTTAGCAGTTTCCACTACAAAAGGGTATGGAGGGGAGGTCAGATACTAGACCACAGCTGGAGCAGTCTGCTCTTTTTTATGTATAGAGTCAGAATATTTATTACATTTAATGTTTTTTTTTATTAATTGTTTAGATTAAACAGGAGTGTAACAGCATTTAATTAGGAAACTTCTGAAAATTCCAAGAGATTAAAAAGAAGCAGATGAACATAAAAGCACAAGACGGACTGAGAAAATTGGATGACAGCTAACGTTTAGTATGTTGTGCAAATTATTTTTCTGAAGGTCAGTGCAGTTGCTGTAATAAAGGTCACAGCACATCTGGGTATTAAGAGTTGAGCAAAAAGAGGCAGGATTGTATGCATCGCTGCAAACAGTTCAGGCTCTGATGGTACAAATAAAACAGCTATAGGTCAGAATTTGTTGCAGGTATTTGTTATAATAGGTGGGTTGGTATTTACAGTAGTTCCTGGTGTAATTGGTCAGACTTAAAACACCAGAAAGTGTAAACACAGAAATACAATCTGTATACTTTAACAAATGATTTACTTATATTTTGTTCCACAGTTAAACAAAAACCTCTTTTATATACAGTACAGGGTATCAAAAAGTTTTAGGATATGCCAACAGATGGCAGCACAAGCACAATAGATTGTGTGTGCCTATCTTTTGTGTACATCCTACATCCTTTTGTGTACATGCTAATTGAGCCTAACTTATTTTATATAAAAAAAAAAATCTAATGCTTTCAATACAAATACCATCTCTGTGTTAATGCTAATGCTAGGCTACCAATACTAAAATCTAGGTTGTAATTACAGGCGAGTAATAACAGTTTAGTTAATGTTAAAAAAATTCCTCCATGCTTTTTAAACATGATGTTCTTGCTTTCTTTTCTAAAGCTCAGACACCTAAAACACACCTTAAACGCGGCAAACTAATTTCCGAACAAAAATAAATAATAAATTAATAAATAGGACATATTAAAGAAAAATAGTTGGATTTTTTATTCAATTATTATTTATTATAATAAATATTATTAGGACATTTTGTCCCAAAATGGTGTTATATGGTTTGAGTTACCAACACCAAGGCATCAGCTAGCACAGTACCATAGAAAAGTCTTGATTAATTATCAGCCCCAGTTGAACATCTTTCCTCACCAGTGCCCTTTTTATCTTGTCATACATTCCAACAATAATGTGGTTGCACTCTGTACACGTTCACCAGTGTGTTGTCTAAGCAGCTCAGGTCACATTAACCCAATTCAAGCAGCATCATGCCGCCTCTGTAATCCGGCCTCGCCCCGAGCGGCTTCACACTGCTACGTTTGCTCTGCAACCATGCAGCAATCACGTTATTTACTGCTTACATTACCATGCGGCTTGATAAGCATATTTTCCTCAGTAGACACAACAAGATGCTTTATTGTTGATGCTTTCCAACAAGCATAGCAGCTCGAGCAGCCTGGTGTGTCTTCATACTCCTTGGTCTTTTGTTGTAGTGAATAAATAACTTTTCTGTGTCATAATTTAGAGGTAAAATTTGGTTAAGGAATCTGAATAAATTAACATCTTAAGAGAAGCCAGAGGTATAAATTAAAGATAGTCTTGCATGATCATTTTTTCGGCTAAATAAACAAGCGACATGAGTTATATGCACTCTCCAACCACACAATATTTTACCCTGTTTTGCCGAACACAACTTATAAACCGTAACTTAATTATTTCTAAGGCTGTGTGTTGGCAAGGGCCTGCCGATACGATACAGATCACGATACATGGGTCACAATACAATATCAAATATCAAAAAAACATAGGACAAATAGCTACAAATACAATAAAGCTAAATTTTAATTAAATATTAACCCTATTTAACATGTAATTTAAATCCATATCTTTGCTAGGGGTTCAAATCTATTGTAAATAAAATATTGCAATATTTAGCTGTATCAATGTTTTTGATTTTTCCCTAATCATTTCTAATCTTATATCGAATTTGATTATTTTATTTTAAAAAATTAATGGTAAAAAAAACACATTTTGCCATTGAGAAAAATTTGGCCCAAATCTGGTGTAAAATTAAAAATAATAGGAACAGACACTAGACACTGCTCATTCATGCCCAATCATATATGAGTTTTAATATACAGCTAGCATTGTAAATTGTATCTATGTGGTGTATTTATTTATTTGTTTAATAGTTTGTTTTACATGAACATGCGTAAAACATTTTTGTGAACATAAAACAAATTATGATTCAAGACATTTAGACCTCACAATCAACACCCATTAACAAACAGTTATTCCTTGTACTCCTCCTTCCCACTACCACTAAACTGAATATCCTTTGGTGATGTTGGTCTGAGCTGTAAATCAGGTGGTAAGAATAGCTGTACATTTGTCTTTACATCGAGGTTGTGCTGATAGGTCAAGGCATTGAACCCACATGGACTGAGTGCCAAAGCCATTTCTGCCCACATTAGCCTCATCACAGGCTTTAATGTGTGCCACCCCATGGGAGGGCAGGCTTCCTGGCACATGTGCACCGAAGTGTTCAAATGGCAGGACTCTTACACGCACTCACCGCTGCTCCGTCCTGACAGCTCCCTCCAATTATCACTGCCCTTGTCACATGACTCGACCTTCCCCCTCGCTAAGATCGTACGCAAAACCCTGACCACCCCTGCACTGGTGGAATGCAAGAAAAATTGTGCATCACGCATACACACACATCTGCACAAAAAGCTAAGAAAACGTTTTTATTTCTTGTACGTTGTTTCCATCTGTTTGTCCAATATTCGAAATTAAAAGCATATGCATGAAATGTTATGCTTTTGGTAGGCCGATCCATGGCATAGAACAGAGCCTAAACACACTACAGTGCACTGATAAGCCCATAAGTTTTTTTGAATGTTCATCTGCAGTGTGTTCAAGAAGGAATCAGGAGAAGTAAGCAGGAGGAGTGAAGTAAATGTCTTTGCTTTCTCTAATAATGATATATGACGTGATCTGGTAGAACATCAGTGCACGTTTGCTTGTTGGCCCTTTTTTTGTAACATCTTTGCAAAAAAATTTTAAAAAAAGCGTTGCTCTTGCCTACCAATGGCAGAACAAAGACGCAGAACAAATAAATCTTTGACATATAAAATACACAATCCAGTTTGAGAGTAAACATTATTTCTTATAATAATGTTTCTTGTTTTTTTACCTAACTGATTTAAACACAACCCCCAGTGTAAAATTACAGAAATAATGAACTTTACTATGGTTATACTTTTATAATAACTATATGCACTTGACTCGTGTGTCACATGCCCTTTCAAACATTGCGATTTAACACTGTTTTAAAAATAAAAATACTGATTTATTACACCAAACAGCTTTTAGCACAGGCGGTAATATTGTCCTAGGGTTGATTTTAGGAAGTTGTCTTAAGGTCAAGTGTTTAATCTGTATTTGTTAAGAAACTATACTTTAAAACGTAATTAATGAAATTTTGTGTCATTGTTGGGATACTCCTTTAAAGCTGGCAGCATTAAAAATATACATATCAAAATATATATTGTTGTTGAATAATGTAAAAAAAAAAAGTTATCGAGATAAAATTAATTTTATCTACCTACTTTGATTTTATTTTATAAATGCTATTTAAAAGATAACCCAGAACAGTTCTTTAAAATGGTCAGGCAAGCAAAACATTATTTGTCTATTTTCTTACATCCTTATCCTACTAATTCTTATACAAACAGCAACCCTGCCCTGATCATAATTATTTTATCACTTTAAATACTTTATTCATGAAACTCTGCAGCAGTAGCCCCAGTGGAAGGTGGTATGGGGGCCTGGCTTTCACCGCAGCTATTTGGAATGACGCTTCCTCTGCGGCTTGGTCCCACTCCCTCTGTTGGATTTCACTTGTCCATTAGTGCCATCTGTGCCCGGCTGTGCCGTCTGTGATTGTCCGTGCTCCGCCAAAATGACTGGCATTTTCTCTCAAGCAACCAGGGGCTGGTGCCCAGAGCTGTTGTCTGGCAATGTTTTACCCTTACCCTGACGAAAATATTCTGGGGATAAGAAAAAGGGTAGTGATTAGAAAACATCTGTATGCTTTCTATAATGTTGTATATGCTGTTTTATTATTGGAAAGCTTTCGGTGGTGAGCTGTTTACTTACTGGTAGAAAATTGTAGTAAATTTTAGTCATTAAATTTTTTATGACATACAAATGACTTAAATGACTAAAAGCTTTGTATTTATCTTTAAAATTAAATTATTAAAGCCTCATTGTTGCACGTTTTATTGTAAGCTGCGTATAATAAATTTACACCGGATGTCTATAACATTGTGATTTAGTCTACTGGTGTGCCAAAGTAGGCTTGTGGTTAGTTGGTTAAATTGGTGGGTAAAGGAAGCAACAGCTTTCTGGTACTGAGTCAGCATCCTGTCACCCCGCCTGTAGTTTAATCTAGAAATTATTTGTTTTTTAAGGCTTCCAGTCCTAACATAAAGCCACAGTGCAACTTCTTGACTCCTGACTGGGTTAACTTAAAAGTAATCAAGTGTTTGCTAAGAAATCTATCGGTATTTATTTTATTAATTTTTAATTAACTTTTATCTTTTATGTTCAAAATTTTAAGTAATATTAAATTAAGCAGCACGGTGGCTTAGTGGTTAGCACTGTTGGCTTACAGCAAGAAGGCCCGGAAAACAAATCTTTTTGCGTGGAGTTTGTATGTTCTCCCTATGCTTGCGTGGGTTTACTCCGGGTTCTCCGGTTTCTTCCCACAGTCTAAAAACATGTATGTTAGGTTGATTGGTGATTCTGAATTGCCCATAGGAATAAGTGTGAGTGTGTGTGTGGTCCTGTGATGGACTGGCGACCTGTCCAGGTTGTACCCCTCCTGCCTTTCACCCTTTCGGAGACAGCTGGGATAGACTCCAGCATATCCCTGTGACCCCATATTAGGGAATAAGCAGGTATATAAGATGAATAAATGAATATTAAATTATTATGTTAAATTATTGATAACTAATTTGTCTAATCATGACTACACACTAACGCAACTTTAACAATTTTTTAATTATTAGACATTTTTTAGTAAAGACAAAACTGTATCAATATTGTCTCAAAGAACCAATCGTTTGCTTTCTTCTACTCCAATGCTGCTTTCAAACATTTATGTCAAATGGGTTCATAAGTATATGCTTACATCCCTATTATCTCTTTTTTTATTAACAAATGTTTCAAACCAATGCGATCCTATAGTGCATTGCTCTCGACAGTGCCATCTAAATAATCAGACCATAAATCGATCAAATGCTGAAATAGGTGGCCAATATCCTAATGCCACTAGGACTTATTGTTTGTTTACACTCAACTCTGCCTCTGTCATCTTCGTAAATATAGACATGGCGATAAACTACAGGCAAATGTTATGATGCTGCATGCAGGCATAACAGCTTTTTATGAGCAGCTCAAATTAGATTAAAAAGCATTCCTTTCCTAAACGTCTCTGAGTTTAGTACTGAAATCCTTAAAGCATCCTTAACTGCTGATGGAATGCTACAGTATTTCCTCTTTTTTTAAAAGGATTCTAAAATAAATTTTTTGGTTTATTCATGTAAATTACAATTACAACAGTTTCTTATTTTGGTTTAGTTTTAAAATTACACATAATGCAAATGTATAAATACATATATGCCTTAAATTGTTATAACACAGAGTTTCTTTAAAAGTAGGATAAACCCTTACTATTACATATTTTACAGTACAAGTGAAGTAATATACTGTATCCCAGCCTTTATGGGTTACTGGCCCCACTTAAGGGTGCCATGGTGGCAGATTATATTGTTTAGTAGCCTAAATCTCAACCAGTACCTTTGATTTTAACTTTAAGTTTTGGTAAGCATTTATAATACAGTTCCTTAATTTCTCCTTAAGTACTTACTAATTTAACAGTAAGTAACCAAGTGCTACCGTAGAAGTTAATCAACAGTTTCTAATCACTACTATGTACTTAAGCATACATTAAACAAGCATATTGTTTCTGTTATCAGGCTTTTTGTTTCCTGCACATACAAACAAAAGTTTGTAACTTTGGACTGAAGGTACATGTGTATTTAAATGGAGAGGAGAAAGTTGTGAGATTTAGAGACGAGTTAAGTATCCTTAAGTCCATTTTCTGGTTATTGACTTGAATGTAGTTTATTCATCCGAGTAGTTCTAGAAATATATCAGTGTTTATTTTATTGATTTTTAACTTTAATTTTAATCAAGATTTTACGGAACATTAAATTAGGTGGTTAGCACTGTTGGCTCACAGCAAAAAGGCCCGGGAAACAAATCTTTCTGTGTGGAGTTTGCATGTTCTGCAAAGTAGTTTGTATATGCGTAGACTTCATGGTCTGAACATTTATAAGTAATTCATTCTCTATGTCTTCTGAGACTCACTATCAGCCAATTTCCAGCTGTAGCTCTTGGCCCATGTTAAACTTTAATCTGTTCAATATGCGGAGTGGGGGTTTCTGTGTCCCGCGTTATTGCATCATTTTAGATTTTGCAGGGAGACACCCTATCGAAATGAATGTTACAGTGTTTGGTCTCTCTGTTGATTTCAAGTAGACAGTAGCATTTTTGCTTTATATTTCTGTTTTTATTTACATTTACGACATTTGTCAGATGCCCTTATCTACTGCATGAAGTAATAGTGGGAATAAGCGTCGCCTAACTACATCACAAATAAATACAAGTATGAATATATTTGAGAATAGTTTGACATACTTTTGCAGGCTGTAGTATCCTTGCCATTTGAGGTAAAGGCTTGTTGTCTTCTGAATCAGACTCTGGCTTAAATATGTATGGCTAATTTTCATGTAGGAACTTTTTTAAACCGAGAACTTTTTTAAATTGAGAACTCTCACTTTGCCTCTGGTTGGCATACAATAGAAATGAACTCTACCTAAGCCAATCATTTTCAATTATGTGATTGTCTTCCACCACCAAACAAACGGCAAAAACCTACCATCATCTGTGTCCCATCCTATCCCAAACACACCAAAGAAAAAGACTTTGCAGGTCCTACCCAGATAAAAACTGTTGCAGTGAGCTCAATTATAGTAACCCTACATTTCATTCTGAGTTGTAATGGGGAAACAGTAATTTGTATGATTACTCGTTAACGTAGTAACACAGTTAGTAACACTGTTTATTTATGATGCCGTTATTCCCATCACAGTTCATGACCCCTTTATTCATATTCATCCTGTTCACAGCCCTTCTGATTTCTTGTCATCCAGCCCTCTATCCTCTATTCTCTGGCATTGTCATGGTTGCATCTTTCCCACCTCAAGCCATCATGGCACATGATGCAGAAGGATGTGCCAACCCTGGAGTGAGTGTTTTAGAGCGGGACTGACCGTATTGTACTACACCTGGTCAGCTCTATGGACCGTTGTGTGCAGAGGAGGGCAGCTTTTCAGAGCTCCTCCATCAAAGCTCTTGAAATCCAGTGAACTTAACAGCGCAGTCGAGCCATGGCCAAAACAGCATCTGATGTGCCTTATTTGTTGACAGAACAAGATCTAGCACAGAGGGTCTGCCTCACGCGGCTTACAGGAGAAGCCTTCCATGCGTGGAGAGTATACGACATTGCCGGGTTGTGTCCAACGGCATTATCACTTGCAAAAGTAGGGCAAATGACGGCAACTTAACAAGTTTATTTATGGTGCTGGCAGTAGAGTAATTCCAACGACAGATGCATAGCAGTGGTAATTGATTTCATATAATAAAGTAACAAAATTAACTTAAGAAATAGATGTTGCCAAATTGTTACCTGAATTATTGAAAAAAAATTATTGTTTTTTATACTCTGTAAAACTGTAAATTTGACATTAATTTAATGGCTGCATGATTGCCAGCTTGCTATAAATGATACATTCTTGTAACAGTAGTAAATAAAATACAAAAATATTTTATACATTATTATATAAGCCTCTCACACAATAATTTATTAATTTGGTTGATATATTCATTAAAAACAGACGCAGTATACATTTGAGCTAAAGATTTTACACAAATACACAACCTATGGCAGTTTGGCGGCTTTGGGATTGATCCCAGACTTCCTGATCTTTTACTCAAAGCCATAATCACAGTTAAATCACATCTAGCTTAGCCAGCGTACACCGACTTAACCACTTTAACAACCTGATTAACTTACACTAAAGGCTGCACTGAACTTAACTGGAGTAAATTAACTGAAGTAAATGATTCATGATATATTCCCCTACAAAAAAAAAAAATCCTTCAAATTGTTGTCCCACTAATAAGGAACAAATTTTGTGTGTGTGTGTGTATGCGTGCATATGTGTACAAAGGAATAGGCTGTGTGAGAGCTCCCTATTTTTGCCAGTTGTTTAAGTGTCTCCAGCGGTCTGAACCGTGTTCTGTCATCAATAAACTGTTTACAATGGGCCATTAGGGGACAAGGAGCAAAGCTGAAATGCAGTCCTATTACGACTGCACAATTTTTGAAAAAACTGACATTGATATATATAATTTTTATATAATATATAATGCAATATAAAAAACATTATACCAGATGACTCGAATAGCTCAATTTAAAAAGAATTAATTATTGGAATTAATTATTAGAATTAATTGTTATAAATTTTTCTTTGTTAAAGTTACAAAACTGATTGTTTTTTGCGCCTAAATGCTTTAAACTTGTTTAAAAATTTAATAATAGAGTTAAAGTTAAGCATTTGCATATTGATTTACGGCTTGTTACTGTATACACATTTCAAGCAAGTTTAAAGCATTCAGATATATATATATATATATATTCAGATGTATATATATATATATATATATATATATATATATATATATATATATATATATATATATATAAAACTTAGTATTGGGCTAGTGGTAGCAGAGTGGTTGCCACTTTTGGGCCCATTGTTCAGTTGTATAAAAGAGATAAATGTACGTCGCTCTAGATAAAATGCCAGATGCCGTAAATGTAATGTAATGTAATAAATTTAATACTTATAAATAAATAAAATATTTATTAGGTTATTTAAATATAACTAATTTTTGTTTTTGCAAAAAAAAAACGTTATCTGTCATGTGATTAAGCAGAAATGGGGTGTTAATGTTTTAGTATTGAATTAACTTTTTTATGTTTTTTTTTCTCTTTCAGGGGCGCTGCATAAATTTCAACCGAGTTCCTCAACATTAAATACACTTCAAATCTCAACATGGCTGAATTAAGAAAATATCATCAGAAAAAGAAATCAAGCATTTTTTCGGGTTTTTATTCATTTGATTTTTTTCCCCCCTTGTCTATTGTCTCTAGTGTTACAGACAGTATTAGTTTCACTGCATTTTAATTGATCGTATCGGCCATCTCGTTACATCTGGATATTTGGGTTTTTTTCTAAAAGCATAAAATTGTGACTAATATTTAGGATTAAATTCTGATGAATCTGATGAAGAGTTTGGGCCAAATTCGGATGGTATTTTATCCACATCAAGGGCTTGACATATTCTGACCATATTGAGCCTTATGTGGGGATGAAAAAATTTTAAGGACACAGACGGAGGCTACTTTAGAGGGGAAAATAAAAAGTGGAAGTCTGTTTGCCATTGGAGTCAATAATCCCAGTAGGCTTGGTGAGTGCAGGAAGTCCAGCGCCTCTTGGCAATGTCTCACCACAAAGCCTTTGCAGTATCAGCCAGCGCCTGGCGGGACCTCTTTGACTGCAGATCCTGTCATTTTACCACTGAGAAGTGCACACACATGACAATTTGCCCTGAGGTTGTGAAGGCACTAGGACTTTGCCCTTTAGTTTTGTGTAGGCACCTCTCCATCACATGACTTTTTTTACCACTTCTTTGTCACTTAAATTCCCTATCAAGGTTTTTTAGATGCACCCTATCGTATAAATATCAATATAAAAGTCAAGTCACTGCAGATCTTTCGGATCATAGACATAAAAGTACCTAACTTTGATAAAATAATTAAAAGCTTAAGCAAACAGCATCCAGGAAAGCATGTGCACATTGTTTTTTACCAATTATTTTATTCGATCGTTGTTTGATTCAAAACACACATCCTGTAAATCTCAAAATGCTGATTCTGAAAGGATCTCAGACAAACGGACCCTGTTCATTTGCAGATATTATCATCATCTCAAAGCACACACACACACACACACACACACACATACACAAGCAAGCAATATTTATTATTTGTACATTTGTCCGACACGCTGTCATGACGCCATTCAGGAAATGATGCCAGTGCGGATAAAGATGCCATCGGGGGAAAGAGGGCAGCAGCTGAGGGGAAAAAAAGGCTTGAACGATCCAGTCACTTTGGATGCGCTACTTCAGACGCAGAATGGATATTCGAGTGGAAATCTGACAAAGCACGCCAACTTTGATGGGAAGTGGTATAGACAATGACCAGTGGCTGGGTCAGTGGGATGTCTTGATGCAAGCAAAGAAGCTTATCAAATGACACTAAAAATAAGTTCAAGAACCATCAAGTTTGAGGGGGGAACGAAAAAGGGGTGCGGACTCTCCTATTCGGCGTGCAGACGAGGGATTGTAGACAGTAGCGGCAACGCTGAAGCACATCGCTCTAATTATTCCTTTGTTGTCTTCATTTCAATTCTGTGATTTATTCCTTTAGGCCACAAACCAGTTTTTTTTAACAGAAAAAAATATTGTTTTTGTTTATTTGAAATGGATTCATTCTGATTTTTGGACATACAAAAATATTTTCTTTTCTTTTTTTATCTAATGTCACAGATTCATAAACTGTTAATAATCTTAATAAGATATTTACACAGTGCTAACACAGCTTCTTATTTTACTATCTCAGTGCCTGAATATTAACAGCACAATTCAGCCTCTGTCTCTTCAGCAAGCATTTTTCTTATTTTGCATTATATATATATTTAATGTGTTTTGTGGTTCTTTTAGTCCTTTTATTTGTGGCACCAATTCTCTTTTTTCTTTTTATCTGCACAGTGATGTACTTTTCCACAGGAATTAATGGCTTTACTTATAAAAACATGCCTTATAATCCTGTTTTGCACCTTTTTTTTATTTACAAGACTAAAATTTTTATCTAATTCTGTGTGTAAACTCTTCAGTAACTAAAAACAACAGCATAAAATGTGTCAGATTCATTATTGTTATTAATATTATTTTTATTATGATAATTATTATTTTATTATTATTTATTATTATTTTTTGGGTTTATATTAAGTAAAACTTTGTTTTAAATTGGTAAAATGGTAAAACAAAAATAGTAGAAATCAGGAAAAAATATTAATAATAAAAATAATGAACAAAATGGCAACATTTTTTCTATTAATATGGACATTTGACTCAAGGGCTTGACGTGAGATTTTACTATTCTCTTATTATTATTTTTGTTTCTATGAATTTTAATCTACGATGCTGTGATTTAAAAACTGAATGTTTAATTTAATTGGCATAAATGAAAAAAACGCATATAATTTATTTACCAGTTTAATACAAATTCACGTGGATTTGTTCCGACTTCATTTCTTTTCTTTTTTTATTTTTAATTTCAATAAATCAATCATGTCAAATCTTGCATATATTTTTCATATCTATATTAAAAATGTAAAAAAAGAAGTAAAAAGACGTTTGCTGGGTGATGCTGTACAGCGAGGAATTTCTTCCGTTTAGAATTAGAGTGAATCCAGTTTATACATTGCAGCAGCGTTCATAGATTTAGTGCTATGTTTCATGTGTATTTGCAAAATATGGCGATGCCTCGTGAGTAAAATCCAACATCACAGAGCTTCGTGGAAACATTTCATTTGCATTATTGTTCTGTCTATTTGTATGAAATAAATGTAGCTCTATTTTGCCAAGTGGAACTGTGGTCACTCTGCATAAGCACCCAGATGGTATCATTGAGCACTAACAGATTCATCGGCCACACACATAAGCAGATTAACACTCAGCTGAGCATTTTGTGCAGCTTAAAACACTTTGCAGTAACATTCAAAGATTCAAACTCGCATTTTCATATGCTTTCGATTCTGCTCGTTTATCGGTGCTTTATTCTATCTGTATGTAAAGAACTTTTTCAGAGAATTCACATATAGTATTATTCAATAGCAATAAAAGAAACGCAAAAACAGAATCTATCAACCTGAACTGAGAACAAACCTCTGCCGTGCTTCATGTTCAGGCATGACAGCATTTTTACACAATATTTACAATTAAAGTCCTTTTTTTAAATTTTAAGATAAAAAAATACAACATTTCTTCAAAACACTATTTTGATGAGCTCATTTAATTAAGATTCAACAGCTTGAAGCTAAATTATTAATTTATATGTTTAATTTCAGTATGTAAAAATATATGAAATTAAATTAAATACCGGTGTCTTCATATAAAATAATTAATAACATTAAGATTATTATAAATAGTTTAAAAAATAGTATTATAAATTGTAATTAATGTCATTTTACCTGTTATTATAATTATTTAAATTTTATTTAAATAATATTACCAGACTTGCATTCCATCAATTAGTTTTTTAGAATAGGCTTTGGATCCACCACAATCCTTCCCAGGATAAAGTAATTAAATTAAATGAATGTCAAGCAACATTATTACAATCTGATGACAATCTTTTTTTTAAAAAAAAAAGTGTAATTGATATAGTGTTGATTATGATATTATGTGATGTACTCAATTGTTCTTTGACTTTTTCTGTATCAGTCTGCAGGTCTTCACTCTCACTCTTGCACTCCGGCTAAATCTCGTGTGATTAGAATGCATGACTAACACCATCTCACACCTCTCAAAGCCATAGCTGTCGGAAATGAGGCATGACTGAAGTTTCACGAAGCTGCTTCCACTTCCAGCAGTAAAACAACTTTATTTCAACGACAGTTTAAAGAAGAAAATTATTACTGTCTTCACACCGTCTGATAGTCCGCTCATGAGCTGGAAATGTTGAATTACCAGGTTTTGAATGAACAACTTCATTTTTTTATTTGCTTGATGAGGCAGTTTTATTTTTCCATTAAAAAAGAAGACAAACGTCCTGATCCTGAATAGAGGAGCCCTGAACGTTCTAAAAAACAATACCGTTTAAAAAAAAGCTTTAAAAGTGCTAGATTATGGTGTATATACTGATCATAACATTGAAACAACCTGTTTAATACTGAGTAGGTTCCTCAGCTCTGATCCTTCCAGAGAGGGACTTCACAACACTCCTAAGAGTAAGCTGTGGTATCTGGCACCGAGACAGCAGTTAAAAAGTGGAGCTTCTAGGTCATCAGATGCAAGTTATATTTCGCCTTTATTTAAGTGACGGGACAGAGATGAGAAGAGAAAGAGGAGTGGGATCTGAAAGGACCCGAGCAGAAATGAAACCCCTGTCGCCTGAGCGCAACAGTGCATGTGGGTGCCGACGCCTTAACACCACCGGATGCAACTTTTGCTGTTTCCAGATGTTTTTGTGATGTCACACACAAGGCCGCGTCTACGATTGTTGAATGACACGGCTATTTTAGCATAGACCCGTTTTAGCAATGGTGCCAGATTGGACAGGTTCCTGGCCAATTGGGCTTCTTTTAATCATGTCAGACAAAAAAAAATGCATTGGGTTGGTTGATAAAATTTGGGCAGGAGTTTATTAATGCAGGTTTTATGCTGTAGTTGGGATGTAGATTTTCAATGTAAGATGTAAACTTTCCGCCATTGTTTCGAGGCTTGTCCCCGGTCTACATAAATGCGTTCATATTTGCGCAAACCATTTCTTAGCAGACTGCTTATTTCTGCTACTTACATTTACAGCATTTGGCAGATGTCCTTATCCAGAGTGACTTATCCCATTTATCCCATTTATACAACTGAGCAATTGGGGGTTAAGGGCCTTGCTCAGGGACCCAGCAGTGGTGGCTTGGTGGAGCTGGTAATCAAACCCACAGTCTTCGGCATGGCAGCTTAACCAAGAGCCACCACTGTGTTCACTGTTTCACATGTTTTTGGGTGCGAACAGCACCATAAACAGCGAGCTGTGATGCACTGAGACCTCTGTGACCTTTATACTACAACCAGGATTAACTTTATTGTAATATTTACAGTAGGTTTTCTGTGTGATCAGACCAGATGGACTAGCAATGGTCTTTAAAACAAATGGCTTAAAGATCTGTAACTAAAATAAAAACAGAAATCATATGCTGATTTATTGCAGTAATAAAATGAATAAAACTGGTTTTAAATTAAATAACCATCTTATGCAGCTGTTTGTTACTTAAGCCTCAGTTGTTATAGTTTTTACCGAATATTTAGGCTCACATAACTGAATGATGACTTTTATTATGTGGCTGAATCTGATCTTTACCTCTGGTCTTTTTACAATCAGAAAAAAAACACATTCAGTGAGCCGATGAAGTCTTTTAACTTCATTTTATTATCAACTGAATGTAATGTGTAATTTGTAGTAGAAGAAAACTATGAATTCTTGTGCAAATAATTTTGAATATGTTTTACTTAAAATAAAGACACAAAGTTTTAAGGGAAAATTTCAATCACTGTAAAATAACAAAATAAAAATAAAGATATTGCACATTTTATTTTATGGACATATGGTTTACATTATGACCCACAATAGATGTGTTACAGTCTAAATATTTTAAGCACAGGACATTTAGATAAACAGTTTTTTATGTTCATGTATAAAACTGATTTTTTGATAATAAGTGAATATTAACATCACCTACTGGAAAAGCAGACTGCACCAAAACAGGCTCAGCAAAATATGTGTAATGAACTGCCAGGAGGCATGCGCTGACTCAGAATCCAACACACTCACCTCAGTGCGGGAGGGCCGGAGCGCCGTCTGTTAATGCTAAAAAACCCAACACACAAGTACCGGTTCACTGAAGGCCCCTGGATGAGAGTAAAAATATTGTGCAGGCAGCCTTTGGTTCCACTCAACCTGGCAATGAAAATAAGCGAGGAGCCTCACAGCCAATCCAAAGCGAGGAGCGTTTATTCGCCCCAAAACCTGCACATAGAGTCACCTTGCTGCTGGTCAGGAAAGTTCATTTAATGAACATGGAGAGGAGAAATGGCTAGAGGTGATCGTCCTGTCATCACATTTTAAAAGCCAGCATTAAAAGAAGAATTAAACAGCTTTTTAAATTTGTGAGCAGATGTTATGGAAATTTGTGCTAATGTTTGAAATTGCACTTCTTATTTGCAACCTGTGTGAGGTGACTTTTTGACCAGTCTCTGAAATCATTGCTCAGTAAATGTGTTTTTGTCCTCATTCAGTTCAGTTCAATCCCTTTGGATCCAAATCAGTTCCCCTTCCCCAGAGCTATTGTGTCTTCCAGCCAGGCTACCAAAATGTACTTCTGGCCATCATAGGGTGGAAAAATATTTTTATGTTTTTGTATTTTCTCGCAAATATAGTTGGGTCTGTAATTTTACGGTACCAGGCAGCCACTACCAATTCACGATCACACAAACTGTGTATAGGGAGCAACAGTGCTGATTTTACTCAGTGATGCTCCAGATCTGTTGTGCACCAGTTCTTCCTCCATCATCCTGTCAGTTATTACTTTTCTAATGGGACAAGTAAAGCCTCACACAGCAAGTTTTAACATGTAATAGAGATACAGGATGCCAAAATAAAAAATGGTGTCTATTACAAAAGACTTGGCAATAAACTTAGATGTCATTGATGTTCGGATAACTCAGAAGTGACTTTTGGGTAATTCAACATCGATATGTATTCTACACTACAGCCTCCTGAAGATCATTTTCCAACCTGCACCACTGCCTCCTGAAGATCTTTGAAATCTGCACTATTGCTATCTGAAGGTCAGAACTGATTTAGAGATAAACATCACCCCACTTAATAGAGCAATATGGCAGTTATTTCCATGCACGTTTTTACTATTTGGGTCTTTTAGTTCATCATTGTATATTTAATAAAGATGAGGCTCAGTTTGTCAGGTTGTGTAAAGTAAGAGAACAACTACAGTAAGTTAAAATGACCTAAAGTCATGATGCAGCCTCAACTCCCATACTAGTCTAATGCTTACAAAACAACAACATTTAAAATAAGAAATGATTTTGTTTCTTTATTCATTGGCATGTATTCTTTCCTAATATCAGCTTTGTTTTGAGATAAGCAACACCATCGCATATGTACTCATCTATTTCTTCTTGTTTGTAAAATTAGGTTAAAGCAAATCACCCAATCTCCAGATTGGTCCAGCTCAGGCTGTCTGAAGCAAGCGCCAACTTTAATCCAACCTGGCCACGGGAGATTGGGGCCAAGACAACGTGCTTTACTACCTCAGCTGCTCCAAGTTCTCAAGCAAACAGCCTTCCCACGCACCTCTTCCCTATCGCTGGCATCCTGGAACATTACGATATTTTCTGTGTGTTTGCCGATGGATGATGGGCCCTCATTGCTATGCGAGTGCCAGATGAATCATAAACCTATACCATATGTCATCGCAATTTGCTGATGGGCCCAAGCTGTTTTGGTGGATATAAAATCCAGCGATTATAAATACTTTATCCTTAGTGAATATCAAAAAAAGTGCAAGAGATGGATGAGCCCAGTTTTTCTTATGGCTTTTAGAAGGGGTCAGTTGGTAAAAAAAAAACATCAACAATTTCCGAAAATTTTCGGGCTTAAAATAAGTAAACTAAATAAACAAACTGAACATGTAGGCTGATTACCTGCACTAGACACAAGTTGGGAATTACAAATTAATCTTGTCCTTGCTTGTTAATAATAAAGATTTTTACTGAAATTTGATGTTATATCATCAATATGTGGGTTTAGTAGTGGGAGAAACGTAATATAAACTAATACCACATTTAAATATTTGAATACATTAGAAATAGAGGGACAGTGCACTTCTATACAAGATGTGCGAATTCTCAAGAAAAAAAATAGCTTAAAACCGTAAATGTGGGGACACTTTGGATTTTACTAAACTACATCTATTCCTAATTGAGTAACAATACATATTCCTTTCTGTACTTTTTTCTGATCGTCATCACATTAACTTGTAAAACGATGTGAACTGACTTTTACGAGCAAGTGGAAGCTCTGAGACTGTGGAATGCATAATGCTAATAAAAAGCAGAACATGAGAACAGTCTGGACTGGGTTTCCCAAAAGCATTGTAAATTTATGATGGTCTTAATTGGGAGTGAGTGTGTCAGATGTGAAGCTAGTTCAACTGTTTATTAAGAATGATTTTTGTTCTATTTTGGGAATCTCAGTGCTAAAGCATTATTCACTTAAGAAGTTTTGAACAGTTTAGGCTGTAACATAAAATGTAGAAATGATGTTACAGTATGGCTAACAAATGTGTAATAAATAGCATCAAAAGACAAACAACCGCTGTAAACAAAGCTTTTATAGTAATATTTGGATTAAAATTATTACAATTTGGATTGAAACCTACTTGGATGCAACAATAAAAAAAAGTAAAATGAAAGTATAAAAAAACCAGATGTCATTAAGCAGACACTGTGTTTTAAAGAAGCACAGCCTAGTTTAATATAGGTGTAAAAAATATCCTAAATACTTTTGAATTCATTGTGACAGATGAAAAAATCCATTCATTCATCGTCTATTCTCGCTTATTCCCTAATTCCAGGTCACAGGGATCTGCTGGAGTCTATCCCAACCGTCTTTGAAAGGGCAAAAAGCAGGAGGGGTACAACCTGGGCAGGTCGCCAGTCCATCACAGGACCATACTCACACACACTCACACTAACTCCTATGGGCAATTTAGAATTACCAATCAACTTAATATACATGTTTTTTGGACTATGGGAGGTATACTATGGGAGTATATTTTAAATCAGTTTTAATAGTCTTTGTTCCATAATACAAAACACACAAAAATGTTTATTCAAAGTGGTCTGTTTACTGCCAATGCAGCACTGAAAATGATTCATCCCAACATTAACTTCCCCAGCTAGAACAAACTTCCACTATAATCTCTAACAGCTACTGGGCATGTTACAGTACAGTTTAACTGAATAAAATAGACACAAACAGACATACATTATGATTATAAAACATTCTACACTAATTACACCACTTTATTGTTGTGGCAGCATGCCACCAGACACAGAGGTTTTAGCCTTTTCTGCTCTTGGTCCTGGAAGTAAGGAGGACAGAAGACCTGTAGTACTTAGGCGTATAGGAGGGCACCTTAAAGACATACACAGGTCTGGGATTTAGGAAGGCCTTTACTATTCCTGGGGCAAAATCCAAGCACGATAGGAGGTTGAAAAATCCTGGTAGTCCAACATCTTAACCATGAGCCGCCACCACCACCATGGGCTTTAGACCGATGTCATGCGGAGGCGTTCCCATAGCATTTTTAAACCAGGTCAACATTCTAAAAGGGAACTTGATTTTAGACACCAGTTTATTTTAAACTTTTTTTGCCCCCTTGTTTGTTAAGATAAACTAACCTTTTTTTAAATCAGACCATAGGGTTATGATAAAGTTGAGAGTTTTGCTTGATGATTACAAAAAAAATGTTGGCTCAATTCTGTGTGGATTTAAATTTATATTTGAAAAATCTAAGAAAGTTTTCTATCTTACTTAATTGAAGTTCTTGGAGTTTAAGTGTGCTGGTAATATTAATTTGAGATGTTGTCCACTAAAATCAAATAAGTCATATTTGATTACTAAATTTTATAGCAAAATTTAATTTATATTTATAACCAAAACCCATCCACTCTACCCCAAATTTCTAGATAATTTGTGTAGTGTTTTTTTTTAATTGTTAATATATGTAAAATACACTAGTTACATTGATTACTCAGGCCAGTAACAATATGATTGGTTTTTATCATTGTTTTTGTTGTTATTGTTTGTAAGTCAGAGACTTTTATTAATTAAGACATAGAGACAGAGATTTTAGAAATCTGTGCCATTCTGAAACCTCATAGCTTGTGGTTTTGATAACTTTGGTTTCACTTTTCATTAGCGCTTATAAACCAACACTTCTGCTACAATCAGTACTGCTATAATTAAGTATTACTCCCACTAATAGTAAAATAGGTTTTTTCACATTATACTGAATGAATTCCTAACTCAGTAATGTAGTGGAATTTGAAACCATTATAATATTCATTTTCTCTTATAGTGGAATACGAATTGACCTGTCAGTGTTCAGTGACATTATCGTCTTGATATTAAACTCTCCTCCGATCTTCAGCTCTCAATTCTCCTGTTAAAGCCCATAACTCATGCTTCTAGAGCTAGCAGGATGGGACATACCCGCCTAGTTTTAATAAAGCAAGCCTAAAACTGTCTTTACTTTACCGCTTTATGGTCCGGAGCCATATTAATTCTTGGAGTGATGTAATTCAATCACTTTCATTGTTAAGAAATGCTTGCGATTTGTCTGATTGATTCCTTCATCCATCAATATTATGTACTTTTATACACTCAAGTGGGCACGGCATGGATTGTCCCTAAATGAAGCACATTTTAATTAAAGGTTGATTAGTAAAGACATTTAAGAGGTCAAATATAAATCTTATGAATTACTGACAAATTCAAACACGTCCTAATCTTATCCAAGTTTTTTGATTGCTGGAAAATTTCTCTAAAACTTAACTGATTGATTATCTACAAGTTTGTCCTTTTGACCTCCCATGAGTTCAGTTTTTAATGTGTTTAAATTCTTTGTGCAGCTGTGCGGTGTGTGAATGTATTCAGAAATAGTGTTATTGTGGCCAGACCTGGTATTTTTTAACTGTTTTTGAAGTTTTTAAATCTATAACGGCTATGTATTTTTTTCAGGATCAAATATATAATTCTGACGAAGAGATAACATAAAAAAAATATATAATGCTTTACTTTTTAGTTGTACTGTGGCAAACATTTAGGATTTTTCTTAAATGTTTAATTCTACAGAAGGTCAAACTTGAAGTCGACCCAACAAACCAAATTTCAAATAGAATTATTAACTAACTACTATTTTCTAAATCTTAATAAAAAACCTATAGTATTAGCACAGTTAACTTTAACTTTAGCTAATCTTTATAATTTCGGTAACAGTGTTAATTCAGGAATTTTAGAATAATGTTTGAATACTTTTACAAACTTTCAGGCAGTTCACTGTTTGTTACTGTATGTGTTGAGATGGCGAAATACCCACCTGCTTAACTTCTAGTATTTTGTATTTTATGCTTCAAATTTCTTGTAACATCTCATTAATACCACCTGGATACTTTATATAGCTTTATATATAACATTTCCTAAGCGAATAATGTTGCGGTAATTCTATCACACTAGACAATACCACTAATGTTAATAATCAAAAGTTTACTTTGAGTTGACTTTGCTCGTTTAAGAAAATAATCTAGTATAGCTTTAATTTAGCTAGCATTCCGGTGGTATGTATAGGTGGAAATAGACAAGAGGTTGGTGGTTTAATAGGACTCACATGACCCCTCACCCCAACCCTGGGGCACGTCAGGTGAGAAATAAAGTGAAAACAATAAGGGAGAGAGAGAGAGAGAACTGTTGAGGTTTTTTTGAGCAGGCGATAGGGCCCTGCAGGCAGCTCTCATTATCTGAAGGTCATCCTTTTCAAATCAACAGAACAAGGTGACATGTTAAAGGCTGCCCTGGCCAATCTGCCTGACACCCCATATTCAAATAAACAATAGTCTAATAACTGAGACAATAAGTAGTAAATAAAATGCAGTATTACTGTGCTTGCATGGGTTTACTCTGGGTAAATTGGTTTCCTCCCACAGTCACACCTGGGGGACATGTATGTTCGGTTCTAAATTGCCCATTGGAGTAAGTGTGCGTGTGGTTGTTTGTCTGTATGTGTCTCTATGATGGTCACAGCAGATCCCTGTGACACTGATTAGGAATAAGTAGGTTTAAATAATGGATGGGCGGATAAGGTTGTTATATCTAGTTTGTGTATACAATTTGTGGGTCTTCGAGAGATATGTGTAAAGCTACCATGATAGAGACAGACATTGAGCTGTTTACTAGCAATCTACAGATAATGAAACAAAGGAAATGTACCCTGTACCATTCAGTAGGCGCTTCTCCGGATCCTGGCATGTAACCCAATTAGCTTATAATTGATGTACTTTGAAATTCATTAACTCTCAATCCAAAGGCTGGCTTATAATTAACTGTCTGCTTTGCATCCAGCATTTTAAAGATGCCGCTGTTATTAAATCTGACTGAGGCACTATGGTAAAGCCCACTGCTCGCTTGCTCGCCCTCAAGAAGCCATAAATCAACTTCAGCACTGTCAAATCCATCGTGCTTTCGGTCAGGCCAGATGTAAAAACTGAATCTGAGTACAGAGAAGAAGATTATCATTATGACACAAGTATTTAATATTAACTAACTGTAATATAAATTTAACAGTGGCAGTTTGGTGGCCCTGGGATATTAACTTACAACCTTTTAAGCAGTAGTTTGAAGTCTTAATCACTAAGCTACCAATGTTTACCTTGTATATGTTGTTTTTGATCTTCTATTTAGACTATGAATGTCTTCATGCCATGTTTTTTAGAAGTCTGAACTATCACTTATACACATGTATAGATTTTATTTTGTGTAATAATTTATGCAGTTATACTTTAATTGATAATTACACAGGTATATGTCCTCTGGTCTGTCAGCAGAGACAATGTTGCTTGGCTGACGTGAATGTAAATTTGAAATAATCTGGAGTTAATGAATAAATATACTTTTGTCTGTATTGATATTTCTCAGTAAATACACAGGGAGAGAATAAATACATGGCCCGTAACTGAGAGGAATAGGATTTCTTTCTCTGCTTGGGGGAGTGGTGGCTTAATGGTTAAGGTGTTGGACTAATACCAGAAAGACCAGGGTTTGATTCCCAGCGCCACCACTGTGGGTTCCTAAGCAAGGCCTTTAACCCCCAATCGCTTAGTTGTATAAAACAGATAAATATTAGTCGCTCTGGATAAGAGCATCTGCCAAATGCTGTAAATGTAAATGCTTGGCCATATGCAGGACATGGAGGCAAAATATTTCATCATGAAAATTTTGGTCTCTTCAAACGAAATCCTCTCCAGGCAGAAAAGGAGCGAAAAGAAGATTAAAATAAACTATAGAATGTGATTGTATTAATTGTTTGTTGTTGTAGTTCCCAATGTTTACATTTTAAGATAACACATTTTAATTGGACCATTATCGCAGATGAACCAGGCTCTGTTACCACCCAGCATCAGCGCACAACTTCTAATTAGACACACCTGTTTGCAATCACCACTCACATCTATTTAAACACACTCCCCACTCACACACTGTCTGGTCTCAAACTAGATATGGACTCTTTCTAGAACTTTTCTGATTAATTTAGCAACAAACTCCTCATCCCTCCAGAATCTTTCTCCATTCTGCTCCATCATCCACAATATCCACTCTATCCACTATCCATCTATTGCTATCCACTGTGCCGTTGCTTACTGTGCTGTAAACAACTATGACCCCTCTGATTTATCTACATATTCTTTTCAAATTTCTTGTCTATCTTGGATGACTTTAAAATGCCGTGACTACGTGCACATTAGATTTTGTTCTAACTTCACAAAGCTTTTCTGTAGTTACATTTTTCCAGTGTCATATATGATGCATTAATATATATCAATATAATATATATTGTATTTTGTCAGTAAATGCTCTCTCTCTCTCTCTCTCTCTCTCTCTCTCTCTCCCTCTCTTCTCTCTGTTGCGTACTCCTCTTTTTCGTTAAAAACAAAAAAATCCTCATCAGCCTCATTCATATCACTCCTTCTAGAGGCTTCTTCCTTTATTCAAAAACCCACCCTAAATTTTACACCCCTGACTCGACATAATCATAATTAAAAATCCCGCCCAATTGTTTATTTTTAAGTTTTGTAGGCCAGAAAAAAATTTAGGTTTTAATCTTTTTCTTATTAAATTTGTATTTTATTTTTTACAATTAATATTTTTTATTTTTTTCTCATAGAACTGTTGGCAAAAACATTTTTCAAAGCTTTTTGTATATTATATAAAATAGAATGAATGCAAATTACACTTTGTGCCGCACTATCATTTGTTTCATTTATTTGTTTATTATTAAATATTATACTATTTTATAAATATAATGATTATAATATTTATAACAATAATTATTTAAAGTATTTATAATATGAATAATTATGTATACAGCTGTGAAATAGACATATAGTTTATTTTTAAAAAATTTAATTCTTTTCACATGATTTAAAGATACATTTTGGCTCTGTCTCACTCTTTCGCTCTCTCTCTCTCTCTCTCTCTCTCTCTGTCTGTCTCACTCTCTCTCCGAGGGAGTTGTATACTGTGCCATCTTGCAGATGTCTTAGTACAAGTGTCTCCACAGTGACTCTACAGGATTAGAAGGCGATTCTCTTTTCACTGTGATAGATCTCCAGAGACACGCAAGGCGCTGGGGACAGTTCAGCATCTGCTTCTCTTATACAGCTGAACCATCTCAGACAGACCTCCTCCAAACATACCACACCCTGTGAATCATCTTAACAATAAGACTACAAATGTAATGTTCCACCATTATCATGCTTTCTGCAGACAAGTGCGATGTTTTTTGCTATACAGGACATTCCTACTATACGTCTTCTCATAAATAGAAAGAGTTATTTAATGTGCATCATAAATCATACAGCAACCACTGGTTGCTACTAAACATATACTGTACTATGCTACCACAGCTGTGTGAGAAACAGACAAACACTTGTCCGCCACAGGGCATATTTTATAATCACGCCAACATTCGCTCTGACCACAGGAAGCAAAGAAGCCTACTTCAGCAGTCTGAAGATTTTCGAGACTCATTGTTGTTTCATTGGAGGACACTGTTTTCAGTCCTTTACATGATTCCTGATGCTAGATCGAATAGGACAGGCAGTCCTGTGGATTGTCTCCAGGAGGTAGAGGAAGGGATAAAAAAGAGTAAGAGAGGGTAAAAAGTGTCCTCTCTGCTTGTGTCACAAAGAGAAGGGCTGACATTTACAGTATGTGACAGTGTATGTCCTGAGTGGAAGGCTCCCTGCAATATTAATTCTCATCTAAAGCAGCTAAGGCTGAAAATATAAAACATTGAACAAAACAGCTGCCATGGATCTTCTACTGTACCAAACACACACACACTCACACACACACACACACACACACACACAAGCTCTGTTCTTTTCCCAGCATGAATGTTCTAAAATATTCTTGAGGGTTTTAAGACTGGGTCCAGTTTTACACAAGCAGTAATTCATCTTCAGCACTACACTTTATTTGTATAGTATAAAATAAAAGTGTAGTTTAACATGGAACTTTAATCGGCAGGTTTAAAATTGGAAAAAATACTCAAATTCAAGTCTCATTCTTGCGACTGAAGCTAATCTCATCTAGAAATTGTGGACATGTACCTAAGAACTAAATTAATGTCATTTGGCAGACGCTCATATCCCAAACTACTTATATTTATCTTATTTATACAACTGAGTAATTGGGGGTTAAGTGGTGCTGGGAATCGAACCAGGTTAGCAGTCCAACACCTTAACCATGAAGCTACTACTTCCCTAAACCCCAACTAAGAAGTGCTGATGTCATTATTAAGACTGTTTTGTGTTCACACTTATTTGATTTTAAGTTTTTTAGGGTGAAGTTTTTTAGCTGAATATCATAACTAGCCAAGTCCACAACACTATTGTTAACATAAGAATAAAAGAATTAAACAGTAGCTAAATGCTACGTCGAGTAGATAGCAAAGTTTTCTAGTACACTACCTATTAATAAACTGACAAGTTCTTTTAATCCAACTTAATTAATTAGCTGTTACATAGTACAAATTAGTCCTCAAATTCAAGAAAATAACTTTAGGCAACTGTTATTCAAAACTTTATTTTTTTAACTGCTGGCCCACAATTTTTTTATCCCTTTAAAGAACCAAAGATGCAACAGATCATAAAAGCGTTAAATATATTCAACAGTTCAAGAATATAAATTCATCAACCAGTGTAATTAATGTTTATTAATATTGTTGTCACTTTTCCCTTAAACAGTAATAGGGATATCATTCCTGAGCCTTTGTGACTTTATGAACTGATTCCATCTCAAGCCACTTTCCTTCCCATCTGACATTCCAGCAAAAAGAAATACAAGCCTCCCAGGCAGAACAGAGACTCCATGAGAAACACTCCTATTTATTTAAGACAGGAGGGAAATCCTGGTGGTGTAAAAAAAAAGGTCCCCTCTAATTTTTAGTGACATATTAAAAGAACACACAAGAAACAGACTTGCTGAGAGCGAGTCTCTCCCAGGAACCGACCCCCACAGAGTCTCCAGGTGGCACTACAAGCTTCCCGCTCACTAAGTGTCAGTGACAGATTCGAAGGCAAATGGGCCTGAATAATTGATCGGGACCGGGCTAGCGGTGGAGCGCGGCTTGCTAATGAAGAGGAGTGCATCAATTTTACAAGACCAATTAGCAACAGGAGTAATTACACTTATTGCTTTTTATAACATCACTTCCCCCTTGCATACTACTGCACACTTGCTGTTTAAAAGCATTAAGTGATCATAGGCTAGTCTTTAATTGAGACTGGGAGTTTGCACACATCTTAAATTCAGTCTGACTCATTTACGTGATTTCCCTGAGTAAAGGCACCCTATTAAAATTATTAATTGAGCTTGAATAAATAAATATCTTGATTAATTAAGAAAGAACAAATTAGCAGTTCGTGAATCAACAGCTTCCTTTTAAAAAAGATAAAATTCTTTATAGTTGATGTAAGTGGGAAGTGGAGGGGGAGTGGTGGCTCATGGTTAAGGTGTTAGACTACTAACCTGAAGATTGTAGGTTCGATTCCCAGCCAAGGCACTACTGCTGGGCCCCTGAGCAAGGCCCTTAACCACCAATTGCTTAATTGTATAAATAAGATAAATGTAAGTCGCTCTGGATAAGGGCGTCTGCCAAATGCTGTAAATGTAAATGTAATTTGAACAGTCTGAATCAATAATTTGCAATAGACAGGCATTATCTGACTTCTATCATGTTTACATCCTACAAAGTTTTACTAAAGTTGTTTTTATTCCATCCCATAGCCGTGTACTTGTAATTGAGTAAGTCTTTTTGCCTGTATTACAGTCTGTATCTAAATTCATGGATATTCACCATCCAAGATCACGTGGAAGAGAGTTTGCTTTGTGCCCTATCTCACAAACTGGTGGCAACAGGCCAGCATGCAAGGTGTTAGACTAATACCTGAAAGACCGTGCTTTAATTCTCAGCACCAAGCCACCATTGCTGGCCCCCTGAGCAATTCCCTTAACCCCCAATTGCTCAGTTGTATAAATAAGATAAATATGAGTCGCTCTGGATAAGGGCGTCTGTCAAATGCTGTAAATGTAAATATGGGTTTATGGCAATTCCAACCAGATATGTACTATTATTCGTAGTCATATTATAAATAATAAATACTAACCATACAGCTTGTAAATATTAATTGGTCCTAAACCTTAAACTGATAGCGATCTGCTCATTTTTTGCCGGAAATAAATCTGTGGCATGGATGAGCACTTAATATCCTCTAATATACTCAAAATTTTCAATTGCCATATTGTGCTTTCTTTTCTGCATATTTTTTCCCTTAATCTCACACACATTTGCTAAAGAAAATTAGCTTAGCAGGGTGCGTTGCTGCTTGTGTTTGTATAGCATTACTTCCTGGTCGATGATGCCACCCATCTATGCAATTCTGCTTTCTGAATTGTCAGATTACACGTGCAAATTTTATAAAACTTTTCGACGCAGCTCAAGTTCCTGAAGGAGAACAGTGTGACAAAAGGACATATAGACAACATTAAATCTAACAATAAATGCATACTGTCACGATTTCGGCCTCCCACCACCAGTGGGCCTTGTCACCGGAATACTGGCCTCCATCTAGTACTTCTGGTATCATTTCCTGTTTGGCTAGTTACTTAAGCTAGTCATCTAGACTCACACTTTTGTGTTGTTTTGCTATGTGACATACCAAGCGTTCATTCTGTCTGCCTGCTTTCTCGGTTTTTGAACTGCCTTTTCATGTTTAATAAACCTATAAAGCTATTTTCTACAATATGCATTCTTCCTCGTCTTACACATACATAGTATAATGTGATGTTCGGTAATCAATAAAATTTGTAATCATTAATAAACTGCTGCAGTAAGTGGGCCTATTAATTATAACTAAACCTATTTTTTTAAACATGAAGCATTAATACTAAGCACGACAGTACAATGAGCAGCTGGATTACAAACTATCAGCCATGTTGTTTCTTTACAGTATTCTATGTTAAAGTTATTCAACTTATTTGGTTGCACTGACTGCCCTGCTCTGATGGCCAGTATGATACTGCATTTCATAGGCTCTGTACATGTACCTTGCACAATGACAATAAAGTTGAATCTAATCTAATCTAATCTAATTTGACTGTGAATATAGAAAATAATATAGAAAATATACATAATAAATAATCAGTATTTAAATAAAGATCATCCATAGGGGGTGATCATATGCGAGTAGCCTAGGCCAGCTAAAAGTTTTACCTAATGATGGCAAAGCAGGAACAAACTGATTGCTTCATTTAAACCATGTGAAATGCTTAGGAGGTGTCACAGTCTGAGAATGAACTTACAGTATATGATGCTTAGAAGAGGAAAATCAAGACCTCGCTCACACTCAGCTTGGACACTGGAAAGCGATCAGTGCCGGCAATTTGCATCTATCATCTGCAATTTGAAACTGGTCCATCACATCTGCTGTTTGCCCAGCTTCTGGCTTCCCTCCTAAGAGACTCCAGAAATGAACTATTAGCTTGTGCCTTCACCTCGTTCCACTGGAATGACTGAATATTTAACCGATTCAGAAATATTGCCCAAGACGATCAATTGAACCTGGCACTACCTAAATTGTGTTAATTTGTAAACACTGAGTGCAGTTTACTGGAGGAGACGCTCGTTAAGTGAAGGTGAAAATGGGATGGGAAAGTGGGCGGGGTTATGAGTTTGAGCTATATTGACTTCTGCTCTAGGTTGAAATCAAGATTCTAACAACAATTAACGGTGTAATCTACAAATTTTAAAATAACATTTACATCTATAAACTTTATAATTTATTTGTAATTTTTTTCTAGAAATTAAAGTTTTACTAAAGTGTCCAAACCATTATTTGCACATTATGGAAGTGGGTTTAGTTAAACTCATATTCTTCCAAATGTGGACCAAAAAAAATCACTTAACAAAACCAGGCAACTGACGTTTAACAGAAGTGTGAAAATCTGAGTTCCAGTCATGTGTTGTGTGGGATGCCTGTTAAAACCATGGCATAGCAGCAGTCCAGCTCCAGCTCACATGAAGCGATCTGGCTCTAAGGCAAGCCATTGTCCTCTTGTCCTTTGTGTTGCCTTAGCACATTAATGAAGTCATTATCGTTGATAAGAAAGTAGGCACTGAGGCAGAGTAAAGAATCTCTGCTTCTCAAATGTACTGGTGTTATAGGTTTTACTGGCTAGTTTTCCATTGCCAGTAGATTTAACTTCTTTTTTATGGTTTTGAACAGCACAATGAAATAGAAATCCAGCACAGAAATGATGATATATTTATCTGTCTGTCTGTCTGTCTGTCTGTCTGTCTGTCCAAATGTTGATGAAATTCTATTACTTAGAAACCCCAAAATGCAGTTTAGTCTTGAATTTATCTTCGGTTTATGTTAGAACTGAAGATGGTGTTTAACCAATTAAACATGGGAAGAAATTATATGCCGACAAACGTTTCTTTGAAATACTTTACTATAAAAGCATTGATTGTAATTAGTGTTTTTTTTAAATCCCTATTTAATTCCTAGAGTCTTGCTTTAAAGTGTTTTGTGCCAAATTTACTTTTATTTTCTGTATAGATCTGTCGATAGAAAGCACATTGCATGATAGAGTATATATAGAGTGTGTATTACATCTATACGTATTATTAATCATTATTGTAGCTGGTGTTAAATAAAATGGTAGCGCTTTGTACTGGTGCATTTGTAAAAATGATGATCATGCTTGAGCTGACTGACCACACTGACATGGTTGAGTTAAGCTTCAAAGCCAGACTTGATACCTTATACACAGTGGCACGGTTAATCACTCTCCTCTTTGGCCTATTCTCTCTGCCCTGCTTTATCCTTGCACATCTTATTTGAGAGAATTAGGAAGAAATCAATCATTCGTCAGTGCTGTTACATGATTTTGTCTTCAGGCTATTCGGGAATGGGGAGAATCATGTGAAGTGTGCAGGAATGTAAAGTGACGCAGGTTGAAGCTCTGGTACTTTCTCTGACAAACAGACTCCAATTTTTCCCTCAGGCCTTTTGTCTATTATTCTTGCAGTATTTACTAGTAAAAAAGGAGTAAAAGGGATCAGGTAACTCCAACTGGAACTCCAACTGCAAGTAAATGATAGAGTACAATTAAGTCAGTCATGTATTATTTTTGATCTACCTGTCTGCATGCCGGCCTGCTTGCCTATCTATCTATCTATCTATCTATCTATCTAGCCTATCTCAGCCGTCTCTGAAAGGGTGAAAGGCAGGAGGGGTACACCCTGGACAGGTCGCCAGTCCATCATAAGGCCACACACACACTCACTCCTATGGGCAATTTAGAATCACCAGTCAACCTAACATACATGTTTTTAGACTGTGGGAGGAAACCAGAGAACCCGGAGTAAACCCACGCAAGCATAGGGAGAACATGTAAACACCACACAGAAAAACCCCTGCCCGGGAATCAAACCCAGAACCTTCTCTTCTTGTTGTGGGGCAACAGTACCACTAAGCCACTAAGCTGACCACACAACAATGTAATTATTGATTATAGTTTTGTTATGTTTTTAGTTCTGTTGTTTCTTAATATCATTGTACTACAATACAATGGCAATGAAAAACATTCCATTCTATTATATTGCACTCTGACCTTAATATAGTAATTGCACCATGGCAGTTTAAATGCAGCCTAAACAACGGATTTATGTTCATCCTCTTTACATAGTGAATCTTATAACGGTAACTTAAATGTCATTTGTTGTTATCTAGCTTGCATGGTGATTTAGTATATCAGGTAATGGATTTATTAAACAAGTGTGAGACCCTGTATTACTTTATACAGTAAGAACATCTGTGAGAGGAGAATACTGACTCCACCCAGTAGAGGGCGCTTTCACCTACTGAGTGCTGTATGAGGCTGAAGCAGCTGCTAGACATTCTTTGAGTCATGGTCACAATTCAAATTCTGCGGGGATTTTTTGTGTGTGTCTACAGAATTGGAGCCTATTCTATTGTGTAACAGTAGATGTTTTCTTAAAATTGGTTAATAAAAACACAAAACTGAGCTGACATGAAAAGAAACTTTTAGGAGAAAACAGATGATATAATTATTAATTAATTAAGCTTTTCTTTATATCTACATGGCTTTATAACATGAATGATGAAGACCTGACTTCTAACCTTTCTTATGCATAGTCTTATTTCAACCTGCTTCATTTATTTTCATGCACATAATAACTTATATCTACTTAAATGTGGTGTAATCTATACATACCGAAAACACACAAACATACCAAAAAACGTTAAATAATAATTGGAAATTAATACGAGCTCAGACAAAAGGATAACCCAAAAATACATTTATCAGTATAGCCTATTTAGAACATACTTAAGGATTTTGCACACTGAGGTCCGAAATTTTCGTTTGCTTGCTGAAGTCACATGTTTAAAACAGAAGACCACCAACTTTGGTAGACGTATTGTTCTTGAACAGAGACTGGCATGTCTCATATGTCTAGGGTATGGACACAAATACACACACACAAACTGCAGTACTGAAAAAAAGGTCTCGCTGGTTCTAAATTATCGAAACACCTCTCAAAATGCGCTCTATGGAGGCAATTTTTTTTTGTGCTGGACAAACCTTTAGGTCGTATACATTTTTTAGCATGCAAATTCTGTATATTTTACATACATTTACTGTTGTCTAAATCCTATAACTTATAATCTTATTTACATGAATGTTATTGTATCCTGTTTGTCTACAGAATGAATAATGCAGTTGCTAATCAAATAGACAAAAATGTCACTGTATTCAACATTATGCAGAATAAATTAAATAAAAGAATGCATCACTTTTATAATCTCTGTTTTTCGTCGTGCAAACATTTTTTTTTAAATATATAGTTATTCATTATTGGGGGGACACATACTAATGAAAATGTGATTCTTTCGGTATGTCTTTGTACTAAATGTCATGTGCTGTGCTGAAAACAAATTTAAGTTTCTCAGCTTGCTAACGAGAGATTTGCTTTTATACTTTAATAGATTCTTATAGATGAGTGTTGGTTTCATGTTAATCTTAACCCTAACCCTCATGATCGCTAGAAGAAGTCATTAATATACATGAGTGTATATAAGTTTATAATGCCCAAAATCGAATTTAGTAGTAGTAAAACAAGAGGTAAAGCACATTTCTCCCCTACAGTCTTTGAGTTCATCCTAATAGCCGGTTGTACAGGTAGAATGCAATAAGGGGTCATTTGAAATATCATTGTATCACCATTATTTACTTTTGTCAATTTTAGGTCAAATCAACCAGAGCCTAATCGTTTGTAATATAAATATGGCTTTTTAAAAATGGATGATTTAGCCCTGAGCGGGAGCAGTGTTAAAGCAGATTGGACTGGGTAAAATATGCAAGCTGAAAGCTGGGTAGCAATCTATGATGCCAAAGCTCCTTTGGCAGATAGAAAAGCCACATAAGTCCATTGTCACTCAGCTTGCTAAACAAGAATAAGCCTGCACAATGCATGAGAATTAAAAATGGATATCCATTTAAAAATGATGCCTAAAATCCTGTGTGGGTGTTTTACATGTTTCAGACCAGATTAAGAGCAAGAAATTTGGGTTATCCCATGATAAGCCAAGCTCAATTCCTTTTCACAATGGAGATTTTTTTTCTCTCCTTACACCAATAGTCTGTCTGAATTTATTTGCCAGAAAATTTGCATATGTCCTTGGTAAATGAAATGAATGCACTTTGTTGTCTTATTTATTATGAAGTTGTTAGCAGATTTTGAAAGTCACAAATAGAAGAGGCAAAACAAAGCACCGAGGAAATTTTTATTGTGATCAATTTGCTTTTGTGAACAGTTAATCATGATGTATGTATTATTCACACAATACTTCATAATGCACTAATGGCCATTTGTTTAGATGGTGCTTAACTGTAAGCAAAACCCATTTGTATTTGTTAGTGCATATGGGTCATTATCCTACAGTCATTTGTCAACGCTATGGAATTTTCTTCCCAGCTTCTTAAAAGTGGAAGCTTATGACACTGGCTTATCCTCAGTTCTTTGTAGGTTGAACAAAGACCAACATGCGAATTCTGTTAATTTTCTTTTAGTATTACATTTTAGGGGTTTTTTATGTATACTGTATTTGTGTTTTAGAAACATTATTCAATTTTACTGTATAGTGCACCAACGATGTAGTGTATGAATAATATGACCATAGTTTCTTTATTTCAAGTCTTAACTAGGGTTCTTTGGCTTTTAAAGGCTTTGCTATGCTATAATTTTTAATAATATTCTATACGATTTATCAGTCTTATTAGTATTTCTTAGTTTTCCTGTTATCACACTCATAACCCATAATAGGGAATTGGTAGTGCAGTGGTTAAGGTGTTGGATTGCTAATGGGAAGACCGTGGTTCGATTCCCAGCACCACTAAGTTGCCACTGCTGGACCACTGAGCAAGGCCCTTAACCCCCAACTGCTCAGTTGTATAAAAGAGATAAATGTAAGGTTATAAATGTCAGAAAATCGAAATCTACAAACTGATGGTAGAAGTTAGCATTATACAGTACCTTGAATAATTAACGAATAAATCACAGAACCATAATTTAGGAATAAATCACATCCTTATTACACTTTTAATAATAATACTTCCAACATAATTTTAATATACAGTATACTAAAAAAATGCACTTATGTCATAATAAGAGTCATCTTTTATCTTATAGACGTTAAGTCACACTCGAAATGATAAATAATTAACCAATAAATAAATAAATATCCTTGCCTGACAGGATATAGAGGACAAATGACAAGTCTCCAAAAGGCACTTAGGAGGTCTTTTCCCTTTACTTTGCCCCTCTGTTCCCTTGCTACCTGAGAAACCCCCTTCTATCTTCCTCAACAGCACAACAGACGCCTTATCAAACGTGACTGATTGCCGTAATCTGTACTCTGGGCAGCCATTAAGCAAATTACCTGAATCATTGCAAGGATTAGTCTCATTAACACATGATTAGCATCAAATTAAAATAATGAGTGTTTAACTTGTGATGTCTTCCAGTTGTTTGGACAGCTTGATCAGGCACACCAGGCTTGCTGAGAGCTGCTTTTTGTTTGAAAACATGACTACATGAGGTCACTGGAAGGTCCATAAGGACGAGTTGGTAGTTTACATTATGCTGGAATGTTTAAAATAACCAGTTATGCTAATATAATACTTTACACCAGTAATGATTAACAGGAATTATTTACACTAAATCCTTAGACCGAATGGACTCAATCTTATTTATATAACAACTTCCAAGCTTCAGGTTTGGATTATGAGTGAGTTGATACTGTCAGTTTATGAGGTTTGTGAAGAAATTGGCATTTTAGTTCATCTTGATGTTGTTTAGTGGGGTTAAGGTCAGGGTTCTATAGAGAAAGGTTCTTTCTCTACAACCATAACACACTATACTACTTGTCAGAACAGTGTTCTTTTAGTTCTTGGTGTTAGAAACACTAATTTTGGTGTGCTCGTAAGGTGCTCCAACTTTTGGTTATATAATGTATCTCTACACAGACACACTTGACAGCCATTAAACATAAATTGGACATTTGTAAATCATAATATGGAGGTAAATATATACATAGACATGTGGTCACTTAGAGATTTATTTTTGATGCACCTATGCATGTTCTGCTGATTCTTATGGTGCACCATGTGTAGCAGATAACAGTACCCCAGGAGCAATGGAATGCAGCTAAAAAAGTAGATACTAGAAGCTAGAACCTTTTTTTCTGACTGGTGACCAACTTAAGAATCCTGTTCATGATCATATTGGTTATAAAGCATATACAATAACGTCTTATGCCTGAGTTAAGCGGAAATAAATACAATTTTAATAAAAATTACATTAATTTAATACAGTTTACCAATCCATTAAGAATTGTTTACAAAAACACAATGCATTTGATGTTGTGTACACAGTAAACCAGAGTTAGTGTAATGTAGTGTAGCAGAACAGCATTAGTAAACTGATACAACATTATGTGATGTAAACTGTGGCATTGTGGGAAGTGGTGGCACAGTGATTAAGGTGTTGGACCTGCTAAATGAAAGACCAGGGTTTGATTTCAAGCACAAACAAGTTACCACTGTTGGGCCCCTGATTAAGACCCTTAACCCCCAATTGCTCAGTGTTATAAAAGAGATAAATGTAAGTCGCTCTGGATAAGGACGTCTGCCAAATGCCATAAATATAAATATATAAAAAAGCTATTTAATACAAACTGTTACGCATAACTATTTATGAGCGATCATGTCTGGCAGTATACTAATTAAATGTATGTATAATGTGTTATAAATATTTATATTGCATCATGAATGCTGATTGTTTTTAGTTTTCTTACAACTGCATATTTTTTTCACATTTTTGCGCTTTTGGACAACAATGAATTTTAAGTTTTTTTAATGATAAAAAAACCCCCCAAAAAATCCACTTTTGTGTTAATTTTTGGCTCATAATTTCTTTATGAATTGCAGTTCTGACCTGGATTGTAAACCTATACCCTGTCTGAACAATGCATCAGAAGTCTTTTAAGCCTTTTTAATAAATAAAAAAAACATTCAACGAAAGTATAAGTTACTAGGAGTCTTAGTAGATAAAAGTAAATAAAAAAATAAAAAAATAAGTAGCTTGTATGCATGTTATGACTATTACATCGTATGAATCCCTTTGAACCCTTTGAAGACAGCAGCCGGAAGGTGTAATGTACCTTCTGCTTTTAGCTTAACAGAAGATTTTGTTTAATTCCCAAAACTGTGCATTATGGTACCATTAAGCAAATAATAGTTAAAACCACTAATGCTAACCTGCTGTCAGGGGATCATACTGTACTCTGCAATGGAATTACATTTTATCCTGCTAGTGCCACATCCTTATATATTATATGTGGCCAAGCACATCTTCAGCACACATGATAAGATCCTGAGTAAAACTCCCTCGCGTGAGACTGCTTTAGAAATACTTACGATCTATCATATTGCACATGGTATTATATTAACATCTATCCATCCATCTTCTATACCCGCTTATTCCCTAATTCGGGGCCACAGGGATCTGCTGGAGTCTATCCTGGCCATCTCTGAAAGGCCAAAGGCGGAAGGGGTACACCCCGGACAGGTCGCCAGTCAGCGACAGGGCCACACACTCACACACACTCATATAAGCAATTTAGAATCACCAATTAACTTAACATACATGTATTTGGACTGTGGGAGTAAACTGGGGTACCCAGAGAAAACCCACACAAGCACAGGGAGAACATGCAAACTCCACACAGAAAGGCCCCTGCCTGGAAATCGAACCCAGGACCTTCTTGCTGTGGGGCAACTGTGCTAACCACTAAGCTGCATATTATATTAACAAAAATATTGTAATTAGTGTGCAATGGGGACTTTGTATATAAAACAGTAATAATGTCTTTGTGTCAACATTTTTTTGTAATTATAAGAGATTATATCTCTCTATAAAGGAAGAAATATCAGTTATATACATAAAACACTTTCACAACATTATTCATTGATACTCAGCACTTTTTGTTTTCTCACACCATCATGACCAAAGCAGGAAATTATGATAAGTCAAGTGCCCTGAAAGTAAAATAAAATAATCATAAATTAAAGTATCATTAACTGAAGGTAAAATGTTATGAAAAAGGGGGTACGTTAAACCCCATATAATCTACATAATTTCTATCTATAGTCTGATTCACATTAACGATATAATACTAGTGTATAAAAAATAACACTCACTTAGTTTATATAAAATCTTATAAACTCCTGCATTCTTGCTGTAATTTAAAAAAAAATAAAACACAAGTCATGTGATTCTGTAATGACTGGTTAAATTATAAAGTTTAATTATAAAGAAAATAAGCCAAGAATATTTATTAAACTGCTTGATTATTAATTAGAAATCAATTATCCTATATTTAAACGTAGTTATTTAATGTTCTAGAAAGTATGCTTTTTCTACTTTTTCAGAAAATTATACTAAAGTATGTTCTAGGTGTACTAATTAACCCAGGAAATGTTATTGTGAACCGTATGACAAAAGATTAGCATAAAAGTAACACATAAACACATCAACTATAAGTGATTAATTCTCTTTTCCTTTCTTTAAGTGTTCAAGAGTCTAAATTAAAATGAACCAAAGCAAAAAGAAAAAAAGTCTTCCAGTAGACACCCCTGTCCTAAAATTTTAAATGCTGGGGTTTGATGAGTTAATGAACTTCTGATTAGCTTTAGAGTAAAAAAAGGCTCTCTCCAAGTGCAGCAAATAGCCAAGGGCAATAGCTGATAACTAATGTGTAGAATATTGCAATTAGCATAGCCAAGTACTTACAGGGATCAAATTAAAAAAATCATTAGCACACACACTTAATTAAGAAACACTTTTTGAGTTTACATGATAAATTATGACACCTATTAAATCTTCCGTTACAGGCCGTAATGACTTCTTCGCTTCTGGGCAAATGAACGTTTCCTCTTGAAATCCTCTAAGGACCTGCAGTATTTGTTCGATCCACGTTAAGAACTAAAGTTGGCCTACAAGGGATTTACTGTAGTGATGCGTTCAAGTAATAGAGCTGATACTTTTTTTATTGATTTTAAAGTTGCATTTTAATTTTGTTAGGCTGATAAATTAACTTTAAACAGCTGTTCCTTCATCGAGTCTCAAACAAAGTTAGCAAGGACATGGTTGGGGTAGCACCGGATAATACAGTGGATAATGAGCATGGTTAGAAGCCCCTAATTGGTAAACAACACACCCCACATTAAAAATAAACAACACAATTAAAGCATTTTTATATTTAAACATTGAGTATAACATTCATTCATTCATTCATTCATTAATTCATTCAGCTTCTATACCCCCTTATTCCCTAATTCGGGGTCACATGGATCTGCTGGAGTCTATCCCAGCCGTCTCTGAAAACACGAACGGCAGGAGGGGTACACCCTGGACAGGCCGCCAGTCCATCACAGGGCCAAACACACACTCACACTCACTCCTATGGTCAATTTAGAATCATCAATCAAATAAATATACGTTTTTGGAGTACCTGGAGTGAACTCACACAAGCACAGGAAGAGCATGCAAACTCTACACAGAAAGACCCCTGCCTGGAAATCGAACCAGGGCCTTCTTGCTGTGAGGCAACAGTGGTAAGCCACCACTAGACCACTGTGCCACCCACTATTGTAAAAATTTCTCCCCACCCCTTTTGCCACCCTCAGTATGATTTTGCAGTGGGAAATCATTAGTGCCTCCCAAAGATTTTCTGTGGCCTCTTCTAGCTGCACCAAATTTTCTGGGGAAGCCACTGCCCTGCTCGTAACTGTTTATAACTGCTTATAACTGTACCCTAATGTAACCTTTCTTGGTATATGTAACCTAAAGCATTGGCTGATTTCACTTGTGCATAACATATAGCTTCAATACAACTTGATGTAAGCTCCTCCTAGCTCTGGCAAATTTTAAAGGTGTATAAGGTTTATCATGGCTTGCACACTGTATGCCATGGGACCCACCAATTTAGAGGCTCAAGTAACTCAAGAATGTGTTTGGTGTAATATCTAACCAGTTTCCTGTAGTTTCTTTCATTATTGTGTAAAAAAGTAATATAAGACAGCATCCCCGATGCAAACCCTATTTTTTAATACTGAAGCTGCATCATGTCTTCTATGGCTTCTGCTTCCAAGCTGATACCATTTGATATGACAAATATGCGCATCCTAACATAATAAGAGCCTCATTTTCCTCACCTTTTGGGCAAATATTGGCACATTGCTGAAAAAAAATCCCCAGTAGAGGCAGCAGGAGTGGTACACGGCGAGGTTAAATTAAGCATCAACATGGCCGCCATCGCTCACTTTCTATTCGTTAAATAAGTAGCCAGAGTCTGAAGCCATGACTAAATTATTAACTGTGTATTTCATAACGTTAGTGACAATATGCTAACGTGTTTTTTTCCCATCCTGTCTCCCTGCCGGGAACAGATGGCTCCTTTTACTTTATTTTCCACATCAAGTATGATTATTTCTTTGTGCCAAAAGCCACCTGCCGTTCCTTGGTCTCCGCACTAATTATTTATGTTGGTAACACACAGCAGGACTTGTTATCAGTTGGATGGTGTCTTAATAAAGGCAGGCACATCAACATATTGACATCGTGTTCAAGGGGAAAAAATTTAGCACAGGCTGCTGGGACGGTGGGTGCTCAAGAACAGGCCGTTTGCCAGCAAAAACGCAAGATGACCTCCTTTTGTTTCTCCACTCGCTCGGCCCTTGTTCTGATCCATGTGATAATAATTAGGTGAAAGCCTATTAAAAAGTCAAATAAGGGAGAATGCATTAACATTGACTTCAGACCCAGATGATTGTCCTGCTTGTGGTGTGACAGAGAAGGACAAAGTGTCCAACTGCTTGGTGAAACTTGGGGAAAAACATCCTTCCAGTGTGTGTGTGTGTGTGTGTGTGTGTGTGTGTGTGTGTGCTCTTAGTGCATCTGAACATTTTGGGTTTAAGCTACAAGTACCAATTAAGTTCAATATTTGACGAATTCCAAAGCATTCTGTCTGATTGCTAGGGCAGTTTTAATCAGCCCGTCTCAAAGGTAGAAAACTAAAATAGAATAATTAAACACTCTCTACACTTTAATACATTAGGGGAACAAAATGAATACACTGTAATTTCGGTTTCATTATTATTCCCTGAAACATGCTTCAAAGCATCAAGCAATTTTTCTCATAAAAATTGATGCTTTATTTTAGAAATATTCAGAACTTTTGCCATTAGGAGATAACCTAGTTTTTCAACCCAAACATGACCAAAAAAGTCATTAGTCAATTGTCCAACTGCTCCCATATGTAATATGTTTTATCACCCTTTTAACAACATATACGGGCTACAGTTCCCACATAAGAGCTAGGTTTTTGTGAGGTTTTTAAAAACGCTATTGTAGGCTTAGACAATGCATCAGCTCCCCCTCCCCAGTGAAACTCTAATAGCTTTTAGGATTAAAAATATGGTCCTTGCATTTAATTACATATTGCCATGGAGAGGTTTAACCTTGTGGTGCGAGGAGAGAGTGCTAGTGCTGACATATTACTGCAGAGAAGGACCGAGGGCCGGAGCAGATGTACCCTTCATCATTAGAGAAGATTTTAAGGTAGCTTAAGAATGGCATCTGTTACAGAAAAAAAGGGTGGAATTTATTTAGTATGACTTAACGACAAATTGTATTAAAAGAGGGGGAAAATTAAATACACATCTCTCTCAAAAAGTCATCGCATCTACAGAGGATGACTGCAATAATGTATAGTGAATACAAGGATTAACTGATTTTTATATAGCAATAGCAAAAATTTACATTTTCTATGAAGTCTATATTCATAAAATAATAACAATAATGTATTAATAAATCTTTAGGCTACTGTTATTTATAGATTAATATTAAAGCTTTATGAGGCATTACATTGTTTTAATGCCTAACTTAAAATAATGCTACAGACAGTTGTAATAGAAAATTGGTGGCTTATGGTTAAGGTGTTGGACTACTAACCTAAAGATTGTGGGTTTGATTCGCAGCTTCACCAAGCCACCACTGTTGGGCTCCTAAGCAAGGCCCTTAACTCCTAATTGCTCAGCTGTATAAAGTCACTAAGGGCGTCTGCTAAATGCTGCAAATGTATAATAAGTTTGTAACAATTGTGTTTCATGTTCTGTTTATTTCATGTTATGATCGTGTTTATTTTATATAGCTATGTTTTATTTTTATATTTATCGTGTTTATGTTTATCTTGTTTTAAGTTTGATCATGTTTTATGTTACAGGTATACGTTCATGTTCATTTCATATTTTATGTTCTGCTCTTGTCTCTTGTTTTAGTTTATATCACGTCATGTTCTGAGTTCATCTTGTTCCTGTTCTTGTTTCTGTCTTTTGTTTACTTCCTGTCTTGTCACGTGATCTTCGCTCCTCATGTGCTCCTTGTAATGTGATTCCCTTGTCTATGTGTCATGTTCCCATTGGTCAGACATCTGTATTTGGGTTGTGTCACTGTACCGCTGTTGTGAGTTTAAATTAAACTGAGCCATTACATTCATCCAAAATGACTTACATTTATCTCATTTATACAACTGAGCAATTGGGGGATAAGGGCCTTGCTCAAGGGCACAGTGGTGGCTTGGTGAAGCTGGAGATTGAGCTTCAGGTTGGTTAACACCTTAACCATGAGCCACCACTTCCATGTTATTATATTCTAGTCTAATTCATGTTTGTTGTTTGTTTAGTGTTTATGTTTGTGCTAGTGCGCTAAGATAAACTAAGCTAAGCTGGCTGGGTAAGATCAGTTAAGTCAAGTATAGTTTAGTGCACGTTTGTTAATAAACTGCACCTTTGGATTCTAGAACTTTACTCACCTTAGTGGAATCGGTACAAAATTATAATTAGATTCTGGATTTTATAAATAATGTTGGTTTAAAATAATACTTTTTTTCCCACAAATACTTAAAAATGGCTTTTTTTTAAAACTGCAAGACGGCATGTTTGTGATTAAAGGTTCAAAATATTTTTTTTGCATTATAGTCAATAGCAAAACCTCAAATTAACCAGTTAGTTTGGCTGGAAAAATGCAAATCATCAAGTTTTTTGATTAAATGTATTGTCATTAAAAGTGTTAAACTATGCTCACGCAGTGTTAAAATTTACTGAAAATGTATTATCAATAAATTACTATGATAGCGCTATTTAATACTTGTTTGGCAAGAATACTGGCGATTGTATTACATGGTGTTAATTAGTATGCAAATGTATTCTTTTATGATCACCTTCTTCATTATGTTTAATCTCTCTATTTATCTGCCAAGTAACAGAGAGATTGAACTCATTCCTACTGTGTAAAAACATGCAGTAATTTATAGCTCTGTCTTAATTTTAGATGCATTGCCTATTAACGCCATGTATATCTACTGCTAAAGTTATAGCTATCAGTTATAGCTGTTCATGAGTGTTACCTTGCATTTAAATAATTTAACAAACCAAGTAATAAGAAGAACAGAGGAGATAATAAGTAACATTTCTACAATTTTGGCTACAGCATGGAATCTCACTCTCGCTCTTATATGACATAACATGATGATAACATTTAAAATCAAGGCAGCACGGTGGTTTAGTGGTTAGCACTGTTCCCTCACAGCAAGAAGATCCTGGGTTCGATTCCCGGGCAGGAGTCTTCTGTGTGAAGTTTGCATGTTCCCCCTGTGCTTGCGTGGGTTTACTCGGGGTACACTGGTTTCCTCCCACAGTCCGAAAACATGTATGATTGGTGATTCTAAATTGCCCTAATTGGTAATTCTACAATTAATAAAGTATTGGCATTATTAGTATTAATCAACTATTTATCAATATAAAATCTGCACTAACCTTCATTCAAAGAAGAAGTGGTAGCGCAGTGGTTAAGGTGTTACCTGATACCTTCTGCTGGACCACTGAGCAAGGCTCTAAACCTTCAATTGCTCAGTTGTATAGAAGAGATAGATGTAAATTGCATTGGATAAGGGTGTCTGCCTAATACCGTAAATGTAAATGTTCTTTTACTAAGAAAACCTGTGGGACATCAAGCTGTTGAGCTGAAGAGTCCCTCTCATTTAAAGAGTTTGGATTTAGAAGGATCAGCATGGTTTTAATCCCAGACTATCTGTCTCTGCATGTTCTCTGCTGTCATTATTAATATTTTGATACTTTAATCCCAGGAAGAAGCTATGCTCTGAATTAATATAAGCCTCTCACACTGTCTTAATATAAGGCTAAACAATAACTATGTTCTATGAAGCACCATTGTTTGGAAACGTATATAGAGGCATAATTCACATAATCATATATCCGAATTGTAGGCTGCGCCCCTCACCTTGCACTTTTTAAAATCTTTGGTTTTAATCACAGCTCATCTAATAAGACCCTGGAGAGTAATCTTGCTGCAATTTCCACCTATAAACAGCATCATATTGTAGCAGGTCATCTGCACTAACCTTCTGTGGAATTACCTTCAGAACAATCCACTCTGATTACATCAGTTACCGCGGTAGTCTCGGATAAACACTCAACCTTCAACTAAAGCATTTATAGGCTTTGATTTGTTCCTCTGATTAAGGAAACTGCATTTATGTCCTGTTCTCATTATTTGCACACACAATAAAGCTGAGAATAGTGTATTTTTGAACAATTTTGGCAACCCTACTGCTGTTAAACTGTTGCTGGCGAGTGATTATGGTTCTTTTGCGCTCATGTGTATTAGCTTGGTCTGTTATGTCCATATACACTAATATAACAAATAGCTTAGTTCTTGACAATGTTGTCAAAGCAGTTGTGAAACAATTGCTACAAGTGCTAGAAACCATTTTTATTCTTTATTTACCAGCTATTCATTTTTAAAGACACGATTTGAAGGTATTGGGACACCTGACCATCGAATCCACGTGTGATTCTTAAACTCGATATTTGAGCGTAGGAATTTGCAAATGTTTTTAGGGGGTTGAGGTCAGGGCTCTATACAGAACACTCGAGTTCTCCACTACAACCATAACTCACCATGTCTTCATGGAGCTCAGGGGCTTTGTGCACATAAGAACTGTCACACTGGAACAGTGTCTTAGTTCAAGCTGCAGATGTCTCTCCTTTCGCTCTCTCTTTCTCTTTTCTCTTTTTCTGCCTTCCTCTCTCTTTTTTCTCTATTTCTTTCTCTCGCTCTCTCTCTCACTCTGTCTCTCTCTTTGTCTTTCTTTCTCTCTCTTTCTCTATCTCTCTCTTACCGTCTCTCTTTCTCTATCTCTGTCTCTCTCTCTGTCTCTCTCTCTCTCTCTCTCTCTCTCTCTCTTCCTCTCTCCCCTCTCTTCTCCTCAAATCGTCTCTCTCTCTCTCTCTCTCTTTCTTTTTTTAAAATTTTTCTCTTTTCTCTCTCTCTCTCTGTCTCTGTCTGTCTGTCTCTCTCTCTCTTTTGCTTTCACTCACTGCTCACTATGCAAGTGATAAAGGTCATCTGCCACAGACAAACATCTGTGTCTCAGGGAGCAGGTGAAGAGAAGGAAGCATGAAGGCGAGTTGACTTTGCCCCCACCTCCAGCCTCCACTGAGGAGACTGAAGTCTTCATAAATAATCCTTAAGCAATCTGCTTCTCTCCACTCCCCTTATTAATTACTTTTATGGCCAAAATCAAACATCTGTCACTGTGAAATATACAAATTAATTATGCAGCTTATCCCCTTCAAGAAAGATGGAAAGTGTTGATATTTTTGCTTGTATGCAAAAAAAAAAACTGTAATAGGTCTCAGATCATTTATAAAGAAGCTTTAATTTATTATTTAAATAAATTTAATGCAGTTTATTCTATATCAGCATCTTTATTTTTACCCCAAGTTAATCATTTGTAATTGTTAACACTAGAATATGTTATAACTACATACTAAAAAAGACATCTATTATACACCGGAGAGTTTTTCTTATGGCTGAGAAACTTTACCAAAACTTAGGTGACATCAAGAACCATTTTTCCCAGTAAGTGACTTTTTGTTTAGGGATTTTGATCTGGAGCTGGCTGACAGAAGACAGCTGTCTGCTTGTCCTCTGCTCGGCAGTAAGGTGCCCTGGGACGTTGCCCACTCAAGGGTCAGCACCTTCGAGGGGAGGCAACATTTGCTAGCAGTTATTAAGCAGCAGGGAGTCCGCCATGCCCTTCCCCTCATCACTCAGGAATAAAAAGCAGGCCAAGTTGAAGACGGGTCCCCGGCTGGTGTTACCCATCATTCCTCTATACTAAAGGAGGAAGTGACCTTGAGGTGTGGGGATAGTGTGGCAAGCTTGGCACAGTGGTGTCAATAGTCCTCTGCAGGACTGATATGGCTGTGACTTGTGACGGTGGGTGTAATGTCTTACATGTCTTTAGATTGGACCAAAGTATAGGACTTTAGCCTTGAAGTTTATTATCAAGTCAGATCTTTGGAAAGAAAATTAGGGCATGACTTTGAAACCCTGATGAATGAAGCTCTGGAGGGGTTCCTTAATTAAAGTGGAATGGCTGTTTTACGCAGGGCAGTTCTTTTAAACAAAAGGTTTAAACAGAAAATGTTAAAAATCACAGTTAGTATACCACTGTGTTGGGTTATTTAGTCTGAAACTCTGTTTTTCCTTTTTAGAAAGAGTTTTAAGTATTTGCATGAACTATAAAACCTTTTGAAATAATCCAGCAGATCTCTTATAAAGTGGATACACTTAAAGAAAGTATTACCACAAATTTATTCAACATTTATTTCACCTCATGTCCTCATGAACATGCTCTTGTCCAGAATTATCTGGTCCATATATACAGGGCATTGATTGACATGGCTTAATGATCTGATTATAATAAATAATAAAATATATATATTCTACAGCTTTTAGAACACAAGATAGTATAATGTATGTCAGCTTTATGTACATTTGTCACTTTGTTCAACATACACAAACAAATTTCCATTTAAATTCAATTTCATTTGTATAGACATCGTCTCTTAGCAAAAACAGCATTTAGTTTGACAAAATAATAACCAAGATTATAGAAAAGCGTATAATTAAGTTAAGCTCATGCTTTAAATAAATAAGATTTACAAAATGTATCATTCAGAATTTAGGCCGCATCATAGTACAAAGACAGTGCTGGTTAAAGTGGTAAATTACCTGCCACTGGTGTTTGATCAGGGTCTTGTCTCCATGCTGGTTTTACCTGATTGTATTATAGCCTTTGACGCTAATGATTACACTATTCTCCTTGACAGACTAGAAAACATGGTTGGAGTCGAGGGAACAGCCCTCTCTTGGCTCAGGCTTTATTTGACTCAATATAACAAATAAAGCACAGTGCAGATTTTAAAGTTTTTCATAAAGTTCCTAATGCAAACAGTTAATGGGTGCGAAGCATGGCAGCATATATTATGACAAACAACACATGCTCCATTATGCCAGCTGGTGTGATAGTGCGATAATGTCAGACTCATTAACTTTAGCACACAGTTTACGGTGGCCTTTTTACGACACAATTAATTGTTTCACTCATACATTAGAACAAAAATAACTCCACAGAAATATAGTTGGAAGCCAGCTTTTAATCTTTTCTCTGATCTGAGGGCAAAATGAAAGCAGTTATCGGCTTGGTTTATAGAGTCAGGACACAAATTATATGACAGGAAAACATCCCATATATATTTCATTATATCACAAGTATATTTCCAGCTAAAAATTATGTGAAATTTATGTTTTATAAGTAATGTATATATTTAGATGTGGGGGGTAAGAAATTATATTTACTTCGTTACTATTTGAGTAAATGTTTGGATGGCTTTTACTTTTATATTATTGATCTGTACTTTTACTCTAACTCAAGTACATTTTTACTGAAGTAACTTCGGTGTAAAACCTCATTTCATACACTGTTGAAATATCTTGTGAATCCTACATTCAAATCAAGCAAAGAAAATGGCAGCACGCACGGAGGCTTAGTGTTTAGCAATGTTGCCTCCCAGCAAGAAGTCCTGGGTTCAATTCCCAGGCAGGGACTTTTCTGTGTGTTTGCATGTTTGCATGTTCTCCCTGTGCTTTGTGGGTTTACTCCGGGTTCTCCGGTTTCCTCCCACAGTCCAAAAACAATTATCTTAGGTTGATTGGTGATTCTAAATTGCCCATGGGAGTGAGTGTGTGTGGCCCTGTAATGGACTGGCGACCTCTCCAGGATGTACCCCTCAGGTTTCACCCTTTCAGAGACAGCTGGGATAGACTCCAGCAGATCCCCGTAAATAACGGGTATAGAAAATGAATGAATGAATGAAAATACTTTAGGGTATATCGAGATCTATCTTTCAGTGTTATTTCCTTTTTCAACAAGACACCTTAGTAATATGGTCAAGCTTCTGTTTTAGATTTAGAATAAAGATCAACAAGAAAAAAAAAAAGAGAGAGAATAGGAAAGCTTTGCATATTTATGGATTATAGCTGCAGGCTACCACAACTAGCTTAAAGCCCTTGATAAAGGTCACACACTCTTTGCCCAATCCTGTTTTTAGAAAAAAGATGGAAAGTGGTGTGGATCACTTTGCCCAAGAGCTAGCTTCACTGTTTGTAGACATTCCAGCATATGCTTGCGTGATAATAAAAAATATAGCATCAAATATGTTGGCAGAATGGATTTTGTGTCAGGGAACATATAATGAGACTGTTCTACTTTTTATGATCAAGACCCCGTTTAATACATAGCTGCTAATGCTATGCTGATGCTTTTTCTTGTATATTATAATTTACAGCAGACTGCGGTCCATAAATGTGAGCCATTGTAAAATATTTCTATTATGCACAGAATGTCACTAGGTAATAAAAAGGTTTTATGCCATTTTTATTAGTCTCAATCTGTTGTTGTATCAACAATTTTGGAATGCGTTTAGATTATTATTATTTTAGATTATCTGTCAGATTATTTTAACGCTTTCTTTCTCAAGCAAAATCTTCCTTTTTTTGTTTTTAAATGTTGTTAGCCTTCACTTTTAACCGGACATAAAAAAGACATCAAATCCACTAAAAGGAAAATGTGTTATCTGGACATTATTATAGATGGCCTCTCTTTATATTGAAGTTATATATCTTTTCTTAACGGAGCTGTAAAGGTTTCACAGTCATTTAAGCAGCACTTGAGACAGATTGATGTTAATGTCATTGCAGTTACAAATGAAGTGTGGCTGACTCGCTGGCCCCTTCATAAAGCAGAAATGAGCTTCATCGATCATTAACTGTATACCTTTTGTATACAGTTTACAGGTTTCACAGGCCTTAAAATCGAGTATTTTATTTACAATTAAACCAACATATAGAAAAGAAATTATACTAATACTTTCCTATTTGCTTTTTTTTATTATTATTTAGTATAACAGTTTTCATACTTCTCTGTAATAATGGCTTGTTAACATTTTAGACAGCGTCTAGACAAATAAATGAAATGGCAACACTACACTGGATTACTTTTTTGGGGTGGCAGTCAAAAGCAGAGCCAAACTACATTTACATTCCCGTTTCTGGTATTTGGCAGATACCTTTATCCAAAGCCACTTACATTTATCTCCTTTATACAACTGAGACGTTGGCCCAGCAGTGGCGGCAATTGAACCCATGATCTTCTGGTCAGCAGGCCAACACTTTATTCACATAACTACCAATCCCACTCCCCCCACAAATTACTAGTCCACATCCGTATCAAAACCACATTATGTGGCTCCCTAACTCAGTATCAATAAGATACTGTACGTTTACATTTACATTTACAGCATTTGGCAGACACCCTTATCCAGAGCGACATTTATCTCATTCATACAACTGAGCAATTGGGGGTTAAGGGCCTTGCTCAGGGGCCCAACAGTCATATGATAGTACAGTACATATGATAACAATCCTTAGACAAGGTATACAATGGCAATTAAGCAACGTTTGTTTTCTGTCTACAAAAATCTATAGATAATTGTATGCTACATTAGCTTTATTATTCTATTATCATGCCATTTGCTCACAGTAGGTAATGACAACTGGGGTAGACCGATACGCGTCTTTTAGGGCCAATACTAATTACTAATAATTATTACAAATCAAGTAGCTGATAACCAATATTTTATATCATATATATATATATATATATATATTTTTATTTATTTATTTATTTATTTATTTATGTCTGGCATAAAAATAAAAATTAAGGTTGAGTTTAGTACTCACATGCTGCACTTATTCTTCTCCTACTCTGTGTATCTCTCTACAAGGTTTTTAGCTTATTTGGAGTCAGTTAGCTCCACGACACACCTGGACCCTTTCTTGTCTAGTCTTACATAGCCAGACATTCCAAATGACAAAAGTTTGGGAACCTTGGTTGCTTTAAATGTCTAAGTCCCACTAAAAAGGACATCTAACTGACAGCTAAAGCAACCAATGGCATTTTCGGTTTTTGTTTAGTTAGAGGCATGGACATGACCCCTAAATAACAAACCAGTATTCAACTGGTAAACCTGTACAATCCAGCATTAAGTTGATTTTGTTTACTATTCATTGCCAACAAGTGGTTAAGTGGTTATGGTGTTGGACTGCTAACTGGAAGATCAGGGTTTTATTCCCAACACCACGAGTTGCCACTATTGGTCCCCAAAGCAAGGTCTTTAATCCTTAATTGTTCATTTGTAAAAAAAAAAAAAAAAATAAATGTAAATGCTCTGGTTAAAAGTGTCTGCCAAATGAATCCTTTAAACAACGAGTCACACACATCTCCCAGAAATTCTGTACTCTTCAACCAATCAGAGGACAACTTTGACACTTTTAACGTTTCCAGTGTGCCGTATAGATAGACTAAGACTAATTTCCGCCTAACATTTTTTGGATTAATTGTTGTGCCTATTCATGCCGTTGTTCAACAGTTTAACAATGTTTTGTTGCTTTTAACTGTGTTTAATTTTGTGAGTGTATTAATTGTTCACTGTTTTCAAAACACTTAATATATTAAAGTTTAGAAACTACAATATATTTTTGGCATAAGGCTAAAATAAATTGTTTCTATAATACATACAAAATGTAGTCTGTATAAAGTAATACTTTCTATTGTTGGTGGTCCGGATATATTATGTGGTTGTTCTTTGTGGCCTTTAACATTTACATTTTCATAAGCACTAAAAATTGTATGTAACGTATTTAATTTATAGACATGCAAAAAAGTGAGCACAATATTATATCCTTCTGTATTAAAAAGCTCTTTCTGTCTACAAGCCAGAGGTTAATCCACATGTTTACCAGAACAATAAATAAATCATGTTCTAAAATGATGTTGAACACGCTGTTCTTAATACCCAGCATCCACAAATAATAATCCAAAATCAGTTTTTTACCATATGCTCCATATATAATTCCATCCCAAGATACATCTTATCTGATTATGCAAAAGTTGAGCGGAATATGAGTTGCATATTTGCCTGCGCTTTCCCTGCTACAATATAAGCTTTTTTACCGATAGCATCAATCTCCAATCTTTGTATACGTGCATATTTTAATATTTTAAAACCTGGAAAACATTTGTGTCTAATCTTAACAATAAAAATGTTCATTTTGTCTTTTTCAATGTGTTATCTGAACAAGCTGTGTTTTATTTATGGCTGTATTGTATACTCCCTTAACTGTGATCCCATTTTAGTTTTTTAGCTAATAGTCATCTGCAGGCCTTTGTTTTAAAAAAAAGACAGATTTTTTTCAGTCTGTTCCAAAATCTGTTACCTACTATCAGTAAGACTTGCAGTGATTCTGACAGAAAAGACCTTAGAATGTCCTTTCAACCTTTTAAAAAAGAGACCAAAACCATGCCTGTACTCCAAATGGTTCAAAAAACGCATGCAGATTTTTTTAAGTATACCAAAGTTTTAGCTAACTTTTACAAAGATTACAGATACAAAACTGTATGTAAAAAAACTATGTAAAAATTAACAGCAGTACATGTTATTGTAAACATCTCAGGCTTTATATCAACAGTTTTTCAGTATAGGTAGTGTTTGCAGTGTTCTCTTGACTAGAACCGAATTTTCAGAACCATGGAGAGCAATTAAGAACAAAGACAATGGACCATCTGTTGTCAAAAATGCACTTGGATGGATCTAGAAAAAGCCCACTCAAGAATCCAACTGAGACCATTTCAGAAGACAATACAAGCTTGTGTACTGCATTCGAGAAAATCTCGATGAACACGTGAAACAGTTACTGTAGTGCAGCGTAAACATGACTTTCCCGAGGACGTCTTTGATGATAAGCCTGAGACGTCTGTACCAGGAGAATTGCATCCCTATCGCTATATCAGTCTATTGTTTTATTTTATCCACAAATACAGAAGTTGTACAGTTAAACCTCATGATGTGGCTTCAAAGAACAAAAACTAACTAGATGACATTGCTAAGAAATAATCAATGATTGATGAACGTCCCATGTCCCATGTACACAGGATTAGTATTATTTTGTAAAATTTGCGGTGGTTGTCTTTGATTCTAATCCCGTGCAAATCAGCCATGTCTGTAATTTGTAAAGTAAAGACTTTGTCCTGTGATAATATTTATCCCATGCAAATCGGCATCTTTTTGATTTGGCCAGTATTCTTTTGGGGTCATGTGTAATTTTTTTTTTAAGGTTAAACTTTCCTGTATGTGACGAATAAGGCTGTGTTGAAGTATTTTGGGTGCCACATAACATTATACACCAAACAAAGATCCAATGTACAGAAAGAGAGAGCTGAACGGCACCAGAAGAGCTGAAACAAAGATGGAGGACGTATTAAACATCTATACCTTTAACGCCAAGACATTTCCAAGCAATAGCCTATCCAATGCTTTGCCATCATATCGACATATCCGGGAGAAAATCACAGGCTTTACTTATCCGTGTAAATGCGCACATACGAAAATTAGATGTGCCCAGATAATACAAATCCTGTGCAAACAGGACAATAGATGTTAAGCTGTCAATGATGTAAAATATTTTATACATAATTGCAAAAGTAGTTTGATAAGTCAGTTTAAATAGTCATTTTGGTCACAGTTCTCCTACACTGTTCATCGGCATGGCTTGGTATGTTTCCTCACTGTTTGTCTGTCTCACACTCTGTCTCCATTTGGGTCTTCAGCTCCTGCCAGGTTATTTTCAGACTCATCCCATGGCCGCCAGTACTTATAGAGGTGTGGATCATGGCCAGCACACATGCCACAGCTACAGGGTGCCTGATTTTCACCAGTTACAAGGCCAGGTATCGCCGGGAGGGTTTTTTTATTTCTTTTAGTTAGGATCATTTTTTAAAAAAACACTTCCATGAAGATTTAAAATCATGTCAAGCACGAGAATGCATTCAATTTTATGTATGTGCTGCCTGATCCTGATCAAGGATAGGCGTACAGTCTGGAATTATCATTAATAACTTATATGTCAAAGGATTTCAGTCTGCAAATCAAAATATCTCAGAGATTTATGTCAAAGGAGCGATAAAGCCTCTCTAAATGATACTGTTGACTCCGAATAGAAAGCTGTTATCATTTCTATGAGTGGTTTACGACTTGCATTATGTCCAGAGCGGTCTTTTACCTTGACTTTACTTCTTAACCTTGTTGTACCCAAGGCTGTCACTTCATTCTTATATTAATTTTTTGAATATATATTAATGTGTTTACTGTTGACTGTCTAATTTCTGGGGTCTGGATAATAACTGGATAAAACAGTGTCAACAAGTACATTTGAAATGCAGCTATTTTTACCACTGATTCATATAAATAAGACTGAAATTTGCCATATATTTTGTCAGCGATGCGGCACAGGCGTGGTGGGGGGTAGTGCACAGGACCGGTTCTTACCAACCATAGAAGGGGGGGGGGACAGATATCCCAGGTGGGCAATTTTTGAGGGTGGGGTTGAGAAGATAGATACTCAGTAAAGTTTAACTAATAAAATGATAAAATAGCAAACATATTGTTGTTGTACTAATATTTTTAATTGGGTTTGGTTAAGAAGATATTAGATTAAGTCGATATAAGCACAAATATGTTTTAAAAATGTTACATAAAGGGTTATTTTTAACATTCAGGATAAATAATGACTGGACTAATAAGCACAAATTCAGGCAATATTATAATCTTTTTAAAGTTTGGGCCAAATAAATATTAAATATTCAAGTAAAAATCTGTGGAACTAGTTTATGTATATTTGTATATATGTATATACTGTATGTATGTATGTGTGTATGTATGTATGTATAGATAGATCTTTTATAATTATTATTTCATTTCCTAATTGCTTGTAGGAAGGACGCAGTGTTTTTCTCTACACAAGATAAAGAATAATCAAGTAAGAGTGTGTTCAGATTTTCCATGCCTTCAGTATAATTTACTTCTATTTTTGCCTCCTTGTAGTAACTGGGACTAAAGGGAAAGCCCCAAGCCTGAAGATGGGAGCTGTCATGCTCCTTTCTTAAAATCTCTGTTCCTATTTCTGTTATTATGAACCAATTTACTAAAACACTCTGATATTTGTCAGTTGCGGTACATCATATTGCTGATGCACTGCCTTAATTAATACTAACAGCTAAAGGCTCTTTTGCCATCTCATTTTAATATAAATACTTCATGCATTGAACATGAGTAATTATTTTTTCCCATTAATGTCGCTTGTAGTGCTGGTTGGAATGGAGTGATTAAATGAGATTAGAGCAAGGCAACAGCCGCAATAAGGGGGAAATCGTTCGCTCTGAGTTTTGCTCCAAATCACACCACAGAGTCATATTTGGACTTAGAGTTTGGGGGATTTTCCGGCATTAAGCCTAAAGGAGAGAAACATGTCTTATTAAACTTTTGTGTGATTTGTTTCAGTACTGTAAAAAGGCAAGTGAAGGGTATATACCAGTAGTGGGTATTCAGGACCAGCAGGGCCTTCTCTGCTAGGCTTAACACTAGCAGAATCACTGACCTACATTTACAACCTTCTTCTTCTTCTTCCTCTTCTTTCGGCTGTTCCCTTTCAGGGGTCGCCACAGCGCCACAGGGGTTCCACCTAACCTTATTCTCTACATCCTCTTCACTCACACCCACTAACTTCATGTCCTCGTTTATCGCATTCATATACCTCCTCTTTGGTGTTCCTATTTGCCTTCTGCCTGGTAGCTTCATTTCTAACATCCTCCTACCAATATATTCACTATCCCTCCTCTCTACATGTCCAAACCACCTTAACCTGGCTTTCCAGACTTTCTGAGTCATTTCCCTGATGAATTCGTTCCTAATCCTGTCCAACCTCGTCACTCCCAAAGAAAACCTCAACATCTTCAGCTCTGCTACTTCCAGCTCTGCCACCTGTCTCTTTCTCAGCGCCACTGTCTAAAAACCATACATCATATCTGGTCTCATCACTGTCTATTTTCACACTGTCTATTTTCACACATCACTCCTGACACGTTTCTCCACCCATTCCAACACTTCTTTACCTCTTTTACACACTCTCTATTTACAACCTACATTCTAATATTTATAATTTTTTGGAGACGTGAACTTGGTCTCTGACATACTTAAACCACTTTACCAGAGAAGCTAGACATCGTGAGGAGAGATTGGCCAACCACAAAGCTAACTAGCCCGAGAAGAGTTTTTTTGCCACTTCCAGACCAGCTCCTGCAAGCGGTACCACTGGCTTACAGTCTTTTAATGTATTATGTATTTTATGTAATTTCTTTATGTTTTTGTCATGTTATTATTTTCTTCCAAAGTTTACCTACAATTCGCACAACATTCAAAAGGAAGCAGACCTTCTGTGCATGTGTGTGTTTGTGTGTGCTTTCGGAAGCTAGAGTAGTGTGGCCTTGCATGGCAGTATTCCCAATAGACTCAGGTGCCAGAGCTTGTATTTGAGCAGGGGGTATGTGGAAGGGTGCTGGAGTGTGTATGTTTGCATGCATGTGCGTAAAGGGGTTCGAGTAGACCATCTGCCAGATTTGAGGCAAATCATTGCAACATGCAGGTGCAGCAATATTCTGCTCAGCACGTGAGAAAAGACAATTGGGAAAGGCGCAGATTCACAAGAAGATAGTTTGCTGCCAAATAAAGACAGTGAGGTATCACGGATTTGCGTACTATGGCTTTTCTTAGCTTTTCCTAACTAAATCATGCAGTTAAGGGGCTTTATTTATAATCTTGGAAAATCCTGTTTTGTACAAAATCACATCAGCAACCTGCTGTCCAAATGCAACATATAAAGAAAAAGCCTGAAAAGAAAAAGAAAGGCTCTAATTTCGAAAGCGACATTGCTTGTTCTTTCCTCTGATCACACAGACTACTTATACAGTCAATGTGTGTCTGTGACATATGGTTTATGCTGCCTACATAGTAATACATTTACAACCAAAATACACAATGAAATAATAAATTTTTTCGCATAAATCCTCATGCAGATGTTTGCATGAATCATCTGGGCTTGGCAATATAATTACAATGACAGTCATGCGTTACTGTGTAATTCTGCATTCAGAGAGAATTTAATTAAACCGATACGTGTATCTAACATATTTCTGAGAGCGAAGAGGCAAAAAAACTACCTTAGATATAACCAAATACGCACTGAGAGGCAGTGGGCTATTGTAGTTGACATGTACTAGGCCACAATTCAGGGGATTAACAAAATGGGTTTTTTTGAATAGCACCAAAACTGATTTCATTATTACAGAGTTGACTGTACCATCTGTGCAGGAAGATTTTTTTTCCTTTTTTTTTTTAATACATCTCCCTATATTACAATAATTCGTATTACTGCCAGGGAATTGCAAACATGTGTATAAAGAGATTTGAGCAGTTACATCAGGACATTCAAATTAAAGTAAACCCTGGTGTTCTGAACAAGACAGTTAAATAATTTTTTTTTTTTTTATATATAAAGCCCCATAATGTACTAATGCTCATTTTTAAGGGATAGCATGGGGGAGCTATAGAAATAGTACAAATAGGAAATGCAGTAAATAAAAAACAAAACAACAGTCACGGCTGGGGCTAAATTTGTTCTTGGATGCACACAATCTAAAAAACTACTAGTAAAGCAGTATTAAATATAGCCAGTGGTGCTGATGTATAATTTCTGCCAGCTAAAATATTGCAAATGTTAAAACCAACTGAATAATTATATAAATCAACCATAAAGCAGTGAATTTAAGTTCAATTATTATCAGTTATTAAGTAATCAAGGTAATCATTCAAATAAATCAGCCATTCATATCAATCAGATTCACAAATGTAACATTAATGTTGTCCGGGGGGGGACCTCCCGGGGGGGGGGGGGGGGGGGGGGGGGGGGGGGGGGGGGGGGGGGGGGGGGGGCGACTATAAAAGGCATGACTTACATTGCAACCGTTCAATCACATAAGGCAAAAATAAAAAACATAAGGCTAAAAATATAAAAACAATATTGATTTGCTAACAACAGAAGGTTGTTGGGTCAGGCAGTTTCCCAGCACTCAGTACCCCAGGGCTTAGCGCCCTGAATTGACCAGTCATCACTGATATACAGACTACAAACTGACAACATTAACAAAATTATAAACAAAATTATAAACATATAACAAAACTATAGAGCTCTAGTGAAATTGCTGATTAAAGGAACTCTGGATGTGGATGCTGGGAAAATGTGCCTTGCAGAGGCTGATGGGTAAACGTATATGTAACACAGATTCAGCATAACAATGACACCCCAATGATTAAATAGTAAAACAATTTCTTAATTTAAAACTATGCCATTTTAAGTACTTTGGAGTTTATTAAACACTTACTCAACATCCATGTCCGACCGGATCTCCTTTCTTACGGTCCAGCTCCATCCAGCACAGCAGAGGCTGGTGGTATTTACAGATAAAGTCTCTCTATAGGGGTCTGGTTAAAGTTATTATAGTCACAGTCATGCTTTCATAGGAGAAATTGCACATGCTTGGCACAGTGTGAGTGTGAGGAGTGATAAAAGGTGATTAGGTGAACTTGGCAAGGTAACTGAAGAAAAGGGTATTTAGCCCGGGGGCTGACCACATTATTCCATATCATAATTTTGTTTGTGTTTTATACTGTTTTACAAAGCAAAATTTGAAAAATTTAGTTTTAGAATAAAATAATGTTTTTTTTTTTCCTTTTATAAATTACTGAAAATCCGGACAATTCCATAAAACTAAACTATCTTGCCAATTTTGTGCTGATCTCCTATTTTTAAAATTCTTCTTCAATTCTCCTATTCTTCAGGGTTGCCCCTAAAGCTGCTGCTGTTTCCTTGTTTTTGCTTTAATAAAGGCCAAGGTATGAAAAGACAAGGAATTTAGAACAGAGCCATACTGCTAAATGTAAATTCAGAAACATGGCAAAAAAAGTTGACCTAAAGGTTTTTCTATGGGTTTTTTTTTATTATTTAAGAGATCCTGACTAAACTGTAGTTTGTTCATATGTGTGTCTGGCACGCTAGTTTTCACAAGTGTGAATGTTGTTAGTGAATCAATATTGTTCTTGTATTTTTGGCCTTGTTTGATTGGTTCATTCTCAACAAGTCACTTTTCTGCTCACCTGGATGCAGTGTAAGTCATGTCTTTTATTGTTTTCCCTTTGGCTTTCTCTAGTTAACAACATTTGTATTGCAGCCCTCATGTCTAAAACCGATTAATATAAATGGCTGAAATATTGGAATGTTATTTGAATGTTATTTAAATGTTTATCTTGATCTTAATAAATAATTAACCCACACTGAACACAAACATACTGATTTATGGTAAATTCATTTAATTCTTTAACAGTTTACTTCAACATAAACCATTTTAATATTTTAGCTAGCAGTAATGATACATAATTTTCAGCTATTTACAAACTAAACATTTGTTTGCTTCTTTATATTCACTCCAATTTTATATAGCATTACATTTTTTTCTATAGTTAATACTACCTATGCTCATATAACTGTTGTCCTCAGGTAGTACAAACTTTTGCCTGTCACTTGCTACCTCTTGTTCCAAAAAGGGCGTGGCTTTGTTCTTGTTCTTCACAGATCAGTAACAGTCCTGGAAGCTAAACTACAGTGTCCTCATGATGTAATTATTTCCCAGTGGTGCCTGGGAAGCGGGCAGCTCAGAACGACATTGCTCACCGCCAAGTGTGCAGATGTTTCTAATTGCTTTCCATTACCAAGAATAACAGCTGTTTATATCTATCAGCATATAATTCACAAGAGTTCCAGACTATTAGGATAGCATATCCCACCTGGTGACCAACGCTGTTTGTCAGCTTTAGAAGAGGAACATTTTCGGTTGCTTGAGTTTGGAAGGTGCCTTCAGTGAAAGAAAATGTCACCTTCAGCCATCATTATTTAATACCTGAGTGTACCAAAGATCAGGAGATACAGAAAAGCCTGTATAAAAAATACAGATTCCAAAGAACCAAAGTACATTATTGTATAATGTAGACAGGGCTGGCAGCTATGCATGACATAACAGTCTAATAGCCAATAAAATCCGCTCAAAGCTCAAAGTCATGTCTATCCCTGTCAAATAAATAGAAGCATTAAAAGCTAACGATGTACATTATATATTTCGTATATATATTTTGTATATTATATATATAAATAGTTGATATTTAGTCTTGTATATATGGCATTAATTTAAGAGTGCAGATTTGCTGGGTTACATTCTTAGTCACAATTTCTCCAGTTCCCTTCAACCTCCCAAACACATTCAATTTTACTAAATGTTCAGTCCAAAGGATTTCTTCAGGTTTTCCTTTTTGCCTGACAACATATGTATTTGTATACCTTTGCCATCCAGTTCACACAGACAGTATATGTCATCAGTGCAATCACATACTGCTGAAAAAGCCTGGATCAAAACCAGAGTATCCAAGTTGCAAACCTGATTGCTTCACTCGAATTTCGATCTGGATTTTCATTTTCCCGCACCTAATTAACGCTCCACAGTAGATATTTTATAACAGACAAATAAATAGTATTTAAAAAATATATATACTTTACTCTGTTTTGTCAGTGGTGTTTAATAAATGAATTTGTTTATGCAGTTGCATTACGAGACGTTAACATGTGCTGAACTCATAATGGAGACCGTAAACCTGAATTATTATTGGTGTTGCGTTTCCACAAGTCAACTACAGGAGTCAAATGGTCTAAAAGATGATGTCATGGTTGCAGTATTTCTTTTGGACAGGTAGGAATATGGTGTAATTGGATTTTGGTGTGATTTGTTTGTAACACATAGCTTATGTACAGCAGCAGCGTGTAATCTGGTATATTTTTATGCTTGCTAATTTAGTACTGTTACTAATTGTACTATAAAGTTTTCTCGCAGGTGAATGATACATGATGTATTGTATTAATGTTGTCTCTGGTCGTCTAGTCTGTGCACATTTGTGCATTCAGTAGGCATGGTTTTTGGGTAAACAGGGATTTTCACAGAGTGTGAGACATACACTTTCAATGCTATTAGGCAACTTTAACCTTTTGTAGTAATAATATCTAGAAATCATGTTAGGCTTTCTGCAATTCTGTTTCCTGAATACTATAAAAGGCATTAATGTAGAAGGCATTAATCCCACAGGTTTATTACAGCTACCCTCTTGATAGCCAGCTGTGATAGTAGGCATCTGCTCCTGTTCTCTGCCCTCACAATGACTCTGTTTTGCTGAGACGTGCAGTACCGGACAGGATAAGCTTACTGTGTCCGCATACTGTTTTATTTTAGATGGAATGACTCAGTACTGCAGTCATTTTTGTTTTATTATCGGCCCAGTGATTTCTCTTTCATTTCCTTTCATGAGGCATCAACCTTAATTTTGCCCCATCACTGATAGCCTGGTGCTTATAAAGCTGTTTTTCCTTTAATAAATTCAAAAGCTTATTTTCTTTTGATGAGCATAAAAAATTCCAGTTTTCTCATTTCAGGTATGCAAGATGTCTTCTTCTATTACAACAATAGCACTGCCAAGGCCTTAGGCTTAACAGTGTGTCTACTGCACTATCAAAGTTTTATCCTGAATAGCAGGGGGTGGTAGCACATTGCTAGTTCATAGCTGGAACATTGCTCCTAGGGCAAAAGGGGAAAAAAACATCAAAATTCAACCTTGTGTTGACCTTGACAAATCGCTATACTCACAACTGACCTTCAACCTTCTGTAAAGCACAGCATCCTTCACTGCAAGCGGAATTGTTTTTCCTCCTCGAGCTGTGCTGCCATAATGTTTTTTGAATAACTCACCTTCTGCCCCTTTAAAACTGACAGATACCCTCTTCACAGACTTTGCAGGCCCACGCTGTCTGTCAAGCACACAGTTTAGAGTGAGCTATCTGCATGGGAGCGTTGCCAGTGAGAGCAGAATGTCATTACGTGTGGAGGCTGCGGCAAGCGCCGCCACCGTCGTGGGGAATTCATCACCGAAAGTGATGATCATAATGGACTTTGCTGCAAATGAGTTTGGATGAGCTGCACTTTTGGCAAGCACTGCAAAATCAGCAGCGGTATTTATGGATCAAAAAAAAAAAAAGATGAGCAGAAGAGGGTTTTTTTTGGTCTGGCCCAAAAAGGAAACTTTTTCAGAAGAGGAAGGGTGACACCATAAGTTCAGAGCACTGATACTACTATGTCAAAGTATTTTGGCTTTACTTAATGCATTATTAAAGGCAATTTTAAAAATAATATGCATGAACATAAGAACTGAACCAGTGAGGTTATTGGATTGCTAATTGGAAGATCAGGGTTCGATTTTCAGCACTACCAAGTTACCACTGTTGGGCCCCTGAGCAAGGCCCAACCTTAACCTTTAATGTAGGTCGCTCTGAATAAGAGTGTCTGGCAAATGCTGTAAATATAATAACAAATGATACCACCGCATTGTTGATTTTGAATAGTCAGAAATTGTTGATTAATTCACTATAAGAGAAACTTTGACAACAGTTTCCATTGCAAGGTTTATGAAATAAATAAATAAATTTGATAATTGTGTTTATGGTAATGTTTCTGTTGGAAAAATACTTTCTTATAGCAAGTATCAGAGATTTTAACCGTCAAGAAAGACCAGACAGACCTACAGATTTAAAATCTTTAAAGTTTCTCAAGCTGTTTATTCTGTTATAGAGATTGGAAATCTAAGCATAGATGCTGATCATAGAACAACACTATAACAGTAATTGTTTTAACATGGACAGCTAGTTTCATGGACACTCATGGATATTGACCAAAACTATAAAAATCTTCATAATTTTGGCAGTCATTATATTTGCTCATTATAAGATAATAACACGTACCGAGAAAACATATCAGTGCTGCAAAAAAAACCCCAAATAATCATCAGAATCATTAAACAATACGCTTGAAAGCTGTGGGATTTTTTTTGACACAGCGATCAAAAACATTGTTAGCATAAAGGCACAGTTTTATGTGCAAATTATACCGCAGGTACAATAGCATCATGGCAGCCTGTTTGACTATATAATTAGCCGTGATATTTTTTTTTCCTCCTTAATTTGCTATTTTTCATGCATGTTAAAATCTGCACTCCAACCTGCCATTTCAATTGGTTAAATAGTTCAAATGGGGAACAGAATGCAGAGGGCTTATTGGCTCTCCTGGCCTGAGCTCAAAGTGTTGCTGCTTTTTCTACCATAAAAAACAGCTTTCGGACAGTTATTTCTGCCTTTTTATTGTATTTTTTTAGTATACTGCTTAGAGCAGCAGAATTTGGCTTGTAATGTGACAGCTGCACTCTGACGTTTAGTTCGGTAAAGACGTTTTGCAGGATGCTTACAGAATAATCAGGCTACCCAACTTATCCGATTACTACTGATGTGCATGACACACTACAGACTTTGACTGGATGTGGCACAAATTAGCGAAATTCGGAAAATAAACAAAGCAGAGGCTAAGTGACACAGGGCCGAACAAAGTGTGAGGGTTCACTGAAAATATATGCCAGCATGATATTGTCTGCCAAAAGTTGGATAAATATACAAATGCGTGAAAAGAAGATTTGGTTAGACAAGCAGCACTTGCACATGACTTTCGCTGTCAGTATGAGCTAAACTACAAACTGCTACAGAGTAAAAATCAGACTGAAAAAAAATATTACTGAACAGCAAGTACGCAAAAGCAGTTGGGTTCTGTCTACGAGGGCACATCACTGAAACAGACACAAGGTTGTTTAACGGACTCAAACATATTTGTTCAGCATAATACGCGAGCTAAGAAGGAATTAGGTATGACAGCAATCTTTGAACTCAGCAATCTTTTGACTTAACGTTACAAACTGCGATTTTATTGAACGCAGTTTTGCTAAGAGTCTAAAAAATTTATCGCATAGCTTTAGCACACTACAATCAGTCCATTTTGTTTAAGTAAGATTAGTATATAATAGCAGACTAGCTTACTAGCTGTACATTTACGGCATTTGGTTGACACCCTTATCCAAAGCGACTTACATTTTTCTCTTTTATACATCTGAGTAATTGGGGGTTGAGAGCCTTGCACAAGGGCCCAAAAGTGGCCTTGGTGGTGCTGGGAATCGAACTCGGATCTTACATTTAGTGGTTTAACACCATAATCACTGCGCTACCACATTACATTAAATTTTAAAGAGAACAGATTGATAAAGGATTCTGTTAGTCATCATATTACTTTTCTGATCTTCCTGATCAAAGCTATACCTGGTTCATCTGAGCCGATATTGAATAACTAAAATTTTAACCATGCTATAGCTATCCGTTTTTGGCATATTAAATGTTTTTAATCTCCAGGCGTGAAACACTTTCTTCTGTCAATCACACCAACCAGGCTAATCGTGTGTCTTTGAGCTCATATAAGTGGTAATAAGAAGAGAGCACTTTCCTCTAAGTGTGTTATGCTAATCTGTGTAAGAGGAGGCATTGAGGTAATTTGAGGTGCATTTAAACACACCCCCTCTTTCCTTCACTTTAGTACAGAATAAAATCTGTAATATTTAGAAACATTTTATTGAACATCTTTATGTGTTGAACAACATGATCATCAGGTTTAATAAATAATCATACTAACTACATATCATAATCAACTACATAACATTTAACATTGATGTTTGTCCTGTGACACTAAAAGGAAACTCAAAACGCATCTCATGCAGAATTCATACGAATAAGTAATTTGGATGAAGCCTTGGGAAACCCTTAAAACAGTTCCTTTTGCTCTTAACCCAAAACTTAACCATTCGAAAAATCTTCATCATACGGTTAAAGGGACATTTATACCTTTAAGCTGTTCAATAAAACACTCAAGCATGCGTCAATATTCTAAGCTATTGTTTAAAACATATGCTCATGTCTCTACACACCTCTAATTAATTTACACCCAACAAGCTCATTACTCATTCTTGATCACACACCTTCCGTTTGTGTGCTAGACGGCGAATGCTAGAGGGACCTTTGCGTATCCAGCCATAATTTCAATTTGCATTGCATATGTTTCAGAAAAAAAGCCCACAGTTAACTTACCCGGAGCCTCCAGAGCCATACGGCAGGCTCTAGCTCCTATATATATGTGGGAGAGAGAGGGAGAGTGAGAGAAAGAGATAAAAAGAGAAAATGAAAATAAAGCCAAAAATATGGCATTGATAAAAGGTTCACGCTGACCTACTGTATATGAGAAGGGTCAGTATACACTCCGACTGGGTGACACCTCCTGGAGCTCTTACGAGACTTCGACATCATTGTTCTTCTGCGTAATTAGTGCCCTCTGGATTGACTATTAAACTTGTTGTAGGTCAAAGTTGTGGAACCAAGTGCTAGAGCTTGATACTTCGGGAGAGATGCTTCATTTAAGTGTTGCAAGAAGACGTTGCAGAAGTTAGTTGTATAGAGCACTCTCTATACAAGCACTCTGTGTTGTCTATTTAAGCTTTAAAGTCTTTATTAGCTAGTGTGCATTAATTAGCAGGTGCTTTAAGTACTTTTTTTTCTGAAAACTGTGTCACAGTTCAAGAGCAACCCTGACATCAACGGGTTTCAAAAAGAAATCAATAAACACATAAAACAAATAGGGGGACTCTATTTGCATGCTCATTTTTTATATTTTAGTTGGGAGAAAAAAAAAAAACAGTCTAAAGTGCTTAGGCAAGTGAGAAGTTCTTCACTGTTGACACTCATCTTCCTGTCTCGTTTTTGTTTGTGGATAACTTAGCATATTTGATGCTAAAGGACAGCTGTTGCTAGAGGGAACAGGCCACTGGCTAGATTTAAACAGTACATTGGTGTGTACTGTCAGTGCTGGCTAGCGGAGGATCACTGACATATTTTTAGAGTAACTGGGGAATGTGTTAGCTCTGGGCATCGTGCATAATAATGAGACCCAACAGATGTAGACCTCCAGAGTGTGGCCGTCCTGGAAATGCAAATGTAGCATCTTTGCTTCACCGATTTTCCTAAAAATACACATATGTAAGGACGCCATCAGGGATTTACTTACAGTCTGTGCTTTGTCAGGGATATTCACCTTCTCTCACGCTCTCTCTATGTCTCTCTATCGCTCTCTTTCTCTCTCTGTATATAGAGTATGTGTATATACTGTGTATATGTAGGGTGTGGGTGTAAGTGTGTAGGTATATGATATAAATATTTAAAATATATGTATATATGTATGTATTCCATTTCTATCTAAATGCTCAAGGGAGATTTCTGAAGCTTTGATATTTATGTGTCCTGTTTCTCTGAATCCCATGTCACGAAATAAACTGTCATAAAAAATATTAATATTTAAAACCATATGTAGATTACACTATGCTCCTGGACACCTATGAATACTCTCATCCTTTAGGAATCTCCTTTTTGGTGTGGGTTATTCGTAAAATTAGCTGAGACGGTAGACTGCTGGCTGCTGTGGTAATCAAACCCTGACACATGTGCAGACGTTTGCTTTTGTTTAAATAATTTGCTTTTTTTCTTTTAGATTGTGTATTTGGTATGTATAAAGAATATAATCTTAGAATTGGTGATCATTTTAAGATCATTTAATTATTAAATAAAAAACTAATTTGACAAAATAATTAGCTTTTTTCCTGTTATGGCAATTATATCTTTTTATAATTTAAGATGACTTTTCTCTTGTGGTTTCTTTCTGCTTTTTTGGTCTAGCAATAATATGGGGTTGGGCCCCCTACCACACACACACACACATTTTGCATCAAACATGCTAATACATTACTTCTAGTACTGTTACTACTAATAAATCAAATCTATAGGGGCCCCCAAAGTTTACCCACTTTAGCAGCGCCCCTGGTCATGGTGTATGTTTAAACTCCAACACCTCATGTTTTTGCCGATTTTTTTTTATTCATATAAAAAGGTCTTGTTAAGTAAAGACTAAGACTTGATACTCTACAGTGGATTATAGAAATCAATAGATAACAGCATATGTCCCAGAATTGGCCATCTTTATTCCCAGTTTGTGACAATTCTTCAAACTTCAAGAAAGAGATCCAGTTGATTAAATGCTTATTACACCTATAACCTGATTTTATAAAGATGCAGGGAAGTGGTGGTTAAAATATATAAGGTGCTGAGTCATTGATTGGAAGACCAGGAAGACCTGGGTTCAAGCCCCACCACCTCCAGTCAGCCACTGTTAGGTCCTTGAGCAGGACCCTCAACCCTTGCTGCTTTAGGGGCCCTGCATAATAGCTGACCCTGTGCTCTGACCCCAACCTTCTAAGATGGGATATGCGAAGTATATCTTACAAATAAAGACCTTTACTAGTGCTATAGTTGTACTGTATGCCATGCTAATTTTAATAATTAAATATTAATGTAATTAACTTATTCTATTAATCTATGGACCCCCCCACACACACACACACACAAACACAGCTTTAAACAGTTATGATAACATAATTATTTTAATCCTAATTCAGTTGTTTAGATTATAATAAAAAACAACTATATTTCCTTATTCATTAAAAGACTGGGAAAAAAAAAACAAATGTTAATGTAGCATTAAAGTAAATAGACAAAACTACAGTATATGTAGTTACAAATTTACATTTGCCAACAATAGCTTCTTTCCTTCCAGCAAAGCAATCATCATTTCTTTTTCAGTAGTGCATTCATTTAGTCTAATTACTGAATCATTTGTATGAACATTCAGCTGTCTTCAACAGTTCCAAAAAAAAAATGTCCCCCACTTGATGTTTCAGTATGAAGTATAACAATACAAATGTGCATGGATAATGCTAGATCAATATGTGGGCTGTGTTTTTTCAGTTACAGTGATTTACTAAAAGTCTAATGAGCCTGCAGAATGAAGTGGTTTGTTTTTCGTGTGTAACCAGATGGATGTAGGCAATGATTAGGAGCAATTAGTGCTCCCCTAGAACTAAATAACTCTCTGTCATTAATGTACATATTTTACACCTCATTAGAACTAGCATGATTGGAGACTAAAAAAAAAAGTATGGCATTTGAATTTCAGATTCACAATATGCTTCCAAAGATGGGGAGCATCAGCCATGATGCCAGGCAGAGAGAAAATTTCTAGAGAGGGGGTTAAATAATTCTGGACCACATCTGTGTTAGCCGAATTAGCTGCGGTAGGCGATACATGATTTCTCCTCATTAATTGTACGTTTTCTACCCAATTTTTTGTAATGTAGATGGGCTCTGCAATCAGTTTTTGCATGCCAAAATGTGCATTGTGGGGTGAAATGTGCAAGATGTTAACTAATTTTATTTTTTTTAATCTTTCTCTTTTCACCGCTGAGCGTGTCGTCCGGGTACACATCTCGTCTTCTGAAATTTCCTCGCCTCTTTCATGGAAACATATTGGGGCAGCGTTCGCCAGCTGTCTGCTTCCTTCGCCTTCTGCTGCCATTATCCTCAGGCACCACCCCACCTTATGGCTGCCCATTCTGCCAGGAACAAGGGAGAGAGAAAGAGAGAGTGAGACAGTGAGGGACAGAATAGCAATAGTAGGAGAGGCCCCTTGCAATAATCAAAAGGTGTCTCTTCTAGACCGTCCTCACAGCGTTCAGTTTCCTCTCAAGCTATTAAGCTGATTGTGTGACATATTCAGGTGACATCATCCTTAGCTTTTATGTCAGATATATTACATTGTGGAAGCAAATGAAAAAATAAGACTCATCTCAGCACCTGAAATCCCCCTCCAGTAATATCTCTCTACTGTGAGTTAATCCTGTAAGTTGGCCTGGCATTTGCCAATCTAAACTGGGAAGTAATTGAAGCTCCTTTGGTGAGCAAGTATTAGCACAGTTGCTGTAAAGGCTGTCGTCTTGGCTCTTGTGTATATTTCTGGCCTCTAGCAAAGATTCCTGCAGCGTAATGAAAAAGCTCAAAACTGGACTTGAGTCAGAGTTGGAGAAGAAACTGTGAGACACGTCTTAAATCACTTTTGGAGCTTATTTGCAGAAAGCAAGAGGGCCTCGTTTCACATCCAGACACCATAAGGGCAGGAGGCATAAATTGCAAATGGTCACTGTGTCATCCAGAAGCAAATGCTGAGCCAAATTCCATATTAATTAAATATGTTTTTTGTGTTTGCTATTTGTAATAGATAAATTGCATGCTTTTGCCCTTTTGGCAATGAGTGACTCCTATTTCTGGCGGTCTGCCGCTCTGAGTTTAAACCGACCTCAATGGCAATGTGCAGCTAAGTATACCAACTCCCATTAAGTAGATTATTGCACCAGGAAGGGCACATATAGTGTCTCTCGGTGGGAACTCGGGCACGTGCCTGCCTCACTCATATTAGGCTGTTTGTTAGCCTCATTTCGCTGCTGTCACAGACAATCTCGGCTGCTCTCCTCCATAAACACTTACAAATACAGGACCACATGTAAGCACGGACACATCTGCTTTCCCTGCTTAAAAGCCACTTTGGTTGAAAGAGCGCTGCAGCATTTTCTCCAAGATATAAAGGGTTTTAACTGTCGGTTGAAGAGGAAAATGGGGAATAGATACTTATAAAGAGCATATAAGAAATTTCAATAATTCAAATTATTGGCTAATAGAAATATATTAAAGCTGCTTTTATTATTATATAAGTTGGAACAGTATAAATCAGTAATGGATGTTAATTAAGTGAAATGTTTTAATGAAATCCAATAAACTTTCAGTTTTAAAGAAAATATTTTCTCATATAAAAGTGAAGATTGACTGAAAACGGGATCAACCATTCATAAATGTTGTGAACTTTACCATGGCTAGCTGGGAGAAGGGCCTTTGTGTACTACAGATAATTCTGTCTAAAGTAAAGTGCTCATTAGCTGTAATCAGGTCTTTGCCTTTGCCCTGTACAGTTGAAGCTTGACCTTTTGCCATGAGCGGCCCGCAAATCTCCTGCTAGGATATTCACTGTTTGATATATTATTTAATTGGAAATGATTTCTGGATATTTTTTGGTGAGGGGCTTTCGCTTCTGTTGGTTTGTCTAATTCAGCACAGAGATAATGGCTAAATGTCACAGCGAATCGTAAGCAACATTAGAGCTTAATTTTCCAGACGACGACTAACTGAACCCAGTGTCAACATCCCCTCATTAACAATGTTGTATTGAACAAAAGCAACAGTTGTGCATGTGATGAGGTGAAAAATGCAGTGAGGAACGTGACTCGTTCCTCAGCGTTTGCCATCATTAGCCTTAACGCTCCCGATATCCTCGAGTCACTTAATGAACGCCATGCAATAGGTTGGGTGATCAGCCTGCATGAGTTGACTATCATGTCTAATTATGCTTGTACGTTTTAAACTGTGTGACATTTCAACAAAAAAGGTCAAGAGAACTTCCCTGTCTTAATCTATGGAACCTGTGGCTTTTACCCCTCTGTCTGGTAATGGTTGATGACAACAGTACAGAAAAAAAGAAAAAGTACTCTATTAATCGTGATATAATGTTTTGTAAAGACTAATTTGTAAAGACTAACTTGTCTAATTAAATAATGAGTATTTTGTATATATACTATATGACTATATACTATATGTCTATATATATATATATATATATATATATATATCATACACACACTATATGGTTTGTGAATCCCCAAACTTTTGCCACACTTTAAAGGTACACACAGTTGTCTAGGATGTCTAGGATGTCTGGTGTATTTTTTATATGTTAAGTTTTCTGGTACCTTTTCTAAAACTAAGAGGTCCAAACTATGTTCCAGCATGACAAAACTGCTGAACCACTGTAGACAGCATGTGTAGTGGTTGGGGTAAAAGAATATAAATGTCCTGTACAAAGTCTTGACCTCAACACCAATGAACACCAATGAAACTCAACCTTAGTGCAACTCTATAAAGCTGCTTATTTACATTTACATTTACATTTACGGCATTTGGCAGAAGCCTTTATCCAGAACTATTTACATTTATCTGTTTCACACCACTGAGAAATTGGGGGTTAGGGCCCTCGCTCAGGGACCCAGCAGTGGCAAGTTGGTGGTGCTGGGAATCGAACCCCTGATCCTCCAATTAGCAGTTCCAATTTCCCTATGCTATGTTTGCCTATAGTAATTTAGCCTGTATTTACATTACATTACATTCCATAAGCCTAAATGATATGGCTACATGAATAATATAATACAATTTTATAGGAATATCTTACATTTCTGTTGTTAATGTTTTCTGTTAAATGTTTCTCATGTTTTTCATCCATGTTGTTGAGAATGTTAGGGCCGTTTGAATCACCAGGATATCTCTGGTTTGTAGGCTATTGGAGACCTCTGCTCCAAACTCAAACGCAGGAGCTAATCATGGTCTGGGAAGCACCGTTCTGTTTTTGGTGGGTTTAGGAATTCCTGTGCACTAAACAAAAGACGAGTTACATGATTTATCGAATTGTTTGGCTCACATGTTACTGCTACATCTGGCCTAAATGTTTGTACTGTGACTTGTTTTGACGTTGAGAAACTGCATGATTTGTAAATTCTGCTTGGTGGGCCACATGTAATGCATTTCAATAGACAAACTGCGGGTTGTTTGAAATGCCTCCATTGGACACCCATGCTATAAAGGCAAACATAAACAAGACACGCTAACTGACAACAATAAGACTCCTCATCACCTAAAGCTTATTTTAAGAAATGTTTCAGCTTGTCAAAGTGACAAAAATTCTTCTTACTTGTAGGTAAACCCACCTGACATTCTGACCTTAACCAAGGCTGCATTTACACTGCTGATCCTGATGCCTAATTTAGATTTTGTGACTATATCCATTTTTTAATGACTAGCTTATATCTTATTTTAAAACCAACCAGTATTTGATATCTGCATTTTCACTATACACAGCAATTTATCTCAACGTAGACAAAGTGAAAGGAAAGCGATAATAATTATCGGCACGATGCTCAATAAACGCAATAGACGAAGACTAAATGATTATTTAGTATTTTGCTTTTTGACCTATATTAAAAGGTTTGCAAAAAAACACTCTCTTTAGGAGGAGAAAAAAAAGAGGAGAGCCCTTGTTGTAGCCCGGGCAAATGTAGAATAGATTGCAATGTTATAAATCTCTTTTTTTTGATAGTGCAGAATTTGTTACAAAAATAATAAATATCAAAATACACAGTTTTGGTAAGTTATATATATCGCTGTCGGTGTCCATCTGAGTTAACGTCAAGTGCAAACATCGCTTATTCAATGATGCTTGACCTGGATTGACAGGTAAAATCTGATCTTTCTGCTTACATGGCAGACGCTAATGCATGACTCATATCCGATTGCTTTCCACATGTGAATACGTTCTGAAACGCATCTGAAAGTATCAGAATTCATGCTTTTTTCTTGCTTACACAGTTGTCGGCCATATCCCATCTGTACCACATTGGAGGAAAAAATTGGAATTGGGTCACTTGATCCATGCAGTGTAAATAATAATCTACGGGACATAAGCAATTTTTTTTATTAAAATTAAAGAGCTGACAATTTATTGTAACCGATGTCAAGTTTGTTAAACGATGTCATAAAAGAAGAAGAGATTAAAAAAGGAACAACGTGCACCTGAGTTCACTCTAATAAAACATTTTTTGGATCTCTGACCTCTAACAGTCATCCATAGTGAACAAAAACACTTTTAGATTTCAGAGCAGCTCATCAGCGGTGAAGGTTTCTAAACACGTTATTTCAATGAAGCCGTCCGAGCTTGAAGTAAGTAGGTTGTCCATGCAAGCTCATAATATAGTGTGCCATTAAATATGTTTCATTAAAAATCTAAGTGATTGTTTTTTGAGTGTATTGTATCAATTGTATCTGACAAAGCTGTACAGCTATAAAGCTATTTTTGATCTCCCAGGCATTTATGCACGGTTTCTATATCAAAAAATGGCTGCAGTTTTTTTTGTGAATGACAAACATGGTTCAATATTAGTTTAATTTATTGACTAGAACACAGCGTAAGTGTATTCGTATTATACAAAATAAATCTATAAGGTAAAATATAACAAACATAAATCCATTTTATTTCTTTCTAGTAAGCAGTAATGTCAACATTTTTAAATTCTATAAATGTTAATAATAATAATTTAAAAAAAATTATGGCTTTTAATAAATGTAGAATTAAGACTTATTAAAGACTTCTGCTTTCCTTTTCCAAACAAACCTTGAGTAACAAAAGGCAATTAGACATTCCTGGAGGCACAGGACGAGCAAGACTTGTTATTTTTTGCACAGTGTGTGAAGCTGATTGGTCAGTTTCAATGTCTCACATTTGGTTTTTAGTCACACGGTCAAGAAAGGAATGAAATAATATTGTATCTGCTGCTCTGCCTTATTTACTTTGCTCTCTGGTTCTTTGCTGGGGCTCTTTTCTTGAGGCTCTCTGTTTTTTCCCACTTTTTTTGTCCCTCTCTTTTTTTCTTAGGTAGAATTTTCCTTACATGCCTGGTACAATGAACTGTTTTACTATTTTTTATCTATTTGGTAACCAATACAAGTGTGACCATAACAAAATACTGTTATTAAATCATTATTAACATTTACAGGCTACCTATTGCTGTACAATATAATCACCCAATAGCACTCTCCCACATTCTACCTGCTATTCTATTCACCTGTTTCCATCCGTTAGTGGAAGTGGGTGGTAAAAAGACAAACAATGTACAGTTTTATACCATCATGATGGTAATGTTTCTTTATTCTTTTGGCAATCCTACAACCTAAACCACTAAACCTCTGCTTTTTTCGAAGCAGCCACAGAAACATAAACATTCAGAATAGAACGTTGTTGTCTCAGCTATCATTTCCGGTCCTAATTTGAGTCAAGTAAGTTGATACAGATAGACAGAAGTAAATCTGCTCAGCTACCAGAGCTCATTCAGACAGTTTCATTCTTTTCTAGCTCTGGGCCTGACATCTCCAGTGATGCTCAGTCACCCAGGATCTTGTTACTGCTTTGACAAGTTCACAGCAGCTACTGATCTGCATGGCTGGAGGTGCTGAGATCTCAAGGTCTTTCTGGGAGAGCAGGCGAGAATTCACAGTCAGCTGGTGATTTGTAGCTAGTGGCGATCAGGTGCAAAGCCTTTGGAAAAAGACGTGATAAGGAGAAATAGGCAATACTGTGACAACTTTATAGTGTCAGCATTCATTCTGAGAAAACCTGCTTACACCGAACAATAGAATATTTTATATAATAGGGTTAGCTTAAGGAAAAAAATGTAAAGATATTCAAAGTACTAGAATCATTAGATAGGGGAAGGGGAGGTGGTAGTCTAGGGGGGAGGTGGCAGCCTAGTGGTTAAGGTTTCAGAATGCCAATCAGAAGATTGAGGGCTCGATTCCCAGTACAACCAAGTTACCACTGCTGGGACCCTGAGCAAGGCAACCAAATGTGTAAATGAAATTAATGTAAGTAGCTCTGAATAAGGGCACCTGCCAAATGCTGGAAATGTAGATAGTTCACATTGTTCAATTTGTGTGTTATAATCATTTATTATTGTTAGCACTAGAATAAATTATTAGATACTGTAAGCAAAAGAGAGGTTTGTTTTACTAGAATGATTTGTGTTTTAGCGTGTGTGTTAGCTTTATTGATTGGTTTTTTGTTTTTCTACAATTTGGTATAAAGTTCCTGATGTATCAATATTAACACTTATTTAACTATGACACTTCATATGTCGTTATTTATTTATATGTTTTTGGGTTGTTTTTTTTTATTTCAACTGAAAGGATAGCCCTGAATAAAGAAGCCATGCTTTGATAATGACACATTTCCAAATTAATCTTTTGGAAAGAAAAGGGCTAATTCGCCATCAGCTCTAATTGTAACATGTTCTGCAAGGCTGAGAGCAGGACACGTGGTGCTGACTACCAATTAAAGCAGGTGCCAGACAAAAGACTCTCATAGACAGGACGAGAGCGGAGGCAGAGGAAGGAGGGGGGAATAAAGTAAAAGTGATTCCAGGGAAGATTCATGTCCTTTATTCATATTTTACTCTTCACAAAATAGACACAATTGCAGAAAATGGTGGAGGACAGATGAGTGAGTGAACTTTAAAAAGTAATGAAACAATCAAAAGCAATTGTATAGCATAAAAAAACACATAATAACACAAAATAAAATAATCAGAAATCGGTAATGGAGAAAAAAAAACACTGATTCTAAAATGTACCTCTGAAATAAAATGAAATGTATAAAACAGTTATTTTTCATAGATATAAAACATATTTTTGCTCAAATTATCGATTTTTGTTTTGATTACACTTTATTAATATATATATTTTTTTGTTTTAACATATATTTAACATATACATATAGAGTTTCTACATATATATTTACTTATATAGCCCAAACAATCTTACACACACACACCTGTTATTAGGAGCTTTTGATATAAAGTGCTTAAGGTGTTTTTGTATCAATATGGTGATTATAGTAATACATTAAATATTTACATTTTTTTAATGACCAAAACTGGTCTTTTTCTGTATAAAAATATAAATTTATGTAGGTAACATTAAAGTGTCAAGGATCAAATCCCCTTTGTCTGAAGGCTTCTAAACTGGATTCTGGACCATTATCAATCCTCTATCTCGGGAGTTATTTGTTGGGCTCCCAGGCTGGTTAGTTCACTGTACGTTCCTGTTAGTCATGCTGCCGTTGTGTGTGTTTGTGTGCGTGTGTGTGTATCTGTGTGTATTATGAGCTAAGTCCTCAGAACAGCTGGGCTCCATCACTTCTCATTGTAGGCTTGGGAAAGACAGAGCTGACAGAGTGATGCACAGAGCCCCGTCCCAGCTAATGACTGCACCATTCTCAATCATTATCCCTATCATTAGGAAATTAGAGGGACAGAAGGTATTTACAGTAAACCTGCCACCTCCCAAGGAGAGATAAATAGAAACTGATAAATGGGGACTCCACAGCGTTCGCCTGTCGATTAACCTTCCGATTGTCCAATGTGGGTGTGTGCACGGATAATAATCGTTAAAGGTGGGTAACTGAAACAGGTAGTGGGTTTGAGGACGAAGACAAAGGATATAGCTGGGTGTGAGGTATACAAATTTACAGTGTAGTCTGAGAGCAAGAAATATTTAGCATTTTACCTCTTTACTTTAAAAATAATAGCTATGGAGTGCAGAATATCAGAATGGCAGCCTAAAGGTTGTGATGCAGAGCCAATCAAATGCCATTCCTTTATTTAAAATTTCTTTTCTTTGTTCAGATTTTTCCCAGGTAGCAAAGATACCTGGCTTTGTTTTGGCATGAAGCTGGCACAGCTGGCAATAGCATAAGGCATGTGAACCGAATATGGCCCAGGTATGGTAGAGTGGAACCGTCTTTAAGGATGAAACAAGATATTTGCCAGTTGTTAAGTGTATTTATTTGGCTCAGAAATATGGAGTAAAATATGTGGGCCACATCTGTGACGTCAGGGTTATCCCACAATTACAATGTAATTTTAGATATTTTTTTAGATATTCTTATACACACAGCTTATTTCTGTTTGCATTGTTGGTTAAAAGCTCACTATCACTAATAGTTTATCAAACAAATCATTCCAATTATGAAACACCTTCAACCTTAAGTTTACATTACATTTACAAGTAATCATTTAGCAGAAGCCACTTACAAATAGGGACAATAGAAGTAAGCAAACCAAAAAAAGAACAATAAGTAAGTATTAAGACACTGTCAGTCTAACATATGACACAAAGCATAAGAAAACATTTATATACCTTAGGGTGGTAGTTGATTTTTTAGAGATTGTATGAGTTTACATCTCCGGAATGTTAAATGTTAACGACGTGGCTAACAATATATTAATTTAGCTGTTAATAGTATTTGATGAAATGTTCGTCAATTATATTTAGATTTTACCAGACATCGTTATTTGTATCTGAGCGTAGTGACATCAACATATACGTTGCTCTTATGCTCTGGGCAACTTGGGTTGGCACCCCTGCTCGGGCATAAAACAAATAAAAAAACCCAGCAACGAAAAAAGCTTTTGTTGAGTCTGGTATTTTGCAGCAATTTGTTTTGTCCTACATACCAGAATAGGGCCAGTATTATTCATACATTTGGCTAAAGTTTGGCTATGCTATGGGCCATATCTAGCCCGAGTTCTGGAAACCAGACTTTAATTCATTTCTGTATTAGGGCCAAGTGAAAGTATGACCCATCACTGGACCAAACCATTTTTTCTATGTGCGTTGTTTCTCTGTGCAAAGGTTTAATCTAGCTGATATTGTATGTCCATGCTTCTTCATTTAGTCTCCTAGTCTTCAATGCAGATTCCCAGTCCGTAATGCAGTTTCTTGTACTTTAAATAGTTAAATCAGTTTTTTATGCAAATTTGAAGTTTCTCCATATAGGTTCTAAATACTTCTGACAGATTTTTGTAGATTTTTAGCCTATCAATCAAACTTCAGCTCCTTTAAGCAGGATCTATTCTTGATCTACTATTTTTGTTAGTGTCGTGTTTTGGTTTGTTTGTTTTTTTTGTCCTTGTTTGTTCATTTTTTAATAAGACTGTTTTATCTTTCATTGGTTTACACCAAAGTGATTTAAAACCCTGTCTGGTGTACTAATACTAATTTCTGACCTATTCATAATAAACATGCTTTAGGAAGTTAACCAAACGCTGCATTGACCTTTAATTATAACCCATGACTCCGCCCGACCAATAACCTCAAAACACACCACAATGCTCCACAGTCTTAACTTCCAATGTCAGTTGTAGGTCCTGTCTATAGTGGGCTCTCCTCTTGCTGATGTTGTAAGCCTTGCCATTGGTCATTTTGTACAATTACATAGTAATTTAGTAAAACCAATTCATTTACTCTGAATAATGAAAAGTTTTCCAATTAATGTTGAGTTATTGAATTTAATCTTAGCACTAGAAAGGGATTATTATTGCTTTAGATTCCCAGCAGTGTATTTGTGATCCAAGGTTGTGTTTTAATGAAATTTCCCCCAATTTATCATCTTTAAATCTTTAAAATTAGTTGTTAAGTAGTATTCTGAACATTTTTTATTATTGTTATTGTCACAAATGTGAAAACGTTAACTTTTAGTGAAAATAAGATAAATAAGATTAACATGATAACATTTATATCAGTAATAAAAAAAAACATATTAAAATGGCATGTAGCAACTAAGAGGCCGTAATGGTATTAGTATAGATTTTTATTTTGTTTCCTGTAGTGACTGATATCATAGTATATCAATTACTGCATTAAACCAAACAGCAGCTGCAGCTGCATCCCAAATTGTTGCCTAAACTGCTGTTGGGTCCATTCCTTCCTACCGACACACACTGTGGTTCAAGCAGTTCATCATAATCTATTTACACCCTCCCCATAAGACCACTTCTTTTGCTCTCAAGATAGAGGATAGGAGAAAAATGATTAATGATTATATTAATTTTTTTAATGAGCTAGTAAGTCCTAATTTCCAATTTATGAGTTTTTCTCCTTCTTTGGACCAGCATCTTAATGATGATCACATGTTCACCTTATAATGAAACGGCAGAATGGATGCTCACAGTGTGAACATCATGTCTATCAGTTTGGAGAAACTATAAACAATGTCTTCCTAAGATGTTTGTAAAAAAAAAAAAAAAAAAAAAAACTCCATTTACCAGTAGCTTTTTGTTTCACCCATAACGAGCTGATATTGGTCTTTTTTTAAGCAAGACAGTTGTAGCAGGGTTATCAAGTAACAGATTTCTCCAGCTCATGGATGACTACTACGTTTTTTTTTCTTTACTCTACTCCCTTAAAATACTTTGGCCTCTAGACTGTTAAGCTTTTGGAAATTTGCACTCATCCCAAAAGTTTCCAGAAGAGCAGATGAAGGGAGTCGGGAGCAGATCAGCTGGCCTACCATCCTCTGCTTTGTGCCAGACTGCCGGATTGGCTGCAAGGCCGGGGGCCATCTTGACTGACTGGCAGGCAAGAGGCTCGAACAGTTTGGTTGTGAGAAGAGGGGGAAAAAAAACAAGGAGTTAAAAAAAACAAGTGGGTGTTTATAGGCACAGATCTGACAGACCGGGAAAGGAGACAGACTGCAAAGGAGACAAATGTTTGTGTGTTTGTATGAGGTCATAAATGATCCAATGCATTTTAAATGTGGTATTGCAAGGGTTCACATACAAATAGCAGTCATCATCTTTTAAATAGATTTTCATGAGTAAATAATTTGTTATTTGATATTGAAAGCAAAGATTATATTAAAATAAATTATTAGAAAGAAACTGGGTATGTTGAAGTGACTAATTACAACATCTGATCTGTTTGTTATAATAAATAAAATCATGTGTGTGTGTGTGTGCGTGTGTGCGTGTGTGTGTTTTCAAGTGTCATCCATGGTCAAGTATTGCCTGAGGAGAGATCATCAGTCTGTGAAACCAAGCAGCTTGCCAAAATACCAAGTGCAAGCTTAGGGCGGTGAGTGGGCATGCGACTACAACAAAATGTTAAACCAAGGTCCTCTGTGTTACTGCTGATTTTAAATTTCATTTGTCCCTGAAGATAAAAATTCTGATTGGTAAAACATTGTCTGAACCTCACTGCATGTGAACCTCCTGTTCCATCTGTGTTTATTCTTCTGAGCTCTGATGTGGTCTTATTATTAATGCTAATGCTCATTTCAATTACCAGCATAATCTAAAAACCAGATTGTCTACAAAAAAGTCTAAAAGTCTGCAGCCATTACTTAGAATTAATATTTATTCATTCAATTATTTATTTAATGCTTAAACATATTTTTTCAGGATCACATTATTATATATAATTATAAGTATACCTTACATAGAATTGGGTCAATATCAGGTATTATTCTTACAAGATTTAAAATAAAATAAAAAATGGAAATTAAAACCTTTAACAGTGTGGGAGAAGAATTATGCGTTACCCTTTAAATAGATTTTAAAATTTATAGTTATCGCTTATGAAGGCTATTTGCATGTGTGATCTGTAAATGCATCCATAAATGTTAATGAATTACTCATCATCTTATAGAATAATTTCTATAGGAAACATCTCAGAGCACAGGGTCAGCTATGATACAGCGCCCCTGGAGCAGGAAGGGTTAAGGGTCTTGCTCAAGGACCCAACAGTGGTTGGCTTGCCGGCGGTGGGGCTTGAACCCAGGTGTTTCTGGTCTTTAGATCAGCAATAAGGGGCTCGGTATTCTGCGTAAGAATGCCAAAAATCTAATATTGCAATAATTATTGGAATTAAAAAATGTATCACATCCTATCAGCCTGAATATCAATGCTACTTTCTCTTAAATGGGTTTTGCTATTTTCAGCTGTTATTTATTAAAATTAGAGGCATTACACTATAAAATAAAATACAGAATATGAAATTTAGCATATAATAATTTTCTTACATATTTCTTGTAGCAGATTTATGATAAAACTTCACCCAGGAGGCTTTTCTTTATAATTTCATGCTGCTTCTCCAATTTCTCAAAGAAAGTACTGTACCTGGATGAAATAATAAAATCCATGGCAATGTTCTAGAGAAAAATATCAGTTGTGTTATGCCAAACTAAAATCACCATAAAGTCCAGAATTAAAAACTGAAGTGTAGGAAGTGGTTCAGTGGTTTATGTGTTGGGCTGCTGATCAGAAGACTGTGGGTTCAATTCCCAGCACCCCCAACCTGCCACTATCGTACCCCTGTACAAAACTCTTAATGCTTAACTTCTCATTTGGAAAAGAATCAGATAAATGGAAGTTGCTCTGGATTAGAGTATCTGCCAAAAACCAGAAATGTAAATATAAGAAAAGAGAGGGGACTGGGAGAAAAGCAGTAACCCTTAACCACCTTATGTTCCTACTATACTCTGTAGAAGATGCTCAGAGTGATGATCAGTGTTTGATCTTTCCCAGATGTAGCATCTTGTGCCAATGCCAAAACATTTTTTGGTCTAACTATTTTTCCATATTTGATAAATCTCTATTTTCAACTTGCCTAGCTTCCTGGTTTCATTTCTGACTAAGTTCCTACCTTCCTGTCTTAGCTGGATGTTTAGCTGGATGGCTTAGCTGTTGTTTAATTCTTCAAATATATGCTACATACAGCATTTGGCTGACACCCTTAACCAGAGCTACTTATATTATCTAGTTTATTTAACTGAGCAAATTGGGGGTTAAGGGCCCAAGAGTGGCAGCTTGATTGTGGTGGGAATCAAACCCCAATCTTCCAGTTAGCAGGCCAACACCTTAGCCACTGCGCTACCACTTCCCCCGCTTTAATGTTGTATATGCTATTATATAAATTATACGTATAATTAAATCCATTTATGTTACAAAATTCAAAGTCCAAAAGCGGTAAATACTTTTATTTTATCAATTCAACGTCTAACTACATTTTGAATTTGAATGGATTTTTCATAAGATCCTCTTATGAAAAATTGGTACAAATTTTCAAAAATGAAGAACAATATTGAACAAGACAGTCTGAAATATAGAAAGAATAATAATAGTGTGGCTGCATTTTAATGCTATTTTATTTTATTTTTTTAAATAAACACTTGCCAATTTTCTTTAAAGGATTTATTGTAGTTTAACTTCACTCCAAAATAATTATTTTATTAACAAATGTAGCAAATATGGCATTCTTTTTTTTTTTCTGGCACTATTTCACCTCACAAGGCTGTAGCCACGTATGACATTTGTCTGTTTGCAATCATTCTCCATTTTACTCTCCATGTGGTTACCAAATGTTTTCTGGATTCCCATGAGAACTAATGCATATTTTCACAAAATGTTGTGAGGACTTGGAACATGAAAAACCCAAGTGACTTTCTTTTGGTTACTGAAGATAATGAGGTCATTCCTAGCGATAAAGATAAATATACTAATCCAAATCCATGTTTGTGTTTCATGTTGTTTTATGTTGGTACTGTTTAGTCTAACTATATGCCTGTTTATGTCTGTGTACCAGCTGTGTGCCTGAGATGCTTTTTCATCTTCACATTTTGGGTCATCCTCATTTGTGTTAATAATGACACTGCTTTGTGCAGCATGTGCTTTGGTGACCTCAGTTACTCCCTGAGACACAGAGATTCACCGTCTGTTAGAACACACTCCCTGATCGCACTTCCCACAAGATCAGTAGTTTGCATACTTTCTGCATAAATCACCCTTGCCTTTGCTTTTATGCACTAAATTAAATATGGCCTTTTCATGTTATTTTCAATAGTAATTTTTTAACATCTCATTAACAGCCAGGTTATTTGACACACAACAGAATGACTTTTCTTAAACTTTGAACTTATATTCATATTTTGTCATGTTTCTAGAAAGACATGGGGGAAGTGGTGGCTAATAGTTAAGGTGCTGTTCTGCCAACCTGAAGATTGTGGGTTCAATTCCCAGGTTCACCAAGCCACCACTGTTGGGGCCCTGAGCAAGGCCCTTAACATAAATGAGAAATATAAGTTGCTTTGGATAAGGATGTCTGCCAAATGTAAAGATATTTTAATGCTTTTTTCAATTATTCCATTTACATTTACGGTATTTAGCAAGGGCCCTTATCCAGAGCAGCATACATTTATCTGTTTTATATAACTGAGCAATCAGTGGTTAAGGGCCTTGCTCAAGGGCCCAGCAGTGGGAATTAAACTCTGATCTTTCAATTAGCAGTCCAACACCTTAATCACTGGGCTACCATTTCCCACAAGCTGTAACAAATGCTAAAAGATTTGCTAAACTGGGCAGAGATATGATTTCTAAAAAACAAACTGTGTTCTTAAAGAAAACCTTTGACTTATACATTTAGATGCTATGGTTTATAGCAGTGGAGTTAAAAATATATATCATCTCCAATGTGTCACATAGCTTGTCAACAGAAAGTTTAGAAGGATCACTGAATAGCAGATATCATATCGTATAGCGCCTGATTGTAGCTATGATATTAGTAGCTTATAAAATAAAAGTTGAATCAATTTATAAAATCAATTTTACACTTAAAAAATATTTTTAAGGAGCTAATCAATAAAATATCTCATACAGCCTTATTATTCATGATTAATTATTTATGATTGGTTAAAAGTAAAGAAATATATAATTGCCTTGGTTGCTCATTTGGACATTTGGCACAGAATACATTTATTTCTTTATCTATTTGTGCCATTATGATGGATCTTTTGGATGTAAGCGTTCTTCATTAGCGTGGCATTGTTGTTTTGCTTGCCCTTACAAAAGCTGTACAGACTCAAAACCTACTAGCTGCTGGGGCCCAAGATGTTTTCAAATCTCCTCTACTCATGTCTTGCTGAGGGTGGCCATCTGTTTTTTCATCTCCTGGTGAAGCTCTTTCTGCTCTCTCTCTCTCTCTCTCTCTCTCTCTCTCTCAACACCCCTCCCCTAACCCCCGCTCTCTCTTTCTCTCTCTGTCTGTCTTTCTATTAGAGGACAGTGTAAGCACTTTGTTTGACACGTTTAATTTTGAGTTTTTTCAAGTTTCATTTTTAGCATTGCCTGTTGTCAGTTCTTGTAATGCTCTTGCATCAAGTTCAAGTGTCATTTTATTATGCATTATTAAAGTGTCTCCCTCCGTAGTAAACGCTGCCTGAGGACACGACTGAAGAGGTAGCATATGGACTGCCAGATTTATAGCTTTATGACACGGCTGACCGTGACACAGAGTATCATTTTATATGAGTGGAAATTTAAAGCTGATATTCACACCAACATGAATGAACTATGCAAAAAATAGTGTTAGGGTGCCTAAATATAGACCAAGTACAGCATGTAAAATGTCCATAGCGGAGTGTTAAACCTAAGGGGTTGAATTCATATTACTGCGTTGACACCAAACATAACTGTAGAAGTATCGTTATAAGGGAAGTGGTAGTTCAGTGGTTAGGGTCTTGGACTGCTGATTGGATGATCATAGTATCAATCTCCAGCATCACCAACCTGCAACTTTTGGGCCACTGAGCAAGGACCTGAACCCTCAACTGCTCAGTTAAATGAAAAAAAAAATAGATTTAAAAAATGTAGATCTCTCCAAATGCCCTTATTAATTAAATCATGCTGCTTGGTTTATATAACAATTATATTTTAAAATAATATTCCATTATACAAATCCAGATATATTTTGCAGTAATGCCTTTTTTTGTTAAACCTTATTTATTTCTTTTGTTCTTTTTCATAAAGCGCTTTATACTGGTCGGGATTCTGGTGGATCAGGAGACTATCCTGGGAAAATACGCCATGAGGCAGGAATACGCTATGAATGGAATAACAGTCATAGAAAACCAACACAGGTTTAGAATGAAATAGACAGTATCCTGAGCTCAGGATCAAACTGGATTAAACTGGTTAATTGACTATCTGGTTAGTACTGATGCTTTATGTTTAAAGAGTTGCATCCAGTGGAATCTTTCAAGACAAAATCAATAAGGTCATAGTATTATATATAATGTATAGTTACCTTTTTTTAAGAAATTATGAGATTGTCTTGTCTCAGAAGATTCAATTTTATCCGTCTCTGTAAAAATAAAGCATCAATAGACATACACTCAGAACGGCCAGCCCGCAAAATAAATTCATTTCCCCAATTAATCAGGATATTAGGAAGGAAAAGCAAGGGTCACAGTCAGGTGCTTTCTTCCATAAATGTGCTGATTCTGATATTAATGCACGAAAGGGTGACTTCAGTCGTAGATCAAGGTAATTGCGGTATTAAGCAGAAAATTAGAGCTAAAATAACTGGATGCAAAAGAAATGACCATATCCTACTTGTGAAGTGCTTATTCGAAGTTCAAGGAGAGTTCAAGCATAGAAAATATAATGGTGCAGGGTCAAGTACGCAGAGTCATTTCACGTTCTGGAGAAATTATCTTCAGCAAATATACGATTTTCCAAACGGAATAGTTGTCTTAGCGCTTATGGCGATTCATACCTCATTTGATTTTTCATAAGTCTTTATTTCCTGTGTACTATTAGTGCAATATTTTCATACCTTAGGCATGTGAGGAATGTTCTCTTTTTATCTCATACGGTATCTATTGCATATGTGGTCAGTAATGCACAAATTTAATGATTGTTAAGTGTGTGTGTGTGTGTGTGTGTGTGTGCATGTAAAATATTTATTCTACTATTCTAATAAATATTCTACTAAATATTTATTCTACTTGCCTATTGAGTTGACAGTCAGTTGATAGAGTTTTTTGGTAAATCCTTTGTATTTATTTATATGATGACTGACCAAAATAGAAGTTGTGTCATAGTATTGGTTGTATTTGTCACCGTTTTTGTCTCATATTTTCTTTTTACATATCCCAGCTTAGAAAGGTCAGAGCACAGGGTCAGCTATAATACAGCGCACCTAAGGGGTGTAGAGCATGCACTGGGGTGTAAGGGGTTAAAAGCTCAGAAAGATAATAAGGAGCCAAATGTAAAGCTTGATATGTAAGTATGAGAATTTTAAACTCAACACCTAATCTAACAGGGAATCAGTGTAATGACTCCAAGGCAGGAGGGATATGAGCCCATGTCCTGTTTCCAGGAAAATTTTTGTAACCCCGGCCAACAAAACATTAATAGGTTGTATATTGATTATAGAGTAATCAATGCAGAAAAATACAAAGATTTTAACGTAACTTCAGCCACAGAAAAGACGATGTATGATATAATCTGGTAATATTTTTGAGATGAAAACATGATGTCCTGACATTTAAATAAAAAACTGAAAAACTTACATTTATCTCATTTATACAAATAATGTAACAGAGCCAATAAAATGCATTTTTCGCATATCCCATCTTAGTAAGTTGGGGGTCAGAGCGAAGGGTCAGCTATGATACAGCGCCCCTGGAGCAGGAAGGGTTAAGGGTCTTGCTCAAGGACCCAACAGTGTCGGGGGTGGGGCTTGAACCCAGGTGTTTCTGGTCTTCAGATCAGCAACTTAACCATTTGAGCCACCACTACCCACTAACCTCTGATATCTGCCAATTTTGGCATATTATTCTGCAGTATGACTATTTTAATATTCTTCACCATGTCTTTTTTGTTGAAAGGTTTTGCTTTTGCTCTTGTTTACACTATTTTGACAATGCTTAATAATAATCTTATCAACAGAATATTGCCTTTCACCCAGAACATGTTAAATTAATAGCTTCTGTCCCATTTTGCTTTGTAATTAATCCTAGGGCTGTGACATCATCCAAATTAACTTTTCAGTCCGCATGTACATTTAAATACCTTCCAGGCTACGATTAGATTCAAATCTTTCCTATAATATGGTCTTCTGACACACGTATTGGGAAAGCAAGCCAGGCTTGACAAAAGCCTCTATAGAAGACACTTGAGATAATAAGAGCTATGACTAAATCCCTTCAGCCCCCACTGCTAATTAAAGAGATACAACATTTCACAGCCCCCTGCACACATCTAATGGCCTCCGCATGCCAAGAAAATCAACACTCGTTTTATTCCTCTGACATGATATAATTTATAATGTGATACACAATGTTAATCAATAAAAAATACTGATTATGTAGTTACAATGGCATCTGCCAATGGGTGGAAATTATTAGCCAGCAAGTAAATAATCTGTTTTCCAAGCAAGGCAAAGTGTAATGATCGAAGTGACTTGAATTATGGGCAAATTGTGATTGTTAGATGACCGGGTTCAAGGAAGGACAAATGGTGAACAGGTGACAGGGTCATGGGGTTGCCCATAAATTAAAATTGTGTTCAGATGTATTTTAACACGGCTCACAAAATGGCAGTTATTTACTTTGGACTTGTACAAGTATCTTTTTGTAAATTTGAGTGAAAGACACTGGATCTCCGATTGAGACAGAAGTAGAGGTCAGAAAATTTTATGTTCAGCATCAGTGAGGTTCCACCACATCGGCTTTAAACAAAGAGCTGCTGATTTATCTGCCTTAAAAAAAAGAGGTGGTCAGGAATTATCCAGAAAGGTCATCTTCAATTTCAGGATAGAAATTATCTTTTCCCACAATGTAATAAACATTTATCTGATCCGTTTATTGGCTTGATTAGACCTGACAGCTTAGTTAAGTCATTTTTCCTGGCCATGTGGGGTCACGACAGTTAACGCAGTGAAAAGTTTCATTGGTCAGATTCTGTATTCATGAAGGTTTCAAGGAAGGAGAGAGGGAGAGAGAGAGAGAGAGAGAGAGTGACACGGAGGAAGGCAAGGACAGCAGGTCTCCTGCTGGTATTATTATTGATGTGAAATGAATGTAACGGCTGACCTGGTCATATTCATATTGTGTGCTCATAAATATTGTCTCACCTGATGCTTGGTGTGTGCCAGCCAAACAGTCTCTTCAAATTTAGCATTTCGTTTAGTAGTATAACTTCCTGGATGGAAGCAGCTACAAGTACCTCATAGCTCATCCAGGTATCTTAGGAACAACTGAAACTTTAAAGACCAGTTTGCTTATAATGGATTTCTTAGTATACATATATACATAAAAAATTATACATATTCTTAGATACATATACTTAGATACAATATATAACACTCCTCAATCTAGTGTTAAGCCTTTCCAGAAGTGTGAAGGTTATTATAAGACTAAGAGTAAAAAAAATCTGCAATAAGATGGTCGAAAAACAAATATGGATGTAATAATCAGGTGATTAATATCGTTGTCTTTACAGTACATCGTATTTTACAGACATGTATGCATACACCTGTTTCTTTCACAGTATAAAATACTTAATAATCCAGTCGATTGGAATGCTTTAGACTTTGTGTTACAGTCATGTATTCTGTCATGTGTCATGTGTCAAGGCAGTGGTGGCTCAAATGTGTCATGTGTCAAGGCAGTGGTGGCTCAAATGGTTAAGATGCTGAGTTGCTGACCTGGAGCGCAGGAAAACCTGAGTTTAAGCCCCACCACAGCCAACTGTTGATCTGAAGGCCAGAAACACCTGGGTTCAAGCCACTGTTGGGTCCTTGAGCAAGACCTCCAGAGGTGCTGTATAATAGCTGTGTACCCTGTGCTCTGATCCTTAACTCACTAAGATGGGATATGTGAACAAATACTTTTACTGTGATGTAAAAAAGTATATCTGACCGAATAAAGTCATTTACAAGGTGTACTTTAATATTTGTGCAGAAATACTGGATTGTGTTTTTATACTCTATAAGATATTACAGTACTTTCTAAAAAGATGTTTCCCCTTAAATTTACAGGGTCTGATTTTTATTCCATAAGAAAATATCATTGAGAAGTGTTATAAGGCTGCCTTTCACCTTTTCAGAGATGGCTGGGATAGGCTCCAGCAGATCCCTGTGACCCTGAATTAGGGGATGAATGAATAAAGTGTGATAAGGTTTCATTTCCCATAAATCTACCCCTTTTCATTGTTAAAAAAAAATGTTATTACAAAGTGGTTATGAAAATGGCTCTTAAACGAGCGACTATCTGTTACACAAAATAGTGTCTTTCATGTGCTAAAGCAGACAAGTGAACTACTGTATACACACTGCACAGTTTTTAGTCATAATTATACTTCCAGATGTTTTTTTTGTTCAGACCAAACGAGCTTAATTTTCTTGTATTATTATTTGTGTAGATGAATAGAAACAGTGGTTATTAGCGTCTTTAATCGTTTAACTTTTTTTGGATTTTAAGTAATCTAGTCAGGTTATTTGCTAAGTATTTCTAAGGCGATTCTTTAATGTGACTGATAAACTAAGTATATATTGTTCGTTTGTTTTTTATTTCGTTTTTCGAAACATAATGCATATGCACACTTCCATACAAATGCAAGTGAATCACCAGTTTGGTTGTTCATACTTGAGAAAGAGCTACTTAATGAGATTTATCGCAGACCTTGCCAGGGTTCTAGTCTGCGACGTGTCCGAATTAGTCATTGCCCTACAAGGTTAATTAGGTGATCATGTCTTTAAATAGCAAGATCACATTGCTCTTCATCACAGCTGTTTTTTTCTGTCTCCCGTTTTTTCTTACTCGCTCTCCCACTCTCTCTCTTTCTCACTCTCCCTGCCTCCTTCCGGGGACACCCTTGCTCAGAGAACCTGTCAGCCACTCTAAGAAAGCTTGGCTCATCGACGCAGGGAATACAAGGAAGTTAGTGTGAAAGTGAAGTTGTCACTCAGCGACAGCAGAGGTGCGGTGTGGGCCGAAGAAGCTAACGGCTTCAGCACTGCTCTGAATCCAGACCATCTGTGTCCCCAGCTGGAGCTCCGGCGATGGTCTGGCACTTGTACCGCGCCATATTTACAGATCTAAACACAAATGGCTACTGCCTGATTGTTTCACGATTCATTAGTCAGACAAGCTCCGGTCTCTCGCCAGCCCAGCTGTTACAGAGTAAACCTTTGTCACTTAATAGGGCCGATTATTGCTTTCCATCAAAAGTATTGATCTGTGGACGCAGCTTTTGCAACAGTAGTGACTGAAGGTGAGAGGGTAAAATCTTGATCTTTGTGGCTTCAGGCTAATCATGATGTGAGAAGCTGTTGCAGGGAAGAAGAGTTTGTGTCGTTGCGTCATCTTCCGGATATAAACAAATATGGCACTAGATTTCCTGATTAGGTGAAAACAATTTCTATGCATGTACATATACAAATTGTTAGGACACGGTCAGGCTTGCCGGGTCATCAGAGGGCCACTGACAGAGCTTCTGCTCCTGTGGTTTAGACCATGTGCTCCATGTTTGTTTATGCTGTCTGTGTCTTGTCATGTGAGTCTCTGTCATGTAATTGGTTGAATGTTGCCTCATTGTGTTCAGGTGATTCTTGTTTATTCCCCCTATTAGTTTATATATATATATATATATATATATATATATATATATATATATATATATATATATACATACATATATATATATATATATACATATAGATATATGTATATATATATAAAGGGTGTGGTGTATGTATGTATGTATGTATATATATATATATATATATATATATATATATATATATATATATATATACATATATAGCCTATATACATACATACATACATACACACCACACACACACACACACACATATATATATATATATATATATATATATATATATATATATATATATATATATATATATATATATATATATATATATATAGTGTGTAATATACATATGAATATATGTTATTAGAAATATAAGTTCTCCTTTGAGGAACTTTAAAGCACTTGCTGGTATCACATGACATATACCGTATACACTGTAATAGCTTAATGTCTGACTGTCTTATATCAACAACTGGTATATAGAATAAAATGTTAGAATAACCCAGGGTGTTAATAAACTTTGCTTTTACATCATGCAATAGTGGCAAAAATAAAACATGGCCGTTATAACTCGGTCCACTTGAACACTAAGATAAGGTGAGAATTTCATCAGGTCAAGCGTTTTATTCAGCCAGGGCCTATTGATTTCACATTAAAGCTCCCACACCCTCTCGAAATAACTCACTGATCGGGATGCTCAAGAACATGCGTTTGTATTGGCTTTCTGCCATTCTCCATCCTGCTTGCCGCTTTGTATTTACATCCCCGTGTCAAAAGAAGCAGCGAGCATATGGCCGTTTAAAATGGCCAGCTGCAACGGCGATCAAACGGTCATTTATTGCTATTTTGTTTGGGCTTTTTTTGTTCAGTCGCATGATTGATCAGCAGAGATAGTAGAGTCCTACATGCTTGCAAAAAGGACACAGGAAAAAGGACAAAGACAATGCATGTTCATTTAAACCCCTATTTTGTTTAATTTGCCATTACAGTCACAGATCTTCTGACGGTCAAGTCTGAGCACCGAGGGGCTCCACGCTAGGCTAAGCATTACACGTCTCTGAACTTTAAATACCCGATTTAATTAACATGTTATTAGCTAATTAACGCATGTTGATTAATGCTCTATTAATTTTTCTAGACTCAATTGAATCTTTAATGACTATTGGACATCGAAGTACCAAATGTATAATTAGTGTAATGGGGCTCTTTCTTCAGCCGTGTTACGCTAACAATAATTCTGCTTTGAATTCCTGGCACCCGTTTTCCATTTCTCGACCACTAACGTTAGCGTTTTTTAAAATGTCGATTCTTTTTATGCTTGTCTGTCTGCCATCCCAGAGAGGTACATTCTCAGCTCCCATTTTTTTTATTCTTTTCATCACATGTTAAAATGTCATGGCTCTAAGGGTCTGAGAGTGCATGCAGTGGGGAGAATCTCTGCCTCCAGTGCATATATCATTACTGTGACAGCTTCGCTTAACCCTCATACTGCCTCACACTCCTCAGTATCGCTGCTTAGAGAATGATTGATACAGCAAAATTTTGCAGGATGAAAATGTTAAAAATTCCTAGAGGAGGAATTTTAACTTAGAAAACACTACAATTATTTATTATATCTTAAGGCATGTTGTTTGATAAATACTATGAATTATTCAATAATTACTGTAGACGTTTCTGCCATGCCTTTGTCTGCCAACTTCTATAACTTTTTATCGTTTCTGTTTTAGTGCTGACACCTTTTACCATTCTTTTTTAAGAAAATTTAAGAAACCTCCTAAAAAACATTAAAGATTCTAAAATATTAGTGTACAATTTAATTTATTAACTTCATCTTACATATTTTTGTAGCTTAATACATTCTGCACCTATAAAGTAAGCCCTCAGTAGGACATTATCTCAACAACATAAATGTGTAAACGAGAGTGTGGGTGTGGGTGTGTGTGCACACAGTGGGCTGTGATGGACTAAGGAGTTTAGCCTTGACCCATGACCATGAAATGCTATGTAAGGTTAAAAGCAGTGTATATATATATATATAATATATATATATATATATATATATATATATATATATATATATATATATATATATATATATATATATATATGTGTGTGGGGGGGGGCAGTATTTCTGGTATGTATTAGAGTATTTTCTGTAAATTTGTAAAAACAGTTATTATTAATTTAACAATTAATTTGTAAAAACAATTTATTACATTTTATTAAAGTACAAAAAATTCTCTAACAATTTGTAATTTTTCCGAAATTTGTAAAAAAAAAAAAATCCAATAAAAATTCATTCATTCATTCATCTTCTATACCCGTTTATTCCCTGATTCGGAGTCACAGGGATCTGCTGGAGTCTAGCCCAGCCATCTCTGAAAGGGGGGGGGGGGGGGGGGGGGGGGGGCAAAGGGGGGCATGAGGGGGGTACACCCTGGACAGGTCGCCAGTCCATTACAGGGCCACACACACACACACTTACTCCTATGGGCAATTTAGAATCACCAATTAACCTAACATACATGTTTTTTTTTTCTGTGGGAGGAAACCGAAGAATAAAAGAGTAAATCTATAAAAGCATGGGGAGAACATGCAAACTCCAAACAGAAAGGCCCCTGCCCGGGAATCAAACCCTGACCTTCTTGCTGTGAGGCAACCATGCTAACCACTAAGCCACCATGCTGCCCACAATGAAAACTATAATTACTTTAAAATTAAATTAAAAAATAATTAAAACATCTGACTTTTTGGGAAAACCTACAATATTGTTTTTCCCTTACTATTTTTTTTATTTCAACCTTATAAGTCCAAGATTATTAAGCATTAATATAAAAAAAAATATCCACCAACTGCTCCTCTATGTTTGGGGTGTTAAAAGAGAAAAAAGAATATTCTGTTCCATCACACCATCTCTCCACCACCAAAATCTGGCCTTAAGGAAGTGTGCCAATGCAGAGGTGTAACCTGCTGGCAGCAAGTCCCTGTGCTTTTCACTGCTGTTATTGTCCGTCAGTGCGAATGGAGAGAGAACAAGAAAACGGGGGGGTGAGGAGGTGAGGGGGAGCATGCATGCAGCACCTTCCCAGCAGATGGACACCAAATATGTGCATGATTTATCTGCCCAGTGATTAACTGCGAGAAACAACACCCCAGCACATGGGTGAGAGGAGCTGGTAATGTATTCATGAAAATGTATTCATAAAAAAGAGAGCGAGTGAGAGAAACGAAAAGAGAGAGAGAAAGAGAGAGTGAAAGAAGGGGGATTGTGATCAAAGCCTAGCTCAGCAGATGAGTCAATAAAACAGCTTAAATTGACAAGCGTTTGTTATATGGACGGCGCTAGGGCTAGCAGATGGAGCGGCATCAACACTGTAGCATGCTGATTGATTGTGGACGGAGGAGTGTGAAGATCCGGAATGTGTTATCTAGCAACCAGACTCTTAACACTTTCGCCCAATCAAAAGTGGCCAGACGACGAGGGGGAAAAAAAATAAGGATATATCGTTCCATGACTTATCGGTGTGCTTAGTGTAAATTAAAAGTGAGCAGTTCTTTCAGTCCTGCATATTATTTGCTAAACAATGTGTTACTTTGAAGATCCAAACCACCAGCTGAGGTGCTTTTTTAGCATCTGACAGGTTGTAATAGAAAACTGGCTGTTGCTAAAACTCAGACAAATATCTGCCATTACCTCCGGCATGTCTGTCTGGCACTGCAAGGTGGAAAGACTCGGGGCCCTGCGGGGAGCACAGGAACAAAATACAAATTAATTACCCTCTAATGATAGCTATCCTTCCCAGAATGAGCAGATAAGTTTTATTTTGGCGCATTGATTTTGGAGGATTTCTTAATGGCCTGTTTAATGAGTTGGCAACAAGTAGGCACTCTGGGTCTACGTGTGTGTGTGTGTGTGTGTGACAGAGAGAGAGACAGAGAGAGAAAGAGAGAGAGAGAGGTGAGACAAAGACAGAGTGAGGCCTTGCTTGTGGACTTGTGATTTGCTTTGACCCATCTGTCCATGCCAGGTCCATCAGTGGAATTTTCACCTGGGCACAGCACCTGCTTCTGGTGTGTCTTCGCTGGACTCTGTGTAAGTAAGTAAATGTGTGTGTGTGTGGCTATGGTGTGTTGTGTGGTGTGTTCATTCTGCAACATTATGTTACTGGGTGAATTGGAGGGGGGGCGGTAGCTGGACATTATTTCAATTGTTTTGTTTTTTTTATTGATAAGTATTACACATTACACATAGTATATAATTATTAATTAAAGTGAAGTGAAGTGTGATGAAAATAAGAAGTTCAGGGTTTTGTAGCATGTCAGATTCAAGTAGGTCCATTAGATGCTCTTTTTATTTTAATAAATGATCAGCATTGCAGCATCTTATTTGTGCTGTCTAAGCTACAGAAAACCATTATCCAAGTGTTTATTAAGTAGCAAAATTCCCTCTAACTTTGCCGTACACTTCCCTGTTTGCTGTGAATAGCCTCAAGAGAATGGTCTGCGAAAGAGAACATTAGACCTAATGAAGCCTTGCCCAGAGTTGCTGAGTGGGACGAAGCACAGAGATATATCTCCGTGGCTCCACTGTATTTGAAACAGTGTAGGAACTCAGCTGTGAAGGCAGTCCACTGCATGAAGGTCAGTCCTAACACCTCTGAGGCCCTTTGCTCACCAGACACATCTAACACACTCTTCCACTCTCCCGCTATGTACAAATCAGACAGAGATACTTGCTATTCCAGCTCTGTTTCAGCAGTGAGAAAATATGAATTTTTCATATCTGCAAGAATTATATCAATTATTCAGATAACCCCTCACTTTCAAATTGATTAAATTAATTATGTTGATAGACTCTGGATTGACTTTAAAGGTTAATATGATAATGTTTATATTAAGATTGCATGTGATGGATTCAAGTCATTACTATTAATTGGATTAATGACAGCTGCAAACCACCCGGGTCATTTACACAGTGTCTTTTGGCCCTCTACCTGATGCGTGTTCCATCTCTAAAGTTCCACCTTGAAAAAATTAGGACAACTGTGATTGAAACTAGGATGTCAGGGTCTTCTACGGTGGCATCCTGAGACCACCATTGGGGCAGAACTTGCCCTGTGATTTAATAGCAAATAAAGAAAGTTGATAAATCCTTAGGAAGTGTAAATAGCTAATTAACATTCTGCTTTATTAAAAAGAGAAAAAACTGATAGGTGGAAGAAATAATGTATTTATTGTTAAACAGATGTCTCTTGACCTTGATAACTGGTCACATCAGTCCAGTCCTTTTGGAGTACACAGGACAAAATGTGAGCTGGTCCTCTTCCTAAGTGCTGTCTTGACAATATAGACTAGGGGCAAGATGGCTAAATATCTTTCATCTGTGACCCCTCGACCAAAGACATCAACTCTTTAAAATCATATTACCTTCTTGGGCAGTCCCACATTTAAAATTTCTCTATCCATGTCACCGAGACGCGGCACCGACTGCTAGTGCCTCATCATACTTAATCTAGGGTGAAATTTCCTAGTCTGTGCTAAATGACTTGCAGCCGTTGCACGAGGAGTGATATTTATTTTTCTCAGGGCTAATGACCTGTCCCTTGGACCCACCCTCTGATGGTTATTTACTAGGGCCCAGATGCTTGAGCTCAAAATGAGTGGTTATGGCAGCGGGCGCCATCCGTCATGGCCGCTCCCTGATTGAATCCGAGTGATCCCATTGACATTGACTCTGTGACTTTTAAGGCCATTACCTTCCCGCCTGCTGCACTGTGATCGCCTCATCATCGTTCGCAAGCTGACAGCTGATTAGCAACAAATTACCAACAGGACGAAACTCTGACACCCGGGGGTGGGGTGAGGTGGGTGTTGGTTGGGGGGTGTAGTCAAGCAGCAGCAAGCTGAAGAAGGCTAAGTAATAGCCTACATCTGGAGCTATAGCATTAGCAGCAGTTAGTGCAGTTGAACCCAGAAATTGAGGGAATCTGAAGAAGATAGTCATCACTGATGGTTTACATAATGTTTGGTTAACCCTGTGAGATATAGACATAGAAAAAGGTACATCTGTCAATATGTTTTATGGGTTTTTAGAAAAACATTGTAATATTGCAACGTTGGGCCTAGTTGGGAGCAAAATTTCAGCATTTGCTCTCACACTTTCAGAACGAATATACAGACCAACTAGAGTTCATTTGGAGTCTAGTTTGTGTTTATTGTGCCATTTTATCTGGGTCCAAACTAATTCCATGTCTAAAGGAAACTTATTGTGATAACATTGTATACATATTTAAAAAATGGGCATAAAATGTATGACTCAAAATACATGAGGACTAATTATGTCAGATATTGTTTGATGGTAAAAATGCTAGCCCCATTCCTAGCTATCAAAGAATGAGGCAGGTATGTGACCCATAGACAATTAGAGAATTTTGAGTTACATTAATATATTATATGTATGTGCAACATTGCTACCTGCCTATTGTGTATTCAATAATAAATACAGTCTGTAAATATTTTTTCATTTGTTCCCATTACTGGAAAAATTAGACTAGAGCACTGGTTCCCAAACTGGGGGGCACAACCCCTACAAGGGGCACACAGTTATAATAAAGGGGTTGCAGAAATCCTAGTGTGGAGTCAGCAAATTTTTATAGGAATGCATTGAAATTTCTAAATAAAAAAATGGCCGAAATATAAAAATATATGCCATGCCCTGTCCCGCCCGGCAGCGTTTAGAGCGCAGGTATCGATCTCCCTCTAGCTGTCATCACTGCGTGGTGTGGCGCTCCCCTCAATATTCTGCTCTATAATTGTGCTTTTTTTTTCATTTTGCAAATAGGGGAATTGGCAAAAAAATGTTGGACTAGAGGATGTGGTATTGACAATATAAGAAAACAAGTAATAGGAAAACAAATTAGGAAACAAAATCATTTTTATGTGAAAAATCACATCTTCGTTAAATGACAATAATTGTCCAGCTGTATCTCAACTTTATGTCTTAAAGATTTGTGCATAATCCATGTTAGTTTTATCCAAACATAATAACCAAAACGATGGATAACTTGTTTTATTGGTATTAATATACTGTACAACTGATATACTCAGTCTAACACCTGACAGCGTAATAAATCAATCACCTGCCATATTTAAGTGCATGGCAAGAGACCATGGTGGCCAGTCAAATGTCACTGGGGCCAGTGCCACCCTAGACTCCCCATACATGCCGCTGTTTAATACTAGTCAGAATCTGGACAGAACACATCTGTGTATTACACTGTACTTAAGTGGTACAAGAATATAAATGGATAAACATGCCAAGTCTTCCTGCGCTTTAGGTAAAGTCAACTGGGTTTTTTACAAACCTTGCTGTAAGCTGTTTACAAGCTATTCACTGTAATAATTTCTAATTTATTGTGACTCAAAAGTAGATTTTTAATGAACCAAGCAGCCAAATCTGATACAGGAATTTAAAAAAATTGTAACCTCTTGCAAAAAGTTATACAGGTTTCACATTAAAGCATATCACTCTAGTTTAGGAACAAAAGATAAATAATATCAGATCCAAAACAAACTAATAGCTGTATATCCAATATAAAGGTGCATAAAACCTGGAAATATTAAAATGACCAATTTGCAAACCAGATCTGCTCCCATTTTGTAGCTTTAAAAATTAATCATACCCCTGGGTGGCTTAGGGACAGGTAACTGAATAAAATCACTGTCAGCCTAGCGTGCTTTGGTCCTCAGTAATTGACAGTAGCTGCATTAAATGGGGATTAAGTCAGACATCAAACTGTTCGCTATGCCGTGTGTGTTAGAATATCTCTACCTAACATCTGTCACAGACTTCCTCTACAACACACATGATCTTTAGAGAATAGAGATACTCCATTTGTTCCCTTGGATTCATTTTTAATGCTTCTGGTGGTTTGAAATTCATTTAATTGCAAAAGCAAACTTCCTGCGCACCAGAGGTGATAAGGCTGCATATTATTGTTTGAACTTTTCCTTTCAGTTTGTGTGCTTGTGCGATATCAGACTTTCTGGGTATGTGTTTGGTGTATATGGTGTGTATATTTAGGGTAAAGTGGTGTTTAAACTATTTAATTTTTTAAAAATCCATATAAGAAGACCTTTTATATTCCCTTTATTACATTCGGTGGAGATTGTTCTAATTGCTGTTGAGAATAATGTTACAGTAATGGTGAAATTTTACCTTTAAAAGTAAATTTTATATGATTAGCTGGATTTTGCAATGAAAGTTCAACTATTTATGGCTTTTTGTTGTTTATTATAAATGATAAAAAAAATACTATAAATATTTATTGCAAATACATACTAATGCAAATTGCTGTCAAAAATGCTTTGGAGAAAGTCATATGGGTGTTGGACTGCTAATTGGAGGATCATAGTTCGATTCTCAGCCCCACCAAGGATTACAGCTGGGCCCCTGAGCAAGGCTCTTAATCCCCCAATTGCTCAGTTCAATAAAATAGATAAATGTATGTCGCAGTGGATAAGGGCGTTTGACAAATGCTGTAAATATATTTAGATTCAAATTTACTATATTTGTCAGAGCCCAAAGTACCAAAGTACCAGTTCACTGGGTCATTGACTAAAAATACCATCAATCTTAAACTCAGCTAAGAGAAAAAACAGCAGGAACAGCAAATGGACCTGCAGTGCTGAAGGATCTGAGGGCGGTTAATGCAGTGCTGTGTGTGATAAGTGCTTTGGAGTAAGAAGGTGCTGCACTGTTATTGGCTTTATATGCAAGCATCAGTGCAACGATGGAGTGGATTGGAAGCACTTTGACTGTGTAATGTTATGCATGGGTGCGACGACAGGGTAGCTCAGTGGTTGAGATGTTCAACTACTAAGTAGGTGATTGTGGGTTCAAGCTGCCACTGCTGGGCCCCTGAGCAAGGCCCTTCATGATTAACCGCTCAGCTGGTTTAAAATAGAGAGATAAATGTAGGTAGCCCTGGGTAAGAGTGTAGAGGATAGACTCCAGCAGAATTTGTTGATATGCTGCCACACTGACGCAGCATATGCATACTTCAGCACCATGTTCTAGTAGATCACATGGCAGCTGCCCATAAAACACATGGAGTTTTGTTTATGAATAAAACTACAATCTACACATGCTCTCATTCCAATTTTTCCTAACTTATTTATATCATGCATTTAGAATGTGGTTGGATTCAGCCTTCAAAGCCAATTCCCTCGGTTTAAGCAACCTGTTATCAAAAGTGTGTTTAAGACAGCAAGTCCACATAGGCCTCTCTCTGACCTACTTGCAGACAACTAACATCATTCATTCTCATTCTAGTCTGTCGGTTTACATGTATAGATAAATGATGGTGGTATTCGTAATGATATTTTGACATATTTGAATTGATCCCAGTTCGGTAGTCCCAGTAATCTGACTGCATCACCGGTGGTAGTTATTAGTATGCTGCTTGTATAAACAAAAATGCCTTAAATAACAATTACCTGCATCACCTGCATTATTGTTTATACTATCAATTAGTAAATGAAATGAAGTTCTTTCCAAAATTGTAGCAAACATCAATTAATATTTGAACATATTTTATTGTTACTTATTTATTACTTCTTTAAGTACATTTATCCAAAGTGGCACTCATCTCATTCTACAACCAAGCTGTTGAGGGTTAAGGGTTTTATATTCATTGTGTCATCACTACCAAAAAGGGTTTAAAACATGGGGAAAATGTTTGGGGATGATAAAAAAAAATGTATTTAAAATGTTCTTTATTTGCTTTATTATTGACAGTTTTGTGTATGATGTATGCTAACTAATGCGGCTTCTAACGAGGGGGCATAAAATTAGTAACCATAACTTCCAAAAACAAGAAATAAAAATAACCAATCCAGAACAAGTGTAAACACATACAACTGGTACAGCCTGTCAGCTTATTTCCTGTAAAGTGAACTAAGAAAATCACAAACTAATTCAACATTTCCACAATCACATCACAACAAAAACAGACTGACAATTATATGCTGTCATAACCATCTAATAGCCAAGTCGCATTTAAGCTTATGTAAATTAAATAAACACTAAAAAGCTGACAGATTTACTTACACATCAGCCAACGCAACCAATCAAGTGGTGGCTAGTGGTTAAGGGGAAGTGGTGTCTCATGGTTAAGGTGTTGGACTAACAACCTGAAGACTGTGGGTTTGATTCCCAGCTCCACCAACCCACCACGGCTGGGTCCCTGAGCAAGGCCCTTAACCCCCAATTGCTCAGTTGTATAAATAAGATAAATGTAATTTGCTTTGGATAAGGGTGTCTGTCAAATGCTGAAAAACAAGATTATTTTCATTAAAAAATACACGAATATCGACTGTATTTCTTATTTTTATCATAAAAAATCATAAAGCCATCAATGTTTCATTTATTTTTAATCTTGATATATTAAATAAATTTAAAATGTTGTAGGGTAGCACAAGAACCTTTTCGGGGGCAAGGCCCCCTTGACGATAGCCCTGTATGCATATCACCCATCTTGCCGTTTCACTGGTCAACAGGAACCTTAGCATAAATCAACCCACAATACTGTCATTCTGTCTACTACAACAAGTCATTCATTCTAATACAACAAGGATGATCCTTCACCTAAAACCCAAACCAAACACCATCTACAAAACAATGCCACACGCCACAAGCACAGGCCAGGGCCTTGTCAATCCTCACTCCTTTTCTCTGACTGACTACTCTGTCAAACACTCGACAGCTACCACATAAAAGCCTTTCAAATAAAAGGATGGATTGCCCACAACATGGACTATAAAGCTTGGGGCTAAGCGATAGATCTGCAAATGTTTATGCTGTATGACATTTTGTGAAGTTTGAAGAGGCCTGAGGTTTAAAAGGTGGACACACTTGATGCCTGTCTGGTTACATAAGAGTAAACACTGGACGTGTACATATGTGCGGTATATGATGGAAAATCTAAGTTTATATAATGGGCAGGAGATTTTTTTCCTTGTACCCAGAGCTGTAGAACATCTCTATTAGTGCTGGTGGGAATTACACATTTTCTTTATATGGTAATAAGGAGGTAGATTTAGTTGAGCTTGCAATAGTCAACCCAACCCCCAGAGAGAAAGAACGAGCGAGAGAGAGAGAGAGAGAGAGAGAGAGAGAGAGAGAGAGAGAGAGAGAGAGAGAGAGTACTCTGTATGCATTATGTCCACATTGACGTGTCAAGTGTTAGATTAACTGCCCCCTCAAGTTCCTTTTATTTCCCTGTTCTGGGGCAACGCTCATTTACATAAACAGATAATCCTTGATAAAAATTTCCATTAGACAAAGGTGAAATGGATCAATTTCCTCTGCCAAGATAAATCTTACGTTTTACACCGACAGGGTCATTACCCAGGCCACATTTCAGAAATAATGTATTTAAAAATCAGCCGATAGCAGCCATTTCCAGCTTTCCAATTACTTTTAAGAAAAGCTTATTCTGTGGACAATAAAGCACATTACGGCACAATATGATACAGTCCATAAAGATCATGGTGTTTGATGAGAGGTTAGCAAGAGCTCAGCAGATTCAGCGGGGGGTGTCACAACCTCACCGTTATCACTAAAGCCTCTCCATGCAAATGTCCTTTTACACCCAGTCCAAATAGATTAACTGTCCAGTTAAAAAAAATAAACAGTTTTTATCCCTTTCTCTCATTTTTCCCACCTCCACTTGCCGTTCCTTTTCGGGAATGATGATAGATTGTGGATTGACAGGGCCCGTCACAGGTGATGCTACAGTGACAGGGAGAAGGAAAGAAGGAAAATCTCATTAATTCTCGCCTACAAGCCTAGTTTACCTATACAGATCCCCCTGCCCTGACCTTGAGAAACCCCAACACACCAAGATTGCCTTCTCCTTTCCTTCCTGAGGTAAGTCCATTGTGCTGTCTTGGGTTTCTCTGAGAGTTGGATGTTCTAATGGAGGCAGGTGTAAATATTATGGAAAAATTACTGGGTTTGGAAAAGTAGTAAAAAAGCCTGAACTAAACAGGTAACTCTTATGTAAAATCTGTTATTTTTGGCAAATACTTGTAAAACACAAACCTGGGAAAAAACTGAGAGTTTTATTAAAGGACCAGAAACAAATCCAAGCAGTACTGTTACAGTATATATATAAAAAATTCACTTTCCTAAGCCTGCTAGCTAGCGTAGATGACGTTAGCATTTTTCTGCCTTCTGATTGGTTGATCAGAGTAAATTCTTATAGACTAGCAATACACAATGGCTGACAGGGGAGGAAAAATTAACTTTGTCTTAGAAAAATTATTCGTTTTAAGGTGGACTTTTACGTAAAAGTTAGGAGAGGGCAGCTAACCCCAAAGCTAACTAGCTTGTCTAAGCATGAAAAAAAGACCACTTCCACTTCCAGACCAGTTCCTACAACTGGTAACACTGGCTTACAGCCTTTAAATGTATTATATATTTATTTAATTCTTTTATGTTTTTGTGATGTTATATCAATATTAAGATAAATATTGATTCTGAACCGCTCGAGATGATGTACGTGGTACAGTTGCGGCTGTAGTGTAGAGGTTTGGAGTCGTGTTAATGGGGTTTCTTGTTTTAATAAAATAAGAAATCCACTCTACTCTCTCTCTCTCTCTCTCTCTCCTCTCTCTCTCTCTCTCTCTCTCTCTCTATATATATATATATATATATATATATATATATATTATATTCGGATTTGTGTCATCCATTTTATATAAGTAATAATCTCATCCACTGGAAAAGACAAGCACCTCCCACTGACAATTTTTCATAGTACAATGCAAAGAAGCACTTTAAAACATCACAACACAAAAAATATGCACATGACAAGAAAAATCTAAAAGGTATTAGTGTGTTTGTGTTAGTGTATTATTTTATTTTGCTGTATATTTTCATAGAATAAAATAAAATCAATCACAATTCCATCACTTATTTACCTAGAAAGTAATAATCACTATAGGGAAGTCCCATGCTGATACATTTCATAGGACAAGGCTTAATAAATTGCTTTTTTTTACTATTTGCTTTTTGACATTAATAATTTTGTTATTTTAGATCAGAATTTGAAAGGTCAGTTTTGGGGATCCCTAATCGATCACCGATATAATAAGTTTAATGAACTTGGTTTAAGTGTAAGGGAACTGCAGAAGAAAGTGTGTGAGTTTCTGGAGAGAGAATAGGTCAAACAAAAGCGCTTGTAAAACACTTGGAAAGAGTTGTTATAGTGCCATCTAGTGGATAAAACACACTATGTACATAAAATTAACAAACAATAATAGCTGAGCAAAGACCGAATACTCACATCGATACATAGATATTGCATTACAACAATATTATTAACATTTAAGCTCTTTATAATAACTAAATTAAATCTACATACATATTTCTAAAGGCTTATTGCAACTAATATATCAACTTTTAACAGCATTAGTATTATTATTATTACTGTACAAGACATTTATGCATTGTTATATCTAGATGTCAAATCAACTTTATAATATTCTAGCTGATTTATATCAGCATGTCATGAAAGGTTCATGTAGGTGGCATAGCCTGTCATACACACTCCTATAGGGATAAGCTTTACTTATTAAAGTTACTTTCCAGATTTATGCATAAAAAATAAACAATAGCATATAAATCTAAAAGATATTAGATGTTTTGTTTCCTATAGAAAGCCACAAATACTTTTTAAACATGAGTAGATTATTCATTGCAGTAGGTTATATATTAAACTTATAACAGCTGATAACAGAAGCAGAGTGACATCTACAGGACACCTTAGAAAATTTCCTTTAATTCCAATATATTCTTTTTTTTAAACTTAAAATTTTTAGCCAACATTATCATTAATTAATTAGTATATATATTGTGATAAGAATATCGATATAGTATCAAAATGTATTTATATTATACAGATATTCTGGATCCCTTTCAGAACACCTAAAATATTTTTTTTATTTAAAAAAAACGAATATAACCTCAATTGGATTAGTTGTGTGTAATTAAGAATGCCCAAATAAGTTTACTTGAAAATATTGTAAGAAAAATATTGTAATTCTTCTAGCTCAGTGACATACTATCAATCATGCTATTAATAATCAAGTACTTTACATGCTATAAATAAATACGCTAGTTCTGTTTATAATAAAAATTTGAACACTGTTATTTGTGAAGTGGTGGCTCATGGTTTTGTGGGTTCGATTCCCAGCTCCACCATTTGTTCAGTTGTATAAATGAGATGAATGTAAGTTGCTCTGGATAAGGGCGTCATTGCTACTACTGGTCCTGCTAAACTTCTTCCTGATTATTGATACTTGAAATTTGGAGATCATTCATGTATGGACTATATTTAACCTCACAGAAAAAAACATGAAGAATAGTTTTATAGTATATACAATACTTTTATTGTACTTTACTTTTATACAATACTTTTAAAATATTAATTCTGTTTAATCACAACAATAAAGTAAAAATCAAAAAGCATCACCAAAATTGAGCCATTAAGATCAGAACTGAGGCTTTTTGGAGGATTTGGCTAGACAATTTAAGTGGTTTAGATTAGACAGACAGATTTGGGTGTTTTTTTAAATTGGATTTTATAGACAGAATAACAAATATGAATCAAAGCAAAAAAAAGTGAAATGGTTAATCATTTTAATTTAATAATTTTAAATCTCTAATTAGGAATTTGTTGGGAATGCATCCTGCATAGACCCGAAAACATTTCAAGAAACATTTGTTCATTTCCAATGGAATTTTGCTCATCTGTTACCACAGAGATTGTCATGACGGCACACCTCACCTTTCAAACAATAAAAAAAACTGTTTCTGTTAGAGTAAAAAAAATAAAAACTGCCTCTATTTTGCATCCAGACTATTGTTTGGCCCCCTGTTGCTATGCTAGGCTAAGAAAGCAGTATAGGAGCAGGACACATCCTCCAGCCCCTGATCTACCCTAATGTGTCAGCTGTCTGAAAAATAAACCTGCAACCAGACTCCAGTCACCAAATAAACAAAAGCATTCAGATCAAGTAAACAGCAAGTCTAGGTACTCGCACCTTAAAGCCTCTCTCAGTCCTCCATATCGTAGCGATCAGACAGTAGGGAATCGACCATGACACCCATCCTATTGGAGAGTCTCATGACGATGAGCCAGACTTCGGAACAAGTTGCAACCAAACCGTTGACATAACCTTTGAGCAAACTGAGGCTCGTCCACAGCAGATGTCTCATGGCGGAGATTATAAATAAAGCTGACGAGAGTTTTGGGGGGATGGTGGTGGCTACTGCCAGGCTGAAAAGCTATTTTGTGGTGTTTCTCAGCATGAATTTCTGCTGTGTCTGGAGGTGGCAATGACATGGTGTGATTCCTTATCATAATCAGAAGCAAAGGATTTTAATATAGTGGCTGCAACTAAAAGAAATGCCAGCAGTATCACGTATCTGTCAATTATTTATCCGCAGTAATTGTTAATTTATGTTCATTTACTTTTTATATCTGTGTTACCTGGGATGTACTATATTATTTATAATATACATATAATACATTTTGTTTAAGATTTTATTTGTATCACATACACATTTCATCACAGCAAAATTATTTTTCTTCGTATATCCTATCTTAGTGCACATGGCCTGTCATAGTACAGCACATGGTGGCTCAGTGGTTAAGATGTTGAAAGAATTTTAATTGGAAGCCAGGGGTTTAATTCCCAGCATCACCATGTTGTCACTGCTGGGCCCCTGAGCAAGGCCCTTAACCCCAAATTGCTTAATTGTATATAAGAGATAATTGTACGTCACTCTGGTTACAGCCAAATACTGTAAATGCACGACCATCTTGGTGGCCCAGGAGTTGCAGTTTAGCAGTGCACAAGCTTGGACACCAATTTTCCTATTACCAACCCGTTTGAGCTACCACTGCCCCTGACTGATCGAGACTAGAGATGTTCTATTATATATATATATATATATATATATATATATATATATATATATATATATATACAAGAATGACAAATATATTTATTATTTATTCACACTTGGTTCAAACACTAGAGTTTAAACCCCCGTGACTTGTTCTGGCTTAGTTTCTTAATTGGGTTATTAAAATGTCTGAGTGACTGGTCTGGGCTGCATCAATTTAAATTAGAAAATAACTATGTCGTAATGGAATGTACTTACTATAAAGTATAATGGTCGGGTCGTTTAATGAAAAAAACCCTCATAATGTAGGCCACAGCTACTTTACCATCCACTTCTAGCACAAAAGTGAGCCATTGATTGAGACTCCAATCTTGTTTTTACCTTTTACCAGTGGGCAGTGGTGGCTCAAATGGTTAAGGTGCTAAGTTGTTGCTTGGAAGACCTGGGTTCAAGCCACCAGTCTGCCACTGTTGGGTCCTTGACCTTTATCCCTGTCCTGCTCCAGGGGTGCTGTTATGGATATGGATACCAATTGATTAAGTATTGTGTATATGTGCAAATTGTGTATAACAGCTGGCATGTAGAGTTCCGTGGCGTCAGTCATTGGGGCAGCATTATGAATTGCTACAGAACTGCTCTTTGGAAGGATTTTAATGATGTGCCGTAATAAATTTGAGCAAAAACAAGAATAAGAATAAAAGGTTAGCTGTACTTTATGAGTTTTTAATTAGGATTAAAAAACTGTTAAACACACAGACTTTCGAAACTGCTCCTCAGGCCACACTGAAAGCCAAAACGTGATGCCACTCTGTAGCTGCCATAGTGGAACTGCCTGATTTGCACAAATTGTTTTGGCAGAGCATTTGACAGCCTGTTGAAGAACAATGTGCTGAAAGGTGAATTAGAAGTGTTAATGAAGAACACACTCTCGCTTGGGAAGGCAATTATCTTAAGTGTAAAAGCTGAGGAAAGACTATGTGTGATTTTGCCTTGGAGGTGGAGCATAGGCACTTTCACCTGAAACAATGTTTGGAATAAAAATATCCTAGTGTTGACAAAAGACAGAGGCTTGTAGTAATAAAGGACAGGGGTGATACTGTTCCTGTGTGTTTATGTTACTTCTTATAACCATTGGTATAAAAAAGAACATCGTAATGTTTTATTCAGATTTGTTCTGTGTGTCTAGTGTACTTCAGGAAGAAAGTAGCCATCATTGTTCATCACTAATTTCAAGCAGACAGAAATCCACTACACAACTGACACGATAGCACAAAAACCCTTCACTAGATGGATTTTACTTTATATGTATATAAATATATATATATATATATATATATATATATATATATATATATATATATATATATATATATATAAATATATATATATATCATGTGGTAAACCATTAGAGTCATAATGAATCTGGAAGCAATGGGATCATGGTATGTAGGGGGCAACAATACACCCTGTGTGGGATTCCTTCTTTTTACAGTCGCTAAGCACACCCAGATTCCTAGCAGAAATTTAGCGTAGAAAAATCACTTACTTTCTTGGTAGGCAACTAAAATCCAGAAGGAACCCCCACACTTACTTTAGTTATTTAAGAAGCTTCCTGCTTTCTACAAAAGCCTTTTTAAAATTTTGATAAAATCATGATCACAAATGACTTCTGAAGCATATTTACTGATGATTGAGAAAATATTGTAGGTGCTTAACTAAAGAAGGGCATTATTTCTGTGGAGACGGTGAAGAAAGGACAGTTGATCCTAAGCTTTATTTAAGGTATGCCTGTATATGTCGTTATTGTATAATTATTTATTTTCCAGAGTGTTTAGGAGACTGATGGTTATGTGTATGATGAGACTTACGAAATCAAAGCTCGGAAAGTTTGCACAAAAGTGATGTACAACTGTTTCATGTTCATTAACAATAGAATAAATCGGTTCTGTTCTGGCCCTTTTCCTGCTGCAATTAAAAGAAGAGTACAAGAATCATTTTCCGTCTGTTAGCGAGAGCCAAATTTTATAACTATTTCCCTATGGTAGACAGTTATGCAAGACAAGTCCTTAAATGTTCCATTTAAATGCAGGTTTTGGGTATTTTTTCTTGGCTTGACTGTTTAAACATTTTCCTAGCATAACTGAATTGCTAGCGTGCCAGTTTTACTATGATTAACCTCAGTGGTGGAAAGAGTGCTAAAAATGTCTACTTAAGTAAAAGTATTGCTAAAATTCACTTGAGTACCGGTAGAAGTATTCAAAAATAATATGCCTTCGAGTAAGAGTAAATTTTGTTTAATAAAACTTCTCCAGTTACTGCTTTACAAAGTAAAAGTGTGTAAGATGTGATATTAAACTATTCAGGTGCTAGAGGTTGATCTCAGTTCAGGACTGTTTTCTGAGCTTGAGCTTGTCATGAACTGCAATAAAAATAGATAAAAATCATAATTAATAAATAGAAACTAAATAGCAAAGAACGTTGAGGCCAAAGATAATTATTATTCTTAATATCTAAACAAGCGCTGTTGATATTCTCAGCAGACACTTTTGGATGAATCTACTCTGATCGTAAACTGTTGCAAAGTGGTATCAGATCATTTATTTGTATTATTACATGCAAAGCCACACCTTATCAATGTAAATTTTTAGATTTCTTTTTTTGTATAACATAATGTAACATAGTTAAATAGTTATAGTTAATTTTTAAACGACTCAAGTAAAAGTTACAAAACCACAATGTAATTATACTCAAAAAAAAGTAGAATTTTTTTTTTTTTTTAAATATATCTGTAATGTAATAAAACATTCTGTATTAAGTTACTTTATATATAATGTAAATGATATAATAGTAAATTTCACTGCAACACAAAGTGGATTCATGGTTTTTTTTTCAGTACAGGTGTACAGATATAAAAGTAACTGGACAAAGGTAATGTACATGTTGCTTGAGCAGAACATTCATCACATTTATTTATTTATGTATTTATTTATTTTTAGTACTAGCTTTATCCTGATATTGCCCCTGGTGTTAAGTGTGTGCATGCATTGTGCCCTGTGATAAACTTTTATTTCACACAGTGTAATTCCACCTCATCTACATCTTAAAGATAACAAGGATCAGAATAAAGCAAATACTGAAAGTCAGTGAAATACAACCAATAATAATAACAACCATAGGACCATAACCACTTTACATATCTATGAACTAAGATGAATAATTTAGCATAAATGTGATTTAGCTGTTAGTTCTTTGGGAACTATGTTATGTTAGTAGTGTATTGTGTATATGTACAGTATATATTGTGTATAACAGCTGGCAGGTAGGGTATCATGGCGTCAATCATTGGCACATCATTAAGAATTGCTACAGCATGAATTAGATAATAAATCTGAGCAATGAAACACGAGTCCATAAGATCAAGAGTTCATGCAGGTTGTGTATTGTAAGTGCGAACATATCGTTGCTAATAAAATGTTAGCTGTTTACTTTGAGTTTATAATTATGATTGAAAAAAATAAAAAGGAGCATAACCACTTTAAATGATCTGACACATAGCCAGGAACTAAGATAAATGATTTAGCATAAATGTGATTTAGTTGTTAGTTTATTGGGAAGTATTTTATCTAAGGAGCTCTTTACAAACTTTAGATGAATTTAATTCCAGCATCACAGATTCTGTGGTATATACAGGCTGACTCCGTTTAGATTCAGTAGTAGAAATCATTAAATTTTAAGGTAATTATATTAAAAATTGAAATTTACATTTGCCAGACGCCCTTATCCAGAGCGACTTACAATATTCCTTGTTATACAACTGAGCAATTGGGGGTTAAGGGCCTTGCTCAGGGGCCCAATGGCGGTGGCTTGGTCGAGCTGGGAATCGAACCCACAACCTTCGGGTTGGTAATCCAACACCTTAACCATGAGCCACCTTTTTCATGATTTTGTCTTGTTTTTCTTTTATTCATTTATTCATTCATTTATCGATTTTTTTTATACCTGCTTATTTCCTAATTCGGGGTCACAGGGATCTGCTGGAGTTTATCCCAGCTGGCTCTGAAAGGGCAGAAGACAGGAGGGGTACACCCCAGACAGGTCACCAGTCCGTCACAGGGGCACACACACACACATACTCCTATGAGCAATTTAGAATCACCAATCAATCTAACATACATGTTTTTGGACCCGGAGCGAACCTGCGCAAACTCCACAGAAAGACCCCTGCCCAGGAATTGAACCCGGGACCTTCTTGCTGTGAGGCAACAGTGCTAAACACCAAGCCACCATGCTGCCCAATAACCATTTATTCTTCTGAAAAATTATCCATGCAGATTTTTTGCGAGGGAGAAACTGGGAAGGTGAAATCTTAGTGTTTAAGCTGTTAATCGGAAGATTGTTGGTTCGATTCTCTGCACCACTAATTTACCACTGTTGGGCCCCTAAGTAAGGCCCTTAACCCCCAATTGCCCAGCTGTACAGAAGAGATAAATATGAGTCGCTGTGGATAAGGGGGCGTCTGCTAAATGCTGTAAATGTTAATGTGAGGAATGATTGTGCACTGAAACACACAGGCAGGTCCTGTGCTGTAGCCTGTAGCCTGCTGCACTCCCACAGCTGATTTAGCTCCTTAGCTAGCGTGTGTAGCTCTGAATTACAGGAAATGTTGGGATTATCTATAAAACAGGATATTAAAGCAAGGATTTAGGACGGTATTAGTGAACTAGTCTGGGATTTATACAGATGGACTGCTTGGTCCGAACATTTAGCTAATTCAGTGGTAAGTAAACAAGTAAAACGAAAACCTTACAAACTTATCTGTTCTTAGATGCTAGTGGCTATAATAGCTTTCCGGCTAACTAGCTCAGTAGCAAATCCGCTTATAGAATTGGATTAAAAATAAATACTAAAGTGTTAAAGTTATAAATAAGATAATGTTTATTTTATAATAGTAACGTTAACTTTACGGAGAAAAAAAAATTACTAAAGTTTTGTTAGCGAAGTTGCTTAGCATTACAAAATAAGTGCTAGCCAAAAATAAAAATGGAGACTGGTTTAATTTATTTAACATCAAACATTTTTGGGGTGTATTTTTACCTCATAAATATTAACCATTGTATGTTTGGGTGCCAAATGATGCTAGCTGTACTTTAGTTAGCTTCTACGTGGCATTAAAGTCATATGAATGGATGTATGGATAAATTACACCTCATGACTCATTTCATGGTAAAATCTTGTGTTTCAGCTCTTTATAGAGTGACTGTGTTTGTCCACGATGCCTTCAGCGAAAGTGCTGAAGAATACTCAGTACATCGAGCTGGGCAGTTATCAGTACTGGCCCGTTCTTGTGCCCAGAGGAATCAGACTGTACACTTATGAGCAGATTCCAGGGTTTCTGAGGGAGAATCCCTACATCACTGATGGCTACAGAGCTTATCTCACCTCCAGACTGTGTATTAAAAGGTAGGAGATCTGATCCGACTTTACACTGAAGATAGAGAAAAAGCCACTTTCATGTATTCGCTTGATCAGCTTTATTTTGGTCGTGGTGGTATAAGTGTAGCAAGCGTACCTTCTGTTATGATTCTGAGAAGCTGTAAGAAAACATAAGGAGAACGTTGAGTTCAGATTGGAACCTGTGACCCCGGAGCTATTGATTTTTTACGATATTGCTGTTGTATTAGAAGGATCAGTTCTTCCTGGGATTTTCAAAACAAGTTATTTTTATGTTTACTTGATACAAATAGAAAGGATTTCTTCTTCTTCTTCTTCTTCTTCTTCTTCTTCTTCTTCCATAGGTTCAGATCAGTAAACACACTCTCGGTCAGAACATACCCATGTGGGTTTAAAGAGGGGATGCGAGTGTATGGATAAATTCATGAAAAAAAATATTTTTTTTATACAGTTACAGCGTGTAAATTTATTTAGAGCCACTTACATAATCTCTTTTATACAGCTGAGCAATTATGGGTTAAGGGCCTTGCTCAAGGGCCCACAGTGGTGGATTGGTGGTGCTGGGACTTAAACCCCGGTCTTTCTGGTATCAGTCCAACCATCGTAACCACTAAGCCACAACTACCTTCTTAAAAATGATAACTTTCTATGTAACAGTGTGACATGGGGAAAAAATCGGTGTGGTTTTTTTGACAATAAATAAAATATAAGGAAATTAGACAGCAGGTCTTTATGTCAAATAAAAAAAATCGGAAGAGCAAAATGAACAGCTGAACAGAGGGCGAAACATGGACACCACTTCATCTTCTGGCAAAATCCTTCAGAGGGGCAGAAATTGTTAGATATAAGAGCTTTTTATATTAAGAGTTGAGATTTTATGTGGAGCAGGATGTTAAAGCAGTATGCTAATCATACACTTTTATACATTAGACCTTCAATCATTAAGTTATATCTGTTAGGGAGTTCGACCACGGTTATAAAGCTTCTAAAAAGTGCATAAGGTGATAATAAACTGGATTAGGGTTGTTTTTTTTTTTTTGGTTTTTTTTTACATCTAAAAAAAGGTTTTTGAACAGGATGTAAATATAACATTCCCAATACAATCTAGTTACAACGTTAAGAACATTTAAAGAGTCTAAGACAAACAAAATTATAACACACACAGATTACATGACCTCCTAATTCTGTCTTACAAAATAAGGCCATGGACTCCTATTCAAAAGAAGCATGAATAAATCAAGATCTTTTTTTTTTTTTTTTTTTTTTTTTTGTTAAAAATCTGAATTGTTAGGTTAATAATTTCTTTTTGGATGTTTAAACCAAACACTGTCCATGTAAAATCTGCTGATAATCACATTCTCTTTCTAGTCTGTTTATCCTTTCCAATGAGACTGTCAACATCTGGAGTCACCTGCTCGGGTTCTTCCTGTTCTTCTCACTGGGAGTGTATGACATGGTAGCTGTGCTGCCTGTGTTGGGAGCATCTCGAGAAGATTACGTCATCTACTCTATAAGCCTCTTCTGCTTCCAGGTGCGTTTTGGTTACATTTAAGATGTGATCCAGATTTTGAGGAATTCCTAGAACGGCAATAGGTAGATTTGCTGCAGTTATTAATTATTTTAAAGGATCGGACGGAATGCTCCCTTCATTAAGACAATCTATATTTCTCATCTTTAATTATGTTATGGCCAAGAATCACAACAGTTATTGAATTTCTCATCTTTTAAAGTTGCTGTTTTGCCATACTTCTATTTTCAGTTGTTACGATGCCTCCTAGTTTGGCAGTTACACTCTTCAACATAAGGATGTAGCTTAGAGACTCGGATAATTCCCTGAACATACACTTTGAATAACATGCCAGAATAATCAAAGGAAGAAAAAAAAAAACACTTTACTGTTCATATAGAACTGCGTCCGCTAGGTAGGGCTTAAGATAATCACTTAATTGATTGACCTCAGTAAATACAGAACTGTGGGCGATCCATTTTACACTGAAATCACAATAGGGTGGGCACTTGTTTGAAAACATAGGCGTGGCCGGTCGAGTTATTTTAATTTATCTTTAATTGTAATGCATGAGCTTTGGTTTGTTTAGGTGTGCATGCTGTGCTCAGTGGGATATCACCTGTTCTGCTGTCATCGCTCTGAAAAAACCAGCCGGCGCTGGATGGCACTGGACTATGCCGGGATCTCCATCGGAACATTAGGCTGCTACGTTCCAGGTGTCTTCTACGCCTTTTACTGCAATAACGTATGTAACATAATCAACATTCTGTTCTACGGATAAATAAAACAGCATGACATTTGTTTTTGTTTTTTACTTTAATAATTGAAACTTTTTTACATAACCAACAACAGAACTATTCTATAACAAGCCATAGACCACTGTTTCCAGGTAGAATAAGCAGATAATTATCAAATTATTATGCCTATTATATTATAGATGTACATTTTTATAGCATTCTTATCCAGAGTGACTTATACAACGGAGAGATTGGGGGTTAAGGGCCTTGCTCAAGGGACTAACAGTGGCAACTTGGTGGTTCTTGAAATCGAACTCCAATCTTCCAACTAGCAGTCCAAGACCTTAACCACTGCACTACCACTTAAACCCCCCCCCCCCCCCCCCCCACACACACACACACACATTATACACACACATGTTCAACTAATAAAATATTTCACCGAAACCTTTACTGGCTCTACATAGTTTTAAATTGAATGCTGTTAGTGGCTCAGATGGTTAAGGTGCTGAGTTGCTGATCTGAAGACCAGAACACACCTGGGTTTAAGCCCCACCTCCAGCAAGCCAACCACTGTTGGGTCTTTGAGCAAGACCCTTAACCCTTCCTGCTCCAGGGGCGCTGTATCATAGCTGACCCTGCGCTCTGACCCCCAACTTACTAAGATGGGATATGCAGAAAAAAACACTGCATTTCATTGGCTCTGTACACGTACCCTGCACAATGACCATAAAGTTGAATATTTATTTATATTTTATATTTGTTTCATATGTCAGTCAAAATGTAATTGGATAAATATATTTCCATCATATAACTGGAGTACGGATGGCTCGACACCGTCATTTTGGCTTCAGTACGATACCAGAATGTAATACATTGATATTAATAGTAAAAGTGACAGCCAGCCTCAAAAGGTGAAAGTGAAATAAAAACCAAAAAAATTATGTTTAAATTATTTAACATCTCCGACAGAAATGACATGGCATCAAATATCGTAAGGCTTTTTAGTTTGTGTAAAATAAAAGACTATTATATCAGACTGCCCCCCCCCCTAATATAATGGGAAAAAAAAACATTGACAATCTTGACCTACTTTATAATAAGTGCTTCAACACTGCAAGTCAGCTTAACCTAATAAATTTTAACAAAATATATTATTAATGTTGTTTTATATTAAAAGTTAAATTAATATTTAAAATCATGCTATAAAATTTATTCCTCTCTACTCCTATTCTCTCTCTGATTTTAGAGGTAAATAGCCAAAAAAAAAAAGTGTGAAATAGGTGGTGGGCAGCAGTTTGAAAAGCACTGCCTCCTACAGGTGAATTCCAGAACAGCAGCATATGAAATAGCGAATTCAGCAAAATTATGATACTGTTTACAATACATTATACACCAGTATTATTCTGGTACTGGTGTACGGCCTATCCCTAAACTGGACTATAAACGAGTGCTTCTTCAGAGTCGCTTTTAGCCATTAGCACGTAGCTCGAATCCAGTCCATACCGAAGTAAAGCGTCCTATGTGATTGACATATAAAGATGAGTGTTTACACTGTGCCTGTGGTGTGTGTGTGTATAGGTGCATATGTGGGGAGAGATTCAGACTGGGGTAGATTAATTAGCTGGCCTGTGAAACGTAGTCCCAAAGCGGTGTGAAAGCAGATGGTCGGCCTGCTTTTGTTGTGGGCATACGGTACCTGTGCAACAGATACAGAGCAAAAGTTCAAGTTAGCCTGGGTGGTGTTTGGGATGCTGTGTGTTACGTTTGTACAGTTTGGACAGGCTTCAAGGTTATTTCGATAAGCTAACATACCATAGCACTCGTTTTACCCGGCAGTTAATAATATAAATGTTGTATAGATAATGTGTGTGATATCTGTTATGTTCAGTGCATTAAATTCTTCTTTGGAGTTTCTCCTATAAAGTACTACTTCACTAAACAGATTTGGCTGTGAACAGAATATCCTTTGTCTCGAGCAAACGGCGAGCAAAGCTTTCATAGAAACTTGGATCTGGAACATCCTGAGCAGGCTGCTCACTCTCGTCCTCCCACCCCCCCAACTCCCACTTGCTCTTTGCGGTGGGCCGCGGCTATTGGCCACGTCGCTCTGCACGCACGCACGCGCACACACACGGCACACTCCCTCCTCACACATATTGGAAGTGCTGGCTTATTGTGCCCCAGAATGCGGCGGAAATCTGCTCCAGCCCAAAGCAGATGGCCATGTTCGAGGACCCGCTCTGTCACTCCTGTTCCCCACCATATGACATTCACACACGTGGGTGAGCCATCTCCACTCTACCCCTGCCAAGTGTTTAGCTCTGCTTTTTGGGTGACTACTCAATCAGCCAAGTCCCCCAAGAGAAAGAGACTGTTCTCTAACTCACTCTCTCTCTCTCTCTCTCTCTCTGTGTAGCATTTTCTCACAAACATTATCTCCATCCAGCAATCAAGGAAGTTTATTTACGCTTTAGTAAAGTCTGCTATACTGCAGATAAATACATTCTTATTAAATCAGTAACATTTCTAATGAAGCGTTAGCAGTTCAGCTAATTTTGCAATTTAAACACTTTGTTGTTATCCAGTGTCGACCCAGTGGAGTTTAAACGATGGAATGCTGTTGGACACATGGTCTGTGGTTGTGATTTATTTATTTATCTTTTAACCTCTCTGCTCTCTCTCATGTTTTTCAGTACTGGCGACAGGTGTATCTGGTAATTGTTCTGGCAATGACATTAGCAGAGTTCTTTGCCCAGATTCACCCTCTTTACTTGACGAAGAAGTGGGAGAAGCTGCGTTCAGTCATCTTCTGCTCCGTAGTGGCCTACGGCCTCATCCCTACCGTCCACTGGATCTGGCTTAGTGGAGGCTTCAGCTCAGAAATAGTGCAGGTAAGTCTAAACAGCAACAGGGGGTGCCAATACTTTTCCAAAACATAGCAGTCACTAACACACATTGCAAAAACAACTAATTTAGAGTAGGAATAAATAAAGCAGTGTTCATTTTATCCTGACACAAAATCCACTGTGTCTGGGGAGAGTTTAACGAATCAGCTAACGAATAGTAATGCATTTATCATCCCATTAGAATTATGCAAGTTTACAAAAAAATATTTTTTTTTTTTTTTTTTTTTTAGGATTTTATTCCCAGAGTGCTCATTATGTATTTGTTCGCTGCAGTTGCCTTCATCTTTTATGTCTCTAAAGTTCCAGAGCGCTACTTTCCAGGTGAGAAACCAACCGATGTTTTTTTGCATTAGGAAAAATTTTATCGGTGTACATCATAGTACTAGTAAAGTTTTAAAAGATTACGACATAAAAAATAATGTTACCATCTATAAAAGATCCAGGATTCTAAATGTGCCTTGATGCAATAGCACCCATCCAACCACATTGTAATAACAATATAATAATACTACAAAATACTGCAGATTTTCTGTAGGTGGCCTTAAATGTAATTTATGATCCGGGGTTGTGATTATAGAGAACCTGCACAGGACAAGGGACCAAAACGAGAACTAAATCTAAGACACTGAACATTGACATTCTCCAATGTTATATTTTCTACAGGTCAACTGAACTACATCGGCTCCAGCCACCAGATTTGGCACTTATTGGTGGTGCTCATGTTTTATTGGTGGCATCAATCTGCACTGCTTATCACTAACTTCAGACACACACACCCCTGCCCTGACTACCTCCAGCACGCTTAGGGCAGCTCTGAGAATGCAGCACAACTGGAAGATAAATCACATGACGGGATGTTGTGCAACACACAGCTTTATGGGATTTATTGTAGTTCAGGTGAGCTTTATTGTAGTAAAGCTGATAATGAATTCAGGACATTTTTTGATGTGATCTCTGTGATGGAGTACAGTGAAGCTTACTTACACGTTGAACTATTTTTTGTAAATATTGTTAGAAGTGCCTAGCGATTACATCCGACATGCTTTGGTTCGATTCTATGGGAAATATTTTTACACAAACACAACCTACACTTACAGATGTGGGGTGTAATAACTGAAAAAGAGGGTTAGTTTATTTTATATTTAATAATAATTTTCAGCAAATTTGTGATTTTGAAGTCAACAAACTACCCAGTGTTAATTTAGATATCAAACCAAAGATTACAAAGCTAAAACTGACTAAAAACACCAATACCAATAAAACAAACACCTAGTATTACACTGCGATTAATGTTTTGGGAAAGTTTTGTCATTTGTCTTTATAAATAACTTATTCAATATTTGTAAAAAGTTGTGTTGATGTGTAGCTTTATGAGCTTTTGATGCATTGCAAACTGTACAGTATGTTACATAAGGTTTATTGTCACACTAAAATGCTGTGGTACTAAATCATTTCTTTTTTTTATTCTTTTTTTTTTAATGGATTTGACAAACCGGAACCTCAAAACGCTGGGACCTCAATTTAAAAACCAAAAAAAACAAAAAGAAGTTTGCATTAATAAACCGTTTTACTGTACAACTGATTATTACAGTTTTTTAATATTGTACATTTTTGTTGTACTTTTAAAAAAAAACTGTAGCACTCTTTGCAATAGGCATTAAATCATGTTTAAAACAGTTAAAATAGTCTATTATGGTATAGCAGGAAGCACCTGCTCCTAAGAATAGTTTATTTGTACACTGTCGTACACTTAAACCTGCTGTCCTCAAGAGAAAGGTTTTTCTTTTAATAAGTGCATTTCTTAAGAATCAGCCCCTCCAAAAACTAATACTGACTTATTCATAAAGCAAATTACCCCCAAATAAACTAAAAAAAAATCTATTCAAGTAGGAATTCAGTATTTTATTGCATTGTTAGAGAGCAGTGAAGCAGGAAAACCCAGACAAATAAAAAGACAGCAAATATTTCAATGCTAGTCGAGTCGACCAATTAATAAAAGAAGCTGAAACCTTTGCTGTAGTTAATAATGATCTCCCAAGTGCTATAAAAGTCTTGCAAAACACCCTTTTCACCCTTAGATCCGGTTTGTGTGTACGCTTATATGCTTCTTGCGTTAGTAGAATTCAAAAAATTCTGTACAAATGAAAACTAAACAAAATACATTCAAAAATACAAACGACACGTCCCTTCCCTTTTTGATGAGTTCGGTCTATGATTGTAGCTTGATTTTAAAAGTGTGTGTGTAGGATCGACAGTCTGGTTATTATTGGATTCAGTATAACATTTAAGCCTAAGCCTATAAAACCAATCAAAACCAAACCAGTCCACTGTTCTTTAACATTTAACGGGTAAGGGGACGTTCACATATTGCTTCTTTTGCACAGTTAAGTTTATTTTATGTTTGTTGTTCGACAGCCCCTAAAGCAACAAAGTCATTCTGTTGGGTGTCTCTTTAGTTTGGGCTCCTGGAAAAACCAACAATGGCAACCATTTCAATGCCCTTAAGATTGTACACTATGCATAGAGAACGTTACATAAACTAAGAATGAAGAAGGCTTTCACAGAAACGCTTCTGCTGACACAAAGGCACCAAAACAGCCATTTGTGTATTTGAGGTACAATAAATAAGGGCGTGGTATACCCATATAAGGCATTATGGTGTGAAATTGATCTAGCATGTAGCTTATGCATGAAGCAAAAACCTACACAAGGATCATTTAATAATTCGTGGTCAAAGATTGAGCACACAAATAAATTTAAATCATTGCTAAATCTTAAATCTGAACATTAAAAATAAAGGAAATTGTCGTCTTTCTGCTAAGGTTTCCTGGAAAACATTGTTATGCAGCATCAACGGCTTCTTAGTAATCAGGTAATGCAAAGAAAATCCTTAAAAAAATGTATCCATATACAGATTCAAGTCAAGTTCAGGAACAAAAAAAGTTATTCTAATGTCAAGTTAGCTGTTAATAGTTTTTTTTCCTTTAACAAGAAAAAAAGCCGTAAATCTGTATTTCAAACAAAACAAAGGCTTATCAGCCCGAGACCGCGCCACACAGCTGCCATCTAACGTAAATTTCAGAGAGACTTTGCATAACGTAGCAGCATTTGTGCAAGTGCACTGTGTGTGTGCCGGAAGACAAAGCATTCACTGCTTTGAGGGAAAAGGTGCCGCTCCAAAGGGGTCAAGATCTATTTGTGGGGGCTGCTGAGGCCTGCCGTGAACGACCGTTTCAGTGAAGGGCACAGCCCCAAAGTCATCCATCTTGTTTCCATCAAATGTGGCCTGCAGTGAGCTAGTTCGAGATCTACTATTGGCCGAGTTAACATCACTTTTGTTATCTGCCATGCCTGGGTGCTGTCCATGCCGAACGCCGTCTTGTGGATGGAAAGGCTTGGCACCAAAAGGATCCAACATGACATCATCAGAAGGCAATGATGATCCTTTCTCTTTTACTTCCCCCATACTGATGCTGATGTTCTCTTTTGGAGGCACTGAGGAACTCGTTGCTACTTTGTGAATCTCTTCTTCCCACTTTTTTGTGCCGTCGTGCGCGCTCTGGGGTACGGAAGCTGGGCTTGTTACTCTTCCGGCCACTTGTTGGGGTACTATGGTGACGTTTTCCATTACCACTGCTGGCTTCTTGTTTGGTGCGCCTCTGCCGTGAGGAGAGCTTTTGAAGGCTTCGCTGCTTTAGTTTCTGCTGCTGTGAGCTTTGGTCCTCGTCTAAAGGCACTGGACCAAAGATGTCTTCATGGCTTCTGGAGGTGGTTACTGTGTGGCTGGGTTGGAAGGGCAAAAAGCCAAAAGCATCTACACTTGCTGGAGAGATTGGGGGTGTCTGACCAGTGGGAGCATCACTACTTCGGCTGGACTTTGAAAGATTCCTGCTGAAGGGAGCTTTGGTGAACACGTCTAAATCATCTGTGGTATTTTCCTGACTCGCCTGTCTGAAAGGGGCCTTAGCAAATACATCTAGGCTCTCTGGTGGAGTTCTCGGCTGACTACCACCGATGAACGGTACTGCGCCAAATGCATCCACTTCACTTGCACAGGTTAAGGCAACACTGGGTGAGTCAGGAGGGGTGATTAGATTGTTTCCAGGTTCACCTCTTGCACTTTCATTACCGAATACAGAAACTTTGTTGTCTGGCAGTTTCCTAGGAGGAATCTTTGCTTTCCTCTGATCAGAGTCAGAGCTATGTTTATCTTCCTCCTCCTCAACCTCTTCCTCAGAGTCCATCAGCAGTGGTCTTTGACCCAGGTTCTCAGGCTCAGTGTCTTCGTGCTCACTGTTGAGGCCTTCTTCCTCCTCCTCCCCTTCATCTTCGCTACTTTTGGGTGAGGGAGGATCTGACTCAAAGTCACTCTCTGACTCCTCCCCTGTTTTATGAGGCAGTGGGCCAGAGAAACAGTTTTTTTTGATAGGTTTTTGTTCCCTAGTAATTGGTTGTTGGACATCATCTTCAACACCAGAGGCAGCACCAGACTCTGTGCTGTGTTGTTCAGTTTGAACACCAGATGCTAATAGAGACAAAAAGATAAAGACAATAAATAAATCATATTTAAATTATATTCGATAACATATTAAATGCACAGTCACACGGAATCTAGCTTAGAACCCAAATAAGTAGTCAAACAAACATTAATAAAAAGTATTATACTATTATACTTAATTTGAACCTAAGCAAATAATAAATATCTAAACAAATAACTGAATGATCTACAATGGTGATGCTGTTAAATTCCATGTCCTAATTGCTTGATTAATACTGCATTATACAAAAATCCAACAACTTTCAAGGGGAATCTGTAAGAGACTATGAATCAGATTTGTGGGGTACTGTAGACACCTGGATTGGTTTGGAGTTTGCATGTGTGACTTGTCAACAGTTCATCCGTGCCATTTCTTGCCTTTCTAATGTTCTTCAGACCATCAGATTTCTTGTACAGTGATACGGAGCGCTAATAGAGCTATTGTACAAATTCATATTATGACTATTAAGTATAGAGAAAAGACAGTCCGTCATTACATTAAAAACATAAGATAGTCAGGCTGAAAAATGTTAATAACTTTAAATGTTCTTTAAGCGCCAGCAAACCGATCAAACCTTATGGTATCACTGACTCCTGAAGGATTATCCCAGAAAACAAAGCCCATTAGCTAAACCGCCACAGAAACCATCCATTGTTACACTTCCACACAGAGCGCACATAAATGTTTCTCAGAAATTAAATAGCAAACATATTTCAGTATCCACTGTTCAGAGACCAGGCCAGTCAGACCTTCTTAAACTAAATGCAGCAAAGATCCCATTACTTTGTTAGAACAACAAGCTGAGGAGACTTGCTTGGGCCGAAAAACCCCCAAGGAATGGACCTCAAATCAGTGGATTGTTTGATGAGTGCAAATGTAGAATTTTTGGTTTAAACTGCAGTCCTGAACATGTGATTTCCACTGTAAACCAAAGAGGTGGAGGTGGTGGGGGGTTGCTGACAACACTGTTGCTGTCTTAGTTGGAAACTAAGAGCACACTTAAGCAGCATGGTTTCCAACAGGACAATCACCCCAAGCACGATTTTAGGTTCCATCACAGCTGTTTTTCCAAGAAGAAGAGTGATGGAGTGCTGCATCAGATTACCTGGCCTCCACAATCACCTACACTAAATTCAGTTGAGATGGTTTGGCATGAGTTGGACAGGAAGTGGGGGGGAAATGCAGCTAAGTACTCAACAGCTCTGAAAACCCTTTCAGATTGTTAGCAAACCATCAGATTTACCAAAACAGCAATGTCGATTTTAAAGAAGTGAAAATGTCCATATTTCTTTTTTTAGACATCATTTCTATGTCTTTAAAATTAATATCCAACAGTGGAACCAATAAAAGTAAAGCAGGTGCGTCCAAACTTTTGACTGGTAGTGTAATATTTATATATAGTGTAATTCTGTAATCTTAATATTGAAGTAAAATTAAGATGAAATTTAATTGTGTTTTTATATTTATAAAACATTCAACAACTGAGCTTTTATGTGCATTTATTTTCTCCTTTCTATTCGTCAGAATAGGCGGTCAGAGCCATACCTCATGCTGTGACGGCAGATCTGCAAATCTGTTACCATCTAAACTCTCCAAACTGGCAAGATTATACAAAGGGTTAGCCAAACATAGTGTTATCTGTGTGTGCAAGGGGGGTGGGGGGGCATAAGTTATGTGTAAACGACATGAGGGTAATTTTATTTTATTTTATTTTTAACAACGGTTTGGTGTTAAAGTAAGGCAGAAATCAAATGAAGCATCTGCTGATCCGGCGCTTCTGAGATTATAATCTTTTTATTACATTGCAATGTGCAGAATGATAGACTGAACGATGGAACACAGGTAGCTAAAGCGTAGTGCAGGTTTAATCAGATGAGATTTAAAGATGGAAATGAAATTTATTGCAGGGTGTTCTGTTGTAAGGATGTCAGATTACACCCTTATCCAAGGTCAGCAGATGGTCAACTGTCTGTTACCCAAATTCTATGAAGAAAGCGCTCAAAGTCAGATTGTGCATTTTACTAAGACGATTGTATAGCAAATAATAAGCTTTTAATTTAAGTTGATGTTCTTTCTAAAATATAAAAAAGTCTAAAAAGTTTAGTTTTTTTCACCTTTATGTGGGATTGGCATTACTTTTATACTATTATGGTATTGTTACGAGATCTGACCGGAGCGACTGGCTAGAATGAGTAATGTTCTAAAAGCTTAGTAAACAATAATAAATGACAGGCCACGTACCTGCCATGCTGTTCACATTATAACATGAAATTTCCAATAACAGCATGCCCTTAAAAATGTTTTACATCTCTATTTATTGCGTTTTTTGACAGACACCCTTATCCAGAGTGACTTACATTAATCTATTTTATACAAATGAGAAATTGGGGGTTAAGGGCCTTGCTCAGGGGCCCAACAGTGGCAACTTGACTGCTGATTTGCAATCCGACACTTTAACCACTACTCTACCACTTTCTACCTTTTGTACCACAGAATTTTAGTTTCCACAACTAAATTGATATCAGGTATTGATTGAAAAACCAAACAAACATAATTATTTATTGCGGTCACATTTTTTGGTTGAAAGGTTGACCCATAAAAATCCCTCCATAAAACCTAAACATCCCAGAAAAAAGTAACAATAGTAGTAACTATAGTAACTAATATAAAACATACTATGGAGGAAAAGAAAAACCCTGAAAGACATTAAAGTCATTAATCTGATCCAAAAAAAACACTATACTTTGCTGTGGTAAAAATGTCCAACATTATTAATTCATCTAAACTAATAAAGACAGCCATGCTCATATCGCAAACATTTTAATTATGTGGTATAACCTGGGACCCGAAAACACCGGAAGCTTTATAAGAAAATCAACAAAAGTGTTTATAGCTTTTGGATAGATTTTTATTCATCCATAACAATTTGTAAAGAAATACATTGTTATACATTATAATACATTTACATTTCTGTCATATAGGAACAGAACATTCTCAACATCTTATTCAACTATTCTTAGATATTTATCTATATATATATAATAATATATATATATATATATATATAAATGCAGAAAAAAGCCTACGGATGAATATATCTGCTATATTATAGTTTATAAATATTTGGCCTGGGAAGCATCTCAGACTCCCAAAAAGCACCACAGTGCATTAACATTAGTTGGTAGAATGAAGGTTACATTAATTCTACCATCATGATGGATTTTGTGCTACCACATTTTAAAGCTTATTCAAGAATTAAAGTCACGCCGCACTAACAACAAAAACCCCAAAAAACCAACACTGAGTAGCTTCAGGAAATTTAGGCTAATCCTTACTATTATTTCTAAGACAACATGAGTAAATTGATCAGCGTTAACACAAAATAATGGCTGAATTTCACGAAACAGCCCTTTACCAATCCAAAATCCCATCTGCCATTTATTAATCTAACCATGGCAACGAGTACCTTCTTTGTTTTTATGTACATTTCTAAATTTTACAATGTGTTCCACTGAACCAAAATGTCTCTGAGAATGGCTGTCTTTATCTAATACAATATCAGATAGGAGACAGATTAATAACCCATGTACCAGTCATGTTCTGTGACGATGGTCAGAACCGAAAGTAAACACTGAGATGAACAAAGAAAAAGAATTAACATGCACTTTTTTTTTTTTTTTTTGTCAACTTACCTTCGTTTAACCAAAAACCCCCCCCCAAAAAAACAAAGCAACAAGGCGATGCGTATAATTTATAGTTACCATTTCCTGCGCACACTTTATTTACCCCATTAGATTAAACACAATTTAATCCTGGAGTAATCTTAATCTGTGCTCAGGAAAAAAGCCTTTTAAAATAATACTACCTTTATGTTTGACAGCACATACAAACACAGCGTGCTCACCTGTCACTTTATTAGGAACACATTCACTCCTGCTCATTCATACAATGATCTGATCAGCCAATCATGTGGCAGCAGCACAGTGCATCCTAACATTCAGCTACAGGTCAAGAACTTTAGTTAATGTTTACGTCAAATATCAGAAGGTTTTAATTGTTGGTGCCAGAATAACAGTTTTATTTTTTAGTCACATGACTCTAGGTTTACAAGCAGCAGTTGTGTGTCTGATCATGGATCAGACAAAAAGTCTGTTTCCAGCTAACAGGAAGGCTACGATAACAAAAACCATGTTGTGATCTGCTACTGTAGGATCATCATAATGATTGGCTGACTGGATAACAGAATGAATATGCAGGTTTTCCTATGAAACGTAGGTGGTAAATAAATGTTGGTATGTATGTCAGGTTATCGGGTTATTAGGTATTTCCCCATGCAGTAATTAATAAAGCACCTTATAATTAGTCACACTGAGCTAGTCAGAGATTTGTTCTCGGTTGGATTAGAAAGCAGCAATAAAATATAGCATGTGGATGTGGTTTTTTGTTGTTGTTGTTGTTGTAACACATGCATTCTCAGACACAGCCTGGTTCTATGGTGAACAAAAAAATGAATACACAAACATAGCAAACATTCAGAGATTAGAGCAAGAAAACCTAAGGACTGTGCACATTAAGATCCAACAGTCCTCCGATTATTTTTCTAAACTCCTCGTAACGTCATGAATCTGCCAACGTTCCCAAAAAAATTGGCACCGCAAAGTATCTTCACAGTTTAAAAAAAAAAAAAAAAAAAAAAAAAGGGATAAGGCTCAATGAGGGAATCAAAGCCAATTTTAACACTGGAGAGAAACTTGTGATTAACTCCATGCGAAATTGGCATGTTAAGGACATGTAACCACAGAGGCTATGAAAATCCCTGGAAATGTTTCATTAAGTGAGATCCATGAGTGTGTACCTGAGAAATCCTGGCGTTCGCCACATTTATCAACATGAAGCAAAGAAAAAAAAAAAATGTTTCTAATTGAGACACAAAATATGTAGCTTTTAGTAAAGTGAAAAACAGTTTGCTCGAGAATCAGGAGAACTATTCCTTCATGCCAAACTGGTGCATTTCAGTGTGAAAAAACGCCTTAAACGAATGAATGACATTAGTGAAGTGCAATAAGATTTCACCATCGTTTAGCTACTTCCGGCTGAAAAATGAACGATTTCCCATAATATACTCGTTCTAACCTTCTATTAATAATAATATACAATATTTCAAACCCAAGTTTGAACTGAAGTGGCACAAATATTAGGCTCATGATATTCTACTTTAATAAAACTAAGACTTTTGGTACACAGCTAGACTGCTTAGTGATGAATAATTAAAGAAATATGTTAAGTAAAGTGCAGAAACCTCCCAAACGAATGTCTTAAAGGCAAAGGCAAGTCGAAAAGCATGGAGGCACTAGGTTTCCACTGACATAAAAAGCACTATAAACAGAACTATTAATACCACAAGCCTTGATGCTGTCTACCACTTATATAGTTCAATGTATAAAAAAAGATTTATCGTACACATTTTTGCAGTCTGTAAAGGCTATTCCTATTGCTATTAAACACTTTCCTACATATTATTCCTACCAGGACCAAGTCTTTCTCATCAACACATCCCCGTACAGTCAGGGGCTTCCGAATCCCACTAGGCTCCTGCGTCCAGAGGTGACTCGGTTTAGATCCGGAAAGAAGTAGTGGAAAGGTGCAGTGGGAAGTTGAGAAGTTGAAAAGCAGAAGGGGACAACATGGGGGTCAGAGTCTTTATTTGGAACATAGCCACTAAAACTTGCCTGTGTTAGCCACAAAGGGCACAGAGCCGAATGGGTCCTCTGGCACCAGTGTTGTGCCACCCGTCTGCAAACTTGCTGCTTTCTCGGCTTGTTTATCTGCTGGAGAGAAACAGAGAGCATTATTTTTTCAGGCAACATTAAAACTAAATAGTTCAACCAACAATAAGTACCTTTTTCTGTATGTACAATAGACACTTTTTTTAAAAACACTTCCTCACACAAACTTTCAATATGCTAAAACATGTTTACTTGTGCATTGCACTACAAATCATCTTGCAAAATATCTCTTCTGCACAATTTTATTGACATTTTCTTTCTTGTTTTTTTAGTATTTTTACTGTTGGTTAACTAGTATGGAGCACTGTGGTCCTGCGAGACACGAAATTTCGTTCCACTATTTGTCCACACACGTAGCAGAATGACAAATAAAGCTCAAATTGACTTGAGATAACAAACGTCGGGCACTGGAGACTGTGGCGGGGCTCAGGCCCATACGGCCCGACCCGATGTAAATCCATCTTACATGCAAAATGCACAAAAGTTGGCAGATCTTCTAATGTGATAAGTCTGAATAAGATAAGCTTGGGACACTTGCTTGCTCTGAGAAGGTCAAACTCTCTATCCAACAGCTCCTCTTCAGTGAGCTTTGAGAAGTTGTCCTCTCCAAATGGGTTCCATCGAGACATGTCAGGAGGGTTACTGGCAGGCTGAAGAGACGGACTGACCAACTCTGAAGTAGACACAGTCTGCATTCTGCAGTCAACAAAAAGAGAAAAAAGCAGGAGTTTTTACTAAAACCTCTGTAAAAAAAATTCCTAGTGGGAAAAGCAGGTGGAGATGCTACCTAGTGTTGCTGAAGGATGCGTCCACAAGTGAAGGTCCAGCAGGGTTGTAGGTGCCCAGTGATGCATGAAACTCTAGTGGGGAAACGTATGGGACGAGCTGTGTTGGCACACACTGCTGCTGGCCAGCAAATGCTTGCTGATACTGATGGATCTGTTATCGTGGAAAAAGAGGGCCGTAATATGAGCATAATGGACTATAATGACAGAGATGGGGCTGTGGGAGTCTGTGTGAGCTACTGATGCTGTACTAAAACACAGACAGACAGATACACAAACATACATTGACAAAAACAGTGTCGGATACATCAACAGTTACATTTTTTCCCTTATAATTATCCAAAACCAGTGTTTTTGTGTTTCCTTTTAAAAAAAAAAAAATTGTCAAAAAATACTTAATATGAAAAATAGATACAGTCTTTTTTGACCCAAAGTGTCTGTTCAGGACACAAAGACAGCAAGAGTGTGATAGATAACTGCTTAGATTTCCCTACAGTGTAATTGCTTCATATGTTACGATTTAACACAGAGAATCGGTCGATTTCACCCCCCATTCAATCCCCTGATGGATTTGCATGGAGCAGATTGCCGCTGAAATTAAACAGATGGTAACCATTCGGTGGAAAATGAGCTAAAAATTGGGCCGCCTTAACATTATGTATTTAGAGGAAGGCTGCTTGCGTTGCCTTTCGTGTTTAGCGTAAATAAGTTTTTGAAGGAACTACTGATGGATGCGACCGACTGGCGTCGTCTTGGACTGGGAAACCGTTTGGCACAAAGAGCTTTTTGCATGCGGCACAGACGGCCAAATTACTAATCGAGGCAAAACGGTGCCATTCAACTGGACTTTTCTTAAGTGAATAACATATAATAATATAAATGTACATTCACATGTCTGGGTTTCAACTCTGTGACTTAGGGCAGTGATCTCTACAGAGAGTTAAGAAGAAGATTTTATTAAGAATGTTAGATTAGTCTCTGCTCTATCGTGGCTTTTTTTTTTGTTTTGTTTTCCCGAACAAGTAAATGTGTCAGGATATACAGGTACTTACCAGAGCTGCATAATGCTGCTGCGGTTGATACATGGACTGCTGCATCAGCATCTGTTGGTGAAGCATATGCTGCTGCTGTTGCTGCATCTGCAGGGCCTGATACTGCTAACAAAGGAAGCACAAAGACAGAAAAGTTATTCTCTTTGAAGAAACCCCCATGCAGCTTCGAACAAATCCATGTCCTTAAGTGTATTTAGAGAAGTGACACGACGGTCTTTGACCTTGAGTGCAAATAACAAAATCATGCTGGATTTTTAATACAGCGTTATAAAATAAACAGAGGATAATAAAATAATTAATAAAGCAAAACAAACCAAGGTTAATCCCTGTTTGGCTAATGAACACATGTCCTGGTCACAAACAGAAACGAGGAGTAAACTGTTTTCGAACAGCAGCAAGACAGCTGTGTTAGGCCATCTATCCTATTAACAGAGTAATACACAATTAACCAGCTGACCACCTGCTGTGTTCCCCAATACAGTCTGTCTGCTCTTCATTCAAACACATGGTCCACACTGCCATCTGTCTGTGTGTGACTGAAATGACCAAAATCAGAACTTCGCCAGAGTCAATAATTCCATTCTAAGGCCATTAACACGCAGGACATCCCATCGAGCCAGTTCAATGAAAACTTGTCTGAAACAGCCTTTTCAGTCCACTATTAGGCACCGAATATTTCCACTAATTCAAGACATAAACTAATCGAATGAGGTATACGCACAATATTAAATTAACTCGGTGACCAATAAATCTGTGGCAGTATTATAGAAATGACCCATTAATGCAAACAAATTCGAAGTTTTAGCTAAATGGGTGGCACAATAATTATATTTGCGTACTTTTATCTATATTGCATACATAGAATTAAAAAAATTATATATAAATAATAACCAGATGATAAAAAAAGTGATGGGTCCAATGGGCTGCTTAAACCAATCTAAACAGTGGGGACAACCCTTTGTTATTGTCCTATTCTGATGTCTATAACATTGTGTTCTTTGCTTACACTCACTGTGACAAAGCAGTAACAATCTATGATTAACGTTTTAGCTTTGGTAACGTTTTTTTGCAGTATAATAAAATGTGTTCTGGCTGCTTATCTGTTATAACTATACATGATGTAAGTTATGTTGTGAAGTAGTTATCATTGAATAGGTTTTTGCCGCACTGATCTTTATTCAACTACCGAAAGAAGAGCTTATTAATAGTCCGACTGATCCTTAGAAGATACGTGTAAATTCGGAAACTAGTAGCCCAGGTGGTCAATTAGCAATAAAAGATTTCATGTGCTATATAAATTCGATTTTTTTTCCATGTATGTATGTATCATGAGGGCTGTGTAAAATATCGATAATCATCTGTAATCATCCCAATATTTTTTTTTTATACAATAGTAATATCATCAATCTAACCTCTACTATCGATACAAGTTTAAACTGATTCACGCTTACGTTAACTAATTAAATCTAATTTAATCGTTTTATTAAATCTTCAGTGCGTGTCAAATGCCTTCCTTCTCCACTCCCGTAGTCGTCACAGACACATACAGCCACTTGGTGGAAAAAATAAGGCGTCTTTATTTATTTATTTATTTTAAAGATATATTATGGGCATTTTTTTGCCTTTATTGATAGGACAGATGGATGAAATAGGGAAGATAGAGAGGGAGGTGGGACCGGAAAGGACCCGAGCTGGAATCTAACCTGAACAACTTGCGCATGTGTGTGCCGGCGCCGTGGTGTATTGGGTTACGGCACCGGCAAAAATCTATTGTACTGCAATGGATTGTGATATATTGTATTATGACCCATATATTGTGATATGCATCATATCGTGAGGCCCTTCCCAATACACAGCCCTATTTATCACCATCTCTCATAGCAACCAATATAAAATTAAGGTCCTGATACATAATCTGCTTTTATTTACTTTTTATTTTTTGTATAGTCCCTGTACAACAAAATCATTACACCATTAATAAACCATGACGGTTACCTGTATGTACTGTAGCTGCTGTGGACTGACTTGCTGCTGGTGGTGTAGGTTGTGGTGGTGTTGTTGTTGATGTAGTTGTTGCAGTCGGAGGTCACCAGGCTGCAGCTGCTGTAACACTCGGTTGTGCTGATTGCTGCTCTGCATCTGCACAGTTGCTTGCTGCCCGTTTCCTTGCGCTGATGCAGCCACAAACATAAAATCACACATACTGTAAGTGTCTACACTGAACATTAGCTTTATTTTTGAGCTATTTTTAAAAAAATGATGGAACTCTAGTGTACATTTGGACTATATGGATTAAGTAATGCACACTGTACAAAAGAAGTGAGGACAAAAAAAACGTACCCTTCTGGCCGTTGCTGACCGTTTCGGATGGGGTGCTCATTTTCACAGGAGTTACAGAGTTGGGCAGTGGCAGCACATTGCTGTTGGCTGCTTTAGGTCTTTGCCTGGGTGCAATGGAGGTTTCTGTTGGGCCGACAGAATCTGTTATTCTGCAAAAAATAAAAAAACTGAATACTGACAGCGTTGACTCCTTTTTCCATTTATATAAAACTTCAGCACATACTACAGCATTTAATTTACAAAATATACTAAATTAATTAAAAAAGAATTTTTTCAGTACCTGGCTTTTGTCTGGCTCTTCTTAGCAGCGATGTCACTGGCTGTTAGTGGCTCTGGCAGTGAGGTGGGTATGGGGGAATTCTGTAGAACAGATCCCAAATATTCACCAAATCATTGCAAGTGACACTCAATTAAGCATTTCTGAACATAATATTATATGTGTATATATTAAATATTAAATAGACAAAACTTACAAATAGATTTGGCACTGGACACACTCTTCCGGCTAGTCTGAAGGCGAAGTAAGAGACTTGATAGATGTCTGGTCTTTTCTCCGGATCAGGCTCCAACATGTATCCTACAGTGTCCGAAATAAAACACCAATAATATTAACATAAAAACTGTTCTATATATAACATAAAATTACTGTTCTATTACAGAAAATGTTTTTCAGGGGGAAAAAAAGCAACAATATTTGATAACTACCACAAGGTGGCAGTATAAGTAAATGTTTTACAGAAGGCTGATCCCCCCCATCACTGGCACATCTGTTTTAACGCAGATTCGTCAATTTTCCAGATGGCATAATAACCTAAAATATTTAGATCAGTACAATTCAATGAACTTTCTATGATTTGATAGGCAGTGCAAAGAAACTTACTGATTAAACAGTGCAGTTTAGAGGAAAACTTTGAGCTGTCTGGAACGCTGAAGATTCCGTCACATATGGCGACCTGACTCTCCCCGAAGGGAAGCGTGAAGAAACACAGCTTATACAACAAGCATCCAAGTGCCTGAGAGAGGACGAGAAAGTGAACGAGAAATGTAAACTCGTTCAAAATTGCAATCATTTACAAAACAAACAAGCTCATCATCATGTGGAGGAAACAAGCAAGTAACTGTCAACATTGGCAATGAACAAAAGACAACGGCTATCAAGAAAAAACACTAGCACATTTTCTCGACATATCTGTGTCTGCTTCGATATCTAAAACTGAGTCAGGGAAAAGTTCTAACAGCAGCACAGCAGTTCTTCTTTACAGACCTTTATGTTGGGATGTTTGTTTCTTTAGATGTTTGTTTGGTTAGCTGAAGGTGGAATAAAAGGCTTTCTGGCTCACATGACGTGCAAGAAGAGGAAGTTTTTTTGGCTCAGAAGTCGTCTATCTTTAGAGTTAAAACAGGAAATCCCCTTTTCCTTCACTGTTTTTATATTTCATATGAACTTCTCCGGGCAGCACCAAATTATTTATTTGATGAAAATTAACAAACTAAAACTTTCCATCAGACTAATTTGGGGTGTAATATGAAGTGTAAAAAAAAATAAAATAAATAATATATATATATATATATATATATATATATATATATATATATATATATATATATATATATATATACATACATACATACATACATATATACATACATACATACATACACAAACACACTTCTACACACATACATACATACATATTTCTATACCTAACACACCACACACACACACACACACACACACACACACACACATACATACATACTCTACTTATTTTGAAAATAATGCTGATAAATAATGCAAAGTGTTTTATAATAAATCATATAAACTCTGGCAAACAGCATTGCAGTGATGTAAAAACAAACACACATACTGCTGAATTTAACACTGCTAGTTTTACAAAATGTGAAACTACAATTTGTTACACCCCACATTGGTGAAATAACAGAATTGCCATTGCTATAAGACTCCGATTGACTTTAATAAAATGTATTTTTAGACCCAGACCTCTAAAAGAGCAATTATTTAATGATATTATATTGCAAAAGCAATTTCTAAAGACAACCAGTTAAACCTCTGGGTTTATGGCATCTGCCTGACCAAACCAGTTCCTCAGCATAACAGTCAGTTTTACCAAGCCACATATACGAGAGGACAGGAGGGGGAAGGGTGTGTGTGTGTGTGTGTGTGTGTGTGTGTGTGCGGGGATATGGAAGTGTGTACATGCCCTTACCCAAATATCTGCCTTGGTTGTGATGGTGTTCCCTTGGTACAAGTTAATCATTTCTGGGGCTCGATATGACAGGGTTGTGTACCTGCACACAAACAACAGGGATGTTTTGTGTCAGGGGACATGATAAAATTAAGATATTTCTTAAAACCTGGTTGCCTCAGTAAAGACGAGACAATCTCATTTTTAAAAAGAAAACAAGACAAACATGAGCACAACAAAGTAAACACTTTAAAACATGCATTCAAAATATGAACAGCTTTTTCTGAGTCCATCTAAAGCCGGTTATAAGGTCTAAAAATGTCATTCAGAATTTTCACACGTTACAAAATCATGTTAACACACTGCCTCCGAAACATCAGTCCGTCCTAAAATTTAGATTGTGTTTAATTATTTGGTATTTTTTGCATCCATAGCAAGAATCTTAAAAGGTGTTTTATGTTATAAGGTGTACTATAGTTTCAATGTCTGGTGTGCACATTTCTGATGCCGCCGTTTGGTGTGTGTTTGTGTGGGTGTGTTTGTTCATGCCTTAGACATTTAGCCAGTCTCTGTTCAGGATCAATTGGTGGTCTTATGTTTCAACATGTGGCTCCAGTATCGAACTGGGAATCAAAGTGAGCCACTGACATCCTGAAATAAACTTGAAATCGCTGACAAATTTTGGAGCTGAAAAATGCAGTGTGCACGCCGTCTAATACAAATTTATAAATTATTCCTATTATTATTTAATCCTACACTCAAATCTGCTCTTTTTGATGGCTAGTTTGACATGTTCAACATTCCATCTTCTGTGAGTGTAAAGAATTCAGACTCTTTCCTGCAGTGTGACTTCTCCTAAATTGACCATCAAACAAAGAACCAATGGGAGCGAATAACCCGAGTAACACATTAAGCACCACAACTTCCCAACAAAGTAACATGTGGAAACAAGTTGGACGGTGGACGGAACAGCAAGAAGAGAAACCGACTGAGTTTTATATGGAAAACAGGTGTTTGTATGACGTGTCGTCGCTGCCGTTTGTTTGCTTTGAGCTACCATTTACCGAGAAAAGGCGGGTTACTGAATGTGTCACGGACTGATGATGTAAAAAAAAAAAAAAAAAAAAAAAAAAAAAAAAAAAAAAAAAAACTCGGACCAGTTTTCTTATGTGTCAGCATGACATTTTGGAGTCTGGCAAGCAACAATCGCAAAAAAACATGAACAAAATGAAAAGCCAACTAAAAAAACAAAAAATGGTCTAAATTAAAAATAAAAGTTCCACTAGATAAAGAGACATTACAAGATGAGCTTTTGGAGCTTTTGGGGTGTTTTATACTTAAGTGCAGGAGAGGAAGTAACTGTACGGGTGCTAAGAAACAACTGATTGCAACGAGTGACTTTTGTGAACTAATGTAATAAACTAATGTATTACACAACTGTTTCCCATGAAGACAATGATAACTTTAGAAATCTGAGCGTTGCACATTTCCAAATGCTGCTTCACGTAATCATGGATTTACCTCTTAATCTCATCCTCTACAGCAGTTACGCCATCTTTGACTGGGTGCAACACTTTGTGGGTGGCACTTCCGAAGTCACACAGCACATAGTTTCCGTGGTCGTTCAAGAGGATATTCTCCACCTGCATGAAGTCAATTGACAATTAAAAAGTGCTTAGAACTGCCAATACTCATGACAGACAGGAGTGAAGAACTTAAAGTTCCCACAGCTGTGTGGCAGAACACATCATTGATCCTGTCAGGCTGAGACTAATAAGGCATGAGCTGGGTTTTCTCTGAAATTTGTTGCTAATAATATTAGCAGGAGAGAAAAATCCTCTTAGCTGTAACTGACACCAGGCCTCATTTCCTAACACTGGTGCTAAATAAAAGATTTAGCACCCCCCCATAATTACACATCATATCAATTACTTTCCCCTGACTATTTTTATTTACTAACTAATTCAACTAATTGACTTTGAAATATTACATATTACAATTTATTAAGTTAAAATAAAATTTGACCTAAATCATTCTGTATTTTACCTTAACAGTACTTTCACTTAAGCCCCAGTGGCAGTTTCCCAGTGATGACCTTGTCTTCTAGATGGCCATACAGACAAGACTACAAAAACTGCTGCAGCATAGAATAAGCTGCTAGTTTGTCTGGTCAGAGGAGAACGGACCCACCGACTGAGCCTGGTTTCTCCCAAAGTGTTTTTAGTGACGTGTAGGGAAGTGGTGGCCCATGGTTAAGGTGTTGGACTAGCAACCCGAAGATTGTGGGTTTGATTCCCAGCCCCCCCAAGCCACCACTACTGGGCCCCTGAGCAAGGCCCTTAACCCTCAACAGTATAAATAAGATAAATGTAAGTCGCTCTGGATAAGGACGTCTGCCAAATGCTGTAAATGTGAATTTAGTGAGTGTGTTCACTGTTATGTCTTATTTGATTTGAAATTGACACAATTTCTATTGATAAAAAGAGCCACATAAATAAAAGGGACTTGGCTATGATGGAGGAAAAAGGATGGCATTTTGCATAAATTTAGGTAAAAACTTGTAGCAGTCTACATCAAATTTAACATACAGATTTAGTAAATGTCACCGCAGTAGCTTAGTGGTGAACGCGTCGGCATAAGTGGCGCTATTGCGCTCCAGGCTTCCCAAATTTAATTCCTGGCTCATGAACCATTTCCGCAATTCTATCCCCCTTTTCTCTCTCTCACTTTATTTCTGTTAAATAAAGGTAAAAAATGCCCTAAATATGCTATACCAATCTAAAAAATATAAATAACAATAAAAGATATAAAACTGGCTGGAAAATCGGAATCGTTTATTTTAATGGCTATACTTACAAAATTTTGACTTAAAAATTAAGTGGTAGCCCACTGCTAAATAAAACATTGGGGATCGATTCCCTGCACCACCAATTTGCCACTGTTGGGCCCCTGAACAAGGCCCTTAACCCCGAATTACTCAGTTGTATAAATGAAATAAATGTGTGTCGCTCTGGATAAATGTAAACGTGTTGATTAGTACCTTCAGGTCTCTGTGGATGATTGCCGTTTTGCACTGGTGCAGTCTGGCTACAGCCTCACAGGTGTCACAAAAGATTTTGAGTACCTCAGCCTCCGTGAAGCCACAGTTCAGCCTCTGGTTCATCTGTTTCACTACCTGACCCGCTGAAGAGGGAGGCATTGTTTAACCGGAGAAATCCTTAGCAACCGAACGTCGTCTCGAGTTTATTGTCAATCAGACAATTCATACATTAACAGATAACGTCTCGTTCTGCATTTGCAAATAATATTATCTTCCTGTTTTAAAGCATAAGTACTGCAATAATAAACAACAGAAAATTAAACAAACATCTAAATCTCTAAAATAATACTCAGTGCAATATTGCAAAAATAAGTGAGCTCTCTTTAAAAATCTACTTAACATGGGTAAGAAACCAGGAAAGGTCTTTTCTGAATAATTCGGAAGAGAACAGAGTCGTCCTGACCTTTACAGAACTCCATAAGGATAAGAACCTCCCACACACTGTCTCCTACTGAGTTGATGGTGGAGTCCAGGTAGCTCACGATGTTCTTATGTCCCGACAGCTCTTTCTGTTAGAACAAACAGAAGGTTGAAAAATAAGTAACTCTAAAAATAAATCATCATAAAAGCAGCTAAAATTAAAACTATATTAGAATAAAAACCAACAAATTTTATTGGGGGGGGGGAATACTGTCCAACAGTTTATTTAAAAAAAAAAAAAGAAAAAAAAGAATGCATTGCATTGCAGTTTTTGGATGTTGTGGAAGCACCAATTATGGCAATCATCTGCTGTTATGTCATCACACATACTACGACTATACCAATACTAATAAATGGAGATTATCTCAAGTTGCATATGGAGGATGAAACAGCAATAATGAAACAGCTTGTTGCAGGCCTAAATTGCAGGTGATCTCGGTTGCATCTAACAGATCTGGTTAATGGAATTTTAGGATGTGCACACACCAAACAGTTCCAAAATTTGTAGGCTTACCATAATTGTAACCTCTCGCTTAAAGATGTTTAGATCAGGAACGTTGTTCACATACATTCTCTTCAGGGCACATCGTACTCCACTGTGTGTGCGTGCCAGGAACACCATGGAGAAACCGCCTAGGAACACATGATGACAGACATTGATCAAAGCTTGCCTTTGCTTCGTCTGTCACAGCAGTGCATGACGCTGATGTCAAAGTGCAGCTCAGATTCCGTACCAACTGCTTTAGTAAATTAGGGCCATCATAAAAAGCAAAACTGACATTACCGAAGACAGATCATTTCCACACTAGACATTACGTCCACTCTATTAGCCATGTTAAAATTTCATTATCTGCTCCGCACACAGGAAGACACGTCTAATCAGGCACAAGACACAAGAGATGTCATGGACAATCCAAGTCTAATTCCTGACCCAGTCTATATCAAGGTCTAAAAGTTTGGCTAAGTAGATGTTCTGACACATTAGGAATCCAATACACTACATAGCACGTTTGCAATCATGTGATTTTGATGACATGCAAAGTTCAGACTGAAAGCAGGAAGAGGAAAAAATGGAAAACACGAAGTAAAAACCGCATTTCTACCACAGTTCAGACACGATTTAGAAAGATATTAACTAATTACCCTGGATGCGGTAGATAAGTACCTACCCCGTCCTCCAGACATCCTTCTACAACAAAATACAGATACAAGCGTACAAAAGTATTGATGCATGGACAATGCCAAACATGGGCATTTTGAGTTTCTGCTAACGATTGCTATATAGGAAAATTACTTCCTGCATTTTGGGACACAGCAATGACATCATGTGAAACCAACCTATTCTGGGGTGTAATAGTCCATTTTCCTTTGGCTATACAGTGTTATTGAAAATATCTGTAAAAAAATATAGTTGACTGTAAAGATTTGTAATGTTTACAACTTTGTGTTGCATCAGAGATTTACATGTTCTACATAGAACTTCAGTTTGCATGTGTTTATCTCTCAAAACGGGAAACACTGCCATATCTCCTGTGGCACTTCTTTGTTTTGGCACTAAATGGTCAGCAGCAGCTCTGAGTGCCTAATGGCTGGCTGGCTCATCTTATCAAGATTATCTGGCTATGAAAGCTTTGTGGTTTGTTGAATGTCTTGTGTTAAAGGATGTGCACGCATTTCCAGACTAACAGTCTTTACTGACTACCAAAGTACCAAATCGCCAAACCATTGCGAAATGCTACTCGTGGGCTAGTTTCATATTCAATAAGACTAGTTTCGATCCACAACAGAAGAAAGTTTTCAAAACAGAAAAAAAGGAAAGCGGAAGCAGGACACAGCCTCCCCTGAGAAAGAAGAGGGAACAAAAAAGCTCACGTCAAACTAAAGCTGCCACCATCTGAAGTGTGAAGCTTTTATACAGAGAGTCCAGTGATGCCAGGAACGGGCAAGCGGTGGCTAAAGGTATCCATGCCTCCACAAGGTCTGGCCCATTCGAGAAGGGCTGAATGAACCGAAGCAGCATCTGACCTGCCAGCCATTTCTCATTAACACCAAGCCGAGTCACACTGGCGCAGCCACAAAAGCAGAGCCTACAATGGTGCGCTTGTTGAGTAACAAACTCTCTTAGCTATCCTGAATAAGTATTTCGATTGATAGACAGCAGGACAGACCTGGGAAAAAGAGGAACCAAAGAGCATTGACGCTTGGCTGTGGTATGAATCAGGCCTGGGATCAGTTAATATAGGGATCTGATATAATATGGCTGCAAGATTAAGGAATTATTTACAGGGGCAGGTCTTCACTTGTAGTTCAGCCTAGAGGCTTTTGTAGTGGAAAATTTAACCACTAAGCGCAAATTTGAAGCTACTATTTTCAGTCCGTTTCACTAAATCAAAGGTAAGGAAGCTAATAAGTTTTAGTATTAATTTTTACTGTGCAGTAAAAACAGTCAGATCTATGCATGCAAAGCTTTAATCATCAAAGCGATCTTATTAAAATTACATTTTTGGGCTTGAAAAATTTTTAATAAAAATTTTTTTATTTGTTTTTTTTTTAAACTTGTGCTCTATTTGTCAAAACTTCTGCGTATATAATTATGTTAGCCTTTGATAATGTAGAGGCCCCAGCACAGCAGAACCGCTCTGCACACTTATATCATTACCCCTCAGGAGATACACTTATCTCTGCATGCTACAGTGAGCAGCTAATCAACTTACTGAGAGAGTGCAGATGCAACAACAAAAACAAACACACACACACACAGTATCAGCTAGGCTATGCATTGAAGTTACACTGCAAAACCCAAGTTTTGCTTTGACGATCAGGGTGCTAGATCTCACACAGCAAAAGGAAATGTGTGACACAGGCGCATAAGAGCACGCTTACAGCTGCATGATCATTCTTTACTACGAAACCTCTGCGGTGGTCCTGACCACGTTCTCTCTCCACTTTCATAACTTTTACCTTAAAGCACTGTTTTACAGAGAATGTTTAAGGAGTGATGACAAATCAGGGAATCAAATCCCTGCCATACTCGCAAACTGGTGTTCCTTTAATCGTCGCATCCTGCACACTAATGAGAGTATTAGTATTATTATTATTATAATATCACACTGCTGACTTTCAGCCCCAACAAAATGGAGGAAAACGGGAGTATCAGAGGTTTCAATCCAGCCAAAAATGTTTAAAAAAAAAATTAGTATTGGTCTTCATAAAGAAATATTAGAAATTGCCAATAAAAACAGCACTGCGTCGAATGATAGTGTTGCGATCTTTAGGCTAACAAACGGCCACATAGGCTAAACGAACTGTACACCAAATCTGACATTTTCACTGATGTTCAGTCTGTCTGACTCACACTCTGGTCCAGTTTCTTCCTTTACCTCACTTCATTTAAAAAGTAACCTAAAAATAGGTGACTGTCTTCAGAAAAATTTTTGTTCTGCTGGTTAAAGTCTTCATGTCCTGATAGCGATCATTAAGTTACAGGGTCTTAATGTATTTATATATTGTGCAAAAGATGTAGGACCAAGAAACATTCGTCCAGGCAAAAGGTACCCATTCATGAGGCGTGGGTCTAGAAGACAAGGGTGAGACATGCGCTTTCAGCGCTAACAGGCTACATTTTTCAAGATGTTCTTCTGCACATTTAAGTAGCCCAGAATACAACATAGCATACCTTGACTGAAAATTAACTGTAGGAAAAAGGAATCTAATAGGTTGGTTTTTTTTTTACAGACAAACTTGTTAAATATTTGTGCCTCTAAACTGAGCCACGAGGCATACATATGAATTGCAGCGCTGAAGAAATTTGGGTATTTTGCTTGAAAACAGACTGGATTTAATAAACAAAACATTTAGAAAAAGTTTAATACTGTTTGTTTACTATTAGCTTCATGTTCTCTGTGCTCTGGTTATTATTTTCATTTTTACACATTTTTCCTGCCAACTACTGTTGCATGGTTTGGATTTAAATGTGAAAGCATCCTGAAATCTCACGCCTTGAAATAATAATTCAGATAGACAGCTCAGGCATGCAGTAGATTTCATGCCGTATCTTGCAATAAGATGAGAACTGTGTCAAAATTTCGATACAGACAACTATCACAATGTTTTGTTTTACAACGGCGCATCAACATTCTAACCCTATAAAACCTTTAACCTTATATCTAAATGATGTTTTAAACTTAGTTACATTTACGTTAACACACATGTTAGATATTCAAAATGTGATCATTTGTTATTAAAGCATAGTAGATACCTGGAAAAACTTGAGCTTTTGTTGGCTACTTCCGTTTTGTTTACCTGATGCACTTTATTTTTATACGATCTTTGATGGCATCTACTTTTATTTTTAGTTTAAAGTGTTCACAATATGCACTTTATACGGTTCAGTGTGTTTACTGTTCAGTGACGCTGTACATTGCAAAAAAATTTGATTAGAAGTTTTTATTTGTCTGCTAAAAATACAGCAAAAATACAGTTGTATTTTTAGCTATTTGTTTGTATTTTTAGCTATTTTTTTTAAGTATTGCAATGCATTGTGATGATATTGTATCACTCAATAAGATAATGGAAAATTTCAAACCACATAAAGGGGAATTCTGTCTAGAAAAGGAAGTCACCGGTTTGAGGAATTTACAAGAAACCAGGGCATATCCATAAAACTGACTTACAGGAATAACAGAATAAAAAAAAAACATGACAGGAATCACATGAAATGTCTTAATAAAAAGCAGGACGTCCACAGCGTTGTTGCCCAACTAAAAAAAAAACACCAGCTTCGGCCTTGACCTAGATTGAAAGAAGGTTTGGGAAAGTGTTACTAGGTGAGAGGCACATTGATCGGCATTTCCAGCACGTTCACAGTTTTAGACACACAAAGAAACAAGGACACACAGACCAAAAATGCCGATCATTGCCTTTGTAATGCAGGAACTCATGTGCAAGTTTTAAAATAAGTTTTACTACACCAAATACTGTTATAGCTCTTCTAACACACCTCACAGGAAATCTCTCTTGCAGTTTGTCTCACTTAGTTTCACGCACAGCAAAAGCAATCAAACCAAAAATAAACTAAGACGACGAAAACATGCAGCAACTGCACACGGTCAGAAAACAGCAAATAGACCAACAGGTGAAAAAACACCAAATGGTCTACCAAATAGTCTTACGAAAGAAATGAAAAACAAGAACCCAAATTTGTTCTTATGGCAGGACACTTAACTCTTTACCCTATGCTTGGAAAACCCCAGTCCCAGCTTCCACTATTCCACAGTCCAACTCCTCTCCCACAAACACTCGCACACACAGCTGTCACGTGTCTGTCTATAGTCCCACAGGTGAGACGTTTTGGGACAGCAGGTGGTTTCTGAAAGCCAGCACAATTTTAGTCCCACTGGCGCTGCTTTCCCGTGGATGGCATCCATATGCTTGAGGATCAAGTTCTCAGTAAATCACTATGCTGTGGATTTGCTCTTTCTGTAGACAAAGTACCCCATGCCTTATTAACTCCCTGAGAAAAAAAAATGAGGGTGAGGAGATTTGAGAGAGGGCTTTACTGTCAGAGGACAATAAGGGCAAATTACTGTTTGTGTAATAAAACGCTAAATAAGACCACCACCCTTGGGAATCTGCTTCCTGCTACAGCTCTCCATACACACACACACACACACACACACACACACACCATATTGTTTATATGTGGATTAGATTGTAACTGCAACGGCACAGTACCAAAGGAATTCCTAAAGTAATTGATTGATTACAGTACAAAAAACTGGCACCTCATCAGCAGATTCAGCGTTTAGGCTATAATTTATTATATTGTTACTTTAGTCTTTTATTTGTATTATTCATCAGATACTGTTATTCAGCGCAACCTATACAAAGTGATGAGTTTTATTGTTGAACTGATCAATACTGATTTGCTAGATTACAAAGTAAGTGTAACAACCTAAAAAATGTTGATTTTTTTTTTTTTTTTACACATTTCAATTAGGGCTGTGTAAAAACATTGACAGAGATACCTATTGCAATACTTTTTTTCCTGATAGTGTATCGATATTCTAACCTCTAGTATCGATACCTATATAAGTTACATTATAAACTAAATGTTGATAGTAAATTAAAGCCCTAAGTGAGTGTCAAAACGACTTCCTCCTGCGCTCCTCTAGACGTCGCTGACACATACTGCCCTTGATTAAAAAACAAGCACGTCTAAAACAAGCTATTTGTTTTAGATGTTTTTAAGTATTGTAATATGTACGTTATTGCAATATGTATCGTATCGTGAGGGACCTGCCAATACACAACTCTGATTTCGACGCCAAGTTATTTGAGATGAAGGGAAGTCTTGAGTCGTCAGTGACTCAGCTGTTCTGACACTGACGTTCTTTCATCTTTTTAATCATGATGTAAGCTACCTCAATACTAGAGTGATATCATGTGCTAACACTTCTGCATCTTGGGGTATCTAAGTACCAGGTTTAAGCTTTAGATTAGATGAATTTGCCATCAGGTAAAGCAGCAGAAAATAAGCAGCGATGTAGAACTAGACAGTAAAAGTATTAACCCGTTATTAAACTCTCCTGCTGTACGTCAGTCAGTCAGTCACCTTATGGTTAAACTTGTAGGAGAAAAAGATACACACCAGACCCGATGACTTGTCTCATCTGTTGTGTTGACAGAACACAAGGCTACCTATGCACATTAGAATGTTTTTGCCTCGTTATTCCAGTTTCCTGGCAACTAAAACTCAGTCTGGGGAAAACAGTGCAGCTTATACTTGTCTGGTAACCCAGCTAATATTACAGTTATAATTCATCAGCGCTGCATGAAATATCTCTCTCACTCACACACACACACATCTCTCTCGTGTACTTGTGTGTATGTGTGTGTGAATCACATCCTTAAGGACAGTGTACTGTAGCATATGACCGTCTCTGTGGATAACGTAGTTGAGTTAAACAACAAAACTCCTCACATGATTCTCTAATTTACCCTTAAAGACCAACAATCCAGAAGAGTGCTGACCTCCCAGCAGCCTCATTAACAGCACAACAACGTAGCATTAGCAGAACATTAGCTTGTCTCAGACGTACGCTAAGACTTTAGAGGGAAAGAGGAGTCCTTCATGTTAAACTTGGCTTAGGTCTACATAACATTTTTTCATTGTGACTTACATTTATCTCAATTACCCACCTTAACCACTTAGGCACCACCTTCCAGTAAGCCGGCGATTACTATAAATATTATGATTATTATTTATTGCATCATCAGTGATACTTTAAGCATGAGTTAGTGGAGGAATGCACATTAAAAAGTGCAGCTGCCCCAACTGCAGCATTACTGTGCTGAATCCACTTTAGGCTGCGATTACTGGGTGTGGGTTATCCCGGCTTTATGGGTAACGCAGTACGGGAGCATCTGCATGCCTGAAGCTTGAGTGTTTTGTGATTCACACAAGGACTTACAGCTGACGAAACTTGACCGTAAGAACACACTTAAAAACTCACATACTTCGAAATCGAGCCGAAGTAAAAGTCTGATTTTAAAACTAATCTACAATGAAGGCGTATTCGGACTAACTAGTTTTACATAGCAAGTAGGTTTTAGCTACTCACTACAAAAACAATCCAAAAATCCAATTGCCAAAATCCATAAAGGCTACAGTACATCCAGAAAAATCAGGGCCTGCAGATGAAAATGCAGATGTTCGTTCTCTCTTTCTATCACACCATTTCTGTTGAATGTGACAGCTGCCATTGTTTGCCCTTGCCGGGGATGGAGGCATGCACAACAGCACAAATCCAAAAATTCCTCCGCTCTAGGTTATCTTTCTCTGGAAGGATTCTGTAGACACATAGCTCAGGCTTGTATGTTTATCTGTTAGTGCATCCTATTGCCCAATAACAATCCAACTTTTTGGCTAATTAAAATAAATCACTCAGTTTGTGACCTGTTGGGCAGCGGAAGTTAGCATTGTTTTACCTGTCGCGGTGGGGTGGGGGGTTCTCCCCTTACGGTGAGACGTCACGTGAAAAGTATCAGTGGGCAGAGGATCACAAAAAAACAAGCTGAAGGTCTGATCAAAACTGTTCTTATTTCTCCAAGTAGTGTAAATCAGCTGCCCAGGCACATTGGACAAGTAGATTAGACATGTCTGAAACAGCAGATTCAACATGCATGTTAAAACTTGTATAGAAAGTGATACAGATAAATGCTATAACAGCTGGGAACATTAGCACTTTTAAATCCCAACATCTGATGCATTACCTACTTCCGGCTAAAGGGGGAACAGTTGTCAGAAGACAGGTCAATTAGTATGCATGCTAACACCACCACCTGGTAAAACAAAGCCACTAGCAACCACATTTTATACCTGAAGTTACGACAGTACATCCAAAATGATTTCTGTCTCTTACTTGGTACAAATCCACATAACTACAGTAACTATGAAACCATCTAGCCAGGAAATAAAGCTTTCACAACATGGAACAGGTGTACAGTAAATGTTGTTTACTGGGCTAATAAATAAATATCTGATGTGTCAACATCTCATTTGCATCTACTTCTTATTAACATGTTACTACTTCCCCAACAATGTGTGTTTTGACAAACACCAGCCAACACTGAGTATCAGCGGATTTAAATGTTCTGGTTTGCAGCCGAGTATTTTTCAGATTCTTTTCCAAAAATACGATTTTTTCCTATCTGTGCTCAGTCTGTAAGTGAGATGTCCATTCAATAACAGGCAGGGATGGCGAACCCTTGGTAAAATGCAGTCAGGCTTTTTCCATGTCTCCATAGGAATGCCTCATGAGACAGAAAAAAAGGGCCCATAGAGCCCTGCTTTCCACAAGGATCATCATGTACTGAAGTAATCACCATCCACACACACACACACACGACTTTCTCTTTGCAGTGGATGTGAACAAAACACAACACAACCAGACAGACAGATTTTTACGTGAGGAAAATTTACCCATCGCAGATCTAGTCAGCCAACTATTCAACTATTCAACTATTTATGAATTAAAATGTTTAACTAAATATTAGTACTAATATTAATAGCAATAATATCGCACAGAAACCGGTGATTGTGTCTTTTTTCCCCAATAGTCCCCTATTTCGGTGCACGTCATGTTTTCTGCTTGAGCGAGTGTTTAAAAAAAGCCCCATTTTAATTGTAGCAGTGCAAATCCAGGATAAAACGCTGTACTCGTAGACCAGATTTCAAATAAAACTGTAGTGTGACAGTGACAGCCAAAGCCTGCAGAAGAAACGTGGCAGGTTCTTCAAGTAGCCTGGAAAATCTCACCACCTAATTTCCTTATAAAACTGCATGACAGAGTATGCAAGACTGCTGAAGCAATTTAAAGAGTCATGAAAACCCCTATTTCTGTTCAAATCTACCTTAGAATTCAAAAGAACATTTGGGGCATGGAAGGCTGCGAAGACAATAGGTGTGGCAGGGCAAAGCAGATGAGAATTGGAGGGTTTTCAGGGTTGGTTAAGCGAGTGTCAACTTCAAATAAAAAGCAGGAATAAAACCTGTGAAAATGCAAGCTGTGCATATCTAGCGAAGTTAAAATCAGCATGGGTCCAGTTCTCGTATCACTCCAGAGAAAAATGCATCCAGAGTCTAACCCTGGTAGCATCTCAAATAAATTCCATGCAACTTTTACACCACTGTAATAAACACGGGGAAGTGAAAATCTGAAGCGGAGCCATTAAAAAAAAGGCTTTGAGCTCCGCTTACTTACTGTCTTTAATGTCTAGCTACCGCGTGGTCTCACAGCTTGACGTGATGTCATAAATAATTAAGAGACGGTGTGTTCTCATAGGATAATAAAACTCAGCCTTGTAAACAATAATGGAACGCAGAAGTGGAATCAATTTACTAAAAAATTATTTTGCCACACCACAACCTATGATGTGGTCTACATAACAAAGCACAGAATTAAGCCTGAGTTTTATTTTCCAACATTATATCTACCTGCTTTAACAGTTTTAAATGATGGTCAACACACACACACCTGTTAAAAATCTCTAAAAATTCAGTTTTAAAAACCAAACCCTGGTCACACTAAAGTGTCAACTTAAGTCTAGTTTAAAATGAGTAACTGTTCTTTACAGTTTAGTTCTTATAGGTGGCCCTGCTTAATTTTACTTGGTTGTAAAGAATTTCATGAACTATACAAATGTATTACGTGTGTATAATCCTGCACGATTAATGGACTTTAAAAGAATAATAAATACATCGTAAGGCTTAATAGCTGTGACTCCACTGCAGTTATTAATATCCGTATGGTAAAAAAATACATAAATTACATTAAAAATAAAATAAACCAAGACTTGCATACTGATGTCTTTTATTTATTCGTGATATTAAGAATTGTGCATTATCTCACTTAGCAGATTCTCTTCACATGAAATTGGACATGATGATGAGAGGAAAAAAAAAAGTTGCATCATTCCACACCGTGTGGTTAAACCATCTATCATGCAATGATCGGAGAGTTAAAACGATCCCACATAAACCTCCCAAATATCTGGTAAAGAACACTGTTTAATCTGTTTCCCAAATGTCTACAAAGTTACACCACAATGACACGCACAAATTTATCTGCCTGAATACTTGCGGCTGACAAAAATAGAACCTTTTTGTTTTTGGTGTACACTCGAGAGATTCTGCACATACTGATACCTCCCCTGACAGCACAGTGGGATGACCATCATTTGCCTTTAATATTCCTCAGAAGATTCATGTCCTACAAAGCAAAAATGGGGGAAGTAAATAAAACTTTGACGTAAAAAAAAAAAAAAAAAAAAAAAAAAAAAAAAAAAAGTGTGGAACAACTTCCTTTTCTGCAACATATTAATGCTGAAGACACACAGAAGTAATGCATAAGACATTCGTTCAAAAAAGGACAAAATGGAAATTTGTCCTACTAGGACTAATTACTCACATGGTCATGACTGAAGGGCTGGGTCATGATAATCAAGAGCGCATGACTAGTATCTATAACTTCCTCAAAAACTGGCATAACATCCTAACAGGCCGACTCGTCAGTAAAAATCAATGCAAAATAGCTGCAAGGCTTCCAAATATAACATCAGACATTTATCACTTCTATTTTTTTTTTTTTTTTTTACACGCAGTTGCACTGTATTTTAAACCAACGCCCAAACACCTGCATACGGTTTCACCTCTGCCAGCCAAGGAATGGAATCTGAACCTACAGAGGACACGGGCACAGAAGCTGAACAGATTGGGAATAGACCTGATTAGTTTTTTAAACAGCTGCACCAATTCCTAACCAAGTTACTGATAACCACAGAAATTCCTTCCGTTAATCAATTTATTATACTTTCAGTAACCTTTATCCAGGTTATTAGGCTCTTTCCGTTTAAGCACAGTCACTTTTATAATGTATTGCACAAAAATCTCCTATTAGCACAGTTTTTCCTCCATCAGGTTGCACACATGCACTTTTTGTGGCTAGGACACCTTATTCTCTATTCCTAAGCTGATACTTTTTAAGGTTATGGATTTTAGAAAACATTAAAAGTAATTTAAACGGATCAAAATAGATTTATTTTAGGAAAGGACTCGTTGCTGAACAGTTTTTTTCGTTGCATACCCAATCATGCAAACGTGAAGCAAAACTTTGGGGAGTTCCAGAATCTGTTCAAAGGCAGAAATGATAACTGTAGGTCAGACATGGGTTTTTTGCGTAAATCCTCCCTGACAACGTTTCTGTTTGCCATTACGGGGAAAACCGGTCTCTGACAAGAACTGATTAGCTGCGAGTTCTTTTTTCAAGGCCCCATCGAGAATCTGTTCAGTGTCACTGTCAGACTCAGGCACGTTAAGGTCACGTCACCAACCTGCCTAATCGCACGGCACTCGTTCAAGCTACAGAGTTATTGATAAAGTTGCCTTAACAATAGCAAACAATCCTGGTTACTATAGGAGCAGTGATGGGTGGAATTAAACAAACTCAGCAGTAGGGATTATTAATGTTTCATCATTACTGTACTATTACATGATAGTCGTGTCTTAGTGTTCAATGTTTAAACTATTCCACAAGACAGGTTACAGTGAATCAGCTGAATTAAACAAACCGGCCTGAGAAAGAGAGAGAGAGACAGAGAGAGAGAGAGAAAGGTAAAAAAAAAAAAGAAAAGACATGAGAAAAAAATAAGAGAAAAAGAAAGAACTTAAAAAAGAATGAAAGTAAGACATCTTGAATAGATCTAATATCCATGAAATTGATTGCTAATTGTTGAAATATACAAAAGTGCAGAGAGCTTCTTTACCTGGCTACATGAGAACTATTGGAAATTGACAACCTCGAACGGACTGCCTGACAGAAAGCCTGTAATTGAGTGGCATACGATCCTCCTGTGGTTAATGTGCATTGTTCCGAAAAAGAAGCGGGCCAGGTCAGATTCTAGAAATAGAGGGAAATGAATGCTTTCCCAGCTTATCCAGCGTGAAAGAAATTCAGTTCCACTAAAAGAATGAGGTCTGCTGGGTTATGTTGTCTGTGCTCTGATCGATACCCTGAGAATGCAAGTGCTTTGACAGCTAATCGCTTAAGCGACCCTTTGGAGCTGACGAATAGGCTGAGATTCTAACAGAGCGCAAAGACTCAAATGATCCGTTGTCTCAGTACGGGGTGTGGGTATGTGTGTGATAATCACTGGAAAACAAGATTCTCATGGCAAACAAACAACAACCTTCCCATTAATCACAGTGATCCTCGCCAGTCATGGGGGTCTGCAGAAATACGCATACAAATAGTGCTTCCATTGTTTTTAGCATTTGGCAGCATGTATGTCACTTATCCAACTGAGCATTTGTGGATTGAGGACCTTGTTTAGGGGCCTAGCAGTAGCAGCTTGGTGGTTCGGGGAACTGAACCCAAAATCTTCTGGGCAATGGGCCAACACCTTAACCACTGAGCTACCACTTTCCTTCCTGACACTGGCTTATGCAGTCTTATGATACAGCAGGAGCAGCAGTTGTGGTTAGCTTCTGAAGTGTATTAGTGGACTGGTTGCAGTTGTATGATAAGAGGAGAAACCCCCCTAAACTCCACTACAGCCCTATTCGAACAGGACTTTCTGTTTTACAGAACAACTAAGATTTCACAACCTATAACAATTTCAGAGCAAATTACGCACTGTTTTTCTCAAAGAAATCTAATTCAGTCCGAATACACATTTCTGTAACTGCAGAAAATGTTTTTGCACAAAAACAATTTGTTTTGGTCAATTTGAAATACCATACAATCTTTAGTAAGCACACCGGTATTCAGGTTTCTGCGTACCAATAATGGTTGTAAATCTGTAAAAAGAATTAAAGACACTTGTAGTAAAAATTTAGTATTTTTAAAAATTTTAGTTTATTTTTTAAAAAAAAAAAAAGATTTCTACAATATTTCAACCTTTTAACGCTATCTAAGTTTCCTGATATTCCAGATACATAGATATACTTTACGATATATATATTTCCTGATATAAAGTATACTTTATATTCACCTAAATCGCGACTGCCTAATAAAGCCTTGAACGCTTTAGAAATGAAAGTTAAACTGAAATCACTGATAAGACTAAAAAAACTAATATGTAATAGTTCTTATTTCAATGGGCCTTTGCGTCTCAGCTTATAAGGATATCGGCTAAAACACATATAAGTAATACTTTATATAATTGAACGCAGAAATGAAAGGTAAACTGAAACTACATAAATAAGTTCTTATTTCAATGGGTTTATTTTAATAATTTACTATTATTATAAGAACTCAGTTTTATTAAATCATTTTAAATTATATAAAATTTTAACAAAGCACTAAATAGGTATTTTTAAACTTCCTGAACACAGTCTTCTGCAACGTCTATGTAAAACAGACACTTTTACCTGGGTAATAAATACAGATCTTGCGTCCTGTCTGAATCTGTACATAAAATCACAAAATCACAGACGCCGGTAGATAAAGATTGTAACTCAAACATCATTTAAAAAAACAGTTCCATCAAAATAACACTTTTGCCATTTTCTAAGTGAACATCACAAACTGATTCCAGTACTTTCCGGATCATTGGTATTAACACTTTCGTCTCTCTCACACAGGCCTCCGTAAGTAATGTGTCAGGTGTGCAAACAGGACTTTGCAAAACAGAACCAGATGTTTCAGTCCATAAACTACAGCATGAATGTCATTTAGCCAATAAACTACCTTACACACAGAAGGACTCATCTGAAACATAACCAGAAATGGGCGTGACTTTTCTCCTTTCCTTTACACAGTTAATAAGAAGGGAAAACTCGACAGCGGCAATATCCTCTCTGCTAAACTCACCACTGACCAAAGATCACTGTCTGCTGCTTTATCACCTCTGACAGTGGAGACAAACACACTTGTTTAAGGACAGCCAGCATTGAGCTTGTGCACATCGCAAAGCTGCACGCTCAGATAATTAGGGCTCTATTGCATAATGTCTCAGAAGAGAAAAATCATTTTGAACTAAACACAACAGCTAAAAAAAACCCGTGAACGCCAATGACTTGTTCCAGCTGTAGGAAGAGAAAACAGAACAAAACACAATGAACAGAAGGAATGCAATCATTGCACAACTATATCGTTTTAAATGTCATGGTCTCTGCTTAAGCCCATAAGTGGAGCTGGATTTACAAAGTCTAAAATACTTCATTATCCTGCAAACAAACTCTGTTTGTCATTGTTTGCTGTCGCACAAACAGTTATCTAAACCTAAATGCTAGGCCACATGTTATAAACACACCATGTCTGTGGTATGACCAGACACCAGCATGATTTACTTGTACACTTGCTGCAGTTTCTTTGTAAACAGACAGAGAGATGGATTTTTGTCATTGTTGTGTGGAGAACAGAATGGAAGTGTCTCTAAATACCTCTGTTACACCCCATACTGATGTAGAGGTGCAGCAAGGCTTTAGAAACGGCTTTGTTTCCGTCAGGACCACAATAACCACACAAACATTGCTGTTGAATGCTACACAGACATTGACCAGCATATAAATCTGACAAACACACACCACAACTGCAGCTCCACAACAGCAGGGTGGTGTAATAAAGAAGACTAGTACCGCCACCCTAAAAGTGATTATCGTCCAAAAAGGGCAGTTCATACCAGAGCAATTAGCTGATAATTATCAATTTTTACTTAGTCACACCTTTAATCTCCATGTATAAATAGATTTAATAATGCTAAACATTTACATTCTTGAATTTAGGGAACAGAAGTTATTTTAATTACTGAGACAAGCATTGTATCTTTTCTTGCTCAGCACAAAATAATCAGTTATAAAATAGTTTTAGGTTTTGGATTAGGTCGAGTAATGACAGTTATAGAAATTATAGGCGAAAGAATCTGCGGATTAGAAATTATAGGTGAAATAATCTGCAGATTAGAAATTATAGCCGAAAGAATCTGCGGATTAGAAATTATAGGCGAAAGAATCTGCAGATTAGAAATTATAGGCGAAAGAATCTGCGGATTAGAAATTATAGGTGAAATAATTTGCAGATTAGAAATTTTTAGCCGAAAGAATCTGCGGATTCGAAATTATAGGTGAAAGAATCTGCGGATTAGAAATTATAGCTGAAAGAATCTGCGGATTCGAAATTATAGGTGAAAGAATTGCGGATCGAATTATGCGGATCTGCGGATTCGAAATTATAGCTGAAAGAATCTGCGGATTAGAAATTATAGGTGAAAGAATCTGCGGATCTGATTAGAAAGTAGGTCTGAAAGATCTGCGGATTAGAAATTATATAGGTGAAAGAATCTGCGGATTAGAAAGAATTATAGAAATTATAGCTGAAAGAATCTGCGGATTAGAAATTATAGGTGAAAGAATCTGCGGATTAGAAATTATAGGTGAAAGAATCTGCGGATTAGAAATTATAGGTGAAAGAATCTGCGGATTAGAAATTATAGGTGAAAGAATCTGCGGATTAGAAATTATATAGCTGAAAGAATCTGCAGATTAGAAATTATAGGTGAAAGAATCTGCGGATTCGAAATTATAGCCGAAAAGAATCTGCAGATTAGAAATTATAGCCGAAAGAATCTGCGGATTAGAAATTATAGAAATTATAGTGAAAGAATCTGCGGATTAGAAATTATAGGTGAAAGAATCTGCGGATTAGAAATTATAGGTGAAAGAATCTGCGGATTAGAAATTATAGGTGAAAGAATCTGCGGATTAGAAATTATAGCTGAAAGAATCTGCGGATTAGAAATTATAGGCGAAAGAATCTGCGGATTAGAAATTATAGGTGAAAGAATCTGCGGATTAGAAATTATAGGTGAAAGAATCTGCGGATTAGAAATTATAGGTGAAAGAATCTGCGGATTAGAAATTATAGAAATTATAGGTGAAAGAATCTGAAAGAATCTGCGGATTAGAAATTATAGCTGAAAGAAAATTATAGCTGAAAGGAATCTGCGGATTAGAAATTATAGCTGAAAATCTGAATCTGCGGATTAGCTGAAAGAATCTGCGGATTAGAAATCATAGCTGAAAGAATCTGCGGATTAGAAATTATATCTGAAAGAATCTGCGGATTAGAAATTATAGCTGAAAGAATCTGCGGATTAGAAATTATATCTGAAAGAATCTGCGGATTAGAAATTATAGGTGAAAGAATCAGAAGATTAATCAACACTCAAGATTTGAGCTGTAGTTTTTTTTCTTTTGTGTGTGAATCTGCACTTGATAATCATGTAAAACTATCATGTAAAGCAAATCCTAATCTTGTATATATTATATAAAGTAACAATAGACAGCATGGTAGTCATGAGAGATGCAAAAACAGTGAGGTTCAGTGGGCAAAGACAATAGAAACGAGCTCCATCATGGCACATCGTGCTGCATCGTACCAGGCAGCTAAAACAAGACAAAAGCACACACAATCCTCTCATTCATCTCCAGCGTGGCGTGCTGATAATGTAGATTGCAGTTCTGACAGGGTCACATTACCAAGCTGCCTATTCGAAGTTCAAACTAATGTGCAGCTGTTATGATGGTATAAAATATTATTTAAACACTGAGGCGCAATCGGTTTATACAGGATAGGAGAGAAAAACTTGCAATGTTTGGTTGCATTTCAGTGAAAAATGACTGATGAAACTCTTTCCAACCACACTGACACGTCCATAACGGGATATAAAGGTCCCCTAAGGTCAGCACAATTACACCCACCACACACTGCTTTATTCGAGACTCTTTTATTGCCACTATACTGGGTACAGCGAAATTCGAGCGGGCCTTATAGTGCAGAACACACAATTTGGTACAAACTTTCCTTTACATCCATAATGAAAAGTAAGCAATGCAATATTATAAATATATAGAGTCAGGGAAATGGCAATAAACAAGCCAATTATTGTAATAAGTATAAAATATAAATAACAACAATCATTCTAGGGCTGTGTCGAAATATCGATACACCTAACCATCGCAATATTTCTTCGCAATAATGATGCATATTTAATTGTATCTTACATTTTAAACTAAAGAACATTTGCATTAATACGTAATTAAAACCCTCATTCCCTGCCAAGCGACTTCCTGCTCCACTCCTATAGTGACACATACGGTTACTGTTTTTCATTTTTACTTTTTTTGTTTTAAGTATTGCAATGCATTTTTATATTGTATTGTATTAGATCATAGAATGTTAGGTTGTTACCATGTACCGTTATATTTATTATATCGTGAGGCCCTTGCCAACACACAGCCCTAGTGAATATAGGAATTTGCATATAGAATAGTTATTTAAAAGATAATAAGGTTACATTGATGTAAATCTGAAATGTGGGGAAGTGGTAGCCTAGTGGATAAGGAGTAGGACTTCTGACCGGAGAATAATGGGTTCAATTCCCAGAACCAGCAAGTTGACAATTGACCTTTGACCCAGGCTCTTAACCCTCCATTGCACAGTTGGATTCAAAAATGAAATCAATCTAAGATGATCTGGACATACTTCGTCTGGAATACATCGGAAATGTCCATGTCCAAACTAATGATCCAAAACTTATGTTACCTTTTAGCTGAACTTGATTTGCATCGGTGTTGTATTGACAACCGTAAAACAATGATCTCACCAGCTCTGATCAACCGTCTTTCTATTTGGCATACGTGTTTAAACTAGACTGATGTGATGCACCTTGCTGTGTGTCATCAAAGTTATGTTTAGCTGTCACCAGAGTAATTTTTTAACACGCCGGATGAATCAGCTCAAACGACAGGCTATTTGTTGAGAATCAGGTTTTTAGAAACAATTAGGTACAAATTTCAAAGCAAAACGTTTCTACAACTGTATTTATGGCACTTACAATGATGATCTTTGACGCCATAATCCTAACTTACATTTATCTAATTTCTGAGACTGAGCATTAAAGAGCTTTACTTAAGGGCTGAGGAGAGGCAGCATAGTGACCCTAAAAAGTGAACTTGGGATCTTTCAATCAGTAATCTAATGCATTAACCACTGAGCTACCAATTCCATCCTGCATATATTCAATATTATTCAATATCAACTCAAGTTATCTATTCAACAATCTAAATGTTGACTATCAAGTAGGGACGAGTCACGTTTTTAAAAAAAAAAAAAATCGATTCATTAAATTAATTCTAGAAACTAGAAATTCTAGGTTGTAGAATTATTATAATTTTTTTATTCCCGTAGTTTTGGAGCTGATGAAGAGGTGATGCAGGAGCGGAGGGGAAAGAAGTCACCGAGAGTTTCAGTTAAATATTCACTTAAACATCTAAATCAGTTTAAAATATAATTGAAATAGGTATCGATACTACAGGGTTAGAATATCGATTCGCTATTGTGAAAAAAATTGTGATAGTTATCTGTATCAATATTTTTTTACAGAGCCCTATTAATGCCCTTATGGGATTTTTAAACATTTTTTTAATCTTTGTTAAACCACTAAAACGATTTGTAGCTTTCCTGTTTCCAGCAACATAAAAGTTCTCAATATAACCATCTTACCCGTTTTACTGTATTGTGGATCAAATGTTTTTAGATTTATTTAAAAAAAGACACCCTTTAATGCTGTAAATTCCTCCACAGAATATTGAAACTGCAATAGACTTTCCTTGCTGTGTTAATCAACCATGAACAAAATAAATTTAGCTCTAGTGACTGTTTGGCTCTGACGTCCCACAAGAAAAAGGAACTTGCAAAACTCAGACCAACTACACAGATGTTTGTGTGGCTCAAACGCCGTACAGGCAGTGAAATTACACAATACTGTGCAGTCAGCAAGTTTCGCAGTTGCGGAACTCTTTAGCTGGAAAGACGTTTTTTTTCTAATGTAGAAAACTAAAAGCTCCTGCTTGGGTAGGGTTACAATAAATATAAGACAAGTGAAAAACCATCTGTAACGATCCTTTACGGCTTCAATGGGCTATAAGTAGAAGATCAAACTTCTGAGGATCAGTCAGACGTTAAGAATCAGACCTCACGAATATTGACTGTGAAAAATGTGTCTGTAAAAAGGACAGTAATCTGTTTAAAGAAAAACCACTGAACTATCCGTATTTACTTTTCTTTGTTTTTAACCACACAGCTGTACAAAGACCCTTCAAACTCACGCTGTTTCATGAACGTTCCTGATGCATAATAATAATAATAATAATAATAATAATAACAACAAACTACTAGATCTACAGTTTACCCCAAAGGTCATGTGACCCATCCTAATTCTTGTTGGAAACTTCTTCAGAAACTCTTTTATAATAAAAAATATTTTTGTTTTATTTTTGTTTTATAATTTTTCCCCATCTTTGTGTGCAGGATTTGTATTGGTTTTTTGTTATACCAGTTTAAATATCAAAAGTTTCCGGCACAGAATTTCTCTTTAGTTTTGCTGGTATCACAGGGAAATTTGGCTGGTAGAGAATTTGACTCCATGATTCATGGAGGTCAAGCAGCTGACGTGCGTGGGATTGCAACAACAGGATGACCGCATGCTAGGAAGACTAAGGTCAAGGTTCACCCTCGACGATACTGAATTTTAATCTTAGTATTTCTATCTATTTTATAATACTTTCGGCAGCTGGGATGGATGATATGTGCAAAAATCAGAACTTTTAGACTTGGTTTTATTTACTACATGCTATAAATAACAATAGCTTCCTGCAGCCTACAGTCAAGTCTCTTCATAACCCAAACTATATATATATATATATATATATATATGCTGTTATGATACTATTGGGAACAAAAGTACAAAAGTTCTAGGTCTAATTATGCGTCGCAACTGTGTTACTCTATTTATTTTTTTACTGGAATCCTAAAGGTTGTCCCAGGGGACTTACACAACTCTATAAACCTATAACAAATGTCTTTAAACAGGAAAGGGAACGGAAGACACCGGAGAAAACATGCAAACTCAACACACAATGGATAGAGGGGTAGTTAAGGCGCTGAGACCTGGGTTCGAGCCCCACCACCGCCAGCTGTTGATCTGAAGACCAGAAACACCTGGGTTTAAGCCCCTCCACTGGCAAGCCAACCACTGTTGGGTCCTTGAGCTCTTAACCCTTCCTGCTCCAGGGGCGCTGTATCATAGCTGACCCTGCACTCTGACCCCCAACTTACTAAGATGGGATATCCGGAAAAAGGATTTCACATGAATGCAGCAATCACAGCTTGAACGCATGGAGGTACAAGATAAACGAGCCATCATGGTCCTCCCTAACATTCGTATTCAAGTAAATAAACATATAATATAGTTCTTCAAAAGTGATGATTTTTACATTACATTTACCAGACACCCTTTTTCAGAGCAACTTACATTTACCTTATTTATACAACTGAGAAATTGAAGGCTAAGGGGCCTTGCTTAGGGGCCCAACAGTGGCAACGTGGTGATGCAGGGAATCAAACCCTGATCTTCTAATTATCAGTCCAACACCTTAACTACTAGGCTACCACTTTTGTACCTGGATAGCTCTTTTCCCCACATCACTTCCACTGTATTTAGTAAAGGATTTTTTTATAGCAGTTGCATGAATATACAAACGGAGATACTTTTTCCCCTCAGCCTGAGAACATGATCAGTTAAACTGTAAAGGAAGAAGTAGGCGACCATTTAGATCACCGATAAACCTAATAAAGAGAGCTGTCATGGGGAGCACAGGGAGGAGGCCTCCGGTACACACCTCGGCCTAAAGGGGTTCTCAGAGTTAATCAAGTGGTTTAAGGGCTTGAGGCGAAACTGCATTGACAGCTAATTGAAAATAAATCTAAGTAAAAATGAATTAAACAATCTTCTAAACGTGCTGCACATCAAAGTTTATAGCAGAAGAACATTAATTTAGTGACCTGTCACCTCTTTCCCCCCCCTCACCTTCTGCAATAAGCTCGTCCACAGTGACCTGGTATCTCCCGATAGCGAACACTTTCCCGATGAAGTTACTGCCACCGCTACCGGAACCGGAGCCTGAACTTCCACCCAGTCCTCCGCTCTCCGACCTCGGCATGCGCGAAAACTTCTTCATTCTTGCTTCTCTCGATCAGTAATCCTCCCCAAACGAAAGCCAACAGTACACCACTTTTATCTGCTCATCTCCAGCGTTTGTGTTCTGCGAGCTCTGTAAGGAAGGTCACTTAAACACCATGGTACACTTCCTCCGGCAGCTCAAGCCCACTAACGGTCGCCTACGCTTCGAACGTAACTCACGACGTTTTCGTACCGCGATTCTCCAGGACTCCAATGGAGGATTGCTTAGGCAGTTAATAACACCATCGGATTGATGTTGGGGAGACCGACGGGAAGTCAACGGTCAATTCTTCATCTTTAGAACAAATACGCCGACAAAATATCTCAGTTTATCCGTGATCAATTCTTTTAACACTGGAGTGGGTGTGTGTGTGTGTGTGTGTGTGGCCACTGGGCTATGCGAGCTAATGCTAGCCAAGTGCTCTCAGAGTGGAGAAAACGCCTCCCTACTTCTCCTTTCGGAGTTAGCCTCTTAGCGTGCTAACCGGGTCGCTGCTACACCTGCCTCAAAAATGTCCTCTCAGAAGGACAGCTCGGTTCATAAAGTCCACATTACAGAGTCCAGACCCGCGGCTCGGCCTGAGTTTGGCGACGAACGCCGGATATTTTGACCATAATCAGTTTTTCCGCTCACACCTCGCCTAAACTCCGTAACTCCGCTGACTGAGTGAAGTGGGAGGTTTTGTTGTTGCTCAGAACGCGCCAACCAAACACGAGTGTGCGCGCGCGGGCCGTGTTGTTGTACTGATTGGTGTATGAACATACGCTCTGGTTTGTGATTGGACGCTGCGGCTGACTGTCTGCCTGATCACCTCCTCCTGTACCGTTCGGTTGAGAAAGATTTGGGAAATCATTTGGAAGACAATAAAAATATTAAAAACAAAACGTCGGAATATGAAATTATTTGTTTTATTTGTATTTTTTTTTATTCACAAACAAATTCGCAAATCGTATTAAATTAAACTTAAACCTGAATTCTTTCTTTCCAATGTATGATTTAATATAGTATTTCTTTACCTTTTTCTTCAATGGCTTAAAGTTTTTTTTTTTTAAAGTTTACGCAAAGGTTTGTAAATGGGATGTTCTCAAAGTTCACCAAATCTGATAGGTTTTAAGATTTTATGTTTTCTTTCTTTCTTTCTTTCTTTCTTTAATTCATCTTTTTTTTATTAATTTATCCTTTCATTATTTCTTTCTTCCTTGTTTCTTTCCTTCTTTTTTCATTCTTTCTTCTTTCCTTCCCTTCCAATTTTTTCTTTCTTTTGAATCTTTTTTTCCCAATATTTTTCCCTTTAAAATAACACAATACAAAAAACTCCCAATATTCCTGAAATATTATAACCATTTCTTTTTTTATATTTTTGAATGTAAGAGTTATGAGGAAATTAAGAGGAAAAACAGTGTTATACAGAAATTTGCATTTATATCCCTTAACCTGCTTAAACTGCTCCTTCCTATAGGCATTTTTTTAAGTTCTCAATGTACATATTAACCTTTACACACAGAAACTATAGCAGATAAAAAGAACCTCTCAGTCTGTATATGATATTTGTATGTCTATGTACCAGTAGGTGTGATATTTGCAGGCAACTAACAAACTGGTTGGTGCAACATCCAGGGGCAACAGCTCTCAAGGCGGAAGCAGTATTTTCTCTAGTTTCTAGTTCTGCCTCATTGTACAGAGATAATAATAGGGGAGAATGGTCACGTGACTGTGACAATCCTCTTTTAGCAGAACTCTGCCATAAATGTTCTGTTAAAGATAACGTCAGACTGCAAATTTGCTTTTCAGAGTCTGAGAACATGCCGCCCCCTGCTGGTTAATCCTCACCTCTGCGTTGTGGAGTCAGAGGATTTCAACTTGTTAGGGGATTTTGGGCTAAATAGTAAAATGAAAACTCTATAAATGTTTGACTTTATGTTGTGTTTATAACATTAGGTTATAAGGCATTAGGTGGTCACATGACACAGTCCAAGGCTCTGGGTTACTAAAGACTTTTACCTCTTAGGAACTATTTAGATTATCCTTAAATATACACACATCTTATTTTATTGTCAGTATTCCGGGAAAAAGAACCGTTCACCTAAACTATAACACTTTCCAGAACATTTACAGAATTTGGAAGACACCCTGGTCCTGTGTGACTTATATTTGTATCTCATTAAACAACTGATATCAGTTGCTCAGGCACCCACCAGTTGAAGGTTTGGTGGTGCTGGGAATCGAACCCTTGATCTTCCAATCAGCAGTCCACTTTAAGCACTAGGCTTCCACATCCGTATGTTGGTAACAAGTTGTGAGTGTCTTGATTAAAGTACAATTACAAATGAAAAGTGGAACCAATACATGCTGAGAATGAGAGTGGATTAATCTTGTCTCTAAGGAGGTGAGAAAAAGAGAAAGACGTTGGGACTTGGGAATGGTATTTACAGCCCTGATAAGAAGGTTGAGTGGGCTGAGAAAAAAATGCCTCTTGAAATCCAGTGAGAGTAGGAGACCACCAGAATGTAGTGCCAGGGTTGCCAGGTTGCTTTGGATTGGTACGATGTTGAACCAAGGGTTAAAAGGGGGTTTTTTTTGTCTTGTTTTTTTTAGATCAACTGGGCAAAAAGAAATTAAGACCCACATATGCTGAAGTGTCTAAAAGAGACACAGTTGTGTGGAAATTAACTAAAGTGTTATGCAGAAAGATTTTTTCAATATAAGGTCTGCAAGTCAAATCTCCTCTGATGTCATCTAATATTTTAATCAGATCATTTAATGATAAATAACGTTCAGAAAAATCGTAACAAAGTAAAAATTCATATTCAGACACTGATATACTGTTCCAGGAGTCCTGATCCATGTCAAATGTCAGTGCAGCTGAAATATTGACCTAGGAGACATGAATAATCACCTCCACGCTTTTTAAGGTGTTTTTTTATTGGCACTGGCAACCTGGTGTAGTGCACCTTTATAACTCTTTTCTTTTTTACAATATTTACTAAAAATATTGTCCCTATTATGAATGCAAGATGTACCACGGGTCCTTTATTAGCGTCTCAGCCAGAAGTCAAAGACAGGGTGAAATCTCATATATATCTCATATAGTGGATATATGGGATGTCATGTCTTCGGTGTCTGTTAAAAATGTGTTTTTAGATAATAAATCCATCTCCGAATGCTATCAGCTATTCCACAATGTCTCAGAATTGTCTTCATGATGATGTTTGTGTAGGTCTCAAACTCACCTCAGTCCGGTACCGTCTGTCTGTTCGCAATCTATCAACACAGTCTACTGCAGTCGTTTCTCATGTCCAGAATGATTTCTTTTTTACTTTCTTTCTTTTTTTTTAAAACTCTTTATAAATCTTCTTTCATTCTTTTTTTGCTTATTCTTTATTTAGGCTACACCGCTGTTATCCTGTTATCCGCTGTATTGTGGGCATTAGTGGTGGCTTAAATAATTAAGAACAGAAAGACCGGGGTCTTTAATCCACTACCACCAGTCTGCCACTCTCGGGTCCTTGAGCAAGACCCTTAACCCTTCCTGCTCCAGGGGTGCTCTGACCCCCAACCTTCCAAACTGGGATGTAAAGAAAAATTTCACTTAAACACCTTTACTAAAGAAAGCAGTGTGAAATTTACTATCAGGCTATTTAAAAAAAGATTTTTTTCTCCCAAAGCTCACACACACACACACACACACACACACACACACACACACACACACACACCGTATGAAACAGACAGAGAAGTAAAAACTGCATAAAATAAGAAGAAATAAGTAATCATAAATAATCAAGCTTATTACAGGGCTTTTATTACTAAAAAGGCACATAGTACATCAAGAGCATCATAATTTTCTGACTAATCATAGCACCGTATGCTGCTTGATAGGCACTCTGTTCTGTTGGTCTCTTTAAAAAAAAGGAGAAACAAAAGAACAAGCTGCGTTTTGACTGCCGATCTGTCACACGAGCATCATGTGATGTGAATCGAAACCATATAAACAACATCTAAAAAAAAAGTTTGTCGCAGAACAAATCCATCGAATGAGTCATACATATAACAGAATATGAGCATAATAAGAATAATAATAACGGTAATACGAGATAATGTGGCGTTCGTCGGATAAAGCTTGTATTTGTTTTACAGTGAATTAAATCCACAGGGTTTTAAAAAAAATACAGCAGAAAAACAGGAAAACATTGTACATGAGCATAAACACTCAGGGTTACTCCTGCTGAAGTAATTGTCAATAATACCATCTGTCGTAACGACATCGTGTTCGAATTCAGACCAAAAATAAAAATAAAAATCGCACTTGGTAAAATTTGATGTGGCACAACGGTGATGAAAGAATATCAAAATCTAGTTAAAATCAGTCAGGAAAGACGACTTCATCATTATCATTTAATTGCACTTTAGAAAATTATTTACATCGTTTTCGAATCCGGAACAGCGTCAGCACATAACTTGTGCTTAATACTGAAAAAAAAAGTACTGAAAAGGGTGAACAAAGCAATAAAAACACTCATTTAAATAAAGTGATGATGTGGCTAAGCTACTGCTGCTCGCTAAATGTGGCAAAATGTCAAAAATAACTCGGATGACGGAACTTCCTGAGGTAGCTCAGTTGCAAGATTTTTTTACACTGCATAGCTGGTGAAACAGACTTTTCCCTTTCTCTCTCTCAGGGTGGTAGAAAAATACTCCTCCAGTAAAATCGCTTTGTTATTACAGACTAATAAAACTGATAAGTGTCTTATTAAATACGTCTTTTCTGGGGTTTTTTTTTTCACACCTCAGTACCGTCATTAAGGTTGTTGTGCAGTTTGACCTCCAGGTTGACCTGCTTGACTTTGACCCCGTTGACCTTCCAGGTGTCGGCGCTCTGGCTGAGAAGGTTTATGTTGCATTTTCCGTTCTTCAAATTCTTCTCAAGTCGTTCAACCTCCACTTTGGTGTTCAGTGGATACTCTTCCATGTTTGGCTTCTTCATGGCCTTCCTGTTGTCCGCCTTCCGACATTTTTGGAACAAGAAACAGGAAGACAGAAGCAGCACAATGAGCAGGATGATGGCTACTACGCCGCCCCCGACCGAGCCGCTCGTGTGCGAGTCGAACGTTGCCGAGGGTTCGAGCTCGAGTTTCAGTGCCTTCATGTTGGTTCCGTTCTTTACTTGCTCGCCCTCGTTGTCGTAGATGAGCGATTCGTCCAGCACAGATTGTTCGCTGAGGTCGCGTTTTAGTGCTAAGCTGACGGAACGCCGCACTCTGGGGCTGGAAATTGACTCTGGACCAATGACATAGATGACCTGGAGGTACCACTGATGCCCTGCCTCCACCTGGTAAAAAGGAAATCTCTCATCAAAAAACAACACATTTTTAACCAGATACAAACAAAGAAATGTTCTAAGATTTGAGCTGAAAAAAAGACCCTCTTCTGCTGTAATGGAACTAGAACTAATTTAGTGTCGTGCTTATATTGTTCCAAAAAGCACATGACCATATCTGAGGCTGTTCTGTGTACTTCATTACCATCTAACGGGACATTTGTTTAGCATTAATTTGATTATAGTTACAGTTTATTGATTGCACTTAAAGGGATATTTGTGTTGTATTATTTATTTTTAATATCCTTTTATTTATCCTGCAGTTTCTTCTACATGTTTATTCCTGCATATATTTAATTAAAATCGATGAATTAAATAGTTTAATTTGTACCTAAATGTTTTGCATTTTGCATGTAAAAGACTGAGGCTGCATTTACACTTGCATGTATCAGGTGACCCAATTCCAATGTTTTCCTCTAATGTGGCCCAGATGGGATATGACCCCGTGTAAGCAGGAAAAAAAATCACATGGATTCTGATATTTTTAGCTGGTTTCAGGCCTCATTCACATGTAAAAAATAAATGGGATGTGAATTGGATACGTGCATCAGTGTCTGCTGTGTAAGATTTTCACCTGTCAACGTAAGGCGACCATTATTGAATAAGTGGCAATGGCGCTTGACGTCAACTCAGGTGACCACCAATAGTGATATATATTTCAAATAACAAACAAACCAAAAAGCCCAGGCTGAAACGAGGGCTCTCCTTTTTTTCTATGCTCAAAGAGAACATTGTTTTGTTAACCTTTAAATATGATTTGCGTTCATTGATTACTGTTTTCACTTTCTTTTCGGGTCAGTACTTCTTCTTTGGGTTGTTTTGCCATGTATAATGTAAAAGCAGATAAGCAGTAGTATAGTATAAAAGCATATATACTGTATTATTATTATAATATGTATTTTATTTGATATAGTCATAAAATCAGAATTGGGGATCTGCATTGTAAGTGCGGCCTATTTTTTCTGATATATTTCATCATTATGGTGGCTCATGGTTAAAGTGTAGGGACTATCAATCCAAAGATCATGGGTTCGTTTCCCAACACCACTGCTGGGCTCCTGAGCAAGGCCCTTAACCCTCAATTGCTTAGTTGTTTAAACAAGATAAATGCTGTAAATGTAAATGTAATGTAATGTAAAGGAAAACTCTTGTCTCATCTCGTTCTTGTAAAACGTGTCTTGTAGGAAAAGTGTCTCATCATACCCCTAATAATTTTCCATGTTTTTACTTCCAAACATTGCCATGTCTACATATCTTCATGTGCACTACATTACCCAAACTATTAGTGGGATAAACTGACCTTATAGAGGGCATCGACCTTCATAGTGAAACCATCCACACCGGGCATCGTGCTTACGGACTGCAGCTCGGGGACGTCCGAGGCAAAACTGGCTTCAAATGGAACATCGTGGAAGTAGAGGTCACATACATCGGGTTGCTTTCGATCCTGTGAGAGAAATAGAAAATGTCCTCCTGTCACATCTAGTCGAAAATGTCCTCCTGTCACATCTAATAACATCTGACAATTTTCTACACTTTCTACAAAAATGATGGTGGAGTCCTTTATTAATTGAGCAGTATTGTGGTAATTGACAATAAATGCTAAGATCTTTTAAAAGAGATGCAGACAACTGATTTACAAGAACAGCCACATTGTTCACGTCAGTAACACTTTTAAAAGAGATCAAACTGAACCGATAATCTTAATAAAATAAAATATAATATGAAATTTCCTCTATATGGACGTATAAACAATAATCTCCAGATAAATGTGCATTTCTGCCAGCCAGCTCGTGTAACACATGACGACAGCGAGCAGACCTAATCAACCGAGTACAGAGTCGTGTACGGACATACCAGGAGCAGGAAACGGTGTTTGAGGTGCTTGTTGGGTTGGATGCAGCCATATTGAGGCCCTTCGTTGTACAAAGTTCCCGTCGGGTCAAAAAAGGGAACATAACCATCACGTCCTGTACACAGATAAACTTTTTCCAACTGCAGCTTGTAGGCGGAGTTCAGGTTCTGTTCCGGATTCCACAGCACCCTGCCGTACAGAGTTTGGCCTGCAGAACAGAACAGTAAAGAGTGTTGTATGTCATATAGCTGCATTTTTTATACATATACATGTAGGAATACTGGATGACTATAATTAATACACTCTGGAATCAATTATTGGTTTATTGTCTCCACGTCAGAAGCACACAGGATGTCTTTACGTGATGTAGCCTTGAGAAAGCCTCTGACTGAAACTAATGCGTTCACACCAAGCGCAAGTTTAATATGCGCTTTCCATCTCTCGCTCTCAATTACTCGTTTTCACATCACTCCCTCAATGTTTTTATTCCTGAAAACATAAGTGTCCAGTGTCTGCGGACGGTTACAATAATGCTCTCCTCCACTGACTGATGCAACAAACGTGCCAATAATCTTTTCGCTGATTGGTTTGCGTAACAAGAGTTTTTTTAAATTGTCTGTTCAAGCTGACGTATAGTGAATTTTCACGTCACCCGTGGCTGATTCGTCTTTTTATTGCACCTTTGCTATCCTTTGTATGTGATCTACTTGCGTGAATAATTAAATTCGCATTTGGTGTGAACACAGAATTAGAGATCCAAACAATATCAGCATTACAATAATTGCTGTGGACAAAGCTTTTAATAAATAAAATCTGGTTTGCCAAAATTGGTAGAACTGCACACCAAACCTCCTCCACCATCATTTAAGCCTGATCTTACTAACACTACTGTGGCTGAATAAGTGATACGGCTTCACTTTAGCAGAAAATCTTTTTGAAAGTGTGGAGATTATTATAAGTGTGAGACTAAACACTAAAGACTTATGGCTGTAATGGTCATGTGTCCCCAAACTTTTGTTTATATTGTGTAGTAAAAAAGACAATTGAATGTGTTGACATGGTAGTCTAGTGTCTGAGCTGAAATATATGGCGCAGAGTTTAAATCCTGGCATGTGGACCTTTTCAATCCCCTCCCCCTTTCTTACTCTTTCTATCTCTCTCTCTCTTTTCTTACTTACTGTTATACAGTATCTAGTCAATAAAAGCAAAAACGGCCAAAAATTTGTTCTTAAAAAATCCCCAAAACTATGAAATGGAACCAATACGATTCGAATTGAACTAATGTAAAATAAAATGTATAGAAATATAGAAAGATTTAGACTTAACAAGACCTGAGATTGGAATCGAACCTGGGTCACTGGAGCGCAAACACGCATGTGGTCCCACCCCTTTTAAGTCCAAATGGAATCTTTTAAAATTATTTCTATATACTCGATATTTTTTCTGGGCTTTTGTTGCCTTTATTAACAGGACAGAAAGAGAGAGAGAGAGAGAGAGAGAGAGAGAGAGAGAGAGAGAGATGAAACAGAAAAGAGAGAAAAGGGCAACCGTGAATGTGGTCCCACCCTTCTTTCTCTCTTTCCTGGTTCCTCTCTCTTTTTCTTGGACCTAACAATAAAGGCAAAAAAATGCCCATATATATATATATATATATATATATATATATATATATATATATATATATATATATATATATATATATATAAAATATCCTTTTAAAAACAGTTAGCTAGATGGCAGATTTACCCATTGAAAACGCTCCCTTGTAGTCCATCTCCGCCATGGACATGTCTGTGTTTGCAGGATCCATCATGAACACCTTCTCATTGTTACACAGCTGGAACTCAGTGTTTAGAGAGTAAACCACAGGAACAGGGCGATTTGTCTGCTGGAAGGCGATGGGCAGCAGGAACCTGTTAAAAAAAGAGAGAAGCAAAAGGTGCAAGCCCATGCTATAGACATTAAAACCACTAGTCAATTATTTCAACAACAGTCTAAAACAGGACGACGCAAAAAGCGTACTTCTCAGGGGCGTGAGCTGTGCAGGAAAGAGGCTTATCTCCGGGATCAATCCATGGCTGAGTGGGTTGCACCGTGCAGGGAATTAAGAAGACAGTGTATTCTCCAGAATAATCCTTCCTGGAACACAGAGGAATTACATCATTAGCCCCAGAAAGCTTGGAAGACAAATGCGATCTTAATAAATAGCTGAATGTGCGTTTGGGACCTGCTGTAGGAGCTGGTGGCCCGCCATAGCTGGTAGGGCGAATCAAAGGTCTGAGCGCTCCAAACAAGCTGCAAATCGAACTCGATACCTCCGAGATGATCTGGTGCCATCAGGTGAGATTTGTGCCCAGGGAGAGTGTGATGATCTGGAACAAACTGACCTGGAGGACGAAGATGTATTCTGATTGAGACATCTCTTTTTCACACAGTTTCGACAAGTAACTGACATGTGACCTTTTTTATACTCCTGAAAGCGACTAGTTTTCCCAGATCGCATCAAAACTATATTTTCTACTAGCGGTGGGGGAAGAACCGTTATTGCCGCTCGGTCCGTTATTTACTGTTTTTTGTCGTTTTTGTCACATTCCTTTTCCATATCCTCCCTATTGTTCCAGTTACAACATCACTTTCTGTCATTTTCGTATCTAGCTCTCACTTTCACATTAAACTTATGTCTTTTTAATGTGACGCCTGGACGTGCTTGCATGGATCACGTAAGTTTTATTTTTTGCGACCGCCGCATTGGTGTTTTATTTGCTTGTAAATTATTTTTTCTAAATGCATTTTATAGTTTTATGTCTCAGATGCGAGTGAAATGTTTACACTGTCGAGCCCTGCATTTGGCAGATTCCTTTATCCAGTCTGACTTACAGTTATCTTATATTTTGAGGTTTTATGGGGTTAATTGCTTTGCTTACTGGTCCTGGGACTTGAACTCATAACCGTCTGATCAACACAGAGTTACAACCAGCCCCAAATATTACTTTATGTTTAATTAATTCTAACAAACCTGTTTACTTAATAACTGAATGATGACTTACCCCTGAATTTAGCATGCGTTTTAAACTCAATCACTAGCCGTCCATCATCTTTGATGAAAATTCGGATGATCTGCAGTCTGGCTGAGAGCACGCTGTCTGTCTGAATGCCTGTAGGAAAAAGAATAAGAACAGATACATCACTTTTTAGGAGGCGGGCTAAAGAAATCTTATCAGATGGTGATATTTATAACCAGTAAATGTTATATAGAGCAGATTAGTGTATAGAAAGTGGGTTAGGTGGAGATGAGATCTGGCCCTGATACAAACCAAAAGTTTTTTTATCTTTAAAATTGACAGGAGCGCTGATAGAAACTGAAAGCGAATGGGTAGCGCAATACTTTTCCCTGCGTACAGAATAAGAGATTTCCCACATTTCAATGCATTTACAATAAAAACACTAAAAATCTCTTGTGTGTCTTTAAAAACAGGTTCTACAGTTTTGAGGTTGCTACTTACTGTTTTCTATGACTCGTGTACGCAATCATGATGATAGTTAACCAGTAACTATGGATAAATGACCTTTACAGCCTCTAAATCGGAGGTGTGGGGATTTTATTAATAGACGGCATATAAAAAAATACTCAAAATAGTGACAGAACAGCATAAAGTTTTGAGAGTTTTGGTAATGAATGAGGTGGATGGAGGAGCGTTCTTTAAAATAACTACTACCACAACACACACCTGTCCTCCAAAGCACCGTATCGTAGAAGAAGGAGAACTCCATCTCTGTGTGGTGCTCCAGGGAGGCCCAGCCCCTTGGTGCTGTCACATAGATGTAGGACACATAGAGAGGAACCTGCACTGTTAGAAAAGACTGCGCCGAATCTCTCACCTGTCAAAACAACACGAAACACACACTCTTTACACACACATTTACATAAAGACGAACGGAACCCAGGCAAATCAGTCCCTGTAGAGTCATGTCTGGAGTCCTGCTGTATGACATGTAAGGTAAATGAAATGCAAATAGTCTTCTCTCTTCCCTCTCACATAAAAAAAGTGTCACACACTGCCACAGTGTGGTGGCCTGAGTAAACACACACTCTTTTACTTTCTGTTCTTTTGTATATATTTTAACATAGATGGTGGGGAACAAAAACATTTTTTTTATGTACTAGCGTGGCTAACCTGGAAGTCAGCGGTGACAGACCCTCCACATACGTCGATGAGTTCGGTCATGTCATAGTAAGCATCAAAGGTCCAGATGCAGCTCTTTAGATTGAGATGCTTGTACAGCTGGATCGTTCTGAGTTCACGGATGTTGGGGTTGAACTGGTAGGGCCGATCATATCCAGGACCCAAAGATATGCTGTCATACGATACATCATCCAGGAAGCCACTTTCTAAAAATAGGAAATGCTGCGTAAGTAACACACTAAAAAATACATTAACGTTTACGGCATTTGGCAGATGTCCTTATCCAAAACTACTTATATTTATCTCTTTTATACAACTGAGCAATATGGGGTTAAGGGCTTTTGCTCAGGGGCCCAACAGCGGCAACTTGGTGGTGCTGGGAATCGAACCCTGATCTTCTAATTAGCAGTCCAACACCTTAAGCTCTGAGCTATAACTACCCCATTGAGTTGCCTTCATGGTTGTACGATACCCCATGCAGGACAAGCTGCTTACCAGAGATGCCCTGCAGATCTTTGAGAGTAACAAGGTTGGAACAAATGTGCTGCTGCCGGTAAATGGATTCCGAGAGTAGGAAGTGCAGATTGTGTAGGGGCATAGTGGACACCAGGGGTAACATACCATCCTGATGAGGGATCTGAACTGAGATGTGGATCCTGCAAAGCAAATCAGATTTGTTGTTAGGTTATTTTTACAACTTATTTATGCTTGTAAATAGGGCTGACTTTTACTTTTAACTTTTAACTTTTAACTTTTATTGAGTTTTATTGATTTTACCTGGTGTTTATTGTATATAAGAGTGGTTTGCATCATTCAAGCACAACAATCTCAGCTTTCCAAAAATTTGTTTGGCTTTTTTTCTAATTTAACGGGTTTTAAACCATATCAAGTAAAAATGGCCAAATCTCATTATTGTTATCAACATAAACTTTATCGCAATATAATATGATATTGTTTATCGGCCCAGCCCTACTTGTAAGCTTTCATTTTTTTAAGACTACGTTTTGTTTGTTGAAATGTCCTTTATCCACCTGTTGGGATGCTCTTTGTGTTTGACATCCAGATATTTTAATGTGGCAATAAAGGATTGGGCTTGGAAGCCACGGGCAGTTCCAGTGGTTACTGGGGTGTGGCATATAGAGCCTTCAGTTCCAATAGTGATGATGTTGCTCCTCAGTGGTGTACCCAGGTGTCCTGCCTTATCTCGGGCTTGAGCCACACAGCGCACATGGAAGCGCCGACTAAAATAGATACTGTCCAGGACCTGTGTGGTAAATAAGCAGAAGAACCAAAAAAATCATTGTAAACTTCTATACTCTGGTAAAAAGGGACGTTCAGGTAAATTGGAATATTATTTTCATTCTTTACAAAGAAGAACCTTTCATAGCATAGTCATCTGATAGAATGAACAATCTAATGAATCTTCTAAATTATGAAAATCTATCTGAGGACAAACCATGTGGTTGACGGTGGTATAGGGCGTGTTGTCCGTGACTGTCTCAAATGGAGACCTGGATCCACTGCTGTCAGTTGGTGCCGCCACCTCCCAGCTAAAGTGAATGGAGGTCTGGTTAATGCCGGCTTCCTCGCAGCGCTCTCGCATTATAGAGTATTTAGGATAATGTGGGTCACAAGGAGTCACGCAGATCAGAGGGTAACCTGGAGAGGGTGACTTCTTACTGTTCTCCTTTGTCACCTCCTGGACATAGTCATAGTCTGAGAGCGACACGACCTGCATGAGTACAAGAAAGAAACTAATAAAACACTGTAGATGTACATAAAATGTTTAAATCCTTTCAATTTGTGTGACATTTTGAATAATGTTTATTGTCAATTTGTAACTAGGAATTGTGGGGTGACACAAGAGTGGATTTTTAACCCACACACAGGAGTTGTAAAGACAGTGACTAAGAACCAGATTTAGACAACGGTCCAATATCAGTTCAATAAATGCTTCTAAAAACCATGTCTTACAATTGGAGGAGCAGGAAGGATTAGACTTCCTGCAGCTTCCTGATCGAGAATAGTAACTGTTGCCATGGTAACTTCTCCAAGTACAGCTTCCACAGGGTCATCAGGGCCCAGAACCAGCGAAAAAGATTCGTGCCACTCCCGTTCCTCGTTGGACAAGATTTCAACCTTAAAAAGAATGTGGTCCACACCTACAGTAGGAACCAATCAAAGAAATACATTCATAAATTTCTGCAAAAAATGCTGACTGATACCACTGAGAAATGAATTTTAACTTGGGACTAACCAGGGCTGAACTTGAGAACACGACTCTTAGGATTATAGTCCACCCCAGACTGGGCTGATCCATCTCTGGTGCTGCAGCGGATCTTTGAGGTCCGGTCCAAGTCTCCTTTTCTGATCACTTTAATATTTAGGATCTCAATGCCGTCTGGACCAGGAGGCTCTCGCACTTGGTAAGAAGCTTGTTCAAACTCGATCGTTGGTGCTGTAATGTAATGGTGTAGAGAATTATTTAGAACTTGAAAAAGAAAAAAAGAACCCAAAACAGAATATTCTCCAGCTCTGCGGTGTGTAAAAATATCTAACGGAATTACATTAAAACAGTTACTTTATGTTGCCTCAGTCATGTGGATGTACGGATACCAACAGTGTTCAACAAACTTAAAAAACTCGGATGTTGCCCTTAGCAAAAAAAGCTTCTGATGCAGCTTAGAGGAAATAAAACCACATTTTAACTGCTATGAAAAATCTCACCATCCTCATCATTAGTGATGGTCACAGTGACAATGTCGTTGATCCCGATCATGGCTCCACTCCAGTGATCCCCCTGTGGTGTACCTAAATGAACCTGGAACTCTTCCTCGGGTTCAAACACGGAGTCATCGTTAATGTGCACTGTGCAATTCTTCACCTGCAGACGGAAAGGTCAAGCTTAGCAGATCCACAACTAGCTTTCTTTGCTATTAAATAAGATAACACTCAACAAAAGGCAAATTTATAGACATGTTTTTCGGGTTTAAATGAGAAATTACATTTAGTTTAAAAAGAAATTCAGTAATTACATTTGCATAACTTAACACATTTTCACAAGATCTTCTCCAGGTTTATCATTAAGATCTCACACTCACACATTCTTGAGTAACTGTAAGAAACAGAAAACAGCACCTTCTCTCCTTTGAGAAAAACCACACGAGAAACATCTGCATTCCTCCTTTCCTCGAAGTCATCCATCACCATGGCAGACATGGTGCGAGTGAAACAGCGAACTGATGATTTGTACGTCAGATCGCCTGTCCTGACAATGGGGATATGCAGGACTCTGTCTTTTTCCTTGACTGTATATGCCACCTTCTCAAATTGCATACTGGGAACTGAAATAAAAAATTAAAAGTTTAGAATTTATTCCACATTTGCCATAAGACTGAAAGTGGTAGTACAGTGGTCAAGATGTTGGACTGCTAATTAGAAGTTAGGGTTCGATTCGCCGGCACCACCAAGTTTACATTGCTGGGCCCCTGAAGAAGACCCCTAACCTCCAATTGCTAGGTTGTATAAATGTAAGTCATTCTAAGTAAGGGCTTCTGCTAAATGCCATAAATATAAACAAAAAAACTACATCAGGCAGCCTAGAGATTATTTTGTCATTTCACATTGATCAATGGCTCATCAAACTCAGCAATTAAGATTTTGTATTTCTTAAATATTTGTTTTTACGTAACTTATTAAGAGCAATAATAGCGCTGTGTATTGGCAAAGGCATCATGATACATAACATGATACAATAATATATTGCAATACAATACATACTGCAATACACCGCAAAAACATAGCTAAAATTGTCATAGCTAAAATGTCAACTACGACTACAGGAATGGAGGTGAAAGTCGTTTGACACATAGAGGGTTTAAGGAAATATTATTGTAAAAATAATGAGTTTAAAATGTAATTCAAAAATATATCGATACTAGAGGTTGGAATATCGATACACTAACGTGAAAAAAAAGGTATCGCAATGTATCGATATTTTTGCACAGCTCTAAGTAATATATTTAGAATTCACAAGCAATAAAAAACAGTTGTAATGTTCATACCGTAAATCAAACCCACTTATGTCTTTAAAATGCCCCAATTACTTGTTTATAAGCATGTCTTTAACCCTTAAATGCCTCGCTATGATTATTCCAAAAGATGTAACAAAAATCTCACACAGAAAGCCAACAGTGTCCTGATTTCAGATCAGACTTGCAACAACAACTAAATAGATTTCTTTACTGATTGAAAATGTCAACTATCATTTTTATTCTGTTAGCAGTCTGCAACACCAAAAGAGGTTAAAAACTAATCCATGGTATGGAAACTATCAACAGTTTTACGTACGATCTTGTGTACTGTCAATGATATAGACTGAAGCTTCATGAGGCTCCTTAAGAACTGCGCCATTAGGAGAGCTGAGGAAGACGATGAAAGACTCCTTTCCTTCAATAGTGGGGTTCTGGATGTCATCCATAATCGTCAAACTACAAGTCTGGAGAGAAAAATACGTTTTTTAATGCATACATTTTTCATCAGTACGGAAAAAAATGCATAAAACCAAAGCGGAATTGCTTTAATACCTCTTCAGACTTTCCAGGCTTAAAGTCAACTTTTTTGGAGCTGGGGATGTAGTCCACTCCGGGTGTAGCAGAGTCCTGCTCAGCTGGACGGGTGGCGCACCACACAGACGCTACAGAGGAAAGGTCACTACCCTGACGCAGCACCGGTATTTCGATTGTGCCTACAGGAAAGAGAGCAATGTTTAATCCAGCATCGTTTGTTCCTGTAATTATTTGCTTTTATCTTTGTTCTTTCAATGTTCTGCAATACATAAACACACCACTAGGTAGTGATATCAGTAACAGTAGCGAGGGCTAAGCCACCCCAGGAATAAAATCCTAGAACTGTCCCTGATTTCATTTATAAATTATTGATTAAATTATGTATAAAATGTATTAAAGTATGTATAAATATTATGTATAATATGTGACGATAAAAAAATACAGACCTGCATCCTCACTGAAGCTGAAAGACGCATTGCCCAAGAATACGGTGGAAGCATCGTTCGGGCCGTCGATGATTATTTTCGCCACTGTGATGTCCCCCATGCGAGCATTATCGGAGGCATCCGACAGCACCAGCTCGAATTCTTCAGACGGCTCGTACTCGCTGTCGTCGATTAGAGTGACATCACATGTAGACATGCTGACTCCAGGACCCAGAACCACACGGTTCTCGGAGCTCATGCTGCGACTCTTATAGTCTGAGCCTGACTCCAGAGCATGAAGACTGCTGCCCTGTGCTGATCTGGGAATGGTGTAGCAAAGAGCAGATACGGTGCTGCTGGTGTCACCTGAGAGAAAAGGACATGATTTAGATTATAAGAGAGTAATACAGTAAGGGGAATATTATAAGAGAGTAATACAGTAAGGGTAGAATAAGGGGATATAAGAGAGAGTAATACAGTAAGGGGAATATTATAAGAGAGTAATACAGTAAGGGGAATATTATAAGAGAGTATAAGAGAGTAATAATATATAAGAGAGTAATACAGTAGTATTAGGGAGAATAAGAATTATAAAGAGAGTAGAACAGTAAGGGGAATATTATAAGAGAGTAATACAGTAAGGGGAATATTATAAGAGAGTAGAACAGTAAGGGGAATATTATAAGAGAGTAGAACAGTAAGGGGAATATTATAGAATAGTATAAGAGAGAGTAGAAGTAATACAGTAAGGGGAATATAATAAAGAGAGTATAAGAGAGAGTAGAACAGTAATAAGGGGAATATTATAAGAGAGTAAGGATAAGGGGAATATTGCAGAAGGGAATATGTAGAAGTAGAACAGTAAGGGGAATATTATAAGAGAGTATACGTAAGGGGAATATATTATAAAGAGAGTAGTAGAACAGAGTAAGGGGAATATTATAAGAGAGTAATACCGTAAGGGGAATATATAAGAAATATAAGAGTAGAACAGTAAGGGGAATATTATAAGAGAGTAGAACAGTAAGGGGAATATTATAAGAGAGTAATACAGTAAGGGGAATATTATAAGAGAGTAGAACAGTAAGGGGAATATTATAAGAGTAATACAGTAAGGGGAAGAATGATAATACGAGTAGAACAGTAGGGGAATATTAGAGGGAAAATTATAAGAGAGTAGAACAGAGTAAGGGGAATATTATAAGAGAGTAGATACAGTAAGGGGAAGATATACAGTAAGGGGGAAATATTATAAGAGAGTATACAGTAATAAGGGGAATATTATAAGAGAGTAAAATACAGTAATTACAGGGGAATATTATAAGAGAGTAAGTAAATCAGTAAGGGTAAGGGAAATAAGGGGAATATTAATAAGAGAGTAATACAGTAAGGGGAAAATTATAAGAGAGTAGAACAGTAAGGGAAATTATAAGGAGGACATACAGGGGAAAATATATAAGAGAGTAGAACAGTAAGGGGAATATTATAAGAGAGTAATACAGTAAGGGGAATATTATTATAAGAGAGTATACAGTAAGGGGAATATTATAAGAGAGTAATACAGTAAGGGGAATATTATAAGAGAGTAATAAGGGGCAGTAAGGGGAATATTATAAGAGAGTAATACAGTAAGGGGAAAATTATAAGAGAGTAATATAGAAGGGTAATAGTATAAGAGAGTAATACAGTAAGGGGAATATTATAAGAGAGTAATACAGTAAGGGGAATATTATAAGAGGGAATATATATAATAAGAGGGTAATACAGTAAGGGGAATATTATAAGAGAGTAATAAGGGGAAGCAGTAAGGGGAATATTATAAGAGAGTAATACAGTAAATACTATAGAGAGTAAGTAATATTATAAGAGAGTAATACAGTAAGGGGAATATTATAAGAGAGTAATACAGTAAAGGGAATATTATAAGAGAGTAGATACAGTAAGGGGAAATTATAAGAGAGTAATACAGTAAAGGGAATATTATAAGAGAGAGTAATACAGTAAGGGGTAAAAATTATAAGAGAGTAGAACAGTAAGGGGAATATTTATAAGAGAGTAATACAGTGAGGGGAATATTATAAGCGAGTAGAACAGTAAGGGGAATATTATAAGAGAGTAATACAGTAAGGGGAATATTATAAGAGAGTAATACAGTAAGGGGAATATTATAAGAGAGTATACCAGTAAGGGGAATATATAAGAGAGTAGAACAGTAAGGGGAATATTATATAAGAGAGTAATACAGTAAGGGGAATATTATAAGAATACAGAGTAGATACAGTAAGGGGAATATTATAAGAGAGTAATACAAGAAGGGGATGAGGGGATAATATTCAGTAGGGGAATATATAAGAGGGAGATATAGAGAGTAATACAGTAAGGGGAATATTATAAGAGAGTAGAACAGTAAGGGGAATATTATAAGAGAGTAATACAGTGAGGGGAATATTATAAGCGAGTAGAACAGTAAGGGGAATATAAGGGAGTATAAGGGGAGGCGTAACAGTAAGGGAATATATAATACAGTAAGGGGAATATTATAAGAGAGTAATACAGTAAGGGGAATATTATAAGAGAGTAGAACAGTAAGGGGAATATTATAAGAGAGTAATACAGTATTATAGAGAGTAACAGTAATACTATAATATTATAAGAGGTACAGTGAGGGGAATCTGTGTCCTATAATAATAAAATCAGAAAAGCACCTAATAAACACACACTTCTGATTATAAACTCTTTACTTCATTATGATGAACACATTCAAATGACTGTCTGGGCTGTTCCCATACATTTTTTTATTCAAAAACTGATACGTTGTGTGATGTCATTGACAGACCTTTCAGCAACCGAATACTTTGCAAAGTTATGCTACATTGGTTAGCTTTGAAAGCTAACACCAAGAAGAAATCAATGCGAAAGAGAGCACTCAGAACTTGGGTGAGGATTTCCTATTGCTGTTGACAGTGGAGGTGATTGTTTCGCAAAAATATCAATACGAGTTATTTAATAAACCGGAGAATGTGCTGCTAGCAGTAATTTTAGGTTGCACTCTGGATGCAACCTTGCAAAAAAAAAAAAAAAAAAAAAGCAAAGCAAGAAGAGAGAGGAAAGCAAGAGAAACCCCAAGAGCCATAGAAATAATTCGTCTTAAAAAAAGTACAGCTATCGGTATCACTGAGTACCAGGAAAAAAGTACTCGTTTTTCGGTGCATCCCTAGTTATTATAAACTACACTTGATACACTTTATACATGCAGTGTAAATGTGGCCTACATCTACTCATAAAATGTATACCAATCCGCCCTGCAGTACATATATATGAAAATTAAACATTCTCGTTTGTATGTTTGATGCTTAGAACCAATTTATAACTAGACACCTTTTCTTTCAATGGGAACGAAGATGAAGCCGCTGCTCTCGTTGATGTGGTAGGTCTTTTTGTCAAACTGCAGCGTGGGCTCGTCTTCGGTGTCATTGATGTTCACTTTGGCGCGGGTCACCTGACCCAGCAGAGCGTACACGGGCATGCTCAGCTCCACAGTAAAGCTCTCAATATTTTCAAACACCTGGTCATCGTTGATGACGATGGTACACACTTTGGTGTCCTCGCGCTCGTCAAACTGGACCTGCAGAATCAGAGCAGGAAATAGTTTTTTTTTATTTAGATATCTGATACAAGAATTTCCCAGGACTGGGGTGCGATTAACTAGGACGAAATGATACGCCATTTTATCTAGTCTGGGTTAATATTGAATAAAAAATCCAGAGACTAAGCATGGCCTGTGTGTGAGTTCAAGTTGGTACCTGTCCTGCGTGCTCCACATAGTCATGTTTTCCAGGATGAGAGCCAGCAGTCGAGGTGGAGGTAGCGGTTCCCTGCTCTGTGCGGCACAGCACGATGGCATACTGGTTCAGGTTTCCTGTCCTCTTTACTGTCACTGATACAGTACCAGCCTTCTCACTCACATTATAGCTGCACATATAATAAACACCAGATGATTAAAGCAATAATAACAGCAGGATAAACCAGTCATTAACAATCAGTTAACAATGATTCGTTGTAAATAGAGAGGTCCATGATTCGAGCTTTGGAATAATAATAACCACCTGCTGTGTTCGAAGCTGATGAGGGACCACTGAATGTGGAAGACGTTGTCGCTGACGATATTGGGCTTGCTGTCTTTTACCAGAAACTTAAAGTTGTCCATGGTCTCCTGAACACCGCCGTTGTTTAAAACATAGCGGATGAGACCAAGGTTGACATCCGCTGTGGAAAAACGACAACAAATAAAAAAAAGAAAATACATCAGTAAAAACAATGACATTGACCTCTCCGGCATTTGGTAGACACCTATACAAATGTAAATAGCTGTAGATTAGGGGGCCTGCCAAATGCCGTAATAGTCAGTGGTCAACGGAGCAATTAAGGGTAGTGGTAACCTGGTGGTGGTAGAAATCGAACCCACAATCCTTTAGCTAGCCTTCCAACATTTTAACTATTAAGCCACCAACTCCCCACTGTAAAAACGCAGAAGCAATCCTTCAACTCTTCTAAGATAAAGCCATTGATTTTAGAATTCCTGTAAGTGTTACCTTGTGTAAATGATGTAATGGCCACTCCTGGTTTCAGTTTGCTCTCTACATAACCATGTTTAGGGCCAGCTGTAATCTCATAAATCAGCTGACCATCATCAGTGTCTGGATCGATGGTGAGAAGATCCTTCTTTGAGATCAGGTTTGTGGCCTGAAAAAAATATTTGAAAGAAAGCCAAAATATTTTTTACGGATCACAGAGATCAGTTCCAGGACCAAAACGAGAAATTGTTTGAATAGTCACGTTCAGTATTGCCAAGAGGGGGCAGCAGTGTGTCAATGATATAATCCATCTATCCATCGTCTACACACACTTATTCCTAGTCAGGGTCATGTTAATATGCTGGAGTCTATCCCAGCTCTCATTGGGTGAAAGACAGGGGTACAACCTGGACAGGTCACCAGTCCATCGCAGGACCACATACAGACAAACAACCACACACACTCACAGTCACTTCTATGGACAATTTAGGATCACCAGTCAACCTTATATGCATGTTTTTAAACTGTGGATGTTCAAATATGGTTTTTGGACTGTCAGAGTCTATATTATGTATACATGTCATACGCTATTCCATATTACTTTACCATAAGGCTGCGTGAGAGACAACATCATATACGGAAGTGATGAAAAGCGCCACCGCTGCACTATTTAAGTGCTTTTAAGTAGCTTTAAATACTTTTACTTGGCTGGACCAATTAAATTGCATTCATTTAACATTAGTCAAGTTAAACATTATCCAACTTTAAATTTGCGCCCCTGTGATGTCATATGTCACGTGACAATATCAACATGGCACGACCAGATTTCATTTCTACTATCTATAACTATACTATACAGAACATACTTACTAACAGTCAGGAAGTACATACTTACTTAAATATAGTACATATCTGAGTAGCATGTGATTTTTGGCATTTAATAGCAGGTTAGAGAAAATATATATTTACATGGTCAAAAAAATGTCATGCTTTTATTTTATTTTAAATTTTATTTTGTTTTTTAAATGTATGTATCTAATTAAATCTTACTCTGTGGTCCATATACTCTAGCCACTGCAGGCCCAGGTTAGTGATGATGCGAGGTGTTCCATCATCAACAGGTAGGATATCAATCTTAAACTTCTGAGGTGCAGCAGTTACAACCTGAAAAAAAAAGCAAATTCACCACCATAATTATCTACAATTCTATTTCATACTATTCGCGTTTTAACATTTTCATACAGTTTACACTGAATAAAGACAGGTACACTCTGCTTTTGACATAATAATACCCCCCCCCACACACACACCACCTTAGCAGTCTTTTTTCTAAAAAAAGGTTCTCATTAAATGCAGTCACAGCAGGGCTTCCATTTTGTCTGTCTATGTGAACAGGTGTTTTATTTTCCCATCAGCTTTACTGACAACATGCCAGCAGGGACCATAGTGAAAAAAACGTCCTATTCAAAGGGTGGACGTGAACTAATTATGAGAGAGCATGAGAACAAAAGTGGAAAACTCAACATCAAAATCATGCACACACATGCAAAAAAAAAGCCATTCAATAACATTATTTGGAGTTTTTTGTATGGACTCATTCATCAGACTTACCTCGTTTCCACCTTCTTCTAGAATAAAGAACATGTTGGTGCCGTCAGTGACGGTAAAAGTAAAGCGGTCTTTGAGGGAGTTGCTGCCATCGTGATGGTAACTGATGCGGTTCTGATAGACATCATCCATGGTGAAGGTGTTGGTCTGCCGGTAGTGCTGACCGTTGCTAGTTCGCTCGATGGTGCCATGACGAGGAGCCTGAACGACGGTAAACGTGATCAGGTCCTCCTACAAGTAAAAGTAAGACAGGGGGACAAAAAAAAGGCAGAACTATAAATTAGTTAACGTCATAATTATTAGCGGACCAAATTTTTAATTTTAATTTAACTTTATCTCCTCATTTTAATTCAATTAGTTTGCTATCAGCTTCATTAGAACTACTTTTAAAACATAATTCTAAAGTTAGAAAAAAACCTAAATTCTTATTATAAATGTACTAAATCATTTAAGGCAGTGTGAAGATGTTTGTTTTACCAGACAAAATGTTGCAAAAAAGTTAAACAAGTTCAAGTGGAATTTAGAATTTAAAAGGACTCCTTATTTTAGGGCTGGACGATACGGCAAAAATGTAATTTCTGTAGTTCTTAATCGATCTCCAATACGATGATGGAGAATCCCAACAATTTATTAAACAGATTAAACATTTGACTCTAAAAAATAAAGACAACTTACTAAAAAACACAGAACAATATTACTACCTGCGCTGTTTGTTTGGCACATGAGTCAAGTGCAGCGGCCATTTTGTTTGTTTTGTGTAGCCTCTGTCTTGTATGACGTCCCGATTCAGACTCGCATTCTGAGCTTAGCTTCTGCTACATTTGCATTAAAATACTGAATTCAATCATTTTTTTTAACATGATTTTTGTTGGAATTTTATGGATCAATGGTTTTTAAGTTTTGGCAGGCTGACAAAGACACTAATTGTCAAAGACAAAGACACTTACATAAGTACCTGATGTTTATGGTATCTTAAAATGGTTTGCATAATTAAATCACAAGAAACTCAGCTTTTCAAAAATATTTCTGAGTGCTGTAGAACACTCATGTAAAGCAGTGTCCCACCGGGAGGACAGTGGAATGTTAACGGGTTACATATATAAAGTACAAATGTCCAGATCTATCATTGCTATCGACTTAAAGTTTGTCGCTGTCTTTCTTCCTTTTCCACCTGCTTTACCTCTGTGTCTGCATCCGTGGCTTTGAGCTCAAACTCAGTAATGGTTTTCCTCACTCCCTCCTGCACTCTCATCCCAGACATGGCCAACACGGGCAAGGAGTCGTCCACTGGCCGGACAGTGATGTAGAACGTCTGCGAGATCTGCATGGGACACATTAACATGATTATTTTTATTTGTATATAAAAATACACTATTATAGGCTGTACAGTATAATAAAAAATAAGTCAGTGCTTTTCTGTATTTGCATTATATATACACGTTTTATATTTTTCCCAATTTTATTTCAGTCTATTAAATTCTATTTATATGCAAAATGCAGCATGGTGGTGGTAGCATCATGTTGTGAATAAGCAGGATCAAAAACAAACTGGGTTACAAGCAAAAATTGGAGTTGAGCATTTTTTTTTAATATAGTTTTATTTATATAATATATAATATATTAATATATTTTATATATTTTTTATTAAATTGAAAAAAGACAAAGAGAGAACAAGCACCTGTACAAATAACCTGTGACGATGGCAGAGAAAGGGTGAAAACAAGATCCTAATTAAACCCTAATTCGAACTCATTTAGATTCGGCTCATTTGTGATCAAAAGCTCTAATAGGCTGTACCGATCCTGCGCTCTTTAGCCAGCTCCATATATTAAGGTGCGCTCTCTCTCTCTCTCTCTCTCTCTCTTTCATTTTCTCTTTCTAGCCCTGTGAAGTGGTGCTATTTTTTGCAGAGGAGAGTTTTCCACTTGAGCAGTCTCAGCTAATTGCATCCCTGGCTTTGTGTTAATCTCTTTCAGTAGTTTGTGTGTGTTTGAGCACGTCTGCCACTCATTAGCATGTGTGTTTGTGTGTGTACCTCATTAGCCCCATCCGATACGGTGAAAGTGAAGTCGTCCACGTGTTTCTCCTCTTCGCTGGTGTGGACATACTGCACGTTGCGTGAGGCCAGGTCAGCCTGAGTGAACGTGCTGATACGCTTGCCTGCAACATTAGAGTTGTAAACGTCTATCTTAAAGTAAACTTTACGAGATTAAATTTTGGATAATTTGTTTGAATTATTTTAATTAAATTATTAGATTATATAGTTTAGGAAGATCTCAGAGGACCGTAGACTACTTAATTAATGATGTACAAGGGGGTATCAAAAAGTTTTGAGACATTCCAACAGATGGCAGCACAAGGCTAATGCAGGATTTTATTGTAAGGGTTTTAACTCAAATATCCAAATAATTCTAAGCAAATATCCTTAACAATTTCTATATATAGATTTGTTTTAATTTATAAGTGTTGTTTGGTCGTACTTGCTTCTAATGCATTAACGTTACCGTGAAATTTACACAATGTCAAATGAATTGCAGGTTTAAATGTCTTTTTATTGTATACAGATATAAGATAACCTCCAATTGTGTTATAATTCTTTTAATTGTGGACACTATTTTTTATTTTTTATGGTTTTAAGATTAGTTTTATTGATTTTAACTTTGGATTATGTTATATAACGTTGGATTGTGTTATATGATATAATATAATAGCTAAACGGATTTATAAAATAAGTAATCAATGGCCGGGATAGCAAGGGTATAAAACACACTTTTTATGCCTTGTACACTTTATGTATATATGAAAAAACAAACCAGATACATTCAAGCTATTGAACTGCTTTACTTATTGTTTAAAAAGTGTGACAATGTCCTCAAGTTTGAAAGTTGCAATATTTTAAGTATGTATTCGTAGAGTTGACTTGAAAGTACTTTGACTATGGTAAGTTTTTAGTTTAGTTTGCTATACCAGTCAGTTTAGTCGTACTATGATACGATTGTGTTGCTGGTTATACCTGGATCAGTGGAAAGTTCCAGATGGCCCAGTTGGGTCTGTTTGGTGATACGATAAACAAGTTCTCCAGGTTCGCTATCCTGGTCTGTGGCAGACAGCTGCAGAGTTGTTATCTTCTTCACCGAGTTTTCATCCAACACCAAACCCTTATTTACTACTACTGCAGGTGGAAGTCTATCCTCTAAGAAAGAAAGACATAAAGTCTATATTTTTCAGATCTAATATTTTGGTCATCTTGAAATAAAAAATCCTAAAATGACTACCTACCGAGAACAGTGATGAAAAAAGACTCATCTATCACTTTGTTGCCCTCTGGATCTTCAAGGTTAAATTTGAAGGAAAAACTGCCTCCACTCTCTCCTTTTTCATGGATATACTCCACAAAACCTGGGGTAAGAAAGACAAAAAAAAAGAGCCGTGATTTAAACTGACCAGTCCGGACCACAGAATACCAATTACACTGGTGTCTGCAGGGTTTTCTCTTCTTAGTATAACTGTCTGGTATTTTCATTGAATATTTTGTCGAGATATATAATACAGTTAGATATATATGATAATACAATTTTTAGATAACATCCCTACCCACAATAACTTCCCCTGTTGCATAAATATACACTAGCCTTTCTTTTATGAAGAAAAAAAACAAACATTTGACTCCTCTGAGATAACTGAGTGGTCCATCGTCTTTATTTGCTCTAAAACAGGTTGCCAAGCGATATAAAACATGTTAGTACAGCCTCATATAATGTGCCAAACTTCTTTCTAAGACCATATAATGTAGTAAGTCCTTAAGCCATTGCTTGAAGGTTGGAGGAGAAGGTTTTTCTTTCCATTTGAGCAGTATTAACCTCCGGGCTAAAAGCATAGTAAAAATACTTTGAGATAATTATTATGAATTTTCAAAAATTGATTGTATCACTGAAACTGGCCCGATCCTGCATTGTGCAGTTGTTTCTGTGGTTGAAGCTCATGCATTGATTGGAAAAGAAAGGAAAAACCTTTGTTGATGTCATCCTGAGTAAAGCTCTTGACAGGTCCTTTGGCAGAGATCTTGACTTTCTCTCTGCCTTTGTGAAGCTGTAGTGTGCCCACGCTCAGATCTTTAGTCAGAGTAAACTTGAGTTTTAGGTGGTCTGAGTCGATATCTGTACCTTTCAGGTGCGCCTCCGTGATCTTAGATGAATAACCTGGTAAAAAATAAAAAGTTGCAATGCAGACAGATATACAAAGTCTAACAATAGCACAATCGTCATGAGCAAAAAAAAAAAATCAAGAACAAACAATTTTAGCAGACAGACAGGCTGAAGTTCAATGTGTTCAGAATCATTTTGATTATTTATTGGTTCAAACTGATAATACTGGAGATATCACTGCACTGGTGCATTAGTTATTGTATATAAGTAAATGGTAATTATCCGAAAACGCTGTAATGCAGTTTTCAGCTATTATTATAAGTTATTTTCTGGTAGTTTACATAAAACTAAAGATGTTGTCAGGACACGGGCGGCCAGTTGTCACGGTCGGTGTTTGTGTCATATTAAGATTCAGGTTCAAGTTCATGTTCCAGTTATGTCAGGTCAGCTTCTGTAAGCTTAGCTTTGTTTGTATTTTTTTTTATTGTTGTATTTTCTTTTCATTATTTCGTTAATAAATACAATTTCTTTACTTTTAACAGCTCTACTACTATTAAGTTAAAGAGCATCATTTTAGAACTGTTAAAGTCAGTATAATCTTTAATTATCTGTGTTTAATTAGTTGGATAACAAAATAAATTCATAAAATGATATGAATCAAATACAGATGTGTTTAACAGGTGCATTTGATCTGTATATGTCAACAGTAGCAGGTTTGTATAAGACAATTATTGACTACTTACATTAATCCAGACTGCCCACTTAAGCAATAGGGATATTTTTGAAAATTACAGGTTTTATAATAATAATTTAATATAATAAAATCTAATCTAATAATAATATGCAAATTCAAGAAATACTGCATAATAACTATATAATGATCTTTTGCACTTCCTGCAAATATGATTCCAATGTCCAGCCACTCTATTTTCCATCAGCATGACCTTATACTGACCTGCTGCTAACTGAAGGCCTCTGTTAATTGTGACTCTGGGTCCTTCACTCTTTTTGACGTCCATGCTGAACTCCAGACGCCCGGTTTCCGTGTGCACTCCATCCGTAACAGAGAAGAGAATCTCGTCAGTCGCTGATCCGTGTGTGTCGGGAGTGTACACCAGCAACTCGTCTAGGATGTCCTGGTAGGTGAACGTAGAGCCCTGCTGTAGCACCTTACCAGTCTCTAGTGGCTGTGAGTAAAACTGTCTCCTGCGCAGTTTGCCTGTAAAAACGGTCAAAGAGTGTTAACGGGTGTGAAATTGCCTGCAAATAATAATAATAATAATACAGTCACAGAAATACCGACACGGATAGCAAGAAAATCCTAACAGGCAAAAACAAAATGGAATCATATTAGCTGCAGTTTATCGAATGTCGTTTTACTAGGACGTCTTTATGCTAGAGAATAAATAATTTAACAGAACATCCTGTCCTGATTTCTCAAACTTTTTTATGGTCTGGAGTAAAACAGGAAAAGCAGACACTTATAAAATAAAAGCAAAAACATTTTCCACTGTTAATCCTTTTTACTCTTACACAAAATGTCCAAATGTATAAATGCTACGGCTAAACCATCGACGTGAACTTCTCTGTATGCCCCTTTCACATCTACAGAACGTCCCGTCTCATTTTTATTACTTAGTACAGGCAAACATAACACAATTTTCTTACACGTAATACAATAATGACAGACTTTTCATCTTTTCTGTAGGCTTTCGTGTTTTTTTAAATTGATTTTTTGGGGTAAAAAAAAAAAAAAGCATTGTCGCTATCCTGTATTATTTTGAGAATAATTCAGTTATATTAGGTCCTGCCATTTTCTAGAAATATTTTATAAAACACAATAGGAAAACTGTCACAGTAGCCCCCTGTCACAGTAGCCATGAGAGTAATAATAGTGACCTTTTATCGCCTTACCAATAAACATTTGTCTATGTATACAGTGATGAAAAGAGGAAAATATTCACAGTAAGATTTTGTAACGTTTCCAGTCACAGTATATCGGTGCAAATTAGTTTACATAATAGGCAAAGAGCGATAAATAATCAAACATCACAAAACAGAATTCAAATTACTTATAATGATGAAATAATGAAGGAAGTTAAGGCGTTGGACTGTTAACTGAAAGATCAGGGTTCAATTCCCAGCACCGCCGAGACATTACATTTCCATTTCCAGCATTTAGCAGACGCTGTTATCCAAAGCGACTCACGTTTATCCATTTTTGTTATATACAACTGATATATGACAAGGGGTTAAGGGCCTTGCTCAGGGGCCCAACAGTGGTAACTTGTTGGAGCAGGGAATTGATCTCCGATCTTCTAATGAGCAGTCCAACACCTTAACCACTGTCCTGCCACTTCCCAGCACCGCTGGGGCTCTGAGCAAGCCGTTAATCCCCAATTGCTTAGATGTGTAAGGGAGATAACTGTAATTCTCTCTGAATAAGGGTGTCTGCCAAATGCCGTAAATATAAATGAAAGAGAAAAAAGCAAAGAAATAGGAGCAAGTACAAAGAAACACACCGTAGGAAGGCTTTTTGATTATAGTAAGCACAATCTCATTCTCTGGTGTGTCCAGATCCAGCACACTAAGGGAGGCATTGGTGATGACGATGCCGGTGTTCTCCTCCAAATGGATGCTGTTTACAGAAATAACTGGTATTCGGTCTTCTTTAGTTTGCTGAAACGATCGCAAATTAAGGTTTAATTACAAAGCTCATATTTTCTCCAGAACTTCAGGAATTAAACTAACGTGTTCATCAACCTTGAATATCACAAAATGAACTCAAACAACGGTACCTGGATATCAATGGTGACATCAAAAGCTTCCGTCTGGCTGGAACCATCACTAATGTAAAAGCTGAAGACATCTTGGTGGACATTTGCTTGGTGAACGTTTTGAACATAGAAGATGTGATCTGAGGTGAGGTCCTCAACCGTGAACGGGACATCGGGACTGATTACACGAGTTTCACCAACTGACCCAGCTGTGGACAAACATACAGGAGTACCAACAGTCAAATAACAAGCCTTATAATTACATCATCACCTCACCTCACAAGCGATTAAATTATAACATAGCTAAAAAAAGACAAAATAGACTTTAAGACATCTAACAGACGCTGAAATGTTATAATTAAACAAACAAACAACCAAAAAGTCAAAAGACAAAACAAATGTTGAGACACCGTAACCAGACAGAGTGCAAGATGAAAAATGAGCTTCCTTTTAAGCCGAGAGGGAAAAAAAAAAGCCTTTGTAATTTAGTCCCATTTTAAGCTTCATGATTCATATCGTCTTTGGTTTCTTTTCATGTTCACCTTTGAATAAAAATGAGCCATTTTCACACCATTAATTTTTTGAACCTTGTAAATAAACACTCATTTTATTAACAAAAAGTTTCCAGACAAACTTCACTGCATGTGTAATAGCTGTAATTTTGCTTAATTAACACTAAAAGAATTTTCATACTCAACTTTTTAGCAAAAGTAGCCTTATAATTAAAATAATAAAATAATTAATTGAAGAGACAGAGATTGGGGGGTGGGGCGGGGCAGGTGCGGGGGGGGGGGTATCTCAGCTACAAAAAATTCAAAAAGGGAAAGTTATTAGATGTGGAGATGGACACAGCGTTGATTTAATATGTGTTGAATCATAATGCTGTCATTATAGTAATATACAGTCCAGTGATATACAGATGCATATGGGGAAGTGGTAGCTCATGGTTGAGGTGTTGGACTAGCAACCCAAAGATTGTGGGTTTGATTCCCAGCTCCACCAAGCCTGCTGGGCCCCTGAGCAACCCTCAGTTGTATAAATGAGATAAATGTAGGCCGCTCTGGATAAGGGTGTCTGGTAAATGTAGAGAATAAACCCTCTGTAAAGTAACTTCATCAAACAAACTGGTTAAATATTTAGGATTTTTATTAAATAACCATTGTGTATTGATTTATATGTTATAAGTTGTGTCTGTGGGTGTGTCCCTGGAGTCTAATGCATTATATGCAAGTTCTAGTTTCACTACCACGTAGTGCAGCATGTGTTAAAGCAAACTTTCTGTTCCTACACTTTTATACACTACCCATATTAAAAACCCACCTCGTTTTGTATTTTCGATAAAGCCATATTTTGGAGGACTGATCAGCCACACAAGCAGATCCTTTTGTGATGTGTCAGGGTCAGATGCGATGATATGGTTGGCCGAAAGTTGGACTCTGCCTCCCTCTTGGACCTGAAAAAAAAAAAAACAAGAACATAACCAACATAATTTTTCAAAGCATGTCAAACAATAAAACAGGAAGTGGTTGTTTAAGGTGTTGGACTGCTGATGGACAGATCATGGATCCAAATAAGGGCGTACCAGAATCATAACTGTAATGTAAATGAGTCAGGTAAAGAGAAGGCTAACCTTGATACCACTGCGGACAGTGACTACAGGGGGTTGTCTCTGCACAGAGGTGATGGTAATAGTGCACATCTGGTTGTCCAGGCGGTTGTTCTCAGCATCATAGACAATAAAGTGGAAGATATCGGTGACAGGCTGGTTACCGGTATCAAATGATGTGACGTACCTGTTTACACAGTGGAAAAACAGAAATCATTCATCCGCAGTATATGTATTTATCCACATCTTTAACTAACTTCATTCGATCTCTGTTATTAAATAATCCAATTATCACAATATATGGCACATGTACTGTATAAGCATGCATAGATGCCCGATTTTCTTCCTTCTGATTAAATTTCCCTAGCCTTTGTTTTGTTTCACTTAAAAAAGAAATGGCAGTAATCGGCCAGTAATCAGCTCAGCTTGAGTATCAATAAATGTGCATATACGTTTCGCATTCCATCAAAAATCCTTTTAGCACATTAGTGGAGAGAGGCTTAACACAATTTTGATACCACTGTTCTAGTTTAAGGTGCATTCCCCGACATTCACATAAGACTGATAGAATTAGATGGCTGAATAATACTGTTTGTTCTCGTTCTCTTATTTCTATGCATGAACTCTACATTAACATCTTTGCATAAACTTTCAATGCAAGTCACTAAATGATTTATTCTGGAACAGCAGATGTTATGTTCTTTCGAACAAAGCAACGCCCTTATCCAGAGCAACTAACATTTTTAATTACATTTATATAATTAAGCAATTCAGGGTTAAGGGCCTTGCTCAGGGGACAAGCAGGGGTAACTTGGAGGTGCTGGGAATCGAACCAACAATCTTCCGGCTAGTAGTCCATTGCACTACCCCTGCCCTACTACTAAATGTAAGTCACTCTGGATAAGGACAAGCTAAAAGTTGTCAGTAAAAATGGGAACTTATTTCACGTTGAAAAAAGCTCATAACATAAATGATTGTTGCTGTAAATGACAGAAATCTACCGGATCTTGTGGTGGTTAATGTCCGCCATGGTGAAGGTAGAATACTCATTGAGTTCTTCATGGTCCGAAGCAGAATTAGTCTTGGTAAGAATTCCGTACATGGGCACTGAAACAAGCTGGATACGAATCTTATCATCTGAGGAGTCATTGTCCTAAAAAAATAGGGTTTAGAACATTTATGAACTGCTACAAAAACCGCCTTAACCATAAATCCAAAAATGTCATTCCATGGAGTTCACGTGTTCTTACCACGTAAGCTAGATGTGAGCGTCTGATGACGGTGCTACTTTTCTCTGCCACCTCTATCGACAGCAAGGCGTTAGCGTCACGCCTCGGACCATGGCCTTTGACCTCTAACACGGTCACTTGCACTGTGGTCGATGTCATAGACATTCCATCCGTTACAGAGAAGATCATGGCGTCCTCCTCAGTGGAGAGGCCAGAATGTTCGTACTGAAGAACATTCCTGGTGATGTCACTGAAGGTAAAGGTGTCACCTGGTTGAAAGATTTAGCATAAAGATTAAACTAGATTTAATACTTGTACAGTTGCTTTGAGGAAAAATGTCATGAGCTTGTATAAAAGGTTCTGGAATCGTTTTAATGGATTTTTCCAAAAGTTTGAGGTAAATCATAAACTCCTTCCAACAAATATTTAAACACTGAATAGCTTTTAGCTTTTTTAAATACCTTATCTCACAGAGGAACATTATGTTGTACAGCCCGACAAACAACCTCTAATTGTTCCTCAGGAAAAAAACTTTTTTTTTTACTAGTGAACTGGAAAAAGCACAGATTATAACATACCATTAATCATTGGCGTCTGAGAGCCAAAATCTACCCTGATCAGGGTTCCATGCACTGGAGCCTCCACCAGCTCAAACTCTAGCTCATCTGGTGCAGTGTCAGCATCTGTTACTGCCAACTGCTGACCACCTACAGAAAAAAATCACAACCACATTAATCATCTTTTTTTCCTTAAAGGCTACATACTACTTTTAACCCGGTTTTACCCTGAAACTAGAAAAACAAGGAATCTTTAAACCACAAATATTTTCGGATTTTAGTATTACTATTACATAATAGAGCATGGATTATGTTGTCAAAGGTGTGTTTTACCGATTGGTGCTCTGCCTCCCAGGCTAACCTCTAGTACCGGGTCCAAGATCTGAAAAACTGGAGGTTGCTGATGATTGGGCAACAGCAGGATAGAGAAGTCCATCTCAGGAGTGGTATGATAGCCATCAGACACTGAAACATGTTATTAGAACTATTATACACTTTTTTTTTTTTTTTTGGAATTACTATAAAGCTTTAAAGGGCATCCAAACAGTTTGCTTCCAGGAAGCGAGGATAACCATTTGTTATGAATAATATAAAGAAACAGAAACAAGGTTGAATAGATAAATGAGAAGGGAAGGAAATATCAGCCAGATTTGATTTGAACTTTGCCCCCTATTTAATTTAAAAGCAATTTATATCATTATATATCATGTGTGAGAATGAAAAGCAGCAGATGTTAGGATAGACAGTAAGAAAGGAAGCAGCCATTAGCTATGACAAAAGAAGTGTATAATTGAGATTTTTGGAAATACGCCCAATCCGGCAACACCTACCTGCAGCCAGTAAGCAGTAAAGGGTGCTTCTTTAAAGTCTTCTTTTGATCACATCAGGCCGAAATAAAAATGCCCTGGGCTGGTTAATAAAATTTGTACTGCTTTTTGATAAAACAGGCTGGAGTTTATTTATTTTTCCACTTCAAAACGCATTTTGGGCTGATATTCTTTTTTAATGGACGTGTGTTACATTGTATTTTGGGCTAAAAGTCTTTAATCCAATCTGGCAACCCTGATGCAGGTGTGTTTTGTTTTGACGATGCATTAAAATGCAGTCAGTTAGTACACTGTTAAAACAAAAAAGTATCCAAGTAAACAATATCCAATTAAATTAAACGATCATCTAATTAAATAAAATCCAATTAAATCCAATTATCATCCAGTTAAACAATATATTAAAACTAAATCAAACTAAAATCAACACATAAAAAGAAAAAAATCTTTAGTTTATAATACACAGTCTCACAGTTACCACCACAGTTATTTTATAACTTAAGCTTGGACAGCACTAAAACACAATATAACAGGTTCCCCCCATTAATGTCAGATGTTTAAACACAGGTGAACACTGGGAGTCAGTGTGTGTGTGTGTGTTTAGAAAATTGAGTCATAGTGTGATAAAGGCTTGGCTATATCTTCCTGTCAGACAGAATACAGGAAGCGGCATACAGTATGATAGAAGACAGAAGAGGAAAAAAAAAAAGATGATGAAGGAATGGAGTCATATCTCACAGACGGCGCAGCACATATAATGACCATGGAAACGAAAGCTGGAAAAGATCAGGTTATTGTGTGTGAAGTAAGGCTTGAAGGCTGGCAGAGATAAATATAATAAACAACAGAGAGAGAGAGAGAGAGAGAGAGAGAGAGAGAGAGTGTCAAAGAGATGAGAAAGCTGCTGAGGCAATATACCTGTGAAATGGAAGTTCAGTGACTCTGGAAGGCCTGCAGAAATGAAACACTGTGAGTGGAGTAGATGTCGAGGAACATAGAACTTTTAGAGACACATAAAGTCAATAGCTGTTTAAATTGCCAATGAATTGGTGGAGAAAGTGCAAGTGCTGGAGAGCTGCTCAGTAGGAAAGTGATGGTAGAAAGAGAAAGTGCTTCTGCTCAGTATCTGATCAGTTTAAGCTGTTTAAATATGTATGGACTCCTGCATGACAATATATGTGTTTATGTGCAATAATCACACCGCAGGAGGTGTAATGTCAAGTAGGGATTATAGTTTGACTGCACCATCATTCAGAACACATGTGATTTATGGATTCATTGCAAAGTTTAACATTAGAGTAAAAGTTCACCATTTGCACATTGTTTTTAAGGTCGGTTACATTACGAGTAAGTTACTTTAAGTAACTTTAACAAAGAAATTGTACTTAATTTATAAGTCTATCATTTAATACAATTTACAATTGAATTTTGTATCTGAATCTATAGAAAATCTAATTAATTTGGTCTATTGTATTCGTCTATGCTGTAATATATATCGCAAAAAATCTCCAAAAAAATCATGTTGTCAGGTTTTTCCCCTAAGTCCTAATACTGATTCTTTGACTTTTCAAAGTGTTTTATCTATTACAAAATATCTATAAATAGACTCAATTTTAGCATAATTAATATACTATGAAAAATGTATGCAAAAATTTAAAGACATGCGGGTTATACGTTAATACTACTCATTAATATTCTTATAACTACACAACTACTGATACCAATAACAACAACAACAACAACATTACTAGTACTGACAGATTTACTACTTTTACTATTACTTTTATGTACTTCTACACCTCTTTTTACTACTGATGAAAAATGATAACTATTTTGAAGATTTTTTAAAAATTTACCCTAAACTAAAATCAAGTATAATGATTCCAAGTATATATTTATTTTAAAAGTATAACTCTCTATATTTTTTTATTGCATGTAAAGGGATGTATATACCTACTTCATGCTAATAATTATAAATATACACATGGTACAAGTAAAGTAGGCATCAGGACTCTGCTATGTCACCTTAATTGTGGGATGAACCAATCCTAGGTGTGCTTATAGCTCAGTCACGGCCGAGGATACATAAAAACCGACTTTTTACAGTGTGTTTGCTACTAAATGTTAGGCTGACAATATTTTCAGTCCATGTATTTAAAGTTAGTCTGTCAAAAATGTGGTAATGCAAGTATACATAAAGAACCATCTGGTATGTTTAAATAGATTATTTAATAATCAGAAATTCAATGTGGATGTCCTGGCCAGCTGAACATAAACTTTGCTGTTTTGTTTCAAGTTTAAGGAGCTTTATTGTCATTCCAACCATATATAGCAGATGCAGTACACAGTGAGATGAAATAACGTTTCTCCAGGACCCCCTGGTGCTACACAAAACGTAAAATTCACAAAACAACAAAGAGCCACTGAACAGTATAGACATAAAGTGCATGTGTGCAACCTGGTGCAGACAGTGCAGAATTTTGGTGAATATCTAAACCTCAAACGAAGCTAAAACAAACTGAAGGTTAAGGCAAAAGACTGTGATTGTTTTCTAGTGACCTACCAGTGAAGGAGTACTGGTAAAGCTCCTGCAGATGGGAAGGAGCTTGCGGTGGCCTGTAGATGATTTTTCCAGCATCTACATCGGCCTGCGTAAAAAAAAGGACATGAGTGTTCGGCCTCTCCTTATGCTCCAGAGTACCTGAGAAACAGAACACAAGCTTTTTAATGAATATTCAGAGCAACGAGACATTAAATCAGTATATACAGACATGCTGTTGTCATAGTAATCTTATTACATTCAATTTCCCATTGTAGTTCTGTTATGTTTTTTCATTTGCTATTTGTTTCTAATCCTAAACCAGTGACTACAGTAATGATGATAAGAAACGTTCATACTAAGAATGCACAGTTTAAAAAAAAAAAAAACTTATTAAGATATTTCGTTTTTTCTATATTCTGATATAAATTGCAATATAAAACTTTTCACCAGATGACTTTAGCTCTATTTGTAAAGAATTCATTATTTTAAAATGATTCAAGTGATTTTATAAGGGAGTGTATCTCTGTTAAATGTAAAACACCAAATTATAAGCCGAGATAAACACAATAGAACAAAGATGTAAATAAAATAAACAGTGTTTTATGTTGTTTTTTTCCTGGAGATTCAGATCCAGAAATTAAATAATGAAATGTAAAATCACACTGTATAGTCTTTACTGTATAAACTAAGGACAATTAATCTTTGTTAAAGCTACAAAAGTTGTTGATTTTAAACTTAAATGTTTATACAGTAACTGCGCTTAAAACAATGTGCAAGTAATAAAATTTCACTCTATTATTAATCTTTGCAATCACAAAATCACATGTGTTCTGAACTGTGGCGAAGTCAAATATAATCCCAAACTGACATTACACATCCTGCAGTGTGATTATTTCGGAAGCCCTAGTTTACATTTACGACATTTGACAGACGACCTTATCCAACTTACATTTATCTTATTTATACAGCTAAGCAATTGGGGTTTAGGGGCCTTGTTCAGGGGCCCAATTAAACCTATAATATTCCTATAAGTAGTCCAACATCTTAACCATTTTGTTCAAACTTTTTATACTTTGAAGAGTAAGAAATTTGATTTAGACCTGCAAGATGATCCTGAGTGATTCAGGGTTAATGTTTCTACCAGTTTCTAAAGCGTTTGGGAAAATCTTAAAAAAATAAAGTAAAATCAACAACTGTGAAAGCTTTTAAACTTTGTATTTCTGGTTTTAAGAAAAAAGTTGAGGTTATATATTAAAGTTTCTATACAGGGTTACAAGATCATAGGTCGGCTTTAAAGTCAGCACTTACTGGTAGAAAAAAAGTACTAGAAATAAATTTAAACAATTTTGTATAAAATATCAATGGATTCGTCCACTGGTTGTATTTCCTACATTCCGTACACAGCTAGTTGGCGCGGTGTTTGTCAGAGCCATTGGTGTGAATCATATTAAGCTATAACAGAGGATCAGGTTACCGTGGCCGGAAGGTAGCGGCTTGGTGATGTTGTAAATCAACTTGTTGCTTGGCGTCTCAGAGTCAGTGAAGGAGAGAACAGAGGGTGTTATCGGCGTAACGCGATCTTCCAGTGCCTGTGCGCAAACACACACACACACACACACACACACACACGTCCATCACCAACAGAAAATCACTAGGATGAAACACATGTCTGGAGATCGCTGAGATAAAGTCAGCTTCATACACAGCTGAACATCAGACAGGAGGACACACACACACACACACACAAAGCAATGCACAATCAAAACAGCTGCATAACAATTCACTAAATATTTTATTCTGCTTGCTCAGATCCTTGATATCCACTAAATAAAACAATAGAGATGTTTTATATAATTAATTTTGGAAATTAATATCCGACGTTCAATGATTCTTTTTTTTTTTTAAATCCAAGAAATACCAACTGGTATCACATTGTGGAAATAGGCTAAACCCTAAAATTGACTTAATTAAAACTACTCATTTACATTTATAGAAATTGGGTAGACGCCCTTATCTCTTATTGATACAACTGAGCAATTGTGGGTTAAGGGTCTTGCTCAGGGGCCCAGCAGTGGTAAATGGTGGTGCTGAGAATCGAACCCCGATCTTCCAATAAGCAGTCCAACATCTCAACCACTGCGCTACCACTTCCCCCATTGCTAAAGGTGGTACCCACCATTGCGGTCCCCGAGGTCCAGACCTCAGTTCTTTTTGGATAAGTTATAAAGTTATCAAATAATGACCTTATAATAATTTTGGTTTGGTGATGCAAGAATAAATGCAACACATGTTAATGTTTTAGTGATAGCCAATCAAATAAAAGTAGGCAGGGTTTATGTCAAGTGTAAAAAAGTCTAATCAGTCCTAACAGTTATGAAGTGCAAGACGTAAGTAGCTAAAACAAATAGTTCCTATTTGACTGCTATTTTATGAAGGAAATGATAAATGACTAACAGAAATAACAGATTCGTTACTGTGTCTTACCTTGTCGAGGCGAGAATTACTAAAAAGGCTAAATTACCCTAATGGAACTTAGACAAATCTGTTTTCACAAACTAACTGTTGTGTTTTCCAGTTAAATTACTGAGCTTACATATTCCATTAATTTGTGCATTTTACTTAAACATTTACTAAAACATACAATAGTCTCAGACGTGGTTACGAATTGGTGTCCTATCTCCATTATTCTTGTTTGGCTGGTTACTCCGAATAAATGCTTCCGTTTGATTCACTATTGGATACTACAGTACTTAAAAAAACCCCACCGTCATCCGCTTGAACAACTTATTGAAAACGCATTTAAAACGCTTTTATTTGTTGTTGTTTTTTTCTTTTTTCGTGAACGTTAAAAAGTTTTGTTTAATGTTAGGATGGAAACTCAGCTATTAATGTTAGACAAAGCGGTTGATTCTATTTGACTAAAATTTGTACAGACAATTTTACAATGCACTCGGTTTTAGGAAGTAACCCGATTTTCATATGTTTAGGGTTAATTATAATTTAATGTAAAGCAACGCATATTAAAAACGCAGTTAAGTACAAAAATAATAAATCTTTTTTTAGAAAGATTAAAATGCAATTAAAACCACGATATAAAGAGTTTGTTTACTATCATTAAGTACCAAATGACTTTAGATTTTTTTCTTTATCCCAATTATAGCAATTTAAATGTTTTGAAGACGTTTTAATTTACAGCATTTGGCAGACGCACTTATCTTGAACGACATTAAAAAGAGACGGTATCAATGGTTCCTACTAACTTTAAGCAGCTTTTAGTTCCACGTAGATAAATTCTAAATAACCTATAACGTTCCGTTTTTTTTTTTTTAAATTAATAATAAAGCACTTTATTTCACCTAATGTAACTATTTATGAGAATGTGTGCTGTGTTTATTACATTGATCTGAAGATCTGCTCCAGGACTAAGATGAGGAAGACCTGGGGTCTGAGGCATCACTCCAATCGTGAAGGTCTGAGCGTCGCTGCGTGTGTCTGCAAACGCCTCAGCAGACACCTGCCGCATCGATTTTCACATGAAAACAAAGTAAAAGCACATAAGATACATATATATAGACCCTCAGTCACATTCATTCAAGCTTTATCAGCTCAAAGCTGCTTTATTAATCACACTTAATCTGTCTGAAAAGTTTAACTGCACAGAGAAGCAACTCGACTTAATAATAATCCCTCATTAAAGTGCCTCATTCCACATAACAGCAGGTTCCTCATTAACTGTATTTATTTATCTTCATTCTCACACTCGAATATCGGTTATAAAACGCCGCCGACTTGCTCCGACACATCAAATATTTACTGCTGCATTTTATACTTAAACAATTTAAAACCGCAGTGTTGAACTTTTTTTTTTGCAAGAGTAAAAAAAAAGGTTAGGCAGAAACCTATTTCTAAGTAAAGACTGTTCGAAGGATGCTAAGAGTCAAGCTAACATCTTAAATACTTCCTAAAGAATTTTAGCGTGAAGGGGAAAGAAAAGAAACACTGAACATTCGTGTGGACTGGATTAAGTACTGAATCATGGTGTTTTAGAGAAATTTGGAATGGCGTTGACCGTAAATCAGAGCGACAAAATAAGAAGTAACACAGTCACAGCCAATGCAGACAAACTTAGACGTTTTTATTTAATCAGACCCCAATTTGTCATGCGTGACTGTTATTAGAATAAAAAATGAGAAATATTCTTCAATAACAAGAAATTAACAAAATAAACTGCAGATTATTCTAAAATATTGAACAAATACCATACAAGTCTTTAGTTTGTAAGTAAAGTAATGAGAATTCTGTTTCTGTTAATTTGCCGCTATTTTTTTTTATAAATGGTAATTAGGTGAACGGAATAAATCCGGACTACAGAAAATCCATGTTGTATTAGTGCATTTTTATTTCAGCTGTGCTATTTTTGTCTTTCTTTAGCGCTCGCCAATAGTGTTTGCTACCACCGCTACTACCCCCATGAGAACCACTACTCTGGAATGTGAATTAAGGTTGACTAGAATGTAAAAGGCAGTGATAACTTTACACTATAGGGACCAAAGTTAAACCATCACATCCATATACGTTCTTCGAGATTTGCTGATTCAGCATTTATAGTGTTAATGAGTTCTTGAGCTAATGTTGAGGTCAGGAGGTCTGCGGTGCATTAGCTGTTCGAGTTTATCCCAAAGGTGTTCAGTGGGGTTGAGGTCAAAATCAGGGATTTGTGCAGGACACTTGAGTTCCTCCACACCAACCAGAACACACTGTCTGCACTGAGCTTATTTTGAAAGTGTGACATGGTATGTAATGTAGCGAGCAGCATTTAGCACCTCTCAGATCATTTCCTTGTTTAATTGCCTTACCAAATTAAGATATTTTATTCTAGACTTTACCTGATGACAAAATGTCCTTCAATATGTTTGAGATTATGATTTTAAATATATAATGTGTTAAAAAAAAACCCAAAAAAACCCCAGCCATATCCTGTCATCGCACCTGAAACTGAATTACAATCACCTAATTTAAAATACTTACATTTCTGCTATTAAATGTCAAAAGGAACCAACACAAAGGCTGCTGTGTGTGTGTGTGGGAGGGGGGGGGGGGGGGGGGGGGGGGGGGGGGGGCCGGTGGGGGGGGGGGGGTTAACCTGAAATTGGAAGATTTCTTTCTGTGTGCTTCTCCCATAGTGACGGTACCACACAGTGCCCTCATTGACATCCTGTTGGGTGAAGGAAGAGGTTGGTGTTGCATCTCTGCTCTGTGGAAAAGCCTGCCAGGCTTCAACTGGACCATCAGATGCCATGGACACCAACACAATCTCACCTATCAATGCAAACACATAGATAACACATGTGTTAACTATGTGTCATCTGAAGCGTACACAAGTGAGGCATGAACAGAAACCCTGACAGGAAGAAGCTGAGCTGAGCTGATGTGTCCTACCGTGTTGTGGCTGTCCGCCGTCTGATTGGATGGTGTAGATAATCTCAGAGTCGCTGGCTCCTTTATACTCAGCCTTGAGATTTTTCTTGGACAGCTGCACCATTCCTCCTTCTCTCACCCAGGTCTTAGGAATAGAGCGCATGTGAGGAGCGACACCATTCTACAAAAAAAAAAAAAAAAAAAAGACAAGCTCTGTTGGGATCGTTGGGATGTGTCAGTAGTGTATGTATTTAAAGGTAATATAGGACATTTTTAATAGCGAAAAGTTTACGTCCAACACTTGCCGCCCCAACCCACACCTCCTAAACACATGAACACACAGACAAGACAACCAATACGATATAACTACAACACTGCATGCTGTAATAAGATACACAAGCTACATAAGCTATACGTTACTATCAAAACACACCAAAATCCAATCACACCATACCCCTACTTGTCCAAAAGAAATACTGCAACCATGACATCACATTCAGACCCTGTGACCCCTGTAGTCAACTCGGGTTTTTACTCTGTTTTGATCCGGAATTTTTTTACTGCAGTATTTGAAGGCACTGATGGTGTATCCTGTCTGGGCCAACAGGGTGTGCAGATGTACACAAATACACATATTGACAGACAGGTAGGAAAGCCAATCATAATGTCCGGGCTGAACATTTTGATTAGATGAACATTTCTTGGTCCTACGACTTCCACAGTATACATAAATACATACAAATACATTTACAGCGCTTAACTTAATGATTGCTATCAGAATGTGAAGAGATTTTCAACCAGCAGAAGAAAAAATGTCTCTGAAGACATTTACCTATTGCACCTTTAACTGCTACTATTCTGAAAAACACGTATTTGTCATTATTATTAACACATGAATAATATATGTATCTATGTATTTATTGTGTTAGTTATTACCGAAGTCATTAATAATATTATAACCTTTCTAAAATGTGGAAGGGTTGAAGTGTTTTTAGGTGGAAAACAATCATTAAAGTCTCTGGACCATGTAATAAAAACTATTTTACCAAACAGCATGTTAATTAATTGTCTTTCTATTTTATTTTTTGTGGAATCATTTTTTGTCATCTTTCATGTAAAAAAAAACAAAAAAAAAACAAGAGCAAAAAGATTTAAGAGTTGAGATTTAAACAGTGGTAGGATTTCAGAGTAGAACAGTTCAATCACACACATCGGTTTTACTGTGAACACTAAGAATACATCCCTCCATCACCTCCTACTTCCGCCACATTCTGATAAGATAAGTGAAACCTTCCTTCAGATTCCAGTGTGTGTCGGCCTTCTGCTCTCTATAGAAGCATTGAGCAGCTGCTGTCAGATATTATCGGGTAATCAAAAGGATAATCAGTGGCTCAGAATGATGGTGAGATGAAAGCTTTTGGGGAAATGCCTTGGCAGACCTTCTAACAGAACGGTGCTCAGGCAGATCTGCCGTAGTCACAGTAACCCAGGTGGAAAGAAAGGGGGGTGCAGTACCGGTGGGCGGTGAGATCACAATACGATTTCATGCTATATATTCCACAATAAAGTTATTAAAACAGGTACTTATTCCGGAAAATTAACCAAATGAACTTTACATTAAATAAAATTAAATACTTTAGAAATGAAAAGGACTTCACCTGATTTCATTACTTTTTTCCTTTAATTTGGACCTTAAAAAATATAGTGAATGTAATATAACCCTGGATTAATGTTACTATACCAGCTAATTACACTGTATGGCACATTTCACAGTTGTATGGAAAGAACTTATTATAATTATTATTATATCTTTTCACAAATCGAACCAAACCCATTAATCAGCAGAACTTTGTTTCTAAGAGGGTGAGGGATCAGCTTTCAGGACACTTCCTGGACTTAAAAACAGCTTTCGAACTTCACCAAAAATGTAGTGTAGCATCTAAATGGAAGAATGTAAAACATTGCTGTATCTTCTGTTAATGGTGCATCTAAATTCGAATAATGTCACCATTATTCGAATTATAATGGCAAACTGGGTAGAAAATCCTGAAATTTCATCTGAAATTTTGCTCAACTTTGTCAAAATAATTCCTTTTCCTGGAGCTTCGTACAGGTGTTGAACTGCTGATCAGAAGATCATGGATTAACTTTCAGCACCAACGAGCTGAGACAGCTGGACCCCTAAGCAAGACCCTTAACTACTTAGTTGGATGCAAGTCACTCTACATAAGAATGTTTGAAAAATATAACCAGTCCCATCCAACAAAACACTTCCCTTTGCTTCAGAAATTTCACTATCATTAATACACTGTGAACAAATTAAACAAGGACGTGTTCTTGTTCCAGAAGCCAAATCCTGAAGTAAAGCAGCAATCAGTCATTGTTGCTTTATGGCTGGAGTCTCACAGCGTCTCATGATTTCATTTACCGTGTCCAACACTTCATTGTGTAATTTAATGCAACGCCTGATAAAGTCTTTTTTTGGGGAGATAATGTAGTTTTATGTAAAGGGAAAAATGATGAATGGTAATTTGATAAATATAAAAAGGAGTTCTGTGAGTGTGTGTAAAGAGAAAAGCAACAGAGCCTGAAGGGTCGAAAAGAAAGACAAGAGGCGACAGTGGTGGTTGGACCATGACCAAAGTGGGAAACACTCCTATCAGTCTAGACATCAGTGAGACTGAGGGCGACACGTGTCTGGTCTTGTTCCGGAAACTAAAAGCATCTGAATAAGAGAGAAGTGATGATAGCATTGTGCATGTGTGTGTGTGTGTGTGTGTGTGTGTGTGTGTGTGTTTTGGCTTTGGCAAACATATGTAACCTGAGCACTACTTAATACATGACATCATTTACTGTGTTCTCTCGACGACTATACAGTAAGACAACCTGCTAAAGACACGGCGACGCCATTAAATAAATACTGTTGTGTGTTTTGTTTAATTGTGTAAGAAGTAATTATATCTTTTCATAGTCAAAGTATTCAAAGGGGACGTTTATAGGGCTTTTGTAGCAAATTTAATGACAAAAGTGAGACAAAAACGTATGTCAAATCCTACTGTATATGATGTAAAGTGTTTTATATACTTTCTATGCACATGTTTAAAATTATTTTATTTATATACTTGTTAGATTAAAGTATAAGGGATTCTCTCCCTTCCTATTCTATATTTCTGCTTTGTTGCTGTTATAAATGCAACATTTATTCCCTTATATTTCTTTAGGATTTCTTTGCATTTTAATTTTTTTTTTTAAAGAGGCTTTATTATATTAACTCCATTATCTCTCCGTGTGTGATAAACGAGTCTGCAGGTAGGATTTGTATGGCACAGCAGGCATTTCATTATATACGTCTTCCTACAAAGATGAAATGAGGGTTATTTCCAGACAAATTTAGTTTAATTACTGCGAACACAGAAAATTCTAGCAGGCACTTGCTACTTTTCCATCACCGTGTGTTAATGCGCATTTTAAAGAAACGCGTAATGGAAAACGGCCAGGTTTCCCCAAAAAAAAAACCGCAAAAACCCGAAGTTTTTACGATTACTTGAGATGCTTTTTGACTTGTGGGGAAAAAAGGTTAATGCAAATAAATGTAGCTGGATAATCATTTGCTGAAAAAATTCTTAAGAAGTGACTTTCCGTTTCATTGATAACAGCGCGGCTGCTAGTAGCAACAGGTGCATCTGGACAGAGGTCATCAGACATTTATTACTTTACCGATGGTTATTAGTTAAAATCCTGTCTCTTATACTCTTGCTTTGGATACTCTGACTAAATTCTGATGTAGAAAATATTAAACATGCATAACTAAGCGTCTGTTTTTGCTATATTATGCTTGTCTTGTCTTATTTACTATTGTTTACTAGGTTACTACGTGGATCAATTCTTTCACATGCTACACTCACAGTTAAATGATCTTGTAAAGTTCTTATTATAACACATGTATTTGTTACTGTTTTACTTGATTAGTTGTCTACTTTTCAGATGATATTGGTTAGTGTTGGCAAATCCATTCAATAGGTATCTGTCATAGAGACTGATAAAAATTGCTTACCCTCTGAGCAACGGTGACATGGACGAGGACATTCTGGTAGCTGTGTCCATCATTGATCTGCAGGAGAAATCTGTCTTGCTCTCCACTGGAGCCATCATGAATGTACTGTAGCTGCTCACGCACCAGCTCTTCCAGCTTAAAACGGGACACCTGTCCATCTCCATGAACTCGAGCCAGGCGGCCATGTTGGGGAGGCTCCAGAACCATCAAGAGAACATCTTGAGGGTTGTCATAATCTTCAATGTAGAGAACAGCCCTAGTAAGGATGAATGTTTCACCGGGCTCGATGTAAATGGGTTGGTTGGTTATAAGGACAGGTGGCTGTGGAAGAAAAATAAAGAGCCATTAAATAATTTTTTTTTTTACTTTTTTAAGATAAAGCAATAAGAAAAGTTATTATAATACAAATTATGACAATAGCCTTTAACACATATTCAGAGAAATATATGCACTTATGTGCATATTACTAAAGGTAAAGGTATTACAAATATCCACTTTCACTCCGTATAATCTATCTTACCAAGCCACCTAGTAAAAGTTTTGACTTATGATGTCGAAATAACGCAAGTTGATATAGTTTTTATCCCCTATGATGCATAAGTAGCCCACAGTAGCTTATAAGATTTGTCTGTAGATGTGTGATCCTATAATATCACCCTATTAGGCTTTCTTTAGTAATGTAAAAAAAAATTAACAAAAGTTGTATTATAACTATAAAAAAACTATATTCTTATTATAACTATTATAATTTCATAAAGTCGATATACATCATTGAGTCATGTGTATACAGTAAAGCCATATAAGCAGATTGAGCTGATATTTCTCATTTTAAGGTTAAATAAATATTCTATTTATTTATTATTTAAATTTTAGAGTTATATTTTTGGCCATTTTGCCTTCATTGGGACAGAATAGAGGTGAAACAACACCATGTTGCCAGTTAAGTAAAGTTAAGTAAAAAGTGAGGTATTTTCTATGTAATAATCTTATAATAGAATATATTATATAACCTAGAAATGCTTTATTCACAATAAACAAAATCACTCACAGGAAACATTACAGTGAAATACTTACAGCCTTAAACACGAATACATTCCACAGCTTAAAGAACAAATATAGAAGCATACATTACACACGGATGATAAATGGGTGTCCTTTTAATTAAGGAGACAGAAACAGTGTGACATGTTCATTTGATCTAATAGCATAAGTGCTAATCTTAAATAGTGTGTGATGACCCAATCCAGCTGACTTCACTAGCTGAGATATTCAACATTGTCCAATCTTTGAAATAAGTAAAAGTGGATTAATGTAGTCTTTAAATCAAGCTTGTTTTTATGCTATATATGCTATATATCTATATATATATATATATAATCAAATCCGAACAGACATCATTTCGTTTTTTAATTTCCCATATGAATGCACTTTAGCAACTCTAAAGTATTTACTTTCTATCTCTAAAAATAGCCCCCTTCAGCATGCTGTGTTAACGGATGGAAGAAGAACGAGTGGAGGAGAGATCATGGGGTTTGCTCTAAGGAAAAGCATGTTCATTTTTTTTTTTCTGGAATTTTTTGTGCTAAAAATCTCAAACGACCACCCATAAACACCTCACATTTCACAGCTAGCGACGGATAAACGGGTAGTGAAAATAGCTTCGAGGGGCATACTGAACATAAACAAAGCACAAAAGTAGAGAAATCAGTGCATCTTTGGTCTGGATCAGTTTATTTGGTGGGGGGGAAAACATGATTTATTATGAATCCTACTATAAAGAACCTCAGCTGGGCAAATATAATCTTTCAGTCAAAACAGATTTCTTTTCAGAGACAAGGATTTGTGTTAAATTTCTATACATTTTTAAATAAATAAACTTTATTACAGAGCAAACTGTATGGCATGTGATTTATACGAGTTACTCTGTTTCTTTATATTTGCATATAGATGAATATAAACGAACGGATGATGGGTACCAATTTAAATTATGTTAAATTGAAAAGGCCATTGTAATTTAATCCAGGGTTTAATACACGTCTGGAAACCGAAATATACAGATTTATTTTTATGCATTTAAACAGTACACTGTCTCTCTCTCTGTCTCTGTCTCTCTCTTTCTCTCTCAGGGACTGGCTCACCAAATATAAGCAATAACTCCTTTCATCAGCAGAAAAATGAAATGATAAAAAAGATTTAAAGTGCTCATGGAGAAGGTTCATATATTATCAGTTCAGAAGCGGCAGTAATATATTTTCTGGGGTTACGGTATCTGATCCTGCAGTGGCCTCCGGTCCAGTGAGCTTCAGTTTCTCTATGTGTGTGTGAGGTTATATGAGGGTGGACGGATGCATAGCCAGTGCACAGGAGACTGCGGTTGCAAGTGATATATTTAGGAAATTAATCAGGAGGTTGGGCGTCAGAAAGAGAAAAACTGCATTCGATTAGAACACACACACAACACACAAACAACACACACACACACACACCGCACACACTATATTTTAATCTATCCAGTAAAATTAAACCACTATAACTACTGTCACAAGTACTTTATGCTTTTATGTGCATGTGTGTGTGTGTGTGTGGGGGGGGGTGTCAGGGGGGTTCAAATACCTGCTGAGACACGGCCTGTAAATTAACAGTCTGCGGCTGAGAGAACAGCTGTGGATCTGCCGCTCTCAAAGTAAACTGGCCGCCCCTGAAAAACATAAATTGCTCAAATTATATTATTTTATAGCTGATTGTGTTAAAGTGAACGAATAGAAAGAACTGAGACCTGAAGAAAGACAGAAATCGAATCGCTGTGACCCCACACACAAAAGCACATCACACAATAGACCGATAACTCTGTGTGTGACATGCATGGCAATATTTTTTCTTGTATTAAGTGCAGTACAAAATCAAAATGTCTGTTGATTTAACAGGATTATAGAAACTGTTTTTTACTCACTTGGATTGGGCTGCACTGTGGACGAAGCGCACAGCTCTGTTTTGGACTTGTGTGAGGCTGAACGTGTCGTCTTTGTGCAGCGTTCTCTCTCGCCCGTTCTCCAGCACCGTTAGCTGGCCGTTACTTGGAGGCTGTATCAGCTGCAGCAGCAAATTCTCTGACTGGCTGTCAGAATCTTTGATTGACAGGAGCGAACGGTTCAGTGGGGTGACCTCACCGATAGAAACCAGAAAGGAGCCGTTGATGTGAAGAGATGGAGCATGAGTGTTTGCTTAAAAAAAAAAAAAAAAAAAGAAAAAGAAAGAAAAAACAGGACCAAAAGATTAGATAGTACGATTGGAGTACTAGTACTAAGTTTTTTTTCCTTATTATTGTAAATGATATTGTATTTTTATTTTATTTTTTTTTTAAATTATAGATACACCACCAAGTCTAACCACCCAGACAAATTAAAAAGAAGGAAAGTGAAATATTACCTTGGCATTCTCTCGTCTTTCTGTCAGCATAGTATCCATGACCACAATCTGGAGTGCAGTGTCCATTTTTGATGAACATGTTTTTAGAGCAAATCCGGCACTGCGCTGCACTCACACACTCCACACAACTAGAAGGGCATGCTGGGAAATAATGCAATGCAGATGTAAAGAACCTGTGTACAGAACACTATAATTGCATTATAATACAAGGCATTTTATGTATGTTCTAATATGTAGTATAATTATTCTGCTTAGCTAAACAAATTACATACAACTGCATATATATATATATATATATATATATATATATATATATATAAAGAGAGAGAGAGAGAGAGAGAGAGAGAGTTTAATTATGAATTACACACCAACACACTGCTGTGTGGCCGGATCTAGGAGGTAGTGGCTACCGCAATTCAGCACACACTGGCCGTTCAAGGAGGCATAAGGAAGCTGGCAGTGAAGACATTGTCCAGGACCATGGCACTGTTTACAGTGATCATCACAGCCTGGGGAAAGAAGGAGCAAGAAAGAGAGATAGAGAGAGACAGAAAGAGAGACAGAGACAAAGAGAGAGGGAGAGAGAGGGAAAGAGGGACAAAGAAAGAGCAAGAGAGAGGGAGGGGGGAGACAAAGAGAGAGCAAAAGAGTGAGAGACAGAGTGAGAGAGAGGGAAAGAAAAAAAGGGAATTTTTTAACCAAGTCGAATCTACTGCATCTTTAGTGCCTGTCTACGGCTGCAGTTCATACAGAACTTTCTGACTAGAACCAGAAAGTCTGATCACATCACATCACATCAGTCATCAGGTTCTTACACTGACCGCCAGTTACATTTAGGATTAATTTTAAAGTACTGTTCCTGTTAAACTATCGATTTGCTTAGTAAATATAAACCAATCTGATCACTCTGATCATTAGGATCAAGTCAGTTATACACTGCAAGGGTCTCATTTAAAATAAAAAATTTTTCCTGTTTTGATTTTAATGGTAATTCTAAAATTGTCTTATGTAAAGCACTTTAAATTAACACAGTGTATGAAAGGTGATATATAAATAAACCTGCTTTGCCATATAACGTTTTTTTATTGCATGCTAGAGGAGCAAAGTGCACACAGTAGAGGTGTTTCAGCATGTAAGAGTGAGATCTTTTTTTATTAGAGCAAAAATAATGTTTATTTTAAAAAGTCCACATAAAGGTGGGTCTCTAGATGTCTTTTGAAGGCAGTAATTGACTTTTTTCTGTCTCGATTAGGTTTAGAAATTCTTTCCACTATTAAGTGACAGTCAGTCTAACAGCTCTGAAAATAGACTTTTACAACAGGTCGGCACCCAATTAGGACCTTGTGACCTAGTGGGCATTTCCACTATAATGTAATATAGATACAGGCCCAAACCTCGTCTCAAATAGTTGTCAGTGGACAGAGCTTTCACCAAATATCTCAGTTTGAGAGACGCCATATTTAAAAGCAGACAGAATAACAACGCCAGTTTAAGTAACAACAATATGTCAGATTATTAATGATCAACCAAAGCTTTAGTCGCCATTAGATCGGCAAAGAAAATCCAACTCTAACTTAAAAGTAAGTCCGAAAAAAAAACATCAGAGGAGATAGTGGGGGAATGGCAACCATGGAATTTAACAGATTTGCAGAAGTGGACAACGTTAAAAAATACTTTTTATTTATTAATATAAAAATAATAATAATATATCCCTATAATAAATTAATAGGAAGCGAAAACCTCGAGAAAAGTGATGAGGTAGGAGAGGTGGTGTTTCAGCTCATAGATACTTTACAAACTTTTGTATTTTTTTACTGCCTGTAACACATTCCTGATAATTATGATAACACACTTTTTTTGCCGTGGCATGTTTATGATATACAATACGCTTATTCCCGATGTAGCCTTTATGCTATCCCATATTAATGCACAATACAGAAATATTCATGAGACCTATACCACTGACTGTATGACCCTATCTGCTTTAATGACTCTCTCAATACTTTGACTTTTTATTAGTGCCCTTTTGCAGAATTAAGCACAATAAAATCTTGTGCGTGGACATAAAAAACAGCCCAGTCTATTTGGCATCAAGCACCGCCATAAAAAGGGTACAGGAGCTGCTATGCACAAGCACAGTCAGCTGTCTGGACTCCATCGCTACTGAAAATGAAATTATATAGTATCAGAAAAAAAAGGATAGAATTTATGTCCAGATAAAAAAGTTTATTATCTGGACAGACACTCACTCAGGCATCTTTCGCCGTCCTGGTAGAATCCTGGAGAGCAGGATGGAATGCAGACGCCATTTTGAAGGACATGACCTTCCATACATTGCAGACAATCAGTACGGAGGGGACCCCGACATGCATTACAGCTCCAGTCACACTCTAAGACACACACACACACACACAAAGTACAGAGGATGAGACTGGAAGATAAAAAAAGACACAATGAGGTAAAAGCCATTGAATATTTCTGCAACAAACCGTAAATAGATAGATAGACAGACAGACAGACAGGCAGACAGACAGGTAAAATCCATTGAATATTTCTGCAACAAACTGAATCCAGTAAATAGATAGACAGACAGACAGACAGACAGACAGACAGACAGATAGATAGATAGATAGATAGATAGATAGATAGATAGATAGATAGATAGATAGATGTTGACAGTTACCTAAAAATTAATTTTTTCAACATAAAAACATGGGTTTTAGTCCAAACTGGATTTTCTGTTGTTTTCTTTTACCCCAATGTTTGTTTCAGCTTTTATTTTTCTCTGTATTTCAGTTAAGATGCGCTTAAATTTTTGCTTTTGCTTGACAAAAAAGGCAACAATTCGCTCAGACACACACTTCATCTTTTCTCTGGCATAACAAAAGGCACAACAGGAAATCAAACTGCCCACATTACCAGCTAAAGGGTTAAACCAATCCAAAAGAACGCACACACACATCACCCAGAGTAAACATTCAGCATCTTTTCCTTCTAATTCCTTCTATCTCCTTTATTTAAAATGATTTTTTCCATAGGTAAATTTCTCTCTTTTTTCTATATGTACAGCATCTCTCTTTTCTTTTCTGTACTTTAGACATTTCCAGCCAGTGTGGAATGTATTCAGAAATCTCACCTGGTCTAATCAGATTGTGTCCTGATACCTGATCTATCTACTTCCCCAGCTAGCTAATTAACATGTGGGCTAGTTAAATCATTAGCTTTTTTGTAGGCTAATATTGATACAAACCAGATGCACATTTTTTTAAATTAATTTAAATATAGCAACATTAGCATTGCACTTTACAGAGTAGACGAGAGCAGGTTAAACACGTCACTGAAAAAAAAAAGTGTGAGAAATTAACGTTAATGTTTGTTTCTCTCACACAACCACCCTGCTAAATATTACTACATCGAAGGTGCTTTAAACACCTTTAGACAATCCAAACCGAAGAAAATCTCATCAAATCATCTCTCACACATGAAAGGATCAGATCAGAAAATGTTTCCAACAGAACAGTTTGTAATCTGCGTTAATGACAGAGCAAGTGATCTTTTACTAACACACACTAAAGTTTTCTGTAAAACTGCGCTGTAACGGGTGGTCCAGCGTTTACCAACACAATAACACAGGCTGTTGTTGCACAATGAGCCATTGTAGAAGATTTGATTTAATTATTGTGGATAATTACATGAAATACGGATATGGAAGAAAATATCTAGGCAAAACAATCATTATGCCCCATAGAATGACATGCTTTCTTTTTTTACGCCCACACACACAAACACACACACCGAAATACAGTTTGGGAACCTTTTAGTCATCACTTCTAAAAATATGCACAGAATTACTAACACTTATGATTTAAGAACATAATATTTCTTACTAAAACAACAGTTTTCAGTTTGTACTTTGCAGGAAACTACACACACACACACACACACACACACTTAGATAAGTATATGTATATACAGTATATGGTCAAAATTTTAGAACATTTACATTTTTTCGTTTTAAATGAAATTTTAAGGTTGTGTAAAAAGTGGTAATCGAATGGAAGTATGTATGGATGTATGTATGTATGTATAGATGGATTGATGGATAGACATAGTTATTTTGATAGACAGATAGATAGATAGATAGATAGATAGACAGACAGACAGGCACACACACACACACATATATATCTATATAGATATATAGATATATAGATATAGATATCTATATATCTATAGATATATATATATTCTATATATATTAGATATATATCTATATATATACTAGATATATATAGATGGACAGATGAATGGATGGATAGACATGTAGTTATTTCGATAGATAGATAGATAGATAGATAGATAGATAGATAGACACACATATATATGGTCAAACTTTTACACCTCCGTTTTTCTAGTTTTAAATGAAATTTAAGCAAGTTGTGTAAAGGTGTTTAATTTGACACATATTACAAATAATTGTAAATTCAGAATCTACGTGAATGAAAGTAAATTTAGAATCTATATTAATCCCAAACATCCCTAAACCCCCCCCCCCCACAACTGTTAAAAGACAAACACACTTAATGTAAGTTAACTGATAATTAGTCCACAAACTTTTGGCCCTACAGTGTGGCTGAGTTTTTCTTAGTTTTTCTTAGTTTTACATCACACAGCTGAAACAGGCAAATTAATTTAAATGAACATTTCAGCGTGCATTATATCATTGGCCAATTGGACGTGATCAGCAGTGCTTATTAGTGTTTATAATCTCACCCCTGCAGGTGTGTGTGGTGGTGTTGAGGTAGTACTGCTGGGCACAGCTCTCATACTGACACTCGCCGAACAGCAGGACTTTTGCCGGGTCTCTGCAGGACATACACACTCCTGCCATCTCACAGGTCCGACACTGGCGGTCACACACTGTAAAATGCATGCACACACTGAGCAGTAAGAAACAGCTAACATCGATAAAGCGATAAATATATCGGAGTACTTACTCTGACACACTTGAGTTTCATCAGCGTAGAATCCGACGGGGCATCGAGAGGTGCACATACCCGATGGGGCAAGAACATCTGGAGCCGTACAGGAGCTACAAGACAGAGATCCTTCTCCACTGCACTCTGCACAGGAAGCATGGCATTCTGGGAAATGTAGACAATTAAAAGCGAGATGGTTTGTAAAGCATTAGATTAAAAAGGTAAGGCATGTATCTAGAGTTCTTTAAAGTTTCTTTGCCAAGCCCAGTGTTTTCTCCATCACCAGGAATGCTTTCTGCAAGTGTGTAACTAAACTGGAAATAAATCGGTTATATCAAATCTGGAAAGGTTTTTCTTAATTAACAGACAAATGTTCCGAATATTATTATAAGCCTACATGAGTGCAAGCAATTTTGTTCAACTGTGAGGTTTAACCGCTAAAGATATTAACTACTGCTTCGGGGAATTGGTAGCGCAGTGGTTGAGATGTTGGACTGCTAATTGAAAAAGATCGGGGTTTGATTGCCAGCACCACCAAGTTGCCACTGATGGGGGCCCCTGAGCAAGGCCCTTAATCTCTAACTGCTTGGTTGTATAAAGAAAAAAGAATATAAATGTAAATCTCTCTGGATACGGAGGTCTGTTAAATGCCGTAAATGTAAATATAATCTGTTGTGCGCATGCTGGACAAAAGCATCTTCCACATAAATAACTGTAAATGTAAAGCTCGATGCGAGACAAAAACTGGTGAGGAATCTCAAACACTTCTCTCGTCATCATGCAATGTAATAAGTCTATATAATCAGTTATATTTTCAAGGCTAAAAGGCCTGTAATCTAATCGCTTGGAGAGATTTCTACATAGAAATTCACTCCATACATCTGAGATAGTGTTGGACCAATTTCTAAAGTGCTTTAAAATCTATACCCAGCACAGAGTCTTAGACTTTGGCAAGGTTATTGTGTTTAGGAATTCTACATTCCTGCCCACACACTTTAGAGTGGAGTGCAGCTGTTTGCAAAAGAAGTCGTGCTGCTCATCGGCTGAAGTGATGCTGTTTCACAAAGCAGCACGGTTTTATTGAAAAACTGAATCCTGATCGAAGAAGATTGTTTTCATTAGTTCTTTCATCGTATTTTAGTTCCAGCTCACACTGGGTTGGGCCTAATGCCTAATGACCTTCAAGATGTATTACAAGCTGTACTATGGTAAGACTTAGAACTCCTTCAGACTGGTCCAAGCTCTAAAGGTGTTGGACTGCTAATTGGAAGATCGGGGTTCGTTTGCCAGCACCACCAAGTTACCAAGTTACCACTGCTGAGCCCCTATTGCAACATCCTTAACCCCCAATTGCTCAGTTGTATAAAGGTCATAACTGTAAGTCGCTCTGGATAAGGAGGTCCGCCAAACGCTGTTAATGTAATGTAAATGTAGTTGTGTGTTTGGGTTTTCCTCTGTTTGGTACTGGGTCTGTGCAAATAATTTTTACTGTTTGGGCATGTCTGCATTCAGCATTTTTTTGTTTGGGGTCTCTGTATGGTCTCTGTATGTAAGTTTCGGTGTCTGAGCTGCTGTATGGCAGAGTTTCTAAATTTGAGCCTATCTAGGGCTAGAGCTTCAGTGTTTTGGCCTCACCATGACAAGTGTTTAAGTTTTGCCCCCTTTATATGGCAGAGTTTGTTTGTATAATCATCTCTATATCTAAAGTCAGTCCTACACTGTGCAATTTTAACCATGATTGGTTTGTTTGATTTCAAATTCTGGAATCCCAACAGATTCCTATAATACTACGCTAAAATTAATGTTTACAAGGCAGTCGAATAACAGCTGTTGCAATAAACCTTTCTCCTCCGAAGAACTGGCAGAGTCAGAAGATTTTAAACACTTGATTACCGTTAATCAAAGAACCAATAGGAGCGTCGAACCTAAGAAAGCAATTAACTTCAATACACCAGGAGCAAATGTCAAAACGAGTCCGGTGGACAGAAAAGCAAGAAGAAAAACTTATTAAGTTATAAGAAAAATTACCACTACAGTTTTTGTCTGTTGTTAGCTACCATATAGCACGAGAATGCGGGGTGCGGAATTGATTAATGACATAAAACTCTGCGCGAGTCTTTCTTGACAAGCGACAATTGCAATGGTCTTAAATTTCCCTGTATGTGTATCTGTATGTCTATAGCTTTAATGTTTTGGACACCCTGTAACCAGTACTTTATGTTTAGGGTTTTCTTTCTTCAAGCCTTTCTTTGTCCAGACTATTGAAGTGCAATCGCAACAATTTACAGTTCTGTGTGGAACAGCAGTTCTAATGTGAGTGTAAATCTCATCAGAGCTGTAGAAAACCACTCCTGGGCCTTCAAACAGCTCTTTTATTTCTTAGCTTTCAGCTTGTTTGGCTTCTGCCTTGCTCAGCTAAAAGAATTTACCAAACTTACTTTTGCAGGCTCCATGGTGCTTGTAGTGTCCTGGTGGACAGTTCTGCACACAGCGATCTCCAAGCAGCAGCATCTGAGAACCTTTACACCACAAACACACAGTCCCCGAGCTGAGTTGCAGGTCTGAAGTACACCGCTGACAGCCTTCCTGACACTCTGTGAGGGAGAGGATTGCATACATTATTAATACATCCTGTTTTTCCCCCTTGCTAATGCCCATATCGGGTTATAGCTTTGAACAGGGTCTATCAACTGGGAATCTAACCTGAATAAACAAGATATGTCTTAAGGACAAATGGTGAGATATCAAGACACCATCAGTCACAGCCACAGTAATCCATTACCATGCCCGTAGAGGGTGCTGAATGAACAAAGACAATCTTTTCATCTTTTCACACCTTCAACTTAATTCTGATTTCTTATCTGTTAGGAAGAAAGAATGCCAGCCCTCGGGCCACTGATAGCACAAGTGTGGCTGCATTGTCGTGTTTTGAATTGTGTGTGCATGAGTGTGTATGCGTGTCGCTTAAAGAGAAACAACACACAAAAATAGGTGAGCTGTTGAATGTATTTTGGTGTATTTAAGAAAACATGCAGTGGCGGTCGCTCAATATGGGGTGCTGGGGTGGCACCCCCTAAAAAATAAAGCTACCTACCCTGTAAATAGGTATATAATGTATATTGCGTATTAATAATAAAAATAATTTAGTCATACTTATTCACTGTTAGTCATATTTAAACGTAGACTAAAGACATGTCTCTTTAGCCAGTCATATAACATAACATAAGCCATAATCTGATGCTCCAGTACACCTGATTAAAGACACATCATCAGATAATGCCTGATGCCTGATGCCTAATATTATGCAGCAGCTACACTTATTTTCCTCCCTTTGTTTCCCTTTTTATACCAAGGTATCCAGAGATTGTGCCAGCACCGGTAGACTCAGTGAGAAGAGGCCAACCCTGCGAGGATGCTGAGGCATCCAGCGATTGTGCCGGCACTGGTAGACCTTCAGTGAGAGGAGAACAGGAGGATCCTGCGAGGATCCTGAGGGCTTTTAGCTTGAGGCTTTTAAAGATATCTGACTGTATACGACTATAGTCTCACACTACCCCGTGTTTAAAATGAAAATAATTTACAAAACACACTCTTCTATAAAGAGTCACCCAAATGAGTCTGGTTCCTCTCAAGGTTTCTTCTTCGTACCATTAAAGGGAGTTTTTCCTTGCCACAGTTGCCCCAGGCTTGCTCACTAGGGATGGTTTGATAGCGTTTTTTTTTTTTGGTGGACTTTTGTATTGTTACTTATGTTCTGTTAAGCTGCTTTGAGACAATGTTTATTGTTAAAGGTGCTATATAAATGAAAGTTAATTATAGTGAAATAAATATTATTTATATTTATTAAAAAATCTTAACTGTATTTTGTTTCTAAACTTTTTAAAAGCATGTGATTTGAGATTAATCGCTAAATGCTTGGGGAATTTCTGACCCAAACCCTTCCACTGTTTCTGTTTTTTGGCCTTATGTGATTGGACTGTTCTTAACAACAATGGGAGCTCAGCTGGCTGTGATGTAAGTCATGCCTTTTATTGCTCACTCTCTCTAGTGGACAAGATCAGTATTACTGCTATTGCCTCTGAATCCGATTTATATAAATGGCTGAATTATTTAAATAATTACTTTATTATTGATAATAAACTCACAATGAACTCAAATTTATCGTTTGTTTGTTTGTGCCAACTCACCCCCACCCCAAAAGAGGTACTGAAAAAAGAGTTGGAAACCCCTAATAGATTAAAACATACTATAATAGTGGTATTCTGCCATAAACTCAAGCTTAATATAGCACCACAATACAGTACTGCATCTCCATATATCAGGACACGGCAACTCCTAACTTACTTTACATTTGCATATTACTTGTTTTCAACTTTTCCACATTTTGTAGTGCTATTAACAGAATCTAGACCTAAACTGACCCGAGTAAATGCATGTCTCAAGTAATATCATACGGTGAGAGTACAAGGGTTGAATGGAGGTCATTCAACAACTGCAGGAAAGTATTTATTGCACATAAACCCTTCAGACCGCAATCTTTTAAATATTAAACAGATGTCCTCTTTCTGTTGTTTACTATTACGCCAGTCTAGCAAAGTCACCTTGCGACTAGATCACCTAATTAACTTTAGAGTCACTAGCAGACAAATGGCACAGATCTTCTAAAGATGGTTGCTAATGTTTTCTTTTATATTTTAGATGTTATATGACAAAAAGGAAATATTAAGGGAAAGAGTCTCAATCTGAAAGAATGAGGACAAAAGGATATAACCAGATAATCGTGGGATTATTTCCAGGTTATATATTCTGTCTTTCTTCCGTTAAAATAAATAAAATGGATTAAGGATTAAAATGGATTAACAGTCGAGGTCATACATAACATAATTAGGTATGACAGCATGATGAAACCTTGAGAATCTCCTTTGTCTTTGTCCAGTGTCCTAAAATACAGCACTAATCCTCTTAAAGGAATCCTTCAGTGATTTTTACTCTGATGTCCATTTTCTGCTACTAAAGTTTGCTCGCTAAACTTTGCAAGTAAATCTTGGACTTCAGGAATAGAACCAAATCCGGACTCACACTACATGATGTTTGATAGTCTAAAAGCTAGCTCCTTATATCACATGGCACAAAAGGCAGGGACAGCAACCAGGTCCCTCTGAAAAAAAACAGATTTGAGGACCAACACTTTTAATAAGATATCCCCCTGAAGGAAATCCTGACACCATCAAAGTGGGGTCTCTGAGGACACACCCAGAGGTAGGGGGACCTGCCCAGTGAGACTTTACTACCCTTGCCACCCATGGTGCTTCAGGGTGTAAGATGTCCATGGAATATGACACTGCATTAAAGGGCTTTAGGAACGCTCTTATATAACTTTAGGCCTGAAGCAGGTAACGTATACAGGTGAAAATGGGTTGGGAACGAGATCGCCAAATCGCCATAGCACCAAGTTACTGGCCCAGTGCTATGCGTGGGGGCGGTGTGACGCTCTAAATGGGAGCTTATTAAGACGCGGTAAAAACTGATCGCAGCGGTTATTAATTAGCTGTTTATGAATATGTCAATCTAGCCATCAAAGACAACAGATTTCAGCAAAGGATTACAGGAATCTTTCCAAAGATCACCAAAATCGTGGTTTAAGGCAAAAGAATAAATCTGTAGTTATCAGCACAGCCAAAATAATCTGGAATAAACATATAGGTCACTTTTTAATCGTACATGGACACCAAAAAGCCTTCACTCATGGGACGTATCAGGAACTTTAGAAAGCTGGGTAAAACTAAATACAAATAGTTTGGAAAAAACATTTCTTATATGTAAAACTAACATAAAAATATCGATCCACATCTTTCCTTAGGCTTTTAATAAAAAAAATTATTTTTTGGAGTTGAGAACATATGCCTGTGTAAGAGTCCCTATCTAAGAAGTCCCACCAGGCATCCCATAATAAATTAGTTTATCTGAAAAGAAACTTTGAAGCCAGCAAAAGCAATATAATGAACACCTGTATATATTAATCCAGTTGTTTATATCATAATTCCTGTAAACGCCTTGCTGTCTTAGAATATAATCAGAAACTATTTGCATTGAGGATCCCAATGCATTCGCATCTCGTGCTAGTTAACGGTTTTACTGCAATTTTTCAAGGTTTAACAGGAATGCAACAAACTTATTGCAGCGCAGCTGACGACCTTCGCTGATTTTTGAATCTGTGTTTGGACTTGTCATCATTCCTTTTTCTACTTATTCTTATGCTCTTATTCATCTCTTCATGCTTGTTACGGCACAGCCTTACACAAGAAGTAAGACACAACAGTCTATTTCATGATTCCAAATAGTGTTAATCATACTGCATCTACCAAAAAACTAAACAAAATATAGCAAAAGTATGGTATTAAAATGCTGCACAATTTTAGTTTAAAATCCCCAAAATTAGCATCCCAATTATTACTACATTATTTATGGACAAAAAAATGCTCTACGAAAGAAACTTCTTATGCTGTAAACAAAATCCCCTAACAATTTTTAACTATATGTATAAAAAACTCCATCTTTAAAAATTAGTTTAGGATCAAGAACTAAAAATTAACAATTATTCTATTTATTTAACTCCGTTACCAGGATGCTGTAACCTACTTACCACTACAGAAGCCCACAGCGTTTAGGTACTGTCCCTCAGGGCAGCTGGTGCGGCAGTAGCCGTTATGGAGGCTGGCGTGAGGTGGGCAGACGGTGCAGTCCGCTTGAGATGGACCAGAACACTCCTTACAGGTTGGATGACAAGCTAAAGAAAAACATGAGCAACACTCTTTACATATCACTTTCAATATTATTGCTAATTGGACCAACAACAAATCATAACTTTTGGGATTCCTTCTACTTCTTTACGCTGAAGACAGCTGTTAATTATATTATCTACATTTTTGGGTGTTGTTTCCCAGCTGAGGAATAAACAATCTACAGCCTCAAACTTGCAAGGAACCGCCACCATTTCTCACCGTTCTTTTCAAGCTATCGGCAAAACCTCCTGCTACAGCCAAACATTTCACATTTGACTTTATCAGTCTAGAGGATCCTGCTGCCATTTTTCTGCACCCCTAATTTCTGTTTCTGTGCATAGTTGATTAGCTTAGCCTCGTTTTTTTTAACAAAACACACTTACACATTTACATTATCCAATAATGCTGCAATAATCAGGTCAACCAGAACAGAGAACACCACCAATAACACACAATGTATTTGTCTATTATAAATAGAATGATATCTACACTGACATCAGTCTGTTTCTCTCCTATTCTGAGCTCATCGTCACCACCAGATCCAGTCTGCGCTTAGAAATAATAAGCCCCAGTGGCAGTTTCCCAGTGACGACCTTGTCTTCTAGACAGCCATCCAGACAAAACCACAGAAACTTTGCTGCAGCATAGAATAACCTGCTGGTTTGTCTGGTCACAGGAGGAGAGTCTTTTTCTCCTCTATTTCGTCACCGGTGGAGTTTTGGTTCCTTGCCGCCATCAGCTCTGGCTTGCTTAATTGGGGACTTAATTTACAGATATTAATCTGCGTGTTTCATTGTCTTGTCTTGTTTGATCTGTTTCTGTAAAGCTGCTTCGATAGAATATCTACTGTTAAAAAGAGCCATAGGAATAAAGGGGCTTGACCCGACTTGACTTTTTTTCACATCGAAATTGGGTTTTTTTTTGGCAACTGTAAAACGACTGTTTAATCATAAGTGGACCCTCAGACGCTATGGATGCAGCTGGGGTCTTAAAGAGATCATAGACAATATTTTATCATAGGATAAATCCGACTATTTAATGTAAACTTTGTAAACTAGTTCCAAAAAATGAACCTTGTCAGTAAAATGCAGTCATATATAACATAACACTGCTACAGATTCGTCCTCGAAATCAGTAACGCCAAGCAAATAATACAGAATATGACAGTCTAATACGAAATCAATTTGGGTCGCCTTCCTAGAAAAAAAAAGGTTAGCATACTCAATTAGCCTCCCTAAATGAGTCTAATATTAAAGCCATTCACTATCACCGGCTCGCCATATTTAATGGTTTATCTTCAAAAGGTGGCCGACAAAAAATTATGTTGCTATTACCTCTAAGTATGTGGGATTCTTCTTGGCTTGTAGTTCATCTTAAAATGCCTGCAGCATGGAATCCTACAGACTCTTAAATGATGTTAATGTGCTGAGCCAAAAAGAGGTACAGGGAACCGGATTCACCGTTAGGAATTACAGCCTATTACTGGCATGTGCTGCTTAAAAAAAGATTTAATACACAACCCCTGCACTCTATCATGGACCTTACTGGATATCTTTAACACATATTTTGCCGTTAAAGCTTTCAGTGTCTTTACAGTTGTAATGACAGTTTTTTTGGGGGTAAAAAGTAGGAAAAAGGTGCAAGATAATTCAATTTTTTAAGCTTATTCAAAACCATGTGGAATTTTTTAAATAATGATTTTTTTTTTTCACAGGAAAGAAAAAAGGAAGGACTGTGCTTACCATGGCAGATTTGGTCCTGAACATAGAATCCATGAGGACAGTGACTGAGGCATTGTCCCTTGTAGTTGACACTGGTTTGATGGCAGGAAGAACAGCTGTGGGCATTTCCTGCTGTGCAATGTGAACATGATGTGTGGCATTCTGAAAAAAAAACAAACAAGTTTCCTGTCAAAAAATGCTACAGCATTAAAACATACTGCTGTTTTTTATAGCGCAAAAGTTTTCTCTTAAACAGTTTATTTATGTAACCAAACAAAGGAGAAATAGTAGCCTGGTGCTTAAAGTAATGGAAAACATCATAGGTTCGATTCCCAACACCATCAAGTTGCCACTGTGGTGCCGTGGAGCAAGACAGATATATTTACATTTACAGCATCTAACAGACACTCTTATCCAGGGCAGCATACATATATTTTATTTATGTAATTAAACAATTGGGGGTTAAGGGGTCTTGTTCAGGGTGGTAACTTGGTGGTAATGGGAATCAACCTACAATCTTAAAATTAACTACCATTTCCCACAATTTTTTTTTTTTATCGTAACTACATACGTTAGAAGTTTAGAACGCAGTGCACTGATCACAATTTGCCTTTATAATGATCTTTAATCTCGTTGTCTATCCAGATGATACACATTCATATAATACTTTCTAGAAATAAAGTCTAGAAATATTTCATAGATCTATGCGTCACAAGTCGTAGGGGTCGGTTTAGGATTCATGGGTAGTTTTTTTCGAAATAACAAAAAAAGGGAAACAAATTAAAGAACATAAAAGAAAAAAAATAAAGCTTCTCTAACACAACCAGACCAGATCTGACATAAATAGACCCTGATTCTGACTCTGAACATCACATAGAAACCAACTGTGACAAGCAACAAAGCAAGACGAAGACATACTAAAACATGGGGGTATAAATACACAAACTAACTAGGAAAACAATCAACCAAACCAGAAACACTTAAACACAACAAGGAAACAAGCAACCAATGACAGGACGGGGAGACTGACATGACAAAACACAGACAACCTAAAGACAGAAAGTCTCTCCGTTGCCCTGGTGTGGCCCAGCAGGAAAACACACCTGGCAAGCCTGACCTGAGTCCTGTGTTTGGTGTCTTCCTGCAGGATGCAACCAATTAAATCTTTAATAAAGTGTTCCTTTCCTCCAAATACAGAATTTGAATCTAAACACAAACATGCAATAAATACTAAGCTGAGCCAGGCCCATGCCTGTACTATCGTACTATTATATAAAGGGCGCTCGACCACATGCTCTGGCTCCTCTCGGAAAAGTGCCTGAAGGGAAAGACAAGTTAGATAATAAAAAAAGGGTTGAACACATGCTGCATCATGTCACTCATAAACATGTATCATTTCATATGGGAGTCTGTTACTGCTGTTAAATACTCAAAGAAATCCTTTAAGGTTTTTTTTTTTGTCATGTTTCTATTCAGCTTTTTCTTACACAGCTTACAATGTCAGCCGGCAGAAAGAGTCTATCTATAACTGTAATCTGTAATTGAGTTTAAGCCCCCGAGAAAAACGGTGTGCAAATTAAATTCAGACTTTTGTCCGACTGTGTTCTTAACACTGAGGATACAAAGATGAAGGTAAAACAATTTCCTTGCATTCATTTCTCTGCTGTGCTTCACCTATTGATTAGTCTACATTTTTATGACGGTTGGCTCACTAGTATAAAATTAAGACGAAACTAGAAAAAGAATAAATGCAAAGCTTATTTACAGTAACAGGAAATAAACTTCTTTTTAACCCTTGTATGGCGTTCGGGTCTGTGGGCCCCGATTTCAAAATTTAGTTTAAAGAGCTAATATGCTAAATTAGGCTAAAATAAACTTTTACCATTGGCTCATTTTCTTTGTAGGCCACAAAATAGAACATATTTTCTATAAGACTTATATTTTCAAATGTGATCTAATGCAGTAAATGCCAAATATTAACTATAAATGTCTATATTGCTCGTATGTGAGCTAAAGTCAACACCTTTTTCAAGTGTTTTTCCCTAAGTTGTTATGGGTCTTGATTTTTAAAAAAAAACAATAATGCTGTGGATCCAGCAGACACGTGAATCATGGCTGGGTTACAAAAATATTAACACATAAGGGTTAACAAATTTCTAATAAATTGGGGCGGAAGAAACATGCCGGAGAAAATTTGACAAATAAATAAAGACATTATATGATTTCATGTAGCAACATCAGGCATTAATGTCAAAATGTTCACACAAAAAATGTCCAAAGATTTGTGGACACCAGACGCTCCATTGTGTTGTCGTACCCAAATTTATACCACAAAGTTGGAAGCACACATTTGTCTAGAATGTCCCTATACCCCAGGCCTCATTAAGACATAAGTGTCATAGTTGAAGTAGGAAATCTGACTTTATTGCCTTAACTATTCATTTTGTTGCTGAATGGGAAAATTCCCACAGCTACATGCAACAATCTAGTGAAGAAAATTTTTAGAAGTGGAGGTTCTTGTAAGGGAAAGAATAAGGGAAAGAAAATTGGTAGATCTGTGGTTAAGGTGTTGGACTGATGATGGACTGTTGGCCCTTAAACCTTAACTGCTCAGTTCGATAGAATATATCATATATAAATATATATGATTGGTTCTGGATGAGGGCTTCAGCCAAAAGCCAGAAATGTAAGACTAAATCTGGAATAGGATGTGTAAAAACTCTTGTGAATGTGATAGTCAGATGCCACAATTCCTTTTGTGTATGTTACATCTCAGAATTTCTAACGTGTGTATTGTTTTAGTGTTATTTTTGGCATATATATACACACACATCTGTCATAGGAGAATCTGATGTACACACAGGAACTTCCTCACCCTGACAGCCAATCAACCAGCACATATACGTAAACAAACATTTAGAAATCTGGACCCCCATACATATAGCCTGGGGGTAAAATGTGGATTTGTTTCAGCATGCAGGCTTAACACAATGGATGGCATTGACGTCAAGAGGACACACAATTATTTGCTTAGTGAGGACCCTGACAGTGAATACACTGATAGTAGCCTGAAGCTAAATTAGCACAACTCACAGTATTCCAGTTGATGAGGTGCATCGAAGTAGGCATAGTGCTTAAGACTATAGGCGGACAATTTATTTTAAAAAAGGTTTATCAAGAATCAACAATAAAGAAAGCTGCAACTTTAAATGCTACATGTAGCTTTACATTCAAGTTACTGTGAGCTGTCTTTCCAGAAGATTTCTCAGCAGAAGCTTTCTCAAAAATCAAAATATAATTTCAGACCCTAAATTTAGAATTACAGACTCTTTGTGTCTGCTGGGGGTGTGTATATATGCATGAGAGAAAACCCCTTTCATGACTTTTGACACCAGTCAGGTTTCTAGAAGATCAAAGCCCACCCTGAAAGTCTGGAGAGGTAGTTCCAAAAACTCCAATGTAAACTATTTTACCAAAAGAATCCTTCTACCAACTTTAAGAAAGTTTCCTGGCTTAACAAAACATCCATCCATCCATTCCTTGTCTATATCTGCCTATTTCTAATCAGGATCACTGGGATCTGCTGGAGTCTATTCCAGCTGCAATTAGGTGAAGGGCAGGGGTACAGCCTGGACAGGTCGCCAGTCTTTTACAGGATCACATACAAACAAACAACCACACACACTCACAGCTATCACCAATCAACTTAACACACGTTATTGGACTGTTGGAGGAAACCAGAGTACCCGTAGTAAACCCTAGAGTAAACTTGCCGGGAATACGAATCTGGGATCTTCTCGCTGTGAGGCAACCGTGCTAACCACTGAGACCACCGGCTTAACAAAACAATACAGAACAAATGTGAAATCTTATATAGTTAATAAAGGAAGCAAGTTCTGCATTTTTAAATGGTTCCCACCGAATGTAACTATTTTCCGACTATTATTATTAGCCTTGAGCAGTCTAGCCACTGGAGTCACAGTCCAGTGACTTCTGTGCCGGTCCCGAGTGCGGATAAATAGAGGGGGTTTTTGTTGATCAAAATAATATTTATCCAATAGCAACGATAAACTCTTGTGCATTGTGCAACCTTGTAAATATCATACAGAAATCAGGACCTTGGATTAATGTACTTGCCTCTGCAGATGAGCTCGTGATCGACGTAATGCTGTGACAGACAGGAAGTTAAACACATGCCATGGGAAACATGCGCATTCTGAGGCTGCAACACTTCTTCTGGCTTTTTGCATCGTATGCAGTCTGAGAACTCAGGCCCTACACAAGCCTGGCAAGATACATGGCAACCTGCAGAGGGGAAGAATGAATGAAACAGGGTAATTGTGAGAAAAAATTGATTGATCGCTTTTCTTCTGTATTACAGACGTAGGATGTGATCCTGGATTAACATTTCAATCAACCAATCATAATCATCTGATGTCATCAGTGTATGTTGACCAAATCCGCCTCAATCCATTTTTTAATCTCTTTAATAAACTTAAATGTATTATTGTAAATGTATTTGTTTAATAAAAAAACACAAAAAATACTTAAATGTCACATATAATACATTATATGTTGCACAGAATAATTACCTACAACATGTATGTGCAGTTTAGTTAATGTGTGAGAATTTTCTCGCCTTCGTGACCAAAAATAGATGTGTGTGTACAGTAAAATGTATTTAGGTTTCAAATTTATGGGTCTTAATATTAATTACGGTAAATGTCAAAAGTTTGTGATTTAATTAAATAAAAGTAAACCCTGTTTTAGGAATGTTGCTCCGTTGGGGTTCTACAGGTTCACCTTTTCAGAACATTTTACATTCAATTGTTCATTAGTGATTGTTTATGATTCACTGTCTAAATTTATTCATGTTGCTTTTGGATCATTAGAATCAATAGTCTAAATTCACTAACTATCAACAATTATAAAATAAAGATTGTGTAATTTCATGTTGTGATCCGATGTTAATCCAGGAATCGTCATTGCCAGTAAATAGTTCCAAAATCAATGAATTCAGAATTCTGAATCCGTTTTAGCCAATAAGATATTTTTCAGCATTTACTCAGTTTTTTTTAAAATCAGTTTTTCGGTTTGCAACAGCACATAAATCTACGTTCTTTTCTCCTGTTTCCGCCCACAAAATCCTGCGAGAAAACATGTTTTTTATTTTCATGGCTTCTTCCTGTTACTCTGTTATTTGTTTCACTTGCTATCTTTTAAATACTAATAAAAAAGAAACAGAATATAAACAAAAACGTTCTGTCGATCTGATTTTAATCGAACAGAATGATAAACATTAATGTCAGTGAGCGGATAAGCGATCCACCTGTGTCACCTGGGTCTACAGTACGTTCAGTGCATGAACCATGTGAGAGACACTGTAGTTTTCGACCGACCTTGCACCTGTGAATCATTTTTTATTTTATTCCAGTTGTCCACGTTTTTTTTTTAAGAAAGTAGATAAATAAGTTTGTTTATTTTTAGTAATGTCAGATTAAGGTATATATTTCCATTCTGCAGGAGTCCTGCGGATATGTTCTTTTTCCTCCAGTATCCCATACGGACGAGGATTCTACCACCTGCACCTGCATTCAACCATCGAATCTTGTCCAACGCCGCACTCGGTTGCGTCGTGTCCCACAGGAGTGTTTATTTCATATGAAAGCCTGCGGTATAACAACCCGTGCTTATGTCTGGGATCTGCAATCTCTGGAATCTCTGCTTGATAACTGCTCATAAAGAATCCACAGAGTCATGACACTATAAAAAAGTAGTCTATATGACACATCTGGCCTTGACAATGAAGCATTCAAAAAAAAAAAGTTACTCAGCCTGCACTCTCTGTTTCTGCCTTAAAGGTCTTCATAAGAAATATCACTTTTATGTGTTTTATCCGAGCTTAAGTCAATAATGTAAGTGTGAAATTATGATTACTTATTAAATATTGCAATAACCGAGGGTAGAAACTAAGCTCTTACTGTAACAGCGTCCATCTCTGTTAAACAGACCCTCTCCACATGACTCCCCACACTCGCCCCGGTGCAGAAGAAGTGATCCGGGGCATGAAGAACACTGGGCTGCAGAGGGGCCGGAGCAGGAAGCGCATGAGCTGTGACACACTGAGTGACGAGACAAAACACAGAAAGTTAATGATTGCTGTTGATTAAATAATAAATAATAAATGGCTTATTTACAGCATCCGATCATGAAAATCAGAGTATCAGAGCACAAAGGAATGTAATATTCCCTAATTAAAAACAACAAGTATATTATTTTTTTATAGATTTTCACCTCAGACTATCAAATAATAATGTAAAAATGTAATAAAAACAAAATAAGAAAATATATCTGCTAGTTGCACTTTTAGAAAAAAACCCTAGGACAATGATCAATTAAGGTGTAAATATTAATGTTTTTATTGCAGATGCTTTCTAAAATGTCCATAACATGTTTATGTTACTTACATTGGCAGCGCTCGTGTCTATCTTTGTAATGCTGATCCGGGCAATGTGAAATGCATTTCCCATGATGCAGTGCAAATCCATTGGGGCAGCTGAGGCAGCTGGGGTTATCGGGCTTACAGGTGGCACAGGATGACTCACATGCTACATCACATGACACAGACACAATAATAAACTCCAGTGAGCTAATTTAAAATGCAGTTTATTCCTATTTTGAAAAGAAGATAAAGATTCGGAAAAAAAATCCTAAACGTTACCTAAAAATTTTTTTTTTACAGCTTTCAAACATATCGTGCGTTAACAAGGTGTGCAAACTGTTTGGCATCGTGAGCAGACAAGCGTGACATCCTTCAACACAGACCGGCAACCATTTCAACAACATCCGAGCTGACGGTGGGTGTTTAAGCTGACGTTCCAGATTATATTGTCATGCTGCAGCCTGAGGCGTCTTCGCAGACCCTCCTGCGTGTCTCTGCACCTACTATATGCCACAGATGATTGAAACTAAGCCCCTTGTGGAATTCTGAGCCACTAGCAACACTAAACATCCGCCTGAGCGCTTAGTAACGGGCTGCTTGGTTTATTCTTTATTTTTAAAAGTCATTTGCTGTGAAAACAGTCTTAAAATATTTAGAATTATTTAGTAATAAAAATAATCATTTGATGTAAAAATGAACTGTGTGTTTATTCTAATGATAAATTGGAATACTGGTGTTTTATTGCACCAGAAATTTGCAATCGGTGTAATTAAACACATTTTTTTACTACCTACCAAGTCTGTTATGGGACAGGAATGAATTTAAGCGTGGGATGTGTTTATCTCTGCTTCGATAAGCTTACACAGAAATATTGATGGATATAAACAAGCATCTGGGGCAAATCAGAGCGAGGAAACGGAGCTGATTTCAACATTTACTTCAAACATTTGTGATAAAAAATTAAAAAAAATAAAAATCCAAAGAAATTAAATCTTGAACACAGACGCGCAAAAAAAAATAAAGAACTGGAAAGATGATGTTTTTACAGCTGCTATAACTGATAATGTGAATTAAAACGTTGATAAAACAACATGATCAACTATCAATTATCAATTATAATCTATAATCTATTAACATAACTATAATCTATAATCTATAAATATAACCATGAGCTAGAATCTATAAACATAACTATTATCTATAACCTATAAATATAACTATACTCTATAATCTATAAACATAAACTATAGACTATAATCTATAAACATAACAAAGATCTATAATCTATAAACATAACTATGATTTATATTCTATAAACATAACTATTATCTATGATCTATAAACATAACTATTATTAATAATCTATAAAATAAACATAAATATTATCTATGATCTATAAACATAACTATGATCTTTGATATCTATAAACATAACTATTATCTATGATCTATAAACATAACTATGATCTTTAATCTATAAACATAACTATTATCTATGATCTATATAAACATAACTATTATCTATATTATGAAATAACTATTAATCTATGAACATAACTATTATCTATGATCTATAAACAAACTATTATACTTGATCTATATCTAAAACATAACTATTATCTATAATCTATAAACATAACTATTATCTATGATCTATAAACATAACTATTATCTATAATCTATAAACATATCTATTATCTATAATCTATAAACATAGGAAATGTGTCATGTTTTAATGAAAAGCAGACCTTGTTCCTGTCTCTGTAAGGAAAAACCCTAATAAACTAATTATAAGATCAAATCATCTATAGGGTTACTTACTATAACAGCGGCCTTGACTGACATAGAAGCCTGGGCCGCACTCTGCCACACAAAAGCCGTCTTTTAGCAGATGGGATGGGTCAGCGCATGATAGACAGTCTTGAGGACCCGCCCCGTGGCATGTGGAACAGGAGTCATGGCAACCTGCAGAGGAAGGGGTCAAATATGCAATTGAGAATCTGTGCGGCATCTATTCAGGGATCAACTCTGCTCGATAAGCCTGGGTGAGAACTTTCAGCAGTGTGATTTCAACTACATGCCAGTGCGTACTGGAACAAAAGATGACCTTTCTGTGAAACTCAAGCTCTATAAAACCCACACAAACACACACACACACACACACACACACACGGCCCAATTACACTACCTTCTTTTCACACAGTCCGCACTGTACCACACGGTTAGACGTCTGGCTGATCTAATAGAGAAAGTGCTGACTGGAAGCTAAATTAGCCCAGATTTTGCCTCGATAAGGGAGATGACCCACTGAGAGCCAAACTTAAATCACCTCGCTCCGAGCAGCAACTATAATCAAAAGCTTAATTAAGTTTTTTTCTTACTCATGAATGTTGAATCATTTTCTATATAAAGAAGGTGCTGAAATGCCTAAAAATTTGGTGAGTAATTCCATCTATCCACCAATTTTTTCATGCTGCTAATTCTACACACTGGCATGGAGAGCCTGGGAATTATTTCAGGGTTAATAGACCACATAGAGGGAGAAACCCTGGAGAACCATCATAGGGAACAATCTTTCTGAGGTACTGATCGAAGATGCAAACTCCATGCCAGAGCTGGCCCAAGGCATAAGCGAACTAAACGGCTACATAAGACCCCCGTGGACATCAGGGCCCCAAGAGTACATGGAATGATATTGGTTTATATATATATATATAGCGCATATTTCAGCCAAACTCTTGTTAATGTCATAAAAACATAGAAAGAAAGAATAAAGCAAGACAGCAAAATAAATATCAGTTAAGAAAATGAACTAAACGAGGTTATATCGACTGCTGGTTTATTTAGCTATTTGTTAGTACACCACATTAGGGATGCCATTTAGTACTGCAGGAGTTTAAATGTTAAAGTTACTCAGTAATTTCCTTAGTGACCACACTTTTAACACTTTTAGTTCTACTGTTAGAATTTAAATCGTAGAGAAAAAACTGGTATGATGTGACCAATACAAATACAACAAATAAAAAGGATAAGAGGTGTGTTAGATTCATAGTTTTTAAATAATTCAACAATAAATAGTCATATTGGTGAGAATGAAAGGCCCCCAACTAAAAATTCTCCAAAGGCTTGGGTCGTCCCTGTTTAGTGCACACAGGGTAGAAGTAAGATCCAAACCCACAACCGCCTTAAAGTGTGACGCAAAGTAATAACCAATAAGCCAATAATGCTGCCAAAACCAAAATGTTTTAAAAAGAAAAAAGAACTGGTTTGTGTTTTTTTCGGGTTTAATAGTTAAAATGACTAAGAATAAATCCATAAAATAGATTTGTGATGGTTTCTCAGTTTCCTCGATTTCTTATTTTACCACCTGTCACTTTATCGCCAGCCAAATCCATACTATTAATAGCTTGTGCAGATCTATTACCGGATTTTTTCTATCAATTCCCTGTATTAATTTACCATTTAAAGTTATTACATGATACTTTTACACGTCCTTTCTTTCGTCATTTGAAACTAAGAGCCACTATAAGGTTTCTTGTTCCTAGAACACATAAGAAAGCTGTGTCTGGGAGTCGTGTTCCACTGTAAATTAGGTTAACGTTTCCTGTACCAGAAACAGTAAGCAATTTGTTTAAAGTCTTGTTTCATCAGCAGTACTGCAAGCCATAGAACCTAAAATTAGTGCGCTATGAAATATAGTAGTGCTGGCAGACTGAATAAATATGGTTTCACAGATGCAATTTAGAGAGAATTATTGGCGACCGGAGTTTTCTTCTAATGAGTGCATGTGCAAGTGTCTAAAAATCCTACTCACCTGAATGATTACGTATAAAACATGCAGGCAAAAAAACGAGTTTATTGCTATGAAATATTCTTCTGCGAAAGATCGTTCTGGGTTTTTTTTCATGCTGGGACAACAAAAAAGACGATTGTAAAATCTAATTATTAATTTGCACGATTAATCGTGGTTACTGGCTAAAGTTACACGGATAATAAAAGTCTAAAAACATTAATAAGAGCATTTGAAACTTTAAAACTTACTAAGAGTTTTTAAAACTAAAATTTGTCTGCATTAAGTGGTAAAAAAACTGCAGCGGTAAGAGCTGGAGCAAACGTCTGAATAAACAAAACTATAAATAAAATCTTTTTATTACAGAAAAGAATAAGAAATAATTACTTTTTAAAAAGTATTTAAGAAATATTATATTTTTTAATAGCATTTTTGCAGTAAGAGTGATTCCAGCAGATTTCACTTCTACGTTTAAGGCATTTATTTTATTTTTTCTTTTATTGTTTTTGAGTTATGTAACTTACAACAAATATTAACATATAATAAAACATAATAAAAGCAACAACAAAATTGGTTTAAAGATATACCACATTATCCATCACAACATTCACTCGCTGCTCCATGTTTAATAATCTGTCTGAAAACGCTTGTAATTTGCCAAAAACATCATATAATTCATACATTTAATGCATTAAAAATGTTTATACTACGCCACATGGTTTTATACTCTTACAGCCAAAAATCAGAGTAATCTGTTTCAGGCTTTCTTAAATCCTGTAAATCCTCCAGGACGTGCCTTTACATAAATAATCCACTTTATTCAGAAGATTAATCGACCTCACGAGAAAAACTATAACATCAAACGTATTATTAATATTATTCTCTTATCTCAAAATAACACACTTCTACATCGGCGTCCCTGAATTTTTCTGATGCTCCACTTCTGTTGGAGTTTCCGCACTGAGTTTCTAAATTAATTTCCGACTTCACAAAAATAATGAAGTCATCCTTAATTTCTGTAGAGCGGCTGCACGACTATGTTTATGTGTTAGAAAAATCGAATCAATCTAATTTTATTAATTTAAATGTCGTTATGTACTTGTTTTAATCAGGCCGCTAGTTATTATAAAGCCACTTAAATTCATCCCCTGAGTCTGAGATTCTATATGCGTTCACTCTGTATTTATTCCAGACAAATCTCATTTCTGGTCCAGATTCATTACAGACTGAAAAGGGAACAGCGACACAATCTGCTGTAATTGCTTTGGATGGTCCAGTGCTCCTGTCACACACCAGTTAGCACAAGTGCGTTCACTGTTCCTTCAGAATTGACAGCTAGCTTGTCAGGCATGGGATGGCGTTTATTTGAGTCGCTTGATATTCATGCATGTATGAGAACAATACTCTGAGAGAAAACTCAGAAAGATGCAGATTCCAAAGAATTGGGTATGGTTCCACTCTTAGATAATTGTTAGTACTGGTTTTTATATGGCTGCTGATCCTGGGTTCAAATCCCAGCAGTGCCTTGGTTTGGGGCAGTGGTGGCTCAAATGGTTAAGGTGCTGAGTTGCTGATCTGAAGACCAGAAACACCTGGGTTTAAGCCCCACCACCGGCAAACCAACCACTGTTGGGTCCTTGAGCAAGACCCTTAACCCTTCCTGCTCCAGGGGCGCTGTATCATAGCTGACCCTGCGCTCTGACCCCCAACTTACTAAGATGGGATATGCGATTTTATATAAGATTTTATAAGCTAATAAGAAGTAATTAATTTTGGTATCCGCAAGATTTGACAGAGATTTTTGTGATACCAAAAATGCTTGCAACAGCTTTTTTTTTCAAAGTTTCAGTGTGGGAAATATGTAAATTAGCAAAACTGCAAGCAACGGATTTTTTTTGTTGAATTACAAACTACAACCAGGAAAGGAACATTTATGATGTAATTATTTGCTATAATAACGGTATTCATGCTTGACAAATGTGAAACCACAAGAGCTAAATGTGCAGCCTGACAATGGTACAAAAAATTAATTTTGGGCCGAATTTGTAAAAGATTGACAGTAAATATACACAATATATATATATATATATATATATATATATATATATATATATATATATATATATATATATATATATATTATACAGTATATAAAAGCACTACGTTTTCTACCTTCTATCTTTTTTTTTTATAAAATTGTGTCTGTTGATCTTAAAACAAAATAAAGTCCATTTAGTCAAACTAAAAATTATTTCAATAATTTTTCCTAGGACATTTTAAACTTTGCATCAAATTTTACTGAGTGACATCCCGTTCGGGTCAGTTCTCAACCATAATTCTAAAGTTTCAGGGAAAATTTTAAATGTAATGTTAAAAAATTGTCAAATTTACATTCAAAATTTAAAAAAGGAAAAATGTAGTTTTATTAAAATATAACATATATTATTAAATATAAAATTAAAATACATATTTTAGATTTGAATGTGGAGGAAAGTGGTGGCTTAGTGGTTAAGACTGTGGTGGTGTTGGAAGATCGAGGGTTTTGATTCTCAACACCCGCCAAGCTGCCACTGCTGGGCCCCTGAGCAAGGCCCTTAACCCCAATTGTTTAAATGTATAAAAGAGATAAATGTAAGTCGCTCTGGATAAGGACATCTGTTTAATTCCGTAAATGTATATTTTTGTGATTAAGGCCATCAAATTCTAAAATACTGCAGATCTCAACAGTATTATAACTAAACGCTTAAAAAATTCTCTCAGCTCAGTAGTACAGTCATTTGAGTATATTATTAATATATCAGAAATCTAAACATGTGTCTACGGTATGTCATGTACAATTAAAAAAAATTTCCAATTATAAATTTCTGAACACTGAATTAAAACTAATTGAATTTCTGAATTAAATCTTGTCTACAAAACTTTGTTTCTAGCTATAAAATCTCAGTTGCTTACATTTCAGTAGGAATTCCACAGCCTGTAATTCCACAAGCTCGTCTTTTTCATGGTCCTCTATATAAAAGAATGCTCTGTGCGTGTTGTGTCACATGTGTGAGCTTATTCTTAAGCACAGAAGATGGACGAGCACTCACTTAGACACTGTGTGTGGTCCTGGTATAGTCCCGTCTCGCAGGTGGCCACACACTGCCTACCGCTGAGCAGCAACGACCCACCGCATGCTGTACACTCGAAGCTGTTCTCACAGGTGCCACAGGCTGGCTGGCAGGCTGGCAGAGGAAGAAAGAGAGTTGGACAGACAGGGAGACAATAAATAAAGGCACAACAACTGGAGACTACACAGGAGATTAATGCATGTGCGGTTGTGTGTGTCGGTGGGAAAAATAGAGAAGGGAAGAATGTGAGTCACTGAAAAAAAAGACAGATTGAGAGTGTATTAAACCTGCTGTGAAAACCTCATTAGCATTTTATTCTATTTTTTATTTGACGCTGAAACCCAAGCCACAGGATACAAAAGAAAAACAGAGGACAGGACAGGAACTGAAGTGAACGATGACGCCAACAACAGTCTCAGTCTCGCTGCACATTAGATGCCTGTCTAGTGATTTTCGATTCCACCTCTGACCTCAGAATGAAAGGGGGGCTTGATTTCAGAAGAGAAGGAACCTGTTCTGACCTGCTCGTTCCGAGTCACGCTCACGTACATGCTCGCTTTACCTCGGAAGGGGAAATTATACCGCTTATCATCCTGACCATGTAGGCTCAGGGTGTGTGTTAAACATGTGTGCATTTGTCTGACATTCTTTATACACACCTATTAAAACACATAACCTGGGTATACTGAGGTAAAGGTTGCTTTATTACCTATAGTATCTCGCATGGATACATTTATGGAAGAGAAACAGCAATTTGGTGGGGCGTGGATGCAACACGGGTTCGATTCCGGTTTGGGTCTTTTCCACCCCCCCCCCCCCAATGCCAAAAAAATATCGAAAAAATAAAAGCACCAAGATGACACAAAAAATGGAAGATATGCCAAATGACAGATAGACAAAAAAAGGAACGCAACAAAGCTTCGCTGCATATTATTCTGTCACCGATGAGCATTTAAAAAAATGTAAATTAGATGCAAATGTATAAAATAATTCAGATGGCTAGACAGTTATTAAAAAGTTCTACAGAAGAAAAACGCAGTACCTGCACAGACTCGACCATTAGGGAAAAACCCGAGAGGACAAACGTGCACACATCGTCCTTTCCAGAGAAACGCTCCGGGGTCTTTACAGCTATTACACTGATCCGGTGTAGTGGAGCATGTCAAACAGTCTGGATGACACTGGACCGCTGTCAACACACACAGACAAACACAGCTAATTAACACAACTGTTTCAGCAGCAGCGATTTAAGGTGAATGGGCTTAATAAAATTTAAAAGATTGTAAAAGGTGCTAATGATATTCAAAATAACTTTCAAACCTGAGAATCGGGAATTAGGACAAGGGCATCACAATAATGATATAATAAATATCACGATAAAAATATCACATTATTCAGCTGTATTGATATTTTTACACAGCCCTAAAAATGCTAAAAAGTAGTGATATAACAAAAAGAAGGTTCACATCGGTTAGCGGTGCAGTAGGACATCTGGGGAAAATGCTATAGCCCTGAAATTGTACATCCCACCCAACAACTAATGAATGCATGAACATGCGCCGAATTGTTAAACAAAAACAACACTACACTAGATCATGTGTAATTTACTGGTGAGAACACTTTATAATACCTTTTAGTAACAGTACTAAAATACCAAACATAAAGATAGACCAGTTTACTGCTGTAGTTGAGTTAATTCGTAAAGATACATTTAAGCTAGGTGTAATTTATATTCGTAACTACATAAGCTATGTGTTACTATCAAAACACACCAAAAGAAACCCAGTCCAAAAGAAATACTGTAACCATGACATCATCTTTCAGACCCTTTCAGCCTTATTTGTAACTACATAAGCTATGTGTTACTATCAAAACAAACCAAAATTGAATCACACAATATTTTTACCAGTCCAAAAGAAATACTGTAACCACGACATCATCTTTCAGACCCTTTGACTCCTGTATTCAACTCCAGCGCCAAAATGCAACATTAATTCAATATTAATTTGGGTTTTCGCTCTGTTTTAATTCAGCCTTATTTTCGCAGTCTGTAAACACAGTAATCCTGTTTGCGTGAACAGGGTGTACAGAGTTATGCACATACATATGTTGACAGGCAGGTCGGGAAGCCAATCAGAATGTTTTGACCGATCATTTTGATCATTTGATCATTTGATCAATGTCTTGGCAAACATTGGTTTTATGACTTTCACAATATATATAAATACATATAAATAAATTTGAACCACTTAATGGTTGCTATCAGACAGCAAAATAAAAAATGTTGTTGAAGAAAATAAACTATTATAACTTTAATATTCGTCACGATCACTGTCGTGTCTGCATTTAAAGAGTTATTTTGCAGTTGTGTGTCCATATGTCTCTTTGATTTACTTAATGTTACCTGCTTTTTTATTTGTTGCCACGGATACTAAGTTGACCACACCCATTGTCCTGTTATTCATTTCTATAGTTATTCATTAGATCATTGGTTCCACTCAGTGAATATATAACCTCTGTGTTTCAGTCCTGGCCTGGGGAAGTCATTCGGTAAGAATCAAGGCACAAGGAGCAAAGACCAGGATAAACGCAAACACTACTCAAGCCAGGACTGAAACACATGGGGTTATATATATATATACACACACACATACATACATATAAAACAGGGGTCACCAAACTCAGTTATAGAGGGCCCTAATCAACTTAAACTTAAACGAACTAATATACTGTAGGTCTTGCTAGGTATACTTGAAACTAGGGCTGTGTAAAAATATCGATACAGCTAAATATCGCAATATTTTTTCACTATAATGTATCGATATTCTCACCTCTAATTTAATATATATTAAAATCACATTTTAAACTGATTAAGGCTTATGTTAGGCTTATTGGTTGTATTTTCAACTATTATTTTAAGTATTAAAAATAAATGGAACAGTTGTGGTGAAGTATAAGATAAGTTAAATATAATAAGATCCTAACGCTAACCCTAACCCTGATTATGTTTTCTTTTGAAAAGCGGATTGCTCTTATGGATTTTTTAAAGTTATTTACCTTCTTTTTTTAAAATTACACTGCATTACATTACTCTTACACTGTAAACCATTTTAGAAATCACACAGTTAGTAATCTCCTTTTTGGAATCACTTTCTTTGAAATGGCGTGTGTGTGTATACCAAGGGAGGCAAGAAAAAACTGGGATATTAAGTATAATAATATTGACATGTTGAATTGTAGTCGAGGATAAACTAAATATCTGGCAACGTATGTGCATGTTTCAACGACCGTTTGTAGAACAGTGTGATAGAAAAAAGCCTGATTTAACTACACTAACAAATACAGATTCCAACAAACCTATTAAAACGATCAGCGTGAAAATACCCATACTGTGGATCAACAAGATACAAAAGTTTTATGTTGTAAGCTTTCCAACAAAATCCATGAGCAAGGTAAAATGTAATCAAGGTTCAGACCGGGGCACATTCATTAACACTGACTCCCAGCATGCTGGAATCTTTCAGCGATGGTTATCTATCAGACGCATGCTGCTCACTATCATGTGTGATTAATTGGATCAAAGTAATGCAAAAAAAAAAAAGTTCTGTTTTCTGATGGAACTGGAAATCCAATTATCTCCCTACAGTCTAGCACAAGATTCATTTCCTCTGTTGTTCTGGCTCTTGTAACTGTAGTTCTCACAGGTACATTAACATAAAGTCACACTTCACTGAGCATCTAGCAAGCTGTACGTTCACACACCCGACTCTAAATAACACACAGCGTCTTGCTTTACTGTTATCGTGTCTTCATTAATAACGAATTGGTAATTATATAATACCGAGTCAATTGTAATAGTTTTGTAAGCAGTATTAAGTAGTGAGTATTACTTTATCAAATCACTTCAGTCACATCAGCACTGACACACGTTTAGAGGTGGGTAAAACCCGTGAGTGCAGTTCCTGACATTGCAGTGAAATTTGTACAAATTGAAAATATCCGTACATACGATAGTGGATAAAGCACCGAAAGCAACACTTGAGTAAAAGTTTAGTTAATTTACTGAAAAGTGTCTTTGGTAAAAGGTAAAGTCAGTATTTAGAATATTACTTGAGTATTTAGGTTTTAAAATTTGTAATATTTATTACACTTAATAAAATTTAAACGATTATAAAAGGTGCTTATGATATTCAAAATAACTTTCAAACCTGAGAATCAGGAATTAGGGCTGTGTAGTGGCAAGGGCATCACAATAATGATATAATAAATATCACGATAAAAATATCACGATATTTAGCTGTATTAATATTTTTACACAGTGATATAGTAGTGATATAACAAAAAGAAGGTTCACATCAGTTAGTGGTGCAGTAGGACATCTGGGGAAAATGCTAGCGGTAGCATTATAGCCCTGAAATTGTACATTTCACCCCACAACTAATTGAAAGTAAAGTTTCAGTAACAGTAACAATTTTAGCAAGATTGTGTTTAATTGTATTTTTCTTCCATTCTCTTTTATTTGAATTAATGGCATAGATAAATAAATAAAATAAATATTCATCGATTAAGTAAAATACTACCACTACTACTACTAATACTAATAGAGCAATAAGGTCAATTTCTAGGCAGGGGTCTTTCTGTGTGGGGTTTGTATGCTCTCCCCTGTGCTTGTGTGGGTTTCCTCCGGGTTCTCTGGTTACCTCCCACAGCCCAAAACCATGTATATTAAATTGATTGGTGATTCTAAATTGCCCATAGGAGTGAGTGTAAGTGTGTGGCCCTCTAATGGACTGGTGACCTGTCCAGGTTGTACCCCTCCTGCCCTTCACCCTTTCAGAGACGGTTGGGATAGAGGGTATAGAAGATGAATAAATAAATGAATAAAGAATAAAAATAATAAAACATTTTGAAAACAAACTGTGACAGAGCTTTATTAACTTTAAGATACCGGTACATAAATAAATATTTAGAGCAGGTAAGGAAGTGTAGAAAGCAGGAAATGGTAAGTGAGTCGCCACGCTGCAATGTTATTTCTGTGTTTTAATGGTAACAACTTTAGAACTACAGTAATCCAGAACCAGAACGGTTATGTTACTTTTAGAAAATAATAATAATAATAGGGATTTCTACACAGCAGACATCTTTACTAATAAACACAGATGCTGATATCTCACCTGGGTGGCATTCCGGGCAGCACTGTCCCTGCTGAGGCATGGCAAGGGTGCCAACAGGGCATGTGGGACAAGAACGCTGGTAACAGGTCACATGACCATCCTGACACTGGCACTCCCGACATGGACCGTCACTTACACTCTCCAGATTCTAAAACACATATACACATATATACACCACACTCAGATAGCGCAGTGTTTAAGGTGTTGGACTCCTTGGAAGATCAGAGTTCAAGTCCCAGCACCACCAAGTTACCACTGTTAAGCCCCTGAGCAAGCCCTTAACCTCTAATTGCTCAGTTGTATAAGAGAGATAAATGTAAGTTACACTGGATAAATCCAGCAAATGTAAATATAAGAAAATTCACAATTCCAACAAAATAGCTAACAGGGTTGAGTGTGTATGATGTATCGTTATATTAGGTTTCACAGCTTTACTTACAGCAAGCCGTCGTAAACTCTTCACAGTGGATTTCTCACCCTGATGAACAGAATAATTGTCATTAGTTTATGTCAATAGCAATAATATACTGCATATAGTTTACTGTAAATCATAGAATATCGCATTCTTTCAAACATATTTGATTTTACTTCCTACCTCGATTCCCGGGTGTTTATACACACAAGAACTGACAGACGGTTTACACTCTGGGCAGCATTTTCCATTTAAGTACACCAAATCTTCCCCCTGGTACACAGTAAAACGTTTTGAACAACTTTTTAAGAAAGTGTCAGTGAACTCCAATCACAGCAAAAATACATTTTATGCATCTTGTTAGCTTTGGTTGACATCATCATTTGGCACCACAGTTTCTTCCAAATGACTTAATTACCACAACATTTCTTACTTTTATTACAAATGCTAATAATATTATAACAGCTTTTGCCTCTCACTTCTGCTCTGATGCTGGCAAACTGGAGAACCTGATCATTTGTCTTTAGAAATGGTAGATAACGCATTAACGTCATTTGGAAAGGAAAAATATTTTTTCACTTTGTTCAAATTATTACATTTTAGTTTCTCTCAAATGAGTAATTTGCAAATCTTAAGGTTGGTGTTTATATCCTAAATAGATATTTACATTATTATTCTAAACAATAATGGTCAAGGAAGTGAACTCAGTGACAACAGTGGCTCAAATGGGCAGTGGTGGCTCAAATGGGTAAGGTGCTGATGTGTTAAACTAAAGACCAGGAAGGCCTGGGTTCAAGCCCCACTACCACCAGCCTGAGTTGTTGATCTGAAGACCTGGGTTCAAACCCCATCACCGCCAGCCAACTACTGTTGGGTCCTTGGGCAAGACCTTTAACCCTTCCTGCACCAGGGGTGTTGTATCATAGCTGATCCTGTGCTTTGACCCCAACTTACTTAGATGGGATACAAAAATTCACTTTGTATATGTGTTAAAATAAAGACATTTACATATCATTTTCTTGTTGTGTTTAGATCTTGCTGTATCGAGCTCAGTGGTTATAATAAGTCGGGCGCGGAAAGGCTTGTGTGAAGTCAGAAGATATTTATAGGGATTTCTCTGAAACTTTAAAGGACAAAAACAGACGAAATGCGAGCTGTACCACGCCGCAACGTGTGACAAAAAATGTTGTGAACCACTGGTTCTAATTTGTTTGGGTTTGTTGTTAAGATGTAGCTGTATCTAGTTCCCGACAAATCTAGTCCTCTGTTTTTGTGTCAGATTCTTATCAAATTCTTATCAGATTCCAAGTCAAATTCTAGTTGCTAATATGGCCATGTCACATGTCTAAACGCAGAGCACACTGAGGGAAACACTGTAAAAGGTGCTATAGTTGTGTCACATGACATCAAGAACGCCCACACAAAAAAACGGCGGTGTTACAAACTTACACCAACATGGACAAGTGACAATTTAAAACACTCGTCACGAGTATTATCATCCCAGTACATCTTCCCATCGTCGCTTTTAAACCAACATCAAAGTTTCAACATCCACAAAAAAGTCTTTTTTCTAGCTGTGTTTAGTTCTTGTTTTGCATGCGTGTAACTTTGTCTGGTACAGATATCATTCACATGTCTGTAAATCATTCACACATGTCTTCTTTGATCACACACACACACTTTTGATTGATACTGCGCTTCACAGCCTTAAAGCATGTTAGCAAATGCCTCGATGTAATAACTCTCATATCTGCCATGCTTAATAAATGTGAATCTTCTCTATAAAAAATTTAGACCTTGGACCCCGATCAGAGATTTGAAAAAAACATAACACACACTGACCCTGTATCCTGTTCTGACCTCCATCCAGTCAGTAATGTTACCATACTCCAGAGGCCGAACCATAACACTAAAAGTCCACATTAAAGGAGGCAAGAAATCTGAAAGGTCAAACCTTAAAATGTGCGACACTTTTGAACTCCTCATGTATAATTCCGAGCACAACCAGCAGTGGCGTCACCTTGGATAACCTCATTTAGACTAATTTTAAATATTTTAAGTAAAGCTGAATTATACATGGGGCTTTCAGATATTTTTGCCCAACATATTTAAAGTTCACCTCTGGCGGAATGTAAGCAATGGTTTTTAATGAAATAATAATGAAGCGTGTATTTAACTGAAATATTTTCTAAAAGCAAGGTGGTTTCCTACCCGTGGACATTCCAGCCTGGCACATTCAGCACGCTGGCATAGCACCTGGCCACGCTGGCATGTACAAAACTCGCAGCCTGTACCGTTCCACATGTCGCCATGATAACGCGTTGTACTCTCGTAGAGGCAGCTGCCTTTGGTGGACACGCACTCCTCACAACATTCGCCGGGCCGTCTCACTTTCATCTCACCCTTACAACACACACAATACACATTATGTTTAATGTCTATGAAAAAATAAACAGATTCTGTGAGTTAATAACAGCTGATTTCATCATTGGACATTGGCAGGAGGAATTTGTGGTCAACTTGGATCTTTGTTGATTCATCAGTTGTTCAAAGCTTATAGGCGCAATTCTGTTTGGGTATACAGTAGATACAGGACGGTATTAATAATCACACACTGATGCGCTAATTTGCTCTGGTGACCGGGGTTTGATGCTGGCCTGGGTCCCCTCTGGTCCTACCCCCTCTCTTGCCTGTGGCATCTCTGTACTGTCCTGTCAATAAAGGCAAAATGCCCAAAAATATATCTTTGGAGAAATAATAATAACACACTCTGCCATCACCTATATGAGGATAGGTTCCCCGTTGAGTTTGTTTCAGCCAGAAGTTTCCTTCTAAAATCATCTCAGGGAATTTTACCTTAACAGCCGTTGCTTATTGGAGATAAATATTAATATTTTTAATTCCATTTCTGTTTTTCGGTAAAGCTGCTTTGAGACGATGTCTGATGTTAAAAGCGCATTGAATCAATTTCATGTCTATATAAAAGCTGCCGATTTTCTAATGTGTCTGGTTCTTATTGTATCTGATTCCAGCTAAATCTACTTCTGGTTGTGCTGATATTTACTGTAGTTGTGTCATTTATTGTTATGCCACATTTTTGTGGCAAAGAAAGAAGTCATATGAAAAGATAAAATAATTACAACAAATAAAGAAATAGGGAAAGTGGTAGTGCAGTGGTTAAGGTGTTGGACGAATAATTGGAAAATCATGGGTTCGATTCCCAGCACCACCAAGCTACCACAACCTTCAATTGCTCAGCTGTATAAATGAGATAAGTCAGTCTGGATAAGAGCGTCTGGTAAATGCTGTAAATGTAAATAGAAAAGTCTGCATAGAGTTTGGATTGCTTTTTTCTAAATGCGACATATTTACTCCCGCTCTAATTAAGCAACAACTCCTATAGCTTAGTATACCAACTGGAAAGAATGTAAGCTCACACGTGCTTTATTCAAGACGTTAAACCCAGACACATCCTCTCCAACAGCTGTTCATCATGTGCCACAGAACAGCATAACACACACCCTTTTTTACATACATGGGCTCTCAAACAATTACAGTTGGCTAGTGTTACTGATTGGTCACAGGACAGGACAGAGAGTATGCCACCCCACCAATCACGGAGAGCAGTGCCAGATTCAAACTCCCAGAGATAATTCAGTTTCAGTAATTATTCAACGGCTCAAAATAAAATAAGATATAAATGTATTACAAATAGAACATTATATCTGTTTCATTAGAGGCTCAATGAAACCCCTGACTGACTTATGTATGAAAAATGTGGTGTACACTGACCTTGTCACACTGGAGAGGGCTGCATTTTTCTGTATGACATCTTGATTGGCCGCGGTGACACACACAAGTGGTACAACTGCTTTTTTGCCACTGTTGATCATCCTATAGCGAAGAAGACGTGATTTCAGGTTCAGGATTGAATCGAACAATAATTTAATGACTTTACCGTTTCTCCTTACTCCACAAAATTCCACTTTTTTCTGATTAGCCAATTATTGCTTCATTTATATGATTTAAAAGGTTGTCTGAATATTTAATATAGGCAACACAGTGTATTTGTTCTTCAGCCTAAATCCTGGAACCTGAAGCTACAACTAAATTTCCAGCAAGACTGACTTACAACAGGTTAAGCAGCTAAGATGTTCAAATCTAATTAAAGATAAGGCAAATCATGCAAAAAAAATAGGCAAAAAGCGATGGAGAATTGATTTACTTCATTTTCTTGAATTAACAAATTTTCCACACTGTGCTTGTTTATAAGTCGAGACAAATTTTTTCCCATTAGATCAGGATTGACTTAACACATCACTGATCATTAAGCACACCGATCGTTCCTCCCCAGTCTACCAGTGACTGTGTGGATTATAGAAACCAGATGAGTCGCATCAAAAACAGCAGTGAAAGATGCAGAAAGTAGAAAACACTGCTATTTGCTCTTCAACTATTTATTTTCTTTTAACTTGCCCACTTGACCACTGCTCTCATGTTGAAACCTGAAATGTCACTAGCCAGGTTTTCATCCTAACATCAAGCAAATCTTTTTAAAATTCGCAAAAAAAAAATGTATATGTGTTTCCATCAAGGCTGATGGTGAAATTGGTAACCTAGTAATCAACCCTAAATATAGGAACCGGAAAGACAGCATCAGTAAAAAAGAAGATTAGGGTTTAATATTGGCATTTTAGGGCAGATAAAGGTTTAATATGCACAAATTAGGACAGGTTAGGGTTTAATATTCAAAGATTAGGGCAGATTAGGGTTTAATATTTGCAGTTTAGGGCAAATAAGGGTTTAATATTTACAGATTATGGCAAATTAGGATTTAATATTTACAGATTAGGGCAGATTAGGGTTTAATATTCACAAATTAGGGCAGATTAGGGTTTATTATTCACATATTAGAGCAGATTAGGGTTTAATATTCACATATTAGGGCAAATTACGGTTTAATATTTACAGGTTAGGGCATATTAGGGTTTATTGTTTTCAGATTAGGGTTTAATAGTCACAAATTAAGGCATGCTTGGGTTTAATATATAAAGATTAGAGTTTAATTTTCTCATTTTAGGGCCGATTAGGGTTGAATTGATTGAGTGTTGAATGATTGTAGATTATGGCAGATTAGCGTTTAATATTTACAGATTAGGGCAAATTAGGCTTCATTTTCGCTACGTCCAAATTTATTCCGCATTTTCCACCTACCTTTATTCGCATCAACTCTTTTTAACACAAGTTCAAAACCACACCAAGTGAGCGTAAAAACTTTTTGTGTATTCAGGGATTTTTTTAATTAGTTCCCCTTTACTGGTTTCTAATTCCTTACTTCAAAATGTGCATTAACACAAGAGGTAATGGAAACATAGCAACTGTTTATTTATGTACCTTGTATTCTTTTCCAGCAGCAATGCATGGATTTGAGATGCATTGAGGGCAGCATTGACCTGGCTGAATCACCAGGTTTTCATTCTGGAAAGAAATAAATAAATAAAAAAAACACAATTTATGCAGGGTTTATGTTTTTACTTTTTCCACACAGCATAGCATGGTGGCTTGGTGGTTAAGGTGTTGGACTACCAGAAAAAAACAGGGTTTGATTCCCAGAACCACAAGGCCACCACGGTGGGCCCCTGAGCAAGGCCCTTAACCCCCAATTGCTTAGCTGAAAAAAAAAAAGATAAATCTATGTCGCGCTGCACAAGGACGTCTGCTGTAAAAGTAAAAATACACGAAAAATTCTCTAAAACAAAGATTTCAACCAAGCCACAAAATTGCATTATTAAAAATTGCATAATTTAAAAATGTGATTTAAATGTAAATAAATGTAAATGTAAATATGTAATTATTTTGGTAGTATTCTGGTCATTCTTTACAGCACATCTATAGTTAATTAATGATTAATTAGTTGGATAATAATTTTGTATACACTGTTGATGCAGCCTCCTTGTAATGACCGTGTAACATTGTTTCTTGCTTGCTATTGTATATAAAATTAATTCTAATGAATTTTTTATCATTATAACTAACAGCAACATGTATATGGAACCGAAATCAGTCACAAAAAGAGAATGAGGAGTGTCCCTGAAAAGTGAAGCTGTTTGACTCTCTGTACATACCGGCTTGCATGTAATGCGTGGACACTCTGCAACAGAGCACTGCGCCTGTCCTTTTCTACATTCACACCTCGTACAGGGACTGGGACTCCATTGCTCTCCATCCCTGTGCTCTTCTCCCTCCCAGAAGCAAGAAGCTGTAAAAATGGTACAGAGCAGGGTTTATACACACACACACACACACACACACACACACACACAGATAACTACGTGTGTGAAGGTGAACTGTCATTGTCACTTGTTGTTCCAATGAATACATTCAGCTTTAAAGAGCCTGGAGTCGGGTAAGGACACAGTAATACAGCGCTAAAGGTTAAAGCAAAAGACAAGACAGCTCCAGTTACAAGCTCAAAAGAGATGTTCAACTTTATATAAGAGAACAGGACCAAAGGCTCTGAGCTACAGGATATGAATTATGAACACATATTGGAGCCTTAAAATAAATCAGAGTTTACTGTTGTTTCTTGTACGTGCAAAAGGTTTTAGTTAAAATTGTGTCCAGAGATGGAGTATTTATGACCTGCACTTAGTGCATAATAGTAACCATAATTATTGATTATTGCAGTGTTAATTAACTCTTTATCAGTTCTAATAAGAATTCTGCGCTGGTGATAAATGTAAAGCGAATATGCGCCTGTTATAGAATAAGCGCTGGATGCGCTGGCACGCTCATGATTTAATTTTTGTATAAATTTGATGCATAATGATTGTCTATTTTCTGATACAACAGACGTGTCATCAAGCTCATGTGACTTTTTCTCTTGAGTTGGAAGATGAAGATGTGATTGCGTCATGCATTCGACGTCATTCCAGTCGCTCTAAGCGAATTCGCCTTTTTTCGTCTCTATGCATTGACTTTGTATCAACTTGCACGAATAATTACATTTGCATTTGATGAATAAATCTTCCTGGATAAGTGCAAGGGCTCATATTTGGTTTTTTGGGTGTTTAAAGTGATGTCATAAGAACAAAAAGAACAGCGAATCATCTGTCTCCACCTAACTCTATTCATCCTCCTCACTCACACCCACTAACTTCATGTCCTCGTTTATATCGCATCCAAATACCTCCTCTTTGGTCTTCCTCTTTGCCTTCTGCCTGGTAGCTTCATTTCTAACATCCTCCTACCAATATATTCACTATCCCTTCTCTGTACATGTCCAAACCACCTTAACCTGGCTTCCCTGACTTTCTCCCCAAAACATCTAACATGAGCCGTCCCCCTGATGAACTCGTTCCTAATCCTGTCCAAACTCGTCACTCCCCAAAGTTATTATAATACTGTGTAAAAGTGCATAAATAAATGTGTTTGGAAATTATAGACATAGATGTGTCTTTGTCCAGGAGAGGTAAAATTTACGGCTGTAAAAAGATCTAATTTCCAACCAGTGATCATTTCCGTTCTCAGTCCAGTTTTATACCTGTAGGCTTTTTGATCACTGCTTTGTTTTGTCTCACTGTTTTAACCACTGCTTTGTTTATTGTATGTTATTATGCTGGTGGCTGACGTCTAGCGCAGTTATCGTTTTTGGCTATTGCTTAAGCTTTGAAGTTTGCTGGAACTCCAGGACAACATTTTTCTGCTGTTAATGATTACGCATATTTCGAATAACCTTCACTGGGGGAAAAAAAGTATTACAATATTAAAATGTGCTGGAATGTTGAAGGCATATGTATTATGTAGCAAATGCTATGAAAAAAACAGGTCAAGCTGAAAAGAAACATATATGATTTAGCAGAATGGGGGAAAAAAATCAAAGAAACAGAGTAAACATGCAGAAAATCTCAGGCACTTACCAGATCATTTGGAACAAGGACAAGGAGTGATCATCATCTAGAATTTGCATTGTACATATGGTGTATATGCAATTTTGGACTTTAATTAACTTTTAAAACATAGAACCAGAGCTAAACTCCACAACTAGACTTGTTTTGACTTTACCAGACAATCAGACCCAGAACGATTAATAAAATCTCTACTACAAAATCATTTGATGGGCCACGGTTTACTATTAGTCATTTTGCTTCCATGTTGAAAATATTTCATAATTTGGCAACCCTACCTCCATTTCGGGCACATTTAGGGCAGCACTCTCCTATTGGCAGATAAGGAGTTTGTCCGCTTCCACAGCTGAGGGGAGGACAGGCAGGAGGGACACAGGTCACTTTCCCAGAAGCACAAGTACATACTGAGCACTTGGACTCGCTCCACTGGCTTTCATGCTACACAAGAAGACGGCGAGACAGAGAGAGAGGTTATGAGGTTGTGGGAGAGTCGGTGTTTGCTTTTGCTACATGCTGGTTTTGTCAGTGACTTTGACAATCAATAGTTTCAAGGCATCCTGTGGATCAATTCTTTACTTTTCTAAAGTGTTCTATGCTATTGTAGAATCTGTTCGAACATGGGGCAAGTTAATTAGCTACGGTATTATGTCTCTGTGCCAACACAGCCAGCTTCCCTGAGTAAACCCCATTTGAGATAGAAGCGACACTGTCAGAATGTAGAGCACAACAGAAAGCAGCTTGTCAAAGGAGGACCTACAAGACGCTAGTTCTGTCAGGCAAGTGTGGGGCGCTAACAAGAAAGAAAATTGTGCATTGACTGACCACTTAGCGTTCTACAATAAGTGGCAGGATTTGCCACTTACCCCATAAACTGCTCCCTGATGCTGGCAATTGCCGGCTGACTGTGGGAAACACTCCGGACAGCATCCGTTTGCAGGAATTCTCAACCGCTCACCCTGAGAAACATCCAAACAGTCATATCGTCAATATGAGTAGAGGAGTTAAATGTCAGGACATGACTTATTGATAGATTTTGCAGCAGAATGCAGATGGGGAAAAAGGTTAAAAAAAGAAAATGAGACATAATTATGCATTTTTAATACAACACAACACAATACGATACCAAGCACAGTAAGTTGTGCTATTTTAATAAAGGGCACTGAGACAGTAGCCCTAAAGCATTTACTGTTGACTTTCTGAAGTTATACTTGATGTGGGGTTGAAGGTTAAGGTGTCGGACTGCTGAATGGAAGATCAGGGTTCGATTCCCAACACCATTAAGTTGCCACCGCTGGGCCCCTGAGTGAGGCCCTTAACCCCGAATTTCTCAATTGTATAAAAGAGATAAATGTTAGTCGCTCTGGATAAGTATGTCTGCCAAATGCCGTGAATGTAATTGTAAATAAACGATCGCGAGACAAAGCAAAGAACAAAAACTGAATCTAAATCAGTTGCTCTTTTTTAATCAAATGTAAAAGCTACATTTGGGGAAGTGGTAGCAAAGTGGTTAAGATGTTGGCCTACTAAATTAAAGACGGGGGTTTGATTCCCAGCACTGCCAAGCTACCACTGTTGGGCCCTTAACCTTCAATTGTTTAGTTGTTTAACAGTAAATAATGTGTAGGCTTAGGGTTAGTGTAAATGTAAATGCAATAACCTAGAAGCATTTCTCTGTTAAAGAACTACAGTCAGCAGTATGACGGAACTGGACATCAATTTGTTTATCTCACAGGCTCGTCTACCCATCCATCCATCCATCCATCCATCCATCCATCCAGTCAACTATCCATCAACATCCTCACTATGTTCCATCAATCAATTGACTCCATCCATTACACACTTCACTTTTATAATTGATTTAGACAGAAATACCACCCTTACCTTTTGAAAGTCACACTGAGGGTTCTGGCACTGCGTAGCTTTGCACATGGCAACGTCGCCATAGCAGGTGCAATCTTGACAAGCGTCTGGTTTCCATGATGTATTGTTCTGTAATGAGTCAAAGAGAAAAAATAATAAACAGATGCCTTAGCGTAAACACTTAAACATGCTGCTGTTGCGTAAAATCGCAGCTTATAGAGCATATCCTCTTAACTGCCGTCCACCAATCTTCGACAGTTTTTTTTTTTATAATACAGAAGTGTTATATAATTAGCATAAAGTTTTACTGTATTGTCTACTCAGAAACACCACTGTTAATAGGGCTGCATGAATTTGAAGAAAAATGCGATCTACAATAAGCATACTAAATAATGCGGGATTTGATATGCGATCTGATATTATAATAAATGATATACATATGTTTCTTCAAAGACATTCACCCATGTTGGAAGATATTTCTGCTGAGCACAGCTGATACAAACCGTGCTTGGTTTTGTGGTGACTGTAAAGATGTGTTGTGTTTCCTATTTTTGTTGCCACTTGAGATTAGCATGTTTAAATAGAACCTCAGTCTGCATGTTTTCATCTCTTTCGCGCTTCTTCGTTTTGCCACCAAATCGTCGGCAGCAGCTGCAGGTTTCTCTGCCTCGGGCTCATCAAGATTAGCTCGCTATGAAAGCTTTGCGGCTTGTTGACTGTCTAAAACTTTGATCATACATTATTATTTGAAGTATTAAATCACGCATTTATCGTGAACTATGGAGATATGCATATTGCGATGCATATTGCTGTCATGTAAGAAGAATAAAACACTTTTGTATGCCTTTAGGATGGTAATATTTACACCTGCATGCAGTTAAAGGAGTTTAAGGGGTATAAATCCATGGGATATGGTATTGTAATAGTAGAAAAAAAACCTATCCTTTATTTTTTAATCTGTATGTTTGCATCCGCTGAAAACAATGTGAGATATTATTCCTTTAGGAGCTCTGACAATGTCATGATTTTATCACATTATATCAGACATCAGATATGTAAAATATGCCCAGTGTCAAATGTATTTTTTATTTTTTTTAGAAATAAAAGCTAAGATTTTTAGATTCTTAGGTTTTTAGATTAGGGATCCTTTGATCAGGACTTGCTGATACCAGCTGATACTTGCAGCTGATACCAAGTACCTTCTTGTTCTTGTCACAGTGATCAGTCCATACCGATCACCATCATGCTTCAGGCTTTACATAACTGCTTGCTGCCTTATATATGACGGTGACGATTAACCGGGGTTAAGCTGCAACCAGGGTTACCCACCATCAGTTTTTCATCAAATATTTGTTTAAAGTAAGTTAAAAAATGTTTAATATAATAAATCTCTCACGTGATGAATGAAATTTGATTTGACTACTCTGATGTGATGTGATGAGACATGGCATGGTGCATTGTGCAGTTTTTAATTGTATATATATATATGTGTGTGTGTGTGTGTTTATTTGACATTCAAGCTCTTATTGCTACAATCTATTAACATTATTAATAGATTAAATTGAGGTAAATTACTTCATATTATATGTAAATTATATGTGTGTATTATATATACTGTATGTGTGTGTATATTCCCTATCCTTTGCTGAAATCTTGGCTATACATCACTTCTTTTACCATCACTCTTCAAACCTTTGATATTTCCAAGGCTTTTATATAATCAGCAATCACTGAAGGCATTGCCGCGCGGTTTAATGTTTTCGTCCCTGTTGGATCCATTGCCTCGGACACTTGCCATGCTTGTTTCCTGACATTGATTTTCTGTCGCTTGGCAGCTTACATGAAGAAGAGATATGCATATTGAATAAATATTTAATACCTTGTTTCTGTTATGACAGATTCAGCACTTAGCTACACACTCTGTAACTAAAAACCTAATGGAGTTGTGTATGTTTGGGACACAGCCGACGGTGTAATGTGTGTGTGTGATATATTTCGAAAAAAAAGATCTTAAGGTGAATAAAATTCTAAATTAGCATTAATACTACTACAATTACTAATATTCACTTCCATTATACTGATTAATATAGGAATTAATTTCTTTACTGAATTTTAATGTATTGAAACATGTTTAAACTCTGTGTCTAACATTTCCAAGCGATCCTAATTCCTAGCCTAAGCAACTACCTATTAAAAATGAGTTCATATGTTTTATATACAATCTGCAGTCTACCTAACTGTTCCACAAGCTTCCTCTCATATCCAGTATTAATGCTTAGTCAGACATTTAAGAAGAGCTAAAAAAAAAAAAAAAAAAAAAAAGCTCTAAACATAACCGCTCATGTTGCCCGTCTACATTTAGACGACATCTTTGACCTTACTTTGGCGCCAGAGCTCGAGTGACAAAATTAGTCTCACTGTCAGGAAAAAGAAAACGCGCTAACATTTGTCACAAGCATGCTAGATACTTTCAACACTCTATATCAGTGAATAAATTAACAGTGTTTCAACAGGATTCTGTGTCGAAATCAGCGCCAAACAAATTTCATCAGGATCAAACCACTTTTTGGCAAGCTACTGATGCGATAATTAAAGCTAATTAGTGCCTTTTTTTTCTGCCAGATGCTAACTTATTCAGATTTCCCCAATCATGAATCCTCTTGTCAACCTGATACACAGCAGCGATGCGACAGTTTGATAAGCTATAAAGTAAAACTAACAAGAAACTGTCCTTTTACTTTATTCCCTTCTTATTAGGGGCAATAGTGACTCCTATAGTCAAGGCTTCGGGTTGGGGCACTGTAAGCCCCAGCACTGCCAAGGTGCCTACAGCATCCTCTGCTCTAGAGGCACTGCATCACATCTATGATCCTGCGCTCTAATGACCTAAGATGGGATATGCAAAGAAACTAGGGATGCACCCGATGCCATTTTTCAAGACAAAGTACAAGTACCGATATTTTTTCCCAGGTATTCGCCAATACTAGTACCTGTACTTTTTTCGGTTGTGGGCTAATTTGTATGTCTCTCAGGTTACCTCATGCCATTTTTTCTCGTCGGACCCGATACCGATATAAGTACCGATATCGATATCTGTATCAGTGCATCCCTAAAAAAAACGAATTTCTTTGTGCTATAATGTATGAGTGACAAATGTGAAAGTTTCTATTCTATATGTACTGTAGCTATTTAATTAATTGTAGTGGATGAAAAACATTTCTGAACATTTCTGTGGAAGTAAATAAGAAAATTGTTTTTCTATGGGATTTAAGGTCTGCAAAATGTACTCACTAGAAGAAATTTAAGGCTTTTCCATAGCAGTACATTAAAACACATCACGGGCGAAGCCAGTCTTTACTTACTTACATATACAGCCTTGATGAATCCCAATTGTTTGCTTCATCTGCTTTCTGTCGAACTGAAATGTTTGGGTTATGAGAGGAAAGCCGTGGGCATCGTCTATTCTGTAGTATATATTCAGACCACGTTCCTTTTTTGGATGCAGGGAGCACCTTTGATAAATCAATTTTAAGACAGATTGTGACATCTTCCTTTGGGATATTAAAGTGAAAACCCAAATTGGTATCATTACTATTGCATTTTTTTATTTCGCAATCTTTATAACTGAGAATCGTTATCTATCTTATCGGTAATCTCTGAAACTGACAGAAAATTTTATATTAATTGTGTTCCATTTCAGATCAATAATATTAAACTTCAACAAGAAGAAGTACTATCAGCTAAGGGTATCGTATGTCAGGCACGAATCAGATAAATATATACATGAGGGTGGGTAGCTCAGAATGACTCATCCTCATGGGATTGAACTGAATTTGCAAAACAAAACCACAAAAAAACACATAAATACCTCCCACCAGGTCTTAGTCACTAGCTAGTTATCATGTAATGTCCAGTTTAACCACTTCACAAGTGGGTAAAAGTTTTACATCAAGGATAAAACTTCGATCATTCTCATTTATTAGCTTTCAGCTAAAGATCCAATAATTGTTAGACCTAGCCCACCGATTCTGACAGCGCAATTAACACCAAATTAACAAGAAGAGAATTATAGAGTGGGCGATCTTACTGCAATCACAAAGAGACATGGACATATAGAAGACAACCAAAACATCTTATCTGTATATGTTAGCATGCATTGGTACCAGAGCGTCACTTGTGTGTAGAGCTGATGCATCTACAGCATGTAAACATCTTAAAGTTCCCAAAGGATTGTTGAAGAATGTTTAATATGTATATATGCAAAAATCTCCTAAAGTTCAGAGAAAATAAACATGGCTTAGATAAAAGACTCAGGACACTAAAAATACAAACAATTCAATTCAGCAAAAAACAAGAATATTTCTACGGTCATGTTGAAGAATTTGACAATTTTTTAAAAATATGCTGAAGGGCTGTTGTCTTACAGCAAGAAGGTCCCGGGTTCGATTCCCAGACAGGTGTCTTTCTGTGTGGAGTTTGCATGTTCTCCCCGTGATTGTGTGGGTTTACTCTGGGTTATCCAGTTTTCTCCCACAAAAACATGTATGTAAGGTTAGGTGGTGATTCTAAACTGCTAGAAAAAGTAAGTCTGTGTGTGTGGCCTTGTGATGGACCGCCGACCTGTACCTGCCTTCGCCCTTTCAGAGACATCTGGGATAGACTTCAGCAGATCCCAGTGACCTCGAATCAGGTAATAAGCAGGTATAGAAGATGAATGAATGAATAAAAGATAATATGCTGAAATTGGACAAAGATTGTCACTATAAAACTAATGTTTATGTGGAAAAATAAAAAAGAGTTGAAACTAATGCATTAGATGTGTTACTGTAAACATGTGCAGGGGTTTCATAGTTTTGGGAAGTGGTAGCGCAGAGGTTAAGGTGTTGGACTGCTAATTGGAAGATCGGGTTCGAATCCCAGCACCACCAAGTTGCCACTGCTGGGCCCCTGATCAAGGCCCTTAACCCCTAATTTCTCAGTTATATATATAAAATAAATGGAAGTCACTCTGGATAAGGGTGTCTGCCAGATACCGTAAATGGAAATGGAGATGTAAAAAGAAAGAAAGTCCGGTTGTGAGATTATCCATACTTTAAAAGGCATTTCAAAATCAAAATTTACATCTGAGTATTAAATTGTAAACCCATAACCGGAACTCCTGACGAGAAACTGTGCCAAGAATTGCTTTACACGTACATTAGAGCGCACGATAACACAATGAAACACTGAACCTGTAAAAAAAAAAGGGGCACAAACCAATTAATATACAATGATGCTTAGAAGGTACAAGAATCTGTGACTGTACACAGCAAGTCGAGGGTAGAGGAAGACAGCTGGGGATGACAGAATTGGGGCAGACATGACATCATCACATCCAAGCGCTTTCATCTGATCACAAGTGTGGCCTTTAGTTCGCAACAAATGAGCAGAACAAATTTTTATTATAACATTTTTAACAGTTTTTCCTAAAGATGTCAGTATACTGATGTATGACCTAAATATATATGTCTGCCACTGTGTTTTTATTACAGCGTGCAATTACAAATACTAGTACAGTATTCTAACTGGTGTCTTCATAATATACATCTCCACAATGCCAGTCTAGCAAGTGTTTGGCAAAAGAAGCTTCAGGAAACTAATGAACAGTTAATTAATTATGCATCTAGAATCTTTATTAAAGGTATACTTTTTGCACAGATCATAAAAATGTTCCCACATATCAGATAGTGGTGGCTCAGTGGTTAAGGTATTGGACTGCTAATTGGAAGATCGATTCCCAGTACTACCAAGTTTGCCACTGCGGGGTACTTAAACAAAGCCCTTAAGCCCCAATTGCCTCAGCTGTATAACAGAGATAAATGTAAGTTCCTCTGGATAAGGACGTCTGCCAAATGCTGTAAATGTAAATATCCTGATAAAAGCTGTGTACTACAACATACATAAGATAAAAGTCCAATCCAATCCAAATTTGCTATCTTTCTAAAACGTTGCTTGGTCCCTAACAACTTTTTATTCTAAAGGAAAGTTTATGGCGTGTAACATATCATTTTACCTACTTACAAAGAGTCTTCTGTATGGTGCGTCTCAGCGCTATACACAAACTGATAGCTTTGTTTACGCTAAAAATTCCCTCTGCAAACTGCTGAAAACCTCAACTTAAAGCTTGAGCTGCTTGGAAAGCTACTAATTAAAAGCTATGAAAGGTTTCCGTTTGATTGCTGTGCATGTACGTGTTAATGGCTGATTACAGGCGTGAAACAGAAAAGGCTACGTTCACAAGGAAATTTGTCATGTGCCAGAAAAGGCACTCTGTGAAATGTACAGTATGTATTTTGTAAAAAGTACGGAGCTACATGATGGGCTGCTTTATATTCTACAGCACTGAATGGGAACTGACAACGGCAATTAGTCTTTCCTGTGTTTTCAACAACAAAAGGTTCTTAAGTTTGTCAGTTCACGAGAACCTTTTAGTGGGTTATAGCCAGGGTGTTGGTGAGGTTTTAAATTAGTTCCAGTCCTTAAAATCACATCCCAATATCGTCAAAAAAAGTAGTTTTTAAGATTTTTTTTATAATTAGTGGCCTATTTGAATAAATGAATAGATAATAGACGAATATATGGGTGAATTAAATAAAAAAAAAAACATTTACATCATTTGGCAGACGCCCTTACCCAGAGCGACAATTAGGGTTAAGGCTCTTGCTCAGGGTCCCAACAGGGGTGGCTTGGTGGTGCTGGGAATCAAACCCCAGTCTCCCAGGTAAAAGGCTAACGCCTTAACCACTGAGCTACCACTGCTTAACCTCTAAGCTACCACTTCTCCTTATTAGACCTAATAAAAAAAAACAAGTGGGTTATAAACAATATATGCTTACAACTATTTTTTTTCTTGCTCATAAATCTTGATGGCTTTCTGAGATAAATCTACACCAGCCAATCATATTTTACAATTACATAAGACCTCTAGATTCTAAAGAATTAAAAATCTTGCATTGCAGAATGAAAAACCTTTTAATACAACAGAAAAGGTTCTCTTTTATTGTGCTGTTAGATGCTGATGAAAATGATGACTTGCCACTTTAGAGACATTTGCATTACGTTGACATGCAATATCATAGTTTTCTTGTAACTGCTGTCAGTCAGTACAGAATTTCACAGAGCTTTTGTTGTGTTTATTGTAGCCGAAAATGCTTGATTGCTTTGCTGCAGATTTTTTAACAGCAACTACTTATTTGGAAAAATGATAAGCACGAGAGAACACGTGAATATTTTCTTTGGGAGCTGTACACCTTTTTGACCCACACGACTCAAAAAAGGTTTGTTTAACATCACATGACTTTGTCCTGGTCTAAACACTCTAAAAAATTGTTGGGTTATTTAGTGTACCCAGTCTGGGTTAAACATTGGGTTATTATGTTGGGTCACAACTGTCACTTGTGCGTTAATGTCGCACAATTTACGTGTATACGTGCTATTTTTTTTTTCTTTTTTTACAAAACGACTATTAATATCGCTGCATTTTCACCACAAATGTGTTTCTTTTGAACTTTACCTCTATTGACTGCTTTTTGTCTGTTTTATATCTGTGACTACCGCTCATTTTATAGCCATGACAAAATATTCACCATTTTATTTATAAAGTGGTTAATATAAACATTGTACCATTGTAGCGCGATAGCATCTAAAGCAAAAAAAAAAAACCTAAATACATAAAAAATATTTAACAAATGAGTTATTTTATAACCAAATTTATTGGGTAAAACTTACTACCCAAAGAAATGGGTTGGAATAACCTGGGTAGATGCTATATCAACCCACCAATGGGTTTATCTGTTGCAGATGGTAACCCAACTGTTTTAGGTGTGTACCGATGGTAATCTGGGAAATTGTAAGCACCTCCAAATATGTTGGCCGTTTCTGTAGTCACAAAATCATCAAATCCTGGCAGAACTGATGGATCACTCCTGAGTATTAGCTCTTTTTGCTACCAATTTCTTGCTTTTAGTCAACTGTCTGGGGGCACCTAAATTACTCTCTACCAACTCTGTATTTAGATTGTATTCTTCTTCATTGTAAGCTGCTAAAGATAAACAATATGCTAAATAACCGAATGCAAAAGTAAATGCAAGCTGTTTCCTTGTTGAGAGTACTAATTGACCAGAAATAAAGACTAATGTGCCTTGCTCAACAGAGGAGTAAGCATTTTTCTTCCTAGCCAAACATTCGACATTGAACAGCTGAAATGGATGCAACAGAAAAATTCACGATAGCCTGATTTCAATACTACATTCGTAAAGCCCTCCAAAAATGCTGGCAGATTGAGCTCACAGCAGCATTTCTCAGTGCTGTATTTCTGTCTGAGACTTGGCATTAACTGGGGAGATTCCCTTGTAAATACTTTGGAAGACCACTAGACCACTAAACTAATTTAAGACTAACTGTCAAAGATAGACGTAGGCATTTATAATATGCCTTTGAATATCAGACATTGCTATGCTCACACCAACACAGCCACCTACAGCCACCTAGGGTTCCGTACCATGTTGATCAAGACACTGGAGAAGTATAGAGCAAGATGGAAAATTAGAATTAACAGTATTTAATCAAAAAGTATAACCATTTAAAAAAAAATATTTAACATATATTGTATATAGCATACACCAAACAAATACGAACAGATATCTTAATGTTTCAAGACACCTCTTTGTACAGTCTATCCATCTGAAGTGTGTATTAGAACCCTAACTCATTTAAAAACCATTTCAATGAAAAATGTTGATAAATGTTATCTATTCAAGCATAGCTGTAGATGCTTGACGAATCAGTCTACCAACCCGAGAGCCATGATGTCGAAATGTCAGAATGAAGCTTGACTTTGAAAATGTGCTTTCAGTTCGAAAACTCATACAGTAAAACTTAATAAAAAATCAGAAAGAATGAATCCTCTAACTTTTTTTTCACTGGACATCCAGTTTGCTACGCTGTTGATTTTCTATAAAAACTTTTAGCCACTAGATTTATGTAGGAAGAGGAAAGAAATGATAAATTATTAAGAACATTTTGTAAGTGCAGGTGCTGCAAAGTTCTTCATGTAGGCACAGCCAGATGACTCTCAGACTTACAATGTAAATATGAATGCTTGGACGTTAACACAGGCTCAACCCTTCAGCTTATGTTCACAATGAGTGTTTCACAAGGAAGGTTCGGCAATCTCTAACTTTCACTCGCTGTTTAAGTCTACAGATGATTAAATAAGCCAGTATAATTATCCTAAGAAACAATGTGATTATTCCCTTCAAAAATCTCTGCATAGTTTACATACCTAACATATTACATTACAGACTATACCGTACCGAAATCCAATTACTACAGCAAATATGGAGTAAATCCACATTCGCTACTAAATTATGGATAATGCATAATATCAGACCGGCCTAAAAGAATAGAAATCAAAAAGCAGGGCTTGCTAAATATACATATCCCTGGTAGCTCTTCAGGAAAGTACTCTTTAGTTTTGGTAGCCCGAAAAAAGACAATATTTTCATGTAGATTATTATTACGGAGACGAAACATCAATCAAAAAAGCCCCCAATCATATAAAATAACCAATTTACAATTATCAATACGAAGATTTGGCTCTAACTAAACATCCTATTTCAGATGTCAGAGATTTGTGCAATTCTGTCCACTACGCATGTATCTCTATCGCATGTTCAAGCTTGGTTTGCAAAATGTTATCTATCTGACTGGACTTTTGAGGAGGAATTGTTGCGCAACTGATCGGGTCAATCACTGACAAACGTGTAAAAATCAATACTGCGTCTCTATATACAGTTTGTTTGATCGCAAATCCAAAAAAACGGAGCGCGCATTCGAACGTAATTTTAATACCCAAAATACTGGTAGAGGCTCCCCGATGCCCTGAAATTACTGACAACATTATCCAACTATATTTGTCAGAGAATGCAAATACATTGAAATATATTCATACACAATATTTATGTAGCTGATTAGTCCCTCCTGAAAATGGAATTAAAATCTTCAACTGAAGATTTTCATCAATAGCCACCTCAAAATGTGGAGCTGAAGTAGTAGCGACGTGGGAAGTGGTGGCTTAGTGGTTAAGGTGTTGTATTGATAACAGAAAGACTGGGGTTTGATTCCCAGCACCACCAAGCCACCACTGTGGGCCCCTAAGCAAAGCCCTCAACCCCCTAATTGCTCAGTTATATGTAAGTAATATATCTGGGTTTCTTTTTATATTTCTTTTACTTTTTTGGAAAAGATGGAGGAATTGTTGTGCAACAGACTGAGAGGATCAGTGAAGGATATTATGTAAAATCTGCACTGCCGCTTTCATTACTCAGGTTTGTTTAATCGCAAATCGAAAATGACAGTAAAAACAAAGCGCGCATTCAAACCCAATTTGACTACCCGAAATAGTGTTAGTACCCCCCCTCTGATGCCCTAAAATTACAGACAACATCTTTTACCCAACTATATTTGTAAAATTATTCAAAAGCATTAAAATATAATCATACACTAGATTTATGTAGCTGATTAGTCTCCCTAAAAAGGAATTAAACTCTCAGATCACTGAAACACAATAGAATTTTCAACAAAAGCCACCTCATATCCTGGAGCTGAAGAAGTAGGTCTGGATTTTAAAGATTTTCCTTCCTTCGCTTTCATCAATAGTACAAAAGGTGCCATTAACTAAATTTCAGCAAAAGTCCTAAATTTCTGTCTGTCTATCATGATTTTAAACTTTACCAGGCAATGATCTTCTCCTCAAATCGAAGAAAAGTAATTTGATTCCAATCGTTTAATTAACATGCAGGATTAACGCTGTATAAACACTAACTGATTTATCGGTTTTAGGTTATTAAAAAGCCTTAAATTTTTGTCAAAGCGAATGTCTGTTTGTAGTTTGACATTTACACGTGTGGCATGCAATTACTGAACAGAATGCAAACCCTTGTAAATCAGGTCTCAGATTCTGTTTCACTTGTGTGGGAATAAATGAGCTTTGCTGACTCTTAAATGTTTAAACGCATGGGTTACGACTGATATGGAAGTACTTTGTCTATAAAAACTGTTACCTGTGTCATGTCTGCCTCTTCAATCTCTTTCCCACTGGCTGTGGAATGTGGAAATACCAATAAATCAATTTAAAACTCAGCTGCCATCTGTTGAAATCTCAAGCTGGAAACTATACTTTTGCACAAAGCACTGAAAAGGCTTGATGTCTGATTTCTTTCTAAAAGACAAATTAGCCCTTTGTGATGATGTTAAATAGTTTCTATTAAAAAGACAATCTAACAACACGTCCTATTAAACTGATCATCCTAACCTACCCTCATCATACAGAACTGCCCTTTTGAGGTTTAAGAAATGAATCTTTGTGGTTGTATCAGCTGTCATTTGTATATTAACAAGATGCCAGGCGAGTTGTTTCGCAGAAAGCAGCTGGCTGACTAATATGTAGCATAAAATCCATGAATAGTAATGCAATGGCAGACAAAGCCAGACAGAGTGAATGCAATCCAACTGGCTCTAAATAGTGCTGTGATTTCACCAAATTACAACACATTATGGGTTACTACAGGTACACTGTGCTGCTCAGGCCTGATTACTCCATTACACCATTGAGGAGATGAAATAGGGGAGAGCGGTGGTGGCTTATGAGCGGATGATATAAAGTTTACTAGGCTTCTGCTACGCTATACTGTCCTTCAGCTGAACAATATACTGGAACAATATACTAACGTATAGTAAATTTTATGAAACAAAATATGGACGAGTAAAATGTTTTCAGTACAAATTTGCTAAATTATACTAAGCATATTATAAACATTATTTTGATTCTGATAGAATGTACTAAAACTGTGATGTCCATAAATTTGTAAAACTGTATATATATATATATATATATATATATATATATATATATATATATATATATATATATATATATATAAATATAAATTAAAACGCAGGTACTTTATACTTTATACAAGTGACCTGTAGAGCTTTTATGGTTTTCACATGATGGGTGTTAAAAGTTTCTATAATGACAATTTCCAAGCATTTGTACTGTATTTTGTAGAGTTATTTAGTTTTTGACAGGAATCTCCAGTGTCAGTCAGTGTCATTGGTGAAAAGAGTACTAAAAATTTAAGAGTACTAAAAATAATATGGCTCAGATAAGAGTAAATGAGTATTTCGGTACTTCTGTGTGCACAATGGGATTTTAACCATTCAGGTGTAAGAAGTTGATATGATTCCTGCTGAATTGATTTCGTCTTTTGCGTGAACAACAAATCATAAATATATACAAAATTGTTAAACTAATCTTAAAACACAGTCAGTTTTGTCTAAAGTGAATAGAACCATTTTTACAAAAAAATGCACTCATTTGTTCTTATTTCATTACTATAAAAAAGAGATTTTGATGTGGTGTTTTTAGTAAAATTATGCGCTAAATTTCTTTATGAAAGTGTTCCACTGGTTGCTAATTCTTGTTTATGGTATTCAGCTTTATAGAATAAATATGTTTAAGGGTTTTTTTGCCTTTAAAACTTTAATAAGAATCGATAATAATAATTATAATAATTAATTAAGAGAAATAGAATTGCTATAACTCAAATGATACCCAGCTCTATTTAAGTGTCAAATAGTTAAAAGAAACTGAACTACTAAATGTTATAAACAACCAAAAGTTATTTAAAAAACAATACTAAGTTACAGGTTCAATTTAGTTCTTAAATAATGCAAATATAAATATTACATTCATATTGTTGGTAACAAATTGCCATAACAATCATATCTACTATCATTTTATTGGAATCTGGGGTTGTGTTTGGTTTGGAATTAAAAACTAATTTATCATTAAATTGATGATCGTTTCACCTATTTACAAAAAAGGCAAACTCGTAAATAATCTAAATTGCCTACAACTATATTTAGAGTCATTAAATACGAATACATTTATTTATATCCTCCAACAAAGATCATGTTTTATATCAGCGACCGAGTTTTAAATATTTTTTCCAGCACGTATAACTGGTTAAAGCATGTGATACACTGTATTTAATTCAGCTTTATCCATATTTAGCAAAGCTGCTAATACTCCTGATGCTGCACGAGGTAAAGATTATTTGTGTCCTGGCTTACAGTCATACAGCTGCCACTGGAGCCATGCTTAAAATGTGTTGTCTATTTTAACTTAGTTGTAACTGTATATTACAGGGAAATTATTCTCTAAGTTGAGATATTTAATGATGTCCAACACAGGGACAGATATGACACACTAAAGAGTACAAATATTTGCATGCCCTTGAGACAAAATAAAAAATGAAAGTAATGTCTAAAGAAAATGTCTCTAAAAGAAAGTGTGTTACATTTTGCTATTCCTATAATATCATTATAAGTAGTGGTGCGATACGCAATATCATGCAATATGATACAATAAATAATGCAATATTTGATATACGCTATAAATATATATATATATATATATATATATATACGCTGTAAAGATTTGTCATTTTTACACTTTACTTTTCCGCTCTAGATTTACATGTTTTACACAGAATTTTAGTCTGGAAGTGTTCATCTCATTTAAAACCCAAATACTGCCATATTTTTGAGGTCCCTTTCTCATTTTGGCACTAAATCTTTGGCAGCAGCTGCCGGTGCCCCGGGATTATTGATTACTCGCTATAAAAGCTTTTTTGTCGATTGTCTTGCATCAAAGTATGTGCATACAAATCCAAACTAACATCCGCGTGCCAGATATTATACTTTAGACCGCATCAACCTAAAACTTTGACCATACATTATTATTCGAAGTACGGTGCAACCTTGAGTTATGAGTGTCACAACTAACAAGATTTTTAAGACACTCGACCAATTTTTTGCTTTGATTTGCGAGCTAAAACTCGGGTTACGAACCATCTTCAGACACCCAACCGCTAATTAACGTAGCGAACACCACAGTGAACGCCGTTAACATCAGCCCAGCATCCTGTGTCTCACTTGATAGCTAGTCAGACATGCGCGTTAGCGAGTGCGTTAGCAAGCGGATCTCCAGTGTAAATGCTGTACATTGTACTTAATGAAACCAGTTTATTGCGGTACATTCTATTGTATTGTTTTTTATACAATATTTATTATTTATAAGTTTATTTTTCTTATTTAAAAACAAGAAAAATGAATTATTGGCCTTTTTTTCAATTAATTTTAATGGGGAAAACTGATTTGACATACAAGTAATTTGTTACTGAGCTATTTGTGTCCTCATGAAGATGACAGTATTTGAGTTAAACACCTCATGCTGTATTAAAACTCAACTAACGGGTGGTTCCCCTTTCTAATGTGTTACAGTATCTACTTACAAATTAGCATGTTAGTTTGAAGGACTGTTTTTAAAATCATTACTGGTCATTATAATAAGTATTTTAATACATTTATTTTAAATAGTTCATCCTAAATTGGCCTGCTTCCTGTTTGAAAACTAAGACAAAAACTTCTGTCTGTACTGTGTGTATTTGCGTCGTCTGACAGCGTCTCTCAGCTGCAACCTGTTTGTGGCTAAAATAATTAAAAATGCTTGATGCCCCCAAATGTGTAAAATGCCAACACATTGTCAGTATTTATAAAGGAGGATTGCAGAAATACAGAAAAAAGTCATTAAAGCTCATATTTTTAGAAACGCACAATTTAGTGCCATTCAGTGTATCACTGCAGGTAAAGTTCGCAACAAACCAGAAATAAAACCTTGAAAGAATTCTTTCTTGCTTCCTCAAGCGAGAAATAACAGCAATATGTCTTAATATCCACTGCAGGATACAGTGTATGTGCATGCTTACACACACACACACACACACACACCCCAAGAGTTGCATTTCTTTAGGTTTAGGAAATATAAGAAAAGAATTGTAAGAGTTTCTTTTAAATCTATACAGATTAACAGATTAAGATAAAGATTTTGAAAGCACTATTATGTGATTTAGGGATGTAGAATAATTTAGGGATCATGATGTCTCTGGACTTTCATCTTTGTATACCATCATTTTATAAAACAATCATCTACATTTTCTTAATATATAACATCCCATTCCAATCAAGCTCAACGAACACTGTGGGGACTTCTTATACACAGGATATTAAAATATCATAACACAAATCATTTCTTTTCTTGCTTTAGTAAGCATAACCTTTGGGATTCAAGCCCCACCACCACCAGCCTAAGTTGTTGATCTGAAGACCGAGAAGGCACAAACAATACCTTAAAGATGGTATAATTTACCACGCTTTATCATTTGGCAGTGGTGGCTCAACTGGTTAGGGCACTATGTTGCTGATCTGGAGACCAGGAAGACCTGGGTTCAAGCCCCATCACCACCAGCCAACCACTGTTGGGTCCTTGAGCAAGACTCTTAAGCCTTCCTGCTCCAGGGGTGCTGTATCATAGCTGACCTTGAGCTTTGACCCCCAACTTACTAAGATGGGATATGCAAAAAAAAGATTTTTCTTGCTTTAGTAAGCATAGCCTTTAGCTCTCTTTTCCTGGCAACAGCTATTTTTTATGTTGAACTTTCTATATAAAACTTTAGATAACAGTAACCTTAAGAAAGCAACATGACCAGAGGGGAGAGATTCAGAACAGACAAAAAATGAGGTAGCGTTACGGCCTAAAACTTAAAGAACACCTATCGACCTGTTTATCTTCCGGCTAGGCGTTCACATTGAGTCAAGTACTTAGCAAATCCTGTAAATGGGACATTAGCAAAGTTAAAATGTAAACATCAGAGAATTTGTGTGCCAACAGTTAATTAATTAATTATTAATAATAAAAATAATAATAATTAACACTTTAATAAAAACTCTGAAGCGGATAAAAACAGAAACACCGGTCGAAGGTCTTTTAATATTATCTCTCACTTCTTTTAATTAATTAAACTTTAAAGGAGACTTTATAGGGTTCTCCTTTTTAGCTCTCTAATAGTTTGATCTTTTTAAAGATTTGGTCTCCCATAAGGGGAGTGACACAGGTCCTCCCATCAGAGGCAGTGTTCAGTGGGAATGCATCCTCCCTAAGCTCAAATCCCTTGCTATTTAATTGCACAGTGTGTTTTAAGTGCATTGAGTCATGTTAATGCAGGCAAGACTCCTGACCTTCTGCTTTACCTCCCCCACAGCATTAAGTGCACACTAAACATTCTATGCAAACAAAGATGAAAGAAGAGAAAGAGAGTGAGAGAGCGAGAGAGAGAGAGAGAGAGAGAGAGACAGGAAAGGGAGGACATGTTCTGGACATTATCTGCACTTATGTGCTACCTCTCACTACCTGATTATATCGCCCTGAACTTTGAGTTCCCATTCCTCACAGCTCATCATGGGAAAGGCAAGTGTGTAGGTAGGGAGTTGCTTGGAGCAACGATGCTTGAAGCAACAAATCCGAAACAGAATTAAATTAAAAGCATTAGTAGGTGTTTTATAGTGCCATTTGTCATTTCATATTTATTGTGTGAAAATATTCACCCAGTAAATATAAAGGAAATTTGGTTAAGTTTAGATATAAATGTTAACATGTTTTCTTTTTCTGGGGTCCTAAAATGCATAACATGGTGAAACTTAGGACAGATGGACACCTTTATGACATTAGTTGATTATGAAATGAAAACTTACATTGTGTCTCATGCCAAGACTACGAAAAAGAACAACAGTTTTTTGTTTTATCATTAAGCCAATTTTTAAATCAGAAACATTTCATAGGCTAAAGATTTTCGACAGCTGTCCATTAGACGAATACCTGGTCTTTACACTGAAACTTAACACCTTTAATACCCTTTTAACACCTCTGGAATGAAACACAAAACCGACTGCACCTCAGGCTTTGTCTTTAACATCGTTGCCTGACCTCACTAATGCTCATAAAAAAAATGTTTAAAAAAGTACCCACAGCTAAAAAAAACCCTCCAGAAACAGGAAATCTGCAAATGGAATGTGTAAAAATCGCATGTGGATGCATTGGCCAAGTGTCGAAAAACCATGTAGTTTTTGGGCATGTAGTATAATTTGTCTTAGCCATTGGGCGTCATAACGTGCACATTATAACTGCATTACATCGGGGAAAAAAATGATATTGCAATACAGTGGTACCCTGATTTATAAGTGTCCCAACTAACGAGTTTGTCGAGATACGAGCCGTCTCTCGGCTGATTTTTTGCTTTAAGTTGCAAGCTAAAATTTGGATTACGAGCCACCTTTAGACACCCAACCGCTAGCTGGCGTCAAAGTGAACGCCGTAACATCAACCCAGCATCCAGTGTCTCACTTGATAGCTAGTCAGACATGTGCGTTCGCAAGCGGAGTCGTCTGATCTCCAAGGTAAATGCTGTACATTATACTTAATAAAACCAGTTCATTGCAGTACATCCTATTGTATTGTTTTTTTATACAGTATTAGTTATTTATAACTTTATTTTTCCTATTTAAAAACATATAACAAATAAAACTGCAGTGTTTTTTGGGGGACCCGAAACAGATTAATATAACAGAGTAATTTAGAGTTACGTCACGGAATGAGTTAAATTTGTAGGTCAAGGCACCACTGTATATTGTTTTTTTTTTGCGATGTATATTTTAATATGATCACCAGATGACCTAAATAGCTGTATCTGAGAAGAATTCATTACTTTAAAATGTTTTGGGGTGATTTTGTAATTAAGGGCATCTGTGTTAAATATAATACACAAATTATAAGCATAGATAAATATATCAAAACAAAGATGTAACTATAATAAAGTGTTTTATGCTTTTCTGAAGATTCAGAGACGGATATTAAATAATTAGATATAAAATCACATTGTAGAGTCCTTACCGTATAAATGAACTACAATTAATCTTTGGTAAAGCTATAAAAGAGAAGTGTTTCCTGCATCTGAATCCTTTAAACTAGCTTGAAATGTCTACTTGGTAACAGGCTGTAAAAGTGTCAATCTATTATTAAACTTTGCAACTAATCCACAAATCGCATGCGTTCTAAACGGTCACGCAGTCGACTCTAATCCTCACTTGACATTACACATCCTACAGTGTGAGTATTGTAGATGCAGACATTTTTGATTGTTGTTGCTGAAACGATATATATTTTGCAGCCCTGATGCACATGTACAAAAGCGAAGCAGTATATCTAAAAATCTATCTATCTGTAACACACACAAACACACACAAACACAGTCAATTTCAATAGCAAAAACAATCACAAATAAACTGTTAAAAAATAAAGGCACGATTTTACGTCTGAAAAAAAAAAGTGATTGTTTATTGTGAAGAAATATTAAATGAAGTAAAAAATGACCTGTGTTGTGATATACCTACGCACACAACCTGGAATGCCAACTAGTTATCCTACACCGCATCTAGTCTATTGAATTATATGTTTCTCAGTGAACTCTGTCTTTGCCCTAATGGTTCTTGCTACTTCAGAAAATATCTAAATACAGTTTTCTTAAAAGTTTTATAAATTATACATTCCAGCAACACTTCAATGGGCCAAACCATTAAAATTGACCCCCACCCCTGTGCACCGATATTGTTACTGCTCATTGCCTATTTATTCATTACAAAGAAAACAGGTTATAATTACAGAATTTGGCAGACGTCCTTATCCAGAGCAACTTACATTTATCTCATTTACACAACTGAGCAATTGGGGGTTAAGGGCCTTGCTTAGGGGCCCAGCAGTGGTGGCTTGGTGGAGCAGGGATCGAACCAATGATCTTTGGCTTGATAGCCCAACACTTTAATCATCACCACTTCCCTATAGGTAGTATGAATTAAAATAGATTTGCCTTAATGTTAAGATCAGTACTTTACATTTTTCAGGATCCAGTCTTGACTTTGTGTTGAGATCCAAGTTGTGACCTCGTTCCAGAGTTCATAGGTTCAGGAACCATTAGAGCAAAGCTTCATTTTATGAGTGCCAGCGAAGCGATCACCTGGCACAATGAAGTATCAGTTATTACTCGGCTCCCTGGACCCACATTGTAGTGCTCAGTGGCTTTACTCCTGAAAAGTTCAGGCCTCTTACTAAGCCCAGTCAGACAAAACAGTTGCCAGCTGAATCTTGGCATCACTTCACAGAGAAAGCAGCCAAAGCCGAGTTGCTAGGTGTTCATATTTTTTTTGACTCGGGTCTAACTTATTTACAGAGATGGTGTGTCTATGTTTGTAAGATAATATTAACCTGTCCAACTAGCAATGTGTATTAGCTGGTATAAATTCAGAAGGTGCAGATGGTGTGTTGGCTTAGCGTCATTGATCCGGCAGAACCAAACATGACTTGCTATCAGCTGATTGGGAAAAAAGCAACCCAACCCCTAACAGCTGATCGGGTTTAAGCACTTAACTGCTTAAACACGGCTCGTCTGCTTGCTCTGCTGCTTCGTCAGCACACGCTTTTACAGTCCACCTCTTCTCCATCTCCTCCTTTAATTTGCTACTTAAACAATGGCATTTTGTTGCATATTCTGTTCTGGGATGGATTTTGTGCTGCTCTTCTATTCTTAAAATGGGAATTTGGAACTAAGCCATACCACCAAGTGTAACCTTCTAACGTGGCAATTAAAGTCGACCTAAAGGTTGGCTATTTGTCATCTTTTTGACTTCTGACTGAAATATGTTTATATGAAATATAATGCCACAATTCAACTTAGTCTCGCTGATATTAACTTTTATACCAGTCTTAATACATTTTTCAGTTTCCTGAGAGCAACCCTGACTGCAATATTAATGTTTGCATAATGATATTAATAAGCTTGTTTCTATAGAAACCGCTTGTTTACAGGGACATCTTTAGCTGCCACTATACGTAATCTAAGATTAATAATAAACAGATTAAAAAAAAACCTGTATGAAGCTGTATAAACAATAATATGGTAAAGGTTTTCTAGACATTTATTTAACATTTCCATAATGAATCTGGAACCTCAAGGTTATTTTAAATTAATGTTCAGAGAAGATTTCTGATAAAGGAAATCTTGTTTATTGCTGTAAGCGTAAATAGTAACATAAACTAATTTGTCTCACAAAGGGTAAAAATAAAACTATTTTGAATAAAACTAGTTTTCCACTTCACATCTGAGCAATATTACATGACTCTAAGTTAATTCTTTCCTGTAAATAAATATTCAACTTCATTGTGCAAGGTACATGTAAGTATGTATTAGTAAGTTGGGGTCAGAGATGATACAGCGCCCCTGGAGCAGGAAGGGTTAAGGGTCTTGCTCAAGGACCCAACAGTGGTTGACTTGCCGGAGGTGGGGCTTGAACCCAGTTGTTTCTGGTTTTCAGATTAACAACTCAGCACCTTAACCATTTGAGCCACCACTGCCCCGTCATGCCACATCAAATGATGTATAATATATGATATATGATGTAAATGCCACATATATATTATTACTTATTTTCCAAACTACCCCAAGCTTACTACTACCCCAAGCTTGCTACTGCCCAAATTTCTGACATGAAATGCAGGTCAGAATTTGTTCAGAGTTTAGCATAAATCTATAAAAACATCTTACAACCATCTCTTTACCCAATTTTAGTTGGATAACTGACAGTACAGCCTACAGAACTGCATTCAATGACATATTTTAGATTTACACTGGTACTGCAGTCGGCATTAATGACACAAGCATTCAGTATCACGTTGAGGTTTTAGAAGAATGGAGATAGAAAGGGAGTTTTAGAACAAGGTCAACCTCCTTTGAGAAAACAACAATGGTCTCTTTCATGCCAGTCAAACCCGCAGAAAAGAATTTCACACACATTTTATCCCCAGTCATTCTTTGTTTTGGATTTAATAAGAGCTTCACAGCACTCGTCTCCTTTTTGACATAAGGCTCCATTCCGTCTTGGACAGTTTCCCTTAGTGACTAATCTGCAAATTTGTCTAATTTGGTGGACACACTTTAGTCATGGTCATTTAGAACAACAGATGGAGAAACATGTGAAGCTAATGGTGTGTGATTCTGTGAAAAATTCCAAAACAGATTTCTAAAAATCCCATTTAAAGGTCTGTTAAGAAATGATCATGTTTTTGATCTAGCTTAAATTGACTCTCAGAAATCTACTGCCAGCTGCTTAATTAACAATATGTCGTAAACGAAGTCTGCAAAAAATGAATCGTCTCAATCGCCCACTATTCATATTTTTTTTTTATCTTATTCTATTTTTACTTATACGTCATTTTCCAATGTTATCTTGGCCAAATGTAATTGTACAGTTTTATTACTAATTGAAACTTGGCACAAGAAATCTTTTCTTCTTTTCTTGGAATTCTGCCTCAAAACTTATTTTTAACTAATATAACTTTAAGAAACTTAAAAATTCTTATTTATAGAGATACTTTTTTTTATATGTCTAATATTTATAACATATATCAACATTTATGTTATAAATATTAGACATATCACATATATAACATATCACGTATATCAACATATATTTATAACATACATAACATTTATATTAATAACTGTATAAAATATTTACATTGGGAAGTTAATAAAGCATAAGTTTTTCCATGGACTGAACGATTATAAACCGCTTCGAATTGGAATGGAAATGTTTGCTGCTCCACCTCACCAACTACTTCGGATCTCAGTGACTTTAATCCTTTGGGACTTTTAGAGACCTTTGATTGTCTGGTATTTTTTTATGCCTGATAATCTCTGACGTTAATTAAAGCGTAGCTACACTAGTTCGAGTTGCATTGCATTGAGCTTTGAGTTGAGTTGCAAGGTTGCGTTAACTGAACCAAACACTCTTTACAACCTCGGTGAGCAGAAAAGCATTTCAAAATATACAACACATTAAATCTTGAGCACAGGACAAAGCAGGCTGCACTTTTGTATACAAGAAACAAGAATCTGTAATGCCAGTGGAATGATCACAAATAAACGATCACAAATAAAGCATCTCTGTGAGAAAAGGCGCAATATTCTAAATCTCTTTACAAGTTAGGCTTCCGGTCTCACAAAATGTGGCAATTCTAATTTGTTGTGTTGACACAAAACAATTAGGACAAGCTCTCCTGCTGGGTATAAACATGAACAGGTTCCTCCCACTCAGACCACCACCTTAAAGAGCACAAAGGAAAGAATAGTGAGATGACATTGTTAATGGATAAAAATAGCATCACTCCTTTGTCATCCTGAAAGGGTAAACGGGGGAGCTTTTCATCGAAGACACAGCCTGGAGTGTCCCTTAATCTGGCTTTGTTGCGGCATGTCTCTGGAACAGGGAGTGTAATGGCCATCTAGCCCCAACATACAGCTTGAATGTGACCAGGACTGATTATGGTATTTGGCACAATGGAGCCTAAATGGAGCCTAATTCATAACACTGAGCTTCCAAACTTCAAAGCTATCATTAGCTCGAGACAGCTAGTGTGCAGATAAAAACAGACAGCTAGTGTGCAGATAAAAACAGTCCAAATCACACGGAAACCACAAGGAAGCTCGGCTAAATTGTTTGCCATTCGATCATGAGCTTCAAAAATTAAAATAAATGAACATATGTATTCTCATCAAATTGTGATATAGACCTGCACATTGAACAGTACAACAGAGACACCAGACTCATTTAGAGAAACAATTCTGTGGGATCATCACACACTGAGTCAGTCAGCACTGTCAATCAGTAAATATGTGTTACTGCTCGCCTAAACAAGACTTGAGGCGTGAAAACTGCCTGGGGAGTGTGACAATATGCCCCCTGGTCTCTTCACAGCTGTTATCTTCAAACACAGCTGTGAGGAGACCTGGGGGCATTTTTTGGAAGTTTTCACACCCAAAACCAGACAGGTCATCGGCATAATATTAGCAATACTGTTTTTTTACACTTGCAAATACAACTGAACATAATTACAGTTGCAGCGAATGTCCCATCACACAGGTATTAAAACTCTGGTATGTATTTAAACTCAACCTTGTGGTAATTAATTGCTACTTAGTTCTAGTGTGAAAGTTTAAATGGCAAAGTTCAAGTTCTAGAGAGGAACACAACGGTATCGAGGCTCCTAATCTGACACTCTGGCTACGTTTACACTGCAAGGCTTAGTGCTCAATTCCGGTCAGTTTTTTTTTGTATAGCCGTTTACATTGATGTTTTAAATGAGCCCGATATAAGATTTCCATTGTGAACTGATCACGGTACTAAACTAAACTAAAAGAACAAATACTTTGTCTTTCACAGCGTCCTGACATATGGAAAAATAAACATGGAATACGCGTTAGCTGCTACTTCAGAATGAAGGTGTGTGTGTGAATCTGTAGCTGGAAACAGAAGTGGTGGGACCAGGACGTGAACACCGTCAGCAACAGCGATTATAGCGCAACTGTTTAACTGTTTGTACGCGGTTTGTACTGTTCACACTGTCACGAGCAACAGATCTGAGTCACATGTGGGCAAAAAAATCGGATTTGGGCAACATTTGCCTGCATTTTAAACATAGTTCTAGTCGCTAAAAAAGAACATCCTGGCTGCCCAAACAGCCGAGTCTGTAGCTGAATGTAAAGAAAAACAACCAAACAATTTTCCCCTCAGCATGCCTGGGAAATGACTACAGGGTCCGACCTAATGACAGATTAGTGCTAGCTTATGAAAAACCCAGGACAGTCTTCTGCCTTATTTTCTCTGGACTTTTTTTTACCTGTCAGCTCTTCCTCTGCAAATTACAGTTTTATTTCTATGCACAGGCTTTCCAGGTGTTTCGGCTTTGTAACAATCTGTTACATCTGTAACATACCGGAACCTGAAGTGGTTAATTGTAGCATTCCTTTAATGCTGAGGTGGATGACAGAGCAGGCAGCAAGCGGACGGTACAAAAGATAAGAACAGAGTGCTGCCAGGCACACACACCGCTGCCTGTGTGTGAATCATCAGCCATCGCCTGGCATCTGGCTGTTAGCCAGCACTCGACCTCAGGCTGCAGACAGACAGCCCCAAGAACAAGGGCATTATTTTGAACAGAGAGCCATCACGGAGGCACTGAGCCATGGACATTGTGTAGGTCTGACATAAAGCATTCCAGTCGGCCTGATATTGAGTTACACCGAGGAATAAAGATCCATCGGAGGGTTAATTTTGTTCAAGTCTCAAAGGCAAATCATATTCTGGTAGCAGGATTTTCTAAACAATGAATTATTCAGAATGAACTAAGCCTGATTAAAATCAAAGAGGAACATTCCCACTATTTAAATGAGTAAAGATTTTTGGTTGTTTATATTGCTGGGTTACAGCTGTAGTAACCAGTTCGCTAAGGTTCAGCAGAGACACATGAAAAATTTTATTATTATTATCACATAACCTTTTTAAAAAAGTGCCCGGTGGAAAGCTTGTCGGTGACATGCTAAAACAATTGCAGCCTGTACACGTGCGTTGCCTTTTTTCTTTATTATGTCTACATTTTTAAATTCTACTTTTTGTCTCTTTCAATAAAAACGTTTGTTTCTGTTGTGAGTCTTTAATGTTAACTAGGGCTGTGTAAAACTATAGCTACAGCTAACTACTGTGACAATTTTATTCAAAATAGTGTATCTAACCTTTACTATTAATACATATTTATAATACGTTTTAATCTGATTTACGTTAATATTTAATTAAAACCTTTTGTCAGACAACTTTCTTCTCCGCTAGCTGACACATACAGCCATTGTCTCGAAATGTGCTACAGCTACTACCCCCACTTATGTCTACTTACACATTTCGTTTACATTTACAGCATTTGGCAGACACCCTTATCCAACTTGAATTTATCTCTTTCATACAAGTGAGCTATTGGCGATTAAGGGCCTCAGGGACCCACCAGTGGCAACTTAGTGGTGTTGAGAATTGAACGCTGATCTTCCAATTAACAGTCCAACACCAAAACCACTGCACTACCACTTCACCATTAGAACTTTCTTGTTTAATCTATCAGTAATCTATTAATATTCCCAGTAGTTACCTTACAGTTAACCATAAGTGAAACGTTTTTATTCTAGACTACAGAGTTATTAGAAGTAGATTATATAATGTGACTAAAATCAGTATCATTTTATTCCAGTTCCAGACATCCAAAAGAATAGGGAAATCAGCCAGTACAGGTAATACAGCAGCTCTGGAGCGGAAGTTTGCTATCTAGGCCAGACCTGGGCTGTTGATATCAATGATGGATGTGTTGCTGCACCTCCTCTACTAGAGGGCAAAGTGTGATTGCTAGAAAAGGAGATCAGCTTTGCTGATTCAGTACTTTAAAAGCTTGGGGTAAGGCACAGGAACATCCGAAGCTACAAAAGGTGTACAGAAGATGTGTAGCAGGTGTAATTCTTTGCTATAATTATTATTATAAAGTCCATTGAACACGTCAACAAGCCTAAATTTGGAAGAATGTTTAATCTTAGCTCAAAAAATTCCTGCTGGAAGTTTAGCACTGTCTGTACCGACAAACAAAACTTTACTGTGAATTTCTTACTTATGAATTAACCATATAGAATAGTAACAAGTTGTGAAAAGGTGTAGATTTATGTGTACTAAAGTAGAACTTCCCATAATTTGTCTATGCCATATTAAAGGTTTCCTACAAAATTCTCTATTTTAACAGAGGGACACCAGAAAGACTGAGGACATACTGTAAAACAGACATATTGGTGAGGCGGGGAATTGGGGGAGAAGTGTAATAGTAGTTGTGTGTGTGTGTGTGTCTGGATAGTAAAAAGCAATCCAATTGACCGATTAGGAATTACTGAGGAACGCTTGGTGAACTGAAAGTCTACACAATATAGCAACAAATTTCTCAGTTGAAAATATAAAAAATTTATTTGAGGCTGATACAATTTTATTCGTTTTTAAAATTCAAATAGATGTCACGATCTACAAGCAAAGCCAGTTCCAGTGCACAAGTTTGTATCCCATTTTTGAAATCTAAATCCATGAGACCTGATTTTAAAAAGCATTCTTCAACACACAAACACGCACACACACACACATGCACACACACACACAAAAGCAATGTGGGAGGTTCAAGACTGGCAAGGGGTCACTCACCTCCGGAATCCTTGCTTAACCCTGCACTTCCATTGTGCTCTATTCACTCCCTAATGCCTAAAAGCATCTCCATTCCCACTCCTTCTTGAAAAGGATGGAAATTACACTTTAAAGTGCATTACAGTCAAACGGCACGGTTTCCAAATACTTAACAGAGATCCGATAGTGTCTTATGAAATATTCTATTAGAAATCAATGTTGATGTAAGAAACTTTGATTAATTCTGTTTCTTTTTTTGCACGCAGATGCTTTCACTCCCCATTAAGCTGAAGGGACGTCTATTCAGTGTTCCAAAGAGACCAATTCTCAGAAGTTGTTATAACTTGTGGTAGATCTTTAGCAATACCCTAAAACATATCGAATAAATTTACACCCAGTGTGTGGCAGTAAACAATTCACTACTGGAGGGAAATGGGCCTCTCTGAAGATTCCTAAAACATTACAGGTAAGTGCAAGCCGTTTAAACATGCTCAAGATTTATTTGCTTTAGCCTTTATATGCAAACTGATTCGAAGCAGTTGATTCTATTATACTTGTTTTCTAAATTAGGACTAAGAATTGCTCGGTTTGTTATGTTAAGATGACTATGGTGGCTTTTGGTCACACATTTAAGCCACAATTTAACTTCGTGTCAGTGGATCATTACCAAGGCATTATGGGAAGAGAGCAGACTAAAGACAAGCCAGTGTTCAAAATAAAATCACTGGAAACATGACTACAGGGCATGGAGACCAGACTAAAGAAGGATCACGTTGGACTTTGCTTTACTCATCGTTAAGTTATTAAAACACTGAGAAGAAACAGAATGTGTGAACAAAAAACACAGGCTTAGACAATCTTTCATTACAGTCACTAATACTCAGATAGACAACCTAAAAATCGTCCTACGGGTTTTGTTTTTCAATGTTTACATAAGACATGAAGTTATTTGTGCACCCATGAAACAGACAATGTTTTGTTTTGTCTTAATTTTAACTACAGCTCAACGTGATTGATGAAGAAAACCCCCAAAAGGGAATCTCCAAAAATCTACTTAAGCCATACAATAGGTTTGACCGGCAACAAGTACAATTTTAACGTGTTTAAGATCTAAACATATAAACACTAAAAAACGTAAACAAGCTTCTAAATGAATACCCCCCCCCCAAAAAAAAACCAGAAAAGGGTATTTGTTTGATTAAACACTTTGAGTGCCATTAAGCAACAGACATAAAACCTACGCATTTGGTGTTTTATTTCCGCTTGCTTCGGCTTCCTAAAATTGCATAAGATGTGAGATGAGGTTTGGAGCTGTAGGAAAGCTACAGAGGATTTAAAACACCATGAGAAAAAATGGATTAAAGCACATAGCCATATTTTTTAAAATGCTGCCTGAGGCATGGTCTGACGGTATTGTGTAACCTTGTCAAGGCTTAGCGATGTTGGGTCCAACTTTGTCCCACATGACTATTTCTTGGTGCTAAGGCAGGATTTTCTACTGCCCAGTATGAAAAAAAAAACTATACAAAGAAAAGACTTGACCTGACATGACTTGATGTGCTATTTCCAAAAAGTAATATATACACAGTGTGTATATGAATATAAATATTGTACGACTCCAATTGTTGGACAAACGTTGAGTAGGTTATTTAAATTTAAGAAAAAATTAAAACTAAAAGACTTTTAAATCACATAAGCCAATATTTTATTCCCAATAGAACATAGATAACATAATAAATATTTAAACAGAAATTTTTAAAAAACTTTTATCCACTAAATGAGCTTATTTTAAATTTGATGCCTGCTCCAGGTCTCAAAAAAGTTGCCACAGGGGCAACAATGGGGTGAAAAAGCAATACATTTTAAAAAGATTTCGCTGAGTGAACATTTAGCAACTAAATAAGTTGATTGACATCAGGTCTGTAACATGATTAGGTAGCGTCTCTCAGAGATAAAGATGGACAGAGGTCGCATTGTGAAAAAGTGCGTAAAAAGATTATGGAATACTTTAAAAACGACGTTCCCCAGCGTCAGACTGGCTTGTATATATGGGTTTACCTACAACGTGAATTTATCTATTCATGTATTGAAGTAAATAATATTTTATTTAATTTTATATTCATAAAGTTTTAAATGCAGGTTTGTTTCCTAAGAAAGCACAAACAGGATTTGAAATCTTTTCATTGCATAGACAGTATGTAAACATACTTGGCTAAATGCTGTGGCTTTAACACTGGGAATTGACTGCAAGACAAAAACCAGGGGGCCTCTGGGCAAACAGACCAGAAACAATCCACGGAAAGACGTCTGCTGGATATGTTTATTGGTCTATTAGCCAAACTTGCCTGCTTGTCTACGCTAAGCTACTGGGCTGGTAATTACATCAATTGACTCAGTTTTACTACAGTTACGTATGCACAAGTTTCTAGAAAATACAACAAAATAGGTCAAACATTTGTTAGTTCTCTTTACAGAAGGTAACCATTCAACAGGAACAACAGGATGGACAGTCGTCAGGTAAATCAGTGTGAAAGTCTCTCGGGCATTCAGTACATGGCCAGATTGGGATCAGGGCTAATAGATCAGCATGTTAGTAACAGGTGAACTGGATTAACTATGCAGTTATACTAGAGCTCAGTCAGACTATGAATATAGCAGACGCCTGCCTGTTGGTCATACAGTGGGAATGACTATTAACCCTTAGATACAGTTTCTAAATTAAAATGCAATTAATCATGTGGTTGCTTTTGAAGACGAATGTCACTTTGGTGGCATTTTTAGTATTCATTATATAGTATTTAGATTTAGTATTGCCACCACATTTTCACCTTTTTCAATTGAAGACAATATAATCTTTATCACCAATATCATTGCTTATAAATTGCTTATAATTGCCTGTCGGAAAACTTAAATTTAAACTTAAACACTTTTTTGACTTTTTAAATGTATTTCTTAGGCGATAAAGGGTTAAATTAGTGTTTTACAGACATACTTGAAATTAGATTGTGTCCGTCAAAGCCTATGCCTAGCCTGAGGTGACTGAACTGTAAACAGTTAATTCAGCTCTCACGAAGCCTGCGTAGAAAACTGAAAACACTGCCACAAATTACCACATGATCACCTATTAAACAATCTCATGTGTCATTTCCAAAAGTCTCTGTTTAGACAGATTTATTCACCAAGTGTCCTAGATTTTGATTTCTCCAAGGATGACTACGTGCAATGCCAAGAATTTGCGCCCGGAGGCACAAGTGTTATATTTGGTTGCCTTGTACTGTATTTTAGAGTACATAGTATTACAGAAAGGGAAAGTACTGCTTTACTAGAAGGTATTAATAGTCTTCTGTCTTAGTGGAATACCTCTACAATAGACTACTAGTCCCAGTAATTACATCTAGCTTTCTCTTTTCAGCACAGACGTCCCTTAAACATGTCTCCTTATTAACAGATTTGATTAGTCCTAATGCGCCAAGGACCTGGAAAAGAACTTGAAGGTGATCTTTGGTTTTGCCCAAGTGTCCTTATTCCCACTGATGTAAACTGGCTCCTTTTCCAGGTGTTTGGGCAGCCTTTCTCTTTGAACTGCAAAAGGGCCTCTTCCTGAATGAGTGTAAGCATGTCTACACCTGTCCACCTCCATCATCCTACCCCTGTGTGCCTCTTTCTTTCTCTGCAAAACCCTCCCTATTCTTAGGTCAGAGCGGTAGCACAGTACAGGCGCATACCACTGGTTCTAAAAGCATTCAGTTAACTGAAACCCAAAACAGAAGAGAATCTGTTGTTATGTATTTACCTTCCATCTAATTGCTAGTGTTTCAAAGCTTTGTAGTCTGGGATTAGTCATTACCCACTATTACAAGCTGGGGAAAAGTATGTACTACTTTTAAAAATCCATCTCAGAAAACAGCAGTTGTTACCAGAGTCGCAAACAGGTGGTCGTGAAATTGCAAGCAAGACCAGGCCAATTACAAACTTTGGGAACGAAGGCAACAACAGAACATACCTTCAGGTCTATTCTGCTCCGAAAGCCACAAATGAAATTCTTAACCATGTACCCAACATGGGAAAGCTTTCTAGGTTCTCAACACAACATCCCAAACATTGCCGTGGGGCTTTTCTTAAGGTTTTGTTCATATTTTTATGCCTAAAAAACTTTTATTGCAGTACCAGAGTTATTCTCAGATGATGTGCTGGAAATGTAAAGATATAATAATAACTTATTAAATAGCTTTAAGATCACGCCACAAACCTGGTCACTTTTACCGCAACTAAACATCAGAGCTTCTTCATTTTTACATGAAAAATGGAAACTCCTTGTTGTATGGGCGAAGTGGTAGCACAGTGGTTAAGATGCTGGACTGCTAATTAAACAATCGGGGTTCGATTCTCAGAACTACCAAGTTGCCACTGCTGGTCCACTGAGAAAAGCTCTTAAAGTTGCTCAGTTGTATAAAAGAGATAAATGCTCTGGATAAGGACATCTGCCAAATGTCTGACCTTAAGGTGCTTAATTGAACCCCTTAATTTTTTATCCACCCAAAAAAAGTACATTTGGATTTATGGTATGATCTTGACAATCATGTTGTTACCATTTTATGAGGCACATGAATTGTTTAATATCTCACTATAAATCAATCATTTTGATGTACGACTACAGGACATCCATGCTTCTTAAGGAGGATCAACAAGGCTGAAAGATGCACAGAGAGACACGTCTTATAATAAAGGGTTCTAGAACACATTTTGGAAGTGGGTTACCTGGGAACTTGTCTCCAACTGTCGGAACACAGGATCTGTTAAATACCTTTATGGTCTTATTACGCATCTTTTCACAGACCTGTAACTACAAGACATCAGAAGTGTTCTGTCCACAATGAGACGTCTCTCAATGAGTCAGGGATCCATTGCTCACACTGTAGAATCTAGCTTATTTCTTTGCCCCATCAACATTCATAAAGTCTGCTAGCATTTATTATTCACAAAGCACTTCTGCTCATCAGCACCGCAATTCAGTCTCCTCTCGTTGATACGTTATCAGCCCGCGGCTGTCAGAGGCGGTGCCATGATAATGCACTTCTCCTGAATTATTAGGCAGAGTCCAGATTGTGTGAATCGAGAACAATTACAGCTCGAGGCTTTGATTATTGCACAAACCAAATATAGTGGCCTGATTAAGACAAAGGACAGTAACTAAGATGCATACATACCGCTACCAGGACTCCTTGGTGGACACAAGCTCCTGTGGATGAATAAGGGTGAGGGGGAAATGGAGAGGAAAAAAGCAACATGACAGTTAGAGAGACATCAGCAAGGAGGATGCTCTTCCTAATAGAAAAAAAAATCAATTCACATTATTATTTGTACTGGCTAATAAGGGTTAGGTTGTTCTTATGATACAGCAGCAAAAAGATGAAATTAAATAGTAAATTAATAATAACAAAAGAAAAAATTGTAAAAATGTGCAAAAGATTGCATCATCATACTTTACTTTCTGTATGATATCAAAACTTATCAACTTCTTTGACCAAATTTGCCTTTAACCTGTTTTATATAATCTAAAAAGATTTGCAATCCTTATTTAATATCTCTGCCAGATTGCTTTGCAAATTCTTTATGACGTACATATTATCCAAGCCATATTCATTTTTGAGCCACTTTTCTGTTCAGTGTGCCTGAAGTTTTAAAATTATATAAATGTGGCACATATTATAATCTTTCTCCCAAATCTATAATAAAAAGGTTTTGATTGATTTGATTTGCTTTGATTATAGAAATTGTCATTTTTTTGGCTTGCTGATTAATTGAGTTTAGGAATTTGGACGTTTCGGTGCACAAAGTAAACTGTGTATGAGAGAGAGAGAGAGAGAGACAGACAAACAGACAGAGACAAAGAGACAGACAGAGAGACAGAAAGAGATAGACAAATAGACATACGGACAGAGACAAAGAAAGAAAGAAAGAAAGAAAGAAAGAAAGAGCGTGAGAGAGAGATAGACAAACAGACAAAGACAGAAAGAAAGACAGATAGAGAGAGAGAGAGAGAGAGAGAGAGAGAGAGAGAGAGAGGGGAGAGAGAGAGACCCAAGTTCCTAAACAAGGCCCTTAACCCCCAATTACTCAGTTGTATTAATGAGATAAATGTAAGTGGCTCTGGATGTCCCAGCATCCCCCAGGACACAGGGTAGGTCTGCCTCAAGACTTTTCTCTTTTCTGGCGCCAAGATAGTGGAATGAATTTCCCATCATGGTCACTGGCTGTCTTCAAGAGACGATTGAAAACCCACCTCGTTCTTAAATACCCAGCAATCGAAAATTTACCAGAAAAAGTATCCATGCTCCACTTTTAACAGTGTTCTGTGGTTGTTACACTTTGATTTGTGATCTAATGTACCAGTATTGTGCTGTTCAATGATGTGACTCAAAGCACTTTTGTACGTCGCTCTGGACAAGAGCGTCTGCTTAATGCTGTGGATATAAATGTAAATGAATACGTGTCTAAGGTTTATGTGCAAGAACTTCCGAACAGATCCTTTGAATTGAATATCTTTGAGTTGAACTGCATCATCATTAAACTCACCTGAACTCACTAATACTTTTGTGGTTGAATGAGGAAATCCCTACAACTCCGAAATGACATATTATCACATATAGGTACTACATTTGAGTTAGTATGTACCTATCGCCCATTAAAAAAGCAGGTTCATTATAGTATAATTATGAGTAATATTTACATTTGTAGCATTTGGCAGACAGTCTTATCCAAAGCGACTTACATTATTCTCCATTTTACAGCTAAGCAATTGGGGGTTAGGAGCTTTGCTCAGGGGCTCAGCAGTGGTAGCTTGGTGGTGCTGGAAACCAAACCCTGGTCTTTACATTGGCAGTCCAACACCTTAACCACTGCGCCACCACCACCCAACATAAACCAAATTCAGATGTACACGTGCCATGCTGATATAGTCATGTGACCTATGTCAACACAGCAGCGCAAAGTTAAAGTTGGATAATGTGATGATATACAAGTGTATTTTCACCACACGTACTTAAAGCTACATAAAGTGCTGCATCACCGCTTTACGCCATTTTTGTCTCTCCTGTTGGCTCATGGGATAGTAAACTGTCCATCCTATGCATACTTCAGAATCCAGTTGGATATATTATTAGATCATCCGGGGACTTTTTGCATACTGTTTTTCGCATCCTAAGGATCGGGACAAACTACACGCCTGGCGTACTATTTTATTTAGTATGGATGCACTGATTTCTGATTAAAAAACAAAAAACATAGATGGAGTTTACAAAACTTTCGTCTAGCTGGATACAAATGAACAACTTTTTGTAATTCAACACTTGGGATTATTTGGTAGACATGAATGAATCAGGAAATGCCAGGCAGACAGTTCCAGCATCTTTCTGTGCAGACAAAATAAATAAAAAAATAGCAAGTATGACGTATTATTTATTTGATTTAGTTATTCTAACAAGTATGACGTATTATTTATTTGATTTAGTTATTCTAACACTTTGTAACATCATGCAGCATTATTGATAAATCAGAGATTAAAGATAGATCAAAGGGGCTCGAGCAAATAACCCTGTAGTGCTTCCTTTCCTTTAAACAATATGAAATGCACGCACGTGCAAAATCGCATCAATGCTTTGAATTGGTAAAACGCTGCGTAAGAAAAGTTTGCGGGTGTTTGTGCACGCGTCCACTTTGCATTTTATGAGAAAGCGCGTGCAACTTGTGCGTTTCATGTCAAAGCGTCGCAATTACGACTTGGGATGGTCGAAATGCAGGACGTTAAAAAGTTGCAATTGATTAAAATTCGGAATTGAGCACGTGAGTTGCGAACTGCGTTTCAGATATTATTTCTAGTGCGCGCGACACAAATGTGTAGGAGGAACGTTAAATATTTTACAAGCACAACCATGTTAACGCTGATCGATGGTAACTTTTCAGCGCTTTTGCAAGCCGGATGAAGCTTTACAGTCACCTGGAGAAGCAAAATTAATTTGGATACAAACCTTGGGTTCCTCGCGTGAGCGCGCTGAATGCAGTGCACGCGTAGAGAAAAATCCACACCGGCTCCATTATGACTTTAAAAAATGTCCGGGCATTTAAGGCAATTAAACAAAAAAATGTAAAACAGGAGTAAGTGTGTTTTAGTAAGTGTGTAAATCAGAATTTCCGTAAAAACATCATGATCTACTGTCTGAATGCGAGCGGCTGCACCGGGGCTCGCGGCAGCTCGCTTTAATAATCCTACCGGAAAAAACAGGGGGGGAATCGAGCCGGTGATCCGCGCGCTCCACTCAGTGCGGGTTATTAATCCAAACAAGTTCGGTTCTGAGTTGAAATGTAAGTCCACTCGGATATATAAGGGTGCGAGCCCATTGCGAGGGAAACTACTAGTCAGTCTGGTTAATTATAGTGTGGTGTGTGTGTGTGTGTGTGTGTATGAGAGAGAGAGAGAGAGAGAGAGAAGAGAGAGAGCAGGCTCGCGCTGAGGACTCGGAGATCTGGGTACTGTCTAAGGCAAGTAGGGTATTGATGAGAGCACTGGGACGCCCACTCCAACCTAGAACGCCCCCTCCAACCTAGCTCACCCCCCCCCATCCTTTACCCAAGTGGGGTCACTATCGCATTAAGGCCACGTCCCGCGTCTTCTTTGAAGTTTTCACTAAAGTCCAAATCTTTGCACATGCTTATGTGCACGAAGTGTGTGTGTGTGTGTGTGTGTGTGTGTGTGTGTGTGTGCAATCTACAATAGTCAACATTTGAAGTAAATAAAATATAGTGCATTAAATTTGTCCTAAGACAAGAACAGATATTATTTTGGTTTTTGGACAAATTTAATAAAATGTCCACTTTAAATGTTGACTATTATATTTATAACACGTGCATTTCAACGCATGCATTTTAGGTGGAAATAAAAAGAACCCAAACTGACGTTTTTTAATGATTATTTTATGCTTTTATCATCTTAAGAAAAATTACCTGTAATACCGTTATAAGAACGTTCTAGGAACATTATCTTAAGAACGTTAACCTTTAAACAACATTTAAAGAACGTTAGTGAAAGTTGTGGGGCCGTTCCCTGTTAGCTGGAATGCGCGCGCGTTAGTATGTAACTCATTCACTAATATTAATAATATTAATAATAGCAATCTGGTGTATTGCTAAGATCAGGGTTGCCAGATATGCGCGAAAAATCCACGGATACACTAACAGACCTAATCTCCAGGTTAAATCCAGGGTTTAATCAACTAGACGAAATAACATCAGAATAAAAAAACAAGCATGCTGTGAAACAATACAATACATTAAAGTATGTATGTGATTATTAGTCATGAATTACAGATTAATAGTAACACAGACTGCTGACTTAAAATCAGGAGAAAAAACGTGCATATTTTCTCCAAATCTTCGCAATGGGATGTTCGAAGAAAAGTCATAATTTCTTAATTAAATTATAATATTTTTTCTCCTGAAATTAAAAACGTGCTCTTGCTTATCGAAAGAAAGAGATGTTAAATACTCAGCATATAAATGATGCCAGTTATGATAGCAGGTGCATAATAATGAGAAAGTCTGCCACCTGGTGTTGAGTCAAAGTACTAACATTAACACCACACAGGAACTCCCTTTATCAATCTCCTAGTCTCTTTCACGCTCTCAGTCTCTCTCTCTCTGCATTTCTCTCTCTGACTACTTCTCATAGTCTCTGTCTCCTCAGTCTCTCTCGGTATTTTTCCCTGTATCTGTTTCCTTCTTTCAGTCTCCCTCTCTGTCTTTCTCTCTCTGTCAGTCTCTCTCTCAGTCTATGATTCTCTTAGTCTTTCTGTCTGTCATCCTCTCGCTCTCAGTCCCTCTTTCAGGCACTCTCTCTTTCTCAGTCCCTCTCTTAGGTAGTCTCTTTCAGTCAGTTTCTTTCTTTTAATTAGTCTCTCAGTCAGTCCATCTCTCTCAGTCTCTCTCTCTATCTCTCTCAGTCTCTCTCTCTCTATCTCTCTCAGTCTCTCTCTCTCTCTCTCTCAGTCTCTCTCTCTCTCTCTCTCTCAGTCTCTCTCTCTCTCTCTCAGTCAGTCCTCTCTTCAGATAAAATCTCTCTATCTCTCAGTCAGATAAATCTCTCTCTCTCTGTGTCAGTCTCTCTATCTCTCAGTCTCTCTCTCTCAGCAGTCTCTCTCTCTCAGTCGTCCTCTCTCTCTCTCCGTCATCATCTCTCGTCAGTTCTCTCTCTGCTTCTCTCAGTCTCTCTCAGTCTCTCTATCTCTCAGTCACTCTCTCTCTCAGTCACTCTATCTCTCAGTCACTCTCTCTCTCTCTATCTCTCAGTCACTCTCTCTATCTCTCAGTCACTCTCTCTCTCTCTCTATCTCTCAGTCACTCTCTCTATCTCTCAGTCAGATAAATCTCTCTATCTCTGTCAGTCTCTCTCACATGCACAGTAACCTGAGCTTAGGATCAACACCTATAGCCACTTTATAAATCAGAACAACACATCATTAAATATATTTAAGAAACTTTATTACATCACATGTCATTACACAAGGAAACATCCACCAGTTTAATCAGTCCTCTTTCACCTCCTGCTGTAAAAAGGATTCATATTTGATGCGTAGCCCTTCGCTCGTCTGGCTGTTTGTGATTGCTCTCTCTATAATGGAACCTGCACAAAAAACACCCAAAAATAAAACAATTAATCACTGCATCAAAGACAGAAATATCATTCAGGCGGTAAATTAACCTGTACACAATATAGACAGAGGTATTGGAACCATCACAGCCATGTGTTTTTAATCATCCCTATCCCAGATTTAGTTATTTAGACTTATTCCTCTAATAACCTTTAAATTAGGTTAGATTGTGAAACGTAAGTGTTACATTTATTTATTCAGCCATAACAGTAGTATTAATATCAGACACTAATGTTAGGTAAGGAGGTCTGGGGTTTAGTCCAGGGAGGTCTGGGGTCATCCTAAAGGTGTTCAGTGAGGTTGAGGTCAGAAATTTGTTGAATAAATCTAAGCCTATTGCTTGAACAGTGTTTGGTCTCGTTTCAGTGAAGGAATAATGTAATACTACAACATAGAAGACATTCTAGACAACGGTGTGCTTTGGTTTGTAGGAACAGTCTGGCTGTGCGGGGTAAATTTCCACATGTCCACAAACTTTTGGCCATATAGTGTAGTAATTATTGAGCAGTTTTTATCCACATGTTTTGTTTCTTATCACCAAATCCATTCAGTATTTAACCAGCAGTTAAATTCAGCTCACCCAATTCAGCTGGCTTGTGTGATGCGACGTCCTGAATTATGACCCTCATATTATCCAGAATGTGGTCCTTTGACATGTCCAGCTGTTTAAATAAAAATCATTCAACAATAATGATTCATTTTGGTAAAATAAAAAAAAATAAAAAAATACGTTCTCATTAATAACTTCTTCATAACCTAATAATGTGTAGATGTGTATTTTAACTATCACATTTTCCACATGACTGAAAATCTTTATGCATAATAAAGATTAAATAAACAAATTTTATTTATTTAGCAAAAAATAAATGATTTTGAGATGTTTAAAGTGTTAATTAAGCTACAGTTACGCTTTGCTGTACTTGCTGCCGTACTTTAAGGTTGATTTACCGTTCCGACTTGTGTGTAGATGTAGGTTTCCCTCTCCACCATGTACTCATGTCCGCTCTTAAACAAATGCAACATTTTAGGAATGTTCACCCCGACTGACCCTGAAACAACCAGCAGTCATTTAGTTTGACATAAACGAGTAATTTGTTGTTTTTTATTCTGCAGGTAAGGATAACACTGACCTCGCTTGCTCTTTGGGAATTTTTTCCTTAGTTTGTTTTTTAAAGGCAGGAGCTTTGGGATGATGTCTGGAACAGCTACGTAAAAGTCTGCTGTGATCTCATCTTCTAATATCTAAAGAACGAAAATACAGACATCCGTCTGAGCCTTCTACCAATCATGACATGGCCTTGAATGACATTCCACAGGTGAGTTTACAACATTTATCACTTGTCATAATAACATACTGCACTTAACTGATAAACTGACTGGTTCACCAACCGACTGACTCGTCAACCAACCGGCTGGCTGGCTCGCCAAGTGTATAACTGATTGGCTCACTTACCGAATGGTTTACTGATTAACTGATCGACTCACGGATCAACTTGCCGACTGTCCGACTGACCGACTCACTTACTTAACGACTGACTGACTCACTTAACTGACCGACTGACTGATCGACCAACTGACTCACTCAATTAACAACTGGACTCTGTTGGAGCAGCTAATAAAATTTTATTAAATAACACTGAAATAATTAAAAAAGAAAACAAAAGCAGAAACCAGATTGAAAGTTTTTAACCTCAACATGTTGTACCTTCTCAATAAGTTCGGTTCCTCCCACTATAGTTGCTCCGTGCTCAGTGGCCACTCTGGCTTCCTCTGAATTCTAAAAAAAAAAAAGGAAAACAGGAAAAATTAAGCATTTTATTAAATCAGTGTCCATAAAACCTACCTGACACTCTTACAAAAGTAAACAGAGCAGATACTCACTTCTGTGAAAACAACGACTTTGTTTAGATCCTTTTTAAACAGATGAGGTATGTGGACAGTGCTAACAAAGGGGTCGACTTTTTTCTAAAGGAAGAGCAAAAGAATAAAGAAACAAAGATGAAAAATTACATTTAATGCCTATCCCAGGTTAGAAACACATTTAGCCTGTTTAGGTAATAGAAAAATAATTGCACTTTCTAAAAAAAAAAAAAAAAAAATATTATAGAATATTATGTACCTTTTTCTCCAGCTTTAAATCCAGTTTTAATTCAATAAAAATTGGCTGATCTTCAGGAGTAAAATCCAGCTTCTGGAAGCTCTTCAGCATATCCACAGCTACATCCGCATCATACACCGGTTTAGGATAGTGTCTCACTACGTACACGTCATCGATCGGCGTCCAGGCGGTCAGACCGTACGGTTTATGACGACCCGTATCGTCGATCTTCTGTTTCTCCTTCTTCTTCTTCTTGTCTTCTTCTTGCTTTACTTCCTTCGCTGCTCCCCTTTCACTTTTTCTTTCTTTCTTAGCTGGTCTACAGACACAAAGATGAACCGTTTGTTTCATGCATCCTACAATATGTTAAATAAATAAGAATTTAACGAGAAATAATAAAATAGACAATTTTGACATATAGTGCATTTATGTCCACACTAAATGATCAACTACTACATTTACAGCAATTATTGGTTAAGGGCCTTGCTTAGGGGCCAACAGTGGTAGCTTGGTGGTGGTGCTGGGAATTGGTATCAGTCCAACTCCTTAACCACTTCACCACCACTTCCCAATTATTAAAAGATCCAGTAAAAGTTTGCAAAACAAATTCATTAGCCCATGTCACAAAAACTAGGATTTCTAATAGTAGTATTTTTTAAAAAATGGGTTAAATATTTGGACATTGTTTTTCCAAAGGTGATACAGACATACATTTTTATCTATAAAAGTGTAAATGCTCACTTGGCTGCTGCATAAGTTCTAACAGGATGATGTCTAACTGCATTCGGTGACAGACAGAACGATGATGACGTGCTGGAGATAAGAATCTGCCGCTGACATCCAGCAAATACTGTGAGACAAAACCAAACACCAACATATTTACATTTCCTAAATCACACACGTTGTGCTAGCAATGCTACTAATGTGCAAAATAAACTCCTACACACCAGCAGCACATTTGAGGTTATTAGATAATAAACTGCACATTTACACTTAAATAGGACATATAATTTGTTAATACAGAAAATGTACAATATTTTAGAAAACAGAAAAACCTATTAACCTGACCTCTTAGTAAACTCCTCGCGGAGGCTGCCATGTTCACTGGTGTCGCTGTTATTACGCTCCGTGCTGGCGCACAAAATCTGTTTAATAGTCCCGGTAGTAAAATATAACGTACCCATAAAAAACTAGTATAAATACAGATTATCTTAAACGCTGAGATTAAGATTCAAGTTCTACGCAGAAAATGTGTTTAAAGTAAAGTAACAGCCTTAAACGTTACATTATTAGTGGCGTGTCTAATTGTTGTTTAAACATATTTAGTCGTCCAAATGTCCAAATTGCCCAAAAAGACACCTACCAATCACTTATTATATAAAGAAAGAGAAGGAAAAAAATCTAATCATTTTTTTTCATCTATTTGGCATTAGTAATATGGCGTAATACTTTATTAGAGTATTTACATTATTTATTTTTAAAAACGTATTTTAAAAAGATTTAATAGATTAGATTAGAGTATAATTTAATAGATTATCGTATATTTTATATCATATCTTATTATAAATAGTTTATTATGCAAGACATTATATATAAATGACACCAGTGCCTGTTTACTAACTTTCCCTGTGGCTATTTCGGACCTGGGAATGCAGCGAGTTATTTTTATACACCCGCATTCCGGAAGATCCCGCCTTCCATGTTGCGATTGGTTAATAGTTATACCTTACCTGCTGATTACCCAATAAATTTTTTTAATGCGTGTTCACATAAAATAGACGCCAATCCAGTGCGTCATAGCATAATGCGGGTGGGGGAAAAAATGAGGCGAATGCGCTCTTTGAGTTGAGCGGAGGCCATGATTGTTGTCCTTCCATCTGGCAGTCGGGGGACTGAACAGCGGGGAAGACGAGTTTGGGCTGCATGTCTGGGAAACTATTACCCCAACATTTGCGTTACCACCTTCCGAATGCAGGTAAATGACTTCTGCTTGGATGTATCATGTTTTATATGTTTGTGGTGTGGTTTTTTAGCAGCTGTCACGGTGTCGAAACGACCCAAAGTCCCCAGGACAAGACTGTTAGCACTGTTAGCTAACGGTATGAGTCGAACTGTCTTAACTGTCCTGTAAATAACCGGAGAGCAGTGAGAGAGAGAGAGAGAGAGAGTGAGAGAGCAGTGAGAGAGAGAGAGAGAGAGAGAGAGAGAGTGTCCAGGCTAAAGATCCGAGCTACTGACTGTATGTAGTTTGGCTGTATAACAGTCTGTCTGTGTAGTTTGGGCTGTTTGCACCCAATAAACAACAGTAAAAGACACTTATTTTCTTTAGACTTTTCCTCAAAGTTATTCGATCAAAAGATCATTTACAAAACGTGTCAATACGACATATAATATAAATGTATATAATATAATGTGTTAATATTTAATAAATAACTCCTAATGCATTTGTGTGGTACTGGTAGCGCTGTAGTAAAAGTCAAGTATAATGCACAAAGTTGCAGCTTTTAGTCCCTGACAAGCTGTCAAACATCTTTGTAATAAATAATTTATTTCTCAGCAAAAAACCTTTAATAAGTTATAAATAATTTAAATAAAAAATTTTCCGGCTTTTGTATTAATTACTTAATTACAGTGATCGTATTCATTTACACAAACAAGTACAGCATTGTTTTACAAGTGTTTACAAACAAGTTAAAGTAAAGCAAATTCAGTTTTATTTTCAAAACACTTTGAGATCAGCAAAAAACACAACACGTTAAAATTCTAGAGGTTTAAACTTAGTGCATCGTTTATATTCAATAGTTTCTAGATTAGTTTTTTGTAATGTTTTATTTTTTTTATGTTGTCTTTAATTTAATTATTCTTGTATGGTGACCTTGAAAATCTTGTAAAATGTATAAATAAAATACATTATTGTTAGATAAATAAAATGTATTGTTCTTATTATTATTTATTATTATTATCATTGTGTTAGAGATACTAATAAGACGGTTTATTCCATGTCTAAAATAATTTATATCCCGGATTGTTTTTTTTGCAAAATTATATGTATGTATGTATATATATATATATATATATATATATATATATATATATATATATATATATATATATTATTATAGTGTGATATTTATTATTTTCTGATAATACTTGTACTACTTTTTTCACTTATCGCAACATATTCGGGATATTTAAAAAACTCATTAAAGATTTTTTTTGTCACATAAACACAGATGCCGACAATATCAACAACATCGACAATAAAATATTGCCAACAAATATTTTCGTTGTCAAATAGTTGAACTGATAAGATGTTATGTGGGGAAGTGGTGGCTCATGGTGTTGGATTACCAACCCGAAGGTTGTGGGTTCGATTCCCAGGTTGACCAAGCCACCACCGTTGGGCCCCTGAGCAAGGCCCTTAACCCCCATTTGCTCAGTTGTATAACAAGGAATATTGTAAGTCGCTCTGGATAAGAGCGTCTGCCAAATGCTGTAAATGTAAATGTTATGAAAGATGCTGCAATAGCACAATTTAACCAGTGTGGCGCTGTAGCTCCAAAAGAAAAAGGCACAGCGTTTATAAGATTGTTAAAGGCTAAACCAGTAGCGAGTAAGCAAGTTTAGCAAAATTACCAACAAAATCTGCTGTCGTGTGTAAAGACTGTGAAATAATCACAGCAAGACCTTTTTTCTATACTACTTGCTTTGGGTTTAAAATGAATTTTGGTATGAGGAAGCAGCTTGCTGATGGTACATCTTATTAGTAAATGCAGTAAACAAACGAATACATAAATATAAATAAATACATAAAAAGTATAAATAAATATTATTAATACAATTGTTTGGCATTTTTAAAAGTTAGTTATTCTTTTATTATTATATCATATATACATCTATTATTATATATTATTTGTTAGTTAGAACATGTATAACTGAATACTTTAACTTATTGCATGAGGCAGAAATATTGCAGATGAATTGGTATAATAATGGCCGCTTAATTGACCGTTTAAATGACCGCAGCCCTGATCAGAATACAGCTGGACATAAACATTTAGTCCTTTCAGACTGTGCATATAAATAAACCTAAATGCCACACCCTACAAACTTACCCTTTAAAGAGGAGCAAGTACTAACTTAGTGCTCAAGACTGCTAATCAGGAGGTCATGAGTTCAGTTTCAGGACCACCAGGCTGCTACAAATCATATAAATATAAGTCTTGCCTTAATAAGGGCATCTTCATAAATTGCGTGGAACCGATAAGTGTGTCTGGATCGTTTTTAAGTCCTGTGTTCTGTCGTAAAATCTCTGATTAGGTTGCAGCTGTCGTGCCAAATCTGTGTATCACATTGATCAGGTTACAGTGTGTACAGCTGATTTGAGTTCAATGGTGAAATATTTCACATGGTCTAAAGCTAAGTGTGGATTTTGTCTGGTATGAAGGGTATTATTTTCTTCTGCAGTGCAGCAGCTGCTGGAGAGCTACACAGAAATTAATAGAGTTCATGTCGCACAGTCTGTGTTGTAAGACTTCGCTGCTAATAAACTTGTCCTCCAAATACGTTTTAGTGCTGTTTATTCGCTTATCAACCAGTTGACAGTCGGACTGCTGTAATGTAGCAACAGGCTGCTATCTTGTGAGGTGAGACCTTGATCTTGACCTTGTCTGCTTAACTTATCCCAAAAAAAAGAGTTATGGCATCTTGTTTTTCTTATTTCTATATGTTTTTAAAATAAAGCTTTTTAAGACCTTTTTTTAGAATATATTGCAGCAGAGAGAAAAATATGTTAGCCCTACTGTACACACTGAATCAGTCAGTTTGTATCCTGAAACTGGTAGCCTGAAAAGTCTAAAGTGTATTAGTCTCTCTATGGTTTTGTGTTTAATGCATCAAACACTGAGACCAAACATGATGAGGCATCCCTACTCTGTAGTCAGACTGTCAGTTCTAATCATATCTGATCTATAATTTAACACTGGAAGTCGGATGTATTGTATTCGTACATGGAACAAGAGTAATATTTGTTTTCTTTTGGTGTCCAGATTAACAGGTATGCCAAAGGAGAAATATGAGCCTCCGGACCCGCGCAGGCTGTACACTATCATGTCAGCAGAGGAGGCAGCCAGTGGGAAGAAGTCGCACTGGGCCGAGTTAGAAATTACCGGTTAGTTCCTTTTTTGAGAAAATAATTGTAATTTTTTGTTTTTTTTTTTACCTATTTGACCATATTATTAAGAATAAATCGATCGTTGGCATCAAACGTAGGGCGGGTGAGAAACCTGAGCAGTTCGCTATGGACACTCACCCATCTCACCACTCTGCACATCAACAACAACAACCTCAGCAGACTTCCTCCCGAAATCGCCAAACTTCCCCACCTGGTATACCTGAACCTGTCCTCCAACAAACTACGCAGTCTACCAGCAGAACTTGGCAACATGGTGTCTCTCAGGTACAAGCAATTATACCAGAACAGATTTTAACAATATTCGTACAACAGGAAATTGAATGTCAAGTGCATGTGCGGAACGTTCCGCCTCTCAAAGATGACGAGTTGACACTTTTTTTTAAGCACAATTCACACCCATCAGTGACTCAGGGGATAGAAATTTTTTGAAAACGCCACATGAAAAAAAGGGACGGGACAGATCTTTTAGTCCTGCCGCCGCAATATTCGGTCTTATTTTGTCCAGCTAATTGTAATAACGGACTATGATTAAATTTAAGGGTTGGGATTTAAACTAAAAATGTTTTCTCGTACTGTATCGATGCTCTATATTTTGTGCTGTATTATGTCTTTTTATTTATGTCTTGTTCAGTATGAAAACCTAATCTGTATCAGAACAACATGACAAATAGCTTAATCTATAAAAATAGATAGAGACTCTTATCACAGTATTTAGACTGCGTGATTTTCTGCAAGAGACGCCTTTATTCTGAAGGCCATGAATGGCAATGTTATGACTTGTGTGAGATTTGTTAGAGTAACGCAAGCACACAAATTATATCCTGATTTTAGTATTATCTGTAAAACTGTTTTTCAAAGTCAAGCCAGAAAACAGTGATTTAATTAAATTTATTTTCAATTATATTTCTACGCACCACATGCACATGCAAAGCAGAATTTGGTGTTGCACAAATAAGCTAGGCAGCATAGAAAAAAAACCCCAAATATGTCATAAGGAAAGGCTCAGAACAGCAATTCACTCCTCTGGTCTTTATTAATGCCTGTTTTATGCTGTAAAACTGTTTCCTCTGTCTTCCACAGGGAATTGCTTTTGAACAACAACTGTTTACGGGTTTTGCCATACGAACTCGGGCGGCTGTTTCGCTTACAAACTCTCGGCCTCAAAGGCAGGTCTCTTTTTATATCGTTTAAAAATTGTTTACAAGTTTTAGGCTTATTTTTAATGTTCTTCATGGTAATACCCTTTTAAACACAGTATATATCATTGACAGGTAACCCACTTTCCCAGGATATACTCAACCTTTACCAGGAGCCAGACGGAACGAGGAAACTATTGAATTACATGCTCGACAATCTTGCAGGTGGCGTCTCAATTTCATTTAATATAGTCTAACAAAGCTTTGTAGTGGCTATTTAGTCATTTTTAAAGGTGTTAAATGCTACACTTATTTATTGTTCTGTGTTTTTGTGAAATCAGTCCATCCAGAACAACTTCCTCAGAGACCATGGATTACACTAAGGGAACGAGACCAAATGATGCCCACAGGTACAGAACGTCTCCTTGTCCTGTTAATGAACTGAAAAAACTACTTTTAGACTATAACATACTACTCAAGTATGTACTACATTTGGGTAATTATGTACTTACCGACCGTTAAAAGAGTGTTTTATATAGTATGATTACGGTTACGTAAATAAAATTTAGATGTACTACATCCGCCACGGTGATGTTATAATGTGACATATGAACTTGAATGATGTTTAACAAGTGCAATTTAACTACAATGGACAATGTTTTTGTCTTTAAGCACTAAAACACTTAAAAAGTGCTGCATCACCTCTTTAAACCACTACCGCATATGATGAGTCGTCTCTCCCACAGACTTATGGGATAGTAAAGTGTACATCCAACGCATACTTAGAAGGTCATCCGGAAACTTTTCGCATCTTGTAATTTATATACTAAAGAGTGGGACATGCTACTCACCTCGCATACTCAGTTTCGCCCACTATATAGTATGGGATTTCGTACGAGCTCTAGACTCTATTGTGATAATCTGTTTCAATATTGCTGTATTTGAAATTGAATATTTTGTTGTGGTACTTTTGTAAAATGTGGGAAGTGGTGGCTCAGATCGTGGGTTTGATTCCCAGCTCCACCAAGCCACACTCCACTGTTGGGCCCCCGAGCAAGGCACTTAACCCTCAATTGCTCAGTTGTATAAAGAGATGAATGGATAAGGAGGTCTGCCAAATGCTGCAAATGTCAATGTAAAATAATAAATAACGGATAAGTTAGGATTTCAAACAGTCTTGTATGTTGATATGTATGTAAGGGGAAGCGGTAGCACAGTGATTAAGGTGTCGGCCTAGTAATTGGAAAATCCGGGTTCGATTCCCAGTGCCACCAAGTTACCACTGTTGGGCCCCTGAGCAAGGCCCTTAACCCCCAATTGTTCAGTTGTATAAATGAAATGAATGTAAGTCGCTCTGGATGTGGGCGTCTGCTAAATGCTGTAAATGTAAATGTATTTGAATGGTAATAATGGTAATGATAATCCTTTACTGGCACACACAGAACACAGTTACTTGTATCATAATTAAGCAAAACATTAATTACGCAGCTTACAGTATTTTTCCTTTTTTACATAAGTCTTTATTTTTAACCCGCCCTGCACCATATACCATGTTTAATCTTCAACTGTCTAATGTTAGAGTATGCCAATGAATGGTCCTATTCCATTGTTTAACGTTTAATAATAAGGAAGTGTCTAAATGACTGATTTGTTCCCCTTGTGTTTTGCACTTTCTTTTACTTCACATACATTTTTTTTTTATATGTTTTATGTTATATAATAATTTTCGAAATTTTCTTTCTCTAGCTGTTTTCACAGTAATGTGTTACAACGTGCTTTGTGATAAATATGCAACAAGGCAGCTTTATGGTTACTGTCCATCCTGGGCTCTCAACTGGGAGTACAGGAAGAAAGGCATCATGGAGGAGATCACTAGCTGCGATGCTGACATTATCAGTTTGCAGGTATTTAAGCAAATAACTCTGAGAGAGCTGCACACATCCCTTAGACCAGGGGTGCCTAATACGGCCCATGGATTTATTTCTAATGGCCCACAGCTTTTATATTAAAATCTATTATATGTGGCCCACCAAGTGTTATTTAAAAATCATTATTTAAAAAACAACAGGAAAAAGTTAAAAATAACACCTTTTAATTTATTTATGCCTTATTTTTATTTCTTTATTATGCTTTTTGCTCTTCCCTTATTTCCTAACATTACTGTCTCATGCAGGAAGTGGAAACAGAACAGTACTACACATTTTTTTTGGAAACGCTAAAAGAGCGCGGATACGACGGGTATTTTTGTCCAAAGTCTCGTGCCAAACTCGTGTCTGAGCAGGAACGGAAGCATGTGGATGGCTGTGCTGTGTTCTTTAAAACAGAAAAGTAAGTCATTTTCGGCTGTTTGGGTTTTACCGAGTCAAAATGGCAAAGTTTCATTAATATTTTGTCTCTTTTTAGATTTGCACTGGTTCAGAAACACACAGTAGAGTTTAATCAAGTGGCCATGGCCAACTCAGAAGGTTCCGAGGTCATGCTAAATCGGGTGATGACCAAAGACAACATCGGAGTTGCTGTGCTATTAGAGGTGAAGAAAGAGCTGTTTTCTGGAGGTAAACATGTAACTTAAGGACCACTTGCTGTGTCAAAGCTTGGTTTGTTTACTCGCAAGCTACAAAAGCTTCATCCATATAATACCAGACATGCACTTACTGCTCTACATTAGGAACACCTGCACATTTACACAATCATGTACTTTTCTAATCAACCAATTGTTTGGCAGCACTGCAAGGTGCAAAATCATGCAGATGCAGCCTCACAGTTTTGGGTAATTATCACATCAATCATCAGAATAAATCACAGGTGGGTAGTAACACGTTATATTTACTTCATTACATTTACATGAGTAGATTTTTGAAAAGAAATTTGAGAGGAGGTTTAATTGACCTTTCTACTAATCGTAGAAATTTACGTTTGCTATATTTGTTGCTTGTTAATAATTAACTTCCATTTTGTTACATATAATGAGATTGTGAGTCTTGCCCCTGACCAAAAGAAAATATTGCAGCAATGGTATCTGTAGTCGACTCCAGCCTGGAAACGCAACACCGATATTAATTCAGATATTTACGCTTTTTTTACTCCTGATGACAGGGTTGCCAGATGGACGGTAAAACTGTCGATTAATTAAACTTAAAACGAGCAGCAATTCCATTCTATTTCTGGTGTCATCTGTCACACCTTTGTTTTGTTAAATAATTAGCCCTTAAAATGTACATGTTTCAAAACCGCCAAACTGATCTCAAATTTTGTATACCTGCCCAAGCCAATTTTTAACCCAGATTAGCAGCTACCATGGATAATGTTTCCTGTCTGCACGAACTGTAGCGCAGGTATGCAAATAAATATCTCGACAGGCATGTAGTAAAGCCTGATTGGACAGTGTTTTTGGTCCTACACCTTCCATATATCAATACATCTAGACCGCCTACTTAATGAGTGATTGAGATCTGAAGAGACTTTTTAACAAGCAGAACCAAAAATGTTTTTAAACCAGATCATCTACCCTGCCTTTAACCTTATGAATGTGTTGGAGATACTGTAATCCACTAGATGGCAGTAAAAGTAAGAATTTTTACATAAAAATGCTAATGTGTAGTGTGTTCCTTTTCATTTGGATGATTAATTATTAACAGAATTGTATGAACTTGATGTCTGTGAACTGTGAATTTTTAATGCTTTTAAGTTATAATGATACAACACTTTCAGCAACATCCAATTATACCGTAGATTTAGCCTAATATTTTTAGCCCACCTTTTTTACACACATGGTTTATATTAACACAGTTTGAGTTAATAAAGACCGCTTCTGCTGAGTGTACATTTTTAGCAGGAGAGCGCAAATAGTTTGCTGAGGTTATTTAGGCGAAGGTGGCAAAATTTTGTTTCTAACGGAACTGGTATTTATTCATGCAAGTTTCGACATTCGCATTTAGAAAAACGATCAGATGGAGATTAAAGGTGTGAAGATACAGTACTTGCTCCAGGCATCACTGAGTCATTTAACACTTTGTGCAACTGCTGAGAGTAGGAAATTTTTGTGCATGCTACAGCCCATCACGCATATCGCACATTTGATAGATAGGAATGTTTTACACATTTGATAGAAAGATTTATGTCAAATCTTAAGATCCATTTTGTGATGATAGGATGCAACATGTCACTATCAATATGGTGCTTTCATCATGATCACCATCATCACTATCAGATATTTCTGATAAATAACCTCCATTTATTATGTACTTGTATGAATGTTTAAGTTTAATTTAAGTTTCTATAAAATTACTAGTTTCCTTTTATGGAATGTTATTCAGGATATTTATTTAAAGATAATCTGCTAATTTTGTACTGCAGGTGTAAAACCTCCCACAGAGAAGCAGCTTCTTCTGGTGGCTAATGCTCACATGCACTGGGACCCAGAATACTCTGACGTCAAACTCATCCAGACTGTCATGTTCCTGTCAGAGCTGAAGAGCATCGCTGAAAGTGCATTAAGCTCTAATGGGTCCAACTCGGCCAGCTCCGACTGCACCTCCTTCCCGATTGTTCTGTGTGCTGACCTCAACTCGCTTCCAGACTCGGGTATAAACACCAAGCAGCTGTTTATTCTGATACCATTCATCCTCTGTCCAAGTGATGTGAGATAAGTTAAATTACTTATTTTAAGAATTGTTACATGGACAGATAACAACAGTTTACAGTGTGTAACACAAAACCTGGTTACTATATATTTTTTAAAGCTGATTGTTATCTACTGTACATGTCTTTTATGTGGTAGCCCCTGAACTGGATCATGTTTGGGAAAAAACCCAAAAATGTGCTATTTGTAGATGTCTGTGGTTTTCAAAATCAGTTTATTATTACATAAGCGCTTGTTTTACTGGATAATGAAAAGTTTTTAGGCCTTTGTTCAGACTCGAATACCGAAACTGCAGTTTAACCACATGTGTAATTTACTGGCTTGAATTGTGTTAGTACTCTTTGGGGTTTTTGCTCTTTTTCATTGTGATATAAACAATTACTTTTAAAACTTCCTTTTTTAGTGACTCAGATTAAATCTGGTCCTTTATTGTTCTAATCTGATTTTTTTTTGTTGTTGTTGCAGGTGTGGTTGAATACCTGAGCAACGGCGGGGTTGCTGAGAATCACAAAGACTTCAAAGAACTACGCTACAGTGAATGTCTGACCAACTTTAGCTGTAACGGCAAGAACGGCAAACCAGACGGCAGCATCACCCACAGTTTCCAGCTGAAGAGCGCCTATGATAGCAATTTGATGCCTTACACTAATTACACCTATGACTTTAAGGTGAAGAGCCATAGTATATATATCAGGGCTTCATAATTCTGGATCTGGGTCTAGATTTTTTTTATCTAACCTAACCTGGGCTTGACTCTTGCTCTCCAGAATTGCAACACGGAAACCTCCACCTGTTAATCTTATCAAGAAAGAATGCAATGAAACCTTTTTAATACAAGTTAAAGGGTTTGTAAAGATATACAATTGATTAAGATGTTGAACTGCTGATCGGAAGATTATCGGTTTGATTCCCAGCACCAGCAATTTGCCACCGCTGGGCCCTTGAGCTGGGCCCCTTAACCCTTAACTGCTTTGTTGGATTTAAAAAAAGAGATTAATGTACGTCGCTCTGGGTAAGGGTGTCTGCCAAATTCCAGAAATGTAAGACTACATGGATTTTTTTCTGATAAAATTAGGTAGCTACGTTTATTACTTTGGATTAAGTAGGGCTGCAGTGGAGAGTGGGTGTAGTTTCTTGGCTAATTGGTGTAGTTTTAGTGACTTTATTGCTTTAGAATCAATCAAAAAGTAATCAAAACTGAAATTTAAAACCTCTAGCTGACAATTTTCCCATGTCTTTTTTTTGTGATTTTATTTTTATCCTTTCCCCTTAACTATTGTTTGTGAAGTCACGTGACTTGGCCTGCTCCAGTCAGTGGCACTGAAGTGAAGTCAACAGGGTAAAAGAAAGAGCTCGTACTAAAGAAAACCACTGAACTATAAGGGGAAAATTTATAAGAAAAACAATAAGGTATTAAAGTTGCTCATTAATCATAATTAAGGTAAAATATTCAAATAATCGAGGTTTTGATTTTGAGTCATATCACGCAGCCTTATTAGAATCTCTCACTCCCAAGATATATTCATGGTACAAAGGGGAATTTTTTTACCTAGCCATATTTACTGCGAGCAGTGAACTCCTTCTGCTGAGTTTACGTATAAAGGATAGTTTATGATGTTATGTAAACATGCATTTCCACATACAACTTTTTACATTAGTTACATAGTTATTTATTATTTTCATAAAACCCTGTTTACAGTCTGCACTGGTTCGACGGTGACTGTTTCCTGAATGCTATTATGTTAATCTTTAGCAACATGGAGTTTTAACTTTCCATCAGATTTTATGTGATTAATAAGAAGTAAGAAAAGTCAATGTACTTGTTTACAAGATTTTTTAAGCCAAAGCCACTTTTATCCAAAGCTGCATATTGCAGGGGTTTTTTTTTATTATTATTCTCTTCACACTATTAGTATTTGAGTGATATTTTCGCCAGTAATTATGGGGCATTTGTTTGTTTTAAATGGTTTTCAAACCAGTCTTTTGCCAAAAAGTTGATAGATTCTGTGGATTTTGTGGATACTTATGCTTATTTAGTTTATAACATCTGTCACTCCTTTTATTCCAGGGCGTAATCGATTACATTTTTTTCTCCAAGACCCACATGAATGTTCTCGGCCTCATGGGTCCTCTGGATACGCAGTGGTTGGTGGATAATTGCATCATTGGATGTCCCCACCCACACATCCCTTCTGACCACTTCTCTCTCCTGGCTCAGTTGGAGTACCACCCTCCGTTGTCATCGCTCAACGGCCTGCACCTTTCCCTCCACAGGTAGTGGTGGAAGAAGAAAACCCTCCACAAACTGACATCCCAAAGTTTCTACAAATGTCACCTAGGAGTGAATTTTTTTTTTCCCTAATCACTCCTTTTTTAACCATTGCACAGAAATCTATTAGAACATTTCATTCTAAGAAAATAAAGGTTTGATACCAAATTAGGGGTGCATCACATGATACCGACGACTGAATCCAAAAGCAGCTCTCACAACCCTTTTAATGACTGTCAGGTCTGAGATGATACTGCACACCTGTACGCCTATGGCATTAATGTGTGTATATCACAAATCTATAAAGACTGAGATGTCTTATCATGTAACAGTTATCCCACTAACTAAGTGTTAAAATGTTTTCTATTTTTGTTAGTAAACATATTTTATATGCCCCCTTGTGTTTTACCCACTGGAAATTCTAATAGAAGGATCGCTATATTTGTAAATTTATGAATTTATGCAAAACAATCAGAGTCAAATGGCATTATTGTATGTTATAATATTGTAGCATCTGGTACTTTACAAGTCAAAATCCCCCTTTCGATCTTGGTCTTGTGGTTGCGGTAGATGCAAGTCTAAGTGAACAACTCAAGATGAGAAGTGTAAACTCTGATATTTGCAATGTCAGAAATTATGCAAAATGATCTTTTGTGATGTCCTAAATGGGCACCATTAAAGAGAATACCAGCCCTAACCATTTTACCCAACCTACTTTTGTGTGTTTGTTGTTCTTGTTTTATATGCTGACACTTGTATCATTTTATAAACCGTCCCTGCAATTACAGGAAGTAGAAAAAAAATGTGTTGAAGGTTTCGGTTTGATTAATAATACCTTCTCGCTATGCAGTAAGGCCATGTATTAAATCTTACTCAGTAACCAGTAGTGATTTGTGTAGTGTTAATCGTTTCACTGTGATATGTTTGGCTAAGCACTGTGAAGAAATAAGCCAATAAATAAGCACTTTTGTTTTGCTTCAATTATCTAATTTGTGCTTAGAATAGCTCTAGATTCCTGTTCTTTACTGACAAGCTTTGTACCCCGTTCGCCTTGAGTTACTTTTCTGCTTACCACTGCTCATTCAAGTAGTTATTTGAGTTACTGTATCAAAGTGTATCAAAGTTTTAGCATAAACTAGTATGGCTTTTTGTCTCTTGACACATCTCACCTCTTTTATCAACAAGATCGGCTCTTTTTGTCATTCTGGATAAAATATATAGCCTGTTGTGTGCAAAAAGGAAAGGGAATAACGGTTACCAAACACTGAAACCTGTCTGGAAACCACTACCTTTACAAGTGAGTTCATGACTCTATCATAATCTGTCACACATCACAGTCAGTTGATTTCTTATTAAGTGTTTGTTGCTGTATTGCTGTAATTGGTGTCTACTGCCAGAAACAGACCCTTCATGTGTCAGGCATCTTATTACCCTTCATATCGCTATCTTTTATTTATATTTATTTCTTTAGCAATAAAAGACTTTCTCAGATGACATGAGGAAGAAATCTTCTCAAAAGGAACCCGACTCAAAAAGAAACTTATCCTTATTGTGGGGTTTTTCCCTCTCACTGTACACACACTGAAAAGTATGCCTACTGTAGTGAAGCTTGTCAACCCTGTAGACATTTGATCCCCTGATTTTGCACTGTTGCAAACATACATTAATTTGCAATTTATTGAGTGTAATAAGTATTTGATCGCCTATTAATCAGTATGATTTCAGGCTGATCATTAAAACTCCACAAGATGAGATCTTGCATGGAGCCCCAGACTGAGAGAGATTGGCAGTTGGTGGAGAGTTTGGAATTTGATTAATTGATTGTGTCTGTGGACATGTGTCTTTTCTCAAGGCAATGAGCTAAGATCAGGAGCACTCCCTTTAAGAGAGTCCCTTTAAAGTGCTACTGATCTCAGCTCATTGCCTGTAGAAAAGACAAATGTCCACAGACACAATCAATTAATCAAATTCCAAACTCTCCACCATGGCTAAGCACAAAATAACTGCCAATCTCTTTCCGTCTGGGGCTCCATGCTTCACCTTGTGGAGTTTTAATGATCATGACAATAGTGAGGAATAGTGAGGCCAGAACTACATTTTTGTCAATGACCTCAAGGCAGCTGGGACCCTATCCATTAAGAAAACAATTGCTAACACACCACACCTTAAAAGCACATGTACAGGCCCGTCTGAAGTTTGCCAACAAACATCTGAATGATTCAGAGGGGAACTGGGTGAAAGTTTTGTGGTCAGATGAGATCAAAATCGAGAACACTATCCCCACCGTCAAACATGGAGGTAAAAACATTACGCCTCTGAGTTTGACTGTATGAAAGATAAATTACACATACCTTCTTTGAATATGTTTGCGACCTCATGGCAAGTAAAACAAAGCACAATTTAATAAGCGTTCCTATGGACAGAGTTCTAATATATTTGTGTGTGTATCTACTGTATTTCAGTGCAAATTCTATAGTCCAGACCCACTTTTCATTTGTAGCCTTTTATTCAATTTATCAAGATACAACTTTTTTTTCAACAACTTCACAGTTGCATTTTAAAGGAATAATAAAACCTTTAACAAGCACAAACTCGGCTTTATTACATCACATTCTCAATTTTTATTTCAAGTTAGCAGAAAGTCGTCAGCTTCAGGCAACAGAGGTGCCATTTTTCACTTCCTCACACTGGTTCTGTTATGTAAAGAAAGAAAAATCACATTAGCGAACATGATACATATTAAAGAAATAAATATAAACACAACAGCTGCCTCATTGTTACACGATTATTTTACAAATGTCTGAATCATACGGCTGGGACAATAATATGGGACAATGATAGTGCATTATGTAATGTTCTGTTCATTTTATACTATTGCAAACACATATTTATGTATTGTAGGTTTGTTTATTGTGTGTATTTTTTTCCTGTGTTAAACTCAAAGCTAATTTGTTGTGAAATTTGAGTAAAATACTCCTGAGATACTTCTGTCATCATTTATAATAGCTATGAACAGACTTTTCTTCAATCCTAAAGACTTTTCTGGGTCAGAAAATGTAAAGGAACAGCTTTCCATCTGTCTTTTTCATTCAATGACAATAAAGACAATATAGATATTAAAAATATAGATATCCAAAAATATAATCTAGATAATCTAGATAAAAAAAACAGCAGCTAAATAGAGAATATTAGTTACCACGTTCTGACCAGAGTTGATTGTGAATATATAGGGTGTAATATTTAACCTGGGGCCTGAAAGCCTGTAGTGTTTGCTCTTTGATCATCACCTGGACCAATTTGTTGATTAGACGAAAAGATTTAACAGAATTAACCTTTAAAAAGTAGCTTTATTTCTAATATCAACTGTTTACTTTTTAAGAATTTTATAGATGAGTTTTTGGATCCAGTCCGCCTCAGGTTCCACACACACTACTTTTTTGTCCTTCAAGGTGATTCTGAAAATTGAGCAAAGGTGATAAAATACAATTATTGTAATATCAATTAAACTATATAATTAATTATAAATGAAAACATCAGTTTAAAAGTCATCAGTTTATCACCTACCATTAATTCTAGCTACTTAATTAGCAGAAACATGTTAGGATATTTAGCCAGCCATCAGCATAAGTAGCTAGCAAACTGTAGGCTGGTAATTAATGGTAATAACAGGAACTTACATTACAGCAGAACAACTGATGGTACTGAGCTTTATTAAGGGGAGAAGCCATGATTTTAGCCCCGCTTACAAACTCCTGAAAACTAAAATGGTCTAAAAAAAAGTCACACTACATCACAGCCTAATAAAAATCTCAGAAATCTAAAGTTTATTGTAGCTCCATTAACACAGGGGCTTTGGATTGATATTAGGCAGTAGTAAATAAAGAAAAAAATATTACATCCTATTAGAACAGGTTGCATCCTATTATAATAAGGTGCTATTGTTAATATTAATGTTTTTTAAAGTAATACCCCTTATACATAGATACCCCTGACTCACATAATTTCACTGTTGCGGCAGTGTGGGCCGGCAGGCACGATCTCCATCCTGTGAAACAGTCGGGTGCTGATGCGGGAGTCTATAGTGCTTAAACAGCGGCAGTGGTTATCCATGATAATTCCCTCCATGGGGAAGGCTGCAAAGACAAAAAGTAGACAGATCTCAAATGGTTCCATGCTACTTAGGAGAGGAATATTGAACATCTTACTGAAAACCATTTGAAACTAACAACTGCTCACAAATGACTTATTCTTGTAAAATAACTTTATCAGCTAAATCTGAAACCAATTGTGTTTCATTGTGGTCACATGACCAGTAAACCACTGAAAAAGGTGTTGAAATAATTTTAGAATAAGGTAAATATTCTCTTACCAACCATGACCCCAAAGTAGCAAAGGGCAGTTACTGCCAGCAGCAGGGAGCAGTGGGCACTGGATGGCATGATGGCTCAGGTGGCAGTGGAATCGATCTGGGACTAACAGCCTGCATTTCTCAGTTTATAAGACCGCTCAGAAAAGGAAGTCAAGGAAATTGTACGTCTAATTATAGAGAAAAGACCAAATGAAGCGTCTCTGACTGGAAACAGTGGGTGGGAATGCACTGATGGGGCAGGTATATACCGTACATCTGATATGTTTTTACATTATGGCAAATATTTTGCTGAATAAACTGCAGTGTTTTATTATGTTGCAGCATCACAGTGCAAAAGCCACAAGTTTCGCTTATTCACTTATCCTTCCTATTTAACATCATTGTTATGCAGCAGATTAGACTAGCAGGCAATGACTGGCAGATTAGATAACTGCAGGTACACATGTGTACCTATTAATATGGACAATGGGATTTATCCTGTTTAAGCTAACATGTATGTGATGTATTACATTAAAATAGAAACTAACTTTAAGAATGGAGCAGTTCTGGAAATTTTACCTTAAAACCCCGTCATCTCATACCGTATAAATCGAAGTTTCTGTACACATCAAGAAGTTTCCGTCTGTAGACAAAGCACTAAAACTATTTACCACAAATTTGCGGTCTGGTTATGAAGGCTGTATATATGAACCTGAATTTATATATGTCGGGTTTCATGTTTGGGCCGACTTCCTTTGTTGCAGTGTTTGCACTTTTTCCTCTTTTACCCAGGATTATGTTGAAAAAATAAGCAAGAAAATGTATAAAAACTAAATAAGGTAAATATGAAAATATATTACTGGGTATTATTTAATGTTTAACATTCTACCATCGTTCTTTAACACCAGCCCTTTCCGTTTTTATTCTAAGAATAAGGAAGAAAGATCTTTTACCTTTTGCTGAGCATTAGCTTATTTTTGTCCTGATCTAATCTAATGATTAAAATTAAATATGGTCGGATTGTAGTGGTGTAGAAGCTTGGGGAATTTTTCTGATTGCCAAAGCTGACTGAAAATCTATTATTATAAAAGGCCTTAGTAAGATGTTTATAACTCATTTTGAACAAACCTCCCAGCTTATTATTTAGAAATTTATTACAAATCATATGATTCAGTTTAACAGTAATGAACAGTACATGCCAAATAATCTTCAAAAAAAAAATCATTTAAGAATATTTTGCTCTTTATATATTTTCATCTAACGCTCCAGATTAATTTTTATTTCATGTCTACAACATTTACATATAAGGTTTGGATAAAAGCCTTAATCAAATCTGTTCATCTTATAAGTTAATTGATTCTGCAAATCTATGTTTTTCACCTTATATATTTTAAAATAAATAGAATTACCATAAGGGATAGAAAAGATTTGTAGATTTTATTTTTAGAACAAATTTTATAGTTTGATGCTTGCAGAAATATAAATCATAGTTAAGTAAAATAGTGCATAAAGAATCAGAAATCGAGGAAATTTTTTAGTTAAACGTAAAGCCGGCAACACAGCCCCATGCTTGGTCCTTATTTTAGTCTAGTGATATAAGAGGCCTAAGAGGCCTGAGAGGTGTGTATTGAACAACATCTATGATGTACACTATACAATATATGATCAAAAGTATATAGTCACTTAGTCTTACACATCATGCCTGTAATGCAATTTCGGAGAAGAATCCATTGTGCAATGAATGACTTTATTAAATACAAAAGGGCAGTTCAATATCGTAGTCAAAAGGTAAGCAGAAGTTGGTACACAGTAATCCAATAGTAGCCAAACAACCAAATCAGAAGCGCAGAGACAGAAATCAAAAACCAAAACCAAGCAAAGATTAAAACCATGAAAACAATGATGACACATTGATGTTTGGTATGTAGGCTAGAGCAAACAATACTTCTCAGTGTGGTTTAGTGTTATGCTAGTTTAAATAGAGTGCTAAACCGGAACTGATAACCGAAGTGATACCGTGACACCTAGTATTCTGGTGAGGGCGCCCTCTGGTGGAGGGAGGGCAGATTTGTTCCAGTATCCCCCGTTCTAGGAATGCCTCCAGGCGTTCTTCTGGGGCATCCTTGGGGACGAGGCGTTCCGGGTGAGCTGCATGAAAGTCTTGTAAGAGGGATGGGTCCAGGATGTCCAGAGCTCAGACCCATGACCTTATCTCTGGTTCGTAACCCTCCCAATAAACCCTCTTCTCCTCCTAGAGTCCAAGACCTATGTACCTGATAAGCAGGGGCTCCTTCCACTTGAAAGGAGCACAGTGTTGGTGTTGGAGTACCAGATACCTCCCCAGCTCCTGGTTTAACTGTTCAACTTGACCGTTAGACTGACGTTGATGTCAAGACACTTGCAGAATGCCGCCCATAACCGGGAGGTAAACTGGGGCCAATGATCAGACACAATGTCCTCCGGAATGCCAAAATTCCTGAACACATGTGTAAACAGGTGCGTGGCAGTTCCCATTGTCGATGGTAAACCTTTGAGGAGAATTATCTGGCAAGCCTTGGAGAAACGGTCAATGATGGTGAGTTAGGGAGGTCAGTCAAATATATGGGACCAGGGTCTCTGTGGAATCAGTAGGGGTTCAAGAAGACCTTCAGGGAGATGTCAGGGAGTCTTAGCTTGAGCACAGACATTACAAGCAATCACAAAGTTTCTTACATCAATACGGCCCACCGGCCACCAATACACATTCTCCAAGAGTTCAGTGGTGTGTTTAATACCAAGAGGCCCAGAGCAGTGTGAACCCAGGATAAGATCCTTGTGCATAAAGAACATGGCACATATACTTTGTTGGGGGGCACGAAACCGGAGGGGGATCAGTTTGGTGTTTTGCTGCGATTTCACCTTCCAGATCCCGTTGAATGGGCCCCAAGATGATCTGAGGGTTTAAAATGGGGTTTGAATAGAGAGCCTGTTGGGGGGGTCTCCGGGATAAGGCAACCCGCCTTATTATTCTTTGTTCTAGGACAGTAGGTTACAGAAAAGTGAAAACGAGTGAAAAAAAAGCCCATCTGGCTTGTCTTGAATTCAAGCGTTTGGCAGACTTGTGGTCTTTTTGAGGTGAAGATGGAAGAACTACTTCACTGTTTGTAATATAACTCTTTAAAAATGTGTTCCAGTAAATACTTCTAACAATAAATGTGCTAAAGCAAACATGCTGCAAATGCATATTTAACATTTTTGTTTGCAACCCTGGATAAAAAAACACAGAAAGGGGAAGTATTGTTTCACTTTATGTAGAAATCGAGAGCTTTTATGTCTGTTAAGGTTTACTGTTATCTTTCTATAAACAGCAGCGCTAAAATAGAAAATGCCTTGCATGCTGATACAGAAAAGATCTTCATTCCTATCTTCACAGCATTATGAAACGTATGTATCGGTTTCTGTGTGGGTTTCCCTCAGGTTCCCAACTGTCATCTTTTCTTGAAACCCCCACCAAACATGCCAGTACTAAACTAACTGCAAACAGCTCCAAAGTGTGAATGTGTGGGTATGATGGCATGAGGTAGACTGGAGTCTCAGACTCTCAGTGTGTATTGTGGGACAGTGTTCCTGTTATGGACTCCAAACAAGATTGTTAAAGATTTCATTTTTTGTATGCGTAATTTTACATGTTTAATTAAAAAGCAATTGTATCAGCTAGTATTAATATTTTAAGATATATTTTTGCCATTTTACTTTTATTTATAGGACAGACAGAGATGAAATGGGGAGAGAGAGAGAGAGAGAGAGAGAGAGGGTTAAGACTGGAAAGGACCCGAGCCATGTGGGTGCTCCAGCCAGTAATAATATTTTAAACCTTTGTTATCTCAGTTGCTTAAATTATACAATACAATACAATACAATACAATATTGTTTTTATATTAAGTTAATAAACGTAAAACTACTAATAAAAATGATATATAAATCAATTTTCTTCACTAAAAAAAACCAAAAAAAATTCTGACATTGTTTTGGAAACCTTTCTAATGAAAGGAAAGGACTGTTAGACCTGTTATTGTAGGAAACTGTAGGCGAAACATCGCATACAGACAGACTAAGGCCTAACCAATGCAGGGGAACAAATTATAGGATCACGAACTTTAGATCAACACCACAGGCTCTGAGTAATAATTTCAATTCAATTCAATTCAGTTTTATTTGTATAGCGCTTTTCACAATGGTGATTGTCACAAAGCAGCTTTACAATTGAAGAAATTATAAAACAGAATTAAACAAATCAGTTTGTCCCTGATGAGCAAGCCGGGGCGACGGTGGCAAGGAAAAACTCCCTAAGATGAGATAGGAAGAAACCTTGAGAGGAACCAGACTCAGCAGGGAACCCATCCTCATTTGGGTGAAATTTTTTTTTTTTTTTCGGTGAAAACAGGTAGCAGGGATCATGAGGTTACATCGTGTGTGTGTAAACAACTATAATCATTAGTCCTTAGAGCAGCCGAAACGTCTTTATGGCGAAGTGGGTCGTCCTAGATCGCCCGGTGATGCATCATCCGCTGGGCAGGTCACAGGGAAGGGACCCACAGGACGGGCCGGTGGTGGGGACTGGATCACCGGCAGCTCCGTTGTGGCGTATGTAACTCAACAGAGAGAGAGAGAGAGAGAGAGAGAGAGAGAGAGAGAAAGAGAGAGAGAGAGAGAGAGTGAAAGGAAGTCAAAAAGAAGGAAAACAGTTAAGTGACAATGTAATCACACGGTTTTGGATTGATTAAGTGAATAATGTAGAGTGCAAGGATGGACTCCGGCAAGACTAACTAGGTCAGCAATAACTAAAAGGAGAACCAGAGGGAAACACAGACATGAGGGCTCCCTGATATGTTAAGCAACCAGCCGCTCTCATCATCAACACCGTGATCAATAAGAGAGGGGAAGACAGCATCTAAACATACCAGATCACCTTAATACTCAACTCAACACCCATGAGTCCCCCGGATCTGCTCCTTTATCTAAGGGGAATCAAATACAAAAGGCTTGATTAAATAAATATGTTTTTAACCTGGACTTAAAACACTGAGACTGTGTCTGATTCCCGAACATACATAAGGAGGTTATTCCATAGCATAGGGGCCCTGTAGGAAAAGGCTCTGCCCCCTGCTGTAGTTTTTATAATACGCGGTACTGACAGGCAGCCTGCATCCTTTGATCGAAGTAGGCGTGGTGGAACGTAAGACACTAGAAGTTCGCTTAAGTACTGCGGCACGAGACCATTTAGAGCTTTATAGGTTAAAAGTAGTATTTTAAAATCGATCGATGCGGTGTCTCACTGGGAGCCAATGCAGTGCGGATAGGACCGGCGTGAGGATGTGCTCGTATCTTTTAGTTTTAGTGAGGACTCTCGCTGCTGCGTTCTGGACTAGCTGAAGTTTATTAATGCACCTAGTTGAACATCCAGACAGTAAAAGCGTTACAGTAATCCAGCCTGGATGTGATAAACGCATGAACTAATTTTTCAGCATCAGTAAGCGACAAGATATTTCTTATTTTAGCGATATTTCTGAGATGATAAAACGCTATCCTGCTAATATTATCGACATGGGCTTCAAATGAGAGATTGGAGTCTAAAATCACACCCAGATCTTTTACTGTTGCACTTGGTGAAACAGAAAGACTGTCTAGGGTTAAGGTGTGATCAGGAAGCTTACTTTTAGCTACCTGTGGTCCTAGAACCAGAACCTCCGTCTTGTCAGCGTTAAGCAAGAGGAAAATTGCAAAGCATCCAATCTCTTACTTCCTTCACACATTGCTCAATTTTATTAAACTGGCCTTTCGCATCAGGCCTTGATGAGACGTATAACTGTGTGTCATCAGCGTAACAGTGGAAACTAATATCATGCTTACGGATTATGTTTCCCAGAGGCAGCATGTAAAGAGAGAAAAGAAGTGGGCCTAAAACCGAGCCCTGTGGAACACCATACTTTACAAGGGAGCACGCAGAATAATCACCATTTAAATCTACAAACTGGTAACGATCGGTTAAATAGGACCTGAGCCACGCAAGAGCTGTTCCTTTAATTCCTACTAATTTTTCTAATCTGCGGAGAAGAATATCGTGATCTATAGTGTCGAAGGCCGCACTAAGGTCAAGTAATATAAGCAATGAGACACAACCTTGGTCGGATGCCAGTAAGAGGTCATTAGCTACTTTGACCAGTGCTGTCTCTGTGCTGTGGTGAGGCCTGAATCCTGATTGATATTGAAGTTCATGTATGTTATTTCTTTGTAAGTATGAGCACAGTTGTTGCGCAACTACCTTCTCTAGAATTTTAGAGACAAACGGAAGGTTAGATATCGGTCTATAGTTTGACAGTTCATTTTGGTCAAGGTCAGGTTTCTTAATTAAAGGTTTAATCACTGCTAACTTAAAAGATTTAGGAACATACCCACTGCTGAGAGAAGAGTTAACTATTTTCAACAGGGGTTCTGATACTGCCGGTACAATTTGTTTAAGAAAGTGTGTTGGTATCGGATCTAACACACAAGTTGACGGTTTTGTGGAAGAGATGAGCGTGATTAGGTTTTTCTCTTCCAAAGGAGTAAAATTTTCTAAGTTCTGATCTGATGCGGTTAGTTGATCATCAGAATCATTCGAAAGGTCCGGTTTTAAAATGTTAATTTTCTGCCTAATGTTTGCAATTTTATTATCAAAGAAGTTCATGAAATCCTCACTGCTGCACGCAGTTATGGTGCAGGTTTCTGAGGACGTCTTATTCCTAGTTAATTTTGCGATGGTATCGAATAAAAATCTAGGATTATTTTTATTATCTTCAATAAGGTTAGAAAGATACGTTGATCTATTTACACTAAGAGCTTTTTTATAAGCTAGAATTCCCTCTTTCCATGCTGCCTGGAAAACCAGCAATCTAGTTCGGCGCCATTTACGTTCTAGTTTACGGGCGCTCTGTTTTAAAGAGCGCGTGTGTTCATTATACCATGGAGCGAGTTTCTTATCTTTAATTATTTTTCTTTTAACTGGAGCCACATTATCTAATGTAGAGCGGAATGCGGCATCTATATATTTAGTCGCCTGCTCGAGTTCTGTTGGATCAGACGGCGATCCAATGACAGAAGACAAGTCTGGAAGACAATTAATAAAGCTCTGAGCAGAAGTTGAAGTAAATGTACGTTTAAAGCGGTAGCGCGGCGCTACATATGCACTATTAGTATAAGATGGTGATCAGAAATAATTTCGCACTGAGGAGTTGTTACTATATTACTTATACTTATTCCGAGAGATAGTATTAAATCTAACGTGTGACCAGCTTTATAAGTGGGTCCCTTTACACACTGATTTACTCCCACTGAGTCGAGTAGAGACATAAATGCTGTTCTCAGCGGGTCGTCTGAGTTTTCAAAATGAATATTAAAGTCTCCAGCAATTAACGCTTTATCAGCGGAGACAACCAGGTTAGACAGGAAATCTGCAAATTCAGTAATAATCCTCTTGATATTTGCTGTCTTCATACAAGCATGCGTTGCCATTTGTTAGAAATGTTTTATTTTTAAGATTGTTTTTCACAACCGACCAAATGACCAAATGATTTGTTTATGAACGGAAATACTGACATAAACCTTCTGAGTTGTCCAAAAAATGTGTCTTTCTATCCAAATAAAATTTAGTTTTTGTCCCTGATTTGTCGTGAATTAAAATAACTTACTCTTTTATGCCATTGATTTGTCATTTTAGTTCTGTGAGGTAATCAAATGCAAATCAGCATGCAAATATTTCGAATATGCTAATAATAACAAAAATTACCTTAGAGCATCTGACAGAAATGCTTTAGAAGTCCCCATTAATGAAAAAATAACCCTGATTGACTGAGTTAAGGACAAAGCACACCTTCCCACCTTTTATCAACACCTTTTATAAAATAGATAATTGTCAGACACTTATTATCCGGAGTGACTTATATTTATTTCCTTCCAATACAATTGAGCAGTTGAGGGTTAAGGGCCTTGACCAGGGGCCCAGCGGTAAAAAGCTTGGACGTGTTGTGAATTAAACCTGCGAAAAAATTTAAACCTTCAATTTCTGTTTACTTTTCTAGCTCAACAATAACACAAAAAGGTAATGTAAGATCTGTTCCAAAGGCATCCCCCTCTTTCTCCTTTTTCTTTTTTTTCTTGGTTGTTATGGCCAAATCAAAGGTTACCACGGTCCAACTTTGGCCCACAGGCCCGAGTTTGGGCATCACTAAGGTAGGCGATAAAAAAGAGTTTAGATAAGTTACAGTTAGCAGTTGTATTTAATGTACAGCAAAAGGCGATGGGAGCTGCCAAAGAGAAGAAAGCTAATTACTATATAGTGCTATTCCACTGTTAGTCATATTATAATTTATTAAAATCTAAAAATATTATACCGTTATACAACACTGTATTCTGTTTGTGTCTGCAGGACGGCAGACAAACAAGTGTGTGTGTACATTTGTAAATTTTAAAAAGCAAGTGATTTGAGCATGAGCTTTAATCGGCTTGTTTTAATTTACTCTTGAGGTGCATGGATTTGCACCCTGAACTCTCAAGCTTTTGCTGTTAGCAAATCAATGTTGTGTTTATATTTTTGGCCTCATGTGATTCATCCATTGCAGTGGATCGCTGAATGATTACCTTGATAAGTTACAGTATTTACTGATAATAAACCCACACTGAACTCAAATTCACTGATTCATGGTTCATTTATTGCATTCTTTAACAGTTGACTTTAGCATTTTCTATATTTTAGCTGGTGTTAATCATACATCATACCTATCGGCTACAGTAGCGCATTACCAGCAGTTTGATATAAGATTGTTTCTTTTTTGCCACTGGACTGCAGGTATATAATATAGAGAAACTGGTCATAAAGAGTAATGTAATGTAAGTTTAAGATGGATTTTCATAATAAATCGTTAACCAGTTGTTAAATCATTAGTAGGTAATTTAATCTTCAATTTAACATAAACACAAACATGTTCTAATGTAATCCAGTTCTCTAGTCTAAGGGAAAGGGTTGTAGGCTGACTGGCATCTCTAAATTGTCTGCAGTTTGTGAATCAGTGTGTGTGTGTGAGAGAGAGAGAGCGAGAGAGAGAGAGAGAGAGAAAGAGAGAAGGGGGTGGAGTGGGGAGAGTATTGTACCCTGCCTGGAATTTGCATTTTGTCCTGGATGTCCCCCACCTTGGGTCCCTGACCCTTTAGGATAGACTCCAGGCTTTCTGTGGCCTGAAAGGCGTTCTGTGCTGACACTCCAGGCTTTCTGTGTCTAATAAATTCCACAGAAAATGAATAAACAAATTGTTTCCTTATTTGCAACTCTCAGTTAAATAGCACCATCTTCTGTTCAAGCTGCAATAAAATATATACTTTTTATTAAACACTGCCTGTGAAAACATGAACCATACATGTCCAAAAGACATTCCTAAAGACACTTACTTACTAAATTATGTACTGAATTATTGAACTAGTTCTTCAGATCTAGGAAAACAAACGTGTTGTGAACTTTTAACATATAATAAGATTGAATTCATATTTATTCTCAATAAACACATTCAAACCATATTATCAGCAGTGGGTAGAGCAGCTGGAAAATGATCTGTCTTATAAATCAGGAAAGTTTTATGTTGCTCAAGGGTTTAACTCTTATTTTATCTCGACAGAGCTTTACAATACTATAGTCACTTACAACACTATAGTTACCTTACTCACTTTACATTGCTATTGGAACATTATTGTTGTAATTTGCACATTTCGTTCTACCTCATTTTACAATATGGTTGGCGCTATTACATTATGTCCCGTCCTTTATTGTCTTTTTGCACTGTCCTTGTTATGTTTGTATTGTTTATTGCACTGTCTGTTTCTGCACTGTCTGCACTGACATGCACTTTATGTCTATCCTGTTTAGTGGCTCTTTGTTGTTTTGTAAATTCTATCTTTTGTGTGGCACCAGGGGGTCCCGGAGAAACGTTATCTCATTTCACTGTGTACTGCATTTCCTGTATATGGTTGAAATGACAATAAAGCTCCTTGAACCTTGAACCTTGAACCTAACAAATGTCTAATGATAAAGACCCCGAATACAAAATCGACCGCTGTGGCTCAAAGTCACTGGCTAGATTAATATGCTGTACATTGCACATTGTAAATTACATATAAATAAAATATTTATTATTGTGCCGAATATGTGATAGAATGTACAATACTGTGCAAATTAAAGGCACCCTACGGTATACATTCTGTCCAGCATTGTATGCGTATAGTCTGGGTGGAAAGACAAAACATAGACTTACAAATTTTAGTTAGAAATAATAGAACAAACAGTATTAAGTGATATATTATGAGTCTAGCAATAACTTTAAGTTTAAGGGGACTTGAAGATCTATATTTGGACCTAAAAATCTATATAAAGGTCTGAGTTGTCTCAGTATTATTTATTTGTTTGATTAGTCACTTGTAATTACTAGAAATTGTTAATCCAAACAAGTATTACACAAATATTTCTTGGTACATAAACCTTTCAGAATTAAATAAGCATAAATAATAAAATAAAAATGCTGGAAATATTATGATTTTTGAACAGTTTAGGCTCCAATTTCAGCAAATAAAGAGCAACATGACGTTTTCTGACATTTACTGGTGGTCTGACAGTAGATCTGGTTTTGGATTGGTCGCCTTTGTGTGTGAACCTACCATAGTTTTGCTTTCACATCAGAATAACAGGACTGTTGTCTAGTTAGTGTAAAGTTAAATATGAAATGATTGTATAACACTTAATCTGATGAACATTTTCTAGTTCATTAAACGTTACACTAACATTTTATGGTACACAAGCAACAAAAGATCCATCAAAAATGATCAGTGATCCGAAAAAGTAATAATCATCTAATTGATTAAAAAATACTGTGAATACTTAACACTTAATTAGTGAACAGAACATTTTTTGATCTGTAACAGATCATTTTCAGCATCTTAGGTCAGTGCTGTCATTACAGATGAGCGAAAGTAAAAAACCTTCTGCAATTATGTGTGTATGTGTGTGTGTTTGGTAGTGGTAACTGTAGCCAAGTCTCCATAATCCCCCATTTATTTATTTTTTGGCACAATTTGAGAAAGCTACTGTCGTACTCCATTCTACTGACTTTATCAACCTCCACATAGTCACATGATTTCCTGTCAGTCTTACGTCTAGCAGAAGGCAGCCTTATTTTACAGAATCTCGTAGGACTGGTTAGATATCACTGACTCATCATGGATAGTGTTGCTAATGTCAGACTGCGAGTGTATAAGCCACCGAATGACACACTCGTTTTTTTCATTCGATTTTATTAATATTTGAAAAAAAACCACAACACTGATATTACACTGTAAAAAAAACAAATACATTTGCGATTATGACACAGGTTTAAAAAATATGTCCAGACAGAAGTAAAATGTTAAACCGGTATGTGTTAATATAGACACAACAGCCGCATTCTGTTAGATTCTATTTCTGACTGCATCTTTGGGTGCTTTAAAATGTTTTTGGTCTGGATCCAAATCACAGTGAACTTAGACGCGCTTAAACACACACATAAACACACACATACATAGCAAAATCAAATAAAGACTTATTATCTGTATATACATTCTTAAATCATTCGTTATGTTTAGGTTCTCGGACATGGGTTTTGATAGCCGTAGTCTTGTTTATGCCGTTATATCGGTCCACGCTGTCCACTCATTATGAATTTCCATGACTTTGTGTCTGGATGAAGGCATATTTTTCTACCGGCCTTTGTTGTCACCCTGTTAAATCACGAAACCAGAAGGAATTTTAGGTTATTTTGAATCTGTAGAATAATTTAATTTAGCTTATCTGGCTTTGGAATAACTTACACAATCTCATACGCCCTACAGGAGGCACTTGGAGGATACAAGCTCCATTTAAAGATGTTGTTCGGAGGCACTTTGTAGGACTTTTTGCAGAGACAGCGCTCTGCTTTATCTATTCGGAATGCTGAAACACAGAGAAAGGATAGCATGTTAATTTTGCTAAGGAAAAAAAACCATAATAACTTCCTTTTTGTGTTTCTCAGGTTACAGGTAACAGATAAGATTCATTAGTTATGACACAAATTCCATATTTAGTAAACATGTCAAGCTGAACTAACACTGTGATTGCAATTTATTTGCCAATTATGATTCATTTGTTATATATCTGTCCGTGTCAGTCCTGATATCACACAAAAGAGAAAAAGAGATTTATTATTGGCAGAGATTAAACTGAACATTAATAAGCATTAATGAAAAAAAAGCTAACATACACTTTAGAATTATAGAACTCGACTAATGAGTACAAGTTTAACAGGCGAAGTAACTCACAGCATATTTACCCATCATCAATTATTATAAAGAAAGTCAGCTTTACTAGCTTATACACACAGTTCAATGTATTTATCAGATGTAAAATGGTTCTCATACCTGCAGCACAAATCCAGCATCCCAACAGCAGCAGCAGTAGCAGAATGGATCGCCTCATAATTAGTGCTTTCACGTTCCTGTCTCAGTCTCTAGCAGTTAATAAGACAGAATGGGCACAAGCTTACGTTTATAGTGTAGAGGCAGGAATTATACAGGGACTTTCCACTGGCATATTGACTAATGGAAAAAAAAAATTTGATCCAAGAATGAGTTGAAAGAGAGAATAATGCTAAGATGTCGAAGCTCCACCCAGTCACAGTGGCACAATAACATTATTCACAGGGCTGTGAAATAATCTGGTATTTTGACATTCACTGATTTGTGTTATGGTAAAAGTTGTTTATGTCATACATACTTTATAATGACTTTTTGTATCAAAAATGAAAATTATATGATAATAAAAAGTTTAAAGCTTCATTGATCTGTATTTGCAATTCTTTTACTTGAGCTTATCTGACATGTGACTTGGTTTGTTTGGCAAAAAAGGGACTTTCTCAGATCAACCCAATTATATTTCTATTACAACTAGAGCACAAAAATTCTGTTAAAATGGTGGTGTCTTCGGAGATCACTTAGAAACATTACAGATGATTGTTTGAGATCAGCACATGAACGTGAGGTGGGAAATAATAGAAGTACAATTACACTGCTGTCTTTTCACTTTTACTTCGTGCATTTCTCTCTAATCAATATGTGGTTATATAAGGTGACCTTTTATGCCAGCACCACTAAGTTACCAAAAAGTTTTAGTTAACATTTAAATAAATTGTAAAAATTATTTAATGGTTATATTTTTTTTTTTTTTCATTATAATTAATTATTAATTATCTTTATCAATTAATCTTAGTGAAAATGACATTAAATTCACCATCAGCGACTAGAATAAGCAGTGTCCCACAAAAACATACCACAGTATACTTTAGGATTTACTACAGTAGGATGTAGTACATTGTAGTATAGCGTAGTCCAGGGGTGGGTGATCACAGTCCTGGAGGGCCTACAGAATTTAGCTCCAACTTGCCTCAACACACTTACCTGTAAATTCCAAGTGTACCCAGCTAGATCTTGATTAGTTGGTTCAGGTGTGTTTGATTAGGGTTAAAGCTAAACTCTGCAGGACACCGCTGCCCACCACTGGTGTAGTTTCTTACAGTATTTACTACATCTTACTGCAGCAAACTATAGTATTAACTTTAGTAGAATTGATAAACACTAGTAGAATTATGACAACAAATTACAACCTCATTGCAATTTACTATTCATTATGATATATTTACTCTGTTAAGGGTAAAAAACTCTACGGTATTTACCACAGAAAACTCTTCTACGAGTTTTATAGTAAAGTTATTCTACAACACTAGTATTTTTTTCTATGGGGCGGCAGATGTACTTTTAGTAAATAAGTAATAAATAAGTACTAAATAAATGTATTCGTTTTCTGCTATAAAATAGGGAGAGGAGTTCAAAGACATATTTTATCTGTAACCAGAAGAATTATATCAGTGTGCAATTGAACTTTACTTTAAGTTGAGAATTATAGGGACTTTTACCAGCTCGTGCAGCAGCCCCGCCTGTTCATTCGTCCGGTTTGCTGTGTCAAGCATGCCACTTTCAGGAAGTGTTACATCATCAGTGCTGTATGTAATAACTCAGAGATGATGTAAGTGGATAGTAATATACCTCAGCCATTAAGCTTTGTGTAAACCTGTATTCCATTAACTGCTGTTTTAGGAAGACATTATTGCATAATCTAGTGTTTTTTTGTTAGCCATCAGAACAGATGTGACTGTGATCCTACATGTGTTTGTACCCCATCTGTCACCACAACCAGACTTAAAGATGTGCAGTGTGTTGCACCACACTATAGGATAAGTGTATTCCCTATTGTTTTATGTCTGCTCAGGGAATGTTAAAAATACAATCACAGGAAAGATGCTTAACAGTGTCATTTCCTGAAATAATAATAGTCCACAGTCAGATTTGCCCAACGAAGATGTAATACTGCCATGTTTTAATTTCATGAAAATAAAACCTTCAATATAATTTAAGTATATCATTTGGCTGATGTTAGCATGGCTGTTGACAAGAACTTGAAAGAATTCTTTTTTACATAGCCTTCTAGACATACAAACAGAATATGGCACGGTACATTAGTGTTACATCACATTCCACCTTCCTCTTTCACTGCATTCAGCGACACACAATAGGGCAGTACATTTAGCTTCTTTCATTTTTGTGGGCACATATAAATAAAAGTACAGTCAAATTTATTTCTTTACATATCCCAGTTAAAGAAGTTGAAGCCTTGACCTTCTAAACAATCCAGTTTCCTTACCATTTAAGTTTGCACTTATAGAAAGATTATAGATATTATTTGCCTAAAATGAATACTTTTAGCATAAAAAACATTCTAAGATAATAATAATAATAATAATAATAATAGCCATAAAGCGAAATGGTAACACAGTTGTTAAAGTGTTGGAGTCTAACTTGAAGGTCAGGCTTTGATTTCCAGCTCCACCAAGTTACCACTGCTGGCCCTCTGAGCAAGGCCCTTAACCCCCAATTGCTCAGATGCATAAATGAGATAAACGTAAGTCGCTCTGCATAAGGGCGTCCGCCAAATGCTGCAAATGTAAATAACTAAAAAAATCAGAAAAATGTATTTAACTCTCTGTACGATTGTCTGCTAAATGTAATATTTTAGAGCATTTAAATCTTTTGTGTCATTTTTAGCCTGTACATTGTGTGATTTTGTTGCATCACTATAAAAAGTTTGTTGTATCACAATATAGACTCTTTTTTATCGTATTATTAGCCTAAATCTCGATTGGCCACTAACCGTAGAAGGTTTCTACTCCAGCTGGCCAAGAAAAGGCAACTAAAGCTACATGGGGAAACAAGCTGAACGAAACAAGTTGAAGATCAGTTGAATATTGGCAAAACACCAAATACATTTTTTTCCTCCTTTAACTGACTGCATTATTGCAGGTATAAGCTTTAGTATCACTTCTTTTGTTTTCGGTGTCACATGTTATATACTGCTACTAAAATAAGCTCTATGTTCCAACAGCAAACTTTCCATTAAAAAAAATGATCCTATTAATAGCAAGCAAAACAAATAGATATTATATGGATTAGCCAAGCTGTAATGTTCTAAAGAAAAAAGAGCAAACAGTTTTAGCATGGAAAACCTGAAAATCCTGTCGATGCCTGAATGCCTTTGGCTTTTTAAGATTCTGCAAAGTGAAAACTATTTAACTGTCGATGGAACATTTCCAAACAAATGTCAATGCATGGTAATATGGATGTGAACTGCTAAGGTGTCTTTGTTATCTATAGGGTGTCTCAGAAGCGTTTCCTTTTCGAGGTAGCATCACAGTGGCTTTTTTTAACTCCCCTTTTCTTTCTGTGGTTCCTGTTTTGTTTTTTTGTTTTGTTTATTGCTTCTTTTTTGTCTTTTATTATATATCAAACCTTTAAAAATCAACGTTCTGAATTTTTAACTTTTAGAAGTAAAAAAAAAAAATGCTACTGCTGCTGCTTACTATTACCGCGTTTTATTATTTTTTATTTATTATATTTTATTATTATTTTACATGATATAACAAGGATATTATTTTAAACATTTTGTGTTTTAGTTCCCTAGCCCAGGTCAAATATAACAAATGATTTTATTTAATATTGAAAAACTATTAAAAGCAAATTCACATTTTCTTTAGAATTTATTTGTCACATTTATACACAACAGCACATAGAGTGAAATGCCTTTTATAGCTGTCCTTTAAAAAAGTGTCAGGGAAAAAATACGACAATAAAATTAATATAAATAGCATAATAGAGAACTTGAACAATTCCGAGGACTGTCAATACTCCAAAACAATCAACAAACCAGGACAACATACAAATATAATATTACAAATGATAAAAAAATGATACCGCCAGCAATGAATTGGACCTCAAACATTCAACATTTAACTAGTTACATTCAACTAGTTAACCATTTTGTTTGTTACAATAAAATAAATGTATGATAAATATCAGACAATGTAACACAATATATAAAAAAAGAAAACATTTTAACATATTTTTTCCTTCCTCATCTACTGAGCTCTGTTTTTCTTCAGTTGACTCCTAAAAAAGATAAAAACAATAGGTTATGTCGTCAATACATAACAGATAAAATATAATATAAAATAAAAACATTACCCATGAATACTGATGATAGTAATGATGTGTTTACCTATTTGGACGCATGGCCCTCTCTACGTAATTCTTCGCAAATTTCGACTCGGGATTCAGACATTTTTTTCCTGCACCGTTCTTTAAAACGACTCTGCAAAAAAAAAAAAAAAAATTAGTTTTTTAGAAAAAGAACAAAATGAATGAATGTTGTACAATGCTGAATTATTCTAGAGAGCTTACATCATTTCCACTTTTTCACAAGATGCACTTGGAGGAAAAATTTTAATCTTGTCGATACGCTGTGGATGTGCAAAGTTTATCCCTTGACCCTGACACAAACACCTTCTTACATTGGTCTTGGCCTGTCCTATAAACCAAAGAAAAACAAATCATTAGGAAAAATTGCCCAATTAATTATGTATTGTTTTCCTACAAGTAAAATCTCACCTTGTACATAAACAATAATTAGACCGGCAAACACAACAAAAACCGCAGCAGTCTTCATTTTCCTCTTGCTCTTAAATTCACTCTAAGTAGTGATTACCAGTAAAGAGTCGGTTAATCCAGTGTCAGTGAATGGTTGAGTGTGTTGGCCTCTTTTATACATGCGACCTGGTGTTTTCCAGTTTCTCTGTCTAAAGGCTGAGTCACTTTCACTTTCCATTTTCTATCCTCCCCGTTCCACTTTTCATTCTAATGATTATTTCTTGAAAATTTCTTTCCTTGATAATCCACAGTGTCTGAAACAAATTTTTATCTCCTAATGAAAAGTCTGACATTATTAGGGTGTGTATTTACAATGTGACAATGTGGGAATCCATTCTGAATAGAAAAAACATCTCCGACTACTGATCAGCTTTAGCAATATTATTATTTAGGTTGTAGAAAACAAGCATCCAGGAAAACCTGTTTCACCAGAAGGATTGCATATGCAAAGCCAACACTATCAGTATTTATATAATACCTATGTACACTATACGGCTAAATCTTTGTGGGCAGCTTATTAGCACTAAGCCACTAAGGGGAGAAAAATTCCAAGGGCAGCACACCTTAAGGGCCCCCATAGATGTTTTATTAGTAATAACAGTACGGAATGGGTGTGGTATCAGGTCCAACCTCATATTTTGTATATGCTCCCAAATGCTATCGGTGCCCCTAAGCACACCCACAGAAATGTGTCTTCCCAAAACACTGTTGTCTTAAATTTGTCTCTCAGTTGTATAGACTGTCTTTGTATGTTGTAGCATTATATTATATTATTCCTTTACTGACAGTAAGAGTCCCAAACAGTGTTCCAGCATGACAATGCCACTGTGCAGAAAGCCCCTGACCTCCATTAACACATGGTTTGTATAATTGGAGTGAAAGATCTCTGATTCCTGATCTTAGCCCCACTGATCACCTGTATAATTAATGTAAGTGTTGTTTGTGAATTATGACATACACTGTAAGATGATAAGATTTTTAAAGTAAATGTTGTTATAGCTAACATTTTCCTTTACACACATAAAAAGTAGAAGCACAGACTTGTTATATGCTTTACTAGCTGCTAAGATATAAGTTAGCAGGTTAATGTTTTTTGTCCTTTGTAGCCTAATTAGCCTTTGTTGTTTACATTTTTTAATATGTGAATTTTTTTGGTTGTATATAAATGTTTTTGTAAGTATTAAAATCAGTGTGCCTAATTTTTCTAAATTTTTAAAAAATAGTTGATTTTTATTTATTTTACATAAAAAAAAACTTCATCCGGCCCGCTAGCATTGACGTCTGGCTGCATTCAAACCACACAGAAACTGCCGAAGAGTTTTGAACATCATTGTGTGTTCCCTGACCCGTGATGAAACTTAGTTATACTGAAAGTCACCACATGATGCTCCTTCCTTAAAAAAAACTGTCAACAATTAGAAGAAAACAGCATCAGCAAGTTATCTTTTCCAGCTAAATATTAAATTAACTTTATTAATCAAAATATGGCCGCATATCGTATATGGCCATGTATATATTTGTGGATGCCTTTTAATTAGAAACACAAGCAATTTGTGAACCGATTGCAGATTAAGTTTAATAATTTTTTTGCTGTTATAATAACCTCCAATCTTCATGCCAATGATATTTTATCATAATTTAAATTGTGGAATTGGTGACTTTCCTTTTGAAGAAATGAATCTATTACCATGTATTATTTTTAATGTAATGGACTGGGTTGTCATGGCACTGGACAATTGTCATGTAACAGAGCGATGCTAGTATTTTTAATCTGATGAATATTAGGCAAGTGGTAGCTAATTGGTTAAGGTGTTAACCTGCTGAACAGAGTGAGTTGAAATCTCAGGGCCCCCTAGCTGTCACTGTTGGACTGTAAACAAAATTATCTTGGTGTTCCTTGAAGCTGAGACAAATAAAAGGAGGACACAGTGAAAAGGACGTGTCAGCTTATTTTTATTCATTATTATAAAAAATAACAATGCAAAAATAAAAGTTAAATGAAAGTAAAAATATTTTTTTTCCAAAATTAACATGAGGGGCAAATAAAATGCAATTAATCAGAACCAAATCCTAAACAGCTAATGAAATAACAGAAGAGGGGCCACAATACCTCCACAATCATGAGGCTTTATAGAGAAAGGAGCAGGTGACATCGGTTCTATAAGTTGCTTTGGATAGGATTGTGTGTCAAAAACCATAAATATAAATAAAATTCAACACATAAGACCAGTTTGAAAGTATTTTATTAGCATTAGCAAACATATCATCATTAATTTATTTCTCTAAAAAGAGAAAAAAAACCTGCCAATAATATAAAATAGAGTGAAAATGGTTGTATATATGGTGTTATATATATTTTAATATTAGTACATATATTTTTTAAAAATGTACATCTCATTGTTGCATGTATCATTTGTTAATTCTAAATGAAGCAGTAAGCAGCTGCAAGCGTTTAGCCGTGATTAGCTTTGCATGTCAGTTTCGCTGCTTGTTCTTGTTTGTCTGCTTTTTTCCTCTTTGGTTCTTGACTTTTTTCTGTCTTTTCTGTCCACTGAAAGTATAAAGCAAAATGAATGAGCATAACCGTTTACAAACTGGAGGCTGTCCTTCATATGTGACCTTGAAGTCACATGATAGTAGATCCTTACCTCAAAATCCTCTTGCCTTGATTTTCGTTGGGATCCAAACAAAGTTTTTTCCCTGTTTTTAGGGTGACTCTGTGTGAAATAAGCAAAAATATTAATCAGTGCATGAAATCAGAACAGTAAACATGTAAAAATGCTGCTGACAAGAAACAGCATTTAATCAAACAGCTGTCTTAATAATTATAATAAATATTAGTAATAGAGATAGTTATGAGAGTAATTATGTATTCAGTTTATTAGCTAATAGTTTAACAGTGACTGATGCATACTTACATTAATTCAGTGTGGGAACAGGAAATACTTGGAGGAAATACATCGACCCGCTGTACACGTGCAAGCCTTACTCTTTTCTGTAAGTTTGTTTCTTGGCATAAACAACGCGCGGTTGATCCTCCTATCCATGCTGAGGGAAGAGATAACTTAACTAATAACTTAAAGTAATTTATGGTTTGATTTTTACTGTAGTTTTTTAAAGTTTAGAAGTAAAGTGTAATAATAAGCTTTATAAAAGCATTTATAAATGTGTTATAAACATAACTATGTTATTATTATTATTCATTATTACATTACCTTCACAAAAGAAAGCAGTTACTCCAAAGAGGATAATGAACACCAGTGAGAGCGTTGCAGAATTCATTGTTCAAGTGGGCTGGTAATGTGGAGGACAACACAATGGAATTGAATTAAATACTAAGGAGGAGTGAGTTTCACTTTCCTATTTTAAAAGAGATGACATATCCTCTGCATCCGTAAAATTTTTTCCCTTCGAGGGAAAACCCAGAACAAAAGCTTGCTGATTATAGAACATGTAAGAGGAACAAAAGAAATCTACCTACAAGTGTATAAGTTAGAAAAATAATAAAAGAATGATGGTTCTACTTTATGTACTTTATGTGTATATTTATAAGTGTGTGCAAATTTATCTAAGCAATTACACGCAGAACATATACTGAATTTACTGTATATATTAAATATATATATATGAAATATTCTATGGTTTTTCTTGTTGTTGTTAATTCGTTTTTTGAGGTTTTTCCTGAGCAGAATAATTAGAAATCGCATAAATTAATAGAAAAAGGAGAGACAAATCAAAATAAAATGAAATAATTCAATAATTCAATAATAATTAAAAATAGGCAGCACGGTGGCTTAGTGGTTAGCACCATTGCCTCACAGCAAGAAGGTCCGGGTTTGATTCCCGGGCAGATGTCTTTCTGTGTGGAGTTTGCATGTTCTCCCTGTGCTTGTGTAGCTTTACTCTGGGTTCTCTGGTTTCATCCCACAGTCCAAAAACATGTATGTTAGTTTGATTGGTGTTTCTGAATTGCCCAATAGAGTGAGTTTGTGTGTGGCCCTGTAATGGACTGGCAACCTGTCCAGGGTGAACCCCTCCTGCCTTTCACCCTTTTAGAGACAGCTGGGATAGACTCCCTGTGACCCCGAATTATATAACCGAAATAAGCGGCTATAGAAGATAAATAATAAAAATAAATAAATAGTGGAAACCTGGTGGTTATTTGATGAAAAAGACCTGTATATCCCCTTTTTTATACACTAATCTATATCCATACAGGGAAGAGTAATTACTGACCTTTACTACACACCACACTAATCACCTTAAACACTGGTTTTTGTGCAGAACGTTTTCAATTTATTACCTTTCATTTTAACTTTAGTGTTAAGGGCATGTCTATATTGCTTACATTTGAAGATTGTGTGGTGAAGACTGTGGTGGTGTTGCACTGCTAATTAGAAGATCGGGGTTTAATTCCCAGCACCATCAAGTTGCCACTGCTGGGCCCCTAAGCAAGGCCCTTAACCCCAATTACTCAGTTGTATAAATGAAATAAATATAAGTTGCTCTGGATAAGGACCTCTGCTAAACGCTGTAAATGTAAATGTATATTTAAAGTATCTAACAATCTGTCTATTTTTCTATCTATCTGTCTGTCTATTTAAATAACTATATGTCTGTCTGTCTGTCTGTCTGTCTATTTAGCTGCAAATCAGAAAATCCCATATTCACGCTCAAAAATCTTGTAAAAAACGTTTCCAGAAACTTGGCCTTATCCAGAGCGATTAACATTCTATCCAATTAAGCAGCTGATAGTTTGGGGCCTTGCTCAGGGGCCCAGGAGTGACAGCTTGTTGTTGCTGGGAATTGAAACCAAGACCTTCCAATCAATGGTCCAAAACCTTAACAACTGCAATGATTTAAAATTAAAGACAACATATCTGACTGTGTCAGTCAGGTGTTCTAATACTACAGTCTATATAGTATACATTTACTACAATTATCTATCTACAGTATAATGAGAAAGTAGTTCCATGTTAGAAATATTTAGAAACCTGTGTTTAATGCTTTATTCTTTAGACATATAGGCGAGTTTACATAAACATACAAAAAGGTAAATTATGCAAAAAAAAAAGGGAAAAATATATAAGAAAAATCTGGCACTTTTTACATTTCAGACTTATAAAGTAAACAGCAGATATATAACATGTAATAACACAAGCTATCAGTTCAGGAGTTGCACAGCATCATGTCACATCAGTCAGGCAGCGTCACAGCCCAATCTTTACTCTGCATTTCTATAAGAAGTACACAGAATATTAATATATAATAAGCACTACATACATATTTTATGTTATATATAACATATTTGTGTTTTTAAATAAAATTGTAGCTCAAATAACATTATAGCATAGCGATTAGAATGAATAATTCTTACCTTTTTTTAATGGCTCTCTTGATGTAGTTCTGAGTAAATTCAGATTCAGGGTTCAGACATTTCTGTCCTCCATCTTTCCTCAGAGTGACACTAAAAAGTAAAAAGCACATCAGATAAAGCAAAAGTCTGTCGTACAGTGTGTTGTTTTGTATATTATGTATTGAACTTACATAATTTCCACATTGTGACAAGTTGGGCTTGCTGGATAAAATTCGATCTTGTCAATGCGTTGTATACGCACAGCGTTAACTGTAGGACCCTGACACAAACACCTCCTTGCATTGATCCTTGGTTGTCCTGCAGAGAGACGTTAGTTACAGTATTTGCTAAATTTTTACTGTCTAATTGCATTAACAAGCGGTTTTGGTCAGAAGAACAAAGGACTCTTACCTTGTACAATGACCAAGAGTAGACATGCGACTGCAACAAAAACTGCAGCAGACTTCATTTTTCTCTTTCACTGTAGATTTAGTTAGTGACTTTGATGTTGTAGCCTGGAGAATGAAGTGCTGAATGAATAAGTGTGTTTACTCAACTTTTATAGTCTACCCACAGTCAGTGTTTCTCTATCAACCCAGCCAAAATTAAACCACATTCAGTTTCAGCTTCCTCTAGGAACTTCTTGCTATTTCTGGGAAATACTGACAAACTGACTTATTGCACCTTATTTATTTGCACCGCTTAAAAAAAGGGTTTTAAATGCATTCAAGAATTAAAATGCTTGCATAAACAATATTAGCCAAGGCCCCTGTTTTTCTTTTATAATCAGTTTAAGCATTATTATCAGCTCTAAGGACAGCATGATGGTTTAGTGTTTAGCTCTGTTCGTATCCTCTGCAGGGGTCTTTGTGTGTGGAGTTTGCATGTTCTCCCTGTGCTTGTGTGGGTTTACTCCGGGTTCTCCGGTTTCCTCCCACAGTCCAAAAACATGTATGTCAGGTTGATTAATGCTTCTAAATTGCCCATAGGAGTGAGTGTGAGTGCGATGGTGTCCTATCCTGGGTGACCCCTGCCTTTCACCCAATCACAGCTGAAATAGACTCCAGCAGATCCCTGGGACCCTTATTAGGAATAAGCAGGTATAGACAATGGATGGATGGATGGATCAACACTATTATTAAAATTATTTAAAGCTCTGGGAGAAGTTGTTGAACATGATAGACCAACTCCGTTATGTGACTTTCTTTATCTTGAACTCCATGTGTCATTGTTTGAATATTGAACTCAAGTTTACACATTTTAAAAAATGAGCCTTAAACTAATCTGTTGTCTTTACTACATGGAACACTATCTAATCTGTAAATTAATATACAGGTGAATTGTTTTATAGATTAAACCATGTGGAAATGGTTTTGATTGTTACAGAGCTAGACATTTAGATGGTCCAAAACAGCTTGCTTTGAAAGGTGTGTGCAGTAGCAACAAGCACTTTTGCAGTTTATTAATTTACAGTTGATTTTGTAGTTTATTTATTTATTAGTCATTATTAGTTTACCCTATATTCAGGATTCAGGGGGGCAGTGGTGGCTCAAATGGTTAAGGTGCTGAGTTGCTGATCTGAAGACCAGAAACACACACATGGGTTCGAGCCCTACCACCCAAGCCAACCACTGTTGGGTCCTTGAGCAAGACCCTTAACCCTTCCTGCTCCAGGGGCGCTGTATCATAGCTGACCCTGCGCTCTGACCCCCAACTTACTAAGATGGGATATGCGAAAAATGCATTTCATTGGCTCTGTACACATACCTTGCACAATGACAATAAAGTTGAAGTTGAATATATAATAATATATAAATAATATAATATAATATATAAATATTTGGCTGTGATGGGTATACAGGTGTTTTTCATAGCCACACAATACAATATGCAATTCAACAATAATTTAAAAAATATCTTCAACAATAACATTTCCTTTTTTTGTAATTTTCTCTTACAAATAATTAGAATTAAATTCAGCTTTAGTGGACTTTGAATTTCGTTTGGAAAGTATTTTCACAATATTTATATAAGTGCATGATTATAAAGAAAAGAGAAGTCATTGGTAAAGTGGATTATCCAATGTGGAAGTGGGTAATTTAACCTGGTTCTCCTGAAAGAAAGAAAAAAAGTGAAACTTTATAATTTCTTTTTTTAAGGAAGAAAGAGAAATATTTTTGTTACATATAATAACAAAGGGCTTGCACATATAAATATAACAGCCTGAACGATCAGATTCAGTTTAATTAGCTGTAAGTGAAACACTAGATTGTTAATATAGGAATAACATCGCAGCTCTTAATATACTGTATGTAAAATCAATCCATATTGGATTTTTATATTTTTGATATATTTTAGTTATTTTGTATGTTATAGCATTGCCTTATACCCTCACTGGATTATAAGAGAGCCAAACACTGTTTTAACATGGCAATACTTGTTTGCACAAAAACTCTGAGCTTATGGGGATTTGTTATGGTTAAAGTGGAAGAACTGGAGTGTTCTGTTCAAATCCTCCCAAAAACACACTTTGGTAGAAAGGCTTTCCAGAAGTGTGGAGGTTATTATAAGACTAAAAGTGAGACTTGATTTATGATGATTATTATTTAAATGGTTAAAGGCTAACCATGTTAACCACTGAAGACTGACACACTTCCTTGTACTGGACAATAGAAATAGAAATATTTAAGTAAGTGGCATGTCAAGGAAGGCATTATTCCTAAAATTGTCAGTATCAATTATGCAATAAGAGCTGCAGCACATTTCATCATATCATCACACTGCTTTTAAAGTTTGCTTCTTACTGCTTGGACAACTGGGGGGTTTATGCAATATCTGCCTAAGAATGTTTACTTACACTTTCTATCCTTACCAGAAACTCCAGGACATCCTGTTGGGTTTGATTCAGGAAAGCAAGCCACCACCTCCCCCTTGGAACTTTTAGTGCAAGTTGTACCTCAGAGTTGTAGTTTATGACCATAATTACCCACACAGATATACAAACTGATTAAAAACACTAATTAAAATACATTAGTGCCGAATATTTGCTAAATCACTGCACTTAACATTAACTGTTTAACTTCAGTTCACTTGTTTACTTATCACTCCAGTTTATTGAAAACTATTATGAAAGTGCAACAGAGTTACAGAGCGTAAATGAACAGTATATTTTCTTACTGCTGAATTCAGTGTATCAATGATGTGCGTGACGTTTGCTGTATATCAATGCTGATGGTGTAAAGGTGCTTTTGGTAGGTACCTCTATTTCTTCTTTTCCTCTTATCCTCTCATTCTAATATAATTAGTCAAGTTTTCATCTTAACACACACCTACTTAGAAATACTGAACTACAATCTAAGTGCAAAGATGTAGTTTGTATTTTGCTAATAAGAAACACATTGCATTGCTTTCTGAAGTTTTTATGCACAGGCATGTACTGACTTTATTATAATTTATGTAAGCATACCAAAAACAATACATATATAAAAATACTGCATGTTTTATTCAAACGTTATACACATTTCATTATATACAGCGATACACAACATGTTAGTATAAATTAAACTGGAGACATTTAATATTTACATTTAAAATATTTAAAGCTGTCTTTGTGCACCCTTTGTCCACTTCTGTTCAGTAATGAGACGCTGCACGCTTTACTCTGCACTCCTACAAACAGAAAACACATTTTAATTTATAGGGTTTTTCTATATGGATCATATATAAAAAAGTATAACAGATATGAAAATCTTCAATAATATTTACTTACTTCTTCTCTAAAATGGCCTTGATGTTTTTCTGAGTAAATTCAGATTTGGGATTTAAGCATTTTTTTCCTGCTCCGTTCTTCAGAGTGACACTAAAGAGAGAAATCACAAGTTAGAGAACTCAGTAGATATAAACCATGAATTTATAAGAATTTTAGTTGTTTTTGAGCTTACATAATTTCCACACTTTCACAAGATGCGCTAACAGGATACACTTCGATCTTGTCAACACGCTGTAGACGAACCATGTTTGCCAAAGGACCCAGACACAAACATCTCGAAACACTGGGCTTGCCCTGTCCTGCAAACAGAAAACAGTTGTAGATTTAGAGTTATTACAAGTCTGTTTCATTCTGTAGATCTTTAAAAAAGGATGAAGAATCGAACCTTCGACATAAAGAATCAGCAGACTGGCAAACACAACAAAAACAGCAGCAGGCTTCATTTTCCTCTTGCTCTTGAACTCAGTCGAAGATCTGAAGTTTCTGTGAATGATTATCTACTAGATGCCTGTGGATGATTTCTATACATAAGCGAGCCTCCTTCTCTTTTATACGCTCAACTCTGTGTTTCCCCGTCTCTTTCTCAGTTTCCATCATACTTCCTCTTAAGCTAACCTTCCATTTTCTTGAAACTGATTTTTTTAATACTCAGCAATATCTGAGGCTAAAGTTCATCACTTTGTTTGGGTTTTACATCCATGAAGTCTGCAATTTTATTGCCTCATCTGACGCAAATATAAATGTGATGCAATCTAGAAAAAAAAACCTGTTGTGTTTAGGAATATATATAAAATAGGTTGACTGTAAAAATGTGTTTGTCAAAATTGAGTTTTCGTTACATTATTATTCTTCTTCTTCTTCTTCTTATTATTATTATTATAATATAACATTATCTCAAATAAAATATTTTGACAAAATACACCTTTTGGTGCAGAAAAACAGCGAATTATTGTGGCAAGATGATATTAAATAAGTAGAATTTGAAAAAAATGCCATAATAAACAAATACACTTAAAGGTTTAGTAGGTGATTGTCTTTAGATTGTTTTTTGTTCTGCTGGTTTATAGTCTTCACATCCTGATAGCAATCATCAAGTTAAGTGCGCTAAATGTATAACTATGTGTATATGTGTAAGATTTTTTTCTACCCTTTACCCAGTGTTCATAGGGTGAGATTTAAATCCACAGTAACCCTGATTAGGGGAGATAGTTAAGGTGCTGATTTGTTGATTAAAAGACCAGGAAGACCTGGGTTTGAGCCCCACCACCACCAGTCTATCACTATTGGGTCCTTGAGCAAGACCCTTAACCCTTCTTGCTCCAGAGGTGCTGTATCATGGCTAAACCTTCGCTCTGATCCCAAAAAAACAAATTTTACTGTGCTGTAGAGTTTGTGAGAAAAATAAACACTGATCCATTAGTCATTAAAATCTTTTTAATTGAAGAATATTTTATAATTTAAATGACAGTATATAAAATAACGTTATTAGAATTTAAAACAATTAGAATTTATACATTAAAAATCCAAGTATTGACTGCTATATTTTTACACAATAACACTTTTTTTCAATATAAAATTCACTTTTCCTCTATCCATGTGCAGTAAAATGTACCAATTTAAATTTCATATGCCTTTATTACATCACTGTTTATACTGTGGAAATTCTTGTAAAATCGCAGGATTTCAGAGAAAGGAGAACGGTGTTTTTTGCTGGCTCGGTGGTGTAATTGAAGTAGAGGAGTGTTATTGCATGCATCCTATGAAAGAGACAAAAGAAACTGAAACAGCATTATTTCCCTTTTCAGTGGAAATAAACTGGGTTAATAAACAGGCATGTTTGTGTCCTGTTTAAAATTGTGCACAGAACTTCAAATAAATAATATTTTAAAATAAAATTTTAAAGCATACACAAACTTATGGGGGACATATGGCTCAAATGGTTAAGGCGCTGAGTTGTTGTCTGGAAGACCAGGAAGGGTTCGAGCGCCACCGCTGTAAGTCTGGCACTGTTGGGTCTTTGAGCAAGACCCTTAGAATTTAGTACTCCAGGGGCGTTGTATCATAGCTGACCCTGCGCCCTGACCCCAAACCTTCTAAGATAGAATATGTGAAGAAACACATTTCACTTAATTAACTTAATTAGTAAACTTCGTTGGTTATAGTCAATGGTAAATATTAGTAAACTCAAAGCACTAGTATTAAAATATGTTTATTTGTTTTCTTCTGACATTTGATTTATGACCATGTTGTCTCTCCTGCTAAACTGTGTGTATTGTGACTTTATTAAAATCTCATATAAAAATCTTACTAAAAGACATCATGGACTCTTCATTAATAAACTACAGCACACTGAATATGAAGCGTTATGTTTTTCTTGCACCAGATAGTAAAACATGTTGACTCTGTAATGTGATCTTATAGTATATCGGATTGTAATAACATTACATTTATTTCTAAAACAGAAGATCATTATTTATGTAATTTATTTAAATATTCAGGAATGTATCAGTAGACATGTGACAAATTAAAGGAAAACCTGGAGGTTCTGTTATTCTGTTACAGCCTCATACTGGCCTGGTTCTGGTAAGGGTATCCATTTCTCTGCTCTCTCTCCCTTCCAGGACGACTCAACCTCCATCCACATGGCACATGGAATCAGTACATGGTGTGAGGGCGTAAAATGATGTAACTCATATCTAGAGATAATCGATCCTTTATATGACCCACAAATGTTTCACAAATCCTTCTTTTCATTTACTCTGAGTGTTGCGTTATCTAGTTGCTAACAACAACGTTGATAAATACAAAAAATGTAAAAAAATAACATCAATAAGTTGTTTTAAGTAGCTGTTCGCTAGTAACTGTAAAATCAAGTAGCTGATTGAGTTGTTCAGGAAATTTCCTGCCTGGTCAGAAGCATAAAAGTGGTAGCGCAGTGGTTAGGTTGTTGGGCTATTAACTTGAGGACCCGGGTTTGATTCCCAGCTCCACCATGCCACTGCTGCTGGGCCCCTGAGCAAGGCCCTTAACCCTCATTTGTATAACAAGGAATATTGTATGTCGCTCTGGATAAGAGTGTCTGGCAAATGTAAAATTGCTGGTACTGATTCACAGTGTTGGAAGTAACATGTTACATAATTTAATTACAAACTAAATATAAGTAATTCATTACAGTTACTGAGACAAAATGTGTAATTGAATTACATGTATTTAGGAATATATATATTTAAGATTACAAATAGGTTAACATCTGAATATTTTCTTTAAGATGTATTGAATAATATTAATTTTTTTTGTTGTCGCCTGTTTTCGAATTGATTTTGCTATGAAGTCTGGTGGTTGTGCTTCCAAATCGAAATTATTATATTCAAAAACAAAACTTTACACAGACAGCCAGACAGCTTCATGGCCACCAGGGGGCCTCCAAGCGTACATGAAATGGCATGATTTTTTGGTAATTATACAAAAATGTAATAAACAGTGCAATATTATATTAATTAGAACGCAGGCTACATAGAAGGTTAAAACATTGGCATGATGTAGGCAACGCAGCTACAACAAATAAAATTTACAATGGGTGTATTAGATGTATAGTGTATAATAAATCGTCAAGGATTTACTATAAATAGTCTTAGAATGTAAATGCCATTATTTGTCACATATACTTTTGACAGTGCAGTGAAATTTTTTCTTTACATATCCTATCTGAGCGTGAGTTGGGTTCAGAGTGCAGGGTCAGCTATGATACAGCGCCCCTGGAGCAGGAAGGGTTAAGGGTCTTGCTCAAGGACTCAACAGTGGCTAGCTGGCGATGGGGCTTGAACCCTGGTCTTCCTGGTCTTCAGATCAGCATCTTAGTCTCTTAACCATTTGAACCACCACTGATCCACTGCCTCATACTGGTGGCACCTGGCGGCCCCCAAATAAAAATCTGCTTAGGGCCCCCTAAAGGCTTGAGCCGGATCAGGTTCATACAAGCATAAATTGAAAGAATGATAATAAAGTCGTTGTAGTGGGACTTTTTTAGCAGGCCACTGATGCTGATTTATCAGCGTGCCACATAAAAGAGTGTGTTTTTAAAATCCTTTAAAAACAGTTCAACAGTTTTGTTTTATTACTGCTAAATTTAATGTATCACTTGTGTATCTTTAGCTTGTCTGTAGCTTGACAGTTAAACCTTATTGGAAATCTGTGATTTGAGACATTTTATAAAGATGTAGTTGAAATCTTGTTATAAGAAACACATTAAACAGCTTTTTAACTTTTATGCACTGATTTTATTATAATTTAGTATAATAATATACATACAACAATATACATTCAAACATTTTGCATGGTTCTTGAAAAACTATATACATGGCGCCATATACAGATGTACCGCTTATAAATTACGCATTACACAAATTATATGTACAGTTTGTACAAAATGTAAAGATATTTTAAGTAGCAAAGCCAGTTGTCTCTGTGCACGCTCATCTGTATCTTCTGCTCAGTAATTACACCCTCCATGCTTTACTGTGCTCTCCTAAAAACAGATACACAACATAAAAATAGTTTCATTTATTATTTAGATAATAGAACAATAGAAGAATATGAAAATATTCAATAACCAGTTACTTACTTCTTCTCTAAAATGGCCTTGATGTTTTTCTGAGTAAATTCAGATTTGGGATTTAAGCATTTTTTTCCCGCTCCGTTCTTCAGAGTGACACTAAAGAGAGAAATCACAAGTTAGAGAAAAATCACAGAATAATATATAAGAATTATAAGAATTTATAAGAATTTTAGTTGTTTTTGAGCTTACATAATTTCCACACTTTCACAAGATGCGCTAACAGGATACACTTCGATCTTGTCAACACGCTGTAGACGAACCATGTTTGCCAAAGGACCCCGACACAAACATCTCGACACACTGGGCTTGCCCTGTCCTGCAAACAGAAAACAGATTTAGAGTTATTACAAGTCTGTTTCATTCTGTAGATCATTAAAAAAGGATGAAGAATCGAACCTTCGACATAAAGAATCAGCAGACTGGCAAACACAACAAAAACAGCAGCAGGCTTCATTTTCCTCTTGCTCTTGAACTCAGTCGATGATCTGAAGTGAATGATTTTCTTCTTAATGCCTGTGGATGATTTGAATGAATGACAGAGTTTTCTTCTCTTTTATACGCTCAACTCGGTGTTTCCCCGTTATCCTATATTTAGCTAAATTGCTTTTAGTTTCAGTTGTACTTTCTCTGGATCTAATTTTCCCTTTCTTTGTAACTGGTTTGTTTGATACTCAGCAGTAAGTGATGCTAAATATCACCACTCTGTTTGGCTTTTAAATTCAAGGAGTCTGCATATTTATCACCAAATCTGACACAAAGTTTTCAAAGTATTTAAAGTTTATTTATATGTTATTAGTAAATAGTTGGGTTTTTTTAAATATTTTCTTGCATTTCCATCAAAGTTGGTAAAAGATATGTAGTGTAAACACGAAAAAATACTAACTACTGCTTCTTTTGATTCCTATTATTCCAATTGATATCTTAAAACCTCGGTTAAGACTAACTTAAAAACCCTAGACAGTGATATATGTAACATATTATTATTTAAAGTTTAACAAAAGTATATTATCTGAAGCAATTAACTTAAAAGTTTGATCTACTTTAGGTTTTAAGTCTGTTTTTATAAGTTACTTTATTCTTTAACAAATATAATGCAGTGATGTTGGGTTGTAAATTTACCAAGGACAAGGAAACATTCCAAAAAGAATATAGAAAGTAAATTACTAGCAAAATGGGAAATTGAAATAGAAGTTAATAAATATTTGGCTACAACATGGTGGAATATAAGGAATAAATAAGGTAACAATCAGTATAAAAGATTAATGAAATAATGGGAATATGAAAACAGTGTTTTAAGATGGATTTCATTTTGAAATGTAAGTAAACATCAGCATTATTAACTGAAAGGAAACTCGAATTATGTACAAATACTGAAAAAACAACAATGAATTAATGTGAATAAACGATAAACATTTGCCAGCATGTGACCATTTTGATAGTGTCGATCTTATTATGTGTTTTAAAGCTTAATATTCTGTACAGTTAATATTTACACACTTACAATGACACTGTTTTGCTTTTTTATCCAGGTTGTTTTATTGTAATGTAATTTAATGTATTCCTAAACTCTGTAACAACTGAATTTTAGAGAAAGAGGAACTGTCTTTTGCTGTATTTGGAGGAGAGGAAGAAAATTACATGTGACTCTTGAAACTTCAGTCATTTCTCTTTCAGTGGAAATGAACTCACTTTTGTAAAAAAATGTATGTGTGTCCCGTGTGGTTCAGAATTTTATTTCAAATCATACACAGAATATACAAATGGAATATAAAGATTGTCACATTTTAGAAACTAAAATATCATCACTTAAAAGCACTCCCATTCATATAATTATTGATATCATCTTTTGTTACATCATTTGTACAAATTGTGCAGCAAATATATAAAATTTAAAGAGAAACATGATTACTTAACATTTTAGTCTAACACAATTAGAACTAAACAACTCAATTCATATTTTGTACCGTTTACTAATGTACAGTTAATAATTACTCAATTAAAAACAAGTTACAGAACATTAAGTCTGTAGGACTTTTGACTTAAAATGCTTACACACACAGTGTAATTACATAATTCCTGATACCTGTTTTTCACCCAAATGAGGAGGGGTTCTCTGTGGTGTCTGGTTCCTCTCAAGGTTTCTTCCTATTCCGTCTCAGGGAGTTTGTCCTTGTCACCGTCACCGTCACCGTCGGCTTGCTCATCACGGACAAACTAATTTCTGATTCATTTTCATTTTATAATTTCTTTGATTTGTGGCAATGATTATTGTAAAAAGCGCTATAAAAATAAAATGGAAGTAAATTGAATACAAAATTATTTTCGCATGAGAGATTTGTTGCAGTATGATACTTTATAAGCTTTATAAATGTATTTAGCTAAAAAAAGACATTCATATTTAATAAAAACGTAAAACAGCTTATATCATCTTAAACATTAACCAGCTAATAACCAGAAACCAGGCTGTCAATACAGTATTTTTTATATTATAAGATAATTAATTTCATAGTTTTTTTGTGTTATATAATGTAAAATGCAGAACCAGATTGGCAGAAATCTGATGACTAATATTACAAGACTGAAGTTTTGTCTCTCATAATTAAAAATAATTCACTCACACCCCATTCACAGTGTCTTCATTAATAGATGAATGTTCAGCTTAACAAGTTGCTATTTTGGTTAAACTATCAAGGTTTATAGTCATGAATACAAAATTAAACAAAGTTAAACTGATGACTTGCAGGCTCATCCCCGATAGCAGGTTGTTACTGAACCAATATATCTTAGATTGTTGAACAGGTTTGCGTCCTACAATAATGTTATTTCAGTAAGGAAAAATACATAAGGATGGACATAAAAACAATATGAGTTCATCGTAAATAAATCACTTATTTTACGTTATATTAACATTGATTCAATATTAATTCAGTCTTGCTTTATGTACAGCAGATAAATCAAATAAATCTGGCCCGCTTTCATTCCTTTCTATTAATCAGAGACCATGTAGAAACATTTCATTAGAAACATTCATTGACTTCAAAAAGTCACAATGGCACCCCTCCTATAAGGCATAATGATGTGTATAATAATATTCAATACTGGTTATGTTTATCAGTATAAACTCTGGCCTTCGCTGCTATCAGATCGGTTTTTGTCGCCATCTAGTGGAGGATATTTTTACTTTAAACGAACAATAGAAATCACGACGAGAAATCAAATCCATCTTATAGTTTGAAATTAAAACTGTATTGAGGATTGTATGACGCAATGACAAACAATAGTTATTACATATTTCATTTCTAATTTCTTAGAAGAACATCTATATATATGTACATCGCAACAACATGAATAAAACATTATTACTATTAAAAATTCTGTAATTAGTTTGTGACTCTTATGTCGTTTCTGGATCATTCTGTGCCGTGTGGATCAACGAGCTATAATTTTTAGAATTTAGAATTTTAAAAGTCATCATTATGAGATAAACAGTCATAATTTTGACTTTTTATTTCATAATGATGCCTTTTAAAAGTCATAATTTTGCCTTTTCATCTCATAATGATGACTTTAAGAAGTCATAATTTCGACGTTTCATCTTAAAATTATGCCGTTAAATGTCATAATGTCGAAGTTTTAATTTTTTGAGCTGGCGGAAATGGGCTTCGATAATAAATCCAATCTGAAGGCTGTTTTATTGTGTGGTCACCTGACGGGGGCGCTACAGTACAAAGTTAAAGGAGAAAACGTGTCTCATTCTTCCAGTGCTACAGTCAGACCTAGAAAGACATTAGCCAGTATCACTTTTTTATAGCTTTCCGTGGATCTTTTCTTACAGCTGCTGGAATTCCTCGAGAATGTATATAAAATATAATGTTTGGTTTTTTAATGTTTGGTTAGTGTGTTAAATGATTAAATATTGTGATTAAATATGAATAATTATTATAATATATTAAGTACTAGTGAAAGAACTGTAGCCAATCAGAATGCGCCGATTTACATACAGCTACGACGTTGTTCTCGTTATTTGGACTGTTCTCAAAACATTACCAATTTAATCTTCTGGCACTTTGTTAAAAAAAAAAGTAAAAGAAACAACTTAAGACATTTATTAGTTCATTTATACGAGACAAGCCTGCTTTTCTACTAATATAATCCGCTTAATGGTCAGGAGAAGGGCGTGGCGTCACTTCCGCACTGCCCCTTTAAGCGCAGGTCGCGTGACTGCTTCATGTCCACGTGATTTGAGACCGTTTAAAGTTTTGTCGTGTTTATGAAGGAAGGACGACGTCAAGTGGACCAGAATTAATTTGCTTTTAAAATGCTATGAAATGTCGGAAAATTGAGATAAAAAATAAGAAAAAGAATCGTTGGAAAATATATTTTAGCTGTAGTTGGGGGAAAAAGGGGTGACTTTAATATTTAAACTGAACATGGCGGCGGAACATGACGCAAACACTGATTATCAAAACGCAGAAGTTGCGAAAAGTTTAGTGTCTTCAGGTGATTTTGGTAGACCATTATTTCAGGACAACAACGGACATTTGTCCAGCACCCCGGATGAAGACTCGTTTACCCCCACCTCTGTTATTTTCTTTAAAGAAGCGTTGACAACTGCTAGCGTCCAGTTCGCCAAGAAGAGCTTGAATCCTCCTGCCACAGTGAAGTATGAGTTCCACATCGAAACAAGCAAGAAAACCAGAAGTGAGTGTTTGTTACAGAGATTTATTAATTGTATTTATTGTGTGTGCTTGTGTTTTTGTGTGCGAATGAAGGACGTTAGCTAAGTCGGGTTTAGCTTGCTCTGTTTACCCCCCAGAGCTTCACATGTCAACAGTTTGTAAACACGTCATGTGGAAGATCACAGTTGTCGAAAATGTTTCTCCATTTGTAATAGCTGACATTTCTGAAATGCCCTTGTTTAGGGGCCCAGCAGTGGCAGTTCTGGCTGTTCTGGGACTTGAACCCATGATCTATCACAACTATTTTTACTTTTTACTTTTGGCAGACATGCTTATCCAGAACGACTTACACATATCTTTTTTATACAACTGAGCAATCAAGAGTTAGGGGCCTTGCTCAGGGGCCCAACAGTGATTGAGCTTTTACTGTCATGTCTTTCTACAGCAAAAGTCATGACCAATCAGATTTAGCAATAAGGAAACGTTTGGTCTTTTGCACATTTAGACTTGACTTAACTTTTTTCTGGACATCAATTTGTTGATGTGTTAACATTAGTGGTTAAATATTAATGATTATTATAATATATAAAATACAAGTGATCAAACCGCAGCCAATCAAAAAGCACAGATTTACATACAGCTACAACTTTGAGAGTCACAAGAACAACATTGTAGCTGTATGTAAATCTGTGCTTTTTGATTGGCTGCGGTAGAATTCACATTTGGCAGACGTCCCTATCCAGAGCGACTTGCACTAAGCAATTGAGGGTTAAGGGCTTTGTGTGGGGGGGTAACGGCCTGGTGGTGCTGGGAATCGAACCTCGGTCATCCAGGTATCAGGCCAACACCTTAAAAAAACTGAGCCATCATTTTCTCCATGACACAAACCCCTGAGCTCTTCAAGGACATAGTGTGTTTTAATCGTAGATCTTGTGTGTTGGGGTAAAAAGCTCCACTGACTTTGACTCGACCCCATTAAACACACCTTTGGGGGGTAAAGTGAAACACAGACCGCACCCCTAAGCCTCCTCACCCAACATTAGTGCTGGATCAAACTAATACTGTGTCTGAATATGAACGAATGATCACAATCACATTTAACATCACACTTTTTTTTATCTTTTTTTATTTCTGGTGGTTATTATAGGAGTAAAAGTCGGACTAAAAGCCTGAAAATACAATCTAAAAGAAAAAAAAAACAGATGTGTTTTTGTCTGTATTATATATCTTGACATGGACATAAAGAGAAAATGAGCATTTACAGTCATGTCTTTCTACAGTCATGACAAGTCATGACAAATCAGTGATTAAGTGATTAGTCAGCTTCAGGCAACATACAGAGAACACTTATCGATGGAAAAAACACCAGCTGGAAACACACAACACATATTTTATATTCAAAGATTGCAAATATTTAAAGTGATTTTGGTGCTGATGTCACAGTTAACGATGATTTGACAGTTTTTTTCCTGTCTTCTATGTTAAAGTCACAGAGTGAAAAAAAAAAACGCATGTGGGGAGAAAAAAAAAACTAAACAATCTGAAACATGATAATCAGGTTTTTATCTGTTTAATCGTGAGTGAAATGTCATGATGATGAGAGAAATTGGGTGGGTGATGAGAGAGAGGACGTTGAAAGCTTTGGACGTAGATCTGTTTGAGTGTATATGAGAAGGGTAAAAGAGCCAAACTGAAGGACTTCTGTTTTAGTAGGAATTCTGTGTTGTTTTGTAAAGCTCTATGGTCCTGGAGAAACATTTCATTTTACTGCGTCTGATAAATATGGCCGAAATGACATTAAAGCTTCTTAATACTTGGGTACTTTATACTTAAGCTACATTGGACTTTTTGGGGAAAGGAAATGACTCTCTGCCACCTCTGTTAGCAAGTAGAAGAACGGCATTACAGGTCATATGCAGGGAAAATAAAAAAGGATGTATTTAATTATAAAGTAAAGTTTTTACACGACTGGAAATCACCTTTTTGGCTAAGTATTGATATGAAAGTCATATCAAATGCTTCTTTTCTGTAAGAGCAAAACGAACTGAGAATCAAAAAGGAGAACCCCACCACCTCCGGCAGTCCCCTATAGTGATGTTACGACGACATAAAAGTGGAATAAAAACTGGGGGAATGACCTTTGGCAGATAGCAAAGTGTTAGTGTTTAATATAATTCCGCCTCTCATTCCTGTTCTTGGTTGATAGAAGTGGACCTGCTCTTGTATTGACTATGTAAAGGTGCAGAATCTTGTTTATTTAAGATTTGACCTGCAGTAGCTTTCTGGCAGCTTGTATTTGACTATTTGCCTCTGACCATGTGTCCTCTCAGCAACAGGACATTTTTTTTTTACCCACAGAACTATTTTTCGCTGTTTTTTTTTTTTTACCAGTCTGTTTATAAGTCCGGCTGTAAAATGATTGGCCGCTCAGGTCATTGCCTGAATGAGCAGTGCTGGAGTAACACTGTAGAAAATGGAGTGTATGTGCAGACATTGATGCAAGCCGATGTGTAGCTAATTATAAGTCGTAACAGATTGAGTAAAAAGAGAAGTGGTGATTATTTGCAGTTTTCGGGCAGTATGAGATGAGTGAATGGCGATGCAGGATTTAAAACGAGAGTGCAACTACTGTTTAGAAAAGTGCACTTACAGCATGACAAAAAATACAGCAGAGCGTACATACAGCGTGACAAAAGACACAGCAGGTCATTAAATCTGTTTGGAACTTGCAGTTGCGTGCCTAGCATAGTGATTATAAAAGACCAAAACAGTGCGTGCTGAAGTTGTCCTAATTGCATGGTGTGCACTTTGCACTATATAATCCATCATTTGGTGTGGTGTATTTTAGAAAAGATTGGTAGAAAAGACTAGCATTTTTGATAATAACCCAGGCAAGGTGTTGGGAAGGTGCTGTTAAAAGTTTCCTCAAAATGTTGCAAAATAAATCTAATTTATTGATTTATTTTTTTTTTTTCCTTTCCCTCGACTTTCAGCAATAGCAGCTGATAGCGCCGCCCCCTTCTATTGTGTAAACCAGTGGTTTCCAAACTGAGAAAGACTCTGGAAAGATTAGTGTAAAATATCAGCCAAAAATATATGCCAAACTGCGACCGAATCTCTGCGACAGGAAATTGCTAAAATACTTGTTCCTGTTTGCAATAGCGCAGTCAAAAACAGCTGCAAGATTTACTTTTAATGCTTCTACCTTCAAAATTGACTTTGGTACCATCATTGAAATTAAAGACCTAAATTAAAACTTAAAGCCTTAAGTAAAATCCTTCTGAAAGTGTGTGCGTGTGTTTGTGTGTGCGTGTGTGTACAGAAAAAGTTTGGAAACCACTGGTGTAAGCAAAGATGCAAGTGTCAAGTACATGGAGTGTCTGACATTTCAATTTTTATTTTTTGGTGGGTTAGTACTTGATGTTCAACTCTTCTTGTTGGAACTTGTAGTGTAAACACACTTGTAAGATCATTTATAACACAACATGGAATTGAATAGTGTCAATCAATAGAGTCAGTATGCCATTTGGCCCGACAAACCTGAGGAGCTAAACTCAGAAGGAGAAGTTGTTGCGCTCTGGCGGCCTGGATTCGATATCCGGCTTGGGTCCTTTCCGGTCCCCTCTCTCTCTCTCTCTCTCTCTCTCTCTCTCTCTCTCTCTGCCCTATCAATAAGGTTAAAAGTTTGTGTGTTGAGTCCTGTTACACTTGTGCAATGCCATGAAAGAATGCGAGTCAGCTTTTTTTTGCAGACGTTGTGGAATTTCTAATGGTGTTTTAACAAATCGAGGCAATGCAAGACATTTTTTTTTTTTTTAAACCCCCACACTAAAAATTTCCTCCCCTTGTTTAAATGGCTGTTGCTATGGAGCTGGAGATATATTTGGGGGGAAAAGTATACAAGTACTCTTCTAATCTATTAGGGAGGGTCTTAATAATTGAAATAAGTTAAAAACAATATCATCGTTTACATTTACGGCATTTGGCAGACGCCCTTATCCAGAGCGACTTAAGTTTATCTCTTTTATACAACTGGGCAATTGGGGGTTAAGGGCCTTGCTCAGGGGGCCCAGCGGTAGCGGCTTGGTGAAGTGGTGACTAAAAATGGTAGGCTAGACCCCCTTTTTTTATGTATGGTAGGATGAACTAATCTCTCAGACACAACATGGCAAATGACCCTAACGTAATGTGCATTATATATTCCCTAAAAAAATACATTATATCCTATAAACATAGAATATGACAGGTGTCTGTAATTGCTGAGATTTATGATTAAAAAGCAGATGGTCCCTGTGGGACAGTGGTGGACACTAATGATCATTTTTGTGTCTTATTATTTATTAATGAGCTTTTTTTTTTTTTTTTTTTTTTTTTTAGTTGAAAAGCAACTTCTGACCATAAAGAGAACACAATTTACAATCTTTATTTAATTATCATGTTTAAAGCTATCAAATTTCTAACCGTTGCTTTAGGAAAGCAGTTTGTTTTGCAGAACTACAATTGCTGTGGAAACACCAGTTAGTCCATGCGCACACACTTTGTGGAGAATTGTAAAGTGTAGCTGTTTTTACTGCAGCACTAAAATTGCGTACTATTTAATAGATAGATCTTTTTTTACATATGATTTGCTAGTTGGGGTAGCTTTGCTCTGTCCTTGGGGGACAGTGATTGGTCACTGCGTATTGATTGTCAGACATCTGCTGTTACCGATGTGTAATTTTATAAATATTTTAATATAGTCTGGTGTTTTTCTTCATGATCAACAGGTCAGGTTTAAATGCAGTTATTGCTTCTCAGCGCAATATGCAAGTCATTAAGCATCAAATGCATCCGATTTATAAGGATCGATTAGCAAAGCCTGCTCTTTTCTCCGAGACATCCTCACTGAACCAAGAAAAACGGATCACGACTGAGCACTTCTGCATCATCCCGATCCCCCTGGGACTTAATCTCTCCCCGCTTGCACCATCTGCTCACGTGACTCCCACAATGCTGCTCAGCATCCACAGCAGCCATCTTGGTCAACACCCACTTATTTGCAGCGCACACAGCCAATCCTGTCAGCTTGAGTGGGGGCTGTGCGGAGCAAGAGGGAGAGAGAGAGAGTAGTGATTGTTTCACTGTTTGCAGCATCTCAATCCTCTCGTCCTTCCCAGCGAGACCAGAAAGCAGCGTCTATGCTTAGGATTTTCTTTTGATTCAACCAGGAAGAAAACAAGGCCCTTTTTTTAAAATTCAAGCTATACAAGAAGAGAAGCATCTTGTTTTGTACCACTGTTGCTCCCTATTTTCCTTCCACTTGTCTTATTCCATTGTTTCCTGTTTCGTCTAGCTGGTAAAGGCTGTTTTCATTCCTCCTTAATCTGTATTCTGCTCTGAATTTGGGCCCTTAGGCGAGGGAGGCCATCATTGTTGTTGTTGTTGTCGTAGTCACTGGGCCTCACAGCTGAGTCACCATGTCGGATCTGACGCCGCAGAGCGACGCACCCACACCTACCACAGACAAAATCACACAGGCTGCCCGTGAGACCATCTACTTGTGCAACTTCCGTGTGTCCGTGGACGGCGAATGGCTGTGTCTGCGCGAACTCAATGACATCTCGCTCACTCCTGAGCCTGAGCCAGCGCATGAAGGTAGGACCACCATGCTGCTCAGTGAGCCTGCTGGGAAATGTAGTAACGGAGTGTAGGCGCGATTTTCCTCTTGATTTACATCAACAATCCATCCACTGTCGTCTTAAAGGCAATTCCCTGAAGATGTTGAGATCTTGTTGTAAAAAAAAAATAAAATAATAAGCCTAGACAATAAGCATTGAAGAGGAAACCCTAAGGCTCTGCCATGTTGTCTTTTGCCCTGCTAATGTCTCAGTTAATCTGTAATAAATTAAATGCAGGATTATTTTCTCTTTGTAGAAAGTGTGCAGTTCATGAGTTAGAAATTGCGTTAAAGGTTAACAAGAAAGCTGAGCGTTTTTTTCACTTGTAAACTGGATTAAGGGATTAAACGTATGTCGGCAATGTTAACTGTTCCAGCGCGGTTCCAGCAATTTAGGGGCATTGGAACAACACTTATTTTTCTAGTATTCTGTGATTTTTATATACGTTTATGGCGTTTTACCCTATTGTCTGCTCATACTGTTAGATAATTTGATTTTGTGCAGACTGTGCACACGCCTGTGCACATCAATAATTAGATATCTTTCGGTTCTGAACAATGCCTGTAACTGTGTGTCTCACTGGTTATAATGCTGTCCATTTCTCATGCTTTTTAATCTGTTACTGTTTTTGGGACAGGTCTGTCCGGCTACAAAAGCAAACAATATCAGATTAACAGTGTACACGGGCTAATTTAATTCAATATATAATGTTTGTTTCCCGAATACCAGTTTTAGTGATCTGCAGGGATCGGGTAAAGCTCGTCTTTAGCCAGCTCATAAACACACTCAGTGTGTTAGTGTGTCGTAATAATGGGCGGAGATGCCCTCAGTGTCTTAAGGCTACATTACAGCATCTGTCCTTCCAAAGGGTTCAATATTTCTGCAAGATGAAATAAAAAAGCTATTTTTATTATCACATTAATAACATTAATTACAAAGCTTAATTCAAACTAATAATATTATTAGTTAAAGATTTTCACTTGTTTAAATATATCATTATTTTACCAAATATAGCAACAAGACAGCAGTCAGACAGGTATTGATTTAAACCCACTTACTGCCTGTTCCTTCAGCTTTTCCATTCTTATCACCAGTTTATCTTTCTTTTAGTCTTCCACACAGGGACATGCAAGGTCGTGACAGCTCACATTTGTGTGTTGTGGCTTCTATTTAACATTTAATAGGTTTGGACAGCCACTTTACCAAACACCCATTTTATTGCATTTGACTCAAGAGCCTTTTTCATGGTTGGATCTTACTTGTAATCTGCAGAGGAGCCACACACACAAGACAACTGCAGACTGTTTGTGCAGGCTGAAAGCTATTTCTCAAGTCTGTCCAGTGGAATTTATTTATACACTATAATCGGTTTTATTTAAATAAGATGTCACCTGTGCCAAAACGTATAAGCGTTAATGTTGAAGTATTGGCTCATTGGTTAAGGTGTTGAGTTCTAACCAGAAGATTGAGAGTTTGATTCCGAGCACCGCCAAGTTACCACCACTGGGACCTTGAGCAAGGCCCCTTAACCCTCAATTAAACAGTTGTACAAATGAAATCAATAAGAGTAAGTTTGGATAAGGGCGTCTACCAAATGCCAGAAATGTAGATGTAAAAGATTTCTTGGTGGAAGTAAGTAATTGGAAGTAAGTAACTAAACTAAATACCCCAAAATATAAATAAAATAACTGAAAGAATATAATTTAAATATATATTCAACAATTTTTTTTATTATATACCATAATAAAGTCAGTGTCTTGTTCGTTTTATGTCTTATAAAGCTCAGTCAGTTCTTAAGCATTTTTATGTTTTTCTTCAAGCTACCAAGCTCATAAACCTGCCCCGAAGAGGAGATTTTAAAGCTGTGTGTATGTTATGACGGGTCATAATTACTTTTTGTGGCTTTGGTGAGCAAAAGCAGTAAGCGTTCAAGCAGTGTAGGTTTTTACTGCTTTTGTTTGTGGCTGATTTAAGATCTTGGTGCAGGAGTGTCAACGTGCGCGAGATTTTGAACGATTCCAAAATAGTGGTAACTCATACAAAACCATTTTTAAGATGGTAAAAGTCGCGGTTTTCGTGAAAATCAGCGATCAAATGTTAAAGACGCAAAATTGACGCACAATTTTCGATTGACACGCTTTGTATGCATTGTATATGTCATGCATGTATGTTTTTAATGATGTTTGTAGATGTGAAACAAGAAGCTGGCAAATTTTTTTCCTCGAGTTAATGAGACAAAAAAGCGTCATATGCTGTATCACGGAAACAGTATATATAGACACTTAGCATAAAGAGCACATTTAAAACTAGCTGTCAGAGCTGTTTTTCGGTAACTAAATCAACACCAATCAGCACAAACATCTCTGAGGAGAATTCTTAATGTTTTCCGATAAAGCCCGAGTAGTTGAAATGTTCAGTGATTCGTTTGTTGATTCAGTCTACACCCATGAAATGCATGAAACACACAAATGTATTTTTTTGTTTCCTTATTCTTGTCCATTGTCCTTTGCTAAGACTCATGGGAAGATTTCACAGAATTGGTGGAACAAATGCAAATGCTTGATGAGTTCAAAGGTGCGTATGGCAGCTTTGCTTCCTCCCATCACTCCCACCTCTTTAGGCATCATTAAAAAAGCCATGTAAGCTATGTGAAGTAGCGACAAGACCTGTTCTGATCAGTCATTAGCTGCATTTTCACTGACCGCTGCTCTGCACGGCTATACCGTCGAGCCTGAGTTCTCATTGGCCATCTCCAGCGTGCCTGTTTGCTGTCTCGTGCTGTCTCTGTCCTTTTAGCTAATTAGATAAGAGTTTATCTTCTGTCTCTTTTTTTTTTTTTTTTTTTTTTTTTTTTAATTCTACTATTTTCACACCTGTTCCATCTGGCTGTTTTTTCTTCCTGCCACTTGCATGGTGTTCTTGGCAGTTTATTCTCAATCCAACTCCCTAGTGTTACTGCACCTCTAATTAGTTCCTGCAAGCCTGAGATTTTGTTTTGTTCTCAAGAATATCCTCTAACATCATCTGACCTTTAGAACAGCAACACTTTCTTAATGTCTTCTTTAAATTGATGTGCAAGTTTGTTTTAGGGTATCATTAGAGTGTTTAATATTGGTGTGAGCTACAGTTTTTCATATCCTTTTTTTTTTTTTTCACTTTCCTATAAATCAGAACTGAAAGCGTCTGTCGCACACTAGAACTTAAGGTTGCTTCCGGCGTCTGTGGGATTAATTTCACCGACACGTTTAGTATTTAAAAGCAACAGCAACTCGGTGGTAGTGGATTACACACATGACCCGAGGTAAACGACTACAAATATAGTGCATTGTTGGAGCTGTCAGAAATTACATTTGCTAACAGTTTTTCAAACGTGATTTGACTTGCATATGATTTGTTCAGGTCTAATGAAATTTTCATTGTTTTTAATGATTGATCCAGAAAAAAATGTTTAATTGGTTAAACAGATTTATATAACACGGAATATATATTTTTTTATATTTTTCGTTTATTTTTTTAGATTGGACTACTGTAGAAATTGTATATTATTTGGAAGTAAACCAGGGTTTCTATCCACTGCCTGAATTTGGCTCATCATCTTTTAAACATAAAACAACAAAATGCCGGCTATAGTAATCACACTCAGACTTGTGTTTAATTAGTTGCCTGTAAGTTGAAGGTGTGAATGGTTTTTAATGAAACTAACAAGGCTTTGAGTTATGGCATGCCCAAATGCCCTGTGATGTTACCTAATTCATTTCTTTTAAAAAAAAAACAGATTAAATAAAGTCTTTCGTAATTTTTAAAGCCACGAATTGTCATCTGTGCTGTTCCATTTCGTTGTTTGTTCTTTGGTTTTAACAAAATGTTAATGACTTTCATGCCATAAATTAGGTTTATTATTAGAAGTTGCTATTATGTAAGACTGGGGCATGAGTGCCTACACTTGGTTCGAGTGGCAGTCTTATTGTTTTAAATTATGGTGCTGTATTTGGAGTTTCAACAATTGTTCTAATTAGGCCCTAGGTGTAAAACCTTTCTTGCCGTAATAGTGCCATAATAATTATCCAACCATGTGTTACACATTTCTTATACTTGTGTAAGTTGCAGTCCTAAAAACTAAAATGGCTGGTGAATAATAAAAAACATTTTCTACATTAAGTTTTTTTTTGCCCATTATAATGCACACTAACAAACCACAAATTGTTTTTTTTTGTTTTTTTTAAGCCAATAGTGTGTGATCATTTTGTTTGACACTAGTGCTTTGTAATGAGTATGTGGTATGTTTTATGCGCTTTCAGATCCCAAGGACCCCATTGCCATCGAGAGGCTTAACCTGATGAACATGGCCAAGCTAAGCATCAAGGGCCTGATCGAGTCTGCTCTCAACCTAGGCCGCACCCTGGATTCAGACTATGCCCCGCTGCAGCAGTTTTTCGTCGTGATGGAACACTGCCTGAAACATGGACTCAAAAGTACGCCTGAAAATTTAAATCACAAATATCTTTTGCTTTAATTCTTATTAGGGCCGACTGGTGCCAGGACTTTATTGGAATTGCTCTGTTTATTATTCATTTCGGATTTTACATGTGATATGGGTTTAGCAAGTGGGTGTGGCAAAATCAGTTGACGGCCGGCACCACACATATTCACATTCAATGAAGTGCCCCTACTGCTACATTTGACGTACATTAAAAACTCGGTAAACACATACAACACAACAATACCTACAAAAAAAGGAGTATTGGTTATTTTCTCAACAAATTTTGCGTAATTTTTGGCATTTCTAGGCATTGTGTTTCAACAAACTCTTCCTAGAGATTAAATCAGATCAACACGGAATTTGGTCATTGTAATCTAAAGCCCTTCGTGATGTTTAAATTGCAAAGATCTTAAGATTCTTTTTTGAAGGTTGTGTCCGCCGCAGCCTTGTAAGTTTCTATGTTTGGCCGTAGAACAGGAAGTTGTTTAGAAAGTAACGCTGTTAATTTATAACCGTGTTATTCCTATTACTGACAATACCCACAAAAAAGAGTTGTATTGTTATAATCATGGCACCACCAGCTGGTAGCAGGAAGTTTGGCAGATATAAATGATTTTGACCTATAACTCCTATATTTACCACTTAAAATGCATATTGCTCACTGTGCGCTGTTCTCATAAAGCCACTGGGTGGCGATGAGCTCTGAAGCGAGGCCACTTTCAATACTGTTTGCAGCTTTAATTTCTAATCGTTCTTCTATATCTTTTCTCTGTCCAAATTAAAGGCAAGAAGACATTTCTCGGTCAGAACAAGTCGTTTTGGGGTCCTCTGGAGCTAGTAGAGAAGTTGACTCCAGAAGCTGGTGAAATCACAGCTAGTGTCAAAGATCTTCCTGGCCTCAAGTAAGTCAGGTGTACTTTTTTTTTTTTTTTTTTTTTTTAAACCAGTTTTCATTTATTATTTCTAGTACTGATTTTATTTTATTTTTTAGAACTCCTTTGGGAAGGGGCAGAGCATGGTTAAGACTGGCCCTTATGCAGAAGAAGCTCTCTGACTACATGAAGACCATCATTAACAGAAAGGATCTTTTAAGGTGGCTTTGATGTGCGAGCTTTGATGTCGCAAGACAAGCTTCATGTTGCCCAGCCTCTAATATGTATTTTTTGCCGCTAGTGAGTTCTATGAGCCCAATGCCCTGATGATGGAGGAAGAAGGTGCAGTAATTGCTGGACTGTTGGTGGGACTTAATGTAATTGATGCAAATTTGTGTATGAAGGGGGAGGACTTGGACTCTCAGGTATTTTTTTTTTTTTTTTTATCTACAACGTCTAAAAATGTCCTTACCGCATAATTTCAATACTTTTATTTGATACATTTTTGGCGTATGTGGTTTAGTGTTATGCTCTCTTGGCAGGTTGGCGTGATAGATTTTTCCATGTATCTAAAAGATGGAGGTCACAGCAGCAAGAGCACAGAAGGGTAAGTGCATATTAATTGTCATTTGTAACACAAATAAAATAATTTCATAATTCGACTAATAATTGTGCTTGTTTTAGTGATGGACAGATCACGGCAATTCTCGATCAGAAAAATTATGTCGAAGAGCTCAACCGACATTTAAGGTAAAGTCAGGTTACTTTGGTTTTATAATTTGGTGGATTAATTGTCTGGCTAAAATATACCCCTCCTTTCTGACAGTGCTTCTGTGAATAACCTACAAGCCAAAGTGGATGCCCTTGAAAAGTCCAACACAAAACTTACAGAGGAGGTGTGTGTAACAATACACATTGTTCCTGTTCAATTAGTAGTCTTACCCCTAATTAGTACTTACGGTTTTGCTAACATTAAATCAATTGTGTAATTTTCGCAGCTCGCGGTTGCAAACAACAGAATCATCACTTTGCAGGAGGAGGTAGAAAGGATGAAGGAGGAAAGCTCTTACCTTGCAGAGTCAAATCGCAAGGTAAACTATTGTTGCAAAATGTCATGCTTATCATTTGTTAAAGTTAACAGGAGCTTTAAATAACCTGACTACATTTAACTGAAAAGCACTATAATGTGTTTCCTTAAAGGCATTGAGACCAGATGGAGCAGCAGATGGCCAGGTACTTGGAGAAACTCGCAAACAGCTCAAAGAGGAAACTCAGCTCAGACTGGTCAGTTTGTAAAATATTTAAACTTTATTTATCTGCATTTCTGCAGTAATAGGCCAAACGATCAGTGTTTTAAGATATGATGCATTACTCTGGCTTTTGTGTAGGATGTGGAGAAAGAGCTGGAGGTGCAGATTGGGATGAGACAGGAGATGGAGCTGTCCATGAAGATGCTGGAGAAGGACATTTGTGAGAAGCATGATGCACTGGTGGAGCTCCGACAGCAGCTGGATGATCTGCGCAGAATCAATCAAGATCTCTCTCACAAAACCCAGGTAAAATTAGTATTACTTTTACATTTTCATTATTTAGAAGACACCTTCCCGTCAGTGAGAAGATCAATACTGGTACACTAGATCATATTGAAAGTGTAACGACCCCAAAACCTGTTGGAAAAAGACCCACAATGGGGGGGGGGAAAGAGCTGTTCTGACATTTAATAAAAATTTCAGTCCACCACCTCAGAGAAAATACAGAGAAAAGTCTTGAGGCAGACCTACTCTACCTGACCTACTCTTAAGAGATGGTGGAACCAGTCGAGGGGGGTACTTGTGGATCTGAGAGAATTTGATTCAACGCAGGGAGTGATGAGTGCTTTAAGATAAGAAGGTGTTGCTTGTTTTTTTTAGCTTTGCAGGAAGTAGAGAGAGGAGAGAGAGAAGTTTTAGGTTGTACCACAGCACTGGTGACCTAATTCATTTTCTAAAACATCAGTTGTGATAATAGTTTCAGCTTCAGGACAAATCACAAGTCTAATTAGGCATGCTGATTCATGTAGTTTATAATTCCTATTGTAATGGCCATTTCATATGTGGTGGAGGCTTCCATGGAATCATTAATGTCAAGTTCACTGTAGATTCAGGATGAATTATGGTCTCCAGGCAAAATGGATAGATGAGGCCTTCCTAAAATATTATTTTGTTAATATATCTTCATTACATAGATACATATTTATACACTATATAAAAAGTATTTAAAACGCGTATAATGTTTATTATTTCTGGCATTACATAATACATGCCGCTGCTAAGTGCATCCATAACAAAGCTGTAATAGTTATTGTACTATTGGCATTATGTTAATTTGCAAATAGTTTAACAAAAATAAGCTGGAATTAACACTGTAAACATTTGTCCATATATTTATCCTTAAGTTAAGCTTATCTCTCTCACTGTCTGCTGTCATGTTTCCTCTTTTCCTTCTTCTCTTGAATTTATCACTTCTGGCCGCCAGATGGATAAATCCTTTTTATGTTTAAAATAGAAAATGCACGAGTAAGCGTTGTGCTAGTTTGAGAACGGCGGCCGATGCATAAAGAAAAAGCAAGCAAGTCCAGCTAGAGTTATATTAATAATGTCATTTCCAATTGTTTAAATAGTCCGCTGTCAGTGGGCACCGACAAACACAGAGACCCAGGCTACTGCATGTTTTTCCGGCCCCATTGCTACACCTCTGACTGTGAGATGGTTGTTAATTTTTTTTCCCTGGAAGAAGTTGCATTATTAGCAGTCTCAGTCAGACGTGTCAGATGTGGGTAGGTCTTTAAAATGGAGAACTCCCGTTGGTGTCTCGACAACATGACAAGCTGTTCCACAGACATTCCATAACATTAACTCTAAAATGCAAACAAAGTACAATGTGTCTTTTTCAAATAAATAAAAAGTGAACAGTAGGGGACATGCTGTTATAAAGAATCTAATCAACACCAACCCTGCGTTGATTTATAATTCCATGTCTTGCTTAATTTCTCACATATTCACTTGATAGCATTAAATAGACCACATTTAAACTCAACAGAAAAATAGGTGTTGTGTATTCGATTAGCGTCTGGGTGTGTTTGGGTGTTGCAGAGCTCCGAGACCAGCGTGAAACAGAAGAGTGAGATCATCAGTCGCTTGGAGGAAAAAACAAACCAGATGGCAGCCACTATTAAGCAGCTGGAGCACAGGTAAAAGCTCATGTGCTTTAACACCTTTACAACACTAACATTATGTTGGAATCTCGGAGGCCCTAATGCAAGTTAGGTTTAAGATAAATATTACTGGACTGCACTGTTTCAAGTTAAGCACTTGAATTTTCTTGAAATAACTCCTCTTTGCCTTCTGTCTCTTGTTGTTTTGCTTTGTTCTTTCATTTTTTCATCCCCTCTATGTTCTCCATTCTTTTCTTTTTTTTTTTTTTTTTTTTGTCACTCTGGTCAGTGATAAAGACGTGGTCAAGCAAGCACGGAACTTAAATTTGGCTGCAGGAAAATTGCTGCAAAAGCAACAATAGATCATTTGTGAACGCATAATTATAGTCTCATCAATACATATCCCAAATTTGACTTTGCATATCATAGAAATAGCAAGGGTATTTATTTTCTAACAGATTCGAGATTCGCTGCGGTTCTTTTTCTCTTCTCTCATGAACTACCCTGTCTTTGCTTCTGCGGTACTGCAAATATCACACTCCAGAACAAGCGCTACTCTTATAGTCCTTCCATTTTTAGCCTTATATTGTGGTTGACCTGAAACAGCAATCCGACATTTCAGATAGTGGAAGAAAGACCTTAGACCTGCTTAGGAACAGATTTGGGTGCTGAGTTTACGAGGGGAGGTCATAAAATTCGTATTATCGTATGAAAAAACTAAAAAAAAAATTTGCCCAAATTTTTTGGAATGATTCGTACGTTCATGATCATTTATTAAGGCGTTTACTTGAAGTAAAACTTTTTCTCACCAGCCAAAAAGAAGGCTCTCTTTTAAAGATGGTCTTTACCAGCTCATCCATCGTTATAGAAGCGTGTCATCTTAGGTGTACGCTATGTAGAAAAAGACTAAGCTCATGCCCAACATTTCATTTTCATTACATTTTTTTTTTTTTTATTTATTTATTTTTTTTTAGATATAATACTTATCTTATGACCGTCCCTCGTGTATATATAGGAAGTTGTAAGAATACAGTGGATGTCTACAGTGTCTCTGTTTACTACTTGAGTAACTGAACTGAATTTCAGGATCTTAGGACAAAGGCTATGGCTGTCGAAAGCTTTAACACAGTAACACAATCCTGTTAAACATGTAACATTTAGTCATTTGCAAAGTATGGCATTTTTAATACATTTTCTGGCCAATTTTGGACATTTGGGCAAAGTTCTGTTGTAATTTTTAAGTTTTATGTTACTGCAAAAGTGAACTAAACCTTAATAAGTGACCAATCACCTATTGATGTTTTATGTACTAATAAAAATATGCACTTGACAGAAGGCAAAGCGTACACAAAGGGAGAGAGTAGTTAAAGCTCTGGTAGAAAGGAGGTACCTGAATAGCATTTAAGCCTAATATCACCTCGAGTCAGATCTGGCTGCAGAAACAGAAGGGTTTTATGCCCAATGTAAGCGCTGTGGTCCTGTATAAAGCCCCGTTTTTTTTTTTTAAGGGTTCTGTCGATTAGTTTACTCTCACGATTGCAATTAAACAGTTAAAATGTATGTGGACTTTAACAACCTATGTAAAATGTAGTGCATTAGCATAATAAAGATCAAATCCAACACCGATGCTTTCCTCACTTTCTTTGGGTTTCCGTATAACCTCTACATTTACCACACTCTTCCTTTTGTCTGAATTTTGTTAATGCTTGTTTTAGTCTCTTTGTTGTTCGTTTTAGTTTGACATTCTTGAGATTCTCCTCCCTGTCATGGCATTTTAGTTCTCATTTTTTACCTCATTAAGTTCATTTGGCTCAACTACAGATCTAAACAGGCGGAGAAACAGAGGGACCTGGCTGAGGAGGCGAACAGGCTCTTTAAACTGGAGTTTGGTGAGAAAATTGTAAGCCTGCAGCAAGAAGTGGAGCATTTACAAAAGCAGAGGTATGAAGCATTCCTAAAGATCTATTTTACTAATAAGATCTATTAGATTGGCTGACTGGCTGGTAGAAAAAGCAAAACTAATTTATTTTTTTATTTTATTTATTTATTTATTTTTTCAAAAAACCAACAAACAATGATTATTTGTTTAGTCTGATTAATACATTTATTTTTGATCAGGTTCCCACTTCTGATCTGTCGCTGCTTGTATTTAGTAACGTAGGTTTTTTCCCATAACAACAATTTTAAAGTGTGTTAAAATTGTCCATGATTTGGTCCCTAGCATAACACTCATTTCTAAAAAAGTGCTCATTTCTGGCATGTGCATTAAAGGTTTTTGTGACAACGTCCTTTAGGTGGCATCGTTTTTTTAAACGTTTTCAAGTTCATTGTTGTGTAGGTAAAGGCTGAAGGTGTTCAATATTTGTTTGTATGTGTGATTGAGGATCTATCTAGATTATTAGCAATTGTTCCCTATATTCTGCTCCAATATTTTTGGACAGTTATGAGCTACCTTTTGCCTTATAATGTATCAAACCCTTTACAGGCACAGAACTGTGAATGTTTTTTTTTTTTTTTGGTTACAGAAACAGTTTGGAGCAGGAGCTGAAGAAGGAGCGAGGGAGGCGGGGTAGTCAGCATTCAGATACCCTGCTGGGAAGAACCCCTCCGAACCGAGACATGCAGCAACAAGTGGAGGACATGAGAAAGGTGATAGGCTAATTAAAAAAAAAACCAAGCTGGAAATTAGCGACTACAAAAAGGATTCCTGTTCTAATTGTTTTTTTAGATAATTATTTCTTAGCTGGCTGATTTGTTTGTTTATTTAGGAGCTGGAAGTGGCTAAAAAAGAAAATGACACACTTCGAAATGTTTTGGAAGAGAAAACGAGTCTGAGTTCAAATTTGTAAGTTATTATTCACACACACAGACTAGCCCAGTGGTTCCCGAACTTTTTTTTTTTTTTTTTTTTTTGCAGGGTTCCCCCTCATTTTCAGAACGAAAACATAGCGCTCGTATGGTCCATAAGCAACTCAACAGAATGCACATTTATAGAGCGGAATATCCATGGAAGCGTCCCACCACACAGTAATGACGACGCAGAGCTTAATCTGCACCCTGAACCTGCCGACTGGTGCGGTGCAGCATGAAATACGTTTTCAGCTCGTATTTTGGCTGTTTTTCTCTTTGGAAAATTCCGATGCATCCCTATAAAAATCTACTGACGTCACACTAGCCATTCCGTGCAACACCCCCCAAAATGACTCTCCCAAAAAGTTTCTCTCCCAGTTTGGGAACCACTGGACTGGACTAGCTCATGATTACTTAAAGACAGTAAACTTATCCAGTCGTATGTGGTCATGCAAAAAATACAAGCAGTATCTATTTTTTGTTGCCTAGGTCCCTTTCACATGAAGACGAGCAGGTAAAGTACACTTTAATCAGCCTCTATTCAGTGATGCATAACTGAAACTAGGATATGATGTGGTAATGAGCTTTCTTTCCCTCTATGCAGAATCTGTCATCTAATGAAGAGCCACAGCTGTTTACCTGCACAAAGTGCAAACAATCGGAAACACTGAGCAGTTCTAAGGTATCAGTTACCCTCTCCTAAGGAAGATCATGAAGACTGTTATTATGATGGCTGATATTTCCTTATAATAAGTAGGGTTAGAAAAAGAAAAAGCATAAACAGTGATGCGATTGTTGCACGTATTGCACAAAGAGGCATAAACTCATTACTTCATACACAAGAAAGAAAAATTGCATTTCCAGAAGCCATTTTATGTCTCTGATTCACTGCCACTGTCATTTTGTTGTCCACTTCTGAAACAGGCGTTAGCATCTGGCACGGAGCCAAAACACGCTTTAAAGATGCAAGCGAAACACTGAACACACTTTTCAGTTTATGCAGCTGTGGTCAAGTTTGCAGTCTTGCACCTCGTGTTCACAGCTAATTAACAACAGGGATTTGTTCAAGCAGGAACTTTCATTTTAAATAAAAATGCTTTTAAAAAGTGTCACCCTTTTTTAAATAATTGTTTTTTCCCCTACTTTTTTCTGGTGTGTTTGGAAGTCTGTCTAATTGATCTGTCCTTCTAGAGAATATAACTTATTAGACAAAATGTGTTGATGTTCCTGTGATGTATATTTTGGATTTTAGCAGCTGAAACTGCTCCCAGAACCGCTGTTCCTAAATAATGTCATTGGTACATTCCGACAAATTAAATACAAGAATTCAGCAGCATCGTAATAAAAAAATGGTCAAATCGACCCATTTTATTCAGGAAAACTGTTCTTAGAAGTAAAAAAATGACCAACCTGAATTTTAAACTTCTCACAATTGTAGATTTGTAAGACATGAACCATCTTAGCAAATTAAAGTAAAAAGCAGGACTGGAATTTTTTTTTTTAAAGTAAAAAGCAGGACTGGAATTTTTTTTTAATGAAAATAAATAAACCTAAAATGCTTGGGAAAAGTCATGCAAATATGTTTTACAAACCTTTTTGTATTTCAATATATTTTAATCAATAATATTGGTTTAATTACAATAGTTGTCCCAGTTGTGTGGTAATCTGTGTGTGGGTTAATGGTGACACATAGTGGCAGCTAGTACTTATGTGGGTAAGTAATGTCAAAAAAATCTAGCCGATTTAGCCATGTTTTGCTTTCTGATGAAAACATCATAAGCCCCGGGATGTGACCGATGTAAACTGTGCCATAAAACAAAGCTTGTCATTTATTTTAGGAAGTGCTGTAATAAATGTAAACACAAATTTTTCTTCTTATCTAACAGACATTTGGATGAAACTTAAGGTTATGAATACTTACCCCAAAGTCATAAAGTTTATTAGTACAAATGTGTGGAAGGGTGGATATAACCAGTCTTTCATTTTTCCTTGTTAGTATTTTGCTAATTAATCCCATTATAAATATTACAATATATTTTAATCTTTCACTGTACATTCTACACCAAAAAAATCTATTCTCCTCTCAAAGCATTATGTTCAATTTTTTTTCTTGCTTTATCATTTTAGCCGGAGTGCAAGAACTGTAGAGAAGTGTTCTGCAACGACTGCATGCTTAACGAAATTCCCCTGCCGTCGTCCATCGCTCCGGAACGTGTGTGTGACATGTGCTACTCCAAGCTTCTGCAGCAGTACGCCTCAACCCCATCCTGATCTGCTCACACTCAACTCAGTACAGAATATTCACACCGGAACACACACACACAACATTTAATCCATGTTAAAGCTTTAATCAGCAAACTTGCAGCAGGGTTGTGGTGGCAATGGGCTTTTTTTTAAGTGTGTGTGTTTGTGTTACATAAGTCTCACATTATTTGCATCAAATTCTGCATCATGTAGATGAATGATGTCCACCAAGTGGACCTACGCAGTGCTGCATGTTTGATTATGCAGCAAACATACATATCTTTAAAAAAAAAAAGATTTTGGGGTGATGGATTGTGTAAATGATTTTAAGGGGAATATATTTTAAAAATTATTCTGTACAGTGGAAAAATGTCACATAGACACTAAGATTTTAACAGACTGGAACTGGAATGATTATAACCAGACAATCATATGTAAATAATTTATCAAGCTGATGAATATTAACTTTAATGTAATGTAAAATGTAATAAACGGTTTGCATCATTTTCTCAGCTCTAACAGCTCAATAAAGATATAAGTCAACATTGTAACCATGTTCCACATGGTATTTCTGCTATAAAAGCATGAGATAATACTTTTTATTTTGTTTTGGTTGTGTTTATTATTCTTTAGAATTACAGCCATGAAAAAAAAACACACACAATAATGAGGTACTTCTTAAATTATCAGGTTGAATTATAGTTTCCTCCAGCTATTTATTTACTGAAATGTTGGCAAAATGCTTTGTACAGATGAAAGTCATCGCCTAGAGAGAGAAATAAGAGAACAGTGTTGTTAGGTAAAGTAGTGAATAATAACAGTTCACAAAATAGCTGAAAAGTTCAACTTACAGTTTTTAGTCCATTTTAGGAGGAATTTAGATACAGCTCGATATATCTGTCCTCTGCATCAACAAGGAACAGAAAATCAATTCACATTTGCAATATTTTCATCACTAGTTCTCAAATATTTTTTTTTTACACAAACAAGAGAAATTAATTAGACAGAAAAGGAACATGACGTCTGGGTAAAAAAATGAGTAATAGTTAAATATGTAGAACAAGATTATAATCTGACTATTTAATTTGTAAATCACTTGGATAGAAAACAGAAGAGAAAAGCAGCATGTCTAAGTCTGTTCATAAATCTTACGTATGTACTGTCTGTCTCGTGTCATTGCTTCCCCCGCATCCTGTCGTGATGTGAAGTGAGCGTCCGCTTCGCCACTGAGTTTCCCGTCAGGTCCGTACTCCATCGAAACCTTTGCCACTCTGATAGGATGGAAAAACTGAAAGACGAAACAAATTATAATTAAAAAAATGATCATTGGTCATTCACACCAGGTCGCCTGTTTATTGCATACAGATACCGGATGTAGTTGCATCGCTTGAGAACGGTGTGTATTCACCTGGTCATGGTTGAAGTAATACACATTTGGCTTCTTGAATTTTTTTTTTTTTATTAATCTCAAAAAAAATCTAATTAAATAAAAAAAAAAATCCAATGTATTTTCTGTACCACAAATACTACACATGGTTGCGGGATGCCTAAAACCTATCCAAGAAAACTTGTGGGGGACACAATGGATAGAGTGCCAACCCATCTCACACACAACTATTTCACACACTACAGACAATTTGAGGTGCTCAAACACACTCCAAAACTAAATTACCTAGAGGAAACCCTCAACCATAAAGAAGCAAGACAAACATGTCAGTAGAACTCAAAACATAACGTAGATTTGAATAGTTGTATAAAAAAAAGCTTTAAAAAATTCTTACGTTTATTACGTCTCCGGCTGTGGCTTGGTACGGTATACCCCTCATGTGTATATAGTGTGTGGGAAGACAGGCACTGGTGGCTGCAAAGAAGGACAAACATTACTGAACACTTTATCGATTCAGTTTCGAAATATTTGTCGGTATAAACATACTCATTAACCACTTTATCAAACAACTGCACTTCTGCACCTTAAATTAATTATAATCGTATAATAATAATCGTAATAATCAACTATGCAGAAGGAAAAAACACCTGGTAAAATTCATGACATGAGGAACTTTATTGGTTGGACACTAAGTGTCTATAATCAGTTGGTTATAGAAGTCATTTGCACTATGAGTGTCTTCCTAATTATTATCATTTAGCAGCGAAGATTAAAACAAACGTACTCTTCTGTGTGCGGGCCCTGGAGGCGTCTGCTCTCCCTTTGCTGTGCTGCACCTGGATCTCACTCTGCCTGCTGGGGTAAACCTCAATGTACCTGTTCAGAGAGACAAAAGTTAAACAAAACATAAATATAGATACAGTGGTATTTAACTATATTAGCAGGGACATCTATTGCACTGCTGCATCCGGTACACACCGTTATATCGGTGTTGCTAATAACAATCCACCAGACGCCACCGTTAATGATCTATTAAAGTTGTAGGTCATTCGTCAGTTGACTAATTGTTAGAGGTTGATATGCAGGTGTAGCTGTTTAACCTGTCAATGATCAGGCATGCAAAATAGTAGGGCTGTGATACATCGGTCACGAAAATGTACAACAAATAGCTAAAAAAAAAAAAAATACAACAAATACAAAGGAGACACTGTAATTTTTCTACCAAGAGTTTTATCTAAATATTATGTAAAGATGAAGCATAATTTAATAATGTATCGATACTAGAGGTTAGAGTATCAATACACTATTGTTTCTTAGGCCGATTCACACTCCAACATGTGTGTATATTGAACTTAGAAGATAAAATAAAAAATCAATGAAGACATAACATCAGTTGAGGGCAGTGGTAGCTTAAATGGTTAAAGCTCTTGGATGTTAAATAGAGGCTTGGGGTTTAAGGCCCCTCACTCCTAAAGCTGCCACTTTTGGCCCTCAACTCTCTCTGTTCCAGGGACACCGTATGGGGAAGGTGGTAGCACAGTGGTTAAGGTGTTGGACTGATAACTGGAAGATTTGATTCCTTGCACCACCTGATTACCACTGCTGGGCCCCTAAGCAAGGGCCTTAACCCTGAATTGCTTAGTTGTATAAATGAGATAAATGTTAGTCGCTATGGATAAGGGCGTCTGCCAAAAAATATGGCTGACTCTGCACTTTCCAAGCTGGGGTATAGTAAGGAACGTATTTCTTACTTAACTCAATATTGTAAATATCTGACCTGCTTCCGATAACCTCTTTGTCTCTCTTCAGTGCCTCGTCGGCCATCTCCTGTGTAGCAAACTGCACAAACGCATCACCTGAGAGTCGACCCCGGCGGTCCGTGACCAGCGTGACCGCGTCCTTCACGATGTCCAGTCCTGTAGAAATCGAGGTGATTCAGTGAGTCGGTTTATAATGAACAGGATTCGATTGACCCTCTGCAGTATGTACAGTTCTAACCTGAAAAAAACTGGATAATATCCTCTTCTCTGCAGCTAAAAGGCAGACCACGGATACGAACCACTCCATCCCTCCCCTCATCTGTGCCTTTTAGTATGGACTCCGCATCTCGATCGGTCACTTCATACACTGCAATACACACCACCACTTCATGTTATGCACCAAACACAAACAAGACTGAATGCTGTAGCCATAAAAGATATTATTTAAACTTATTATTAACACTCGCCTTCTACATAACGGGGCCCAAGATACTGCCTGTGCTTCTCCAAGGCTTTGTAAAGATCCTCCTCATCCTCCAGCTCGACGAAGGCTTGTCCTGTCGGCTTTCCATTTTTGTGATACATAAGATGGATTCCGTTTACTCCTTTGGGAATGCGACACTCTGTATCGACAATTGAATATTTGCGGTCAAACATGAGTGTTCTTAAATGTAAAATGTCAACCCGATTTGCGTGTCCATTTTAATGTCAATTTCATTTTCTAAGTATTTAAATTCAAACGGTTAAATTTTCTTACACAAAAATGCTTTATATCATAGGTTTTTAACCTCCCCCCCCACCCCACAGGGGATCACCAGAATCTTTTTTGGGGCTCAAGAACCTGTTAATTCAGTGGACGCTCGGGTAATAATAAATACGAACACGCAATCGCTTATAAGTACATACAATCTAAGTGTTAGACTCACATTATTGTAATAATCCGTTTGTTTTATACTCATTAAATAAAATTGGTTAAGAAAGCAACATCACGAACCGGAGAAGAATTTCAGCAGGTCCTCAGCACCACAAGACCACGGCAGACCCCTTACACGCACGATGAACACGTCCTTCTTTTCCTGCTCTGGAGCAAGAGAGTATTCCGGAAGAGGGGGATAATCATCTTCTTTATGCGGGATCTAAGAAAAAAAAACATCATCTGTTAGAAGAACATTAGTGCTGATCAGATCTACAAAATGGGAAATAAGATGAAGGGACTATAAATAATTGAACTATGCAATAAATCGGTGTCATCATGAATACAGATAGCTAAAAAAAAAAAAAATCAGGTTTAGGATTATACGTTGGCAGTAGAAACTGGCGGTTAAGGGCCTTGCTCAGGGACCCAGCAGTGGTGGCTTGGTGGTGCTGGGAATTAACCCCTGGTCTTTCTGGTATCAGTCCAACACCTTAACCACTAAGCCACCACTTCTCTGATTCACTGTCCAAATTCATTCATGTTTATTTTGGATCATTAGAATTAATACAGTCTAAATTAACTAATGGGGTTCCTGGATTACCATCAATTATTTCAATACAGTTTGTATAATTTCATGTTGTGATTAGTAAATTCTGTCAGTAAATTGTTCCAGAATCACTCCAATAAGACAATATTCAGACTCCAATAAGACAATATTCAGAATTTACTCAGAGCTTTCAGTTTGTTTCTGGAGAGGAAAGACTCAAAAATGAATTGACGCAGGTTTGGATGGCGCATACTGATGACATCAGATGGTTATGATTGGTTGATTATAATGATCTACAGTAACCCGAACTAAAGATCACAATTTTGTAGAAAACAAAAAAGATTTTTTAAGAAAAATAAATATTATTGTTTAGAGCGAATATCCAAATGATACCAGTTCTGAAACGTTATAAACCATTCGCTTACTTCTGAGGAAAGAGTTCTGTGTTGTGTCGTCCAGGTGTTGTGTGGTACAGGATTCCGCACACACACATGCCTTTCTGTCCTCAGTCCGGAGTTTATAACAGAAACAACTCGCGTGTTTCGGTTTGTTTCAAGAAACTTCCTAACGCTGGAAGAACCATGTCCACTGACGTACCGCATGAGCGCAGAAACCGTCCTTCCGTAAGCAGCCATTACAGCAGGAAGGGGTGTGTGTGTCAAAATGTCACACTGGAGTCAAGCAAATAATACTATCAAAATATTATTTAAAAAATCCCCACCACTAACTAATACATGCGTCTTCCGAAATAATCACGTTGACCTGCACCGGCAGAGGACACGGTGACGCGTGAAGTATGAAGCGCATGAAACGAAGCTGTCCTATGTTTAAAATAAAAGCCAAATAAAAAGTTAGATCCTATTAACCGTTGCCTTGTTTTAACGTTGTATAAAAGTGTTTTGGGACACAGAATAATTTTTAAGTGGCTTATTCTTAGCTAGCTTAACACATTTCCCATTATGAAACATACTGTAATTGCGTTTTATGCACGGTTGCATTTAAAACTTTTATTTTGAAAAATGAATTTCCGGAAGTAAAATAATACTCTATTCTACTGTTGTTCTTAGACGTTTAAACACACCTGTCAGCACTTTTTTGCTGTATTTATCAGTCTGTCTAATTCCTCCTTTTGCTTGGTCATAAAAAGAAAAACACTTTTGTTTATAATACAAATTTTAATAAGCGATATTTAAATAATAAACGATATCCCTGCCATGACGCCAAACGCTCTTTGAACAACTCTTTCTCGCGAGAATTCAGACCCGACGAGACTTTGAGTATCGAGGAGAAGTTTTGTTGCACAGAAGAGCCGAACTGTCGGGCGGCTGTTCGTGTTTGTCAGCGTCACTCGGAATTTTAGCATATTTCACCTGAATTATCATCATTTCCGCGCTCATAAACGCTACGTGATAACTGGCCAATCTCAGTGACAGATATGAGTTTTCTATTGTGAGTATAAAATCTATCGTTATTGTGATCTACCTGTCGGTTGTAATGGTGGTGGTAGCTGTGCAGCTAAGCTAGCTAGCGGCATTAGTTTTAGGAAGCTGTGGATGCGTGCATGAGCGGTTAACTGAGCGGCAGTACTATTATATACTGTAGTAAAAGACTTAAATGGTTAGAAAAGCAGCATTAAAACAAAAAATATAAAATGAACTATGATGTTACGCAAAACAAACAAACAAAACCCAGGGCCAGTTGAAGTTTGCTAAAGCTAGTCACTCGGCTAATGTGGCTAGTTTGTGGTTTTCCCCCCTCCGAAAAGCTTTAGTTTCGTTTTATTTCTTAAATTCGCATAATATTTAAAAAAATCTAGCTTGTATATGTACTTATTTAAGCCGTACGTTTTGTTGGAAAGTTAATTATTTATTTTCGGTTTGATCCTAAACTTCCTTTTTTTAAAAATTAATGTGTAAGTTTCCTATTTTCTAATTTTTTTAATGTTTTGTTTGGTAACAACATAGATAATATGTTCATTTTTGGAATAGAAACAAAAATGAATCAAATGAAAGCAATAATTATAATAAATAAGCGAAAAAACGAAGCAGGATGAATGAATCATAAACAAAATAGGGGAAAAATCAAAGATCGGCATCATTAATTTTAAATTAAATAATAACTAAAGTTTACAATATTTTGTCGTCTGATGCTTTAAAATATAAAAAGAATGCAAAAGTACGTGGCTTTTTGAACCACCGACATTTAAAAACGATTATTTATTTTATAATTTGTATGTAATTTTTGCTCATAAATTAAAGCGTGTCCACTCCCTGTACACGCACTGTCATGACTGCGTGACGTCATGACGTGTGAACCTCTACGTCGCGCTGCATGTCGAAACATGAGGTTTTCTGTAGTTTCCGGATATGTTCGCTTCCTGCATGCTGTCTGGTTTAGTATTCAACTAAAGTTGTTTTTTTGTTGCTGTCACTGGAATTTAAACGCATAGATATGAATGAACAGGGTAATCAATACAGTGTAGCTCAATAGTTAAGGTGTTGGACTGCTGATCAAAAGATTGTGGGTTCAAATCCCAGCACCATCAAGCTGCCCTAAAGGGGATAAATGAAGATAAGAGCATGTACAAAATGCCAGAATTGGCGTTGTTATGCTGTTCTGAGCTTCTGCGTCGTTCTATGCTGGTGCATGAAACGGGAAAGGATTTAAGACCTATCTTAAAAAGTCTAAAAACCCCCAATGCAATAATGTGGTTGATTACAAACTGTCTGTAAAAAGTAACCCAGGGAAATGTGAAGTGTATTAAGTGTTCGAAGTAGTACATAGTGTTTTTTTTCCCATTTATGTGTTTTTTTAAAATGGTAATTTTTTTTCTGGGAATTTTAATACAAAGGTTAAGTCCTATTGTTATTTCTGCTAACACTGTTACTTATAGTCACAGTTTACAGTCACAGATGGAAATATTTTGATTGATAGTCGTATACTGTACAATGAGAGGCTCATTGTTGGCTGATTAATTGCCCCCGCAGACGAGCTGCTGACAGTGTTGGAAATGTTGGGTTGAAATCTCGTTACAATGAGCCACAATGTTTGCCTAAAAATGTTCGCATGTCATGATAATATTTGGCAGCTGGATTGTATGTGCTGCTTTTGGCGGCTGATTCAGTGCCACTGACCAAAGACAGCTAATGACAGATTTCTGGCAATGTCAATGTTGCTTAAAATCTTACCGCTCTTAGGACATGCTATAACCTGACATGCCACAATATTTGTCTAAAGCCGACTTAAAGGTGCACACCAATTGGCCCGGATACACTGTTTGTTTAAAGTTTGATTGGTAAGCTCAAATTGTATGTGACGTGTTAATCCGTGAATAATTTGGTCTTTCTAATGACTAAGTTCCGGCGGTGTCAGAAAATAGTAAAAGCCAATAGGAGGGGTAGGATAACAACAAATATGTTAGTGGGATAATAAAGAGCGGTTTGTTAAATTGTGGTAGTAAAGAATGCCTCTGTAATTTCTCAACACAGTTTGTCATTTTGCAAGCTTTTCTGTGTGTCTTGTCTTTTTCACAAACCCAGACCTGATGATGTTAGCAGAACGTGAGGCTTGTCTTTGCGGCGTGACGAGCAGTAATCTTACTCTGTTTATTGAAAACCAGTTTAACAGGCAGGCTGTCATGTCAGATTCTTCAGAAACAATCACGAGCACCTGTTATTTTCAGCAAATTAATTGCTGTAAATTATGCATTTGACTAAAACTGACAATTTTCAGATTTTTTAGAATTGTAGATGAGACAGTGCACAGTTTGAAATGAGTTGTGGCCTTGAGTGTGAAAAAAAGGCGTCCCATGTGTTACTGTTGTGCTTGGTAAAGGTCAGTAGTTTCCACTGACACGCTATTAGACACTTTTCAGTCCACCAGCTTTTTTTTCAACCCACATTTCCTCAAAAAGCCCTCTCAAATATGTAGGAGAATGTCTACTTTCATTTCCAGACATGTGCCGTAGCATAGAACATTACGTTTATTCACATAGCAGTCACACAACCTAAGAAAATGATGCTCACATGAGGCTTTGGATTAAAGAAAACCACTGTCTGTTCCGATCTGTACTAAGTTGCATATAAAAGTTTTTATGTGCATCATTAGGCACATCCAGCTTTCCTTAAATCTACGGTGTCCGATTTTTGTAAAATGTAATTTAATTATAGAGGTGGAAAGTCAACCTACCAGGATCAAAGTTATGTGTATTAGTTATGAGGTTATTTTGCCCATCAAAATAATAGGATTTTATCTAAATCTTAATCACTCAGAAGCAATTAGGCCTAAAAAATGCAGTTTAATCTGAATGTGTTTTCCTAGTAAAAGTTCAGGAACGAATGCGTTCTGGCTTCAGTATTGTGAGACCTGATTGTGGGAAAGTTGTGTACATAAAAGTGGCACAAAAATCTAGCTAAACACCTCATCTGTATGTCATTGCAATCAATTTTTGTATGCATTTTAACCACATAGCACATGACATTAACTCACTACTCCAGGGGTTTCCTCTCAGTGTTTAACAGCTTTTCCAGAACTTTATTAGCTCAAGATTTTTAGATGTCCCCATAGTGTCATCAAGTCAAATTCAGAATAGTCTCACTTTATTACCCGATGGCCTTTCCTCTCATTTTTCTTTACATAGTCTGAAAACGAAGGTGGGTTTTTTTTAGCTTGCAGTCTCTGGACGTCCCTCCAGCTGATTAGTCTCAGTGACGGTCTGTCATCCCATGTTTAATAAGGAAAGAAGGTTCTATTTTTGAAATTGAAATTGATGAAATTGCACATGTAGAGTAGGCAATCTTTATAAACCTCATGGTCTCAAGAGTTTATTCCATTTGTTTTAAGTTTTATTGCCTAATAAAACATCTATACTGATTATAAACAGTCATGATTAGTGTTTTGATGATGTAATGAGGTTGAAGAAAAGCCTACAGAGAATAATGTGCATGATTGGCACTGTTTGTTGGTGATGCTTCGGGTACATGCTGATCAGTTGAGACTGGAAAAAAAAAATTTGTTACAAAACCAGGGAAATGTTGTAACACCTCATTCTGCAGGAATTAAGTCTTTTTAAGTTTATTAAACAATTTTTTCCTTCATCCCATCCAGCACATTAATACTTTATGTTCTTATTACTCCAGTGAAACACACCACTTCCTTCTGTTTATTTCTTTCTGTTTCCTGTAACCCTGCCCCTTTTAGCGCAGACATTCACGTGACGTGCAAGCGCACCGGCAGACGCAGAGATGTAAATCAGGCCTAACTCGAAAAGCCTATGGAAATAACAATGAGTCAGTTGGGGTTGCTGCTCCTCTGAAACGTGATGCCTTTAAAAGCCAGTCTTAATGGATAGAGCAGCAGCGGTGTGTAATTTTAGCGTTAATTTTGGGGCTGGACTGAAAAACCAGTGGAAGTCATTATATTTCCTATCACGTTTGCATTTAACGCTTTTAGCATTTGCCCTATAAAAGTGGACTAAAGTTTCTATTAAAAATCTACTTGGTCTGTCACTTGGACTGGGAGTTTGCTACAGCACCTAGCTTTTTATCTAGCATTAATAAGATTTAATAAGTCCGAAAATAAGTTCTTTTTAAAATATTCCAAAATAAGCATTTTTAGTAGTGCTTTGTAATGGCAAGGGCCTAATGGGTTCACGATACAGTTGCCATACAATAAATGTAAAACAAATAGCTAAAAATACATACGACATATATTTTTAGGTTGTATAATGACCCACTTTTTCTCTTTTTGACAAAACCTGCTAATGTGGTCAAATTTCTGGTGGTCATTAAAGCGTCTCTATGAAACAGCTAAATGTATAAGTATGATGGCGTTATTTCTGACTTTGGCTTTAAACGTGTACCACATTTCCTTTCGGCTCTGCTGTTCCTTACTTATGCTTGATATTTATAAATAAACTAGTCGTTGCTCAAGCATGTTCCTTTCTAGCTTCAGTTTTGTTGCTTAGTTTAGCATATTGAAACCAGGACATGTAAGTGCCTGTGCAGTCCAGACATGTAGGAACAGATTTTTGTTAACAATATCTTCTATTGCAGATATTTTAAATCGATGTACAGTCAGTTTCTGCCTGCAACCTTTTGCTAACTTTTTGACAGTCGATGTAGGGAATACAAACCACGTTCAGTGTAAAGGCTGCTGATATTTCTCTACTGATGAAAGAGGGCCTTACTGTTTTCAGTATAAAAAAAGTATCTTTAAAGCTGTGCTTGGGGCAATAAGACTTTGTGTCCTCGTCTAAACTCACAGTAGGCTCTCAGTCGGATATCTTTGCCTAGATTTGCTTGTGTGTAGGATGCAGTTATTTATTTCTTCGTTGTCCTCCACAGTGGTAGTCGTTCATCGAAGACGTTCAAGCCAAAGAAGAACATTCCAGAGGGCTCGCACCAGTACGAGTTGCTGAAGCATGCCGAGGCGACGCTGGGCAGTGGCAACCTGCGCATGGCTGTCATGCTTCCAGATGGAGAAGACCTTAATGAATGGGTGGCAGTAAACAGTAAGCTGTGTGAATTATAGCAATTCTCTATTCTGATTGGTCGAAGAGTATTTATTTTCTATAACAGCACCTCTGAGAGATTCCAGTAGCAGGTTAAAATTACAAATTTATAATTGCCTCTCTTGATAAACATACTTTTATTGATAATCAGGTAAAGTAAAGATTAATTGTTAAAGGTTACTTAATTAAAGGTTAATTGTTATTTTTTTTACTATTCTTATTTGGTAACAGAAAACTAAGGGTGTTTTTTCCACATTAAAACCTTTATTCAGTCCTACCAGGATTCTTTGGCTTTTTTGTGATTGTTGCGAGTACTTTATTTTCAAGAACAACAAAAAAACAAGTGGTGGATGTTGCAACATTTTTCAGTGTCTTTTTTTGCAATAAAAATGCAAATTGCACCATCACAAAATTGCAGCACAATTAAGACATTTTTAAAAGCTGGCATGCTTCATTTACAATAAGACATAACATGGTCATTTTACTTATTGCATAAGCACAATTAATTGCTGATTAATCGTTCTGATTATTGAAGATTAATCGACTAATTAAATAGTGTTTTCGTGCAGCCCTAGGTTATACTGTTTCCCTGTTTTTGTGTACGGCACATTTTTCGTATCCAAACGCAAGTGCTTAGTGCTGTTGTCTCTTAGTGCAGTCTTTTACTAACACCAAACACCCGGCAGGGTACCGTTAAAGACTGTAAGTAATAGAATAATAGAAGGAAGGGTGGGTTTGTGACGGTAGCTTCTTGCTTGAGTTGACTGAAGAGTTTGATTTCATCAACAGAAAAACAAGAGAGGGTGTGGCCTCTAGTCTTTAGCCCAGCTAGAGAAAATGAGACATACAGGTACTCTGGTACTGTCCATCGCGTTGCTGTAAGAGATACTTTCAGACTAATTAGTTTCCATAGACACAAAAAGACCCTGGTAGTTACCAGTGTATTGGAATGTTAGGTTAATAATTAATACACTGACCTAATTGCCTATAACAGCAGCTCTGACAGTAAGATTACCCGTCATTATAGTGACAGGTTTGCATTTATGCATGTATTTTATAGCTATCATTTCTATATACAGTTTTAACACTGAGCAAACAAACACACTTTTTCCACTCACAAATTAGAAGTTCCATGCAGTGTCTGTGATTTGTTTTTAGAAAAAGTTATTTATGCAGTAACATAGTCGGGGTGGACACTGTTTTTAGGGACACGTTCTGGCAAAAAAACAAAACAACTTGTCTATTAGTTCAGGGTGGCCCCTGATTAATGTGTTATGTTTTTTTATTTCTAATGTCTCCTTAAGCACTTTTTATATGAATGTATGGTCACATGTTTGACTTTGTCTAATAAATACAGACACGTTTTTATATTGTTCAAAGAAAATGGCTCACAACATGGCATATTAATCCAGAGCAATAATTATAATAGTCAGTGGTTTTATTTCATGTTGTGTGAACTTTCTTTACTCTGGACATTATGAAATTCTTTATTCAATTATAATAAAATAGCTTTTCAGATATCACAATTCAGGTAATTTGTGGTCTGTAATATATAAAATTATTATTATTTTTTTTTGAATAGCTGTGGACTTCTTTAATCAGATCAACATGCTGTATGGGACCATCACTGATTTCTGCACAGAAGAAAACTGCCCTCTAATGTCTGCTGGACCCAAGTAAGGCCTTCTTTTTTTGCCTGACAGATTTTAACAATTGACCATTATTTGCTAGCAACAGTGTCTATTATTTTAATAAAAAATAACATTAGGTATGGGGCACATTGGGTAATAAAATGATGTACTAAACTGAATAAACAGCATCTTAAAACTGAGACTGCTTACCATTTGTACCAGGTATGAATACCACTGGGCTGATGGGACCAACATTAAAAAGCCAATCAAGTGCTCTGCTCCAAAGTACATTGATTACCTGATGACATGGGTTCAGGATCAGCTCGATGATGAAACTCTTTTCCCTTCGAAAATAGGTGAGCTCTTTTTATTCTTGAAATTATGAGTCTGAATTGAATGGACTGCAATATGACAGTAAGATTATAGTGAAAGTTTTCCTTTTTAGCAAAATATACACAGCTCTAGTATTTAAATACATGCAGGATGCTCATCGGTGTCAGGCAGTGTCGCTAACAGGCTTTGTTAAACGATCGGTGCTGTTTTTCCTTTCTTTAAGGTAGAAATTATTAGAAGCTCCTAAGAACAACTGTTATAAATCAGGTCTAAAGCATGAGAGGTGCATAAGGTGTAACTGACAGGTTACTTATTTCTGGGTCATGGATGTGTGGATTCTTAGACGTGTTGATTTTATCTTAAATATTTGAAACTAATTGTAAAATGAATTATTGCTGTTAACAAATTGCTGTGTGAAATTGTTTGTATCCCAGGCGTCCCGTTCCCAAAGAACTTCATGTCTGTGGCGAAGACTATCCTAAAGCGGCTGTTCCGCGTCTATGCTCATATTTACCACCAGCACTTTGACTCGGTCATCCAACTGCAGGAGGAGGCCCATCTCAACACCTCCTTCAAACACTTCATCTTCTTCGTTCAGGTGTGTATGACTGTTTAGTGTAAAGCCCAGAAAGCTAGGGCTGAAGTGATTAACAATTGTTGACAAATATTTTTGTTAACCAGTAGTTATTTGATTCCTATTGTAAAGGCCTGCAATAGCACGGTTTAACCAGGGTGGTGCTGTAGTGCAAAAAACACTTACAAAGCACTTAGGAGAAAACAGTAGATTGTAAACATCATGTAAATGTAAACAAAGCCAAACCAGTAGAGCGCAGACAGGTTTTTACAAAAGTTATGCTTTCATGTGTGAAGGCTTTGATATGATCACAGCTACATTCTTTTTTTTTTTAATAAAATAATGTTGGTTAAGAAATTTAAGCTTTAAAACATCTCAACAAAACAGCGTCAGTGTCACTTTCAATTAGACTTATAAGCTGATTTTCTGCACTAAGGGTTCAGCTTATTATTATTTTTATTATTATTAAATGTAGAAAATAAACATAAATATAAACATAAGCATCCTTGTTAAAACTACATTTTTAAAGCCTTGTTTCATTTATTAGTTACAACGGTATTTCAACTAAGTTCATTAGATTAAATTTTAGCAATTAAAAAAATAAATAAACCCAAAGAAAAGTCATGGATATTTGTTTCACAAATCTCTGTGTATTTAAATATATATTTTAATTGATAAAGTACAATCCTAAATGTTAACATTTACGCAATCCATCACGTGATGTTCTTCATGTGGGGTAACAGCGAGCGGTGGTTGCAGCTATTACTTAAGTGGTAAGTCTCGCAATGCTAGTTTAAGAAGGCGTGGCCTCATGATGACAAGTATAAAGGTTGGCTTAAAAAAGATCAAGACCCAAGACATGCGAAATAAAAACAGGCATAAAACACTTGACATTTTATTTATGGGTGACGCAGAAGTAGCTGGCCATGCTAATGTTCAAAGCACCAGTCTGCTGATCACCGGGTTTTACTCTCGCGTTGCTCTTGTGACCCTCAGCTACACTGCTTCCCTTTTAATCACTAGTTCATTTCGCCAGATAATAACAATGTTGCTTTTATTTATTTTATTTGTTAATCTATTTCTAATGAGGTCTCAGTGTTTAATGCGTTATTTCATGTTATTGTGTAAGTGTTAATTAAGTCATGCTTATTTTGTATTAATTACAAAAGTTGCCATTTTAGTCCAACTCTGCTATAGTAAATTTGATCAGGGATTTTTTTATTTTTACCGATTTGCTTCTAAGTCATGGAATTTTATTAGTAAAAATGTACGAACCCTGGCAAAAGCATGTTAACATTTTTCTCTAAAGTAAGTACGGGTCTGTAACTACACAGTTATTTACATAATAAGGATGACTGACTTCCTCATGTCTGTCATCTGTTGTGGTCTTTTGCAGGAGTTCAACTTGATTGACAGGAAGGAGCTGGCCCCTCTTCAGGAACTGATTGAGAAGCTCACCTCTAAAGACAGATAAAGACTAAGTGAAATCGTTGTTTTCCCCTTATTCCCCTGCACAGCAGCCTGGTTTAGTTTTTTTTTCTGGTTTTTACAGGTTTGTGGGACTGGCTCCTGGATTAGTCTTTTTAATTTTCACACTTTTTAACGTAAATGCTCCTCGTGTTTCTCAACGTCCGTGTTACCTTTTTCTCGAGAAAAAGTCGATCGTATCTACGTAAGTGCCTGGCGTATGTCCACCTGCAAACGGTAACTGTTTTGTGAAAAAGCACCACCTGTCTGTATAGTGCTAACTTTCCCCAAAATCAGGTTGTTTTTTTTTCGTCTTTGTAACTTACTCAATAAAGCATGTGGACACTTTGGTAAGAGATAAAGCCAGTAAATAAATAAATACACCTCGTTTTTGTCTCATAGCTGGAGATTTATCGAGTTCTAGTTATGCTTGAGTAACTTACATTTATTTCTCTTAAGTCAGAATAGCTCTTAATGTTTTGCACTGAGTTCACAGACACCTGACATGACTTTGTTACCAATAGGTTTATTTCGTAGTTAAATAAATATTAACATAGCTTTAAATCGAGTTGATCTCTAGAATCTTATAGCGGTGGGGCTAACGGGGAAAGGGATTAGGGTAATGATTACTATGCAATGTCCATGGTTTTTCTTTTATTTTTTCCCAACTTTTTTGTCCATGGGCGAGGCTTGTAAACCGCAAAGCTAGTGCCAACATCCAACCCATCGTAGTCTCTATGTGTAAGTACAGCCGAACCAGCAAAAACCCTGAAAACACATCAAATCCATTTATTTCGGTTTGTTTTGTCTTCGCTTTTATTTCCTCAAGTTGGTCAGTTTCTTAGTCTGTGTAGCTACATAAATGTATAAACCAAGCAAAAGGTGGATTCAGCTAATAAACAGAGTATGAAAGTGTAATAATCTCACACCGGGCTGTGGTATTTAACGTCATGTTTTAGAGATACATTTGATCTAATATCAGTTGCTGTTTCATTGTTTGCACTTTGAATTATTTACATCACCAGAGGTTTTATTTCCACTACAGCCGCCTCTTCTGAAATCGCTTATTATTATTATTATTATTATTGAGACATGCTGCGGACGTGTTGCAAAATAATTATCATGTCCCCACTGCTAAAACGTTTGTCTTGTTAAGAATCTGACTCACCTCATGATCTGTAACAGGATGTTGTAATAGATTAAACCCCTTATTTCCAAATAACATCAGCGTTTCCTTTCCGCCGTTATCCAATACACTGTACTGTTTTATGCTGAGAAACTTGTAAATAATGTACACACACATAGTATGCAGTGGAAATGAGATACAAATGTTTAACTCGCAAGACTTTTTGTGGTACAATATTGAATGCTGTTTATAGTGTAATAAAAATGTTTGACCAAAGATGCTCCCATGCTGTTTTATATGTAGGAGTTTCACCTGTTTTTCCTGGGGATCCTTTTATGTGTGAGTGTGGGGGGGTCGAGTCAAATATATTCCTGTAAACACTCATAAATTTCTGTTCGTTTTGGAATATTTCACAAATTCCTAAGATGCAATTTTTATTAAAAGCTACCAGGAATTTTCCATCTCTTGGCAACCCTAACCAGGTTTTTATAAAAAAAATATCTGTATTTCTATTCTAAATAACATTTCCTTGATTGACAGCTGAGATGTCACAGTGAAGTATGATGGGGAAAGGATCGGGTTTTTTGCTTTAACAGCATTACCGAGCGATTCTGACTCAGCATAAACTTTTATAAAAACAAAATCTATCTTTAAATCCATTGTTATAAAAACCTGCAAATCAAGTTCACTTACCTAACAACTATTATAATGAGTATTCTTATCCTAGTCCACTTTCCTGTGTCTGCAACACACCAACAAAATCAGCTGTGAGCACTTTAATGTAAATGCCTTTATTTTGTTCCATATACGTTTTTACAGCAGAGTAAAATTCTTTGTTCGCACATCCCATCTTAGTATGTTGGGGGTCAGAGCGCAGGTTCAGCCATGATACAGCGCCCCTGGAGCAGGAAGGGTTAGGGGGCTTGCTTAAGGACCCAACAGTGGTTGGCTTGCCGGTGGTGGGGCCTGAACCCAGGTCTTCCTGGTCTCCAGATCAGCAACTCGGCACCTTAACCATTTGCTGTATGTAGGGTTTTGTCGAGAAGCCTAAACTCTTTGAAGTCTGACTTTTCAGATAGAGCTGTGAAATTCCAGCTACCGGCTTTTGCACTAGTGCCACTTGACATAGATGACTGTCACTGCTCGACTGAATAAGCCTCTGGAGGTAGGAAACTTTAACTGTGTAAAAACACAACAACGGGTCGGATATATTTATGAGAATTTAGTGTCAGTGTCTACAATCTGGTCAATAGGGTTTAGTTCAGGAGGTTCTAAAAGCCCACTTACGTTGGGGGGACTTTTGTTTTATTAGTATGTGTGGAAAGGGTGTATTAGAGGGCCCAACCTTATTCTTTAATAGGGGCCTAAATTGCCAGCGGTGCTCCTATTATTATTGGAGGAAAAAGTGTGATGGTAAAAAAGCCTGTTTTATTTCATTATGCATCTGCAAAGATTCTTCTGCTAATTAGATTTTATTTTCGATCTAGGTTAAGTCAATAAACTTAAGTATAAAAATATTAAATCAAAATACCAACACCAAAAATCTAAATTATGCCAGCACTTTACAATATTTTACACCCTGCAGTTAAGAGCTTCTGCTTAAGCATGAATGAGAATATTTCTTCTTTAAAAATTGAAGTGAAATTTGGCCACAAGAGGGCGACAACTTACCGGCCGGTTAACTCCCGATAAAACAGCCGGATCCTTGTCGAGTCTGAGTTTAATTCTGTTCCATATAAGAAAACAGAAATATAAAAAGTTTTTATAAATTAAACAAAATCTATAAAAGCCTTTTGCATTTGTCAGATATAAAATACAGCACACTGAGTTTGTTCGGAGGTTGGGGGACAAAGGTGAGCCTTAAAGAAAAAACTATGAGACAAAAGACAGTATATATCTGCTGCACAGAGTGTTAGAAGAATTGCTCAGTGGCGGTGCTGGGACCAAATCCTGCAAAACTTTGAACATGAACCTACGCACGCAAACGCATCTTTTAAAAGTCACTATATTCACAATTAGCCTGTTATAAAGAGATCTTTAAGTTTCTTCTCACTCTGTAGGAGGACATGGTGATGTCAGTATGTGTCCTGCAAATTCTTTCTTATTATTTCATGCTTTATTATCTATTACAAGTTCTCTCTCTACAATATATTTTCCCTCAAATTACTGTAAAATAAAATTTTAGATGTGTTGGTAAGCCATGTATAATATTCTAATTGTGTATAATATTCTCTGCAGCCATTTTTACCTTCCTCTTGTAAGGTGGAACTAATTCTTTCATTTCCCCTGTAAAGGACATAAATTACCTTGCATGAAATATCATCTACTTACACAGACACTGATATAATAAACTATTGTTATTTATTCATCATCCTAAAGTCCCAATGGCTGCTGCTTATCATATTGCATAACTGTTTTGCTAATAGCTGAGCTTTTGTAGGCTCAAACAATTACACACAAAATGATAACACATACACAACGTTCTTCTTGTAAAACTGCTCGGCAACAACAATCGAAACAGAAAAAGCTCTTTTACTAATTATCCAGTTTGTTCTTTCATACCATACAAAAGATACTGATCAGTTTCTGATAAAAAAAAAAAAAAGTTATGCATCCTTTTCTGTAATGAATACTTGGACTTTTGTTAAAATTACTCCTAGTGTTGAAGAATTAGCGGCTTACAAAAGTAATCCACCTTGCTAGGGTTTATTAAATAACAGCTACACCCATTATTATAAGCCTTATTTTTACAACAAGAGTTACACCCATTATTATATTTCATCTGTATTACGGGTGTGTTAATATAGTGACTTTAAATAAATTAGACCGCTAGAGGGCACTGCATTACATTTATACCCAGCTGATTCAGCTGTACAGGCCGAGCTAGAAAGAAATCAGCCTTGAGTGTCTGAAATGATAAAACAATTTTTCGTTTTTAATTGTTCTTGATTTGTAAAAAAAAAAAAAAGAAGATAAAGTAGATTCTGAGGCAAAAGTGTTTATAAGTTCATTTTCTTAGAAAAATAAGGGGAAGTGGTAGTCTATTGGTTAAGGTGTTGGACTGCTAATTAGAAGATCGGGATTTGATTTCCAGCACCACCAAGTTACCACTGCTGGGCCCCTAAGGCCCTTAAACCACAATTGCTTATTTGTATAAATGAAATAAATGTAAGTTGCTCTGGATAAGGGTGTCTACCAATTGCTACAAATGAAATAAAGGAAGAGCTTACCCTTGTTAGCCTGTTATACTAGCTGGTCCGGATCCACCTTTGATATTGCATAGATTGTGTAGGTTTTGTCATGGTTTCTCGCCTGCACTATTACAGAACATTCTGATCTGCTACTGCGCTTCAGCCTGAGATGAGGAATGCGCCTGAAGGCACATGGTGTGCCAGAATGTTTTAAAAATGACAGGCAATGGCTTAGGAGTCCTTAACTATTCTTTTAGATGTATTTGTTTTTTAAGTGCTGTGTTATTAAAATGTTATTTGTAGGTCAACAATGTAGTGGCAGGAATAAGGCCCTTCCATCAGTTAGAATAGGCAATCGCTTCAGGTGCCACCCACCAACAGGGGGCCCAAATCTAAATAAATCAAAATAAATTAATCTAATATTATTGTTATTGAACAATTTTTTTATTAATACTATTTATACGTATTTGATTTTTACAAAAAAGGGATGAACCCCCACGAAAAAACCTCCCTTCTGCACTCAGACTTATCCGATAGTAAGAGACGGCTGGATTCACCATTTACAACCCGAAAACTTTGTGTCAAAAAGTGTCAAAAAGACCAAACCCTCTGATGCCCAAGGAAAGAAAAGGAGAAAAGTAGGGGAAGGAAAAAAGAGACGGGTAATATGAAAAACAGGTTTATGTAAATACGTGGTGGTTGTTAGACAGCTGTTAATAATGTAAACTAGGGTAAAATGTGATTGTGTAACATAGTTATCATAAATCGTCATATGTTTAAGCACATCCTGTTCTGCTTTAAACACATTTTTGTTTTTACATTTGTGCATTTGGGGGGGTTTAATCTGTAATAATGATTTTGAGTAATAATCTTGATTAAATAGTGTTATTTATAGTTCTATGATATAATATTTAATTTTGTATTTATATTTTATTTGTGTGTGTTTCTTTATTTCTTATTAAAAAAAAAAAAAGTTTTGCACTTTCTGTGTGATTGTGTGAACACAATAATTATAGGTGGAACTGGATGTAAGTGGCACCAGGGCAAATCTTATCTAGGGTAACAAAAATAATCCCAGCTGCCCCCCTCCCCCCACCCCAAATAAGTTAATTAGTAATAATAAATATCAGTTGTGGTTTCTGTCTTTCTCTCTTCTCTCATGCTTTTAAAACTGCAGTGGTCACAGACCATAAATGCTCGGAGTTCATCACTCGTGTTACCCAATCACATGTTTTTGGACTCAGTGATCAGATCTTTGAAGTAATACTTTAACTCTATGTAGACAGCTACTAAATCAAACTGCACCCCAAGGACACTATAGATGGTCACAAGCCTTAGCGTGGGAGACCTGCGACCTTTTAGCTAATGGTTGATCACTGTGTTCACCTCAGCCTCTTTAAAACTTGTGTGTGTAAGCACATGTCAATCTTGGAAAATTAATTGTAGTCATATGGTTGCAACAGGTCCTGAGAGTTTTCACAGAAATCGCATTGGTCTGTGCGTCATCAGTGGCCCGCTAAATACGTAGCATAACACATTGTCACATTTGCCACATTTGACATACTATGAATATGAATATGTGGGTTACATTTCATATAAAACTTGCTTTTTATAACTTAATCAGTCTGTTTGGCCAAATATTATAATTCTTAAATAATAAACATCTCAATTTCATTATAGGTGCAGTAGAGCATTTTGTAAAATGATAACTCATAGCATTGAAAGCATACCTCCCACTTTCGCTGTCCAAAGCCACACCTCCTGAATCCATAAACTTGCACAGACTAGATTACTAGAGACAACATTACTACAATACAGCATATGTCATTCATCGCTTATTAAACCTCATAGTACAGATGGTTAATTATAGTTAATTCATAAGGGTAAGCAAACTGTATGTGTTAAATATCTGTTACTCTGAAAACACCAAAATTGAATCACACCATATTCCTACCTGTCCAAAAGAAATACCGTAACCATGACATAATTGGTAATTATGATAATTGAACCAATTGGTGTGTGGACTAGACTTTAAAATACCCTTAAAAAGTTTTTACAACAAATGAAAAGATAAAATAATCCACCTTTAAAAAATGTCAAAGATTTTCGAGTAACATTTACAATCTGTTTTAAGTCTTTTTTTTATTTTATTTTTTTAGATGAATGTGCTTAGTCTTTTAAACATAATCCACAGTTATGGTCATGTGGTCTTCATAAAACATAAGTCAGTAAAAACCTCTTCCGAAAAGCTACATTTCTTTTATTTTTTTAATTCAGTATATTATGGAGGAATTGTTATGAACATTGCAGATGTTGTTTTCAGAGGGTTCTCCGAACTCTACATTTATTCCAGTACAAATATTTTTTAATAAGTCCCCAAGCGTTCTAACTGTCCAGCTGGACACCTCTCCAGCAGAGGTCATGCTGTAAAGAATGTAGAGCATTAGCTGTTAGTATTTAATGTAGGATTCCTTTCTCAGGAGTTTTCCGTCTTCCATGTAGGTGACAGAGTTCAAAATAAACAGGTGGCTTAGTCATTAAGGTTCTGCACTAGTGACTAAAGGATTGTGAGTTCAGATTTCAGGACTGCCGGAAAGACACTAAGCTTATCTGCCTTTTGCTGCCTAGACTAAACTTATAGTTTCATTACTTTAAGCCCTCTCTAAAGGGTTTTCTCCACCAAAGCTTTAACTGACTGTACAATAGCATATTTCCTGACTGTTTGGTCAAAGAAACAAACTAACTATCAAACAAGAATCTTGTTTTTATAGCACTGATCTTTTAGCAAATTGTTCATTTTAAATTTGAAATCTATTTCCTTGTTTTTTATGCACACATTAGAGCCTGTGTTGAAATGTTTGAAAAATAAGTGGCAATAATAGTAAAAATAAATATGACAAATAAGGAAAAAGAATAGCATTTATAAAAGTCTGCAAGGATGCATAGAGTAAAGGAGACATTTATAGAGTTCAAGCTGTGCATTTTAGTGCTATTAGTAAAATGAGATGTGCAAAAACTTTGGCAAGTAGTTAATTTATTAATTAATAATGATGTCATTAATTTACATTTACAGCAGACACTTTTATCCAGAAGGACTTACATATATCTCCTTTCTACCACTGAGCAATTGGGGGTTAGGGCCATAATCAGGGGCCACATCCCATTGAAGGCACTCTCAGAGGAATCATAGTTTACTATATTTAGAAGCATCGCTAGCAATTTTGATTGATATAATGTTAGGTTTGGGCCGCCTACCACACCCATTTCATATTTCCTTCAGAACCCCCCCCCCCCACACACCATACACACACAAAAACACATACCTTATGTTTAATTATCATTCCAAAGAAAATGTCGACTAGTATTTTCCCCTTGCATTATTGTTTTATCTTCTATTAAATGTTTACAGTGCAGACGAGTCTGTGCAACATATTCTCACCTTCATTGTCTGGCTAATGAGGGGCCCATTTTTCTTTTCTGCCCGCCGAGGCACTTAATATTATTATGTATCGCTTTGTTTCATCCCGGCTTAGAATAATGTCTACAAAATGTGCTGTCATTATAAGGGCCACGTTGAAGTAAGTCAGTCTATTGATACTGTGTGTCAGAACCAGTTTAACTGTGGCCTTGAAAATTAATTGGATTAATTATTTCTCTGTAATTCTCTGGCTGGAATGAGATCAAACGTAAAATTAATTTAATAGCTTTTTAAAGCTTTATTATGCTACATGCTTGGCTGGGTGGAATTAAGCTCACCGGGGTCTTGCGAAACATCCATCCAGCCATTGTCTAGGGTTAGGGTTATTTCTAATCATGGGTCAGGGGATCTGCTAAAGCTTATTCCAGCTGTTATTGGGTAAAAGGAAGGGGTACATCCTGGACAGGGACATTCCTACCATTTGGAAGGCCCTTATCTAAATAGATTTACATTTATATCATTTTATTATCCAACTAAGCAGTTCAGGGGTAAGAGTCTTGCTCAGGGGCTCAGCAGCGATAGCGTGTTATGCGCTGGGAATATAACTAACGATCTTCCGATAAGCAGCCCAACACCTTATCCTTAACCACCTAACACATTAGAGCATAGAGCTATTTATTCACCTGCTTTAGCCAGGGTTAGGGTTGCACCAGGCTCACCATTAGACATCACGCCTGCACAGACCGCTGGCTGAACATCTGATCCATACGGCACACTTACCTGGAAACTTCAGGAGTTTTGAGGCCGTCCTCTGATTGGTTGATGTGTACACGATTTTTGAGAAATATGTGTGTCCCCTTGTTTAGCGATCTGCCTAAAAACAACCTAAAGCCGTCTGATCGAAGAAGTAATGTTGTGTTTACAATAGTGGAAATAAGCATCAAGATCGATTAAATGCTGGATGAGGTTTCACTGGTTGCATACCGGTCTGTTATTATTGGGACATTTCCACACCCCTAAACTTAACATGGCACAAAACAAAATGTTATTGGTTTCTTTACCTGTCAGTCATGCGTCCTCTTAGGCAGCCATTCAAAGTGACCAAAGGTTCCAGACCTCCTTCTATCTGAAGATATGGCTATGCAAATCTGTGGTCAGACTGGTTTGACAGTATATACCAGGAACTTTGGAGAAGAGGTGGTATCTTGGGTGGGATACTAATCTGTTGGCACAATGCACACCTTCACAAAAACTAATGGAATTTTAACTCTGTTGAAATCTAAATTGTTATATCTGTTATATTTAAACAAATAAATTATTTTATAACCTCAAGGTTGTTTGAGGTGTTTTTCCTTTTATGTAAAAACAGAATTTTAGAGGTTGGCACCATTAAATTATAGATTCTGATGAACAAACAGCAATGGGTTTATTATCAACATTTATGGTAAAAATATAAACTTTAGTTTGAAAAACAATTCGTTTTTTTAAATCTAATAACGTTTCTATAAACGATTAGCCTTACAGGGCGGGGTAAAAAAAAAGGTCTACGTGTCTACTTTCATATTGATGTTTCTTTAAGAGATCTTCAACCACCACTATGGGTGTGACATGACAAAGACAGCTAATGCTGAAAACCAGGTGCACATTTCATTATTTGGCCTTTGGGAAAAGAGTTAAAAAGAACAGCATATAATTGGAGGAGGTAATAGAAAAACCAACAGAGAGAGAGATAACATGTGAAACCTGAATTAAAGTTGATCTCGGATCCCTGGAGCTGTGTGACCTGCTTAACCATCGGTGCATTTAAAGCTAAAATTTGTAGTGAACCTTCAATTTTATTAATTATTATAGTCTGGTCCAAAAGTCTGACGGCACAAGTCAGCACTTCTGTTTAAACATTATTTTCTAACGCAACATTTTTATATTTTGAATTAGTAATATTAGTATACATGATTGCAAATAAAATCCTAAATTAAAACATGTTAAGGATGCTCAGAATTTGGGGGTTTTCCCTTTAATGACAGTGTGAAGAAATGTTATATGAGAAATCACAAATTTGCAGACATTTAAATAATAATTATTCATATCAATGCAAAGTTTCATAAGAGACCATAGAAAGAGACTCAGAAAACTCCAGCAAGCTTCTACTTCAGGTGGCACTTAAAACAGAAGTCTCAAAAAAAGCTATACAAAAAAAGCTTACTTTTTTAAAATGTAATACACAAGATGTATAATTGTGAGATAATGAATGATTAAACTTATTGCATTTCTTTGTATTAAGAAAAAATTATCTATTGTAGAATATGTAAAATATCCTTTTTCCTTTATACAATTTATATGCTGTATTTGAACACATTCTATATTTTTTTACGCCCCACCCTACATTTGCTGTATTGAGATTCACTTCTCTTACTCTTCTACTACAACCCGAATTCCGGAAAAGTTGGAAGGTTTCTCGATGCCCAGATGTCTTTAAACTGTTTCAAAAAGAAGCTCATTATGGTGAACATGCCATGTTACAACTATTCTAAAACCTGTAGCAAGCATCAAATTTGAAATGAGCTCATTTAGTGGATAAAAGTGTAAATATTTGTTATGTTATCTATGTTTTATTTGTTATGTTATGTGTTATTTTATGTCTTATGTTGTTGTTGTGACTATAACAGACCTTACATTAATAGCCTATTTATTCCCCTCATATATTATATTTAAACTCTATTAATTTGCACCATACTTCCAAACCAATTGCTCATACTGCCCACTATTAAGAAGGAGCATTGGTTAAAGTGCTTATATTAAAGGATGTTATTCAGTGAAATACTATTTTTGTCCTCTATTAAAGACAGGAATTTCTTAAATACTCATACCGTGCTCTACTGAGGATGAGAAATACCACAGATCACATAACATGCAATGGAATTCTGTAAAATCTGGCAATGCTGACATGCTGTTCTATTTCAAATGTCAAAGAAACCTGACACCAGAGGTGAAATGTAACAAATTCATAATACTTTATTATAGTACAGAAGTATTTTTGGGGAGAATCTGTAAATCTGTAAAACTTTTAATAGTTCTGCCATTTTTTTTACTTTTACCTGACTGCATTTGCTAAATCAAATATTTCTCTGAAGCGTATTTGTTTCTACAAAAGAAGAACACAAACAGCAATCAAGCGGTTTGGACGAATCAGTGCTCTGGTGTTTGATTAGTGGTATCATTGATTAAACTTCTTTGTTCATGTGCAAACAAGTGCTCGCACAACCACGGTTGATTTACTGTTCCACTCATTTCATGCTAGCAAGTGACTCAGGTCCATCCGATGCTAAGGAAGACTTTATAAAGGATGCAAAAATAGCAACAGCAACCAATTATTCAATGACAAACCACATTTCTGATGATAAACACTCGTGGCCACATTTACGAGAAACTTATGTTAGAACAAGAGTATTCATATGAGTATGTTTGCCCACTAAAGAAAGACGAGAAAGAAATGACGAGTCTATATTTTTAATGGTAGGTTATTTATTATAACAAAAACATCCAGAAAAATTGATTTTAAAAAGTTATAAATTGATTTGCATTTTAATGAGTAAAATATGTTTTTGATCTCTTCACAGAACAATAACAAATACTTTTCTTCTAGTTGGCTTCGAGGTTTGCATACATCTCAGAAGGGATTTTGTCCCACTCTTTGCAGATCCTTTCATTAAGGTTTCATGGCTGACGTTTGGTAACTTGAATCTTCAGCTCCCTCCAGAGATTTTTTAACGGATTAAGGTGTAGGGACTGGATAGGCCACTTCAGGACCTTAATGTGTTTCTTCCTGAGCCACTTGCTTTGGCTGTGTTTTTGGTGATTGTAATGCTGGATTACCCATCCATGACCCATGACCCATGACCCATCATCCATCCATCTATCTATCTATCTATCTATCTATCTATCTATCTATCTATCTATCTATCTATCTATCTATCTATCTATCTATCTATCTATCTATCTATCTATCTATCTATCTATCTATCTATCTATCTATCTGTCTGTCTGTCTGTCTGTCTGTCTGTCTGTCTGTCTGTATGTGTTTATTTATTTGTTTATCTATCTATCTATCTATCTATCTATCTATCTATCTATCTATCTGTCTGTCTGTCTGTCTGTATGTGTTTATCTATCTATCTATCTATCTATCTATCTATCTATCTATCTATCTATCTGTCTGTCTGTCTGTCTATCTATCTATCTATCTATCTATCTGTCTGTCTGTCTGTCTGTCTGTCTGTCTGTCTGTCTGCAATTATCTATGCAATTAGTGAACGGTCATAAAAACAAATATTTATAAATTTGGAGTAATAAATGTTGTAAATTAAATATTGATGGGTTGTGAATTGCAATTTTATTTAAATAAACGTCACCGATCTCTGGGTTAGAGACCCGCATGTTTATTATTTTGATATTTAAAGCACAATTAGGCTTGACTTGGATATTTATCCGATAGGGGTCGCTGTGTCTCAGGCGTATAAAATGATAGTATAAATGTGCTAGAATTGACAACGTGTAAATTACGCAACAGCAACCGTGTGAGAAATACTGATAAAGTAAACTAATAAAGTTAATGTCGAACATTCGAGTTTATTAACTAAAACACAAAAATACTGCCAGAATTTACAGGCTAACGCTGGGAGGGGTACTTATACGTCTGTACCTTAATAATAATAATAATAATAATAATAATACTAATAATAATAATAGCGCAAGTACTTATCATACACGTGAATTTTGAGTGTCCTGTGTGGTTCCAGGTTCCCCCAGGTTTATTCACCTGTCTCTCGCACTTTACACTCCGGATTATCTCGCTACAGGTGAACACAACGTTTTTTTCTTCTGACGTCTCACTTCTGGCGTGACGTCTCCAGGCTGAATGACGCTTCAAATATGAACCGGAGCCATCGAGGCTTCACGCGCTTTAGCGAAACAGCGCGCGTTCACATGTCTCTTTGAAGATCTTTAATAAAAAAAGCAGCAGAAAAACAACAACAGAAAGGTACTTTTTTTGGTCTTTGTCTTAAAGTAGATGTTCTTCTTTTCAAACTATCTGCTTTAATGTTATTGGATGTTTCTGTGAACTTTTGTTCCCCCGGATTATAGCGCACATACGCAAACCGCTGCCTGTGTTTACTTTGGTTTTCGAATAAAGTTGATGGTAAAGTTGATAAAACTTGCATTGGAAGTAATTCTTTTTTTTTTTTTTTTTTTTTTTGCTTGTTGTTGCAGTGTCGGGGGTAAAAACAGCTGGATTGAGTCTGAGTTATCGTCCGGTTTTTATTTAAAAAATGAGCGGCGCAAAGAGCAAGTAAGTGAACGCTGCACGCTGCATTCATTTGTGCAAGTTTTTACTCTCAGGTTACAGTAACAGCTCCGGGCTTAAATAAACACATTTATTGTGTTTATTATATGTTTAATTTAATAATCGAAGTCCAAATATACTGCATATTTACACACACACACTTGGAGAGAAAGAGACATAAACAGAGACATGAGAATAAACTCCTGGTGCATTTTTTTGCAGGTAAACTCTATACACCCATCATACAGCATGATTGTACTTTTTCAGCACATCAGTACTAGTATAATGTAATGTAATAATAATGTAGGTATTTTAATATAGAATAATACGCCAGTACTTCCTTATCATTTTTTATATTCAATATTATAAGCATCGACCAAAAAAGGCACATGAGACAGAAGTTAAGCAACTGTTTCTATTCCTTTTTTTTTTTTTTGTCTGAAAGACCTTCAAAATACTTACTTAACATCTGTACACCTCAAACCGTATCCATTCTACCTGCTGAAAATAAATTAGTTAGAATGAGTCCACAGCCTTTTACGCAACACTATTTTTTAATGGGTGTCCCTCAGAATATTCAAACACTGGATAATTAACATGGCGCCTCTTCATCAACCGACTATTTTGCAGGAACGAATGAATTTCTACTCAATTTAGCTGATTAGTTTTATTATTGATCGTTAGCCCAAATCCTAAAATTTGGTTGTGCATTTACAGTCGTTGAGTTGGCAGACATGGTTTTACTGTACCAGGAAAGAAGAACGTGACCCAAGTAACTGACGGCATGTGCAGAACTAGAACATTAACTAGTGTGCAACTACAAAAAGGACACACACACACACACACAGAGCTGTACATTATCTGAGCACCAGTGGTCGGGTATTTCACAAACATACTCACACATGTGAGTCTACACACCCGCATAGCAAGAGTAAGAAGCACATTTAGACACAGGCGCTGAAGTGTGTACAGAAGTTGCATTTAGGTACATTTCTGTTTAGATCATTCACGGTGTGCTTGTTTTTATTCCCACCCCTATGAGACTGACTTGAGACCTTGTATGACAGTTTCTGCGCTGTGAGCACAAATGTTAACATGAGGCTACATGCCATATTCAGCAGGATTAGGGTATACTGTTATTAGGCATCAGCGTACATGTTGGCACACATTTGCAGTGGTAATTTTGCTGTCGGCAGTTCTGCAAATGGTTGTTTTTTCCGGGTTTGTTCCATAGGTGGCAATGAAGTTTTGGGGGAGACAGAAAACCAAAAAGGGGGCCAGAACAAACCATTTAGTATTTATAGCACAATGGAAGTATAATCACACCTTTAAACTTTTACACTAGTGCTTGTTTGCATAGATATTAATAATAATAATAATAATAATAATAATGCAAATACATTATTATCCACTCAAACTGGTAGTATAGGGTAAGTCGGTATTTAGCTAGTCTACTTACCTACTGTATTCTCGGAAGCCATATTGTGATGTCAAGTCATGCTTATGGTGTTAAATTAAATAATCATGAGCCTAATTAATATTTAACACATCATTTACTAAATAATTTAGGTCTGACAATCTGGATACGTCTACCTGCAAAGTATTTTTTATAGTATCTCGCAACACATGACATCACTAGACAGGTTGCTTAAATATTGTATTTTAGCTGCTGCTATGACTATACAACCCTAATAATTTTTTTTTTGTTAAGATATAAGATATTTTGTCTTATATAAAGTTATTTTTTTTAAATATTCGTCGTGCGTAATAATACACAAATCTATCTACCCAGATGACACAGAATGTTCCGCCAAATTTCGTTCTTTTTAAAGTTGTCTAAAGGTTAGGACGAATTGTTCTTAAAATAATGTTTGTGGAACGTTCTATAAATTGTTTAGAGAAAAAGTTCTCTCATTATAAAATAAACTTAAAATAACGTCCTACCAACAAACTGGACGTTCTCAGAACATACATATGTTAGCTGGGTATGAGTCTATGCACCCATGTACTGTATAACGATGCAGCGCTTTGTGCTCAGGTTCAGTATTATGAAATCCTGTAATTTTATTTATAACATTTAGACCTTAATAATTTAGGCAAACGTTCATGTATCAAGATTTTCCTTCAACCATAATCATGTATGCAAGTTTTTTTGAGAATCAAGACAGTTTGCTGAAGCAGCAGTTTTGGAAGCTCTGCTGTTTATATGTAAACAGATATTCCATAGTAATAGGCTTTCCCGCCGTGTCGCTGACTCAGGAGGTGTGTATGCGTCTGTCTCTCTCTCTCTCTCTCTCTCTCTCTCTCTCTCTTTCTTTCTCTCATCGTTTAAAGCTCTCCTTTTCTCTCTCTCACTTTAAGACCACTTATGTCAATTCTTAGATGGAAATGTGAAGATGCCTTTAACTTCAACTCTGTACCGCTTTTGTTTTTACCCTCTTTCTCTGTTTTTGTATATGTTCTCTATTTTTTTCCCCACTGTCTTTTCGTCTCTCTTTTGTCGCTATCCCTGTCTTCCTTACACATCCAACCTTGCAGTAGATAAAATGTTTTAAATAATGCTATTTATTACAGTCCCGCTTAATGCGAACATCTTTTCTTAACGTTTTTTATTTCTAATTGCATGTGTTTGAGCTCTCTCAGCCAGCAAACTTTATACTTATTTCACTCATAGGTTAAACGTTAGACGTTATCTTACTTTATTGCAGCAATATATAATTATTAACTAATTTCATATTATGTAATATGACTTTAAACTGACTTATTGCTGATTTACTGGGGGGAAAGTGGTAGCTCAGTGGTTAGGGCATTAGACTGCTAATTAGAAGATCGGGGTTCAATTTCCAGCATTACCAAGTTGCCACTGTTGGGCCCCTGAGCAAGGCCCTTAACCCACTATTGCTCAGTTGTTTAAAAGAGATAAATGGAAGTTGCTCTAGAAAAGGGTGTCCACCGAATGCGAAAAAATGTAATGTAAATGTACTGCTTGGTTTAGGACTATTTTTCGGTATTAGTTACTGGTTGTTTTGTAAAACAATTTTAGTTTCATCGAAATTCTGTGATCTCTTTTGACAGCTTGTTTCAATCTCAAATGTCATACCAACAAAAAACTCGAACCGCTTTATGATTTTAAAAGTCACTCTGACTGATTGAAAGACTTTTATGCCCTTAACATGATGATAAACAAAACAGTCTGATTGGTTGCTTTACATGTCAATCATACACCCTCCCTCTTTTCTAATAAAAGCTGCTGTAAAATTCAGACTTTCTAATGACGGTCTAAAGTTCTGGCTACTAGACACTAGTTGTCAGAGACACAAGGGCAAGTTTGTTTTGCTGTTTTATAGGGGTAAACACACAATTTGGCTGCATTTAACTGGCTCAGATAACCCTGTCTCATGATTCTTTTAACTTCTTTGGCATTCAGTTGTTAGTTTCACCACACATGACAAGATGGTTTTTTAAGATGTAGTAGGCTGGTATTCCAGGCATTGTCTTCCTTTTTTACACTAAGCAAACAGTTGTTACACCTGATTTGATTAGAAAATATTTTTCAAGATCAGTTTCCTAAAAGATCTTGGCTAAATTTTATTTGATATACTGCACGACTGTCACTTATATATTATATCTATATATCTGTATTTTCACACCGATGTATCATCATGCAGTGCTTTCAGTGGTATTATATTTAAAGACAGTATATGTAAGCAGCATTTCTGTCCCTGGAGCATGTCCTATCCCCAGGACAGGAAAAAAAGGTCCATTGCATGGAGTCTCTATGCTCCGAGAGGACGGTCTAGTTATTTTAGGACGACGGTTTTAGCAAAGCTTGTGAAACCGCAAACAACTCTGCTGCCCAGGCTGAAAAATACCTTCTATAGAAACAGTTGGAACTCCAGTACCTGTCCTTGCATCCAGAGTTACATTACTCACTCTTCTAAATGCATTTTTTTTTTTTTATTAATAATTGTAGTAACCAAACAATTTATGTTTTTGAATAATGTCTTTAAAAAATGAAACAAAGCTAGCCATATAAGCTAACATCTTCTCTGCTGTTTTAAATAACAGTTCTACATTTATCCAAGGGTTATCATAAATTTAGCTAAACAAAACCATAACTGTAGCTAGCCAAGTTGCTGTGTTACCTCACATTGTACTCATTGTGTTCAAGTTTTTTTCCGTACACTAAAAACACTAAAAAGTGTCCAGGGATAGATTAGATTTTTATACCATTTAAATATAGATCGTTAAGGATGTCATTTTAAAATGATTCGACGCCACAGCTAAGGATTGCTAATTTTGTCTATGTGATCGTACATAGCAATTATACTATACAGTTAGAAACAGTTTTTCCCCACTGCAGTCAGCCTAGTGAACAGCGGCCCACCCCCACAGTCGACCCCCCTCCACCAAACTCACAGAAAGTCATTAACTGTTCATAGCACAACCCACATTTTTATCATTCAACCTAATTGTGTGTAATAGTTGTAATAGTAATAGATGTAAATGTTAATTTTTTTGGATTTTCTATTTCTATGTCTGCACCCTACAGCAAGCCAAATTCCTCATGCTGTAAAGAGCCCTTTACTGTACCTGGCAATAAAGTTTTTTTTTTCTGATTCTGAAAAACACTTCAGACAAAATCAGTTTGTTCTATTTTGTCAGAACTGTTGAACTATCAAGAAGCAATTTCCAATATTTCCTGCTTATCTGCATGTCGTATACTCATATAAAGTGTGGGTTTTTTACCGCCGTTATCATGTCACAACTGTGTTTTTTGGTCTTTGGACCCTTTTTATCTTACACTTTCTCAGTCTCGCACGTGTCGTAGTCTGCAAGGAAACTCTTGGGTTTTAGCTGAAAAGGGTGAACGACCACTCCTGCCAGCTTCACTAAAGAAATCGAGTTCTTATAATACAAAGCCATTTTTATGCAAATTCATATGCAGATTGCACAGTTAAGCTTAAATAAGGATCTGTAAATGGCCATATAAGCACAATGCATTGGAATAAGCCGTCTGAGGAGGTGAGCACACCAATGAGGGAAAGTTTTTTAAATGGTTTGAACGTTCTTGTTGATTAGGATTGGAGATATTTGGGTTTTTTTCTGAACTGAACATTAGTGCTATTGTGAAGGTCTTTAAAGGCAGTGTTTTTCATTATTGTAATAATTACCTGTAAGGGTACAACTGTAAGGGTTCAGGAAGAAATGCAACTGCAGGAGTATAACATTATTTTTTAAAGATAACAAACTTCTTGGAGATCACAGCCCTGACAGCTCTTTTATTAGCTGTAACATAAATGATAGCTTTCTAGTAATGTGCTTTTTGAATACATTCTTAAAACAATACTTTATTTTATAATCTAAAATGTGACTGCAAACAGTTAAAAAGTGTCCTAATCTGGGGTCAAGAGGAAAAGCACACTTTGGGACATGCTATAAAGCAAAAAATACCTTACTCTTACTAACACTGACCACAACTATTATGTTCTTTGTTTAACTTCATTTGGTTTTATTTAAAATAGATATTATTCAGTTCTTGGCATGCATTTCATGTCTGCTGTATGTATTATACAAAAGTCTAAAACAGGAAATGAGCTTCCAAAAAAAGCACACCTAATCCACACAGAGCAGATGATTGCATAGTAGCCATGTTCCAACCCACCTGTCTGATATCTTGGTGTGTGGTAGGGTGTGTGTGTGTGTGTGTGTGTGTGTATATGCTTATTTAGGTCAAGCAACGCCTACCTCTATGCAACATGTGAGTCTAAGCTTGCTTAGGTCTTTTTGACCACGTGGAAACTCAGCAGCTCATCAAAGTCAATTAGCATCTAACAGGGACTCTCAGTCTGCCCCGGTTAACCAGATTACCATTCCACAACCTATTAGTACCCTCCCCCGATATTTGCTGTTCATCTAGATCTAGATTTAAAATTAGTTGTTAGTGCTAGCTGCGAACCCTGGAACATGGCTGGCCTTAGCAGTAACATGTTGCAGGTAAACCAGCCAAGAAGCTACGGCTCGATGCTATCACTAGAAGAAAAATGCGAGCAATCTTTCTTCCTCTTCTACTATTACAGGATGGAGGACGAGGCCGTGTTGGACAGAGGGGCGTCCTTTCTTAAACACGTGTGTGATGAGGAGGAAGTTGAGGGTAAGATCACCAAATCTAAATCTTATCTGCATGTCAAAGTAACATTTTTTTCATTCTCTAATTTCATTTCATTCTCCAAAAATTTGCTACCTGATCATTATCTCTTTTAACCACTTGCCAGTATGACAAATATTCATGTTTTTTTTACTTTCAGAATGCCTAAAAATTAAAAAATATTGGCTATTAAAACTTCTGGGACTTTTTGATAGAATATTTCGTTTTTTTTTATAAAATGCAGCAAACATGTTACTTAAAATATTATATTTATTTAAAATATTATACTTCGCTTTATCGTTAGTAGGCATGAATTGAAAGGTCAGTGAGAATCCACTGAAAGCAGGATCATTTTATTTACTAAAAGGACAGCTTTAAATTGAACAAAAAACTGAATCAAATTGTATAAACAGAATTTTATTAGAAATACTTTTAACTAGCTTTAATAGGATTACAATTCAATCAGATTTTTAGTGTTCAGTCATTCGTGCTATATACTGTATATCCCAAAAGTTTGTATTTGGTGATTCGGTTAATTAATCTGATGATGTAACAACCAGAAAGAAGTAAAAGATTTCTTTATAAACTCACATGATTTATTGCTCGGTATGCCAGTGCCAGAATTAGCTAGGTGTGTGTGTGTGTGTGTGTGTGTGTGTGAGAATGTCTCACATTTTAATTAGCACAGACCTTATAGTGACAACTCATAATCAGGCTATTCGTCACCTTCTTGCTGACAAGCTGTTTGACGACCTTCAGCTCATACAGCTTTTTGGCTGCAATTTCCGATATCTTTGCTCACAATTTGTTTCACGAGGTAGCTGCAAAATCTGTGAGCTTTACTATATAAATGTCGTTTTTTAAATGCAAATTGGTATCTACTGTATATAAAATGGAATAAAGCACTAAGGATTTCAATGTAAATATCACAATGGATATTGCATCATAATGAAGTAAAGTTGTCACCACACGCCGAGTTAGTGTGTCAGGCAGCAATTTGGGGTAAGGAGGTCCCGGGGTTCAGTTTGTCCCGAAAGTGTTTAGTGCCAATCAGAGGTCAGGACTCTCGAGTTCTTTCTCTCGAATCATAACACACACCATGTATTCATAAAGGTCAGGGTCTTTGTGCACAAATGCATTGTCACACTTAAACCCTGTTTGGGCCAGTACCATAAATACTGTTGGAAAAGAAGCATTGAAAAATAAGTTTTTTTTAACTGTCATGTGCTTAACGTTGAGTAAAGAAGTAGGTCTTTAATTATCTCTTGGAGGCATCTTGTGACTGGGGACTCAGCTGTCCACTAATTGTTGGCCATATAGTGTTGCTAACAGGCTAATTTGCAGTAAACGTCTATGGAAATGTTGCTCTCAGCCATATCTTCTGTTGTTTACAGTGCCTTATCAGCTACCGAGGCTACATTATAGCCACACTAATAAAATCTCTGTAAGTCTTGATAATTAAACACATTTCAGGGTTTGGGATATAAAACTGATGACCTTCTATTGAAAAAAAACAGTCAGTATACAGGTTGATTTGACATGTTAGGCCAGATTTTTTCATTATTATTATTTAAAACCAATGAAGGACATTCTCAAATGAGTATGAGATCTGAATGTATATCCGACACTGTTCTCGTCACTGTGCTTATTTTATTGCAGCAGTGATATTTCCTTTCACCTCTGAATGAACTCTTAAACAATCCCTCCCTGCTTCCTTTTGCCAGAGGATACTGAGTGTTCCCAGGTTGTGGAACTAAATCATTTTTGGTGGACACTTCCTATTCTACTTAGCTCTTAAGTATACTCCTGCATAAATTTATGTGTCAGTCATAGTGACAGAATGCTTGATATGTTGGGAAGAAAAGTATACAATATTAAAGACAAAACAAATGAGACTTTATAACACATTTATAACACAACTAGAACAGACATATAGTTATGTAGGTCAGTGGTCTCTGCTTTTCGATAACATTATAAAAATGTACTGTTTCTGTGCATTTTTTCTGGGTTCTTCCGGTTGCCTCACACTTCCCAGAAGCTTGCTGATATGTGAATTGGTTGTGCTAAATTTCTGTTAGGTGTGAATAAGGGTTGGAATGGTTCCAAAGGCTTGGCATTGCTAAAGAAAATATGTACACAATTACACAAGATATACAATCGCAATTGACTATGTACACTTATTTATAATCACACCCTCTGTTTTTACCCAGATGCAAAAAAAATTCCCTTTTGTCAAGGTTTTTTCTTATATCTGGGTATTTCCAGAGGGGTGGTAAGTTAATGGTTAAGTAATTAAGTGGATTACTAAGCAGAGGGTTATATTTTTAAATGTAGGGCTTCCAAGGCTACCACTTCTGGGTGCTCAAGTACCTATTACTGGTACCATACCTCTTAACTGCTTAAAGGTATGAATGCAATTTTGAAGTTACAGTAGATTCTTTTTTCATATTTACAGTAACGGGTTGTCACCTAATAAACACCACATAATACATGTTGCTGCTAAGTGCAACCCCAGCGAACCTGTTTCCCAGTAACTTCATTAATAATTGGACTATTACTAGTAATTTATCTTGCAAATAATTAAACTAAAAAAAGCTAACGGAAGCATTCTTGCCATATAATTATCCTTGAGTCTATAATATCTCTATGTCATGTTTCCTCTTTTCCTCCTCTTCTTGCTTTTTTCCACTCCTGGCTGCCAGACAGATATATACTCTTCATGTTTGAATCAGAAAATGCACAAGTAAGTGCTGTGCTTGTTTAAATCGTCAACTTTTAAAGGCCTCCCCCTAAACATGCAGGACACCAGGCAACTGCCTGCCGTGCCTGCCCCTTTTCTACACCTCTGATGTAGCGGAAGGACTGATAGGACTGTTGTGATGTCATTTTGGGTATATTGATGATATCACCTTACCCAACTCTTTAGTTCAGACAGTAATTGCACGTTGGAGCAGTGTGTATCTGTATTGCCCCCATGGAACCCCATGTCCCAGCAGCTCTGTTATTTAGAGAAACAAGAGGCGCTAAGTTTTGGAAGCCCACAGCATTTGGCCAGACTCAGGCTATTTACTGTCACTGCTGACAGTCTGTATGTGTGTGTGTGTGTGTGTGCCACTTTAATTCACACTGCTTTCTATGGGTTTGCCCAAAAGGACAGGATGTCTAGTACAAAGCCGCCTTCCACCCTCCCTGTTTCTTCCGTTACCTTTTTTTCACACTCACTCCCTTTTGCCTATTTTACTCACTTCCAATCAATTACATTGTTGTCCCTCTTGCCTTTTTTGCCCTCACTATCTAATTCAGTCTTTCTGGTACCTTTACATTTTTACTGGAATCATTTTGCAGATCAAGCACATGCCCAGAACTGTTTACTTTTTAACAAACAAAGCATTTCCCCATTGAATTCAAATTTCAGTTTCGTTTAACGTTCAAATGCAGAAGTATGAAAAAAATCCATCCTTTCCAAAAACAACATACAATATTAACATTTAAAAAAATTAAACATTAATATAAATGCAGACAGTAATTTTTGTTGCATAACAAAAAATGACAGAAAAGCATGACATTTGCATCAACAGCAAAAAGCATGCAAAGTTGCATTAAAAAAGTAAAATGTGCTATTTAATTATTACTCAGTCAGTTTGTTTTGTTGTTTTGGTCGATATTTCTACATAGAAAAGGTTGAGGAGAGGTGAAGAAGCAGGCGCAGACAGGTCAGAATGGGTGGAAATGTGTCCGGAGTAATTTGTGACAGAAAAATATCAGAAAAAATCCAAGAGAAAGTGTGAAAGACAGTGTTGAGAGCATCTATGTTTTATGGTTCAGAGACACTGGCACTAAGGAAGAGAGTTGGAGGTAGCTGAGCTAAAGATGTTGAGGTTTTTCTTTAGGAGTGAAGAAGTTAGACAGTATTGGGTACGTGCACATCAGAGGAACGGCTCATGTTAGATGTCTGGGAACATCTGAGGTCAGACTAGGATGGTTTGGACATGTGCAGAAGAGGATGTTGGACATAAAGCCGTCAGGAAGGAGGCAAAAAGGAAGGCCAAAGAGCACATATGTGGATGTAATAAATGAGGACATGGAGTTAGTGTGTGTGTGTGTGTGTGTGTGTGTGTGAAGATGATGTAGAGGATAGAACTAGGTGGAGGCAGATGATTCGCTGTGGTGACCCCTGAAGGTAACAGCTAAAATAAGAATAAGAAGAAAATAAGTATTATAGTATCCAAGTTTACTTTACTTTAGTTAGTTGGCTATGATTGTACTAGTGTGGTTTAAATAAGACTTTTGTTGTTGCTTTGTGCTTACGTTTTATTGTTTTTATTTCATTATTTTACACAAACATATTAATTACATTAAGTTTTATCCTGTTTCTTATTGTGTTTTATCAATGATGGTTTTTATTCCACGTCTTTAACCTTGAAATGAAGTGACGTTTTTCCGCCGGTCAATAAAGTTTATCTTATCTAAATCTTTTACGGAGTGGGTAAGTCACTGGTAGGACTGAAAGCTCTTCTCTTTCTCTATAAATGTTTACGCTGTACTTTAGCATTTGGAAAAAAATATATAGTTACATTAAATTGTGGTACTGACTGTGGCTCATTTTTAGTCATTAGTTGATGCAGATCTAGTTGATGCAGAGTTTAACAGTTAAACATTAAGACTCTTACTTAGCTTTATACTTGCTAACAATACTCAGTGTTTGTAGCTTTAGAGTTAGTTTAAGTTAAAAGCTTTATTAAAAAAAAGACGTCACCTGATAAGCTTGATAAAGTTTTAATCAAAAGCTTTATTTCACAGTTTCATGACGTAAAGGCTTCACTGTAATCCAAAAAGATGCGTCAAATAACACATTTCCCAACAAGAACACATATGATTTGTCGTTAAAAATAAAGCTTTGTTTTAACATAGCCCAAAGAACAATATTTGCCTAAGTGTGTGATAAATGTTTCCAGTGTGTGGAGGCCAAAGTGATAAATTATCAGTTATGCAGACCATGACAAGAAATCTGCAGAAGTATGTTTTAATAAAACAATCAGTGTTTTCTAGCTTTTTCAAGGTCAGATAGTCATCCCATCATCTTGTTGTGATTCACGTGCCTGAATAGAGTGACGTGATTGAACCTCTGTACGTCACACAGAAAGATGGAGGGTGCTTCCCTGAAAAGAACTTCAATACAGAAATTTTCTTTAGACAGTTGGGTGTCAACTGTTGTAACGAGGAGCAGACCATTTCTCTAAGAGACACTTCAATTAGGTAAAGATTATATCCAGGTCTTTTTGATGACAATTATGTGATAGTCACCAAGAAGAGCCGTGGTTTTTTTTATATAATTGGTACAGCAAGCAAAATAGGTGTGTGATGTTTGCTGTGGTTAAAAGGTTTATGGACCCGTTACCAGCACACACACAGAGCGGCTACCACAAACTTAAAAGTTCTTCCTTGTGTTGGGAAAATATAGCTTAGCCCTTTTTCTTATGGAAGGAAGGTGGAAGGAACGTGGAATGGTTGTTGGTGCACAATATAATACTTACAATTTAACAACTTGTTAAAAATGGTTTTCCAAAAATCTGGTTAGCAAACATGTAAACAGAGCTTTAACCGAAATTTACCACAGAAATAAAACATAAATGTTATATATAAATTAAGAAAAGGCACCTTATACTGGGACTCGTTTGTTTCAAGATAACTGAACATTTCGCAAATGTGGCCACAAGTAAATCATCAGCAATGTCATGTGTCACCAGAAAATGAAATCTTCTTTCCGATCACTTAATTCTTGAACTTGCTTGATTGCAGTCTGTGTTCGTATTTTATAGTAAGTAATGAATATGCTTCAAGGAAAAGCATTGCAATAAATGCATACATTTTATTTCGAAAAAGTAGTGGAGTAAAAGTAAACAGAAAAATAAAAACTCAGTGAAAGTAAATATTCTCCCCTAAAATACTTAAGTACTATAACAATACCTTGTACCATTGCATCTTTGAGTTTTGGATTTCTTCTTGAATGACGAAGCCATTTCCTGTATACATTGTGTCAAGGAAGTAGTTGGCATTTATTTACATCACCACATTTGGTCAGAACACCAAAATGCCTTTCCCAATGGACTATGAGGAAACAATCAACACCCAGCTGCTGACCTCAAGGTCTCGTATGTCACTTCCTCTTTTTGAATTGCTTGTCAGGGGGATAAAATGGCAGTACATGTTATTGCAGGCTGTGGTTTGCATGCTGAGATTCTTTAAAGCAAAGGTAGATGCATTGTATAATTTAGCCGGTAAGTTTTTCTATTTAGCAGATAATAAAAAAATGTCATTTGTGGTGTGATTTATTTAGTAGACTAATTGATAGATCTTTGGGTTACGACTCTGTGTAATCACAATAAACACTAATTCCCAAAAATGCTTTCTCTACAACTTTGTTTCTACTGTAAAGATTATATTCAAGTCTTTTTGATGAGAATTATGTGATAGTCACCAAGAAGAGCTGCGTTTTTCTTTATATTCTGTACAGCAAGCAAACTAGGTGTGGAACGTTTGCTGTGGTTAAAAGTTTATAGACCCATTGATATAGCTTAGGCTCTTTCTCTTACTTTCATTTACTTTTTGCCTCACAGGTCACCATACCATCTACATCGGCGTGCATGTGCCAAAGAGTTACAGGCGACGGAGACGCCATCGTCGGCGCACCAGCCACAAAGAGAGAAAAGAAAAGGTGACAGAGCAAACAGAGGAGACAGGCAGCAGCATCCTCAAACCGACTGGTAAGTACTGTTTACCATCATGTTTATCCGCTAGAGGTCTTTTAAAAAGCACCTCCCTCTATTTTTAAAATATGATTACGTTATCAGTGCTCTGTGTCCTTACCATTTCCTGTGACTATTTTCCTAAAGAGGAAATATACAAAAGTCTTGGACAAAAAACATTGGACAAAATCATGGACAAAAACATTCCTTTTATTACAAGGACGTTGGGTCACTATAAAGAGATTTAATGCTGACTTAAATAAACACACACATACACACAAACTCTGACAAAAATCATCTTTAGATTGCTCAGTAAGCACTGTCAGCTCACATCAGCACCCCTACTACAGCTAAGTGGTTTCTTTTTAAAGACACACACTGCGCATCCACAAACCAGCCAGTTAGAGCTGTCAGCTTACATCAGTACTGAGTTTTTCTTTAGTTATGTTTTCTTTCTCTCTCTCTCTCTCCCTCTCCCACACATGCACACACACATCCTTAAACTGTCCAGTATAAACTTTCGGCCCATATCAGCACATGCTTCACAAAAACAAAAACACACACACACACATCCACTGAACACACACAGCTGTAGCACATTGTGTGTGCTACAGACTGTGTACATTACAAGTGTATTTTGACATACAGGAAAAAGAACTATGTGTACTTAATAGCTTGTTTTAACTAGGCTGAAACTGCCTAATGTGAGTCATAGAGTAAAGTCTTAATGTGGGTGTGAGTGTGTGTGAAGAAAGAGAGAGAGAGAGAGAAAGAGAAGTAGGCCTTTTAATCAATTTGGACAAGTAGCATGAACACATTGTAATGATGACTCAAGGGAATAAGGGATCACAAGGAGAAAAGAGAAGAGAGCAAGAAATCAGAGAAGAGATGAGGAGAGAATAAAAGTGGGAAGAGGAGTAAAGGAGATAGAAAAGAATAGATAAGAGAGACAAAGGAAAATGAAATAGGATGAGAGTGAAGAGTCGGGAGAATAGAAAAATGAAAAGAGGAGTCAAATCAGCAGTTATAGCTGTTAAGGAACTTACTTAAAGACTTGATTCGACTGACATCGGCACTAGAAGCGCGCTGTGGGTAATCTTTGTAATATCGCAGAATCAAAAAAAAAAATGTAACTGATAGAAACCATTTTAAGATATAATCAACACAGCAAGTATAATAAGTGTCTTTGTTAGACTAGCACCAACCAAATAACACAATAAGGGCAACACTGATCAATCAAATGCCATCAAAAACAGTCTAGTTATGCTGTAAATACTCCAAAAAGGAAAAAAGAAGGGAAAAGACGAATCGGTAAGAAGAGACCGAAGGAGAGATGAAATAGGATGAGAGGGAAGGGGAGAGAAAGAAAAAATAGAAGAGAATAGAAAACTCAAATTAGCATTGGGGGACTTATTGCACTGTTAAACAACTTAAATTCATCTATCTGAGGAGTTTGCTTGATATATTAAAAGGCGCTTTTAGGTGTGTATTGGGGCTGTACAATATATTGAAATTATCGAAATATCGCAAATGTGCATATCAGGATATGCATATCGCAATGGTCTGCGATAAATGAGTAAATGTAATACTTAAATAATAATAAACGGTGAAAGTTTTAGACTGATGCGGATAGTAAAATATCTGGCACGCGGTTGTTAGGATATGCTTGCATGTGTGTTGACACAAGACAATCAGCAAGTATTAAAGCTTTCATAGCGAGCTAATCTTAATAAGATGAGCCAGCACGAGGCACCCACGGCTGCTTCTGACGATTTAGTGGCAAAACAAAGAGGCGCCTCAAAAATATAGCAGTATTTCAGGTTTTTAAAGTGATGAACACATGCAGACTGAAGTTCTATGTACAACATGCAATTATCGAAAGGCAACGCAAACGGGAAGCACTACAAATCTTTACAGTCGCCTCGAAACCAAGCACAAATCGAAAAAAAAAGGTGTGATCGGCAAAAAAATCTACAAACACAGGTGAATGTGTTTTTTTAAGAATCAAACTTTGCTTATATAAATGTTTTACATGTATCGCATATCGAATACCACATTATGTTTTACATGCTGTTGCATATCACATTTTACTTTGAAATCGTGCAGCCCGAGGGTGAATGATGTAATAAAAATATTATATCAGAATTTATAAAGGCATTCCATCAATCCAGGATATGTAGAATAAAATACGATACAGAAATTTTCTACCAAATAAAAAACATTTTTTAGCATTTGATTAATTGTAATGTCAGCAAAAATACAGCAAAATTTTATGTAAAATACTTTTATAGAGATAATATAATTGGCAGTATTTAAACATTTCAATGTATTTTTATATTTTTATTTTTGAATTGTGAATTTGCATATTTAAAATTTGAATATTCAGAATGAAAAAAAAAAACCCACATAAGCAGGTACCTGAGGTACTACACGTTTCTCTAAATTTAGCAGGATTCTGGCATGTGTGTCCAGGCGAGTGAGTTTTGCTAGGAAACTGATATCGTAAAAGAGTAGATCAGTGCAAATAGAGCAGTAACAATACACCGGATTCTTGCCACTGACCCTCTGTAGTCAAAAGCCTCTGTGTACACAGTTGACCATTTTGTCTTTAGATGGATTGCTTCCTGATTGTTATCTGTGATCTGGTTGCTTGTTTTGGTGATCTATCATTCCCTATTAAAAGCAAGTGACACAAGAAGTAGTAAATCTGCTTAAAATGGGGCAATAGTTTATAGTCAAAGCTTTATAAAAGCACTGTAGGAAACAGGCGAGTTTAAAGGGGGTTTGGGTTTTCATTCTACAATGACATCAGAGACCAGAACTAATTTAACTTCTGTGTTTTTGTACATGTTGCAAGTAAGAAATTATATCATGACCCAAATTTCTATTCTGATAGGGACCCCCGTTTCCCACCCCCCTGACTACGCTATGCTATAATCTCTGTACAAACATAAGTATTGGGACACCTGGCTATCACATTTATTTTAAGTCTAGTATCACTCCCGCTCTTTTAATTCCACTTCCATCGGCTTAACAAAACGGTTAATGAATAGTTAGCTGTGTTGTGTTGTGATGTAGCTGATGTTAGCACATGCGAGCTCGCTAGTTAGTTACTGTTGGACTGCATTTGACACAGAAGTAGACACAAGTAATGTTTTATTTGCATGGTGGCAGATTAATTGATAACCAAACTTGTCCATATACACCACAGCAATCAGCTGTTTTTGCTAGCTGGAAATGTTTAGCGTTAGCATATTTGTGTGACGGGAATTGATGCTAATTGGTTCTTGTATGCTTAAGAGTCATGTACTGTATTTTAACTTCTTGAAATTGTTTAGTTATAGTTTTTTTTCCTTACAGAGGATTCATAACTGTAGTATTTTGTACATGGCTAAATGCAAGCCCTACGTTAGGTTTTCCTGATGCTTATAGGAAGTCATACACATTTGCTGTTTACCTAATGCCTTCCTTCTTTTTCTTTTCGCATAATAAAAGGCTGCCATTGTAACTGAGCCCCAGTACAGGGTTTATATGTATCCTATGACAAAAACAGGTATCACTTAAAGCTGTTCATGGTGTGGGAAAAAATCTCTGCTGTGCAACCAAGCCATTCCTTTAAAAATGCAGGATTTAAATACACGTGTAGGGTTCCTGTAGAAATGTACGTTCCAGCTTCACTGCTAAATATTAAAAGTGCTGCTGAGCGTTTGTATGGACAATTTTGGTACCAAAAACAGGCCCGAATTAGGTTGATGTTCTGTTGATTAAACATTGATAGTCTCCGAGCTTGTTAACAAGGAAGTACAAATGTTTTTTTTTTGTAACTTTTAATTTTTCTTTTCTTTCTCTTTAATTATAGATAACACATGGGGAAGCAGCTCTTTCCCAGGTAAGCTCAGTTTTATTTATATACAAACTAAAAAAAAGATAAAATATTAAATATTAAAAATCATTTTATTGATCTAACATTTGACGAATAAAGTTTAATAAGGAGCTTTATTTTTTAGCCTTATTTATCTTGCTATGACATCTGGTTAGCTAGTTTTATGTAATTAGCTAGTCTCATATAGTTAGCTAGTCTTATGTAATTAGCTAGTCTTATGTAATTAACTAGTCTCCCAAAGCATCACATCTTGCAAAATAAGCAACCAATCACAGTTTTTTGGCCTTTTTTTTATTGAATAAGGTTGAGCATATTAATGTGTTTGTAGCATTAACGTCAGCATAAAAATCTAGTAATTAGCTAATCCTTGTAAATGCCCATTGTTAAAGTTAAACACAGTGGTTTCTTTCTTCCATGAGGGAAATAGATCATCATGGTGGTTGGTTTTTTGGTAGATCGATAGTAAATGTGACACAGGGCTTACAGTTTGTCCTGAAATGGCTGAAGGATTCTATTATATTTTAATTACATAAATTAAAAAAAAAATGTTTAGGTCAGTTTTTACTTTGATTCACAGTTCTTTCCCAGCCTAAAATGCTTGAATCTTTCCCTTGGAAAATTACTTAAATTAAAAGTGTACTAAGGTTTAGGTTCAAGGTTATAAGTTTGGTGAAACTAAGTAGTGATGTTTATCATATATTTAGATTCATTGTTATGGAACGTCCCAAAAATAATTTTTGTTATTGTTTACATGATAACAGTTACAATTCTAAAAATTAGGTAAGACAAAAAAACAAGGTTTTGAGTAACAGACGATCATGAATCTGGTTTCATCTCTTTCCTAAAACTTTAAATAGTATAAAAGGAATAGAATAGAATAGTTTCTAAAACGCTTACTGCAGCTTTATTGTAAGCAGGCTTTCTCAAGCTGTATTGTAACAACATGTAATCGCATAACAACACGGAAAAAAATGAACAAAAGAACCACAAACCAGTAAAATAAGATTAGTGTTTATTGACCAGTGAACCATGTAGTGTGTTAAGGTTTGAGGTTTGTGCTCTGTGGTAATAAGTGGTAATTGCTCAGTAAAATAACACCGTAAAATGTGCGGTGTGGTGTGATGTGGTGTTTTGTATTTATAGTGCTGCTGCATCTTATTTTTTTCCGTGTAATTACAACACAAAGTGCACAAAGTACACAGGGTACGACATTAATGTTAATTAACCTTTAACGAGGAATCCTTAGTCATGAGAGGATGAAGTCCAACATTGACAAGCCTCTGATTTATATGCGAATACAGATTAACTAGTGATGCAGAAGATATTTAGTCAGTCTAACCTTATTATGCTATGCAATAAATGTCTGCTTTACCGCCACATTGCAGTAAGCCAGCTGCAGAATAAAGCGATAGCTGACATTCCTATAACAGCAGAATAATAACAATTAAAAAAAACCCAAACTGTTTTTACAGTTTGCCTTTAGTTATTTTTTGCTTTGCTGCTGTTAAAACCGCAATAGCTGCCGGATAAAGTTGTTTTTATGTGACCAAGTTAAAGTGTGTCACTGGCATTTAGTTCGAGTTAATCCTCTTCAAAGCAGCCCATCCTACTTCTTACCACCAGGTTGTAATTAGTTCATCTCACCTTTGTGTGTATCCTGCTGTGGCTCCAGAGTGTGCAGTGTCGAGCTAGAGAGACAGAATTTTTACAACTAGTCCACATAGTGATCAACTAGTACACAAGCCTTATTTAGTCCTTAACTGTGTACATTTTTATATGGTAATATGCTGAAGTGGTTTATAGTGTCTGTATAAATAGTATTGGGTCACCTGACCATCACTGTGTATCTCTGTGTCTTATTCCAAATTTCATCTATAATAACCTCCACACAAATGGTTTTTACTAGATGTTTAACAATACGATTAATATAGGCACACAACAGCTCCAACAGTAGAAAAGTGTTTGTGTTCTCACAACAGGTAACATTTTGATGCTCTTTATTAGAAAATCAATACATCTATGGCACCACCCTTATATACAGTACACAGCAAAAAAATCCAGCACATGATCCCCATGCCCATTAGGGAAAAAAGGGGCTTCTTTTATGTAATGAAATCAATCAGCAAATGTCCTAAAAGTGAGAACAACGATAAATTACCAGCACTGACTACATTCAGAAATGCATGATTGCAAACCATACAACATAGGAAACGGAAAAAGAAAATAAACTATAACGTACGGTCAATTTTACTAATAAATCCTAATAATGAAGGAAAAGGAATGGGGGAGGGGATTATGTGATGGACTCTTTTGCTGTGGATATAAAGGCAGTGCCATACATATGTTCATTGTCTGATAAAGAGCATGTAGCTCGAAACGTTACCTGTTGTGAGAACACAAACCCTTTTTTACCACTGAGGCTGCGGTGTTCCTACTGTGACCGTGTTGTTTCAGTCTTTGTTTGGTGAAGCACCCACACTGAGCTTTTTTGCCTAATTGATGTGTGCTCTTGGAAAGTTTTTTTTTAACTAAATGTGGAAATTTTCTTCCTGGGGTGCAGTTAGTGTTCCATTTTATCCCATAAGCAGTAGTTTACAGTGTAGTAATGTTGATGTATTCAGTGCTATACTCAGTACTTTTCAAGTCCAGTGTTGTAAATTTCTTTGTTTGAGATGGTTTAGTAATATGCAATTGAGGCATAGTGGAAATTTTGGTAGGAGGATGTTGGACATGCAGCTCAGAGGAAAGCCAAAGAGGACGTACGGTATATGAATGTGATAAGTGAGGTCATGAAGTTTATGTGTGTGTAAAGCGAATGCAGGGGATAGGGGTAGGTGGAGGCGATCTTTAAAGGAAACAGCTAAAATGAGAAGAAGAAGAAGTAGAAGAGGAAGAAGAAGAGAAAGAGGAGGAAGAAGAAGGGAATAGCTAAAGCAAGTAACAAGACCAAATCACAGATTTTGGTCTATTTCACTATTATTAGTAATGTTATTGCAGTGTTTATGCAGACTTTACATATTATTTCTTTCTAACCATTGTTGGACGCAGTAAGCAGTACTTGGGTGGGCATGAGCTGAAAGAACAATCGCCAGTCTCAATGCAGTACCATTGTGCCTCAAACAAAAGACAACAGCCACTGATTATGGACATGTGACAACTCAAATGTGTTTTCTGTTTTCCATCTTACACACGGAACATGGCAGCACTAAAAGATGCTAAAAGGTTCTGAATCTGGATGTGTTTCTAGATAACCAGAAAGACCAGGAAAGGATTTTAAATGTGGTTAAGGACTTTACTGAACGTAACGGAGTCAAACTCTTGATTATTTAGTTTGTAATGGATGTAGTTTTTTTTCGGTAAATGCTTTAAAATAAAACAGGTCTAAACATTGATATGATGAACATGGTGGTGGGAAGTGGTGGCTCATGGTTAAGGTGTTGGTTTACCAATCTGAAGATTGTGGGTTCGATTCCCAGCTCCACCAAGCCACTACTGCTGGGCCCCTGAGCAAGGCCCTTAACCCCCAATTGCTCACTTGTATAAATGAGATAAATGTAAGTCGCTCTGGATAAGAGTGTCTGCTAAATGCTGTAAATGAATGCAAATTATTTGTTAGCTTTGCACTTTTTTATTTTCTTACAAACATAAAAATAAAAGCGTATTATAATAAAAAAAAACAAAAAACAAGACTTGCCTTGTTGTAATCGACAACAGACAACAACTTCTTGTATGCATGACCCACAATGGTATCTATCTATAAACAAACAGATACAGAAAGTACATAACATTCCTAAATCAATAGTCATTGCAGTTTTTACAGGTCTTGTGGATTGACTATGACTGATCAGTGCAGACTGTTCACATTAATTACATCATCACTTACGTAATAACCCGTAACCTTGCCTCTACCACGTAGTGATAACTTTCTTAGTGGGAATTCTCAGATATCATGTTACATTCTGTAAAGAACAGATTCAGTGTTTACTAGATTTCTTCTGTTTGTGTAGGTGTTAATGTTGAAGAATGCAGATACACATACGGTATAGTAGTTATACAGAAAGTTTAGGAAGAGTGAGACTCTCCAAATAGTTTGCAGCTCCACTAAGCCCTACTTTCAGGACTGGGCATTCTCTCCCTCCTCTTGCGTTTCCCATGAGCCCCTGGTTTTACGGACAATGTTGTCTTTGTGCAGGCCTGCGGCTCTTGGCGACTAAGCCTGCAGCATTGAAATGCATTTGAACGATGTGATTTTCATTCCCATCTCTTCCTTGTGCTTTGCTCTCTTTGCTCAGTTGCTCATACTGAAGCACACACTTTTCTCCGTTTTTGCTCCCTCCCGTCGACCTGTCTCTGTTGGAGCTTTGCTTAGCAACTGGGTGACACAGTTACTTTCCAAGGCTCAGTGCATGGCATCCATAGCGATGTAGTCTGTATGCAGCTCAGAGGAACAGTGTTTGGGGACTTTGTCAAACAGCTAAGCGACTTGTAACAGACTCTAACTTCTACTTAGTTGCTTTGATCAGTGAATCAATCATTAGCGTTATATTATAAAAGATATTCTTTTCAGCTTTTTATTGACCAGCTTCAGTTTTTGCATTGCAGTCATTGATACGAAGCTTGTATCACATTTCGAAGCCGTGTATCATTGCTGTCTTGTAGTAACTTACCAAATCCAGTTGTATTAGATTTTCACCATCATAAGAAAGATTGTATAAGTCATTCTGTTTTTTATCCCAGTCTATTATAATCTCAACTAATTTGAGATAAAGCCAATGAGTGATAGCTGTGTGACATAATTTCATAGACTAAGAAGCATATTTATTATATATGCATTGTGTGTTACATACAGCAGGACAAATGTTCAAAAAATATATATAATCCAATATTAAAATGACTCAAATGTGTAGTTTAATCAACATAAGAAAATAAATTAATATACTTAATTTATTAATATTAATATGATAATATACAGTCATATTACAGATTTTACATCTATGCTTGACATCCATGATTTACAGCTAGGCTTTCGGTCTACCCAACGGTTATTTATTTTCAGAACTGGACGAGAGCTCACACTATGTCCTAGTTAGGGACCTAAGGCAAAAACATTATCTTTATCTGCATGTGAAAAACATATCCTATATTTGTATTGCATAAAAATGCTAAAAGTTTATTGAAATAGAGTCACTGTTTTTCTTCACATAATTACTACCCATGAAAGTAAAAACCTTCACTTGCAAGACCTTTATTGTCCATTGTGGGGATCCTTTCAGCTAGATTCCATGTGAACTTTGTGGGAAGTTATTAAACACAAAACAAGCAAACAAAAACTTATAATGTACTATAACCTCTTATTTAGCACATGTATTTATATTTGATTATGTTCTTTGTTCTAGTGTTTGTATAGAAGAATCCTTAATCCCGTAAGAGTTTGCAAGCCAATAATTACTCAAAGAAATGTTATGAACAATAATAAATCTACATTTTAACATTTTATCCCCATTAATTAAATGATTGTAGCATAAAACCTAATCTGACATTATAATTCCTAATTGTTTTACTACATTTACATGAAGCTATCCATGTTGCTGTACAAGAAGCACAAGCAAGTTCTGGTAGTTTCAGCTGTGAAAAGATTACATAATGTTTGTCACACTTTCTGTTCCTAGTCTTGTTTCTCTTTCTCGCTTTGTCCTTTTACATTCTTTTATTTTTTATCTTTACTGAACTAAATATCAAAGATTTTAGTGAGCATTGATGCCAGACTAATATTCAAATGAGTAAATAAATAGAACGAAAAGCAAAAGTTTTTTTTGTACAAAATGAACTGTTTAGGAAACATTTACTAATTGTTTATGAGGAATTGAAGGCAGGGTGCCAGGACTTGTGGGCCAATTGGAAAAGGGGCTGGTGGTGGAGATACTGAGGGTGGGCTGTTTCAGTCAGGGTATGAAGGGACCCTGATTTTTAATTACCGAGGTGTCAGTGTGCTTTAATAAAGGACAAGAGACAGCACACAACTTGGAAGACTGGAATGAAGGTCTAAGTGCACCTCATTTAAGGTTTAAAGGATTGTTAGTTGAACCTCTATTTCTTTCATGCATCCTGACCAAATTTAAGCCAGCTGTTTATTGGGGAAATTTTTTTTTTAAAAGATGGAGACACCTAACAATGACTCGGAGAGCATGTCGGACAATAATAATGTGGAAAAAAGTATGCTAGAGAAAGAACAGGAACAGGATATTACCGATGTGAAGGTTCCTACCTTGCACGAATCGGTACCTGAGATTCAAATTAGGCCCAAAATTTCAGGGGAACAAGATGAACCACAGGTGCTCGACCATCCTCATCAACCTCTGAGCAGAAGTATTTTCTCCTCCACAGCTTCTCCAGCAGCCGAACGCATTCGCTTCATCCTGGGCGAGGATGATGATGGGCCAGCACCACCACAGCTTTTCACTGAGCTGGACGAACTCCTCTCTGAGGATGGCCAGGAGATGGAATGGAAGGAAACAGCCAGGTAAAGTATCTCAACTTCTGAATTGTTAAATGAAAGTCATATAAAATAATCTTTAAAAACACAGTTTTTAAAACTTGAAACTTGTTTTTTTTTTTATTGTCAGTATGGTGACCTGCATATTTGTAAAAATGTGAGGGTTTTAAGATTTTTTATTATACAAGAACAAGTTGAAAGTAAAGGAAGTAACATGACCGATGTAACTATAGCGTAATAACTTATTAATTACTTATAAACTAACATGCATTTAAAAGATGAAATATTTATATTGAGTCTTTATTTCAGTTCTGTAAGTTTTGTGTAACCTTTGTTGTGCATATTATTATTACGAAATTGGTCAGGGATTTTAAAAATCTACAGACAAAAGAAACAGAAATTACTCATTGAAAAAACAACGTAATAAACTGTGTACCGCAGCGCATTTAAACCCCTGATAAACTCATGAATAAAACATCTTGAGTCTGTGGCTTATTGCCAGTGACACTTTGGTGCCAATATGCTAAGTTGTACCACTCAGGCTGACCAAAGCAGTATGGCTTTTCTTTTGAAAAAGAACTTTTTTCAATGGTGGTGGACTAGATTTTAAATTCATTAAGACCACAGGAGCAGTACTTCCCAGTTCCCACATTATTTCTGCCTGACATAATAGATAGTCCAGATCTTGTGACAGAATTGGGATTAGGACCACCTGTACACCTGCACATTCATGTAATTATTCAGTCAGACAATCCGGTGGCAGCAGTATAACGCAAGAAATCATGCAGTACAAGAACATCAGTTTAGGGGAAATCTGATTTGAGTAAGTGAGTTTGACTGTGGTAAAGTTGTGGGTGCTGGATGAGCTCATTTAAGTGTTTGGAAAACTGCTGATCTTCTGACTTTTACATGTAACAGTATATAAAGTTTTTTACATAGTCTGTCATTTGAGGATTTTGCAAAAAAAAAATTATGGTTATTGGCAAAAAAAATGCATAATTTAGCGATCCTACTTTTAAACACATACCGTAAAGACATATAAAGATGCACATAAATTGGCTAATTGTGCATTGTGATAATGGCATATGACTGTCTAGTTCCAACTCTGAAAGAAATCTGTAAAAATTAAGAAGCCCCACATAAATTTTAAATAGAGCGCGTACGATCTATATTTTATGCACATGAAAACTGGTGCACACAGGTAACACACCAATACCTACCAAAAATCTCCTAGGGCAAAATCTCAAACCCAACTGGATGTTGGTTATTTCTAATTTTCTCGGAAAATTTTGTGTAATTTCTGCCATTCCCAGTTGTATTTTAACAAACTCCTCCTAGAGAATTAATCAGATCAACACCAAATGTGGTCAGTGTAATCTGAAGCCGTTTGAGATATTAAATTGTAAAGAGTTTTCATTAAAGGGTGTGTTCATGGCGGCCTGACAAATTTTGATGTATTGCCAGGGAAGTAGAACATTTACATTTGCCAGACGCCCTTATCCAGAGCGACTTACAATATTCCGTGTTATAAAACTGAGCAATTGGGGGTTAAGGGCCTTGCTCAGGGGCCCAATGGTGGTGGCTTGGTCGAGCTGGGAATCGAACCCACAACCTTCGGGTTGGTAATCCAACACCTTAACCATGAGCCACCAAGTAGAAATGTCCGATCTGCCCCAAAGCATATTTATAGGATTTATAGTGATAGCACCAAGTGCTGGCAACAGGAAGTAAAAAAAAATGTTTTTTTACTGCCACACATGCTCAAAATCTATACTGTAACACAAATTTTGTTAAATAATTAAGCTACCCAAGGCTAACTTTGCACAATAATGAAATTCCTCAAAAATTATTAGTGGAGACTGTATGTTATAAATAAAAAAAATATATAAATCTAATTGCTTTCTGTCTCTGTTAATAGGCAGCTGAGACTTGATATATTTTTAACACATAACAGAAAATAAATAGGGTTGCTAAAGCTCCTTAGCTCGCTGCTTGCTAGAAGATGCTATTTTATATACTGAGTAGCCAGGTTTTTGTGTAACAGGTGTTTAGCCTAAACATACCATCTGTAATTAGGAATATCAGCAAAAGCTTGGGCAGAGTCACACATTATTCAAAGTGTTATTCACACCACTCATTACATTTTGGTTTTAAAAGGTAAGTGAAAAAATAATATGCCCAAAATAAACTTTGAGTTAAGAATTTGGCATTTTTAACTTGGTGCACTTCACAATGTGTATATACTTGTAGATAACAACTAAGAGTTTTTTGTTATAAGAGTAAATATAAACCAGCTGAGAAGCTGATGTAAAATTGCATGCAGAAATCCTTGTACAGTGTGTTGAGTGCAAAAGGTGTTATGGTGTTTTTAAGAGTACAAATTAGCTGTGAAGTGTAGCGATGACTAAGTTACCACATCCACAACTATAGCTTGAAGTCAAGTCGAGTTCATTGCTTATTTATATCTCTTGTAAAACATTCTGTTTTAACCCAGCATTAACTTTTAGATGTCAGATCTGTGCATGAGTAGCCCATTGAAGAAGTTGGAGGTATGGGATCAGGAGGAAAGGTTTAGCATTTGATTTTCATGTTCCTGCATCTTTCCAGGTGGATCAAGTTTGAAGAAAAAGTGGAAAAGGGTGGAGAGCGCTGGAGTAAACCACATGTGGCTACGCTGTCTTTGCACAGTCTGTTTGAGCTCAGAACGTGTATAGAAAAGGGAACTATCATGCTGGATCTGGAAGCTTCCACTCTGCCTCAGGTTGTGGGTGAGTGAGGTCTTAGCGAATTCTAACTCTATTCCAAAGGGAAGCTTTGGAATTTTCCCTCCCTAATTTTGTCTTGGCTACCTCTAACCCTTCAGGTTGGTCACTCAAACCCTTCAGGTTGGTCCCACATATTACATGACAGCTACCATCAAAGATATACTTCTTTACTCTGTATAAAACTAAGATTTAAACGTAGTCCAGTGGCAGACTTACGGACCAATTAGAACCGTATTGGGGCTTGGCAAGGGGCCATGTTGGGTAGAAGCCAAATATTAACCTTGTTGGAATAAACCTTTAGTGGAAAGGGGCCCAGTGTCAACCAGTACTATCAAGTTCCTGGTTTGGATATACTTTAATTTAAGCAGAAGTACTTTTTGGGCAAAAGCCTCTAGTAAAACAGGGCCCCATGTTAAAAAAGCAGTGCAACAGGGTGGCAGAACCCCTTATTGTTTAAAGCTTAATGGAGGATTGGTCAAACCCTTTGTAAATCAATTTCAAGCAATGTTTCCCAAATCTTCCTGCCATCCATTGTTGGGATTTTGTCGTTTGGTTTGCATCTGATGGCATGATGGCTAAAAGAAAAGAAACATGCCGTAGTGCGTAAAATGTACTGTTCTGCTTTTATTAGGTATTTCATTGGTTCTAAAAAATGTTTTGAATTGTAACTATTAGTAGTGGCTGCATGGAGACAGGAAACAGACTCCTTCCTTTAATGTCTTTTCAGTAGATTCCTTGAATACAATCATTTAAGCTTGGTCCAGTTCATAGACCTCTTTTTCTTAGATAATATCTGAACAGAGGTTTAACACTCAAGCAGTGTAAATTAAGAAAAAGTCCTTTTGTGTATAGGCACGTTTTGGTGTCTGCCCAAAAATAGAAAAAACAAAAAATCATTATGATGTATCTCTTAGTTTAATGTGAAACATTTTATTACACTTTATTTCTGTTACTGATGTTATTATTTATTTGAGGTTCTTTTCTATTCTATTTTAAAAAGTCAAAACAGCTGAGCATTTACAGTGTCACAACACTTGCTTCATGGTTAAAAGTGATTCTAATTCTAGGACACAGCACCCAGTGGTTTCTTTTGTGAGGTTTCTTATTTGCGAAAGGTTGATCAGATGACCTATTTATAACATCTTAGTGTGAATTGAAATACATGAGGCGCGCTGTACTCTCTTTCTCTCTTTCTTTTTTTGTCCTCAGAGATGATTACAGACAATCAGATTGATACCGGTCTTTTGAAGGCAGACCTAAGGGATAAAGTCACCTATACCCTGCTGAGAAAGCATCGTCACCAAACCAAGAAATCCAATCTGCGCTCCCTGGCTGACATCGGCAAGACGGTCTCAAGTGCAAGTAGGATGTTTTCCAACATGGATAATGGTAATACAGGTGCCAGTTTGGTGCAGTTCTTTATGAAAATAAAATCTTTATTCTTCAATCTTCTATTCTTTCTTTCTTATAATCAAAAGATGATTTTTTAAATAAGATTTTTAAAAAAAAGCAACATTATGTGTCATTAAATCTTTAATCGACACACCTGAAGAAAAATATACTTTCTATTTGAATTCACTCGGAAAAATTAATTATAAACATACTGTGTGAACTGTGGGCTCCAAATCGCTATGGTTAATTATTTAAAGCCTTTAGGTCATATTATAAGCCCTAATAAGTGTGCAGTGTTGATTAATTCACTAATCATCATTGATAAATCAATCAGTTATGCTCTTATATAATTAGTCATGCTTACATTCTAGTTAAAGTAGAATTTCAGACTTATACACTTTGTGAAACATGCTAAGTACTAAAAAGAGCTATCCTGTTTTAAAGTAATGTTTTTGAAGGGATACTCCAGCAATTTTCCTCTGTAATGACGCATATGAACAATTTCCACATACGAGATTTTCAACAAATTTGACTATATTAAAAAAATACAGAAAACCAGTTGACCTAAAGTTCATTTATGGTGGGATTTTGTATGGGCAGTTGTTACAATTTCTCATGAAATCCATGCTAAAATGTATTATATGGAAAACAAATTGTAAATTTTACACCTATGGCTGATGGATATTAGTTTAAATAAGTCTGGAGTCTTCCTGTAATTATTGTTTCTCTTTCTGTGTATTAATTTTCGAAATGCTTCAATCAATAACTTTTATAATGTTGTTGTAACTTGTTATGAATGGGTTCATCTCAGGCAGTTATTAGCTTTGGATTAATAATACTAATCATTGTTAGTAATGACCTGGGCAAAGTACTTGTCCGTAGGAGAACTTTGGTTTTAGTACGATGTAAAATAAAATTTTATGATTTTATATATCAATTAACTATATATTGCTTTCCGTAGTTCGGTGATATTTATAAAAGATTAATACTAATGAACATTGACCTGCAATATTGCATAGATAGACAGGTGAACGACTAAAGGGAAAGAAAGCCACTAAAGCCTTATGGTGGCTCTGTTATGCTGTCATGTCTGGGTATTTTGTCGCCTGGGTTTAAAAAAAATCTAAAAAAAAACATCTGACTGGTGATGTTGGAGATCTTTTCCATCCACTAGGCACTAAATTGTTATATTCACAATAAGAAATTGTGTAAATTGTATGCAATGGGCTTAATATAAAAACCAAAGGGAAAAAACAGTTCTCCTAAATTGTTATTCACCTGTATATTGTAGGTAACATAATTGCTGTGTAATGTGTGAATTGACCCACACATTAAGATCAAGTATTAAAAGCTTAAATGATGATTAACCCAATAAACAAGTTACTTAGCCATCTAACAAAGCCTCAGGCATCTTCATGTTCTTGCAACTTACTTTTAACACCTCCACATATGCGATGCTTATATGCGATGCCTCTCTTCACTTCGCTTCATTTCTTTCTCCTTGTTCCCTGCTGCTAAAAGCTCGTAGTTCATTTGAGAGCTCAGTGCCTTGTCTAACAGCTCATGCCTCTGATGAAGATATGACAGCCTCGAGAAATCCAAACACAGGATGGCCTAGTAAGTCTAAACGCTGCTTTAGGAGCCTCCATTAGACTCCATCTTATGTAGAGTCTTAACCTTGGCATGCTTTGCTTTATTACACTGTGGAGTGTTTGTCTTTATAGATTAGTCATCCTAGTTTGTGCTTTTCTTTTTCACCCCGAGCCACTCGACCCTATTGTTCTTGTGGTTTTAACTTTTTTTTTACAAGACATCATAAAGCGAGGCTTTGTTGTCTGTTGATATCATAATTATCTCCTCCAATAGACTGATGTATAACAGGAGGTCATATTGCATTTCGGTCTTTGATCTTAGCGCAACCATTGAGTAACAGAATTTTCCATTGTCCCATTATCTTACGAGCACAGCTTTTGATCCGTTTATTAGTAGTACCGTATTGGGAAATTAAAGTACTCTGTAAGATCTGTTACATAATTAAATACATTATTAATACATTAAATACATTATAATACATTGAGCATATACATTATTTTCCTGTTATTAAAAACAGTGAGACCAGGTTTTATTCTGTCTGCATCAAACTGACACCCATGCCATGTTTTTTTTTGTATTATCAGTCATTGCCATGTGTGTAAATAATCCCAAAGATTGATTTGCCAGCATAGCAGACTAGCTTTGGTTTATATAGTTTAATGGTTAATCTGCAGTGCAGTCCAGATCATAAAAAAGTATTCCCAAATATTCCAAATATCAAATTTAATCTTAAAATAACCAGATGTCCCATGTGTGAGAAATGTTATGTTTTGGGAGGGGAAGTAGGGAACAGTGTGTACTTTCATAGCGAGTGTTAACTTGCTTTTATTGTACTTATTCTGTATTTAGCTTTAAAGAAGGCATTTAAATAAACGTTTATGAGGCTTTCTCCATCTTTGCATTGCATGTTTTCGCGATCTTGTGATTTGCTTTCTGGCCTTGTCTCTGAGGGTGCATGCAGGGTGGAATGGGTCACAGTTCTGTTTGTGCTGAACCCTTTTTTCTCATCGACTTTGACATCGATTCTCATTGATTTTTAAGTCGTCATGACTGAGCTAACCATATCAGGACTGATTTTTGTTCTCAGGCAGCCCTACCCCTGCACACCGAAACCTTAAGTCAAGCAGCATGAATGATATCTCTGATAAACCGGAAAAAGATCAGGTATGTCTACTTCCTGCATAATTCTATTTTAACTTTTGTAATTGCAAAGACTGATTGAAAAAATGCATGTTCAAATCCATGCAACATTAATGTGCCACTGATGAGCTCTTGAGCATTGCCATAATTGTAAATGTAAAACATTTTTAACCAGTACATTAACAGTTTTAATCAGCATAAAACCATTAATTATTTAATCATTGCAAGGCTGAAATAATAAATTAGCAGTTTGGTTTTCAGCGTGCTGTTTTTCTGTATATTAGGATTACTTTACAATTATTTTTAGTTGTTAAACAACAAAACAGGCAGAAATTCAATTTTTTGGCCTCTTTAAGTAAGTGCTATTATTTAAAACTGTTTGCATGTTAACAAAGTTATGATAAATAAAGTTCATCTTAAAGGGTTGTGGAACAGCCTAATTGCAGCACTTTAAGCCACCATGTTGATAGTTTAAGTTCATTATAAACGATTAAAAATAATTGTAAAATGTTTAAAAACATTTATTTACATTAATTTATACATTATACAAATTTACCAATACTATACATTTTATACATAAATGAATTCTTGTAAAAAAACTACCTTAGTACTGAACTGCTGTGGATGCAGGGTAAGGATGTGAACATGGTCATCTGGTTAAATGTCTGTTAATGAGCAGAGCATGTGAGTGGGACAATGTAGTGATATTTCCTTTAGAGTCTAAAACGCCTTTCTGAAGATTCCACTTAACTCGCTCAACATGCTGCCTCCCCATGAAAAAAACAAATAGGATGTGCCACACATACATGGAAGTGTATCAAATGGTTATCTAGTTACATTATTATGCCAAGTGGCTTCAAAAACAAAACACATTTTAAAAATTATAATTTCTATGTAATTAATCTTAAGAAATACTAGCTGACTGTCACCCTGAAACATAACCATTAGTTATTAGACTACTGCTATAATTGAGACGTTTATTTAATAATTTTATTATAAATGAGATTTAAAAAAAAAAACAATTAGGCCTACAAACTAAATTACATGTCGCAGCAGGATTTTGTTTGAGTAAAACATTTACGGATCGTTTGCTAGGGCTGTGAGCAGCTGAGCCTTAGAGCTGCGCGATTAATCGTTATTATTGATTAATTTGAGTTTCTGCTTTATGTTGATGTTAAAAAAACAAAAATCGAGCTTTAGTAGTTCTCCGACACCTCTTGAAGTGACAGTCATACCAGCCATTTGAGCACGCACAGCTTCACGTGGCAGATCAGCATGTTGGCCATTTGCGTGTAACGCCCACCATTAATAAAAACAAAAAGGAAAGCTTGGTGGAGCGGGAATATTCCCTCTTTCGAATCAGCGGGATAATTTGGCCAATTACTACCCCAAAAATCAGCACATCTGTTATATGGGATTAATCGGCTTTAAGGGACAGATGCGGAACAAAAAAAAAAAGAAATTTGAATAATAAGGCCAGGCAAGATGGTTGCTAAAAAGTCGTCTGCAAGTGCCAGTGAGATGACTGGTTGCTAAAAAGTCGTCAGCAAAATACCAGTGTCAAGTGCCCTGACAACTCAGTCCAGTAGCAAGGCAGCTGATAAATACCTTCGTTGATGTTGACCAGTAAGCGTTTTTTGTGCTCAAGGATGACGTTTTTTTACACTGAAAATAAGTGTTTTTTTGGTGTTTTTTTACCGACCTGTCAATGAGTAACACATTTCAGCTTAAACTGGCATTTATGGTAGGGTGTTATTGTAATCTTGTTAGAAATCAAAGTTTAATTACATAAGCGTTGATAGATTTTTAACCTTGGACAATCATCAACTAAGGCGTTACATTCCTGCTTATGTACAGATTCCACAGTCTAGTGTCAACCTAGAAAGAGTGGAACTGCACTTCTTGTTACAGGGGTCGAAGTCGTGGGGTACTTATTATCGTCAGTCTGTAAATTGCAAGATTTAGCAATAGTGTACAGGCTGTGTGTCAGCAGAAGAAGTCAGCTTTGAAGCTGTCCTTTAGTACATTAGTAGTTTTTGGAAGCTTGACAGTAATAGAATAGTATAATTTTTACTAGTTTTACTAATAAAAAAAACAGAGAAAAAGGCACTTGCTGAACAGCAGCTTCATTTAGGCAAACATCCACCAGGAAAACATCTATCAACAATAATGTCTTACTTTAGCTTGTAGGACAGAGCACACTCTATATCCAAGACTTTGGCAATAATTTTTCCTATATTTTTGGACTTTATTTTTACAATGTCTGCCCGTTTAGCTGAAGAACAAGTTTATGAAGAAGTTGCCCAGGGATGCTGAAGCCTCCAATGTGCTGGTGGGGGAAGTGGACTTCCTGGATGCACCCTTTGTGGCCTTTGTAAGGCTTCAGCAAGCTGTCATGCTGGGAGCACTAACAGAAGTGCCAGTTCCAACCAGGTTTGACCCCAAACAAAACTACTGAGATCTGAGATTAAGAAATATTTTTATTATCAAAAAAAACCCCTGGCTTCTCATAGAGACAGACTTGGATTAAGATATAGTGTTACGTCAGAAAAAAATGGATTAATTTTTTGCTATTACAGTTGGCCACCATGTTGTCATGCTAAATATTTATTTATGTGTAACATTTCTTTAATGGTGCAACATATACAGTAGTGCAATATAAACATCACAATAGGCATTTCTATATTTAATATACATTTGAGTAATTAAGGCAATGCACTTATGAGCTACAAATTTTAAAATGTACCCTGTTTATTTTTTGTGGTCTAAATTCTGTAAATTTGAGTGTTATTTTGCCTTATTTATTTCCAGTGACTTTGTTAAAAAAACACCTTTTGTTAAACAAACTTTTACACTATTTCGATATGTTCAATATCTAACAGTAAAATTACTGTTTATACAGGTTTCTTTTTATACTTCTTGGCCCCAAAGGCAAGGGCAAGTCTTATCATGAAATTGGTAGAGCCATTGCCACTCTTATGTCTGATGAGGTACGAAAAGAAAAAAAAATTCTCTCATATTCTACAATTATTTTGAAGACTGTAGATACTAACTATAGACCTACTGACTCAATATCTTCATTATAAAGGTCTTCCATGATATTGCATACAAAGCCAAGGACAGACAGGATCTGCTCGCTGGTATCGACGAGTTCTTAGATGAGGTCATCGTCCTCCCTCCTGGTGAATGGGACCCTGCCATCAGGATAGAGCCTCCAAAGTCCCTCCCATCTTCAGACAAAAGGTTCTGATTGGTTTAACCTTAGCATATTATCTGCTTTATTAAATTATAGATTTGGGTAGTTTTTCTGATCATTGTTTTGTGAAAAGCAAAATAGGGAGTAAAACTATAGCAAGTTTGTAGCCCTTTCCCTATAAGCGGCATAGGTTTATCAGCAAAGAGGCATTCAGTGAAAGAGGAACAGGAGTTAAATAAATGTAACCCCTGGGCAGGACTGGTGACTGTATGCTGATGCAATATGCTGGTAGGAATATTTGTATAGAATTGTGTTGAAACCAAAATGAGATGTGGAAATTGTTTAGCAAGCAAAAACTGTGCAGGAACTAATTACTTCTGCTAATCAAATGTGTTCTGCATCACATTCAACCTTGATATTTATATATTTTGGTCATTTCTTGTTTTAAAAATCCATAGCAAATGGCATGTCTCTACAGTTTGGCTCCTCTGCCACAGTAGGTTTGGTTCTCTTTCATTAGTCAATTCAGACCGCAGACTCTTTACTCAAAACACACCAACATTTCATTGAATCTGACTTATTTAAGCATCCAAAGTGTGCAGTATGGCTACCATGGGTAGGAAGAAGTTGGGCTTTGGTCTGGGGACAGTGTTTATACCATCCACTTTAGCATCTCCTGTCTGCTTGTGTCTGTTTACCAGAAAGAACATGTACGCCGGAGGGGACAATGCACAAATGAATGGCGATCCGCCTCATGACGGAGGCCACGGTGGAGGAGGACATGCCATTGGCGAAGAGCTTAAAAAGACAGGACGGTGAGTTATTAAGTGCCTCTACAGTTAAACGTTTTTCCCTTTTTCACTGTGTCCCTTTTTTCAGCAGCTCTATAAATAGCAGCTTTAAACTGAAACAGCCAATGTAAAGTACAAGTGTGTTTTGAGGTTAAGAGAGGGATAAGGAACAGGAAGATTTTAGCTTGAGTTTGTCAAACACATACAGTAATAAAATAAAATAGGGTTAATTTCAATATAATCAATGACGTGGAGGCTATTTTGTTGGAGTCGCTGTATTAAAATATGTAATAAAATATTTGTTTAAATGGATTGTTAGTGCCCTTTTTCTCGACTTTCTATTCAATTATTTAACTTTGTTAAGGAGCAAAGAAAGATTTTTGTATTGTTATGAACGGCAGTATGATGTAACTTTAAAGAATGAGAAACAAATTTTTCCATCCTAATATGATAAATACAACAAGTTATAAACTAGATGACTGCAAGCATGTATCTAAACATCTAAACATCTAGTCTGTTGTAGGAATAGTCTAGGATAAAATAAACTATTGCCATAATTATTTATCACTGTTTACACTTGAGCCAGCACATCCATAATGACATCCAGTTGGTTTTCCAGTATTTACGAAACAAATGTCTTGAACTCATAGCACATAGAAAGGTATGTTCAGAGGTTTAGAGTGATTTAGAAATGCTCTTTATATAGTAGTGTTGTTAAGTACGGGGGCCTTTAAAGCAATTTTGGTTAATTAACTCAGCGCTGAATACTGAGAGTGATTCGGAATAATTTTTTTTTTACAGTCTGGGAAAATAATTATTTGATCCCTTTCTTATTTTGTATGTTTTCCCACTGACAAAGTACTAATAATTTTAGTCTATAATGTTAATGGTGGGTTTATTCTAGTGAGTGACATAATAACAGCAAAAACATCCAGAAAAAAAAGTTATAAATTGATTTGCATTTGAAACTATTAAATAAGTATTTGATTCCCTATCAATTGTCTGTCTATATTGTTGTTATTAGGTTTCTCACTGTTAGAATAAACCTACCAATAAAATTATAGACTGATCATTCTTGGTCCTGTCAGTGGGCAAAGAAACAAAATGACCAGGGGATCATATAACTTTTTTCCTCCTTGTACCCCGCTAAGCTCTTGATTTAACACTATGCAGTTTTGTGCTGCAAGACATTGTGTTAACTGCAGACACTAACTGATTTTATTTTTATTCAGTTTTTGTGGAGGACTTGTACTTGACATCAAAAGGAAAATCCCGTTCTTCGCCAGTGATTTCTATGATGCACTGCACATTCAGTCGCTGTCTGCCATCCTGTTCATTTATTTGGGAACCGTCACCAATGCAATCACATTTGGAGGTCTGCTGGGGGACGCCACAGACAATATGCAGGTAACACATCAGATATGCTGTCGTTCTGAGATTTATAATGGATCTGTGTTAGTCATAAAATATGATGTCATATTTTCCTGCAATTATTCTGTGTATTGATAGAGATAGAAAAACTATATGTAATATACATAAACTGTAATGTATAGTGAATAATATCAAGCCTGATGGGTTAATATTATTGTTAATATTAAACATTTAATTAAGCTTCATATATAATATTAATACATTATATAGTCTACAATCTCAAAAGTAAAACAATCTTTCGGCTGCTTAACTGAGAGACTTCCATCAATATTGATAACCGTCATCACTATCTGAACCCCCCCCCCCCACACACACACACACTCACCAGATAACACTATACATAACCCACTGCACATGACCTCATACGAATACAGTTGCCTTTTTCTTTTTTTCTTTTTTTTAAACACTGACAAGCACACACACACCTACACAAAACAACATTCTTTCCTGGGTCATGTTAGGCTAGTGTGCAAAGGGAAATGAGCCTCTGCTGCATGGCTTTGCATGTGTAACTCTCCTCCCACTGGCTGTGTACAGGGTGTGCTGGAGAGTTTTTTGGGGACGGCTGTGACTGGAGCGGTCTTCTGCCTGTTAGCTGGACAGCCCCTCACTATTCTCAGCAGTACAGGGCCTGTACTTGTGTTCGAAAGACTCCTGTTCAATTTTAGCAGGTTTTTATTCTTTTTAATCTTTTCTATACACACAACAGGTTAGGTAAATCTGAGATATATATAAAAGATAATAGACCCGCACATAATAATTATATTAATTATAGAATTCTTATAATGAACCTGATGTATTGCCCCTTAAGATATTTGTTACATTTTTTTAATTTTTAGCTGTTTCTGTCTTACGTTCTACTAGTTTGTGGATAACTTTTTAACTGAGTAAAAACTACTGGCTAAAATGGCATTTTGTTTTAAAAACTAATTTTCACATAAATGTTAACCTCACTACTCAACCATAAGCTTTGTATACTTTCGTCCGTTGCTTTATTACATTAGATTAGATTAGATTAGATTAGATTAGATTTAACTTTTATTACATGGCATGCACTATAGCTGATACAATATGTAGAGGCCATGCATTAGTTATTTACAAATGTATGCCATTATTGTAAGTAAATATAGAGATTTCGCCAAACTGTCTGTGATTTTTTCCAGCTAATTTAAATATTTTACCATATTACCTATATTTTTAATGTGTACACCTGCATTTGTACCTGTTTTATATGAGCTGGTTTTAAATTTTGGTTATATTTATACTTATATACTTATATTTAGTTATTGGTGACATTTTTATGTGATTTTCTACTGTTGGTTTAAAAACATACTACAATTTAGAGTTTTTGAATGTTATGGTTATTTTTTATTTTACAGCCTGACCGCTGTATTAAACCACATGACCATTTTTAGTTTAAAAAGACAGTCTTTTCCATAGCATTCTTGCTTTTATGGCTGCCATATTGGATGCAGTGTAAGTTCTAGTTCCTAGCATCCCAGCTAATCAAACGACATATCACTAGAAAGTCTAGGATGTCCACTGTACAGACAGCAAAAATTGATAGAGTAGCTTTATTAAAATAAATCTCTACTCCAGAGGACACAAGTCAATGGGTCGGGTATCAGGAGGATGGGCTGGTCAAAATTCAGTTGAAATCGGTTTTAGAATATATTTACATAAATTATGTCCTTTGCCTTTATGCATAATCTTGCATTAAACACTGTATTTAATAATGTGCTGTTATAGTCAGAATTTTCCTTCAAGTGAGAAGAAGCGGTAGCATAGTAGTTAGGGTGTTGGACTACTATCTGGAAGATTGGGGTTCGATTCCCAAGTTACCACTGCTAGGCTCCTGAGCAAGGCCCCTAACCCGCAATTACTTGGTTGTATAAAAGAGATAAATATAATTAGGGGTGTCTGCCAAATGCTGTAAATGTCCTATAAACAATAGTGTTTCCTGTTTAATCTCCAATGTTGCAGAGATAACCAGTTTGATTACCTGGAATTCCGCTTGTGGATTGGTCTGTGGTCAGCCTTTTTACTCCTGCTGTTGGTGGCCACAGACGCCAGCTTCCTGGTGCAATACTTCACTCGTTTCACAGAAGAGGGCTTTTCCTCTCTCATCAGCTTCATCTTCATCTACGATTCCTTTAAGAAGATGCTAAAGCTTGCACACCATTACCCCATCAACTCGGAATACAAAGCTGACCACGTCACGCAGTATGACTGCATGTGCATGGCACCCACTATAGGTAGGGGACAGGGTTTCTAGAGTTCACATTAATAGAGCCGAAACATTAGATATTCTGGTTACCTCACCTTATGAATAATTTAATGTTTTAATGTTGTGTCATTTCTATTGCTGTGTCATGTCAGGCCATGCCCTCATGCTGCTTTGTCATCATCATCATCATCATGGTTATTATGGTGTTATCATGCCATTGTGTTGTTATGTCATATGGTTATAACTTGTGGAAATGAAAATATTACATGTGACAGCAGGAATTCCTGTGCTAGTGGTAAAATCAGTGCTGGTTGGATAAATAATTGCAAATACATTACGCTATGTACTATTTAAAAGAAATGTGTATATATAATATTTAGAATAGTCTCTAAAAATAAACTTAAACATTTCCAAAAAAATTAAGACACACAGACATTTGAAGTGAAAGTCTTTCAGCTTGTTATGTTTTAAATTCTCTAGGAAGACAATTTTGTTGGGCTAGGAGACCTTAGGGTCACATTTTATTCCTGTTGACAACGAATAGCCTTATAAACTTTACCTTGTGCCCTTTATTTTGAGGAATACTTTAATGGTACATTAAACAAAGACATCTCGTACCATTCTGTGCTTCAAACTTTGTTTCAACAGTGAAAGATGGTTAATTATGGGCGTGATGTTTATTTAATTTTGTCTTATTTATTTTTTTGTTGTAGGATCAATACACTACATATGATCGGAACTAGATTAGAGCAAAACTCTCGGTCCCAGTTTCAACATAATATAAAATTAGGATATAGTGATTCATGGTGTCAAAAGGAGAAGAAAGGCTAATTCTTAGAATATGGTCTTGTAGTTGATTAGATAGGCATTTGGGTGGCCAATTAGTTGAAATACAACAAACTGTTCTGTTATTATAAATTTGTATTTTTTCAGCATCAATGCTTGATTAATTCTGTCAGGCTTTTGTTGAAAGACGTGTTAACGTCAAAAGCTAATTTCTTCTCAAGAAATTCTGTGAAGTAGCATTAGTTACTACAAGCTGCTTTATTTAGATGACACTGTGTCACTAAGATGCCATTTTAGAGGACTGTAAAAAGCTTTTATCCATTTTTTGTGTCAGTTGATCTATTAAAACTTGGATTTATTGACTGTACCAGAACACGGCCACATCATGAATTGATTTTTCAATGTACTTCCATCTCTTGTTTTTTTTTACAACAGCTGATGTGTGTTTGTTATGTTAGGCAGGCCATGCAGATCGCAGGTGATAGGGTTAATCTTTCCTATGCGGATGGGTCGCCAGGGGGTTAGCACACTTATCCGCCACCTACTACCTTCCTCCAAGGGGTTCCATCCGCCCTCCCCCTCAGCAAACAGCAAACACACTAGGAGAAACAACAACTTGGTGGAAAGTAGCTGAGGATACTAATTAATGATTAACACTGGGGGAGGGGTGGCAATATGTCCTTGGTTGAGCTATGGCTCAGATGTGCTGTGTTGCTCATCAGTTAAAGAAAGTGGTTGATATATTACAGGTATATAAACGCTCACAGAGTTTGACATATGTCTTGGTAATTATTAAAAGCAAAAGTTGAACTAGGGTAAAGATGGTATGGCGTGCGTTTATTTGCCCAGAATAAACTTGATTATTACCATTTCTTTGTGCAGTCTGAATATACTCGCAGTCATACATGTTTAATTTTCCAAGGTACATTTGTGTACTTATGTAAAGGTCTGTGTGTTTTACCTTCTTTTTCTTTCTTTCTAGTAAATCACACAGACGTGTTCACAGAATCACTAGACGGGACCTCGATATGGTTCTACAACTACACTGACTTAGTAAGTTGCAAAATGTAATATTTAAATTATTGTTTCCTGTGTATGTGGTATTTCTACAGATTGTTGGTGCCAATCTATCCTTCTTTGTGAAAGACTGACCACAATCTTTGTATCTGACTGAAATCACACACCGCTGTTTGAATATTGCCCCAGATTCAACTGAAATTTGATTCATTTTCCTCCCTTTGCTTAGCCATATTTAAGTAACACAGTCACATTATCGCTTGATAATAACATTCAGAACGGTCACAATGGGTTCTTTGAGGTTGTGCCCTCAGTCAGAGGTTAGTGAAATATAATGACCAAATGTAGTCCCTTCCATCATTCTGAAACTTTGTTGTTGAAATGATTCATTTATTGTTGATTATGGGACAATATTTTTTTCTGTGGGTTTAAATTCAGAACGCCCTCTGGTATCACATTTCAATAGGTTACAATACATCGAGATGCTTTCAAGCCAGATCAAAACGTGCCATATAGAACAGCCCTCCATTTAAAGCTGATTTGAGATGGTGCCATGATTTCCAAAACGGAACAAAAGATTGTGTGTTTTTTTTGATAATCATGTGTAACTAAAGCATCTTTTCTTTCTAAAAGCCCTTGAATACTACATGGTCCTCTCTGACAAAGAAGGAATGCCTGAAGTATGGTGGAGAGTTGGTGGGAAAGGCCTGCGAGTATGTGCCCGACATCACCCTCATGTCCTTCATCCTGTTTTTTGGCACCTACACCTGCTCTATGTGTTTAAAAAAGTTCAAATTTAGTCCTTTTTTCCCAACCACGGTAAGCAAGTTGTTTTTGCAATCTCCTTCCTTAAACCTGTGGAACAACTTAGATGTTCTTTTTCCAGTATATAAATGATATATAATATAGATATAAATATAAGCTCCGCCTTAAATCGCACCTTAAATAGCACCTTAAATCGGGACCTACTACTCCAATCCAGATTTAAAGTACGCATGGGTGAGGTGGTAGCGAAGTGGTTAAGACGTTGAACTGCTAATCGGAGGAGTGTGGGTCCGATTCCTAGCACCACCAAGTTACCTTTGCTGGGCCCCTAAGCAAGGCCCTTAACTTATGAGGATAAGTCACTCTGGATAAAGATGTCTGCTGAATATCACTTTACTACCCCATAAGGTGACTCGTCATATGCGAAAGTGGTGAAAAGCGACATCAGGGCACTTTTCAAGTGCTTCAAGTTTTTAATTTCTTAAAAAAAATACATTGATTGTTAGTTAAGTTAAACTGCACGTATGTAACATTATTCAAGTTAAACGTCATTCAACTTTAATTTGAGCTGCTGTGACATCGGATGTTACATGACAATATCAACATGGTGGATGTAGTACGTCCGAATTTTATTCATACTACCTTTAACCATACTATGTAGAACATACTTTTTTAACTTAAATGTAGTACATACTTAAGTAGGATGCGATTTTAGGTGAAGCCTAAATGTTCATAGGTGGACAATTTTACTTTATAGACAATATTTATAAAAAAACCCCAGACCTATAGGACATCTAAAAATCTTTTTTATGGTAGACGGCTGCAAATATTGTGGGTTAATTGAGATCTTCTAAATTATATAATAAAAGCACAGTCTTTTAAAGCTTTTTTATTAAAACATTATCTTAGTGTATATTTATTATGAACCAGTAGATAGCTTAAGTTGCTTGTTTTTTTGTCTGCAGGTAAGAAAACTCATCAGCGACTTTGCCATCATCTTGGCCATCCTGATTTTCTGCTGTGTCGATGCTTTTGTGGGCGTTGACACACCAAAGCTTATTGTGCCAACCGAATTCAAGGTAAGTCTATACGTACCATAGCTTAATAACACGTCTTTAAACAACACATCAATATTCGCCTGTGATTTACCATATTGCTGCCTCTAGGGTATATACCACCGATTCCAGTAAAAATTATTAGAAAACCAACACAAAGTGTGAGAATTTGTGCTCTTTGCAATGTACAGCAGATATTATTAAACAGTATTCAAGTTGCCTGTACTGTTACTCGTAAGCTGAACAGAAAACCGTTCTTTAAAACCTTTACCAGAATTTGTAGTATTATACAACTGAAAGGAATGAAAAGTTTTTCAGACTTAAACTGCCATTTATTATCTTCAGGTAATCGTACAGAATTTTAGTTTACTCTTCTCTAATCTTTTTTTTTGTTACTTTTCTAGCCAACAAGCCCAAATCGAGGCTGGTTTGTACCACCATTTGGAGGTAACCCCTGGTGGGTTTACCTGGCAGCGGCTCTGCCTGCTCTGTTGGTCACCATTCTGCTATTCATGGACCAGCAGATCACAGCTGTCATCGTCAACCGGAAAGAACACAAGCTGAAGGTAGCTCTTGCTGAGAGATGGATTAGCATGCTCGCTTTGAGCACCCTGGGAACCCAGTTAAAAGTCCTCCAGCACAGCCAGGATTGCTCTTTGAGGCAGTCCTGCTATATTTGTCTCCTGAGTACAAAGTGAAGCTTTTATTGAGCTTTGGATTTATTTTTAAGCTGACTTTAAACCTGTATCTTCCTTTGAGTAGGTCAGGTGAGTTAGGGCTGATTAGCAGCATGGAATATTGTTTTATTTACTTTTTACATCGTTGAAGGCCCAGCTTTTTTTTTGTTTTTTCCTTATTTCTATTTTCAACATTATTTTTTCACCATTTATTCATTTTTTCTTTTTCTTTTTTGTTGCTCTCAGTGTAAATGTATGTTGATCACCATAACAAAGAAGTGATTGTAACGTGGCTAAAACAATCCATCCATTTACCTTTGGGCAATGTAACATGATACTTGCCTTGTGACTGTGTTCTCTGACCAATAACAAAGCTAAGGAAGGGGGTTAATTACTTTTTTATAAGTATAGAGGATGTGAATCAAGTTACACGTGCAGTTTAGAGTGTGGGTTACCATAAAGGCCTTTGAAGTATCTCCTCTTGTAAAAAAAACCTCTTATTAAACCAGTAATTCTTTTCACAACTGCACCTATAAGCTAATACTTGAATACCCTTTATTTTATGAAATGCAGACCTGTAAATGAATCCTACCTAAATAAAATTTTGTAACCTCCTTTTGATGATTTCTGTATTGTAGAAAGGTGCAGGCTACCATTTGGACCTGTTTTGGGTGGCTGTCTTGATTGCACTGTGCTCCTTTATGGGCTTGCCTTGGTACGTGGCTGCTACTGTCATTTCCATCGCCCACATAGACAGCCTGAAGATGGAGACAGAAACCTCAGCCCCTGGGGAGCAACCCAAATTTTTAGGAGTCAGGTAAGTTTTATCAACTAAATCTTATCATGGCACATAGTATTGGGACACATAACCATCACATCTATGTAATTTTTTAAAAATGGTCACAATCTTATAACTATATAATAACCTAATAATAACCTCAACACTTTAGATTTTTGGAACATGGCTGTAGAAATTTTCCCAATATGCCATAACTATCGAAAAAGTCTTAATCTGGCCACTTTCTCCCATGATTACAATGATATCACTCTACAAAACAAACACAGCATCAGATCCTGTCAGGTGAGGAGGTCTGGGTGGATTTCATGGTTCTGTTTGAGAAACTTCCACACCATGCTTGGCAAAAAATGTCTTTATGGAGCCCAGGGTATTTGTGTGCAGGGGGATTATCATGTCAAGTGTTTGGGTCTTTTAGTTCCAGTGAAGTAATAATGTAATTCTTCAATCTTCAAAGTTAACTTTTTATAATAGTTAAACATTTGATTTAAATTGTTAATTTTGTCACGTTATTATTTATTTATTATAAATAAACTTATTGTTAATGTATGTGTAAAGATAGATTTACACTTAGAAACTTTGTTATTGTAAGGTACAAGTACAAAGCACTGAAATGCTGTTTAGCATCTACCAGAAGTGCAAATAGTCGAAACTGGAAATGAGCGAATGCAGATAAAAATGTAAGTAGGTACATTAATAAATAAGGCTATGTCAGTATGTGCATAGAGGAGTATGTGCAAGTATGTGCAAGGTAAGAACAGGGTGATTTTGTTTGCTGTGACACTCTGGAGTTGAGCTCAGTGGGACACATGTTTTAAAAGATTTGCTTATTTGGGTAAACTTGAGGGTGGGGGGGGTACATTGATGCAGCTGTAAGCTGAACAAGCAAGTAGGTTTATAGAAAATGCAACCAAAGAAAATAAAGAGTCAGAAATACTGTAGTAAAAAAGACTTATTTACTTATGAATTTTGGCATCATGGCAATGATATATTTTTTGAAGTTAGTAAAAAGCACCAAGTTGGTTTGTCTGATTCTGTTGCAGAGAGCAGAGGGTCACTGGTGTTTGCGTATTTCTTCTCACTGGGCTCTCTGTCTTCATGTCTCCTATTCTTAAGGTAATTCAGCATTTATTACAGCAATTGTAAAAGAAATCATGTCAGACAGAGCAAATTGTACATGGTGAGCAATTAGAAAGTGTGTACTGATTCTTTAAATGATTGTTGGTTGGGCTTTAGAACATGAAATATAGTTTAATTGCTAAATTGCCATCTTTATATTCTATTAACATATTATAACCTGGATCCTGGATAATAGGCTTCAAAATGACTGGACTGTTAACATTTTTGTCACAAATTAACTTTTGACGTGGATCATTCTGCAGGACGAGGCTCTGTGTAAACTTGTCTCCATGGTTTCTTATTCATTCATTTCTTAAAGAAAACAGCAAAATGTTCTGTGTTTATTTCTACATCATCTACAAAAAGAATGAAATAAGTGTAAATCTGATTACCTTAACATATAAATATTCTTTGTATAACTTTTTGATGTCCTGAACAAATGTCATATTTGTCGCTGAAATTCAGAAAATGAAAGGTAGATTGGTGTCATTTAAGCCTGGATAATTTAAGCAATTATAAAGCATCAAATTACTGACCTGTTTATAGGTTAAGCCTGTTACCTGGTCTGAACCTTTTTGATTTTTGCATGTGATACTGGAGATGATAATCAAATTCTGGGGTGCATTTATAAAGCAGAAACAATGTTTTAGAGGAAAGATTGTGATATTTGATTTACAGAGAATGTATTTTTATTATTTTCTTTTTTGGCTTGTGCTACAATTGTGTAATTTGGACACATAAATGGAATCCTGGGTCAAGTAAGAAACGTTCCAGTCACCAGCCAATGGCTGTAACCATTGTGCCGACTCCTCCCTTATAAAAGTATAAAAAAAATCATATGGTATTCCTGTCTGCAGTTTATCCCTATGCCTGTCCTGTATGGAGTCTTCCTCTATATGGGCGTGGCCTCGCTTAATGGAGTACAGGTGAGTCAGTCATACTTCCTAGGATTCTTTTGATTTACTATATTTATAGCTGTCACAACAAAGTTTTCTTTGCTGCTTTTTTTTTTGTCTATTCAGTTTATGGACCGCCTAAAGCTGCTTTTGATGCCTGCCAAGCACCAGCCAGACCTGATCTACCTGCGACATGTGCCACTACGCAAAGTTCACCTCTTTACCTTTGTTCAGCTGGTGTGCCTGGCTCTGCTGTGGATCCTTAAGTCCACTGTAGCTGCCATCATCTTCCCTGTCATGGTATGTTCATGGTTTAGTTCTCACTGTGCTTGTTTCAGACTGGCACTGAACTTTATAGGTGAATTTTAAAGCAAAATTTTTATAAATAGTAGCTTATAACAGGATTTTGTAAGAAACCATTTCCACCAATATTGTAGACTTAGGCTGATTTGCACCTGGAAATGTGACTCTGAGTGTTAATTTCCATAAAGCTTTTCCAAAACTGTGTTAATTTGTTTTAAAACTGTGTAAAGTAGATTTGCAAGAGCTTATCTAAATGCAGCCTTACAGCCGTGTGCAAATTCTTACAATTCTAACAATAAAAGTATTAAGGTTACTTGAGTAAGTGTAAAAAAATATAGATCAAGAAGTGTGTTACTGGTTACCGAATCCAGAAAGAATACTATCAAACCACTACATACAATACGCATTAAAAAGACATAAAAGATGTCAATCAATAATCTATAAAAAGTTAATTGAATTTAAATCCATGGGTAATCTGTTTCCACTGATATGCTCGCTTTTTCTCCCTCTTCGGCCTTTATTTTCCGAGCTTTGTTGCTTAAAAAAAGGAGCGAGTTTCATACACATACATACATAAAACTAATTATAAAACTACATTTTCTTAATTATCATTTAATAGTAATGGGGAAATGCCACTTGTGAATTCCTAAAAAACATAAAATCACACTTAAAAACTACTGTACTGTCCAGTAACCTCAGATTCTAACATCACTGAAGATGCTGACCTTAAATAAAATTAAAACCATTATTATAATCAGTCTTAAAGATTTAACTAAAAACTGTGGTTAAAGCAAATACTTATTAAAAAGTAGGAAATTAATACAGTGTCTGCTGCCATGTTGTTAAAAAAAAGGTAGTCAGGGTTAGAAACAATATCAAGTTTACAAGTTGGAATTGCAGGTCATAGAGAAACCTTTGGTGTTTTTAATAAACACCCAGATCCGAATCAAACTTCATAAACATCATGAGAAGTGCAGTTATTGACTGCTATTTTATTGCATTATGGGAAATAGTGAAATAAAATAACACAGAAAAAATGCACTATTTTAATGCTTTAGCCAGTATGAAAGCCTGTGATGATGCATGTCTGTTTGTGCGCTGTGATTGGCCAGATCCTAGCTTTGGTAGCTGTGAGGAAGGCTATGGACTACCTCTTTTCCCAGCATGACCTCAGCTTCCTGGATGATGTAATACCAGAGAAGGACAAAAAGAAGAAGGAAGATGAGAAGAAAAAGAAGAAGAAATCAAGAGATAGCATAGACAGTGATGTAGACGAGGTAATACCTTTACTGCCATTAATATTATTTACAAGCAACATTTTTTTTTGAGACTAGCCAGCAGATCCCAGCACACATGCAAGGCTTTGCTCTTTACCATGTGACTATGTCTGCAGCCTTGTTCTCCATCTGTTGGCGTGTCTCTAAACTTTTTGATTCCCCCTCATATTGTTATATACTGCTCATTAAAGGCATTGCAATGTGTAGGTTGTGTTATTATTTACTATTTGGAATACAATTTATACTAGATTACATTGGACTCGTAAACTAGTTTAACTGTGTATTGCAATTGTATATTTTTAGCTTTACTGTAGTTACTAAATAGTGTTCTAGGACTAATAACTGAATTAAAGCTGTACAAATTAATCAGACTATATGGCAATACCTGAATTGTTCAGCACCAGATAATATCGCTTCTTATACTATAGTGCTGCTGCATTGGAGCAGGAAGGGTTAAGGGTATTTTTCATGGACCCAACAGTGGTTGGCTTGCTGGTGGCGGGGCTTGAACCCAGGTGTTTCTGGTCTTTATATCAACAGTTGGCAATGGTGGGGCTTGAACCCAGGTCTTCTTGGTCTCCAGATCAGCAACTCAGCAATTTGAGCCACCACTGCCCACTACGCTTAATGACAAACACATTAGGAATATTTTATTACATATTACATGTCACTGTTTCTTTATGTAGGTGTAAACTCCAAGGATGGAAGACTTTTGTGTCCCCTAGAACGAGCTAAATATATAAATCACAGTGTATAGCTGACAGAACATATATTAAAACAGGAAGTAATTTCTAGTGTAATGTTCCATAATTTAAGTATTTAAGATTTTTTAAAACATATATTAAAAACTGCAATAGTAAATTGATCGTTGTGCTATAAAAGGAATAAAACACTTTGAGACATTATGAATTACATCACCCCACACCTGTGGTGTTGTAACACCCTAACCCATCAGGTTATAGTCTTTACTTTATAAGGTTAAAAAGTTAACTACCTAGTAAACCCCTTTCCTATCCCGCAGTCTGATTACCCATTCAACGAGAAGGTGCCCAGCATTAAAATCCCCATGGATATGATGGAGCAGGAACCTTTTTTAGGAGATAAGACCCCAGAGAGTGAGTAGAAGCAGAGCTTCTCAGCGCCTCTTCTAACATTCATAAGCTCCTGCGTCTTCTCTTGATTTCAGTGCATGCTGTTACTAACATTTCATTTATGCTTTTTTTCCTCTTTTTTAAATAATTGATTGTTTCCTGTGTGCATGTTTTGTGTGTGTAGTAAAATGTGTAGGTCCCTTATTTTTTTCCAAACTTTTTTATGGCAGTGGAGCATTGGCAGGTGTTGGTGGATGCATCATTTTGCTTGCATTTGCATATGCATGGAAATGCCTCCAAGTTGATATGCGAGAATAAACTACTGGAAAATTTTTCTATTTGCTATTTTGCCCGTGTGCAACTAACTGATGCAGCTTAATGCATGCTTGAAAGCAGCATATTTTTTGTTTTGATTGTTTCTAATCTGCTAAAATAATGCATGTCGGTGTCTTGTTCACACTATGTCGCTTGTGTTTAGAAGTTTTTGTAACCCACCCACTTTTTTATCACCTGCAGGAGAGAAGTCATTTCTTGACCAATACACGTCATGTTAGTGGAAGGTGCTACAATGAAGACGGTGCGATATCAAGGTAGGATGAAAAGAGTGTGAAGTCAGAGAGGAGTGGAAAGTCTGTGTTCATGTGTTGGGGAAAAATGTATTTGAATGTGGTACATTTAAATTTGTGGGGGTGGGTCATGGTGTGTGTGCTTGTATGCTTATCACATGGTTCTAGCGGTAGTAATTCATGCATGTCTGGGTTGCCTGAATGAGAGTTTTCGGTAGCGACAAAGGAGTCATTGTAGGTAGGACAGATACGCCTAGAATAATCAGAAAAGGTCTCAGTGTTTAAACTCGCAGTGTACGTAAAAAGTGATGAGAAGTTAAAAAGTAAACTGCTTATTTATTTGAATGTACTAATAAAATCATTTTTATTTTTTTTATTTATCTTTTTTTCAGTTCAGAGAGAATACCACTAAATGTCCCTCAAATTAGGATAGACTACAATTCAGACAATGACGACAGTGACTACTTCTGGAGCATCAGAGGGTCCGAGGCGTAAGTTTAGCCAATAACAAACCTTAAAAAAATGATTCTGCTTGGATGGAAAGCCTTCTCGATCAAGGGAATTTTTAAAAGGCATTTCTGTCTGCCTGCCTGGATACATTCCATTTCAGAGAACAACATCTGGCCTCTCAACTTTACCATTTTAAACCGTTTTTGTTTCACATGACAAAGCTGACTCATTTTTTTTTTTTGCTTTATTCATAAGAACACTGGCTGCCATGATAATTCCTACTACTATGCAATTCATTCGCAGTTCATTCATTGTGTTGATCAACTGAAAATGCTGTAAATGGTTTTATGACCACACCTGGAGAGAAAACACTCCTTTATTCTTAATTTTTTTTGTATGAAGAATTACTTTTTTTTTCCTGTAGCAGGAAAATTAATATTTTGATTATTAATTTTTTTTTATTTTGTAGCTCTACCTCTATAGATGGAAGGATCTGTATAAGAAAAAAAAACNAACATCTGGCCTCCACTTACCATTTTAAACCGTTTTGTTTCACAGACAAGCTGACTCATTTTTTTTTTTTGCTTTATTCATAAGAACACTGGCTGCCATGATAATTCCTACTACTATGCAATTCATTCGCAGTTCATTCTTGTGTTGATCAACTGAAAATGCTGTAAATGGTTTTATGACCACACCGGAGAGAAAACACTCCTTTATTCTTATTTTTTTGTATAGAATTACTTTTTTTTTCCTGTAGCAGGAAAATAATATTTTGATTATTAATTTTTTTTTATTTTGTAGCTCTACCTCTATATGGAAGGATCTGTAAAGAAAAAAAACAAATAGATGAAGTGTTGCTTTTTTTTTTACTCAGAGTTTTAATGTTAATATCCGACCTGTTGTACCTTCTGAACACGAAATTGACAGATTATTAAAGAGTGAAGCTGTATATAAAATGGGGCAGAATAATACCTACAGGATGTTAGAACTCTAACGGTGTTGATGTCTGAGCCTTCTTTAATACATATTATGAAGTTTATCCTTTTAACTACTGCTTTTGCAATTAATTAATAACCAAATACTTCTAAATATCTTACTTCCTTATACATTGCACTACGGTTGTATTACTCCACAACCACTTCTGCTTAGTACAACATTAATGTCTTCCTGCTGTTTATCTCGATGACTTTTAAAGTGACTTAACCAAAAATCACAATATTGTATTGAAATGTAATTGCTATCATTTTCTGTGAAGGTCTATGTAAGTGAACTCTATACACTGCATAGCACATTATAATGCATTTGTAAGACATCGGTTATATTCCTTAGAAAAATGTTACTTTATATCCATACCTGTCGTTTCTATCAACCAAACTAAAATGTTCATTTTTTAACTTTAACTAGTGTTATCTGGAGTTTTGTTGGTTTTATGTCTTACCTAGGAAATTACCTAGCTAAGCATAACTAAAAACTCATATAATTTTAAAATCTTGGACCAGTTAATCACTTACATTGCATGTATAATATGATACATATTATAATTAGATAATATTGTTTAATAAGTCACACTTAACCAACAAAGTCTCAATCAACAAACTGATCATTTTATGTTTTTTCGTTTCCGAAGGTTTTTAATGTTGTATATATATCTATATGTTTTAAAATGCTTAATATTCTGCCTAAGTTTATTTCTATGGAGCTATAGATATTGCTATATAATCACTTAGCAGCATTCATTAGCATTTTAAAAACCTCTATATATTATAATATATATAGATATTATATATATCATATTATATAATCTTATATATATATAATACATATATTGATAATAATATAGTGGATATCTGATGTATAGATTATATATATTTATCCGTACTTACAAATTTATTATAAGGTTTATAAATTAGTGTAAGACAATGCCCGTACAGAAATTTTTCCTCTTACCTCTTGTGATCCTGTATTCAGAAAGCCTAACCTACCCTGTCAAATATCATATAATAAATACCTCCCCTTCATATCCTGACCCTGCCACAATTGCACAGCCATCAAAGGCAGAGAGTCCGAAAGTTTCCAGCAACACATGCCAGTTGTGGACGTCTATGAGCTCATGTATGTAAAAACTCATACCCTTTCCTCAGCGTGTGTTAATGTGAACAACATGAACACGTGTTTCACAGGAAGCCTGTACCCTCTTTGGGGGCTGGGAGGATTGGGGTGAAATAATAAATAAACAAATTATTTATAAATGGGGAACAAAGTCCACTAATATCATAGAATTTTCCATTACTATGCTTGGTGTTGGACTGCCAACCGAAAGATCAGGGTTGGATTCCCCACACCACCAAGTTGCCACTGCTGGGCCCCTGAGTGAGGCCCTTAACCCCCATTTGCTCAGTTGTATAAAAGTGATGAATGTAAGTGGCTCTGGATAAGGACGTCTGTCAAATTCTGTAAATGTAACTGTAAATTACTACAGATAACTGTTTAATCAGCATGTTTGTTAATTTTATTTTCTAGGCCCACTTTTATAAAAATACGAAGATGTCCTATACTATAAGAGGATAAGGCTTTATCTTACTTTAAAAAGTCAGATTTCAGAAATGTTAAAATGTATAAAATGCCTTTAATTTATGATACAGGAACATCTGATGAATACAGGCTGCATAGACACTGTAAACGGTTGTCTTATAGATGTGAATTATCAATAATGTGATTTGCACCACATGGTTATTGTGTCTGTGGTGAGAGAAAATATGTTTGTATGTGGTGTGTATGTTTGATCCTTCAGCCTGATTTCTGTTTTCTCGACATTCCAGAGTTTTTTTTTTTAATCATTTTTCACAAAACAAAAAAAAAAAAAACCAAGGAATACCTGAAATTTTCTGTATAAATGATGTGCTACCGAATCACCGATCACCATGTTTTAGCAGTGGACTGTATATCAATGAATTTTTTTAACTTATATTTTCGGGGCATTGTGTAACAGAAGACTGTTGGGAAAATCCAGAGCTTGTAAACGAAATCCTCTATGAATAGTGGCAAGTTTTACAACTTCAATAACATTTTAATTTTGATAACATTTTAGAGCACAAAGCTGAAGTGATTATTTTACGATTTATATTTTTGAAGAGAAAAGAATATTAAAAATAAACTGACTTTAATAAATAACGCTGCCATTTGTGTTCCCTTTCTTCCAATTAATTTTTCACATTTTAGCCATAAATAAATAATAATAATATATTACAAAATATGGACAAAAGTATTAGGACACCTGACCATCACATGGGTTTTTTTGGAAAGTTTTTAGAAAAATGTTTGTTTACATGCATGCCACAAAAAGCATGGGTTTGACTACTAAAAAGAGCCAGGATGTCTATTATCATATTACATCATAGCAATAATAGTATTTTATGTTGAGGACTTCTTTAATTATTCTTTTATAAAATCTCTAAGTGGTTACACATCTGTTTAATAAAAAAATGCAAATAATTAAATTTTTTTTTTTTTAAATCTAAAGCCGCTGACTTGTACGAGCTTTATTTTTTTTTTAAATAAAACAATAGTGCCATCTACTGTTTAACAAGCAGTCACACAAATAATTCAATCAAAATCAATCCCAGCCACTAAACATGATAATCATTAAGTAACAAAATCTATTTAGAATTTTGAAAAGGTAACTAAAGAAACTTCTTTGAATACATTTCAGTTATTTTACTGTGGAAAACTGTGTTGCCCCTCAAACTGTTGCCACAATGTTCAAAACACCCAGTCAATAATAAGAGAGCCAAACGCTGGTCCAACATGACAATACACAGCCCTGTGTACAAAGCCCTTCGAGTGACTCTGACCCCACTGAACACCTTTAGGATGAACTATAACACCGATTGCACCCCATACTTCCTCACCTAACATTAGTGGCTAAATGACACCCAAACCACACAGCCACAATAGAAGTGAGTGTGGGACTAAATCCGGAATAGGATGCTTAAAAAATATGGATGCCCGGCATTCCGATACTTTTGTCCATATAGTGTAGGTAAATTAATATTATAGAAATTTCAGTTTTGCTAAACTATATGGACTATATGTATATTTGCATGGATTAGAAAATAAATGGTCAGAATGGCTTTGGCACATTTTTTTCCTATTATGAGAATAAAACATGTTAAAAATAAGTCCTGACAAAATAACAAAATCTCTTGGAAATAAACCTACAGGTATAGCTGTCGAGATAGCCAAACTTGTACTTATGAGACAGTGTTAATATCATCAAAAGATTTCTTTCCTGCTTATTAAGCTCAAGATCTGATGCCTTACACCCATTACTGCTTTTAACACGGCCTAAATCACCCTATAGGCACTCGGTCTCTGTGGCAACAGAAACCTATTAGTGTATTTGAGGGAAAATGAGCGATCGAAACCCACGTCTTAATTCTCACGTCACAAAGCCTGTTGAAATAAAGCAAAATATAGTATAATTTGATGTTTTCTATTTACTATATGCATTTGATTAAGCTCAGGGTCTGTTATGGTGCAAAACCCAGCAAGTGTTCAAGCTGCAGTGGTCCTTGAACTTAATGACCGCCTTGGTCTGTGAAAAGCAACAGGAAATGTAAATGAATCAACAGGAAGATGTGGGCTTTAGCTATTAGCTCTTCAGCGAGCTTGACATTGCTGTTAAATTGATGAGGAACAGGAGGTGAACTGATGTGTATTGCATTTAATAGCCACACTTGAGGAAAATCCTTTAATAGTTATGCTTGGTCACTCTCTAATTTAGTTTCAAGTTCATGGATTAATTACTTGGCGTAACATTTAGACTTAAGTTGTTCATACTGAGGACATTATAGTGCATTGCAAAATTAACTGCGTTACAACATCACTAATTTCTCTAACCTTAGTGTAGCCTTATAAACACATTAAACTGCTTCTTTATAAAGTCATTAATCCGCAGTGGTGGGCCAGCAGGGCAGTCTTTGTGTGGAAAATGTTTTTCTTGATTATGTAGTAAACATTTTCATTAATTTAATGTCCACCAAATTGCCTAGGATTAGTTTTGCTTTGGGTGAACTAAAAAATCCTTGGGCAGCACTAGATAGCGCTAGCCTTTTGTTGAAAGATGTCACATCTGATTTGTTACAAGTATAAGCATCAGAATAATCAGCCTATCAAATTTTGACGCTCAGTGGCAGCACACCACTTTCTGGGTCTAGCGACGTGCCCGGTGCTGCTCCCAGTGCTCGTCTGAAATTTCTGAAAGATGAAAGTAAAACACAATGAAAAGAAATGACGGCCTTAGGCGCTACTTTCAAGGCACACTTTTGCAGAGAAAAATAAGAAAATTTTAAAAGTAATTCCTGAATTCACCAACAAAGGACAGCAAAGGTTTTGTGTTCCATTTCATATTTTGGAACTAGGAGTGCTATAAGTGGCTATCAGCTAACACCCAACACAATAAGCTAATGAACAAGCGAGGGTTGCTCACTGGTCTGCTTTTGTTTTAAAGTTAAGTTTACATTTCCTGCCCCTAAAAATCATTCTACATTCATTAGCTGCGACTGGTTGCTTTACATATCAGTGAGACAAATTCCCTTTTGGCCAAACATCTGCTGGTAGTCTGAAGGTCTGACTAAGCAAAACTACACTATATTTAAGTGCAATAAAATAAATAATGTATATTTTATGTAAAAAAAAAAGATGTGTGAAAAACCTTTTTCTGAACCATAAACCATTAAATCGAATGCCTCCGTCTCATTTATCAGTTCACGTTAGAAAGCATCAGAGTGCCTACCAGTTTCTGACACAGATGTGCAGGCGAATGCTAAAAGCAGCAAACTTGTGATCAGATCAATCTATGCCTGGCTTTTGAGCTCATCTCCCTGGAGCTCCCATTGAATTCCGGAAACAAAGAAAGAGATCACATATAAGCTGCAGGCTAACATGTCAAAAGAGCCTTGAACTAGACTTGCTCTAAACTAGATTGCTTTTATGTTGCGTTTAAGATATATTTAAGTGTTCAGGAGCAGACGTGCCTTTCCTCCAGATGAAACTATAAACAGCAATTCCCATTTAGATAGTGTATTAACCATTTCCAATGTTAAACAGAACCAAGGCTCGGGGTAAAATATACGTATGCCTGGTTTATGTGCTATTGTGTGCAAATATACAGGCAGGGATTTTCTATATAATTGTGAAGATTAACTATTAACTGATTTTGTGATTCAGCCTGATACTGAAAAGATGACTAAGATGAATATGAACCAAGTTGTATTCAACTAAAAGTAATTTTCTGCTAGTTAAAGATCAGATAAGAAAATATTCGAAGAATTCAGACTGTTTATTATCTGTATTGATTCATAAAATAATCCGAAAAAATGGCAATTTTTCTTCTTTTTGAATTGTCAGCTTCCTGGTACAGACTTATTTCTCAGAATTTATACAAAACATTTACAAAATCATGCTTAACAAAAAGCAAAATCAACACAAATAATTGTACATAATATTTTCAAACCTTTTGACATTTTTTTCTTAGATAATAATTCACTGCACTCCCAGGTTAGTATTCATTATTCAGGATCTAAGAAAATCTGGGCCCATTTAAAATTCTTTAAAAGGATTTCTTCGGAGAGTTTTTATTAATCAGAAAAGCAATTAAAAAATGAGTGTGATTGCCTCTTTTTGACTTTGACAAAATCTATTTCAGTTGGAAAGCAATAATTAGATTTAAATTTAAATAATTACAATTATTCATAATGAAAATATTGTATTATCATCCTAATTATCATCATGACCAGCATTTGCACTGCATTAAAGCTGTTATAGCTGGCTAAACCTTGCATAAGAAGTTCATATAATAAAGAACACTTGGCAAAACAACAAAGGCTGGCCCATGAAGCCCCCACAACCATAACCCCTGGTACACAGGGAGGCTGTGGACCCCAGGAAGGCCTGAAGGATGGCATTGTGGGATGGCCCACATTCTGGCTCAGTTGCCGGGACAGGACGCGCTGCCCTTCTCATCAGTCCTGCTCCTGGCTCTGCCCGAGTTGTCCACGGCGGGCTCGGCGTGGCGTGTTTGTGGGGTTCCTCATCCACTAAACCGACCTTAAATGGGAAGCCACTTAGCTGCAGCGCATAATCAGTAGCCAGAGACCAGTGAATTTTTCCTACTGGCATCTTGAACTGAAGAGAGCACTGCAGTCCAATTTGAAAAATGTCCTTAAGCGGAACATCATTAAATCCAAAGAGGTCGCATAGTCCACAAAACATCTGCACAGAATCCTCAATGGCTCTGTTGCCTTGACAAAGGCAGAGCAGATGGTTAACCGCTGGGTTCATATTTGGGTCATAGATTCTGTAAAGAATTCCAGTAAAGCGAGTAGTAGTTTAAAAACCCAAAGGTGCACTTTATTTACACAATGACAAACCAACAAAAGGAAACTCCTGGCAGAACAAAAACTAAACTTAAATCAACTTAGCTCATCTTAGCTTAGCTTAAACATTAGCATAACATAAACACTTGACCTAACAATAAACAAAACAACAAACATGAACTTGACTTGAATACTCTTAACTTGACTTTGCCAGACAGAATCCTGACAGCGGTAAAGGGACAAAGCGAAATCACACGACTAACCAATAAGAACAAGATACATGGACAAGGGAATCATGTGGCAGAAACACATGGGGCACAAGGATCACATGACAAGGACGAGACAGGAAGTAAACACAAGCATGAACAGAAACAACCGTAAACTCAACGCAATATAAACATTAAAACAAGAAACATAAACATAAAACATAGAACAAGTACATAAACTAAAAGCATAAATATAATAAATAAACCTAATATGAACCAGAAACATAAACATGAAACATGATAAACAATAACAAAACATAAAACATGAAACATAAAAAGAAGAACATGAAGTATAATTCACTTCAATTCAATTCAATTTTATTTGTATAGCGCTTTTTACAATGGTGATTGTCAAAATTTGTACACTTACTTTGTTTTAAATGCAGGCAACAATTTTAAAGTACTGGGAGCAAAAGCCATCAATCATAGACACCTGCGCTGCTCCTATCTCCAATTTGATTTCCTGCAAAAAGTGAACGTTTAGAAAACCATCATTCTTTAGTCAGTGTGAGAGGTTGGCTCTAATAATGAGAGAAAAATTGCTTTTCTACTTTTGAATGTAGACAATAAAACTACTGTACAGATAAATACAACACTTCTTGGCATGTGGTCATGAATTCATAAATCTAAATGTCTTTTTAAAAATAATATATAAACAAAAAATGGACACTGGAAACAGTAAGGAAAAGCAGAATGCTTGATGGGGCAGAAGCTCATCATATGCATGCTAACTATGCATGTTTACCCTCTGGCACAAAAAAAAAATCTTTTAATTAAACGTGTGGTAATGACTCCCAGCGCTGTGCCGTCACTCCATTTGGCATAAAAGTGTTCATGGACTTAAATTTAAGAGAAAAAAATAACCGTGCAATCACAATCACCACGAATGGTGACATTTCAGACAGGAGCGCAGGTTATAGTTTAGCAGTCTTAAGCATACATTAGCTAACAGACCTGCTGTACGAAAAACTATGTAAATTCCCCATGAGGTTGATAAATGTCTGAAATACAAGTGAAAAAGTCATAAAAATTCCAGGTCAATCAATATATTTGTTTTACTTGTATGCAGAACATAGGTTAACAGTACTAAAATATCTGAACTGAAGGCATTTTTCACACAAAAAAGAACATTCTCAGGAATAAATTAGTATTTGCTGATACTGAAAACATCCTAAACTGCATATCGAAACTGTATATTTTCCTTTTCTGTTCTTTACTTCAAGCGATAATCTCTTCTGGATGCTGTAGATTTGTACCCAAATCAAGCAGTTGTAACTACAAATATCTTCCATACTGGAGATACACTTTAAGGCCAAAAGTCTGTAGACATCTTACAAGCATAGCTGTAAGTGTGTCTTTATCAAACTGGTGGAAGCCACATTAGAAGCACACAGTTGTCTGGAATGTTGTAGCATTACATTATTCCTTTTCTCCTAAGAGACCCAGTTTTCCAGCATGACAATATCCATGTTTAAAGCCCCTGAGCTCCATGAGCCCCTGAGACATGGTGTGTTGTGGTTGAAGTGGATAAACTCGAATGACCTGAATCTGACTCGAACACACAAAACATTTAAGATTAATTGATACATCCACTGCACCCCAAACAGGCTCTGATATTTTGTGGCAAAATCAGCAAATCACTACCGCTACGCTCCACAATCTAGATTATTACAGGATTGAGAGTTTAGACTAAATCTGGAATAGGAGGGTTTAAAAAGCACATATGGATGTGATGATTAAGTAACACTGCTGCTATTGGACTGCTATTGTGATGGTTATTTTTTGCCATTAAGTCTTTCTCCTTAAACATTTAATTTACTCTAAGGGGAAGAAATTTATGTATAAGTCCCCATTGAAAGCCCAGGTACTAAATGCACCACCAGCCACTGGCTATCTTAACCTAACTGTTATTCATTGGCTGTATTTGCTCCACAGGCTTCATATGTGCTGCTTTCTCATGCCCACATTATTGTACAAAATGCTTATTTTTTAGTTTTAATATCCCACAGAATCCTGATGGTCACCTCTAGTCTTACACAGAGAATGAGATTTGTATCTGTAGTTCCCCATTTCCTTAAATTCTTTTCGCTATCTTACTTTATTTGGTTTGGGCAATTTCCTGCCCACCAGCCAGCACTTTCTGTCCTATGACAGCTACTGTACCAGCTGCCACAGTGTGAAGCCAGTTAACTGCACCACGTTGATGACAATTTTCAAATAAAATCAAAACTCTTAGGTAATACACTGCCTGTCTAAAAAAAACAAAAAAAAGCCTAAAGATTCTCAATAGAAGGTTAAGGTCTGGAGTCTGTGGTGGCCAATCCATTGGTAAAAAAATGGTATCTCATGCTCCTTGAACCACTCATTCACAATTTCAGCATTATGAATCCTGGCATTTTCATCACGGAATACACCACCAGGAAGGTAAAATGCATTGAATAAATAACCTGGTCGTTCAATAAATGTAGGTGGTCAGATGACCTCATTCTTTGGACACATACCATTGCTGAACCTGACCAACTGCAGCAAACCCAGATCATAGCACTGCCCCCCACATGCTTGTATGGTAGGCAATAGACGTAATGGGTGCATCACTTCATTCACCTCTCTTCTTACCCTGATTCTCGAACAGGGTAAATCAGGACTCATTAGACCACATGACCTTCTTCCATTGCTTATTTCCAGAGTCTAATCTTTATGCTTCCTGGCACATTGAAGCCTTTTTTTCAGATTAGCCTCAATGATAAGTGGTTTTCTTAAGGCTACATAGTGATTTAGTCCCATTTACTTGATTTTCTCTCCCAATGTACATGTGCAAATGCTCTAACTTTCAGTATCAAACATAGCTGTGCATTCTACTGCTGCTTTTTTAGATCACCGATCATGATCATTAAAAAAAATTTTCAAACACATTTCTGCCTCGAAGATGATGGTTCTCCACCATCCTTACGGTTTTTAATAATGCATTGGACAGTTCATCAATCTTCATAGATGTTTTCTTTGCTTAAAGAATGTTAATAATTTGACCTCTCTGAATCAGATTAACATCTTCTCCACGACCACCGGTGCATCACTGCATCAGTTAAATAACTTGTTACCAGCTGAAACAGTCACTCATGCAGTAATTATCCAATGGAAGGCTCTTACCTATTTACTTGGTTAAATCCAGATGGTGCCTTTTTTTAAACAGGAAGTGTAGTTGCACTAATTTCTATTTCTTTGCCTGAGGCCCATTTTTTGAAAAACAAGCTTGTAGGATATGAGATTCAACAATTTATTGTCATGTGTACAGGAAACGTTTGTTTATTGTCATGTGCACAGGAAACGTTTGTTGCACCATACAAAGAAATTCTTACTTCTCCCAGCAATCTATAAAAAATATAATGCCATACGAAAAAATAATGAAAAAAGAGAGCAGAAAATGCAAATGCAAAATAATAAGGCACAGCATTTAAAATGCAATTACATTTATTGCAGTGATAATTTTGCCACAGAATTCACTTCCACTCCATTTTCACTTGGATCCATTAGCCACAGTTCACATGTATATATTGCATCTTATTTTGTTGTATAATTCTGTTCATTAGGGATTATTTAAAATAAATAGGTCATTTGTTTTAAAGTGGATACTAATGCAGATGTGAATGAGGGCTACTATGATTGCCATGATCTATAGACAAAAGCCCATGAGAACAAAATTGGTCGTATGTCAATCTTCTTTACAAGGAAGCAAATACTTCTATTGTTGCACTCAGGAGCCCATTTAATGCGTCTTAATTGACTAGCTATTTTCTTTAAAGCTTTTACAGTCACATATTCTGTTTTTGATTGCTGCCTGTGATCTGGTCTTTGAGTGAGGAAGTGAGTATAATAATAGTGTTTAATCAATGCTGTGAATTGTTTTGACCTATTCTAAAACATGGATCACTGTGAGGTTTGTTGAATTTTAACTTTGAACATGCTGTGCTGTCATTAGTGTTTGAGCAGGCAGGCTGAAACTGTACTCCTCATCTGGCAATAAAACAGACAAATGTATTACCCCCAATCTGGAGCAAATACCTGGAAACAGAGATATATGTTAACATACTGTATATCCACAATATATATATATATATATATATATATAGTATATATATATATATATATATATATATATAGTGTATACATATAATAACAACATTTTGCTTATACACTGCTCAAAAAAAATAGAATAAAGGGAACACTTAAACAACACAATGTAACTCCAAGTCAATCACCCTTCTGTGAAATCAAACTGCCCACTTAGGAAGCAACACTGATTGACAATCAATTTCACATGCTGTTGTGCAAATGGAATAGACAAAAGGTGGAAATTATAGGCAATTAGCAAGACACCCCCAATAAAGGAGTGGTTCTGCAGGTGGTGACCACAGACCACTTCTCAGTTCCTCTGCTTTCTGGCTGATGTTTTGGTCACTTTTGAATGCTGGCGGTGCTTTCACTCCTAGTGGTAGCATGAGACGGAGTCTACAACCCACACAAGTGGCTCAGGTAGTGCAGCTCATCCAGGATGGCACATCAATGCGAGCTGTGGCAAGAAGGTTTGCTGTGTCTGTCAGCGTAGTGTCCAGAGCATGGAGGCGCTACCAGAAGACAGGCCAGGACATCAGGAGACGTGGAGGAGGCCGTAGGAGGGCAACAACTCAGCAGCAGGACCGCTACCTCCACCTTTGTGCAAGGAGGAACAGGAGGAGCACTGCCAGAGCCCTGCAAAATGACCTCCAGCAGGCCACAAATGTGCATGTGTCTGCTCAAATAGTCAGAAAACAGGACTCCATGGGGTGGTATGAGGGCCCGACGTCCACAGGTGGGGGTTGTGCTTACAGCTCAACACCGTGCAGGACGTTTGGCATTTGCCAGAGAACACCAAGATTGGCAAATTCGCCACTGGCGCCCTGTGCTCTTCACAGATGAAAGCAGGTTCACATTGACCACATGTGACAGACGTGACCGAGTCTGGAGACGCCGTGGAGAACGTTCTGCTGCCTGCAACATCCTCCAGCATGACCGGTTTGGCAGTGGGTCAGTAATGGTGTGGGGTGGCATTTCTTTGGAGGGCCGCACAGCCCTCCATGTGCTCGCCAGAGGTAGCCTGACTGCCATTAGGTACCTGAGATGAGATCCTCAGACCCCTTGTGAGACCATATGCCCGGTGCGGTTTGCCTCTGGGTTCCTCCTAATGCAAGACAATGCTAGACCTCATGTGGCTGGAGTGTGTCAGCAGTTCTGCAAGACGAAGGCATTGATGCTATGGACTGGCCCGCCCGTTCCCCAGACCTGAATCCAATTGAGCACATCTGGGACATCATGTCTCGCTCCATCCACCAACGCCATGTTGCACCACAGACTGTCCAGGAGTTGGAGGATGCTTTAGTCCAGGTCTGGGAGGAGATCCCTCAGGAGACCATCTGCCACCTCATCAGGAGCATGCCCAGGTGTTGTAGGGAGGTCATACAGGCACGTGGAGGCCACACACACTACTGAGCCTCATTTTGACTTGTTTTAAGGACATTACATCAAAGTTGGATCAGCCTGTAGTGTGTTTTTCCACTTCAATTTTGAGTGTGACTCCAAATCCAGACCTCCAGGGGTAAATAAATTTGATTTTCATTGATAATTTTTGTGTGATTTTGTTGTCAACACATTCAACTATGTAAAGAACAAAGTATTTAATAAGAATATTTCATTCATTCAGATCTAGGATGTGTTATTTTAGTGTTCCCTTTATTTTTTTGAGCAGTATATTAAAAGCCAATAATGTTTTTGTTCTGGAATTCTGATTTCATGTGCGTAACATAAATCGATAAAATCAGTACTATGTCACGTATCTCCTTCTGTTTCTCAATGTAATCAATGAGGATACAAAAGTTTATAGTTCTCAACTAGATCCATTATTACTGCAGTCAAATTAGTTTCTTCAATTATTACTCATCGTGTATCTACTTTGCACTCAGTAATAACACTATTCTATACTTTGTTTTGTCATAGATTTAAACAATAGATGTCTAAACTCTGCTAAACACCAGCACTTCAGGTCCAAGTTTAATGAACTCTGATCCAGTTGCATTTTTTTTTCTAGGATACCACAAAGTTTATTTTTATTTCATCATGTATCTGTCTGCAAATGTGTCTGCCTGCATGGTTATAAGAAAGACGTTTAGCTGTTTAGTATGATGGTAAAAATGTCTGTCTAAAGAATTTGCTTCTGTAGAAAATGTAATTTTTTTCACACTCCGTCAGACATTTTATAGGTTTGTGCTATGGCAAAATGAACACACTACGTTATGGGCTGTCAAAAAAATGTCAGTGATCTTAGTCATCAGGACTAAAAAAAAAAAACGTGTGCTAACACACGCTGTACAAATGACAGACTATATGACGGAAAAGGAAATTTAGCAAATGAAATAGACATTAAATTATTCATTAAGCCTTTCAGCACCAGTGTAAAAGCTGGAAGTGAGCAGTCAAATGAAAGTTTATACCTGAATGCCTTAAATATATAATATGTGTATGTCCTGAAAAGAACTGGTGTATTTCTGCTTTATACTTAATGTTTTTGCTTACAAAAAAAGGAAGAGAGCTAGAGAGAGATAAAAGAGCGTGCGAGAGAAAAAGAGCAAAAGACCTTATTTGTCACTCAAGATAAAGGATTCGCTAAAATGATCAAACTTTTTCATTCTCTAGTTTTTTCTCTAGTAATTTTCTTACATTTCCAACACCAACAGGTTACACAAAGACATATTATAAGTATGATCTTTGCTGGTACTTGTAAATAGCTAAAGGATATAATATTTAAACTTGTCTAGAAAAGATACAGAAATGTAATTATGCCATGAAAAATTAAGGACTTGGGCTGTTCCTGCCTGGGATAAGGCACAGGAAGGGTTTATAAGATTCAGAAGATTTATTCCAACAGGAAGCAAACAGAAAGATACTTTGGATAATCACAGCCACTGCAGGTAATGAATGTTGGAGACACTGTCTAAAACACGCAACAAGCAGAAGGGGGGGGGGTTACAAAAAGATAAACAAGAAAGCTAGTACTTATCTTTGGCGTGGCTGCAGGCTGCGGCCATGCCGGTAGTATGCGTGTAGACCAGACAGCAAAGGCTAGAAAGAAAGAGAGTGCAGTTTAAATAGAGTGCTCGTTAATGTAGGTGATTACAATGAGAAAAACCTTGTTTTCCTCGAAAACTAAGCAAAAAATTTTAAACAGAAAAACAGAAATACAAAGAACGTTGAACTTGGGTCAATAGGAAAATTCTCTGCTAGTAAATATTTCAGTCAGTTCAAAACCTTTCAGATTTTGGAGGACAATTTATAAACGTGATATAAGAAGGGTCTGGGGTGCCATCAGCATTTAGTTCTTCTACATCAATCATAACATCTAATAAGAATCTCCTGTGAACACTTGAACTTGTCCACACACCAAAAAAACAAACAAAACATCTTTGCACTTACATTAGCCCCTTTCCCTTTACATTGCTTTTCTAGCAGTCAACTGAAATTCTTGTCTAGTGTCATCACTTATACTCTCCTCTGCTAAGACATTGCCTTTATGTTATTCACTTATATATATTCTCTGCACACATTACCCATCTCTGCTCACATATATACGTACATTTACTATATATATATATTATATATATATATATATATATATATATATATATATATATATATATATATTATATATATATATATATATATATGTAAACTGCAAATTGCAAATTTGTAAATTGTTGGATGATGCATTTTGGTGCCTTGTAACTATGTGCAATGACAATAATGTTGAATCTAATCTAATCTATTAAAAAAAATCTCTATTTGGATGCCCTTATCCAAAGCCACATACAAAAGTGCTTTGAGATCACTGAACAGATCCATACAAGTACAAGTGCAAGGTGTTAGATAAAGCAAAAGATATGGGTCTTTAATCATCTCCTTAGGACAGCTAGTGACTCTGCTGTTATAACATTCAATGGAAGTTTTTGGTGTCAGAATAAAGTCTTGAAGCAAACCTACCCTGCGTCTTAAGGGATGGTGGGACCAGACGAGCGGTGCTTGTGGCTCTGAGGGAGTGTGATGCAATGTGACGATTGATGAGGTAACAGGGTGCTGCTTTGTTTTTGGCTTTGCAGGCATGCATCAGTGTTTTGAATCTGATGCGTGCCTCTACTGGAAGCCTGGGTTGTGTGTAAAACTTTTGGGAGGCTGAACCATCTGCAGACTATGAACTGCACTGAGGTAGACCTGTCAGGGGCAAGTTGCAGTAGTCTTAAGATTACAATAGACTGCACATTACAATAGAGTGGGCAAGAACTGGCAGACAGGGTCAATTACCAACAAGGGGGGAAAAATTGTCCATAACTCAAAGGTTGCAAGCAGTGGTTAAAGTAGAGATCAGCAAGTTGTCCATGGTGATTGTAACACCCTGGCATAGGGACAAAGTAGCTGGCATGAAGAGCAGTTCAGTTTTGCTGAAGTGGTGGCTTAGTCATTAAGGTGTTGGACTAATAACTGGAAGACTGGACCTGGAAGACTTCCCAGCACCACCAAGCCACCACCACTGGGCCCCTGAGCAAGGGCCTAATTGCTCAGTTGTATAAAAAAAGTGATAAAGGTAAGTCGCATGTTAATGCGATTTGAATAATTATTCCCTTTGTACCGTCATTATCTATTGCTTGTGTGTGATTGTGATGCTTTTTATAACATTTAGAACTAACTAAAATAAAAAATTTACCCTCTTGATCTTTAAGCAGTTAAAAAAGTAAAACTTGTATCAGTAAATGCTTTAAGTTGATATCTAGCTTTTAATTCAGCCAGGTAGATATTCAATTGAAATAAAATATATTTTTATCTTTAATATGTGCATATGATGAGCATATTTGTAAAGATTAGACTTTTTGCTCCTGCAAATAAAACATGCATTGTATAGTAAATGTTAATGTGAGCCACCTGTCAGTGTCCTTCACTTCCTGGCAGAACTGTTCCAAGGGAACCTGAGAATCATCCGAAGATGTGTTAGCATATCGTTTAACACAGTCCATGCAGGTGACAGCATCCAGAGGGGCTTTGCCGCAGCTTCCTTGCAGTTCCTCAGACATGTGGCCAATGTTCATGCAGAGAACCTTCTACAAGCTACCACACATTATAACAGAATATTGGTCTGACCTTTCTTTGTTCATGTGACATATTTGCAGTAATTAACAATTCATAGTTGAAAGAAAAAAAGAGTTTATAATCGTGTACTTCGCTATTCAACATGCTCAAAATCTCTAAAATGAAAATAGCACTAAATTAAATAAAGACATCTGGAAATTATTCTGAACTACGCAAAAACGCTGCTGCTGCTCTAAAGACAAAAAGGAGAACAGCAGTGCATACGTGTCCAGCAGTGTGATTATACACCTTTTCCCATACCTCTTCAATGATACATTAAGGCTGGGGTTATAAACAACATTTTGCAAGTCCAAAGTGAAATTGCTTTGCTTCCAGGAGGCTTCCGAGATAGGCAGTAAGTCTAAAATGATAAAATAACTGACGTTTATTGCTTACTGTTTAGAGTCAAATGCTAATTCTTGCCCATTAGTAAAGTCTGTCTCTTCATTTGTGAGGGTGAGAGCTAACACATGCTTTCTCTGAGACACCTAAAGAACCAGTCACTGCATCAACAGTGATGAGTCAGATAATTATAGTGTGGTAACGGTTGGTAATTGAACAGCCGAATGGGGTGAAAGACGCCTCCAACTTTCCCACTTTTAGTGAAAAAAATGTGTTTTTGACATATATAGAGGGGTCAGATGTCGTTTCATAAATCATCACATATGGTATCACTGCATCATATTAATGACCTTTGAGCCACTATACTTGTTTCACTTGCATTACATGGTAATAAACATTACTAGAAAGTAAGAAATGAAAAAATATATAGAAATGACAGGAATACATTACTTTTATCTAGCGGTAAAATAACAAGTGGGGAAATGATGTTATTAGATGAGAATCTGCTTCATGTGAGATACACTGTCTAACCGAGGACACTGATTAATTAATAGTTTTGATTAATTAGTTAATAGTTCACCTGTTCACATTTACATTACATTCCTAAACAGTAAAACTTTTTTTTTTAGAAAAAGCAGTAATAGAAAAGCTCATTTGTAGAAACTTTTTACTAGGATTTAATTGTCATATTACTGAAATTGAGCAAATTTAGTGGGATTCTGTGTTAAATGGTGCTTTACAATAACATTTTAACCCCTATGAACACAAAAAAAAAATTTAGCTTAATACGAAAATAATATTAATATTAGAGAATTTGAGATAATATTAAACATTATTTCATTAAATATTGCAGTGTGTAGTGTGTAAGATTAAAATAAGAAGAAATTGTATTTATTTATATATTAAATAAATTGGACCTACAAATTTTCCAGCAACTCAATAAATGTTCTGTAATTAAAATAAATAAAAAAAACATTTACCCAGTTTTTTACATTCACTTCATTATTACACATGTGGAAAAGAAGCTTAAAAATACAGTTAAGCTCCTCTCTTGATATCTCTGTAGAAAAAAAAGGAACATTTTCCCCAGGTTTTTCTGACTGAAATTTATCATGACTAGAACCTCTCTTTTAGAACGTTTCATTCACAATCATCATAAATCAACAACATCAGTATTTCATGTATGCTAAATCAAACACTATATCCTGCAATGCACAGAACTTTAATCCAGGAACTTCTTGAACTACATTCACACATCACTGTAAATATCAAATTCATGCTCATCAGAGCATTGATTGCACACGCCTGGACACTATTTCCACTTAAGAAAAGATTTTTCTGCTGAGCTTTTCCACAACTAACATACCAAACCTCAGCTCTGATTGTAAGTCATGTTTTTTTTATCCTAGCTTGATGATAATATTTATCTTGATCTCTGGTTGGCCCTTAGCTGACCTTGTGTCTACCTCTTGACCTTGAATACACTAAGTGTTTTGGCATTTTTTTTTTTGACAGCCTTTTAATAAAAATCATTCATTATAACTATCCTTGTGCCTGCCGCCTAACACCTTGCACAGGTTATAGCAAATAGTACTGTAATCACACTGATAATTTAAGAGCAAAATGGGAAAGAAAGACAGTTGCTATTACCGCTACTTGAGAGGCAGAACAAGTGTCATATGCAATTAACCTTTTCATTTCACTACAAGGAGAAAAAGAAAATAATTATGGTTAACAACAGTTTATGCTGTTCCTGTCGGCTACACGGCTCTGTCAATTAGTGTTTCTCCCGTTTTTCAGATTTCAACATTTGTATGAAACATCATAAAACTGTTACAATTACAGCTTCTAATATAATGATAGGCATATGCCCCACCTCCGGCAAGTCAACCACTGTTGGGTCCTTGAGCAAGACCCTTAACCCCTCCTGCTCCAGGGGCGCTGTATCATAGCTGACCCTGCGCTCTGACCCCCAACTTACTAAGATGGGATATGCGAAAAATGCATTTCATTGGCTCTGTACACGTACCTTGCACAATGACAATGAATTGAATATACTTACTTATACTTATATGGACTATATGGATCAAAAAAATAAAGCCAGCAAAATACTGACAGTTACATTCTTTACAGTGTTTGAAATAAATTTTTCTCCCTTTAGGGTAAATGTTTTATTGCAATTTGGGCAGAAAAACAATAAACTCAATGTACCACTTAAACTGTCTGTAAATAGCAGAAAACCATACGAATTCTCCCAGATTCTTGCCCTATTTGCCCCTTTACTCATGCTGTGAAGAGTAAACAAAAAAGCTTTAATACGGCTGGATTTATTAATATATATATTTATTCTACAAGAAAAAACACACAGAATCTGCAAGGGTGCAGAGAAAATTTAGAGCAGGAAACATTAATATTCTATTGGCTTTTAAATCCTTTTTAACTTAATTGCTCATTTTGAGCAATTAAGTTGACATGTTGACATGTGTGTATCCTCCAGCAATTCATTCCATCTGAGAATTTGCAGGGTTTTTAAAACTCTGTTAATCCTCTTTAGTTGGGAAATGTCATATAGTTAACATTACTGCAAAATATTGGAATGCCTATTGATTTTGGGTTCCACTGGTGATTTACATACTTTACCATTTGCCGGGTGGGGACCTGCAAATGGTTTATCTAACTCAATACAACAGCTGTATTGTGTTAGCTTTGCTTCAATACATTTAGTTCTTCGAGATCATCTAGCAAATTTACTTAGCAATTTAGAAACATTTAGTATTTATGAGCTCGATATAAATGTTCAGCAACAATATACCTTAATTTACTGAAATCCACAAATTAATCTAAGATAAAAAGAATGAATTAATAATTTAATAAAAAATTATAATTATAAATATAAAATACAAAGCGTATTAAAAATACTGTTCATAGTTAGCTATAGTAATATTATTTTTAATGGTAACAATAATAGCAATGTGATTACAGCCTGTATATAGTGACAGGAACAAAATGCCCCTACAGCTTTACTGTATACAGGATCATATCATGTTAACAGGAGTATTCATTATCTAAAGCTATCTTTGCCCTCTGTCTGTTAGAACGACTAAAATATTGTGTGAAAAAGAATAGCTGCCTCTTGAGACCCTTTTTTCTAAGCATTTCTTTCTGCATTTTAAAAACTAATGAGGCAAGAGTATCATCTTTCCTATGCTTTCACATGATTGGTTGGTATACAGATTATTTTCTTTTCTAGGTGAAGGGAATGTTTTTGGCATAGTGTTGGAAAGTGGAACTGCAACAAGTGTCACTCAGTCCAGCTCCCTAACCCCTTTATGTATTTATTTATTTTATTTCTCAGTAATAACACTATCTGATAATCTAATAATATCTGATAGCTGATGTTCCAATAGCATACAGGTTCATATTATTGTTAACAACCGTGTATTGGTTATTCAAAAGCTGTCCATGCGCTTATTATGTATTATAATGACTAAAATATTAGAATGATTAAAACCCTCCTATTAAGACCATTTTCTTTTGAGCATTTCTCAGAAACTAGTAAGGTATAGTAAAGAAAGAGAATAAATAGTCTTTTTTTAGTACCTCTTTGAAAAAGCAGGGCTTTAATACAGTGGGCTTACAGCAATTTTCCCATCCTCATGTGGCTTTGGGTCACGTTGAGAACAAAACCTGCTAGGATCGTCCTGTGTTTTTGAGACAACTTCTATACATACCCATCAAACAAAGAGAGAAAGTGATTATTTTACTGAACAACTACAGCAAATGTTTACTGCAGAAGCTTTCAAACTTACAAGAAAACTCACAATTCATAGCAAATTAAAAAGCCTAATCAATCTGATATTTCAATCATCAGCCCAGTTTACACATACCATTGCAATACGATTACAATTAGTAAAAAAAATCCAATTTAAACTCAAATTCAAAGTTCTCCATGTGTATGACTCGGTTACTTTGAGGTTATTTTAAGTATACTGCTGATGTCCGGGTTCTTTCTGGTCAACCGGTTCACCAAATCGGGCTGAGTTGTTTAAAACGGTTTACGTCTTGAGTAAGCACCGATACACAAGTTACTTCTTTACTCATGTACTATATTATACTGTCACTGATTCGAAATAAACCGGGATTCCAGAGTTACTCCTAAAGATTCTCTTTAACAGTACATGACTGCTTACTATTACTGACTGAAAGCACAATCTGGGCCGAACTAGTACTTATAGACAACTGATTCTGTGAAAAAGTTTATTTAATACCAAAAAAATGGTAATGAATTATGTAAAGTAAGTGGATCTGATAAAGACTTATTTATTCACTTTATATCTTCAAGGCTTGCAAATCACTGACTGTATCTGTATTTGGGTGATTTACTTGCAAGACTATGTATTGAGTGTATTTTTATGATGGACGTAATATCATAATTTTGCCTTGTCGTGATTGACATCATTAGGTTAGATGAACGTAAAGCACTGGACATCCCATCATTAGTGTGAATGTACTTTTGCCCATGCCTGGTCCATTTTCTAGGAAATAACCAATGTGTCATGCAAACATTTTGATTCCACATTGCTAAATTTCGGTAGCACAACAATTACCAGTCCTTATACCAGACTTTAATTAACAGATTTCTGCTCTCAGTTGCTGGTAGAAAGCACCGTTATAGAAAAGCTCCGCTTCTCATGTTCTGTTTTTGCATAAAAAATTTCAGCAACAGCCTGTACTCACACACTCGAATGCTCGAAGAGCCATACATAACTAGCCCGATTAAGCGATGCAGCGATCTTTACAGGCTTGAAATTCACACAGTGACAGATGAGCTGTGAGCATGTCACTGAATTATTCTGACTGAAAGCATCACATGTAAACACCAGTTCAGAATAAATCACATCTTATGTAAACTTTTCTTCATCGGAATGACAAAAATGTGTTTGTAAAAGTAAAAATCTGTGTTTTCTTTTCTCTTCCACTCAGAATTTCATCTGACAGGTATAATGAGACTGATTTAGGGTAATTACCACCACAGGAAAAAAACAACCATATTTAAATGTGCAATTATTGATTCCATTCGCAGACCCTGGCAATTAATAATGTCGCACTCGACAAGAAATTGAAATCTTGGGAGATCAATAAATAAATAAACGAATGCTGCTAATAACCCCGGGTGGGGATGTATAAGACACTAATTAACGGTTCAGCCCCTTTTTTCTCAAGGTTATAAAACTCTGCTTTAAAGCAGGACTAGTAACACTTTTGTGGCGTAAACCCTGCATTGTGGTGCCAGCAGCCTAGCAGCAGATAATAGAACAGAAATTGCATCATAAAATGCTTTAACAGTCACGGAAATCCTGAATGTTGTGTAAACTGTACTGTAAGAAGCAAACTAAAGGCCTGTTTTTATCCAGTTGAGATTGTTGGTTGTTAAATTATGATTAGGTACTATTGCCAAATCTAGTAGCAGTTATCTCTCAAACAGTTTAACACAAGATGCTGCCTAAATTGCTGTCAATGCTGTTTTCCTTTTTACTTTAAAATGATCATTTCAATTGTGTGTGTACGTTATTTGGAACATACTTTTTATTTCCTTGACCACTACATACCTTTTTTAAGTCAACTTTATATAAGCTGTGGGGTGGTAGTATAGATTGTGCATTTTTAATGAGTTTATAGAAGCTCATTTATCCATTTAGAATTAATCTTGTAGACTACCAATTACAAGAACTAATAAAGTTCCAGATTAGCAGTCCAGTGGATTACACGAATAGGGTAGCAGTGATGGCAGCAGTGGAGGTACATTATTATTGTTGTTTTATTAATGCCCCATTCTACCACAATATCCTTTCTAAGCATTTTTAGCAAGGGGATTTATTTCCAGAATCACTTTCACAGCAGGACTTTTTTTGCTTTTAGAAATAATAATAAATATAGTTTTAACATTGAAATCTTTGTAAAATTGGTTTGGTATATAACACATGATCATTATAGCAGTTATTTCCGTGTTGTTTATTTTCTGCTGAGATGGCAGATTCTGTGAGTATATTACTTGTTGGCTCATAATGATCACATTGCACATTCATCTCAAACTGCTGTGTTTTTAGGTGTAGTGTTTTTACAGAGAAAAGTGTGTATGTAAAAAAAAGAGAGAGAGAGAGAGAGAGAGAGAGAGAGAGAGAGAGAGAGGGAGCACTTCAACAAATCATTGTATGTGTTCCAGAATAAGAGAGGACCAAGTGCGATACAGCCAAGCCAGCAAACACTGCTTAAATCAATGAAACTGTTTACAAAAAGTTACAAAAGACTGGTGGACATAAAAGATCTTAAACATTATTAGCACTATTCACTCATTTATCATTATCCGTCCTTATATTCAGATTTAAAGTTTGTGTAGTCTTTGTAATTAATAACACATACTGTTTCTTAATCTAAATACAGAAGCAGAAATGACGGCACTGTCATGGTCTAAATTAAGAATCAGTAAAGGAATGCATAGTGCAGAGGGATTTGAGGCTTCATATGTGCTATATACAGTGATGGGTTTAACAGTGTTATAAATAAACAGCATTAAACAGCGGATGGGACACATAACTGATGATTGGTGTGTGTGAATTTGTGTGTGTGTTGGAGTGGAAGAGAGCCACATTGCTGATGACTATTGGCATTCACAGCGTGGTGTGGGTGTTTACACACAAGCATGCACAACTGCACACACCAACCAATGGCTCCATCTGAAATCACATACTACTTACTGTAAGTATGTACTACATTAAAGTAAGTATGTACTTCCTAACTGTTAAAAAAGTATGTTTTATATAGTATGGTTACAGTTAGTATGAATTAAATTCAGGCGTACTACAGGAGTCAGAGCTATGGCCAATAAGTTCGAAGGTAGCGTTGGAATACTGGAAGTATAAGCGCTACTATTCCCTAGTTGTGGTAAAAGGCAAGACTGTTTATGTGATGTGTAACTTATGGCCAGGAAGAAAGAGTCTCTCCACATAGGTGGCAAATAATTCCAATCTAATGAAGCACCTCACATCGTCACATGATACCAAAGCATTCAAATAGTGTAGTTTAGAGTTACATGTTATATATAAATTATTTATTGTATTTAGTGTCCATTTCATTCATTTAACCTACTTAATATTAGAGGCACAACAGTTACTTTTCCTTGCAATTCATAATGATTACTATTCTTTACTAAAACCTTCAACTAACCTTCAACTTTTCAAAAATCGGAGTGCTAAACACTGGCCATATATGAATTTTGTATGAGGTTCAGGTCATGGTGTTGTGATGGGCACTCCAGTAATTTTTTCCTCATAGTATGCTAAGGATTGTTCAAATAAAAGTTTCCTGGTTGACCCAGATTCACACCAAGTTTTTACCCTTTGACTAATGTCCTAGGGTTAGTAGTAGTTTATTTTTTGCATCCAACCACACTCGCAACATGATGCTGCCACCCCATGGATGATGTTTTTAAAATTTAAATCTTCACGATATTTGCTTCATACATAATACAGGGTCATTGTAGAAGTTATTTAAATGTTTGTCACTCAGCTCTTGGCTTTTTCAGTCAGGGGAGCCGCTAAGCGGGGGAAAGTGCTATTCTAAGGGCCCATGCACTATAGGGGCTCAACCTCATATTCTTTCTTAAGGCCCAAAATTGCTAGCAGCGCCCCTGCTAAAAAGAAATAATTACATTTTAATTAAATGTTGATCAAATCAGATTCAGTCCACCTCTTTCACATTGTAAACTGTCCTCTTGATGAAATTATAAATGTTCTTAGATGTACTGTAATTTACTATTTATTTATTAATTTAATAATTAATTTTAATAATTAATTTGCAATTTATTAATGCAACCAACAGCATTTGTTTTACGCTAAATGCAGCTTTCTGGCTCACCCAAACTGGTTCTTCTTCATCTATGTTGCCAATGGCAACAAGCTTTCCAATACTTTATAAAGAAAAGCCACACTAGGGGTGGACACAACCAACAGACATTCATCCTCAGAACATATATAAGGGAGTACATCGAGCTAACAGCAGGAGGGAAGAAACTAGAGAACCCAGGCTATGCTTTACTAAAATAAGTTTGGCATCACACAAGCACAGATTTATCTATCTTTCTCTTATTATCTCCAACACATGCATACAGCCTGGGAACATTATTGGAGCATTGGTGGAAATGAAATTAGGCTTTGGACCTACCCTGAAATTAATAATAAAATTAAATTAAATTAATAATGACCATAGAATTAAAGAATAAATAAAACAAACATTTTACTCAGAGTGCACATATACATCACAGACTATTTCTAAACAGCTTTCATCAATCGCTAGGGCATAACCCTTCTTTAAGTTTTACAGTCATAAAGTGGCGGCCAGTCAGTATCGCCCCCCCCCCCCCCCCCAAGAGACGAAGGCTACTTATGTTAAACTTCTTAAGTTAAACATGTACTGTAAATTGATACCAAAACAAATAGATTAGTTACGCTTCCATTGTTTTACAATAGTATGACTAATATTATATATATCCTAAAAAATTTAAAAAATCAAATACAAAATGTTTATGCAGGGCACAGAACAATCAAGATTGTGTGTAGCTCCATAAACTTTTGAAAAGCATGCGATTTAATGATAAGTTCTAAATTGGCTTGCTTTACATACCTCTTGGGAAGCCGTCCCACTTTTGTTGTAAACGACTAAATAATATTTTTTATAGTTTTCGTGTCATGTAATTGGACTGTTCTCAAGGTCTCTCATACACGACAAGTGGATACGATGTAAGTTTCGTTTTTCATGCCTGTTTTTGCTTTTACTTTGGTGGACAACGTCATTATTAAGGTATTCATCTCTTAATCTGATTGATATAAATGACTGAATTATTTGAACGATTACCTTGATTACATAATTAATGATAAAAAACTTAAACGTATCGTATCGTAGTAATAGTACATTTATTGCATTTATTTCTTTAACAGTTGACTTTTTTTTAGTGTTTTAGACAACCTTTTTAGTATTTTGGTTAGCAGTAGGCCAATGATACACTATCATCTAATTATCCTGCAATACTAACTCCAACTTTTTTTTCACTATCCACCACTTATAGACATTTAACTTATATAGATATTTCTTTATTACAAATAATCTAAATCTGAAGTGTAACAATACAATAAAAGTGTAACAATACAATAAAATACCAGATTAATTTAAAATAAGCTCCTGACTGGTTAGGTTAGATATATTTCTGTGACATCCACAGACACCGTACATTTAATTAGGGAGGAAAAGCTTCTCAATGAATGCTGTCTATTGACAGCAAATAGTTTCTGAAGTCTAAGTCATGATTAGAATTTGCTGTGTAAAACTGCAAATTAGAAATAAATTTCCAATGAAGTTGCAATTATCATAATGAATTTGCCAGATTAACCTGTAATTATAAGGTACATGGTAATTTAATAATAATAGTTATTGGGCTTGTTTAAATCGATACCAGGCACATCTGACATTCTGCTACTGATAAAAAAGCTGTCATGGGTAAATTGGGTAAAAAAAACCCTGAATGTTTTGTTTGTGCAGCCTCAGTCACTATTTCCTGTCTGTTACAAAATCAATAATACACAGACTGAGGAAGCTCACTAAATAGCAGCTTGTAGCAGCTGTAAAATGACAAATACAAAAGGGAATATATATAATCCTGATAGATTTTAGGATTTGAAAGCAGGCCAACAGCTGTCAAACTGCAGACGCCCATTGGCGGACCCAATTATGTGAGCTTTGTGGTAAAGAACTTGCTGGATCTTTGGTAGCAGTACCTAAAATCCACACAAAATGAACCTCCTCTTGCTAGCCTGGTGCCATCATTTCTTATTCTCCAAGGACATTCTCTTACTTCGGGCTTCTTCTGAGGAAAAGGCTAGAGCAGATGAACACGTCAGCACCAGGGAGACTGTGAAGCCACCACTGCAGTCCCTGGGTATGAGAGGCTGCTGGAGGTGTGATAACGCGGGTCCCAAGTACAGGGTAAGCTGGAGAAGCAGTTCCTTAAAGTGAGGCAAAAACCTCCAAAAACAGAGATGTCAAGGTTGCGTGCCTCCTTAGCGACATTTACTTCAACTGGAAAGGGTCTTTTGTGTTTGTATCACTAGAGAAAAAAAAATATATATATATATATACAACAGTGAATGAAAATTTAAACCTAATAAACTCAGTTTCTATGGGAATATTTTCAATACCGAGTTCAGTTCAGGCTTTCACTAACCTACAAAAGATAAAAAGATACATGCAAGTACTATGAGTGGTACAAGTGTTTAAATTACCATAACAAACAAATCAACAAAGAGCAATACAATTTGCCCAACCTAAAACCTGGCAGTGTATGAATAAGGCAGCAAAGATCTTATAAACCGCTACATGTGACATGGAGATGACGGCAGTCTTGGCTCAGACATCAGCACATGCATATTCAAGTATCTATCGTCCATGTCAGACACTGACTGTGCGGTGCTGTATTGTGACACACATGGAGGTCAGAACAAAAAAATGCCATGTGCCTCCATACAGTAAGAAATTGCAAATTTCTATTTTTGACCACAATTTCATGGAGTCTGGACAAAGCCAGATGGAAAGTGACAGTTTTCATGCAGGTATTAATGCTGTCAGAAAGACTGTGTCTGTGTACAATCCAGTTGGGTACCAGAAGGATGGCAGGGAAGACCATGACATACAAGGTGATTGAACTTAGTCACAGTGACTTTCTGGATTTCAAGTCCTTTTTTATCACACATCCAAAACAAAACAGAGGGAGAAACAGGTAGTTGGCCAAAAATCAAGTTATTCAGTTCAAATTTTAACTTTCTGACCAAGAATTAAAAACGCCTAATAAAATGCGAAAAGTGAACATAAAATGGAATCTAAGAGGCTATACAGAGGTCCTGCTATGAAAAAGAAAGACTTCCACTTTCTTGCATTGTGCCCAAATAGCAGTACCCTGCAGTCTTAAGTCAGCCGGTCTGGGTAGGCTACTATATCATGTACAAATAGATTTATAATGTACTTCATGACACAATTTTATTGTTATGTACTCGTGTCCTCAATATTCAGTAACCTATTTCACATGCTTACTGTTCTGTAGCCTATTTTCAGTTTAATCAATTATTAATATATCTATTTATTTTTTATATATTATTTTTTTTCAACTCATTAATGGCTTTGTTGAAATTTTTATCAGATGCGCCCATGATTTTATTTATGAAATGGAAGAAAAAAATATATATTTCTGAATAAATGTTTAATTGGTGGTTAAGAAGTATACTATCAATCATGTGTTTACACATTTTTTTATTTTAAAATCTTGAAATCAGTGCACAAAATCAGATCAAACTATAGTTATTTTTTTTGTTTTTGTCCCCCTGTAAAGTTGATGAATGGTCACTTATGCCTTCGTAATGATATGTAAACAGGTACTTAGGTCACAATGCAGAATTCCACCATAGTCTACCTTAAAGCACAGTTCCCAAGATCTTTGGTATACTGAGCGCAGATCTCCTTATGTGTGGGCTCCAATAAAGAGGGAAGTTCGTCTGCGGAATAACACAGCATCACCAAACACAGTTTTCTTGCTTCTCCTGGGGCTTTGCATCACTCCTCAATGTCTGGGTGTGTGGGGAATGGAGAATCCTTCCTACAAGCCGTATCTGAGAATTCTGTGGCCTTGAATAGATGGACTAGTAGAGTATGTACATAAAAACAACAGTACAAAGAAAAATAGCTGGATTTCTACTTTTAAAATAAAATTAAAAGCATTTCGTAGATGTGACTTACATTTATCTCTTTTATACAGCTAAGTAATTGGGGGTAAGGGGCTTTGCTCAGGGAACCAGCAGTGGCAGATTGGTGGTGCTGGGAATCAAACCCCAATCTTCTAATTAGCAGTTCAATTAGCATTCCAACTCCTCAACCACTGCGCTACCATGTCCTACTACTGGGACAATAGCACCACTATTGAGGTAATAAACAATTCATTATGGTCACATGTTATTTTCATTTGTCCATTCAACCATATGGGCAAACATGAATGTGTTTAACTGCTTCATAAAAAGCTATCATAAGTTGCACTCATTGGCTAGTTCATTCCCTTAGCTCGTTATGTAGTACAAACGCTAAAAATCTTTGTTGTTAAGTACTGCTTTTCAACTACATTTTCTCCTGTGCACTGCAGACTAAGCACACCAAATGCTTAAAAAAATTAAAAGCTATTAACCTGTTGTTGTTCAATAACAACAGGATGGACAGAATGCCAGTAAACGAAAAGAAATATTTATGGCATCAGCCTTTTTTGTTTTATTCTTTTGTATATCCAAAGCTAAATTATTCAGTGCTTATTACCCAGTTGGCTACAATAGCACATTCTGCAGCTGTAGTGGGAATTAATAAATTTGCATAGCAAACAAATTATAAAAAGACTTTATTGTGCAAAGATGCTTTAGCACCAGTATCTAAAGTCATCTGAGTATTCACATAAATTGCCATGTGAAATATTTTCTTTGTTTCAGGCAGGTAATTTGGATGAAAAGGCTGTGGCAGCTCAGGTGGTTAAACCTCTGGATTGTGGAGTTCAAACCAAAGCACTGTCATGCTGCCACTATTGTGCCCTTGTGCCTTAACCCTGTCAGCTTAGAGATACAGACACTTTGGGAATGAGATTCCCATGCCGCAATAACATGAAATATGGCATGATTGGCAGTGATGACTATGCTTAAAACATCCAATGGTAGCATTTATCATGGTAATAATACATAACATGCTTTGAAACACAGAGCAATGTAAGACCCTGGATCTGAGCAGTGATTGTCCTGCTAACAATGAACAGTTATTTTTCACAATGGCAAATTAATTAGGATAGAATAGAAGGCTTGATTTTTCACACATACATTACAGCACAGTAAAATCAGAGTTGTTGTAATTAGGTGTGAAACGAGTCCGTTTGAAAAGTAGCCTCTGAATCTGACATCTCATGTCGAGGGAAGAAAGTATAAAATTTTAACATTCACACTAAATAAGAGATTTTACATATGGTGGCCAAGAAGTGCCAAACAAAATAACAAATTGTAATTTTTCTTAATTTAAAGTAATCAGAACTTCAGACATGCACAAGAAATAAAATTAGATACACAATTTCTTACTTCCTGTACATCTTGAGTGACAGATCTCTCGTCCAATCAGTGATAAAAAAAAAATTTATTAACGGTTTTGACTAAAATGTCATAGGGTTTGTTAAATTGTGGTTGTATTTTTGAATTTATTATATAATTTTTGTATTTCTAATTTTGTTTTCTAAATTGTCACTGCACTTTCTGATTTGTTATTTGTTTTGGAATTTGTTATTTTCTTTTTACACTTTTTTGGCCACTGTAATATTGTAATAAAAAGTACACGGTTCAATCGTAAATTAGCCGTTAGAATAAGTGTAAGAAAAGAACATCACCAGAGTTATTTATGAATTCTATGCCAGTTTGAGAGGGTGTTCCTGTAATTACATCTCATGTTTTCTTTTTCCAAGCTTTTAAAGTGACTTTACTGAAATGTTTAGTTTTAAAGAAGAAACCCACATAGTTATTACGCATCAACATAACAGGTAACTGTTTGTCATAACAGTCAGCCCTTGCATCCTCATAGCAGCGAGTTCTGCTAGTTGAACTATTTCATCAGCCACACAGTTCACTACTTCAAAGATTTCATTCAGGAATTTCTGACTGTATATAGCAGTCAATATAAAAAAACAAAACAAAGAAATTTCTAGTACAACAGAATGCATAAAACTCATTGTTCATGTTTACTCAATGAATTAGGGGTTACAAAGAAACCATACAACTATTTAAAAGGGAATCAGACACACGTTGACATGCACAGTAATTTGGTCAATAAGTATTACTTCCTGAGAATATCTGAGAAATGCTGTTTTTAGTCAGGCAAAAAGGAAATATTCTTTATGCCTCATTCCTGTCAAATGGTAATAAATTTGAGATTTTTAAAATAATCAGTTCCATAGTTATTTGTTAACAGCAGACCATTACTCTATTGCCACCTTAATTCCTATTGGGCTTTAAGCGATCCCCTATTCTGTTCATCTCCATTTTTGCTAAGACCCTTTAGCGTTTTTTATTCTGTGCACCAGGACATGAAATAATAGGTTCATTTTTTTAAAATTGATTTTTGCAATTTGACTTCCAGGCATCTCTGTTTTTGCTTGATTCTTAGGAGTTCTTTCTTCTCAGTATATTAAGAGGTTATCTTTAGAAGGTATTTGATTTTCTGGAACACGCATGCATATACACCTGCCTTACCATATTCTGTATAACTGTATACCATAAAAAAGAAACTGCTTAACTTTTGTTATAATATATATATAAATAATAATACAGTATAAATAAATAATGATAAATAATATATATATATATATATATATAGATTATATATATATATATATATAATATATATATATATATATATATATATATATATATATATATAATATATATATAATATAAATAATAAATACTCTAAGTTCAAATTTAATTGTCATGTTTAAAGTTTTCTTTTTGGTGGTATGACTCTGTACTAAATTCCCTGTATTCCCATGAGCCCCAATAAAAAAACCTAGACAGAGAAACAGCAGCATCCCCCGGGGGCGACCCTTCCATTTTAAAAATAGAAGAGCAGCACAAAATTCCCCCAGAACAGAATATGCAACAATAACACTAAAATGACATTATTTGAGTATCAAAATTAACCTAGGAGATGGGAAGGAGGTGGGTTGTAAAGTCAGCGTGCTGAGGAATCAGCAGAGAGGGCAGACGAGCTGTGTTTAAGTAAGGCGCCCTGTTTGAGATTCGCCAATTAAGTGTTTAGGCCTGATTGAAAAATGTTATTTTCAAAGAAGTTCCTTTTAGTCATATTATTGATTAGCTGTCAAAAACACGACACCAGCTATAATGTCCTGTAGGAAAAGTGACAAAAACAATTTTGCAGCACACATTCTACAGTGCTCCTTTATCTGCAGTGAAGAGAAAATGATCAAATTGTTCTATCAGGTAGACACAAGCGATCAATATCACTTCTTTTTTGTGTGCTATAGACATTAGACCTAATCTTACGCTTCTCCAGGATATTAAATTACTGATTTGAGGAAAGTTTGTTTTTGAAGTAGGTTTGGGTGAACAAACTTTTCAGCATGACTCATCTCTGACTCTGTCTACACTCTCTGTCTCTTTCTTATTCGTATATAACATACTGACATCCTGACATGAAACCCACCTAGCAGATTAAGCGAATCTTTACAGCAACCAGTTATAGACATGACTAAATGAGTGAGACTAAATCTGGAACAAGATGTTCAAACAACACATATGATGTGTTAGCCATCTGTTCTGATACTGTTGTCCATGTTATGTTTCTCAGAGTTTATTCTGGTTGCACATTTGGAAAAAAGTCTAATAATGTTTCTGGATAAAGATTCAATAAGATTCAAAGAATCATTTCGTATGACTCCCAAATGATTTCCTCTTAATGTTTATTCGAGAGTGTATGTAGAATTCATACAAAATTTATACAAATTGAAACATGACACAGTCTTAAATGTAAATGTTAATCATTTTATAAAATGTGAGTTAAAACCAATTACGTTTTACATACATTGTTTGGAGGTTTTTCGATCCAATAAGCTCAAGCTCTACACAGAACTTTTCTTTTTGAGCTGATTTCCTGTGAAGATAAAAAGAAACGAAATAAAAGTCTTAAATATTAATCAATAAATATTAAACAAACACCTCTTCTAAGAAAACATGCTAAACAAACTCTACACAGAAATCAAATTTTTTTGTGTTAAATAACTGAATTGTAGAAAATAAAAATAAAAAATGTTTTCAGTGGTTGCTCAGTAGTGAAAGTGTATATATATAGAAAGTCATGAGTTTAAATCCCTCAACCGCCGACCTTAGAACACAAACGCTTTCCCATCTCTGTTTTCAACTCTTTAATTAGTTACTTAAATATCTTCATTAATTCAACTCTAATTTTACATAGAACAGTTTTTTTATGGTGTATCTAAAATCACTGTCTAAGACACTTGTTTTATAACTTGTTTTAGTTTAATATCTAGAACTAATTTGTGTGTTAGCACTGTTGTCTCACAGCAAAAAGGTCCTGGGTTCGAATCCCTGTGTGAAGTTTGAATGTTTTCCCTGTGCTTGCGTGGGTTTACTCCCAGTACTCCGGTTTCCCCCAAAAACATGTATGTTAGATTGATTGGTGATACTAAATACTAAGAAGTGAGTGTTAGTGTGTGTGTGTGGCCCTGTGATGGAATAATGACCTGTCCAGGGTGTCCCCTTCCTGCCCTTTCAGAAACGGTTGGGATAAACTCCAGCAGAACCCCCGTGACCCTGAATTAGGGAAAAAGTGAGTATAGAATATAAATGAATGAATAAATAAATAAATTAATCAATTAATAGGTTTTTTTAGTCCCCATTATTCCATTTCTTATGCTTGGTCAGTGTACAAAAAAATTGGAATTCAGTTATTGAACAGCTGATGTACTACCAGGCATAGTTAAAGTTAGAGTTAGCTTAGAGTTCAACAAAATATTTCACTCATACAATGCAAACACTGGTGCATGCAAATATTTGCAGCTTTAGTATTAGTAAACAAATGGAATTTCCCTCTTCATTCAAAATCAGACACATCAGAAATGCTTCGATTATACTTCATGAATAACTCATAGCCAAGCAGTTTAGTTTGCTGAGTGCACTACTGTGCCTAGAATAATAATTCCTGGCTGAGATTTCTAAGCTAAGTTGCAGGAGTATTGAAACTGAACATAAGATTGAAATGTAGCTGCAAAAAATAATTTTTAATGCCTTCCCTGTCTATGAATATTACAAATGTATTATTTTATTCAGGCAGTGATATGTTAAAACAGAATGTGACCTCTTATTTAATCCTGGTATGATTATTCCAGCAAAACAGTTTGTATTTTATTTCAACTTTACTGAACCAAGTAAAGTTCATTAAGTAGTAATTGCTTTATTATAAACAGGGTCACCTTGGATCTGGTTTGGATTTATCAGATGCCGGTTTGTCACAGGTCACAGGTAACTATGACTATGCAAACAGGCATACAGACATTTACACACTTATTTACACCTAAATATAATTTGGCATATCCTGTTAACTCAAATGTAAGTTAATTTGCCACATATACAATAATACATGCGTCTTGGGATAATATTTTATTACAAGTTGCCCTGACTGAAACACTACGGTACACCACTTCCTAAAATGAAACAAATACGATTTTCTGTAAAAGAAGGCTGTCATATCATTTTGTTTTCATCTAAAATGTTTCAGGATGAAATAGTTGCCTTCCAATACTTGTTCTAGGTTGTTTGGTTTTCTGTATAAATGAGATCTGTTTGTTTAAAGCTGGTGACCTTTACCCAAGTCTGTGTAAATAAAATTCCAAATAGTTGTCCACTTTCCAGATGAAACACAAGAAAACTGCTATATACGCAGAAGAAGATTTGGACCATTAAGCAGAAGATTTCTTGAGCAAAAGAAGATTTGGACCATTACAATGATTTTGGCTAAAGATGTTTTATTTTTCCCCCCAGAGAGTCATGCCATTCTGTGTCTCAGTATCCTTTTAACTGTTAACTGTCACCCATCAGACACTTTAGAAAGTGAACCTGCACTGGCCTGACATTTAAAAACCAAGTATTGTATATATATTCATTAAACATTAAAAACACTGGCGAGGTGACTTTTGATCGTTTTACCATTGCACTGGTCACATACTGAGATATATTAGGCAGCAAGTAAACAGTTGAATAGCAAGTGTTGCAGGCTGGAAAACTGAGCAAGCATCCAAATCCCAAAACTCTGTCATACAATATCTACTATAGATCATGTTGGTCATTATATAAAGGTGTCAAATAATGCGTATGAAGTTCCATACTGATAAGGACATCTGGAGCATCATAACTGAACTGTAAATAAAGTTTATTTTTTAAATGAGAAGTCGAGGGCCTTGCACTGTGACCTATAAGTGGCAGCCTGGTGGTGCTGGAACTTTAACCCATGATCTTACGATCAGCATTCCAACACCTTGGGTGCATATACGACACAAACCTTAAAAAGAAATCGTACCAGCAAGCAAACTAGAAAGAAGACAAGATGGTGAAGGGTTCTTGCATTCATGTAAATGTAACTTCATAAGATTTGGTGCTGATATGTTCAGAGGTCTTGTAAAATTCATGTCTTTACAGGTCAATGCCACAAGGGGGACCCACATTAAAAATATTTTAAAAGAAAGTGTTTAAAGAAATCAACCATGCACTAATATACTATAATACCTGAAGATGATCCCACTACAGGCTAATAATCAAAAAAAGTAAAAGGGTTCTTTATAAAACTTTGTTAATGTAAAAATTGAGCGTGACATTGGAAAAAAAACATTTTCTTTGTTAATGTAATCTTCAGTCACAATGTTACATTTCTATCATGGTACCAAATATGAAAAGAAAAAAAATCTGCTCTTTCATTTCTGCTTCAAAAATAAATAGCAATTTAAAAAAGCAGTGACAATTTTGAGGAAAAATCCAGTCATTCAGGTTATGTTTGTCAGGGAAAATATTAGAATGGCTTTATACTTTTTCAAAAAAATCATATTCAGCATTTGCTGTCAACCCAATCGATAAAAAAAGCCTCTATTATTGAAAAATGATTCCAGTCTGACAAATACACTTTTCTCTACAAAATGGAATGATCATCTTCTATACTCTTTTCACTTTCGTCCAAATCACTCTAAAATGTATCAGTGCTGCTTGGCCATGAAAGTATATTTCTTTAAATTGATAGAACTTTGCAGACAATTATCAACCTTTTGTCATTTTCTACTGCTAAAGCTTTTTAAAAGATGAGCCTTAAATCACTGAATTAAATATTTTTTGTGATAGCGCAGTGGTTGAGGGGGCGGACTGCTAATTGAAAGATCAGGGTTCAGTTCCCAGCACTAACAATTTTGCCCGCTGGGCCCTCTGAGCAAGACCTTTAACCCCTAATTGCTTAGTTGTTTATAAGAGATAAAGGCAAGTCGCTCTGGTTAAGGGTGTCTGCCAAATGGCGAAAATGTAAGAGTAAATGAAATGTTATATCAGTCTATCTCATTTTCTTAAGTCTGCAGCTCGGCTCCTTTCAGTACCTGCAGTCAAACATGACGGCCAACCAATGAATACACACACTATTTCCAATTTTCAATTTATATTTACTATTTTCAAGTATTTCCATGCCAGTGTCATTTCTGACACAATATTCTATTTACAACTATTAACCTACAGTCAATTTAAGATGGTATTACTTTGAACAGAAAAAATAATTACATAGTTAAAAATAGCCACGAATACCACTTTATAGTACAAATTTGTAGCACTTTTTTCCAAAAAATTAAGATATATTGGATGGTAAACTTTGTGTGCTGTACTACTGTAACCAATGTATGTTCCAATACTTGGACCATGACTAGACTTTACAGAGACTTGCGCCTTACGATAGCGTCGGATCAATATGACGCAGAAAGTGTTTGGGTGTGAGATGTGTCTAGCATGTGGCCTTAAAAGATGTTATTATTGGTAAGAACAGCTTAACAGTTATCAGGTTGATGGATTTATCTTTCCAGAAACAGGCAATGGTGTATAAAGTTCCTGAATTCCACACCTGATATCTACAGATATCTTACTAGAAAATGATTTTGATAAAAGTTAAAGTCACCGTTTTAAAGTATCTGATATTGTACTTATTGAAAGTACTTATGAAAAATATTTTTTTTATATTATATGTACTTTATAAAAGTAAAAGTACAAGTAAATGCTGTAAATAAAATTAAGCTTACTCATTTTAAAAAACAAGGTCTTTATGCTGAGGCTCACGAAAGAAGCTAATAAGTATTAAAAGTATTGTTTTATTATGAGTTTAAGCAGCAAGACTGTGTTCAGTTTTAACTCAGTTTTTCTCAGAATTAAAGGCAACATCTTTAGGAATAATAATAATAATAATAATAATGAGGCATTTTCAAATTTTAAATAATTAACAGTAAAGAAATTGTGTGCTTTTAAATAAAAAAGAAACAAGTATAAATGTGATGATTAGGTGTCCACACACTTTTGGTCCTTAGATAAATCACAGAAATTATACACATATATTCAGAAATATATTTATATAAGCATTGTGATAAAATCTAAAAGAGGACTTCTACGCTACAGAAGCTCAGGTGTGAATTCCTAATTTACGCGTGTACGCTCATTATTTCTTATTCAGAGGAGCCGTGGGAGCTCATTTGCAAACAATTAGTGACAGCAGAACGTCTTTGGAGTAGCAACACAAAGAATGAAAAAGCGTATTGCGGCGTTCTTTAGAAACGTTACTTTTTGTAAGCTATTCTTCTACATTTACATAATCTAGTGTCTTACATGTTAAATAGGGTTCCTTTTAAATCTATTGTGTCTGTATGTCATATAACCACAGGTATAATATACCATAGTATAACCACACTATTGCCTAATTATAACACATGACATTTACAATTATATCATTTTAGCCGATGCCCTTATCCAGAGCGACTTACATTTATCTTTTTATACAAAAAAACTTTTTATTTCTTTTTTATTTTATACAACTAAGAAATTCGGGGGAAATAAGGGTCTTGCTCAGTGGCCCTTGATGGTGTTGGAAATCGAACCTTGATCTTTCAATTACCAGTCCAACATATTAACCACTGTGCTACCACTTCCACGACATTGAGAGGGTATCAGATACATAATAATACCCTTTTATAGATGTTCGGAGATGAAAAGCCTATACTATTATCGACTTTACTTTAGAAGTGAAGAGGAGTGGAGTTTATCATCTGTTGCAAAAGCACCAAGAGGATGTGTTCTGTGTGTACCAAAACCTGAAAAATAATTGATCGATTTCACTTCAACAGCACTAAAATAACCTACCAGACCTAATATAAAAAGCAAAACAAAATCTAAGAAATGCTTACAAAAACACTGGTTACATAGAGACACAACAAGAAAACATTTAAACTTACATCAAAGAGCAGTACGGATTCAACAACACAGCTACCGGAAAAAAAATAATTTTTGAGGTAACAACGTGTCATCCAGGTAGCCAGCACAGGTTTAGCACATCTTCTAATACCAATGTTTATAAAGTGTTGCAAGGTAATGGCCACAAAATTACAAAATCATGTAAGTTGCAGGTACAGATGCCTGAGTGGAAACCAATTCTATCCATGTGGATATCCATGCTGGGACGTTGAAATGTTTTTTGAATTGTAAAAGCATTTATGTTCCTGTAATCTTTACAAAATGTCAACCAAATAAACCTCTGACCTCATAGAAAAAGAGCGCACTGAAGACTACAAATTGGAACAGAAAAGCCATTATGTAGCAGAGAATCTAATTTCTTTCCTTGTTCAAAAGAGCAAGCTTATAATGATTGCCATCAAACAGAAGTTTAGGAATGAGTGCCTACTAAAATCGGTAACTTGTTATAAGACAGGAGATGCCATGTCTAAAAAAGGGTCTCAAACAGTGCTTTAATGTCAGATAAAACAGCTTTTGAACATCTTTCATGCACATGGAAAATCTGTCCCCTACTCAAAATGCTAAAGTACATTGAGATTGGAAAAAAACAAATATAGGACTTTGAGTATCAAGCCAATTTCAGAATTTGTCTGTTCTCTGCAGCGCACAGTCGGAGCACTGTCTTACAATTCTTCACACCTCAAGCATCTCTAGCTGCTGGCAACTTACAACCCATCTATACAAAATAAGCTCTTTTATATTTTGCCACAGCATGTTTAGCAGGAGTTAAGGCTGAAATTAACCAAGCTGCATTTAAGAAAATATTATTATGGATATCACACAAGACCTGTCCAGACAAGACCAGCTTAAGGAACTCTGACCAGATATGTCACCATAGTTAGGAACCCAGTGGACATCCATGTTGAAGTAACTGAAGCTTTTCTCAGATCTGACGAAACATCTGACACATCTGGACAACAAAATTTTTGACAGCATTCCAAAAAAAAATCTTGATATTTCTAAATATAGTGGACAGGAATACGAGCGAGCGGCCACTATCAATATTGTCTATACAGAAATTCAGGCCAGGATCAGGTAAAGAGAGTTACTTGAAATGTATGGACACTGAATGATAAAAAACATTCCAGAAGTGGCACAGTTCTAACAGCATCAAACATTTGTATGTGTTTTTTGGCCACAGTTCTAAAAGGCTGCGCTCCCAGGCATCGACTCCACAGAGCCCTCAACTCCAGTAAACCTATGAAGTGACTTTATCCCACCCGCTGGTCCTCTAGATATGAATCCATTGTTGAATGAAAGCACTGACAAAAAAGCAGCAGGAATAAAGAAAAAATAGTGAAATTCACTTTCACCCTTCTACTGGTACTGCAGAATAAAACGTTGGAAGTTATGAATGCTTTGAACGCTACAAACGCTGACATACAGAAGGTTGTGACACTGCTGCCATTTAGAGCTTGTCTGACTATTGTGTTGCTTTTGACCAGATGTCAGCACACAGAAAAATAAAAATCCTAGACAACTTTCACAATTGTGAAAGACAAAAGACTGAAACATCATTATGATGAGTTGTGTGAAGACTTTTGCATCTGTCTAAAACTGAACATTATTACAGAGTCAACATTTTTAACGCTACTCTGGACACAATTATAAACCAGCTCTTTCAAATTTTTTTTTTTTGGCCCATAAATAATTATACACAGTACAACATATAGTGAAATGTTTTTTCCTCACATATCCCACTTTGGAAGGTTGGGGTCAGAGCACAGGGTCAGCTATGAATATGCAGCAGACTTGGCGGCGGTGAGTCTTGAACACAGGCCTTCCAATCAACAACTCGGCACCTTAACCATTTGCGCCACCACTGCCCCGTAGTAGTATGAGTGCAACCTCTGGCATGTTTCAGGCCCCACACCCCATAAATCTTCAGTTCACAGGTCATGATGAGCTGCATGTCAAGGCAAAACGTCTGTCTCACTACTACAGCAGGGATATAGGATTTTACATTTCCTGCTGTCATTCAGGGCCTGTTTTAGAAAAGAAAATGCTCATCTTCCAACTTGCCAAGATGTTGACCGTGGATCATCACTCCATAACATCCACCTATGGTGAGGTGTGCACTGCCATGCTATTATTTTTGATATTAACTGTGACAGTGACAGCAGCCGAGCACACCAGCTCAAATTAAAGTTAATAAAAACTTATCGTAGGAGCGGTATGAGTCGGGGGAGGTTGAGTGGGTTGGTGAAAAATATCCATTGAGCTCACCAGATCATGTGAAATGGACATTAAGCACAACGTCCATGATTTTGCTCAGCGAAAGGCTCGTCAGACCTGACTCAAATAGGTGAGTATATATGCTTTTTAAAAGATTTGGTGTATCTTATTTGCTGCCTTGCCCCCCGTTTAAAAGGCTGTTATCATGTTGGGGTTTCTTTATGTGTTTGATCTCTATTACATTTTTGTGTGGTTGCTGCCGGCAAAAAACTGGCCATGTGTTGGGACATGGTGTTGATAATCTAGTCTCTTGCCCCTTGGAGAGGAAAATATACCTTCCTATACCTATACCTATACCTACATATTGCTGAAAATGCCTGTTTGCAATAATACCCAATGCTTCTGATAACCTTCGCAAATACAATATGTAACACAAATAAACTGTTAAATTTAATATAAAAACTAATAAGATACACACACGAGTGATGTGTGCTTGTATGTGCAGCCCAGGGAACCCATTATAATAGCTTGCACTGGATCCTGTCATTACTATGTAACCCCACTGGTTTCACCGTATAGTGTGGTGTAAAAAAATATTACATTTTTATTATTTATTATATATTATATGGTTTTATTATAGGCTATCCCTTGAAATTTGTAAGCTTGAGAAAATTCATCACATGAATAAATAATAACTACTCATCAGCTTTTCATACTATGACTCTTGATGGTCATATGAACAAGGATGAAAAAAGACACCTGTCATGCAGCATGTGTCTCTCAATGCATCTCAGTCTGCTTTATATTGATCCCAAGATTACAAAAAAGACAGTCTCTAGACAAACAAAGCAACCAAAGCCAGTGGGTATAATAGAGCTGGCAGCTCTTGAGGTTAACTCGCTATAATAAGGTTAATGGTAAGAAAATCAGGCAACAGAAATAATAATAGAAATAATAAACAAAAAAGAATTTTTTTTTTTTTAAAACTAACAAAAAACTTGTGTTGATGTTGTCTGAAGCATAGGGACAGGATAGATCTCTTACGGATTTAAATAATCACTTTAGCAATGGTTTTATTTTTCTGCTTGTAGTTTATGCCTAAATAAGCAGATCTGCAATAAGATTACAATTCGGGTAAATTTGAAACATAGACTGTATAGACGAAATGTTAACACTTTAGAACAACCCTAACCCTAACCCCTAAACCTAACCCCATTATATAATAATAATGTTCATTCATTTAAAAATGTAAATAATTAGGAAGTAATGTTGACAAGCTCATGATTGGATTAGTTCACTATTATGAGCTCTACTCAGTGTAATGTCTCTACTTAATTCAATTTCGCTATTCAGTTGCCTGGCGGTAATGCATATAATGCAATAATAAAGTTATTATACCACCTCCAATAATACAAGAGAAGAAGATGGCTTCTCCATGCATTTTGTAAACCATAAGGTTTACCATAATCAAAATAGATTTGGACATAAAAGCAAGAGGCTAACATTTTTTGGAAAATGTTCTTTAATAGTAAGTTTTTTCATGTGATTGGGAAAAACGAGATCTTTTTTTGTGGAAATGGGATAAAAGAGTTTAAAATCTATTGTGTCTGTGTCTTTGTAGGATATATTACTGTGGCTGTTTTTCATGAGCTTTATTTCTGTGTCAAATTTGCGAAGTGTTCTGCAAAACAGCTCCTATCCCATATACAGAAGATCCACAGGCTAAGGTAAGTGGTACAAAGGCCTGGTCATTAAACACAAATCCAAGATAATCTATTTGAGTTTTTTTTAGCAAACTCAAACTTTTTGAACTTTTTACTCTCAAACCGTTTTCCTGGAGTCTTGGCATCACTATGCAGATGTTCCTGCTCTATTCTTCCAGTTACCAGAAGGTCAACTATGTACACAACAACATCAAGATCTCTCAATGTTAAATTTTGGAAAACACATTCCCCTAAACCCACTCTTAAATCCGTGGTAGTGGGTAAATCTCTGTAGCAAATTTTTGCGTTACTTTAAATTGATAGTCTCCACAAAGGCAGCAAACCTCTGCCACACAATACTGGCCCCTTTTTTTTTTACTACAATTTATGTCTCCCTGCTCAATGCGATTTCGATCGCACCTGCAAACGTAAGATTCAACACTGACAGGCTTTATGGCGGATTCCACTTACAAAACAATGATGCAATACATTGTCCAGTGTTTCCTCAGAGTCAAAGCGCCCAGCGCACTGTTTAAAATTCTGTCATGTCTCACCAGCTATTTGATTGCAGTGATTGAAATGGAGTGTATCTGCAATCAGTAAGTGTTCAATAAATCTTTGTAAGACTTATCCTTTGGCTATTCTAGTTTTATTGAGTTCCTTAGCAAATTATAGACACCTATTACACTCAATAGTGTTGCAACCTGCCTCTCTCGGTTTATGTTGTTTGCTACCAAGAACTGTTCTAACCGTACAATGTAAGTCTACCGTGATTTTGCTTACAGAGCTAATGCACCAATAGTCAGCTGAAGTCGTCTCAATTTATATAATGCTTTTAACAACAGAGTTTGTATCAGAGCAGCTGTACAGTGTTAAATAAGAGGATAGTGTGTTAATATAAAGACAATAGTAAACACTGACTACAACACTAAGTTTTGTTTAACTAGTATATGTAAAAGAGTCCCCAACTAAGCAAGCCAGAGAGAGAAAAAAACTTTAACAGAAAACTTTAAAGCTTTACACAGTGTACAAGTACAATCAATTTGCACTCGATTTTTATCCTGTGATAAATTGTCTTTTCTGCATCTTCTTGTAAATATGCCAATATATTGGTGCAGTTATTAGTCCATTTATCAATCTGTTAAAATAAAGTCAGGTTCTTTTTCTAGCAAGTTTTTTGGGCGCATAGAATTATTTACCCATAGACTTAAAATGTGTGTTCTAAGTCTCTTCTGTCAGATCAGTATTCTACAACAACAATTATTCCTGAGTTTGTGCCAGGAATGATGGATCCACTAAAGAGTTGCTCCCCCTGCATATTTGATAGAGCACACTTGCGTGACTCTTGCACACTCTGTGCATGGAGTCTTAAAATGATCAAGTCTACTGAATGCAGTTTGGATGTCATTATTGTTGATTACCTGCTTATTTTATGTTCCTGTGCTATTGTAGCTACCAATGTGTTCCTGAAGGCATTTGGAACGAAGTATCTTAAAGCTATGATTTATTTGATTAAGTAAAATCTGTGTAAAAACAATAAAAGCTGTTTCTCTTCAACCAGCGTATAGCACATCTGGATCCCCAGACTTGGTGTCCTACAGAATATAGCTCAACCAGCCCTTAACACACGTGCATGTAAGTTTAAAGTATACCTAGCAAGACAGTTCAGGTGTGTTTAATTAGGGTTGGAGCTAAATTCTTTAGGACACCAGGGTTTGGTGACCCCCTGATGTAGAACATAATTTAAGACCAGTCTATTGGCCTGTAACATGTACCTACATCATGCTGCTAACTGTCTGTTTCTTCTTTCTGGTTGTCCAAAGCATAACAGTCTAGAAAAAAAACACATTTTTAAGTTATTATAAATAAAATTAAAACTGCTCCTGAACCTGGAAAAATATGCAGAAAACATATGGATGTAAGAGCTGGGTTTTTTAATACGTCTGTCAATATAGTCCAACCTTGAGGTACCAGTAGTTTTGGATATCTAATACAATCTATCTGTCTTTTCTTATTGTGTCTGTTGTGCAGATAAATCATTTATAATATCAGAAAGATCTGGACATGTCTCTGCACAGAGGTCACACTGGTGCTTGCTCAGTCTATTGTTGATATTAGTTTAATGCAGCTCAATTCTGGCAGGTTTTTAAATTGTGCTACAAAAAAATCATGTAGCTGATATATCACAATTAAAAGGCTGTTTGACACCAACTAAAAAGCTATTAAAAATCGTAGTTTTAAACCATGTTTTATTTAATCTGTAGCACTACCTCACTTTACCCTCCATCTAATTATCTATAGGATTATTTTTTCTCGTTCTCTTTAGCAAAACTGCAGACAACGCTGACACCGTTAAAACTACAAAATTCAAAATATATAATGTTTAATTAACTATTGAGCAGTTCTCCTTTTGTAAATGCAAGTTTAAACACGTGAGCTTTATTCGGAAAGTGTGACATCACAACAATCCGAGGGAGGGTTTTTTTTCTTAAGTCTTGCTTGCTGGCTTGCTCATCAGGGACAAACTTACATTTTTTTACTGTTACAACTTTCTGTGTAAAGCTGCTTTGAGACATGTCTATTGTTAAAAATGCTTTACAAATAAAATTGGATTGATAAATGTCACATTTGAGAACGTCAAGCTGCTGAATGAGCAACAATCAATCACAGTTATTCTAATTCAAAATAAAATGTTTGTGTTACAGTTTTTAGTGAGTTGTCAACTAATTGAGCCAACTGTAAGGTACAGTTTAGTGAGTTGTCAAAAACAATCTGTGGATCTGTATAAATTTTGTATATAATATGACAATGGACTGTCACTGTTAATATTCAAGAATATGGACAAGTTCATTAAAAAAAAACCTACTGGGCCTGCTGCAGCAGAAACTATTTATGATTTTGTGTCCCTGTGCACTTGCTGAAAAAAATCCTGCTGTGTAGTTCCAAGACTGGTGCTTTGACATTATTTCTAATGGAGTTGGCAGCAGGCTTAGGTAGAAAATTTGGCTGATCATTCAGCTGAATATCAATTAGCCCTACATGATAGAATGTCATTTTACATCCAGTTCATTAATTATTCAATATTCTTGAGGTGATGATATCTTGTAGAGTAGTTTTCCAAATCAATCATGCTATTTATTTAGTGTCAACATATTTTTGTGACATATGTTGTAATTTATTTTTTACTACTAGATTTACTATTATTATTATTTAATGTGTACATTTTACAGATTTTCCTATAGCAAAACAAAAATAATGCAGCATCTGAGTTTCTTTAAGCTAATTAGTTTAGTTTATTAGCATCATCTACCAACATTGACCATAAGATAGACTACAATAACATGCATCAAGACAGACTCACACACAAACACACACACACATTTACATGCATTTTTAACAGCAGTTAGAGTATTTTTAGGACAAGCTGATTAAAGGACGAAGGGTCTAAAAATTAATTGGTGGTTTCGTAGAACAAGAAACTTCACAAAACTGTTTTTTTTTATTTGTATGACAAAATTCAACATAAAAATATTAACAGACAAGACAGATTATTATTATTATTAGTAGTAGTATTTTTATTATTATTATTAATGCTACTAAAAGCAAAGCCAATACTAATGGCTTTACAAGACTTGATATTCCCTCGATATTGCTTTATAAGCAGAAGGTTATTATGTCCTTTTTATTACTTATACAGTTGCTTTCATGTAACTTCATCTTGATAGGCATAATCCCACCACACACCCGGGCTTAAATGTCAAACGGAGAACTTCGTGACACCTTCATTACCCCACTCTGTTATACATGTTTTTGATTACTGCAGTCACCCCTATATAATACCAGTTTTGCTCATCATCCTAGTAAAACACAAATCTGTTCTGGCTGTATTTAATTACAGCCAATGTTCTTGCCAATAGGATTGACAGATACAGCCGTTGTGTATATATTATCATATTATTATAAAAAATATTATTATATTATTATAAAAATGATTGCAGTTAAATCTGGTTTGCAGACCATGTGTGCAGCAATATAAAAAACTCCTACAAGGCTGTTGCTCTGCCACATTTCGGACTGTGAGGCCGTATCTCAGTGTTTCTCTACCCAGCTTACAGATAGCTCCTTAAACAAGACCTTCCAATAAGTAAAACTGTTGAGGTTTGGAATAAAGAATCTGAGCTTGTTCTTTAGGACTGCTTTGAGTGAGTGACTACAATTACACATGCACAGAGAACATAATCCCTACAAGACATTTCAAAACATAACCCAATGATAGACCCTGGATCACCTGTGAGGTGCTGGCCATGTTACAGGCTCGCTTCATCCCATTTGCCTCTGGTGAAAGGAAGGAATAGAAAAAGGCCAGATATAAGATACAGAAATCAATAAGGAATGCAAAAAGACAGTGGAGCTTAAAGCTGGAGCAATATTACACCAGTGCGGCGCAACAAGCGCATGTGGAAGGGCCTGCAGCACATTACAAAATATCAGTGAAGGAGCCTGGGAACCATAACAAATAAAATAAGATGAATAAATTCTACACTCCTTTTGAGTTCCTACGTGTCAGCCAACAGCATACATTACTCACTGTGTCATCAACAGAGGTTCGCAAGGCACCTGCTGGGAATAAACCACCAAAAAAACAACAGGCCCAGAAAATATCCTTAGGCAGACACTCAGGTTTTTGTCTTTCAGTGCTATCTGCTGTGCTCACTGATATATACAATCTGTATCTTGCACAGACATTAGTGCTCAACAAGTCTCTACAAGTCCACCACCATTGTGCCGCTCCCTAAGAAAAATACTGTCGAATGACCGCCCAGTCGCACTCACCTCTATTGCTATGAAGTGGCTTGAAATAGATATAGAAAAGATAGATATGACCCACATAAAATGGACTATCCCAGCCTTCATAGACTATTTTTTATTAGCATATTGATAAAACCAGGCTACTGACAATGTTGTTAACACTGCTATTTATTCAGTTTTCACACTCTTGGAAGCAAAGCATACATATGTAAGAATAAGAGAGTATGTAAGAAATGCTTTTCATTGATTTCAGCTCTTCATTCAACACAGTCATCCCATACAAAGTTTCAGAAACGCTATGTCACCCTCTGACTGCCGCTGAGTGCTCAACTACCTAACAATGCACCTTAGTCAGTCAGGATAGGGTACTGAACATCTGGTATGAGTACAGGGATTCCCCAAGGCTGTGTTCTAAGCCCCCTGCTGTATACCCTCTTCACACATGACTGTGCAGTCTCTTAGATTAACACTAAATTTCTTACAAAAATGAGGTGGCGGAACTGGCTTGAACAATCTCTCCTTAAATGTAGATAAAACCCTAGAGATTATTGATCCTAGCAGCAAGGGAAAGTTGCAACATAGCCCCAGATACATTGGCACGACTGAGGTGGAGAATGTAAAAACTTTTACATTTCTTGGAATTAACATCAGCGAGAACCTCACATAGTGCCACAGTATTTAACAGCTTCTGATAAAATCCCAGCAACATCTGTACTTCTTAGGAAGGTAAAGGAAATTTGGCATGTCAACCAAAATCCTTACAGACTTCTACAGATGTACAATAAAAAGTGTAATCAATAGTTCAATCACAGAGTGGTTCGGGAATTGCACTGCTCTGGAAAGGAACGCTCTCCAGCAAGTAATTAAAACTGCACAGCCCATCGTGGAGTAGCCTTTCCTGTACCTCATGACATTTAAAACACCAGAGTTCTCAAGAGAACCCATCACATTATAAAGGCTAATATGCATCCGCAACACAATCTATTTACACTTCTGCCACCTGGAAGACGATACCGACATTTGAAATCAATTAAACTTTAAACAAGCTGCATCTCAATATTCTGAAATACTTGGATATGTTTATTGAATGTTCTTGTTTAAATATTTTTTTGAATCTATCATATATATATATATATATATATATATATATATATATATATATATATATATATATATATATATATATTAGATTTTTCTTTTCTGATGGCACAGAATATCTAAAGATGAATTTAATGAAAATAAATGTTGTGTCATAAGCTTGAGTGTTGTTATTAATGCAAAAACCAGTGCAACAAAATATTTGAGTGTAATTATATTGCCAAAAGTTTGGAAAAATACACCTTACCATCAGAGCCATATGTGGATCCTTATAAAAATATCGCTACAAATTTGGAAGTTGTCTGGACGTTTGAAAGCACAAAGTTGTCTCCTGGAGGTTGGTATGGCCTCTACTGCTTCATACTAAAATCCGCTATTAATTCCTTAGTCTACCTACAGGAGATAAATTTGTGCTTCCAAACATCTGGACCGTCTGACCGCACCACCCTCTGGAGGGCTCTGGTGGTATAGACCCTGCCGAGCCTTTTTCCCCATGGTGTTAGATAACAGGACCATGACATGTCCTGCGTGATCTGAACACCTAGGCACCAGAAACATTCCACTTTATCCACTGGGGTCCAGCTTATTGTGATTGGTTAGTTTCTGGTACCTAGGTGTTCACATCACGCAGGACATGTCATAAAATACCCTTGTGAAGAAGGTTCAGCAAGGTCTATACCACCTGAGGCCTCCAGGGGGTGATGCAGTCAGCTGAACCTATTATTCACACTAAGCTTCCTGTCCTGCAGGACATCTGCCTGACCAGGGCTTATAAGATTCTGAAGGACCTCAGCCATCCCAACAATGTACTCTTTTTTTATGAAAAAATAAAAATTAAGAAAAAATTCTTCTTTCCGGACAAGAACACTTTAGTACTTCTATCTATATCTGTATATACATACCCATACCGCTGGTATCCATGTGCACTTCTTTCTAGTGTATGTACATACATATCCCATACCTTTTAGACCCAAACAGTGTTCCAGCATAACAATACCCCTGTGCACACAGCTCCTGAGTTATAGTAACACATGGTGTGTTCTGGTTGGAGTGAAGCAAACTGAGTGTTCTGAACAAGGCTCAGACATTCCCACCACTAAACACCTTTGGAATATACTGGAATGCAGACTGAATTACAGACCTTCTTACCTGACATTACTGTCTGATCTCACTTATGCTGTTGTAGAAATAAACACATAGAAGTGTGGAACCCAATCTAACAGCATAATAAGTAGTAAATCTGGAATAACATGTTTAAAATTACATGTTTGTGACAGACATACAGATAGATAGATAGATAGATAGATAGATAGATAGATAGATAGATAGATAGATAGATAGATAGATAGATAGATAGATAGATAGATGGGCAGGGGCGGGCGGGTGGGCATTAGGCAGACGGATAGATAGATAGATAGATAGATAGATAGATAGATAGATAGATAGATAGATAGATAGATAGATAGATAGATGGGCAGGGGCGGGCGGGTGGGCATTAGGCAGACGGATAGATAGATAGATAGATAGATAGATAGATAGATAGATAGATAGATAGATAGATAGATAGATAGATAGATAGATAGATCAAGCATCTGATATAGTGTTATAATGATAAATAATAATTTCTAGCAGGATCAAGCTACCTGTACGAACGTTTGTATCAAAGTCAATAGGAAACACAAACACACGCACATACAGCATCACGCTCAGGTGACGTCTCTCTCTCTCTCTCTCTCTCTCTCTCTCTCTCTCGCTCTCTCTCTCTGCCCCCCCCCTCTCATATGCCCCCCCCCCCCCACGTCTCTCTCTCTCTCTCTCTCTCTCTCTCTCTCTCTCTCTCTCTCTCTCTCTCTCTCTCCCCTCGTCTCCTCATCTCTCCTCAGTTAAAAAGAGCAGATCCTGCTACACGGCTGTGGTTAGGAGAAAGTTTCTACAGCAGCAGAAGGGCAGAGATTATGATGGACGGGATTTTCCAGCTTTATATCGGAAAGCATGTTGGACTAAAACCGCGCATTTTTTATTCGTTACTAACCTGCGCGCGCGTTTAATCGACTCGTTTCGATGTTCTAGAGGAACCGCTTCAGCAGCTTAACCTGATCTTATTCTTTTTTAATTCTTTTAAAAGAGGTAAGAACTGATTCAGGAAGTTCTCCAGCTTGGAATTGATCTAAATTAAGAAAGTGTAATTTTGTACACGCAAAATTTTTGTAATTAAAAACTTACTTTTGTAGCCATACTTTGCATTTTCTACCAGTTTATTTAATAACGAATATCAGTTTATTTAATAACTTATTATAGTTTATGAAAATACCAGTTTACTTTAATTATCTATTTAAATATCAGGGGTTTTTTTCTTTACTTTGCATATGTTATTTTGTATGTTATCTTCTCTGGTTAAATATTTTAGTTATCTATGTCTTTCGTAATATTTGATCACCTGAAAGAGTCAGCATTTAGGTCATAATTGTACTGTATTTGGAGCTGAACATGACAATGTCACAGAAATATATGTGATTCATTAGAAATGAATTATTGACAATCTTCTTGGGAAAAAAAAGAATAAAATCTTAGACATTCAGGAAAACACTAAATGTTCATGAATCGGAAAATTCAGTACCAGGGTTAAGATTATGTGCTATAGGGACTGCTGGGTTTTATGTGATTATTTAATTATCAGCGCTTGTACAGTATGTGTTTGTGTTATTTTTTTGGTATTCTGATTACTTTGCCATTACAAAATGTCATTGAGAAGCGAATAAATAAATGGCTAACTCATAAAAAGGGCAGGAGAAGGGCTGCGGGCTTTTCCTCTTGTGGTTTAGGATTCTTTGTTAGATTTTGATGATCAGCTAATCAGACACCAAAAAGATTTATTTTTACTGCTTTTGTGGTCAGGTTCTATGTGACTAACCTCTTACTATAGACTATAACCCATAGTAGAGTTAAGGCAAGTCTAGTTATATAGCACATTTCACACACAGTGATAATTCGAAGTGCTTTACATAAGAAAAACGGAGAAATTTATCAAAAATCAAATATTTAATATAAATGAAAAGAGCACAGTGCTCATTCAGTGAATGCAGAACTAAATAAATGTGTTTTGAGTCTAGATTGATTGATTTATGAGTCTGGATTTATTCATTATATACCATTTTTTTTGTTCAGATTAAAAAATGGACAGAGATCTAAACATCAGTCTTGTGGACGATGAGAACTGGACTTTGCCCAATGTGTCCAGAGAATTCATCATACGTCAGGGCAACATCACATACGTTGGATTTTACCTGCACGAGCCCCTGGTGGCAGCCATCTTTATAGTTTCATACTTGCTCATATTTTTGGTGTGCATGGTTGGAAATGCAGTTGTGTGCTTCATTGTTCTAAGGAGCAAAAACATGCGAACTGTCACTAACCTGTTTATTCTTAACCTGGCGGTCAGTGACCTCCTCGTTGGAATTTTTTGCATGCCAACAACTCTTCTTGACAACATTATTACAGGTTAGTGCAATTTGTATTGTGTTCTTTTATTTCAACTTATAATTATTCATTCTTTGCCTTTTAATTGAATTATTTTATGGTATCATCTATTTGCTACAGCATCTTTAACTAGCTTAATGTTTCCTCTGTATATAATAATAATTTAAATGCCACTGTGGCATTTTGTACAACTTTCAGTAATTAGTGTGTCTAGTTAAATGCCATTGTATACAAACAGAACTTTAATGGAACAATACTTACATGCTTAAGATAATAAAATTGACTTAAAATATTTTTTTAGCAAATAAATATTTCTTAAACTAATACCAAGCACAGGTTCTTAGAAGTTTGTGTCTGTGACAGACAGTAATAAGACATTGATTATGTCATTGATCTCAATCTGTTGTCTAAGTGCATTGTGACTCATTAAAGGTCTTCTTTCTTGTCTCTCTCCTCTGAATCCTACTGTGCGATTTGTGAACATTGAGAATAAATGCAGTAAATAAGAGGAGACTTTTTACTAGTCTAACTGCCAGAAATGTCAACATTAAATGTGCAAAGCTAGAATAGACCATAGAAATCTGACTCAAGTCAATGTCAGACTTGAAGATGTCTGTTCTTCTGCTGTTCCTATCCTGCAGCTAAACATCATTAAACTTATCTTATCCACTCCATCTCTATAATTTCATGTAGCGACCAGTTTAAAGCCAAATCTGATTTCCAGCCACAGGTGATTAAAATAAGATAAAAACTAAGGGGGTCTGGGAAAAAAAGTCACTGGAAATCAGTGTTTTTACTGATCTGGTTCATCATGTTTTTATTGTGTTAGGAGCGCTCTGTGTTAGAAAGATGCTGCTGTAAGCACAGGCTATTAAGGCTTATGGATTGGCATGATGAGTATAAAAGTTATGTGTCAATGTCAAGCGTCAATAAATTACTAATGGGGAAAGAATGTAAGTGAAGTGAATTAGTACTGAAGCACAGAGACATAACTGTTTAGTTCTAAGCTCTTTTGGGTAGAACAAGATGATGATCTCATTCCAAAGTGTAGTTTAAAAGTATTGATTAAATACTGAATAAATCAGTGTAATCAGGTTATTATAATTATCTCCCACAGTGAGCCCAACCCTTGTAATTAGCACTGAAACTGCACGTTTATTGTGAAGAGGTAGATGATTGGATGAGATTGGAGAAAATTAGGAGTAAGAATGATTTGTTTGTGTGTAAGGTGACAAGATTTATTTGTTAAGGTTTGCAAGATAAACATAATTAAACATCAATAATGCAATAGAATTTTTAATTGTATTATTTATTTTTATATTAAAGTTGATGCTAGATATTTGTTTTTTTTTGTGCAGTTTGTGTTTGTTTTTGCATTTGTTTTTTTTTTATTAGTAATTATAAGAGTCATTATATTGACTCTTTTTCATTCCATCCTTCCAAACAGATTTAATATGTTACATTTGATTATTGATCTCTAGTATATTTTTGCACCTGCATAATCCTTATACATTCTGCATCAATATTTGTAAATTTTCTGATTTTGTCCAGCTCAGTAAAGAATCTTAAAATGTATTTCTGTTGCATTGACACTATTGTTGTGTTTATATTATATTTATGTGCATTCTTAGAGATCATAATCAACTGATAATTTTGTATCCTAATTTCCCTATAATAGATCAATAAAAGTTTAGCTTATCTTCTCTCATGTTATCTCATATCTTATATTTAAACCTCCACAAAAAGAACTTCTATTCTTTAACTACAAATTTTCAACTGTTAGATTTTAGGTCACAATTGTAGCCAGTAGGGGGCCTAATTCAGGTTATTATTGTAGCTAATAATTATCTTTAGCCACCTTCATTGAATGTACAGTACATACCATACAATTTATAGGTATGTGATGTACTGTATATAGATATTTACTGTCTTTATTGAATTTTTTATCATTTTAGCAGATGCCCTTATCCAGAGTGACAAACACAAAAGTGCTTTAAATCTTCTTAAAGAGATTAATAATGATACAGTAGATCACAGGACAAAGTGTAACATACTAAAAATTGTTGAAAAGAGCAGCATCTAAAAGAGCATTTAAAGAAATTATAATTTATATATAGATTTTAAATGTCAAGTGCCGGGTATTTGGCAAAGAGATGGGTCTTTAATCGTCTCTTGCAGACTCTTGCAGTGACTCAGCTGTTCTGACATTGATGGAAAGTTCATTTCACAATCTTGGTGCCAAAACATACAAAAGTTCTGAGGAAGAATCTCGTATCTTAAGGGCTGGTGGGACCTGTCGAGCGGTGCTTGTGGATCTGAGGGGGTGCGGTGCAATAAAGGGAGTGATGATGCTTTAAGATAGGAGAGTACTGCTTATTTTTGGTTTTTCAGGCATGCAGCAGTGTTTTGAGTCCGATGCGTGCAGTCACTAAATCTTATTAAACAAATATAGAAAATAATTATAGTTATGGGTTATATACAAGATCCTTTTTACAGTATTATGGGAAATATAGGGTGGAAAATGAAGCTGTGAGAACACGGCTAAGAGGGATTATTTTCTTTAAAACGTAATACAGATCGCCCCAGTGTGTATTAGCGCGCAGTTAATAATTCTGTTCCAGTATAAAAAAAAATAGGATGCAACAGAAAAACCAAAATTCTGTGCCATCTATTACCTTGAATTAAAAATGAAAAAACAATCACAGTGCATGTTATCAGAGGAAAATACTCGAGTCAAGTCCCTTTTAATGATATGGCGCTTTTTAACAAGAGATTGTGTCAAAGCAAGACAACTAAGCAAGGACAAGGAACCAGAACTCCATCTGTGACAAAATATAGAAAAAAAACCTTGGGAGAAACTCGGGGGAAAGTTCTCCTCTGACCATTCCTCTGACACTGGTACTCTACACCAATTAAGAAAACCAGCAGCAGAAACTTGAAGAGGGTTTTAGAGAGGGTTTTTTTTTTCAATTCTCATATACTCAACCACAGTATTTTGCTAATAAGTTTGTTATTAATAAAAAACACATATCATACATTGTAATTAGGTTTTTGTTATAATGAATGCTAATTAAATCTGCAAAACAATTTATTGCCAAAATTAATATCGGGACCTCATTCCTTCAGCAACTCTGGTTTCTAGGGAAAAATCACTACATTCAATTTTAAAATAAAGAAATTTATGGTCACATGTGAGTCACTAGTGGCAAAAATCCTGTTATTAATTAGCATGGACACTCTGTGGACTTTCTCTGTAAAAAGTCAGTGCTGTTAAAACATCCGCCAGTTTTTATTAATAGTAATATTCATGATTCCATTTATTAAACACAGCTACAAAAATAATAAAAAAGCAATAAGGTGAGTTTTTTACTCCTTTCGAATGAGTCACATATCATAACGATGTACTATTGAAACTGAACTCACTGCAGACAAATTGATAGGACCGATCTCAAATTTAATATAAGGTCTTTGGCTACAAAATGAATAAAAAGTAACAAACCGAAGAAAATCAGACGAAAAAGAGCGTTTTATAACATGAACATGATAGAAAAAAGAGGCAGTGTAATAAATGTACTGAATCTGTCATTTGACCTTTTTTGCTAAATTATCCCAATCTCAGTAAACAATTTATTTAAGTTGTTCTCTAGCCTTTTATAAGTGTTTCTTTCTTTTATTATGAGATAAAACAGTTAACTCTCTTATCTAGAGCAATTTACATTGACGTCAATTTACATTGAGTACACCCCTCTAATGTTGGCAAAGATTTTAGTACATCTTCCTAATACTATAGAAATACTCAATAATTCAATTCAATTCAGTACTATAGATCGATTTACTGTCCTCTGTTAATAACTCAACATACAGACATTATTGTCAAAATAAGTAAACATTCAAAAACTGTGTCCAGCTGTGTTTGCTGAAATTAGACGGGTGTACTCACTTTTGTGAGATACTGTATCTAATTTATATAACTGAACTATCAAGGGCCACAACAGTGACAGATTGGTGGTCTTGAGATTTAAATTCAAATTAGTATTCCAACACCTTGGCCTCCAAGATACCACTGCCCACTAATGATTATAAATATATAAATTAAAAATATATTAACCGCTGATTATTACTCAATGAAATTTCTTTTTTTTTTGTCTCCACAGGCTGGCCATTTGGAAACATGGTTTGCAAAATGAGTGGTATGGTCCAGGGCATATCTGTCTCTGCATCTGTCTTTACTCTGGTTGCTATTGCGGTTGACAGGTAATCTCAGTTTTCATTTTATACACGCATTTAAAGGTACACAGAACTCATTGCTGACATAAATCCAAATAAATGAGGATATACAAAGTAAAGATAGGATAGGGACCTGAGTAACACTTGTCTATGGATCGCTAAACGCTAATGACATTTATTAAGCATTTGATCAAACTAATGAGCTATTTTACTATATTACATTACATTTTACTATATAAAATTTATATAACATTTTACTTTATAGCCAAAAGTATAATTACTGTAGGGGCAACATGATACTGCAACTGCAAACCTATAAAGACATGGCTGTCCACCTAAACTGACAAACCGAGCAAGCAGAGCACTGGTCAGAGAAACAGCCAAGAGGCTCATGGTCACTCTAGAGGAGCTGCAGAAATCCACATCTCAGGTGGAAGAATCTGTCCACAGAACAACTATAAGTCGTGCACTCCACAAATATGGCCTTTATGAAAGAGTGGCAAGAAGAAAGCCATCGTTGAAGAAAGACATTAGAAGTTCGGATTGCCATGAGCCATGTAAAGGACACAGCAAACATGTGGAAGAAGGTGCTTTAGTCAGAATTTTTTAACCAGACTCATTACTTTACTTTTAATATGTTTGGTGGCGTAATCGATGTTAATTCTTCTGATTGCGCAATTTGCTTTCTTTTTTCAGCCAATCGATATGTTATTAGGCGACTTTTTTAACCTATTATTGGCACTTTACTGGCTATCACACACCACAAATAGGCTAGTTTATGAGGCTAACAACGAGCAATGCAGGCAAGAATAGCAAACATGAGTAACTTAATTTGCCATCAGTTTACCATCAGAAGACCATAATCTATATCACCTTTGGGTGCATAATAATCATTTCTATGCAATTGTAACGTAATTCTGGAAGTTGATTTACTTTTTACCTAAGTACATGTCAGAGTCCAAACTTCTTTACTTTAACTTGAGTAAAAAGTGTAGGCCGTACTTTACCTTTTACCAGAGTCATTTTAAACATGAGTACCTGTACTTCTACTTGAGTAAAGGATGTGTATACTTTTGCCATCTTTGGAAATAGTTAAAGTTGTAAACACACTAGAATGCAGTTGTAAGAAATGAATTAGAGGATACTAGTTAACAGTTTATTTTTGCGTCAGAATGTCTTTCAGAACTCTAGAAGCTCTAGAAAGAGTCTATATCTAGTCTGAGACCAGACAGTGTATTTGAGGAGTGTGCTTAATTGAATGTGAGTGGCGATTGCAAACACTTGGTCCAATTAGTACTCAGGGAAAGGTGTGCGCTGGGGCATCTATGACAGCAGTAATATATATTAATAATATAAAAAAAATAATAATAGTAACAATATACTGTATTTTAATAAGAGATTAATGTCATGATTATGTAGTAATAATAAAGCTCAGCTGTAATTATGTATAGAGATGCAAAATAAACATATTAGTGATAAAAAAAAATCTACATTTTTAAATGATTATGTTGCATTTTTTCAATGAATAAGAGCAATCCAGGTTATTCTTGTGTCCTACAACCTTTGGACTCTTCTAAGCAGCATGGTCATCTTTCAACTGTCCACCAACCTAAACTCTATTACTTTAAAGGTTTTGCTGCCGCAAAAATTATTTTACACAAATTTCATCCTTTATGTTTCTCTTAAATCAACTATTGAAAACAGATCTTTCAAATCCGTCCAGTCTTTAATGCAGCAAAATATGATGTCAGACTATATTTAAAGCTTTAAAGACAAAAACAGCAGCCTACAAATAAAGTGGGATTTTTTATTCATGGGGAAAACAGATAACATTAATAGCATTTGGCTGACACTCTTATCTAAAGCAGCTTACATTTATCTTATTTATACAAGTGATGAGTTACGGGTTATAGGCACAACATTGACAGGTCCTGGGATTCTCACACATTGGCCCATAGCTACAACTGCCCACTAATTATTATAAAAATATTAACAGTATAAATATAAAATATTGTTATATCAAATAATAAAAGTCTATAAATTAATTCTACGATATTCTTTTTGTTATGCTACACAGTTAACTACTAAAATAAATAAATCAATGCGGTAAATAATGCAGTAAGATAAGACATGATAAGAAAGATAAGATAAGATAAGATAAAGTAGATAATACTGAATCACATTCTTCTTCTCCTTTCAGCTGTTCCCTTTTTAGGGGTCGCCACAGCGAATCATCTGTCTCCACCTAACACTATTCTCTACATCCTCTTCACTCACACCCACTAACTTCATGTCCTCGTTTATCGCATCCAAATACCTCCTCTTTGGTCTTCCTCTTTACCTTCTGCCTGGTAGACGTATCTTTATAAAACACACTTTAAATTTATCGGTTCTGGACCAGGAAATGTGCAGATCGCCATTTTAAAGCTATCTTTCTATAGCTTAGTGACTGACGTTCCTTGGAGAAGTGAAGAGGTTTATTCGGGCTGACAATGAGCATGAGTAGGATAGTGTCAGTTTTCCAGCACTTTTCTGTATTAGCTGATTGTAAAGTGTGTGACGTAAAATTTGCCAGCACTGATTGGGCTTTTTTTTACAGGGCACTGATTAACACAGAATTCACTGTGCCAAACTGCAGAAATTTTCTTTATTTTAATCATTTCAAGCTTTAAAAAACAAAATAAGTAACTGCTAGTTTATAAAAGGGTTTTAATAAAGCAGGGGGTGGAGTTTCATAAGAAACATACATAATAATCTCTCAGTGCATAAAAGTTGCACTGCAGGGTTTCCTCTAGGGTAGTAAATCTACCCTTCTACAAGGCCAACCTCTCCACTGACCCATCAGAAAGGGCGTTTTCTTACAAGACCTCACTCCAGTCAGGAGTTGCCTTCACTGCAGCTGTTTCCATCATAGGATCTGGCTATGGTATTGGGGGGGCTGTCTAAACCCCCTTATAAACCACTAAAGTAAGTATCATACAAAGACATGACACTAAAAATGGTGTTTCCTATAGCTGTTTCCTCCATCAAGAGGATCAACAATATCCAAGCTTTGTCCACCTTTCCATCATGCCGGGAATTCCCCTAAGGTATGATAAAAGCCATCCTCCATCCACCACTTGGTTAAATGTCAATGGTGGTGCCGAGTCTTCTTGCTTTCAGGACTCAGACCAGAAAAAGCTGAAACTTCTGTTCCCAGTGTGAGCACGGGGTATGCACATCCATAGAGCTGCCCCAGGGAGAAGATCAGATTGACTGTTTGTCTGTTTTGGTGCACGAGAGTAGCAACGGCCAATACAGACAATAAGCAGATTCAAATCATTAATCTTGCTTTTAAAGCCACTGGCCTCCTGGTCCCAGAAGGGCTCAGGGCACACTTTACCAGGGGTATGGTGGCCTACAAGTCCTTGGCATTGGCATTGGCATTAGTGTTATGGCAATGTTAGTATCTTGTTTCCAATGTGTTTTGATGCAGCTCGAGTTCCTGAAGGGGAACGATTCTAATGATGCTAAGTCACGCACCATAACCCCAGAGTCCCTGTTAAGCTGAACATGGTCTAACTGAGACACACTGCCGCTAGTGTTTATATAGCATGACTTCCTTACCGATGATTTTGCCTGTCTGTGATGTTATGCTTTCTGATTGGTCAGATTACACACACGTTTACCGAAGCGTTTCCAAAGCATGGTAATGTCTGAGTCCCTTGGAGAACCAAGGTTACATACATAACCCTGAGATGATCTTTTGCATGTATGGAAAAAATCTTATGTGGAGATTTAATTTAGATATAACTTTTATTTTTTTTATATATTTTTACTGAAATCGTGTGTAACAGCAGATTCCTTATAGCCACATGATTTCAGATTTAACATGACTGAGATTTAAGTATACTTGTGCACACCCTTCCTTGACATTGTAGCGGATGGATAAGTGATTTGGCCACGGTGTTCAAGTTGGCATACATTTTTTCCTGCATTTATTTGTGTTTCTTTTCTATCTTTCCGAATGATGCTTATGCGGACGTGATTGCAAAGCAAAACTGTGGGGTTGTAGAGTGAATGGAAAAGATGCTATTGTGCCTTTTGTTTGTCTATTTGTTTGTTTTATGTGCCAAAATATAAGTCAGAGTTTAATATAAATAAATAAAATCACATGATGAAATGAAAGCCTTTCCTATAAACCAGATTAAATCATTTTATAGTGATTTTATTGGAATATGCAGTTAGTGGATAAGTGCATTAACATTACTAATTCTTAATAATAAGACTATAACTATAACTATATCTTAACATTAAGATTTATTTTAGTCCATTACTGAAAGTTTGAGAAAGGTGTTAAAAATATGTAAAAAAAAAATTCTTTAAACAATATCGGCTAATAAAACTGGGTTAAATATTGAATAAAGACACTGGTGATACAATGGTTTTCTCTGTACAAGGTAAGATTAGTGGTCTAATAATTTATAAAGAGAGTAAATCTGAAATAACTACCTATATAACCAAGGTTTTTATAACACCAGATATACAGAATCAGCTTCTACTTTCCTAAAAATCCAGACTGCCAGAATCAGCAAAGATGTGACTAGAGCCAAAATCCTGCACATTCGGTGACACTTTCATCCCATAGGTTAATAAGGGATACACTGTTGAAAGAACAACACTGCTGAAAATCCCTTGTTTAAAAACAAAAAAAGATGTTGAAGTAAAATCAAAAACATTTAATGGAAATGACAAATAAAAAAGATACCTAATTCACAATAAACTGAGGTGGTTTTTGACTTAATAACCTGAGGTTAATACGATGAAAATGCATTTGCTGAATAAATTCTGACATAGCGACATCTTCGTAATGCCCTTGACGCTAGTTAACTAATAAAAAAATTTACATTTCTTTAATCTGTAAAGCATTAGTTTTGTCAATTGGAAGCTGTGCTGGTAAAACATGTATTACTTGTCCGACTGTTACTAATTGAATTTGATGGACCTGATTTCTTTTTAGGAGAAACTTTGTTAGAATGCCACACTGTTGTTTAGGTTACAGTTGTGCTATTTGCCCAATCCGTGTTTTCTGTCCACTAGAATGCCACTAGAATGCCACTGGCTAGTGTCATCATGATTGACAGAAAAGAAATTGTAATGCCATCACATTTTTGTTTAATGTGGCATTATTATTAAACATTACTCCTTAGTAACAGGCAACTTTCTTTAAAAAGTTCATGTAAAATATTAAACGTAATACTAACAATCATGCATCTTATAACCAGATCTTTTTATTCTCTTTCTTTCTAGGTTCAGATGCATCGTTTATCCGTTCAAGCAAAAACTGACAATATCAACTGCCACACTTATCATTGTAATCATCTGGGTCTTGGCTGTATCAATCATGTGCCCCTCTGGAGTCATGCTTCAAGTGACCAAAGAGCAAACCATTCGTGTCCTTCTTGGGGATGGAAATAGGACAAATCCTTTCTACTGGTGTCGGGAAAACTGGCCAAATCAAGAGATGAGAAAAATATACACTACGGTTTTGTTTGCCAACATTTATCTGGCCCCTTTATCCTTAATAGTGATCATGTATGCAAGGATAGGGATCACCCTCTTTAAAACCGCTGTGCCAACAGGTGGTAAACCTGGCCATGACAACCGCCACACTGTGTCCAAGAAGAAACAGAGAGTCATCAAAATGCTTCTCGTTGTTGCTTTTCTCTTTATCTTGTCTTGGTTGCCTTTATGGACACTGATGATGCTTACTGATTATGCCAGGCTTACTGAGAACCAGTATAGGCTCATTAACATCTACATCTATCCTTTCGCCCACTGGCTAGCCTTCTTCAACAGCAGTGTCAACCCTATCATTTACGGGTTCTTCAATGAGAATTTCCGGCGTGGATTTCAAGCCATCTTTAAGTTCAACTTGTGCATGATAGGCGGTCATCGGCGAAAGACCTACTCACACAGAATGCAGAGTAACTCTGTGTTGCCAGCTAATCCGCATCCTTCTACTGAGCCTATTTCATTGAACAGTGTGGAAAACACCAGGGTCAACCATGTGAATGAGCAAGACTTAGTCATGGAGGACCTGGAAAAAGTATCCGAGAGCAGTTTGGGGGGAGCGTCTCCCTAAAGAGTGAAGCTCGGAGTAAAGTGGCTCTAATAGGTGGAGTGTTTGTGTTCAGTTTTCACAAAACACACAGTGTTGTATAATGTAAAGTACAGAAAAACTTAGGACATTTAACGGACAAAATCCGCAGGGCGGTAGTGTCCGAATGGAATACCAATACCTCCGCACAAAGATCATTAGATCCAGAATTGACCAATGTTGTTTACACACATCTGTAGGACACGATGTATCCGCCCCCCCCCCCAGTTCGCTAAATCAACAATTTTCTGTATTAAATGCATTCAAGCAGTATTCCTGTTTATTGCCTGAATTGACAGATTGGGTGTTGTTAAATGGCTACAGTTCTGCAAGGCCACAAAAGAAAAAAAATCTAAAGTCAGTCGAAATACCAATAAAAAATATAAAATAACAGTAAAAAGATTTGAAAAAGAATCCAGACGTTGACCGTCAATGATAATTAGGATCCTCTATGTTGTTTTTAAGGCATGACATGTCTTGCTTGAGCAAGTCTGATGCTTGTTCTGAGCATGATGGAGATAAATTAATGTAGATCCTGTTTTCACTTTCTTTTTTCTATTCTAATATTTGTTAAAAATCCTACCGTGTGAACCAGAGAAATGAAAATGCAATTAGAAATGACTGTCAGAGTGTGTACACTGTGTATAGTACATGATTATATAATTAAACATTCAGTGTAAATGCCATCATTTTAGTTGGCCATAATCACTGATGGGGGTGGCTTCTCACTTCAGGGCGTCAAGGCCATAATTTAGCAATTTCAGAATACAAATACATATTTTATTACATTTATAAAATCATTTTACTTTCCAGCACTTGACTATTAAGCTGTTGGACTTAAATGTTTATTGTGCAGTCTATTAAGCTTTGTGTTTTGCTCTAAACTCTCACATCAGCTTGGTATTTTATGATCTACTGTAAATTATATGCAAGTGGTAGCTCAGTGCTTAAGGTGTAGGACTGCTTATTGGAAGATCGCAGTTCGATTCCCAGCACCACCAGGTTACCACTGCTGGGTCCCTGAGCAAGACCCTTAACCAAAATTGCTCAGCTGTATAAAAGAGATAAATGTAAGTCCCTCTGGATAAGGACATCTGCCAAATGCTGTAAATGTGAATTAAACTTTTTTACATTCTGTTTATTCACCGACATTTACAACGCCAGTGCTCATAACGTAAACTAACAGAAATAAATCAAAGCAAAATAAGCATAACAACAAAACCTGCAACAACAAAATAGAAGATAAGATAGAAAATTAGTCCGTTTGAGATGTGTAAACTCACTCAAAGGTATAGAAGGAGTTTTATTTGGGTGCTAAAACACAACAAGACCTCAGTTTAATGATATTCCAAGACCTCTAAACAGTCAGTGGACCTCATTGTTTCTGTTGAATGTAGGGCTAAAATATTTACTTACTTTTTTATTAAATACAGTCTAAATGTGTATGTGTATGTATAGGTTTTTTTCAAAGCTAAAAATTTTGGTTGTGAAAAATTAAAAAAACATGGACACTCCAGCAAAAAACATTTAGTTTGTTGCAAATAGACGAGGTTAGCTATTTCGCAAAAAAACAACATTTTTGTGAGTGATCATATTTAAAAGTACAAAGTTAAAAACAAAAAAAAAAATCAAAGCTATCCCGAAGTTGCACACTACAGGGAACGGCTGAAATCACTCAATCATGATAAGTTTACATCTCTGAAAATAAAACAGAATTGTGTTTGGCTATTGGCAGATGATATCTGTCAGCACTTGGAAAGCATAATAGAGTGTGTGTGTCCCCTGGCTTGTAAGGCAGTGGAAAACAAGGTCCTGAGACTGGAGGGTAATTAATCAAAATGCTGGGAATTCAGAGGGAAAAGAACAAAAACGTTATCTAATATTATTATTATTATCTCGAGAACTTCAGGATACACATATGAATATTTTCAATACTGTATGTACAGGTATAATATATGAAATGTGATAAAAACTTGTCAGTGTATTTGTGATTTTTTAAGACACTTTTATTCTATAACGTTTTCAAATCGTATTAAATCCGTCAAGATCAGAAAATGCCTGTAATCACTTACATAACAACTGGTAAGGTTGTGTTTCTGTAAAATGGACATTGTTTGCCAGTCGTACAGAACTATGGATATTTTGTATTTTTATTTTTTTTTTAAGAATGACGATAATCTTTTAAATATTATAAATCATTGTGAAATGTCAAAAAAACCCCATAAAATTGTGTTTCTTTACTTCAGCATTATGGTTTATTATGCAAAAAAAAATTGTGTTATAAATACATACACATACTGTGCGAATAATATGCTATATAGCCAAAAGCATGTGAACGCCTAACCATTACATTAATGTGTTGTCCCCTATAAGTTAAATTAAATAATTGTGTTTAAGTATTATTTACATACTTACTAGTTGTATTACGTAAAGCTGTATTTAAAGTTTGGTTAAAACATACAGTACAGCAAACGGTGTGCAGAAGTGAGACAGAGTTTTATTCAGAGAATCCAGTCTGTTGTTCTGTTTAATAAAAAGTTGTACTGTATTGTATTGTTAAACCCAAATGTTATAAAGAGTTTACTGAGGGGAAGTGGTAGCTTAGTGGTTTAGATGTTAGACTGCTAACCAAAATATTGTGGGTTTGATTCCCAGCACCACCAAGTTACCACTGCTGGGCCCCTGAGCAAGGCCCTTAACCCCTAATTGCTTACGTTGTATAATTAAAGAAAATGTAAGTCGCTCGGGGTGTCTGCCAAAATGCCCTTATTGTTAATTTGTTAACTGCATTTTCAAGTCAGTATATGTGCAAGTATGTGACATCACTGCATGATTTAAAATAAAAATATTGCAAAAAAAATGATATAAAAAAAATGATATAAACACTATGTAGACTTTTAGACTTTATATATTAACATGAAAATTATATAATTGGAAATTTTTGTTTATAAAAATACAGTCAAATCCCGTAAAGCACCTGGAAAAAACAACATGAGAAGCAAAATGTGTTTAATGTCCAAATTAGTCCAGATTTTATTTACATATTTAACAACCATACAGTATCTTTAAAAAACCCTTTCCTTGCTGGTGTCCATCAGTGGATCATGTGTTGGACCACTGATCAGAAAATCGTAAGCTTAATTTGTAGGATAATTAAGCTGCCAATGTTGTGGCCGTAAACAAGGCCTTTAACCGTCAACTGCCCAGCCCAGAGGTACGAATGGAATAAATGTAAATAAACTGAAATGAAAACTTATGCCATAATTATATAATGAAAATAAAGTGCATCAAATCCAAACAGAACTTTTGTGCCAATGTCATTTTCAACACTTATAGTATATATTTATTATTCATTACACTGGATTCAACAGTCAACAGCTGTCAAAGATTAGTCAGAGTTAAGGAAAAATGTCAATAACCCCAGATTGACACCAGGAAATGTTATAACACTTTCTGAACAATTTATAGACCATTATAATAACTGACTCGGTAAAACACACATTAAGTCAGACATCAATGAAAAAAGAACTAGCAATGAAAAAAGAACTAGTTTGTGATTATTATTTATGAGACTGACCCTGTTCCACTAATAATTACCCCAGCTCATGCCATAACACTGCCGTCACCAAGGTCTTGTTTAGACATTGTCTATTCTGTCGTCAGGGTTTTTTTTTATTGTCATTCATTAAGTTTCACCAAGAAAAAAAATGTTATTTCTTTGGATCTACACCTAATAAATAGTCCAAACATACTTTCCACAGTGTTTCTACAGAAGACACCAAATGCAAATAAAAAAAATGCTTAATTTGTTAAGTTCTGTCCAATGACTTTCATTTTCATGAAGCGCATCTCGATTGGAAGGACTATGTTATAAAGTTCTGTAAATCAGTCCAGTTAATGCCAGATTTTTAAGTAAACCCATTGACTTAATCCTAAACCACATTATGATTTAAGTGCATCTCGATTGCTTTGTGGTGGACATTTATATTTACAGTGTCTTTATGTCCTTACAGTCTAAGAAAACAGTCATTGAGTTGGATAATATTTATAGGGCTGAATGTTCTAGTATTTCAGACACTGCTGGCATAATAAAATTCTCTAGAGAACATGTTTGGATGACCAGAAAGACCTGGGCTAAAGCCACACTGTTGCAAGTCTGCCACTGTTGGGCGCTGTATCATAGCTGACCCTGCACTCTGACCCCAACTTTCTAAACTGGGATATGCAAAAAAAAAAACAAATTTCACTGTGCTGCCGAGTATCTGTGTTTATAAAATAGTGTGAATATAACAACCAGTGAGCATCAGTTGCAGAAACATTAAATGTTCATTTACAGCATTTGGCAAATCCCCTTATCGGGAGCTGGGATAAGTTTAGTTCCATTTTTTTGGTATAGGACAGAGGGATGAAATGGGGGAGAAAGAGAGAGAGGCGGATCCGGAAAGGCCGGAAATAGAACTCGGATCAACGGAGCGCAACAACTTGCGCAAGGGATGTCGGGTCCCAGCCCACTACTCCACGGCGCCGGCCTAGTTGCATTTTTCATTTAGCCCACAGCGCTTCTTTTAATAATGCCTGTGGTTTTTCTGTGAATTATTTTGCCTACTTCAGAATTCCACTTTTGGGACGGGCTTCCAGGTGAGTTTTTTTTTTTGGGAGATGTTTGTTCAGCAAACAATTTACAATACATTTGAAGGTTTTATCTTTTCTTTTTTTTCTAGCGCAGTGCCAGCCAAACTTTTCCCCAATTTTTTTAGTCCAGTATTGTTTCTTTTAAATGATTTTTAATTCTTAATTTCTTTTAACTTAAAGGCATTTAGGCCAGGGGTGTCTAAATAATTGCATACAATGGTATATATGTGCATACGTATATCATTTGACCTGCATGCAAAGCTTTTTTTTTTTGCTCGCAAAACATTTACATTCTTTAAGAACATGCCATCTGTCCTGCCTCACTCAGAGACCCCAGCCAATGTTGCTTTCTAGACTTTTCAGAATATTAGAGTTTATTAATGATTTCCTGTTGCTTTTCTGCTGTGTCACTTCTATTACTGACACATGCAAACATCCATCAATTTGTATGCCAACACAAGAACAGACAGAAAGTAAACTAATAAACTTCAACAAATGAAATATGGAAGTAAACCACAAAGTAGATACACACACACTATAAGATATATGTATACAAAAAAAAAAGCAGACGGACAGCCAGATTTTACATAGCATTATTATTATTATTATTATTATTATCATTATTATTATTATTATTATTATTATTATTATTATGCTGTTTTCTTGTCACAGAGGTGCAAAAATTAATCAATCATTTTCTGAATCAATCTCTTTCAAAACAAACATTCATTATTCATAAATAGGGAATAAACTGCAAAACCTAAAAGAAAATGCATATATATGTATATTTACCTTAGACATTTTTCACCCTTATTTGTACAAATTTACTTCACGGTTGGTCTGATTGATGCTTCAGACAAAAGTGTTTTTGGAATCACTTATTAAGGGACGATATGTTACAACTAAACCATCGAAGGTGGGAGTCAAAACGTCTTTCTGCTGTCTGCCAGGACAGCTAGAATAAAAAGACATTATGATTGGGCTTGTGTGTAGTCAGAGCTTGTCCTGATTCCGCTTTGGGTTTGTAGAACTGGTAATGTAAAACTGAAGTCCATTAAGTCGATGAACTGAACACTGTTATTGCTCTCAGACTCCACAGTAATGATACTGTTACTATGCAGGCCATATATGTGTAAATAACAGAATAATTTATTAAAATTCTACAGTTAAACCTTCCATACTGTACATGAACACTTTTCCATTAAACGAGACTTTAAGGTTGCAGGTTTTTAATGCATCTGCAATCACTTTTCTATTTCAAATGAATCTGCTAGCATGTGTTTTTATGTGATAAATTTATTCAGGTCCGATATATTTTCAATAATAAAATGGCAAATTATGGGATACTTCCTGCACTATTACAGTGTCAATCGCTGTAAAAGGAGCTTTATGCTATGTTAGATTTTTCTCCAGCTGTGGAATAAAATCATTTTACCTGCGATTTTAATTGAATGTGTAAATGTGAGTCTGTGGAAATGAAAATAATAACGCAGCATAGCAACTATACCTTCCCCTTTTTTTGCGCAATTACACATACAAGCGTCAGAATAAAAAACTACACCTTTCTAAATCTTTTTCTATCTTTCATCACAAATATGCATTTCAGAAAATGAACAGAATGTCATTTCCCCCACATGTGTGGGATTGAACTTGTGGAGAAGATATAGCTTTTGTCCTGATCTTTAATTTCCATATTTTTTTTCCCAGACTGCCATTCAATTTGAGAGTTATAATAAATACACAACCTAAATGTTATGATGCAAAAAAAACTACATTAGAATACACACTGCATTTCCATTAAATTACCTACTCGCATTGTAGCCCTGAAAAAAATCTATTTTGACCAAACAAAAGGGTATCGGATGAAAAGGTTGCCATTAATTTTTGCCATTTTTTGCAGGCAGTTATCTCAGACAACTGAGTAGAAGAGTGTGTATGCTGGTGACAGTGTAGCAGCATAGATTTTTTCTGCATATAGTTATAAAAAAATCCATGTCTCTTTACTGATAAAGATTTTGTATCTATATGATTTGTGACTATATGTATGAAGACGCTTAGAGTAACATCTTATTTGATGTTATGAGTATGAGTCATGAAAACAGTCCTAGGACCAGGTCTCAGCTCTTAATCACAGGCAACTTGGTGGACATTACATTACTAAATTAATTTACATTACATTACATTAACAAAAGTAATTAAAAATAATCAAGAAAATATTTTTTTTTATAGGGATAGCAGTAAAGACAAACACCCCACCCCACCCCACCCCCCTCCTGGCCAATCCACTGGTCATTTTGAGAGAGTTGAGTCAAACCCCAAACATTGTCCGAGGCTTATAGATAGTCAATGTTTGAAATGATACAGAAGAGGATGTGTCAGATGAACTGTGTATAAATTATATATACATTAAGTATACAAGTACCTTGTTTAAGTATTGTAATATCTTTAGCATCTGTACCTTTCCAAATAAATTAGTAAGCCATTCCCATACAATATCATGACATTTTATCACCATGGAAATGCTTCTTTCAATGCAATAATGTCCTGCTATTCTTTTTTTGTGCTTGTTAAAAATTATACCAAATCTCTGTAAAACCTTAGGACTCATTAAACTAGAGGTACTTTTGCTTTTAAGTATTAAATAAAACTGTTCAACTGTTAAATTTTTTAAATTTTTTTTTTTATATAACAATTCATTCCCAACTGGTCGATAAGATCATCATTCAGAATTATGTGATTCTTTAATTTAAATAGCACTGCATTTCGTTTATGTTGAAACTGAAATAAATTTTAACGTTTTTTAATTCAAACATAAAACTTGTAGTGCTGTGTCAAAATTTGAGTCTTCAATTCACTACAGCTCACTTCAGTCAGCACTCATAAGTCAGGCTTAGATTTTAGTCAACGTTGTTTATAGCTTTCTTTACAAAGCTTTTTTTAATCTTAAGTCCATGATGATGAAGACTATTCTAAAAATAATTTTTAAAACATTTTTTACATACCATTTAAAGCCAATGATATTTACAGGATAGTAGATTTACAAGGCAGCAGATTGTGAATCAATACTGGAGCTCCGTTTAACAACATGTGTGTATGTAAATAGATACGTGGGCTATTTTAATTTGGTTTTCAACCACATCATAGCCCAGAGACAACACTCAATAAATAATAGCTTAAATAATGATTTTGGCAAAATATAAATGCTGCTATTTCTATTTCTGCTGCATTTGATACTGTTAACAAGTCTTTGTTAGATGGTCCTAAAATGGTTCAGTTCATACTTCGATGGAAGTGGTTATTCTGTGAGGATAGGTGACCATAAGTCTATGTGGACGTCCATGACGTGAAGTTCCACAAAGTTTAATATTTGCGCCACTCTTGTTCAGCCTGTATATGAGTCAAATAATTAATAAAAACTTTATTTCATCTGTAATGTTAAAAATGTTTTTCAATGTGACATAATGCTGTTTGTTTCTATTGTAATTTTTTTTCTATTTGAAGAAAGTTTTGGCACCTCCGTTACTTTTATTAACGCATTAGCAGATGTTCAAAAAGTTGACGTTCTAAGGGTGAACAAAGCAATGTCTAATCCAGCATACTATAATCTTTACAACATTGCAAGGGTCATATGTCTTGTTTTCACTGAAGACCTGGAGAATCTTGAGAGTGGTCTACTGTAATGCACTCCTGACCAGCTGCAGCTCATACAGAATGCCGCAGCCAGGTTTCTGATTAGGCTATGGAGCAAGCAAAATGTAGCCGGTATTTGTGGCAGGCTGCCTACTCTTGGTGCTATTTGGAAGTTTTCTATCCTTTTTACTTTATTTTTTTGTCACTCTATTATTGTCTAAGACTATCAATGACTAATTGACGTTTCCTGATCTATGCCCAAGACTCACACTGAACTAAAGACTTTTTGACTTTTGCCGGCTGCCCTCCTTAACGTGGGTCAGCACATGGCATTCTGGATGCAGAGTCAAGTTTATGGATGGTACAGTGATCATTGAATTCTGTAATTACTGTGTGTGTTCGGTTGGATTCTTGGGACCCGCCTGTCTGCCCCTTATGATGCAATTCCCCTTGAAATCTGACCGTAATCTATACTCACTTTATATCCTTCTGGTTATGTATTGGTCATTTTGCTGTAGTTTCGAAGACATTTTGTCCAATGAATAAACAGCCTCACCCACGGTCTTGGCCATACATTAAAGTTGCAGAACAAAACAGACTACATGACTAGGAACAACATTACTACAATACATCATGTGTCATTCACCAGTAAAAGCACAAGCTCTACATCAACACACAGAAGCATAGTTGGCCTCCTATGGGCCCAAGTTTATCTGAGATGGTCTGGTGCAAAGTGAAAAAGTCCACATTTCATAAATGTCATGTCCACCGGGACAAGGAAGATCCAGATTGCTATCAGTTCAAAAGCCAGCATCTGTGATGGTATAGGGTGTCTTATTTCCCATGGCATGGGTAATTTGCACATCTGTAAAGGCACCTATGATGCTGCAACGTACAAACAGGTTTTGGAGCAAAATATGTTGCCATCCAAGCAACGTTTTTTTTTTGTAACGTCTCTGCTTATTTGAGCAACATGATGCCAAGCCACATTCTGTATGTATTCCATCAATATGGCTTTGTAGTTTTGGAACCGGTCAGAGACAGGTTTGACAATCAATACTTGCAACAGCTTACATTCGCTATCAAATTACTTTTGATGTCTGAGCACAGTTAGGGTGACCTTACGGTGGCCTACGAACCGTTGAGGTCCACAGTACACAAAGGCATTCATTTCTAAATATAGACTTACACTCCAATTGGAACTAGAAAAAAGGTTCCTAGCAGCGACTTCGGGAATCTTTACATGGAGGGAGACTGCATAAAGTCAATTGATGAGTTCACCGGAAGAAGTTCAAAAACAGATTTTCTGAAAGGAGCTCCCTACTGACTGATAAAATAAAACACGTAAGATCAACAAGTGACTCAGAATTGACTCATGCTGGACATGCTGACAGCAGAGAAAAGAGATGTTTGTAAGATTCTGGGCATCTCCTGCTGTTTTAATAGTCCCGACATGTCTAAAACATTACTGGAGTCCTGGAACACATGTAGCGTGCCATAAAGCCACCACCTCCAGCTGACAACTAATAGTTAAATTGTTTTACAAATCTGTGGGGAGGCAGGGGTTACTAGAACATCTACACAGTAATACACATTGCCAATAAGCCTGGTCTTTCTGCTACCGCTCTGTGCACCATGTCTGTGTCAAGTTCTCACAGCATGTCTTTAGAGCATGATGATATCCATGTTTCAGCAGCACAGACTTGCAAATAAAGGAAGACATAGACCCTGTAAAAGAGTGGGGACGACATTTTGTGGACATAGATCCTACTCAGGCGGACTATGATTCAGAATTGACTGATAATAAAAACGATGTTTAAAATATAAAAGTGTAATTTACTTTGAATAGAAATTATTGCATTTTAGATAGACTTCCTTTCTGCTTATTTACAGATGACTGTCCGTCACAAAAACAGCTCCCTTTTGCTATATTTTGCTTGACTAAGAGTTCATATTGTGTTAAAAACCGAGAGAAGTAACATGTCGGCCTAATGTGGAATAAGATTAAGTTTTGTTTGTTTTTATCGCTTTACTTAGTCTATCAGTTTACAGATTTTATAATTTTATTAACGCTGTTTTGTTTCTTATGACAACAAGGGAAGAGGCTGCAATGGGAAAATGTATAATGCCTGTAATTCTGGTAACTCATATTAATCAGTCAGTTCAGATTCTGGAGGGGCAGCGCCCTGCAAAGTTTACCCTCAACCCTAATTAATGCACCTAGTCCCAATATCATGTCTTTTAGGCTCATTTGAAGAATCCATGTGTTGTGGTTTGGAAAAGGGTTGAAACTAAACTCTGCAGGGCTTTGTTAAAGACACCACTGAGTTCAACTTCATTCTCTCCATTCCTAGTGTCCATCTGATACAATTTGATCTGGTACAATTTCCTTACAATTTTTTATGAAAACATACAAAAATAGCCTCGGCCACACCTTTACTATGGCGACCAGGAACATAATGGGCTGGATGCACCAAAGAGAACCAGAGTATAAAGTGTCTCATTTCTTTTGACGAGAACAGATCCACTTCCACTTTGTACAGTTAGTAATCACATCCAGCTCTTGGTTAAATCTGCATACATATATATAATATATATATACAGATAATATCACTGTATTGTACTTCCATACACTTCTGTACACACTTATTCCCCCAGGAAGAATGGATCATATTATTTCTAGGGCTGGAATAAGAAGTGGGAAGCCACTAAAGGAAGCTCATGCAGACACAGGGTAAATATGCACAGCAACTCCAGAAAAAAAGCAATTTGAGCTTAAGATGAAACCAGGAACCCTGGAGCTAGAAGGTACCAACTGCGCTTGGTTCTATACTGTGCCTACTGTATATAAGATGCTTTACATAAACCTGCTCATTATGTTGTAGCTTACTACAGAGTTTATTTTTAGCTCTATGCTTTTAGGCCTGTTTCCCGTTTACATAACCGCATCAGGCATGTTAGCTTAGTAGGGAGGAAAATCTCTTGCACTGTCAGGCAGCCCTGGCTTAAATGATACAGCATCATGGGTTTATAAGACTCTAAATAAAAATTAGATAGGCTTGATATGACAAAATTTCAGCTGGTGTTATCTTCGCTAGCGCTGCACAGAAGGAGGTATTGCAGAAACACTTTCATCACTGATAGAATAAGCAATTTTGACACATGCTTTGGGAATTTACTCATATCTGCTACAAAGCTCAGTTCAAAATTTGCAATAAACTGATGCTGTAAAGGCTGAATGTCAGAGTAACGGGAACAAGTAAACCCAGGGCCGGCCCAAAGCTTTTAGGGGGCCCTAAGCTGAATTTTATTTGGGGAACCCTCAGTTTCAGCAATATGACTTATTATTGTCAATCCTTGATTATTTACACACACTATAAATCAAACACACCCAGCAAAGACTTCACCTGACTTTATTACTTTTTTCATTTTATGTATGCCCTCAATATATATATAGTAAATGAAATATGAACTCGGATTAACCTTACCATAACAACAAATTCCATTGTATGTCACATTTCACAGTTGTGTGGACAAACCATATTATTAACTTACATCACATCTTTTCACAGTTATAAAATAAATACCACTTAAATAACAGGAAAAAATCTTAAATATGAAAATATAAATATTTAAACACCCAACAAAATACTCATCTGTTTGTTTTTTGTTCTCTGGTCTCTCATCCAGCAGTTGTAAATTTCTGGTAGCCCATCAGGCAGGCGGTCTTCAGGGTTTTTTTTAGCCCATTGTTGGTTTTTGATAACTATCTCTGTCTAGAAAATTTATATTATTTTATTATATTATGAAGTTGGGCAATATTTTTTTTCTTTTTACAATATAGCCAACATTAGTACAATATAGTGACATTAATAAGCGTCCAAGCACAATGGCTTGTGTAGATGACAGTTATATAATAGCTATGTGTCTATTCGCTTAAAGTGTTTTGTTATTGTAAAGCAGGTGTAATGATTCCACCCTCCCGCCACCAGAGGTCTCCATCTCCAGAATACTGATGTCACGTTTTACTTCCTGTTTGGCTAGCTATATTAGCTAGCTCCCAAGACTCTGTCATTGCGAAGTATTGTCTAGCCCATGCTACATTAAGCGCTCGCTCTGTCTATTAGTCTTCTTGGTTTATGATTCTTGCTCGGTATTCGCTTTGGTGTTTTCGTCTTGTGTCTTTGATCTGTTTGCTCGGTTTTTTTTGACTCCTGTGTACCAACCCTTGCTCGTATTTTGACTAATCTGCTTTCTCACCGTTCTAATGTTAATAAAGGTATTGTTCTGCATCATGGATTTGCCTTCGTCTGCACCCCTACAGCAGGAGTCTGAGAAAAATCCATTTCGCTGGAATTGGCAAGGTAGTTAAAGCAGGGTAGTTCATAAATCTAGTCAATAACCAGGCAGTAGTCGGTACACAGTAATCCAAAAGAAACAAAGCAAACAAATTCAAAACGATAAGTAGAGAATTGCAATCGTGAAAGATGCAGAACCAAAAAGACAGTCAAGGAAACAAAACGCTTGGTAAGCAAACCATACTTCGTAAACCATGATACTTAGCCGCTAGCTTATATAGGAAGTAACCAGGAAGTGGTAGCGATGACTAGTACTCTGAAGATGGCGCTCTCTGGTGGTGGGAGGGCGGAATTCTCTCAGTTCTAAAAGTATAATTTCAAGTTATACAAAAAAGACAAATACTTAATAAAGACGGACATATATTAAGTCATACCAGGCAACAAATGTTTTCACTGTCATTGGGATATAAAATTATTATTGATCAGTATTTTGTAGATGACGTTTTTCTTTTACGATCACTTAATAACTGATAATAAACCCACACTGACTTCCAACTCACTGTTTGACGGTCCATTTAATGAATTCATTAACCGTTGACTTTAACATGAATATTTTCAGTATTTAAGATAATGAAACATCATAGCTAAGATAATGAAACATCATTACAGTCACCGACCCCCCCCAACACACACACACATACACACACACACACACACACACACACACACACACACACACACACTGTTTTAGCACCAGTTACTACTGAACTATTTGCAGTGTTACTTTAAAACAAACCGTTTGCTTGTTTAATAATATGCATGTCTTATGTAGGAATGGAGACTTACACTTCTCTGGCCAGATTATAAACCCTGGAACTGGATATTTGCAATGATAAATGAGAAGTGAAATTTCAATTTTAAAAGTGCCAGGTGCAGTTCACCTGATTACATCTTCGAGCGGAGGCGACATTCTTTGTCCAATAGCACATATTGGCACAGAACAAGACCTTAGTGATTAAATGTAGCTCTAACTATTCTGAGCATATCTGTCTGGGGTTTGTTTCTTTTTCTATATATATGGTGATTTAAGGAAAGCGAATTATTCAGAGAAATATGCTGTGTTAGTGTGGGGTACAGCAGCATAAAATCACCTTCTTCAGCAGTTTTAATATTAAAGTATTTATTCATAAATCTAAGTATTGAATTAAAGTTGATTGTTATTTTGACTAATTCTACAAGCATCTTTAATTTCTTGAATACGCTGACACAAAGATGTAGATGCAAGTTTTTGTTTCAGTACAAAAAGATTTTTGACTACATTTGTGTAACAGCAGACGTTGTGCGGCTACAGGGGTTTTTTTTTTTCTTGTAGGGTTCCTCTGTTTTCTTACATTTTCGTCTGGTTTTTTTTTACTTTAAAATAAAGGTTAGATTTGAAAAAATAGCTAATATAAAACTCCCTGCAGCTGAAAAATACTCACCCACACTACCCAATTATCACTGATTTTCCTCTTTCCTCTTTTTCAGTTATTTTCACATGTTCTTTCCTCTAATTCTGACCATGTTGCCTAAGAATAGCAACATAAACTAGACTGATATTTTTATATATACAAAAGTGACTTTCTTACAAAGTAAACGGGGTTCAAATTTATGTTCAGACATCTAATACAAATGACTAAGCACACAGTAAACTAATTCTTCATACTACGCTTATGTCTTGGGCCACATCATTTCTTGTTAGATGGACTAATATAAAGCTGGTCCTTCCTTTGCTACTTTAATAGAAAATACCTCTTTGATAAAATGTTCCACTAAATTTTGTACTGTTGGGATTTACTTTCATTTAGACACAATATTGGCTTTTAGAACGAAAGACCATTGTTGTGGGGACTATCTTTAAAGCCTGAATTGCAGTATACGGGTTTGTGTAATTTTATATAAATGGTATTCAGATTAAGGTCTAGTACTAATAATAGATGTGGAGGACTGGGGTGCAGTAAGTGTTCCAATTTATCCCAAAAGTGTTCGCAGGAATGGATGTCAGAGTTCTGTGTAGGACACTTGAATTATTTTACTGTTTAAATCTGTTAAAATGTTTTTCTAGACCCTTTTTGCACCAAAGCCAAAGTGATGTTACAACAGGTTTGCTATGGGTTTGCTATAATTGCTATAATTGTAAGGCTACCAAATACCAAGCTGTGGCAACAGTTTAAGAAAGACCTACATATGGGTGTAACATTTATTGTACAACATACAAAGTGTTTATCAGAAACTTTTAAAGTTTAAGTTAATTTTACCTCACAAGTAATAAAAAAAACTAGCATAACAGAATTATGTTATTGCTGTTTGCCAAGAAAGGTAAATAGTCAATATAACAGTGATTACTGGTCCACTAACCATGACTATTGGCTAATTCATATCAAAGTGGTTGAGCTTTTAGAAACATCATAGCGACAAGCATCAGTGCCACAGTTCTGCTTTTCAAACTAATCAAAGTCACAGCTACACCCTACTCCCTAACCAATTAGAGCACACAATCACCAGAATACTAACCAGCTACACCTGCACCTCTTTACTCATTCACTCTCTTGCACTTCAGCTCTTTCACTTCCGTCTGTAGTTCACCGCTGTAGTTGAAACCCCACGTGAGATCCTACACTCTGAAGCACTGAAGGTGGCGGGTATAGCGGGATCTCCTAGGGGAACCCCAAAGAGGTTTGGGCACCGTATATCGCTGTGTGATCTTTAATCTCATATTTCATTCATGCGTGTATATGCACACTGAAGAAAATTTCCAAAGTATTTCAATACCGCTCAAGTTTCTGCAGGGAAACATTCTATGGGTAGATGGAAGAATGTTAGGAGCAGATGTGGTAGGTCAAAATCTTCAGTCGAATAAACTGGCTCACTTACGTGACTGCTAAAAGCAGGATCGATTCAGGAGAAAGTTGCCTCCAGGTATCTCTAGTCACTTAACCCAAGACCAACTGAGCAACCTTTCATTCACTGCAGACTGTAATGAAAAGTCAGACTCAAGACACCGGTGAAATAGAATCAAACAGACTGCTTTATTAAACAGGTTTAGAACGGAAAAGCACAGAAGTCTTTAGCGGAAGTAAAAATACGACGGATCACAGTGTTCCCAGTGCAACAGAGATTTTCCAAAAATGGGTGGAAAACCGATTAACTAACAGACACTCAAATGTAGAAACATATGAAGGAGACGAAAGAGATCAAGGAGACGCGGAACAGACAATAATAGCATCAGAATGGGTCCTTTTCCACTAGTGAGATTGGACCTTATGTGTGTGTGTGTGTGTGTGTGAAGATTGAACTTAAATAGAGGTAGTGGTAGTCAGAGTAAATGGCAGATAGTTAAAACGGGAGAGAGAGAGTCTGTATACAGCCCTGGATCTGTGACAGACAAAAGAAAACAAAATCGAAAGGACCCATAAACATGGTGACTGTAGTAAAGAACCGGCAAGTCATTTGCTATGCATCAGTCAGCCAGTGTTAATGCGCAGTGTAAAGCATCGCTTCAGAAACGAGTGAAAACAGCAAATTTCTAAAAAAATAAGTTTTTATGCTAACCATAGACGGTTCTTGACTTAACTCGAATAAGGGAAATGAGATGGAAACATATTTATTGAATAAATTCTGATGTAGCAAATAACAAACTTAATCTTCATTATCTCTGCTTGTCTTGTTTTATTAACTGTTGGTTACCAATATCACCCCCTGCTGCTCGAAAAACTTAAGAACGGATCTAGTTTTCAGTTGGTTTGTGCAAAAAGATTTGCTCAACGATGGACTGGAAATCTAGCTAAAAAAAATTATGTTAGTATGCTAATTATCGAATTAGCCTGTAAAAATGGCAGGATTCCTAATGGCGGAAAATGGCTGTAAAATGTACCTCTGGTTTTTGTTAAACTCTTTAAATTAAAAGCTAAACATTAAGTTTATTCATTTTAACAGTACGTTTATTTACATCTGGATTAAAATCTTCTTCGAGAGTTTAAACAGGCAAAATTATCTTCTAAAAGAAATATTAGTTCATGTATTCAAGCAAAACGTTTTTAAATTTAGTCTAAGATTTGTACGACCGAGCAATAACTGTGTTTCATTTCTTTTACATGTTTTAGTACATTAAAAGTGAAAAGGTTTGACATAATTTATCTTTAAAAAAGTCATTAAATCTAAATTTGCTCCACTTGTTCTGTTGCTGAAAAGCAATTAGGTGGTGCTTTGAGGATAAGCTGTGGAGTCACAACCATTGATATAAATGTTGTTGGGAATATAAATAGGCACGGGAGGTTAAGAGGTCTGGATAAGACTGTAGAGAAATGTAATACAATAATTTCTATTTTATTATTACTGAAAGTTATATTTGAAAGCACATTTGATAAAAGTGTCTTAAAAAAATTACTTAGAACTGCGAAATAACAGCATCGTTAAAGACTCTTTTTCATCTATCCTGTATGTACATAGCAAATGTGGGTAGTAACGAAGCACTTTAACATCGTTACATTCACTTGAGGAATTTTTTTGGGGTGTATTATAGATGTGTACTTTCACTTTACTCAAGTATATTTTAGTAATAAAAACTTTACTTTTACTTTGCTACATTTGGCGGTATTCTTCCATAACTGTTAAATAGTAATAAATTAAAGATTTTTTTAAATATTTTTAGTTTATATGTATTTTTTGGAAATCTTGTGATACTTTGGAGAGGCTGATTTGTGAGAATGCTGGGAGAATATTTTTACTCTAATACTTCAACAAGAATACTTTCATACTGCGATGAATGCTGTGTGCACCAAATCGAACTGACATCACAGCATACAAGAATTTCAGTTTCAACCTCACTTTTTAACATTTTAACAGTTCCAGTGTTAAAATGACGGCCTGTTTGAACCCTATTAATAATCATTTGGTTGGGCATGTTAACCTTATTGTAAAATCACATTTCACACACTGTCCAAATATTTTAGCTTATATGCTTTTTTTGTGTAAGAAGACAAACAAATGTTCGTTAAGTGGTTTTTTTGACACTTGAAGAACTAAAGTGTAAAACATACATACAAAACAGAACTGCTATTAAAAGGAAGAAAAAAAAGGCAGCTTTCAACTGTTATTTGATGTTAAATGTGTTGTGACAGTTTATGTGGTGTTAATGTCCATCACAGGACTGAGATTGACTTTACTTTACTTTTATGTTTTATATAATCAGAACAGAGAGATTTTGGAGAAGAGGGATGTAAAAACTCAACAAGTAGTTTGACATTCAGAGTTTTTTGTGTCAATCAAATCAGAAGTAACTAATTACTTTATTTTTTTATTTTTTTTATCTGATGCTTTTTATTATCTTACTTGAGTAACTATTAAGATTGTTACTATTACTCATACCTAAGTAAATATTTACTTGTACTTTTACTTGAGTACAGATTTTGGATACTCGTCCCACCTCTGGTACATAAAGTGAGAAGCATTTCTAAGCAGTGATATTTATGGAGGATTCACACAGCTGTGTGATCTTATTTTTCAACGCTGGCTCATCTGTCCCCTCTGTTTCAGATATAAATAGATATCCTTTCTCCCATCTTTCAAACTGGTAGGGTGTGTGTGTGCTATAAAATAAAGCTTATTCCAGTCTGAAGAAAAGAATGAACACAAGAGATTTTACGAGAAAACAAAACAACACAAGAAAACACTGACACGCTAAACCGAAAAAGGAAGAGGTGACAGAAAAATATGAACTATGTTATTTATTGCTATGTGCGCCCTATTACAACAAACAGCATCAGTAGTGTACACTTCCATTGAGAAACAATAATCAAATGATGGCAAGATGTTATAAACTGACATTAATAGTAATAACTTTTCATTAATACTTAGATGCAACGGCAGGACCGGGGATATAGAGATGTTTTTTCATATACAGCGGATCTGTCTGAGTTTTAGGGATTGTCAATAGAAAAACTAGAAATACTAATCTACTCAGGCTTTGAAGACAAATTAAAGCTTTGCATAGCATTAGCAGCAAAGTTGTCAAAGGCAGCAATTCAATGGCATTACATTGAAAGTAGTTTCAAGAATTGGACAATAGGTTTTTTTTTTCCTCTATAAAACTCATCTACAACACCAACATTTTCCATGTTTGCGTTCGAATACAAAGATTTAAGAACTACAGTGACTAATTGACTGCAAAATCGGCTTTAATTGGAATGAATGCTTTCACACTACACGCTATAATAAAACAGCTGGACTACAGCTTTCTCATGACTCATTGAAAACTATATTCCCTTGTGTGTGAAGGGTGGTTTTTTTTAAGATTCTATATTTTTGACGCTACTTGAGAAAGTGAAACTTGACTCAATATGCAATTGACTGCCAAGACTTTTGGCTCGTACCTTTTTGTGAGATGCTGAACATTAAAAACAGTCCAGGAAGTCAATAAATACTCTAAACTTCTGAATTCTATATACAATAGTTATACAGTAGCACACAGACAAGCGTGTGTGAATGGATTTGATTTGTTTACACCCCAACGACATGTACACTGGAGTTGCTTACTATTGCAGTCAGATGCACTGGGTTGAGAAATAACCCTTGTTTCAAATTTAGACGTCTTTTTTTGACATCTTGAGGGCCAAAAGCGCATCACTCCATACAACGTGCTTTGTATTAAGAAAAAAAAAAAAAGAAAGAGCTGTATTAATTCTACCTCTGTGTCTTCAAAATATAGCCCTTCCAATGCTATGCTCTGCGCTGGCACGTGACTCTACAATTGCAGCCCCACTGGGTTGTGACACACACACCTGTGTCCCTACATTTAGCTCTCTTGCTGGTGAAATAAGTGTTTGGCTTCAAAACAGATTACAGTACAAGATAAAAGGAAGAAGATTCCAGATATCGGTTGGTTAGACAGCTTCGACATTAATCACTGATGTACTTACACACAGAAACATTTCGATTAAATACTTTGGCAAGTAATGGCTTTATACTGGTTGAGGTGTTAAGACAGGGAAAATAGTGACGGCTTTGAAATTGCTGTCATTGAACCCATAAGCTAAAATGTGAACATGAAAAATCTGCACCATGTTTTAGTAAAAAATAATACTGACTATTACACATACAGTATTTACAGAAACATTTATAAATATTTATACTTTAAACAAACCCTTTGTGCTTGATTCTGTAAAACTAGACGCTTTTCTGGCACCTTAATCATGTGAGCTAAATGTGCAAAACCTTCGAGGATGATGAAAAGGGATGTCTGACTAATTTCAAAACACCTTTGGTGCAAAAATTATAATAATAGTAGTAGTAAAATTAAAAAAAAAAATGTGTAGCTGTCTAGTGTGATTCTGTGTAACCACTCTAGGGTATGTTGTAGACACCAAAAAGTGAGCCAGCACTTTACTTTCCCTAAACCTCCTATAGGAATGATTAAAATGTAGACAAAGAATAAAGCTATTTATATCTATTTATATAAGTCCAGAAATGTAAAAAAAAAAAAAAAAAAGCTTAATCCTTGCCTTCATCTTTCAACCTTGGAAAGGTCTAGAAGGTTATCCGTATGCTGTAATGTAGCACTGGCTACACGCTGTTTGTAGGATGTTATGGCAGGTAGGTTTCTAGTGCCAGGTTTAGTAACCTGTGTCAGACGTTTTGGAGTTTTGCTTCCAGCGTTTGGTTTGAGAGCTGAACCAGTGGAGGTTTGCTTGGCTGAGCCACTGGGGTGATTGTGCGTTTGATGAGGGAGGTTGATGGTTTGATTGACTGATGCTGACAGGGTCTCAAGTAACTGCGAGGCTGAGCCAAACCGCACCTCTTCCTCGACTTCGGCAGCTTCGGTCAGGAAAGAAGAGAGAGTGCCGCTGCGTCTGCTGCATGATTCGCAGCACAGTTTACTGTAGCCTGGGATGGAGCAGTACCGAGCAAGAACCTCCATCTGGCAGAATATTGACTTGTCTCCTCTACAGGGTTCGTCTGTAACACAAATACATTTTCTGCTTACAGTTGTATCATTTTATTGTCAAAATGAGCAGTTCGGGGGGCCCAGGTTGTTTTGGGGACCCAGCAATGTTAGGTGGTGCTGGGGAAAAAATTACACACTCAGCTGATCAGCAGTTCAGCACCTCAACCACTGATCTTCCACTGAGTAACTTTATATAAGATCACAGTTAAATTGTTAAAATGTGCATATTACAGTATTTATTTGGAACTTTGTGTAATGTCCTTCAACATATATCTAGTTTGTTTTGAGCCTTTTAAAATCAGTTGTGATCTTGTGCTTGCTTCTATCGTTGGCCTTCTGCATAAAACTTTGCTTAAGATCACATACTGATGAACGCACATTTCTTCAGGGCTTTTAGGCAGTAAGCAGCATTTGGTGCGCTGCTATAGTAAGGGTTTACAGGTTTATAGATATTTCAAACGTTTTTCTGTCTTCCAATTAAGTTTCAAGTCCATAACTTTTGTCCACAGAATATTATTTTAAAGAAACTTTTATATGTTTTTATAGCAAACATGCCTTACAAATGCTTCTTAGACTGACTTAATTATTTTTTTTCTCGCCTCTCCTAGAATTTCTTTTTGTTATCCTTTTGCATGCTGTTAGAACCAATTATCTTAGTTTATTACGCCGCAAAGCTTACACTTGGGTGGTGTTTAGATTTACCAGTGTTAGTTGTATTTATCAATGTATCAATTAAATTTGATCATTAGTAACTAAACAACAATGAGGTATTCATTTTTCTCATACAGGGCTTTTTTTTAATTAAAATAGATTAGTCTTTGGTGTAGTACTAGTGCATCACCAGAGCTGTTAATTGATCTAAAACTTCACCCACCAATTATAACTGTATGTTCAGACTATTGCAATTAGGCAAATTCTTACCAGCCTGATTGCTAGAAGAGAGAGTATTAGAAAAAAGCTTTTTACTTTAGGCTTTTAGACTGACATGCCCATAGTACAGATTTGTTACGCCTCCATGAAATTTTGTTTACTCCTTCGTTCTTGTGCCACTGCACATTTTACTGTTATCACATGTCACTCACATGAGCAGTTGTGCATTAAGTATAAGTATATTCAATTCATTGTGCAAGGTACATGTACAGAGCCAATGAAATGCATTTTTCGCATATCCCATCAGTTGGGGTCAGAGCGCAGGGTCAGCTATGATACAGCGCCCCTGGAGCAGGAGGGGTTAAGGGTCTTGCTCAAGGACCCAACAGTGGTTGACTTGCCGGAGGTGGGGCTTGAACCCAGGTGTTTCTGGTCTTCAGATTAACAACTCAGCACCGTAACCATTTTGAGCCACCCTGCCCCCTAAGTTAAGTTAAGTTAAGTTAAGTTAAGTTCTATTAGTTCTCATTATTTGTATTCATTGCCAGGAATACTTACACTTTTTCAGAGTTTATTTTCCAGGACATTCAAATTTAATTTCAACAAGATTAAAAGACACGAATCAAAGATTCACAGCGTAAAGTAATATATTCCTCTCTCCAGAAATTGATGAACACATATTGTCTAGGCTGTTCCCATTAAATTTTCCCTTTTGTCCTTTCCCAACTGCAGTCTCCATACAATAAAATATGATAACCCATAATAGTCTGCAACTGTCCTTGTTCTTGTATCATGTTTTTGTTCATGTGTCATGTTTATGTTATGTTTTTTTTCATGCCTTTACTTTCTGTTTTGTCCTTGTCATATGATCTTTGTTCCCCATGTGTTTCTGTCATGTGATTCATTTGTCTAAGTGTCGTATTTCCATCGGTCAGTCTTGTGTATTTATATCCCCTGTGTTCCCTTTTGTCTTGGTTGTGGATTTCGGTTTGGTCCTTGTACCGCTGTTGTAAATGTATGTCTGTCAAGTAAAGTTAGTTAAGTTATTCTAGTCAAGTTTATGTTTGTGGTTTGTTTAGTGTTTTTGTTTGTGCTAAGTGCGCTGAGCTAAGTCAAGATAATTTATGTCTAGATTAGTTTATGTGTATTGTTTGACACTATAGTAAATAAACTGCACCTTTGGGTTTCAAAATTACACTCACTTCAGTGGGATCCCTTACACCCAAACAGACTACACATAAAAATGTCTGTCCAAAACTATTTTATAAGCTCAAATGAACAGTGTCCCTAGTGCAGCTGCTTCAGACTCTACTGCATGCTTTCCAGATTTTGTTATAGAGCTGCAAGCTCCTGCCTTTTCTCTGTGACAAGTTTTTGATAAGCATTTGACTTTTACAGCAAGGTGAAGTAAAGCTTTTCTTCTGCTCTGACTGCCATTTTATTAGATAACAGTGGGCAAGTAACATTACTGAATTATTTTACCTCTTTTAAAGATTAAATTGTTTTCTTGATTGTGATTGACTAGCAGGACAAAACACGCACAACTTTCAAACTTTCACTTAGACGGTCAAAATACCGTACATGCATGGTAAACTGATTTATGGGTCAACAACTGCAACCACCAACACAAGACAGCATCACTACGTCACAGCGAGACTGTTAAAACTCGGCGTCCCTGAACAGAGCGCTTTCTTACTATTGTTAACTAAATATATATATTTAAAAAATTATCCAGGACAAAAAGATTTTTAAGGCAAATTTATCTTTTTTTCTTATTTTATATGTATAAAATTTTGGTCAACAATTTTCCAATAATTCCATGTTTTCCAGGACGTGTGAAGTTTTAGTTGGAGGAATTTCGTTTATTTTTAAGCACATTTCAAACAGCAGTAGGCTGGGTTTCATTTCTAATTTCTCTGCAATAGAATACTCTACATGAACGTGTATGTGACAAATAAAATCAAAATTTTAAATTAAATGTCACATTTATATTCTGTTTTACTACGATCAGAAAACAATATTACATAGAATAAAATTTCAAGCTTTAAATTAGTTTCTATTTGTTTCTACCTGAATGTTATAGTATGCTCTTCTTTTTTTAACATATTTGACTTTTATAGCTACCTCTAACCTATATCGCTTTCTTTGTTACTGATGTGTAAAACTTGGGCTTACCGTTGCAGGGCCCTGGGCGGCATGACCTCTGTGACTCTGGTTTCTCGCCAGCGCATTGATCGCCGATGCGGCATGTCACCTGGCGACGTGCCACTCCTTCTCCACAGGTCACAGAGCACTGACAGAGAACATTACGTTCACAATCAAACACCTTGTTTGAACATAATTTCCAACAAACAAAAAAAAAAATTATGTACCAGTTCTAAGAGAGATGTTGAAAAGAGTTTGGAAGATTGAAAAGGGTAAGAGTAATGTGCTGGGTAAAAATTGCACACTGAACTTTTAGTTTCCGGAGTTACAGGGAATAAAGTGCTAACATACTTTTCCTCCCCCCAGAAGCTTTTAAATCAACGAGGGTGAAAAATTGCCAGCCAATTCCTTCTTCACAAGTTCTATTGTGTTTAAAGCAAAACTGGCTTGTTGTGCTACCTTGATTAACAGGATGCTTATTACCAGACACAATTCTTTCAGTTTCTTTCCAAATTCTAAAAAAAAAATAGAACTCACTGAGCCATAATTTGAGGAAATGAGGACAGGATATAAGATATTACTTAATTCAGTGCCACCAGGTCACTTGCGTATAAATCTGAACAGCTAAACAGCAACGATAAACTGTATTTAAAGGAAAAATCCTGGAGGGCCTGATTGTATTCTATGTCAATTTTGTAGACAAATAAAGACAAAATTTTCTTGTAGGATTTCTTTTTCTTTCTTTTTGGAAATTGTTTATAATTCCTCCATTCCACATGTTTACTTAACCTTTCAGCTTGTTAAATTCCATTTACTTAAGCAGCTCACTGTATCTTGTGATTAGATGAAAGGAATAGATCATTGGGAAGGCATTTAATGAACTCATGTTACACGGATGTCGGATCAGATAAAGAGGAAAACTTGTAAAACATAGATTTTTGTGGTAATTGAAAGACAGACCTCAGACCAAGCTCCAATCCTCCAATGTGCAGGGCAGGGCAATCTGTTGCAAGGGCGTCTGGTCTCAGGTTTCTCTCCGCTGCAATACTTGCTGTGAATAGAGCGATTCGTGCCCTCATGCAGGAGCTGAACGCAGCGCACGGTGCGGATCTGGTAACCAAGGTTTCCGCATGTCTTGGTGCAGTGTTCCCATTCCTCAGCTATCCACCTTTAAAAGAACAAGCACCAGACCAGGGTTTATAATTATGTTTGCAATCAATTTCTTTTTCAATTTCTTTTTTTTTTTTTTTATAATATTCCAATAATGCTGGCCTAAACACTATCAGAATCACTGACCTACATTTACAACCTAAATTCTAATATTTGTTCAATTGAATTGTATTAATTGATTCCCGGCAGTTTATTCTCTTCATTTCATAGCGTTTCTTTGGTTGCACTGCTTTCAGTATGTGTATGTGGATGTTAGATTGTCCAATCAGATTTTAGCATCTATGCGCTGCCATACCAGGGCCTTTAAAATCTGTAGTGCTGCCCATGTAACTTAAACTATATTATATATATATATATATATATATATATATATATATATATATATATATATATATATATATATATATATAGGACTGTTGTTTTAACCATCGGATTTAAAATTTACCTCACAGGCTCAGCAACTGGCCCACAATAACGTTAGCATTTTTCTCTCTTCTGATTTGTTGGTTGGAGTGTATCAGTCCCCACTGAAAGCCCAGGCACCAAATGCACGGCCAGTGATCATTTTGTGATCATTGTTATCAATTTTTATCACATGCACCTGAGCAAACGTTGGCTTCTTGAAAATAACTAGTTAACGTATTGGAACAGCCATAACAAAGTACTAAATTTCTTTCCTCAATTCCTTTTTAACATGTTTACTTCAGCTTTTAAAATTGACCTGTATTCAATATTTGCATTTTTACTATACACAGCAAAACACCGTAAGGCAGATGTACTGACAAAATAATCAATGGACATAGTAAATAAAGACAATGATTATTCATTATTTTGCATTCTGCACCATTTTTAAAAAGGCAAAACAACATTGGAGAAAACAATCAAAATTGGCTCATTGACACACGCAGTATAAAAGTGAATGAAGTAGTAAATGTGTTTTTTTTAACAATACACAATCTATTGTATCAAAAGACAAGACAAAAAAAACAATAATTAAAAATAGTGCTCTTTAGACTCAAAGATGTCCTGTAATTAGCACACAATTAGGAAATGAGGCATTACACTTTGCTAACTTTTCCCCCAGCAGTCATTAATTACTACCTGTTATCTACAAATACTTAAACGTGGTGATTTTCTGTATTCCAGTAGATAGAAGTAAAGACATCACCACCCGAGAGTAGAGAATAGTGTGAGTGTGGATTTTATCTGCAGTATTTATGTCCCAGTGGGCTTCAGTTTAACATGTCAAAACATTTTAGGAATAAGTACTTATGCAGCTGCCTTTTAGAAAATAAAAATGCATAGTTGGTCTTAGACAAGTGGCCCATATTTTGTGACTAAGTGAAGAAATCAGCAGGGAGTTTAATTATTTAAATTAAATCTATCATACAGTAAAGAATAGTAAAAACTGAACTGTGCAAAAATTGAGTAATGCCTCAAAAAACGCTGTAAGGACACATGCTGTGATAAAAAAACGCAGTTTGACAAAATGAATCAGAGTGAATGCCATGGCATTTGTCCTTATACATATAAAGCAGCAGTCAGTCTCACCCCAGAGTGTAATGTCAGTCTTTTTCATTAAATAAACCAGCATGTGCAAAGCTCCCAGAATCTTTACAGTGGGTGACCGAACACTGGACTAGCGGTAGATTTCTATAGCTTTTTTTTTTCTTTATATAAAAAAAGCTAAGAAGGAAAAAGTCCACAGATACATTGAGAAAGAGAACATTAAAATATACATTAGATCTATATTTAGGTAAGATATATATATATATATATATATATATATATATATATATATATATATATATATATATATATATATATATATATATATATACTTAACTACTAGAAAATATCTAACTTCAATATGTTAATATGTAACACGTAAAACATGAAGTGCAACAGTATGTTTCTAAAACATTTTGTGCTAATATAAAGTGAAGATTTTTAAGATTAATTTAAGTTTATCAAATGTTTGTCATGTTTTTTAAGCTTCTGTGTGAATGACACTAAAAAGGTAAAATCACATACAGTATCTTAAAAAAACCTTAGTATAAATCGTTAATTATATTTAATGTGGGAACCCCAAATAATACAAAAAGGCATATTATTTATATATATTTATTACTTTTTTTAATTCTTAAGGCTAGGACTATGCATACTCATGCAAACATTTACATTATGAGCACAAAACCTAAAATAATCATGCAAAACTGACAAATGTATTATTGCTTGTTTTAATTTAATACATATAAAATTATTTCTAGTTAATTGATAATAGAATAAAATAAATAATTATGTGCTATTGTCATGGTTCCTAACAAAATCCTCTTATTTTTTAGCTTATCTTTGGCACCTTAGAAAAAAGGGTTCGATAAAAGAGAACATGTTGGTATAGACAAAATCATTTCACTTGGAACCTTTAAGTGATCCATTGAAGGGTTTAAATTCCTCCATGCCTGTGCTTTACATTCACATTTCTGGCATATTTAAACTACATTTATTGAATTTTTTTATTCACCTGAGCAGTTGAAGGCCTTGCTCGGGGGCCCAGCAAGAAATGCTGGGAATTAAAGCTACAATCGTCCAATCAGCAGTCTAACACCCTAACCACCGACTGTATTATTTACAGGATCAGAATTTCTGGGAACTTAAAGGAAATCTATTCCCACTGGTAATGTAGGTGCAACCAAGACACTGAAAGGTGTTAATTCTGTTACTACCACTGTGATAGCAATAGTTGGTGTAAGGGGGAAAAATTATTTACGGACTAGAAGGAAGATCTACTCACTGTGGTTGTGTGCATTCTTGAAGATTACACATCCTGCGAATTGGTTTGGGCTTCTTACTAATGTCACAGTAGCTCCTGTGTGCCATCTTATTGTCCCCTTTTTTACGACATCCATATTTTGTGTACTGGAATCCTTAAAGAAACATAAAAACATACAAGACAATTAGACTTATAAATCTGAATGGGGTGCGGAAATGTTTTCTTTGCGGAAAAATAGTTTGTTGGTTTACCCCCAGCACAAGGTCGTGAGCACTGGGACCAGCTCTTCAAAGCCCATTCATATGTGTCCTCCTGAATGACATTGTTGTTGTTTATTGGGACAGAATCTTCATGGATGATGTACTTATACATCAGTGATGATCTTGTCTCATTGTCTTTTGGTAATACCTAAAAGCAAATAAATAAAAACAACACACACACACACACAATTCATAAACAACAGGTCACATACGTTTCTTGACTGTACTGTACAGAATGCAAATAAGCATATGTTTATATATTTTTTTTAAATAACAGCAATACTGTGCAGGTACCAGAAGACAGATCGACTGCATAGAACTTAAGTAATATTATTTACAATAACTGTAACAACCCGACATGTTATAAATTGCTATTCTATTGTATTTAAATCTTTGTACAGTGACTGGATTTAAAGCCAGGACATCATGAGGTAAATCTGCCTATCGTTTGCAGTTATTTAATAAAAACCAGCTCACAGAAATGCCTTTTTACACATTTTGATTACCTATCCAATCCAGCAACAATCACCAAAATGCAAAAATTGTCATATCATCATGTCTATTGAGCAGATTTGAAAGAGGAAATAATTACATCTTTTTGGATTCGCTGGGAGGGACGTCACTACTCCAAATAGTGCTCTATATAATATTTTTTCCTGCACTGGCAAGAAATAATGAAAAGCACAATACTATCAGAAGCTGAGCATATCTGCTGCTTACAAAGCACAGCTGCAAATAATGACCACAGTGTAGTATGCATGTTTTTCTAAATGTCCATTACTCAATATTATGACATTTCTAAAATGAATAGTATATAAAAAATATTAATTGCTTGGGCTGTAGGTAAGGCAACCCCCAATTGCTCAGATGTATAACTGAGATTAATGTAAGTCGCTCTGGATAAGGGCATTTGCCAAATGATGTAAATGTATAATTTTTTCAATGTCCAGCTTGTCTGGGCTTGTCCATATTTGTTGTAAAGATTACCTGTCCTCATCCTCTGTTTCTCATCCAGAGTGAATATTCCGTAGAGGAGGAAGCAATTCCTTACCTTCACCTCAATTTCTCTTTTAGATAAGTCGATGGGTCGCTGACGCTCGCCTCGAGTATGAGCTTTATTTCTAAAGACTGCTGATGTCAAGAAAATAGTAACCCTGCGCATTCTGATAGTACCTAGAGACACATTAGGCAGCTGCATTGGCTCACCCTTTTTGTCTATGTAATCTTACATGATTTTAACTTCTTGAACTAGTGCCAAAGGGACTGGCAGCACTTTTTATAGAAATTGCTTCAGATATACATCTAAGACTTAACTGGGTTTAAGGTGTAACTGCTGTAAAATCTTTCTATGGGTGCTGAGGGAGCTAGGACTCGATCGGTCCCACCATGCCTTGAGACGCAAGGTAGGCACCAAGATGGCTGGCTGTCATTATTATCTCTTTGTGAAATACTTGAACTTGCCATGCTACTAGCGTAGAAATATTGACCTGTTCAATGATGAAACATAAAGCACTGTACATGGCTCTGGATAAGGGCGTCTGCTGAAAGATGTAAATGTAAACGCACGCTCGTTAATTGATTAAAGAACATTTTAAGAACATGACAGGTGGTCAAATCTACACTGTGGCGAAGCTTGGCTGGTGGCATACCATCTTCTATACCAGCTTTTTATAAGTTATTTTTTAGTCTTCTATAGATGTGATTTACTATTTTAGAGATGAATTATACTGTAATTCACCAGTAAAAACAGCATTACACCCTTTTATCAAACAATCTAATAGGAACAAATATCAAACCCAAATAAAATTAAAACAGAACTAAACAACTCAGCTGACTGGCATGACCACCAAGTCTTTATTGTTAGTATAATAAATGTATAATATTTTTCTTAGATGAACGCAAATTTGAATGGACTAATATAAAAAAAAAAAAATTCATTGTCACAAGCATTCAGTCACTAGTCTTTTTAATCTTGTGCAAATGAGACGTAGATAATGTGGAAATAGAAAAAAAAACAATATTTTATTTAATCTTAGTAATAAATGTGGGTATAAAACCAGTTACCAGAATAATGACTGCATCATGTAATGGTCCGTCTGTGTGCAGAATCTCAGCGTCCTCTTCGATGGTATAATCCCACTCCACTCCTAGGTCAATAAAGCTGCGTGACCTCACCTCATCTCCTTTACCATTCAGGATGTAGTGTCCTGTGGCTTGGTTCTTGACCGCTGCAATTAATGTTTAGTTACAAATCCTTAAACATTACATTTGCAAAAAGATATTGATATTAATTTAGAGCATGTGATTGATAAGAGACACGTCACAGATACAGATATGTGTCATGTAATATTTGTATCTGTATATGGGATCATTTTACACACAATATCCCAAAAAAGTCAGCATTAGTAATAGTTACCTAACACTAGTCTATTGTATAGAGAAGGAGAAGGACAAAGATCAAAATGACACGGTTATTTGGTAACACCACATAGGTGATGATGCAATCTGTACTAAGAATCAGAAAAAGAGAAACTCCGCTGCTGTGATACTGTACAGTGAGCTCGAATACTAAAATATATCCTAATAAATATTTCTTAGAATTTGTAGAATACTTTTTCTAATACTATCAGGATTCGTCTATGTAGTTGTTACATTATTTCATAGTTTTTTAAACAATTAAGTTTTAATTGTGATTAAGAGAAACGTTAAAATGTATAACACTTGGACATTGTGGTTAAACAGTACAGTTCTCTTCTCTATTAACAGTGTATAATAATATTAATCCTAACTAATGCTGATTGTGATAAAACTAATAAGCATCATAATGGCAATATGGTGATATGGATTAATTCATTTTTAGAAGTAATTTTTAACTATTAACGAATACAATCTGTCTTTCTTTGAAATAATTATAGTTTTATAACCTAGAAGTCTAGTTACCAAGTATAATTTTCTTATATAAAATTCCAGCAATGAAGGAGCCATATTAGCTCGGTAAATCTAAAATAGTTCAATCACAAAATTAAATACTTAAATTACTATAATCAATAACAGTCTTATTAAAACATTTGTCATGATCTCTTTCCTGTGACTGGTTGTTTTAAAAAGATAAGGAAAATATATGGATGATTGATGATACATGACTAATGAAGTGCTAATTGGTCAGGTATGCTCTCTTAGCGTGTGTTTACACTTGTAGTTTGATTTTTTTGATTAATTTGCTACAAACCATAAAGAAAAATGATAAATTTTGTCCTTGTCCACTTAAAGTTCATATTTGCATTTTTGACATAGTGATATATTTAAAACCTGCGTGGTCGGCTTCCTAATGTGTTAGAGAATTACTTGCTCTTTGTGTGGATGTATATATGATTCAGCGGCAGGAATTTTCTTTATCGTATGCAGGAACAAGGAGAAGACTTTTCCGACAACTTTTTCGACTAATGGGCAACAATTATTTATGCTTAAGCATTCTGTCTTTTCAAAAGAATCATGGTCAGAATTACATTTGCGTCACACCTTGTAACATCACGTCCTTTTTTGGTTCGATTAGAAATAATTGGTCCGTTCATACAGCAATTGAACCGAGTTAATTTGTTTGGTGTACACCAGGGTTCGGATTTCAGCGCTTATACTTATACTCAAATAAACCATACTAACCGAGCAATCGCAACAGACTTCGTTTTAACCAAACATGACAAGTGTAAACACACCTTAAGACTTATAGCAACAGGTGGCTTTGGCATCATCAGAATTGACACACCTAACAATATGGAGAACAATAATATGTTCTTATGAAAGCATACCACATGGACAGTATCACAGTAATGTACACAGAAAATCTTAATGCATGACTGTGTGAAAGGTAAGCAAGCATTTTATTAGTTGACCAAAAAGTGTGAGGACAGCTGTCACTTACCAAGAAAGTGAGGGGAAGCCTCATGTTCTTGGATGATCACATGTCTAGCCCCAGGGGGGATGAGGAACATCTTTATGTAACCTTTGCACCAGAGTGAAACGGCAACGGAGACAAGATGTTCACAGAGAAAAGACAGTGGAAGCAGTTAGTGACAGAGTTGTAACATCTACGTTATTTTCCTTTGCAGAGGTGGACATCCCTTTATTAGAGAGAATACAGTTTCGCTGTTAGGCTCTAGGACAGGTTGGAGCCACAGATTACTGCAGTCAGTGTCACGTCCATCACACTGGTTTACATAAAGTCTACTTAAGAAGGGTACTATATGGAATGTGAAAACATGAACATAGGTTTGCCATTCAGGCTTCAGACAATACATTTGTATATCTTTGATTTGTATCTCAGGAAACCGAATGCATTATTATTGGATTGAAGAGGATACCATCAGAAGCCAAGTGAGCTTTTGTGATTTAATCCCATTCAAAGCTACATACACACTGTCCAATAGCTGACAAATGTACACAGAAGCTGCAAAGCAAAACCTTGAGTGACATTTCAACAAAAGCACTACAGAGAGAAAATGTCTTCTTTTTGGATGTCCATTTCTCTGCAAAGTCCTTTACCACTTACCAATAACATTTCTAGTGTCCTCACTTTTATTCAGAAACACGTGCCGCGCTCCTTTGGGCAGCAGGAAGAATTCTCTTGTCTTCCCTTGAAGAAAAATGCAATCATTCTATCTGTATTGCACTGCATTACTTTGCCACTAACTTACAGCTAAGCTTTGAAGTCGGGGTTTTATACAGGGGTCTTATATCGTCTAAGATGGCATATAGGTTCCAGCAGTGAGGTAGGAACGTGTGCACAAAATGCTAAAATTGCGGCGCACGTGAAAAGCATATCGTAAAAAATACAGCATGCGTAATACACACTTCGATCTTGCACTAGTTTTGCACAATTTCTAAACTCTAGTGTCTCAAAGATCTCATTCATTACATACATTTCATTTGATGCTTAGAAATGAAGCCGCTTGAACGATACAGGAATGCTTCAATTATGTATATTTTTTTACTCATCTTAATGAGTTAGTGACAAAGAATGCATTACAGTAGGGGAAAGCAAACGATTAGAGAACACAGAATACTTGCAGATTTTGTTTTCCAAAAAAGACATTTCGTTTTGGCTTCTCCTGCTTAATTTTTTTCCTGTTAAGAAAGTGAGTACACATTCACATTAGTATAAAGGGTTAGAGACATTTCACAGCATTGGCTTCATCCATGCGGTTAACAAGGCCACATCACATCGCAGTCAGATCATAGGGAATGTGTGTAATAACCTGTTAATGACTATGAGTTATGCTCCTTTGTCGAATAGACATGCTATGACATACTGCATTGTAAAAATTTAGGCATGCATTACCATGCAATTTTGCCAAGGAGTAATAACATTATAAGAAAGAAATGCCTAATGTCAAAGGAATTATGTCGAACGTTGAACGCACTGGATTGGACATGTGAGTGATAAAACACGTCCAACTGTGAGGTTCTAAGAAAAAAAATCCATAACGAGGGTTTAATTCTCTCTTTCAAATGAATATAAAACAAATTACATGTTACATTAAAAATGAAAAAGGGTAAACGTGTGTCTTTAATACTTTTTCTGTTTAGGAAAAACTGATTATTACAAAGTGCTAAAACCTACCTTTTTACATAATTGTTAAAAAAAAATAATAATTTATTTATATATATTATATATATATATATATATATATATATATATATATATATATATATATATATATATATGACATTTTTTTATAGAAAAAATATAGTAATAGAATATGCACATATAGAAAAGAAATATAATTGTAATTGCAGATAAAACTTTTTTTAAATGTGTTTATTCTTATATTTGCATTTTAGTTGGGAAGTTTGGCCTATTTGGAAATTTGAGAGAAACCCTCCTGGGTGAAGCTTAGTTATGATGTCTGTAATTGAGAATATTAAAAAATAAAAATAAAGGAAATAAGAATGTGTCCAAACTTGACTGCAAATGTAAGAATACCACCATCATCATCATCATCATCAAATTTTAGGTAAGCTGCATCAGCTAGGCTGATAGACTAAGGGGGTTTTTACCCTCCAGAGACACAGATGTATTGTCACAGAAAATTGTGCACTTCTATAAAATTATATAAACCAATCAGCTTTAACATTAAAACCACCCAGCCCAACATTAAAACAACCCACGTACCTGCTTTTTTGGGGGTGCGGGTGAAGGTTCCTTTTACAGTTCTACAGTGGGAGTTGTCTCCCCCACACACTCCGCATTTATCTTCCTCTTTGGCAGAGCCAATCTCTTTATCACAGCCCACTTTCTGAGACAGCAACATAGCGTGAAAGAAACAAGTTACGTATCACACTGCAGTTTCTATGCAGGCCATCTTAGCTTCAGTAGTAACATGTGAAATTACGACCTGAATTCTGGAAAAGTTGGGACGATTTTTAAATTTAAATAAAACTAAAAACTGAAAACATTCAATATTTTATTAGCAATAGAATACAAATACCATAAATGTTTAAACACAGAAATTTTACTTATTTACTAAATAAGCTCATATCAGATTCGATGCCTGCTACAGGTCTCAAAATAGTTGGCACGTGGACAACAAAGGGTTAAAAAGAAATAATATTATTATTATTTTTTTTTAATTCAGCTGGGAAAAAAAGTATATATTATCATCAAAAGGTTCAGAAAACCTGGAGATATCTCTGAGTGTAAGGGACAAGGCTGAAGATCTTTGCTGGATGCCTGTAGTCTCCGGGCCCTAAGACGACATTGCATCAATCATCGGCCTGATTTTATGATAGACATTAGTAAATGGGCCCAGCAAAACTTCCAGAAACCACTGACGATAAACACCATCTGCTGTGCCATCTGCAAATGCCAACTACAGTTCTATCATGCAAACATGAAGTCATATGTGAACGTTGTGTCTCGTAAGCCAAGACTCATTTAAAATGGATTGAAAGTGTTCCATGGTCAAAAATGTGTTTTATTGTTCAAATTTGACATCCTCGTTGGAAATCACAGGCGCCGTGTCCTCCAGAGGACAGAGGAGGGGGACCATTCGGTCTGTTATCAGCGTTCAGTTTAAAAGCCAGAATCTCTGATAGTATGGAGGTGTATAAGTGCATACGGTTTGCATGTTTTTCAAGGCACTATAAATGCTGAAAGGTTTTAGAGCAACATATGCTCCCCCCCAGACGACATCTATTTCAGGAAAGGACTTGTGTATTTCAGCAGGACAAATGCGAAACCACATATTGCCGCTACTACAACAGCATGGCTTTGTAGTAGAAGAGTCTAAGTGCTAAATTGGCCTTCCTGCAAACCAGATGTGATTGAAAAGTCCTTTACTTTTCATTTTATTCAAATTTAAAAAACCTCCCAACATTCCCGAAATTGTAAATTATATTTTGTAGTAGACACAAATGAGACAAAATTGTTGTACTCCTCTGAAAACTAAAGCACATTTTCGCAACACTGAAAAAACACTGCTTACTTCAGATTACTCATGCAAACATTTGTGTTAAAAATAAGCCGAAAAAGTAATTGTGTTTTAAATAATAAGCAGATTGCTGGCCTCCAGAATTACTTTAATTCCCAGTCTAAAGGTTGAATCGTCTACCATAAAAACAGCCCAATTTCCAAAACTTATTTTTAGCATTGACGTTGTCTTTTTTTTAGCGATAGTCTGTAAAGATGCTGTATTATAACTTTTCTGCTCCTAACTTGTTGCTGAATGTTTTTGAACAGGTGCATCAAGGGAGTGTTTGCTCTTGCAGTGAAGCGAAATTGCTTTAGTGCAATAGCAATCAAAAATCGTGACGGCAGTTTCAGAAGCAGGGCTGTCCGTAGCTTACCACACATTCCCCCCGTACACAGATGCTGTAGGGATCCTTGTAGGAGCAGCGTGTACCATCATGCACCAGCTGTTTCATGTATGCCACGTCGCTGGTCTCCTTTGACTGGCAGTGCAGGTGGCATCTCATGCTGGCTAAAAGAAAGTAAAAGGCACAGTTAAATTACATAATAGATATCATTAAATGATACTGATGAGATTTATAATATATTTAAGTCAAATATAAGACACACTGAATAAGAGATACAAGTATTATATGTTTGTCTCTGTGATTATTAAACAAAAATGATTATTTACTTCCTGGAATATTGACTTCATCTGGTATTTGCACACAGAGGGTTTTATTCAGCTCGAGATACTTCATTAAAAAAGATACAGCAATATTTACTTCGGGAAAATGAGTCTACATCCAGAATTTGTTCAGAGGACTGAAAATCACAGGACTATAAAATGAACCCATAACTGAGAATTAAATAACATAATAATTAGCTTTCAATTTAAAACATACAATATCATTTCAGTACATAATGGAGCAACATTTGTTTTAATTACCAACAATATAATCTATAACCACAATCTATAACTAGCTATTGTTACACCTCCATACTCTATCCATATACCTCTGTACATTATTTACCCCCACCTCTGTAATTATCATCCCCATACCCTATTTATTACACTGATATTTATTGTAAATAAGCCACTTATGCACTTCTGGTTAGATGCTAACTGCATTTCATTGGCTCTGTACATGTACCTTGCACAATGACAATAAAGTTGAATCTAATCTAATCTAATCTAATCTAATCTAATATGTGTAAAGCAGAGGTCAGAGTAGAATCCATTTACTTTTATTAAGAAAAGAAGGGCAGTTTAAAAGCGTAGTCAAACAGAAAGCAAAGGTCGGTACACAATAATAATAAAAGGAACCAGGCGAAAAAATCCAAAACGCTAGACAAAGAATCAAAACCAAAAACTGAGCAGAGATCCTAAACTGTGACCATGGAAAGAAACCAAAACCTCTTGAGCAAACAATACTTTACATTAAAGTTCTTGAGGCTAGCTTATATAGCTATCCAAACAGGAAGTGACACCACAAGAATTACCGGAAACCTAGTACGTCGGTCATGGCGCTCTCTGGTGATGGGCGGGCGGAAGGGTTACAATATGGGACCCACTTTTATTATACAGCACGTGATCCAGCATGAACTGTATTTAAACAATATACTTAAGGTACAACTGGTGGACCTACTTTTTTAGTGTAGTATTGTTTATTCCTGTTAGTTTTAAAGATGCTCTGTTTATTTTACTTCACTTTAAATTGTATTTCAGTTGGTTTTATCTAGAGAACGACAGATATAATCTGTTATGACAATTCTTTCCGCATTGTTTTTCTTTATTGGATATCGGTTTTTTGTAATATCAGATCCACCAATATACTGTCTTATAGCCATCTTGTGGTTGTTTGAGGATGGATTTGCCTTCCACGCCACCAGTAGAGAACTGCATTGTGTGGGAAAACGAGTCAAGGCCACTAGAAGGCAAACATACAGTCTTTACCCAAAAAAGCCCAATGGCTAATGCAAACGCTGAGGCAAAGAAAAAAAGACCAGATTAGTTGAAAAATGATCTCTATGATCATGATTGGCTGCAGGAGCTTTCCAATATGAGAGTTAGCTGTTACGCTCGTTCCAATAGTAATTAATACAGACCCTTTAACACGAATATAGAAAAGCACACTAAAGTAGATTTACATTATATTTAAATAACTTAGAAATTAGAATTTAAAATTACTTTTATGTTCTTAAATTCTTTTCTACCGGAACAAAGCTTTTTTTTAACAAAGGCATGTTATTTACAGTGCAAATTTTTCAACATTATTACAATTATCTTTAAAAATTTCAGATCTACGTATTTCTAATTTTTAATTATTATTAATTATTAATTTAGAAAGGTAAAAGTAAATTTACAGTAACAACATGGAGTTTATCACTATCAGTATCAGTTAAAATCAATATCGGTCAATCTCTTCATTTTGGACCTAAACCATTACTCAAGTCCAGTGTATTATTTCAACTAAAATGCCATTTGATTACACAAGGTTTTAAATGATGTTTTAAATAACACTTTGCTTAACAGTCTCTCCAGCAACAATTTATAAAACGAACTCAATAGTAGTATTTTAATTAATTTGGCTTCAGACTCCCAAGGCAAGGTTCTCTTAGAACTAACAGTGTGATATTCCACTAAGCTTGTTTCCTTGCCAATGTCATCATTTCGTCAGCCCCATGTGGGTTACTAATAAAAGGTTCCTGCTAGATCACACTTGTCCTCTTTCCTCTTATTATCTTTTCAGTAGTTAGGAAAGAGGATTCAGACACTAAGTACAACCCTTTAGCTTTGTGTTTCTTGCTTTGTTACTCTTTAAATCTAGGTTTTTCCCTGAGTGTGTGTTGATGCGCACCTTGGGTTGCAGTAATTCTAGTATTTGCTTTACTATTTTTGACAGCTGCTGTTTATTGTGTCAGTGTGTAGCATTATGATTCTGTTTAAGCGGAGTGACTAATTTTACCATTATGTGTACATATGATATTACATTATAACAGAACCATTTGGGGTTCAGGGCAGCGCAGTGAGTGGTTATGTCTGCCATAATGGGTGAAAAACATTTACAGCATAAAGCCTTGACGAATGGTAGCATACGGCCAAAAGTAATGTGTGAAGCTTACCAAGTGTTTAGATACTCCTAACTATTCATTATTTTCCCCCTTGATTCTGTGTGGCTCACAGCTGGAAGTGAATTGAACGACAGACAATGAGTCATGCGTCTTTATCAGGCTTTCAAAGCAGGAACAGAAATGGAAAAAGGCTTAACTACTTAAAATCTAAAATTAAAGCATCTTTGAATCCATGGGGAAATAAAAGGGCATAACACAAATACAAAAGCTGATAGAGGCAATGCAACAGCTTAGTAAAGTGCATAACTCATGTACAAAAACTGACCCTAATGTTCTACACTGTGCCATCATAATTTACACCAAATTTGCAGACAAAGACACTGACAGAAAAACCGCTGCTTTAAATTCTTAGAGTAACTTTGAGTAATTTGTATTAAAGTGCTAGTAATTGCAAACAAAACATGAGTTCGAGCCCCACCACCGCCAGTCAGCAACTGTTGGGTCCTTAAGCAAAACCCTTAACCCTTTTTGTTGCAGGAGTGCTGTATCATAGCTGGCCCTGTGATCTGACGCTGGGTTATGCCAGGAAACACTGTGCTGTAAAGTATATGTGACAAATAAACACAATTATTTATTTTATTCAACGTAAGTGTTAACTATAGTTTATACATTTTTCTGCCACAGCCATAGGAACTACAGGTGCTGAGGGTTCAGCACCACCTCTGCTGACAGCTAGGAAATTTGAAAAGAAATGTAAAAATTCCTCACTGCCACATTGCCAAAATCAAACCCTGCCCTTCATCACCCCCCTGATTAATATGTTCCCACAGTCTACAGTAAATGGAGGAGAAAGGAATCAATACAGATTTCCTACTTTTTTCCCCACAGGGTACTGGAAATGAACATCTTTATGAGCATCTACGGAAATCCGGGGGGCACAAAACAAGGTTTTCACTTCAAATAATTCAATTCAATTTGATTCAATTTTATTGTCATTTTTCACAGTACATATGAGGAGCCAATAAAATAATGGTAATTGGCATATAAATAATTCTACATTTATAAGTGTGTATACAGTAAGATTGAGTTTAAAGGTTAAAGACCAGCTTAAAAGACCAAATCACTTAATCCACAAAGAAAATAAGTCTAAACACAGAGTGAGGCATTATACAGAAATAAAATGTATAAAAATTTCAGATTTATTCCCCATTTTGGTGTTTGATTAAGCTCTGCTCTTCTAGTAAGGCTTTTAGAACTTGAATGTAAGATTTGTGTTTATTCAGCTATAATAGTATTAGTGAGATTGGACACTAATGTCAAGGCAAGAAGGTCTGGGGTAGAGTCGGGGTTCCAGTTCATCTTAAAGCTGTTAAGTAGTGTTAAGATCAGGGCTTTGTGTAGAAGACTCAATTTTTTTTATTCCAGTCATAACACACCATGTCTTAACTGAAATCGGGGGCTTTGTGCACAGCGGCATTGCTATGCTGGAACAGTGTTTAGGTTTATTAGTTCCAGTAAAAACTCATCAATTCAATGCTACTATATACAAAGACATTCTGGCCTGCTTACAAATTTGTAGCAACATTTTGGAGAGGACCCACATGGACCTGGGTTTAAAGTGTCCACAAACTTTTGCCAATGTAGCGTATAAACACAGTAAATGTCCAATGAGTACAAGATGCAAATAAAAAGGTGTAAATGAAGAGGGAGCAAAATACAGGAGCACAGAAAAAGCATTATGCTGACTTTACACTGCAGTGGTTAAGGTTGCAGGTTAAATTCACAGCACCTGCCACTGCTGGGCCCCCTGAGCAAGGCCCCTAACCCCCAGTTGCTCAGTTGTATAAAAAGAGATAAATGTAAATCAGCCGAATGATGGAAATGGAAATTTTACCTTCCGACAAGTTTTGCAAACTCGATGAAAAATTCCAGAAATCAAAGGCAAACTGCTGCTTGTGCACGCAAGTGACAATCACGCAGCCTGAATGATCAAAGAGGCGATCTGAGAGTGGCCCGGGAAATATTTGCCACGCTTGATATCTAGACCTGTCACCGATTCAAAATCAAGCAGTGTGAAACGAGTTCTGACTAAAAATTACATCAGCGATGTCCTACAGCCAATAAGAGCAAGATACAGGCAGTGGGAAAGAGGGAATTGTGGTGGCCCATGGTTAAGGTGTTTTACTACCAACCCAAAGATTGTGTGTTCGATTCTCAGCTCCACCAAGCCACTAGTGCTGGGCCCCTGAGCAACGCTCTAAACCCCCAGTCGCTCAGTAGTATAAATGAGATAAATGTAAGTCGCTCTGGATAAGGGCGTCTGCCAAATGCTGCAAATGTATAAATCGTGCAGTGTGAACTCGGCATTATACAGGATCACCAACTATGAAGCACACTCACCATCTGGGTGCTCGTATGGAAGCCAGTGGTGTTTGGTGTTCTGGTACTCAAAGTGGGAGTTGCGGAGCTGACACTGCTGCGCTCTAAAGTCTTCAAAGTGTTTAGGGCAGTCATCTGTGTTGCACAGCTGAAACTCATAGTTAACACCCGGACAGTCTTGCCCCCCATTAGATGGACTGTAGAAAAAGACAAAAAGGGGAAAGAGAAAACACTTGATTACATTCAAAGCCACTGAGTGAGTAATTTTCTAACTAAGTAATTCTCTTTTCTAACCAGCTTTAATTAAAAAAATTATTTCTTTTCCGATATACATTATATTAATATATTGCCAATAATATAATAACTAACACCTGCCCGAAAAATTAGCACAAATGAATATATAAAATGAAGAACACAAAACATGCAGGGAAGTGGTGACTCATGGTTAAGGTGTTGGACTGCCAACCCGAAGATTGTGGGTTCGATTCCCAGCTTAACGAAGCCACTAGTGCTGGGCCCCTGAGCAACGCTCTAAACCCCCAGTAGTATAAATGTAAGTTGCTCTGAATAAGGGCGTCTGCCAAATGCTGTAAATGCGCAGTAAGGGTTAAAAACAGTATAAAATAGTTTCAACTTTTTTTATGGTATAAAACAGCTTCTGCTTGGCAAAATTAGCATAATTAATATATAACCTAAAAATGGTTAATGCTTATTTTACAGGGGTTTTAAACAGGTCAGAAGTGTCAAATAATATTCGTTGTTGTTCCTAGGAATACATATACTGCAACAATAGGGTAAAACATATGGGGTTTTTTACACAACACTGCAATAATAACCTTAAGCATATGTCATTTTGGACTACTCATTTATGTGGGATTACTGCTTTATGCTGAAATTTTTTTGCATCATTTTAACAAACATACATGTATGACTGCTGAATGCTGTACTATCGCAGATTGTAAATGTAAATATGTAAATGTATGTTTAATTGTAGTGCATTTTAACAACACTATTAACAGTAACGCATCCAGAAAGTCTGCGTGTAATTGCCTGTTTCCACAGACCTGCATCCTCTATTGGTTGGGAAAATTTCTGTTGTGTTGCAGTGTTGTGTTTCCGGTGTGTTCCTTTGTGTTTTGAAGTTTCTAAATGTTGTTGTGTTGGACATTATTTGAGTCACCATAGTAAAGTATGGTGTTTACTATGGTGTTTTGTTATTAATTAAAAAGAGTTAATCAAAGCATTTTTGTGAGTTTTTTGATTTTTAGGCTACTACACATACGCTGGGTTGTTGCACTGTCGGGTCCTGAAGCGAACGCCTGTTCCACAGGAGCGCGAGCATGAACCATACTTGGTCCACATTCCCCAAGCTCCATCTTGCTTCACCTGGTTGGCACTTTTCCACATGCAGTGACCTTTGTAGCACCACTAAAAAAATAAAATTGTATGATTTATCCTGGATAAAAAGAAACATCAAAAACAAAAAAACAATCACACAGAGATTTACCTTGCCGGGTGCACATTCGGTGCCGTCCAGTGGTGGTCCCTTTTTAGTTTTGCAGAAATAAGGGTTATCTGGGTGGCTGCACCAAAGCTGCTTGCAAGGATCGAATGTACGGAACTTACAGAAAAAAACAAATGTAATACAATATTTATAATTAAAAGAGGTTATTGTATGTTATTTATATTCCACAACATGATTCTTCTTCTTATATCTGGTCAATATGACAATGGCACACTAATCAGAAAACGTATGATTACTGACAAATGATTAATTATTGTATTAATTAAATTATTTAAGCCACACTTTATACATCACTGTGCAATGTGGACTAGGGTTTGTACCACAGAACAAGGCTCGCTACTTACTAAAAAAATCACACATAAATAGAACATGACTACGAAAAACTCTTCTTCCATTTACACTTACTGATGTGCATATTTTGTATCCAACTCCGAAATCGAAGCGACACTGCTCATCCATAGAGTAATTGATTCCAGGAAGCTCAGGAAGCTGTGGCCAGTCATGCTTGAATGGATCATCAAGTAAGCAGTCGTAGGTACTGTAAAGTAGCAGTTAAAAAAAAAAAAAGCTGTACTGACTGCGGCCTATAGAGCGATGTGATGCTAGTGAAAGTGAAGAACACATTGTTTGGAAGTGAAACAGACTGTAAACACTGAAGTCTCGCATTGAAAACTAATTAAAATCTCCATTAGTAATGTGGGTTAGTGATGTACACAGAATTATAAGTGTTTCTGATTTCCTGTCGAGCTGGCACCGCTCAGCTACCCGAATACTTCAGACAGGCGTTGCAATTAGGTAAAGGTAGCAGCATGCAATTAGGTAAGGATGAGAACAAAACACTTGAATTACACTGTAATGAAATAATTAAAAGAATTTAACCACATGCCACCTAGTTGGTGAGGTAGGAACATTTAACTAGTAGAAAGCATAATCTCTAAAGTTAACAAGGATTTAAAAATAGTTGTTAAAAAAAACACTTAGGAGTATCGATAAAAAGATCTCATTACATATGATTTATTATTACTGTGTTCCTCTAAAAGACACCATAAAATGTGTAATAATTTAAAACAGGCTGTATCAAATCAAAGCATAAGCTCCTTGTATCGTAGTTGTGTGTGCTGATGCTAATGCTGTTCTATGCTAATGTGATGCATCTGAGGGAAGTCCTTTGCTGTTATTTCGCAGCTTTATTCAAAAATATGCTATTTGTATTATAATAAGAAAATACCCAAATATGCTGTTAAAAACTGACATTAAAGTTGGAGTAAAACTTCCCAGGTAGAAATATTGTAATTATATATGATAATAAGAGATAATTATGTAAAGAATTAAAAAATAAACAAGATTTATTAGACTTAGACTTAAAGTTAAATTTCTTGTAAAGTAACACTGATAATTACATGTGCCACTACACTGTATAGAGCCTTAATATATTACAATAAGAAAGGACCGGGGGGGGGGGGGTATGGGGGAGAGGCAACTGATGACTCACTGAATATATCTTTTCAGTTCTTGTCCACTGCACATGGACCAGTGATAGCGATGAAAAGCTGCTTGCACCAGAGGGGCCATGACACTCCCCATGGCAGTCTCATCACCGCAACGATTGCCCTGTCCATCATGTTCCATTCCCAGCCTTAAGACACGACAGTGAGGAAGAATATACAATCTCTGCATGACTGCACGGGTACACATGTAATCCCAAACAATTTACAACACTTGCTGTCTCACAAACTTCAAAGCCAGACATCAAATTTACATCCGTAAAAATTATTTAGTACAGGAAGATAACTAAAGGACCTTAATCGCATGATTTATTAATTAACATTAACATGACAAGGAGTACAATGTAATATCTTATGTTTGCTGTATGGAAAGTGTTTATTTTCTATAGCCGTGCTAACACCGGATTAAGGGAATGAATGCAGGCAGGTATTTGAAAAAAAGACCTGTCTTTATCTGGTGTAAACGGATAGAGGATAGAAAAAAACAGAGCTAAAAAGGTGAGAGAAAGAGATAAGAAAGACGGTAGAAGTAGAATACCAATATGATATAAATGTGTACAGTATAAAAAAGATGACAGTGTAGATTCTGTGTAGTTGTAGGAATTCCAGGCACTAGAAGGCACAAAGACTTTCATACTTTACACACAGAAATACTCTATTGATTGGGATTTTAACGCACCTTTCCCCCCAATTGCCTTCAAATAAATACAGAAATAGCGGAACTGTCATACCACGAGAGACTATTGTTGTTCTAAAAGTGAATATAAATTAACTCAGAGTGCAAGTGCCCTTATACTTAACATCGATGAAAGACTTTGAAAGACATCACACTATAGAAATAAGGAAGTCGGCTGAAGATGGGCTATTTAATACAAAAGGATATCCTGGGTCTTTCAGCAAAGAGACAGATGTTGAACTTTAAACTTTAAAGGTCAAGGATTTGATATGATAAATATGATGCTTCTTCTAAAATTCACTGATGCTAATATCGGCTTCTGTGGACTGACTCATAGTCGCTGCCTTATATATATAATCATTACTATCATTATTATGCCCCAGCATTATTCTAAGCCCCGTTCAGTTCCAGTCCATTATTTTCAGAGATCATTCAAAAGCTGCTTGAATATATTATACCTGCACTTCATTTAACTGTTTTCCTGTTTTGATTTACTCTATAAATAGATTAAAGCGTTATATTAGAAGTAAAGGCATCATCCGCAGATATTAGGGGGGGAAAAAAACATGACCTAAAACATGAAAGATATAAAGAAATTAGAAAGCCATTTTAACATGAATGACCTTTACCAATCAGAATTTAAAAAAACCTACACGTGTCCAGTCTCGTGGGCGACCACAAAGGCAGAGGAAAAGCCATCCTCATGGTTGAGGGTACAGCTGCGAACAGGATGGCACATCCCGGTAACAGGAGCATAGCCTGGGATGAGACAGAACAAGAGATAGGCTTATAAATCATGGCATATTCGAGTTCAGTTGCTTTATCTTATGAATAGGCCGCTGATTAGTGAGGGTCCTTATGTTAAGCTGCTGCTTAGACATCTAAATTAAAATCTACAGAACAACTCAACTATGAAAATTCATTTCATCCTGTTTCCATGTGAAAGGAACCAAGAACCTGTTTACAACAGGATGTAATTGCAGATAACACATTTTCTAGAATAAATTATTTATGGCGACATGAATCTCATTTACACATTTGAGCAGTTGAGGGTTAAGAGCCTTGCTGAAGGGTCCACCAGTGGCAGCTTAATAATACTTGGATTTGAACCCTTGACCTTTTGTATAGTAGTCCAACTACACAGCCTAACCACATTTAATTAATTCAATAGCATTAAGAACATAAAAGAAGTTGTAAAATTATTCCTCCAGGTTGCCAAGTCACAGTTATGATGTTTAGTCTGCATGAATTAGGAATTAGGACTAAAACCAAGGTTGGCTATGTTGTAACAGGTTAATAATAGGTTAATAATTCTGCCTTTGCACCAAGCACTGCAGTAGGACCCGCACAGGACACATAGCAGCTGGCTCATGTTCAGTTTGCTCTATTTTTTTGCTTTTGTTAGTTTTGTTTGGTTTTGTTATGTCTTCCCACACTTTATTAGGCCCAGCTGGTTAAAGGCTATGTCTTGTCCTCTTTTATGGTCTGTGTCAGGTTTAGTTTTTACCTGATTATTTTGCCTATTTAATTCGGAATGATTCCTAATTCTGCCATGTATCTGACAATAACAAGCATTTTATTATTCCCTTTTTTTTCTCTTACAGCAGTTGGCAGATGCCCTTTTCCAGAGCTTTTTATATAGCTCAGCAATTGGGGGTTAAGAGTTTGCTCAGGGGTCCAGTGGCAGTAACCTATTGGTACTGGGAATCGAACCCTGATCTTCCAATTAGCAGTCCAACACCCCTGTCTTTGCACGTTCCCCTGATCTTGACCATAGTTCATGTTTTCCATGTCTTGCTGTTGCCTGTTATAACCTGTTTGCTGGTTGTCTGACCTACTGCCTGTTAATTGGGTTCTCCGCCATTGCAATTATTGTTTAATAACATGCAAGAAATACTAAATGAACTCTGAATCCGAAGATGCATTCTAGGCTAAAAAAAAAGGAAAACACCTCGAATTTAAATATCTGACTTGTTTTTCAGCAGAAAATGTAAGAAGGAAAGAAAATAATAAATAAATCAGCTGTAAATTTAAAAATCAATTTAATAAAATGACACACTATTGTGAACCAATTATTGCTTCTATTACACATTTTTCCAACAATATAAAAAGAAAACCAAACTGAAACAGAAACCCCATTTTCTTAATAATGGATCATCACTTCTACAATTTAGCCCTAACTAACAGATACTAAGCTTTTTGTTGACTCAGTGATGAGTTTGATCTGAGTCATGTCACACTGAGACTATTTCATCATTGTAAACTTTTAAGCCGAATAAATCATAGAACAATGTATAAAAAAATGATTTGTTGAAGAGCGACGGCTCGGTAATAGAGCAATCAGAGCAGGAAGCACTGAACTCAAATTGCCTCTTAACTCAACTGTATAAGAGTATAACGACCGCATTATCGCTTATAATGTCAGGATCAAAGTCAAGTTCTGTGAACTTTTGTGGGTCATTCGGAGCAATTCAAAATTTTCAATACTGCCCCACGGTCATTGTTAAGCACCTGCAGAGAAATGGTTTGTGCAGCAGGGGCAGAAATATAATAATCTAAAAATTATCTAAAAAGGTTATTTGTACTGAATAAATCACAGTTAAAACTGTGACACATTTGTTCCTGAGGCTTTGTTGTAATTGTGGAAAATGACAAATACTGATTCATTGAGCTGAACATTTGAATCCTTTAATAGGATAAAGCATATCATAAGCTAGTGCTGGGCCATTAAACAATCTCTATAATTTATTATGATAAACAAAGGCATAGCTATGATACGCATATGATAAACAAGGGGTAGTTATAGCAGTTGCCTGGGGCCGCCCATTTTAGGGGCCATTATTAATATAACATGGTGCAATACAGCATCCCCCCCTCCCCTGGAAGGCCCCCTATCACATTACAATGGCTTTGTTTACTTTTCATGATGCGTTTGCCACTGTTTTTAAACTAGCACAGTGCTAACTTGTGCATTTGCTAATTTAAACATGAAGAGGATTTATCCATCTGCCAGCCAAAAGCAGGAAAAATAAGAAGAGGAGGAAACAAGGAAACATGACAGCAGTAAGTGATAGAGATATTATTAATTTAATAATAATTATATGACAAACAAATGTTTTCCTTGTTAATTCCATCTTATTTCCCTTTAATTATTTGCAAGATGAATTAATGGTAATAGTCCAATTAATAATAAAGCTACTGGGAAACAGGTTTGTTGGGGCTGCCCTTAGCAGCTGTATGTATTATGTAGGTGCAAATCGCTTACTGTGAATATGAAGATTGTACTTAGTTTTTAATAATAAACAATTTATGTTCCACCATATGTGATTTGACTATTTTTTGTATGTTATAGGTGCGTCTGGGTGACAAAGATATCTAATCTTCTAGAAGGGTTTAGATTTATGTTTAAAAACACTATTGAACGTGTAGTGTTGGTGTGACTCCAGCACACCAGCCCATCATTCTGCACACTCAATTACACAGAGCCACTTAAGTAGAATCACATCTCAAAAGTAGCAAGAAAGATGGCCCGTAAAGAGAGGCCTGAGAGTGAAGATAAGATGTATACACAAAAAGAGTCAAGTGTTCTCGATGACAGTAAAAACAATAACAAGGCAACACTTGGGTATTAATTCTACTTCACTGAATTGTTTTTCCCAACAACTGAATTAGATTTGCATTAGCTCCGACCTCTTCAAAATAAGTGTGAATCAGTTTGGTGTAAAATTAAGAAAGGATTATGTAAACCAGAATTCTTACCCTGCATGCCAGTAGGGCCAAAGCCCTGACGGGTGAGGAAGATGGCATGGTCATGGTGCTCAGAATGTTCCGGATCCTCTTTCTGCTGTACAAAGGCCCAGCGGCACACATTCTCCAAGCTCCGCGATGGGTTCCCACGTTCAATCAGGCTAATCGACTTTGAGGAAGTAAAAGCAAAACACAGTAAAATTTTGTGTCTTAATTCCTTTAGCATTGTTTAACATCACTAAGAGGAATTTGGCGTTAGTTTGTAAGTGGGTTAAATACGGCTGACATTTATTTTTATTTACATTTTGATTTTTTTATCCAACTAAGCAGTTGAGGGTTGAGTGCGCTCTGTGCTATACTGTCCCTTGGCACTTGTTTGTACACATGCACTTTATGTAGTACTGATTACTGTAGGTCTGTATTTATTTCATTATTGTCCCCTGTAGTTTTTTGATTTATATACAGCATCATGGTCTTGCAGGAGGAGTTTCATTTTATTGTTTACTATACCAGCTGCATTTGGTTAAAATGACACTTAAAGCTTTTGGACTTTGGTTTGACCAACAGTATCAGTATTATTAGTTCAAGTATCAGTGCTTCAAAAAATATGCAATCAAATCATGTTGAATGTACAAAAGCTAATAGTGTATCATGCGGTCATGTGAAACTAATGTAAAATTTCATGTTATGCATCGATTTTTGAGTTTTAATCTGAAGAACACAAAAATGAATAAATTTGCCCCAGTTTGGTCTTACCTTCGCATAGCCAAGCATGATCATTCTCACAAGAACCACGTTAATGTGCATGCCTAATGAGTCATCATGGTAGATCTCATTTACCTGCAACGACATATGACAAAAAAAACTTCTTTACCCAAAGGCCAACATTTCTTTATTTCAACTCAATGCAATAATAAAAACTGCAGTTCTTGTTTCCACATACTGATTAAAGTTTTAACTCATTATATTGAAAAATCCATTTATTTCATCCGGCAGTAAAAGGTCAAAAAACTAAGAATATGTTGGTGTGAAGTGAGGCGGGGCTTTGACATGACATGGCCGTTTAGACAGCAATATTTATCCTAAAAGCGTAGGCGTATAAAGCCCACTAAGCATTTCATATTTTTTATTCCATAAAAAATATGTTTTGTCATTCATGATATAATCATTTTAGTTGGTTGGTTAAGTGCCCTCGCTTGTTATTGACACTTGTTTTTATCCTTAAGCATTTAGTTGTTATACTTGCTTAAACTCATGCTGGGCTTAATGAAATTCTTAGCTGAATCATGTGTCCTTGTAACTGACACAGAAACATCATTCTAAGGCCAAGACATTTAATAAAAACCCAGAATAATAGCTATTACTTCAATTTGTAGCACAATATATAAACCTTTTAACTATATTTGGTGGAAAGACAACAACACATTAGGTTTCTTTTCATAGAGAATATTTCTGCAGGACGTTAGGGTCAACCTATTAAACCTCTACAGCTACACACTGTGTTCCTAGTATATAAATCGAAGCTAAAACAAATCTAACCAACTTCTTTTTCCTATTTCAAAACATCAGTGACAACCCAAGGGTAGCCAGAAGCACCAAAGCAGTGGTTTTAGCAAAGCAGTGGTTTATTGCTAATGCATGCTGGAACCAGAAGCTTAATATAATGGATAAAGAAACACTATTTATGGGCTGACTCATGTTTTCTAAAAGCTGGACAACCAGGATTTTTACCTGCCAACTTTCTTTTGTACTTCAAATGTTAGCTCCATTTTTTGTTTCTGTAAATGTTTTACTTCTCTAGCTGTCAGCTGCTTAATAAAGAAAAAGCTATATTTTTCTAATTTTGTGATTACAAAGTATAGACATGAGGTAAAAGCAGTATAAATATATAAAAGATAAATGTCACTACTCTCAGTTATTGGCATGTTGGTATTTTTAGCTAACCCAGTGCAATTGTGAAAGGAAATCGACTTATTGGACATTGGACGGTATTATTAGTCTAACATTAAATTAGTCAGGACTGTTGACTTATAGTAAGACCTTTTTATCTCTAATTGGAAACACAACATTTTAATGAGACATCTTAGTAAGAACTAAGCATGAGCACACCAAACCAACTGAAATAACATGAAATGAACATTTTTTGGCGTTGAAAAAAGAGTATAAAGTGACTTCCGAAATGTCTCCATGTTATGTATGTATTCCCTAAGGTAATGGGCAATGTGGCAAAACACTTTTATGACCTTTTGGTCTTAGAATTAGAAAAGATTATGTCACGGGTGGGTGATGTCATCGACCATGAAGAAATGCTATATAAACACGTGTTGCACCGCGCCTTGGTAAGCTCACATTCAGCATGGAGAGGGACGCTGGGGGTATGGTACATCATGCAGTGTCTCGTTTCCTTTGGGAACAATTGCTACATACATAACCTGAAAACGTTTTGGAAGTTGTTTCCCGCTCTTTTTGACTTTATACCATTTTAGGGCTGGAGTCTCAATTTCCACCCCACTTGCAAAAGGAAGGTCCCTCATGACGGGTATCTGGAAAGGATGACTGTCTAGAGGAGTGTGATCAGGAAAACACGTATAGATGTATCCCCGGTCTGGTCTGCACCATGGCGTTCAGGCACAGCAGGACTGAAGGTCCCAGAGAGAACCAGAGCGGACAGTACATCACTTCTTGTAAAAGGAACAGATCTATGTCCCCTTGGCCAAAGCCTTGGCCAAAGAAGATCAGCCACCTCTGGGTGGAGTCTCTATTCCTCTGGCCTATCCCCCTGCGACAGGACGTCTACATCCTAATTTAGGGACATGGGATATAGATCACTCTCAGTAAAGTTTCCCTAAAGACCACCGAAGGGTATGGCATGCCAGCTTGTAAAGCGGGCGTGAGTACAGACACCCTTGGTGGTTGTCTGTGCGTAGTAGCACGTCTCTAGCTCAGGTATGGTAGGAAGTGTCTCAGTGCTCAGAACACTGCTAGTATCTTCAGGCAATTTATGTGCCATGAGAGTTGATTATCATTACACAGCTCTTGAGTGTAGCTGCATCCTTCACAGCCCTTGCATTCTATCTTGTGAGGGAGGCATCTGTTGTAAGTGTTACGAGATGACAAAGAGCCCCCAATTCCAGACCTTGCATCATGAGCCAAGTGTCTCTTCATAAATCGGATTTTGGTCACAAAACTTTAATCCTGCGGAATTACTTGCCATTTGTCCGATAAACCCACTGTCCAATATGTATCATTCCTTTTTAAGAAAAAAGATCGGGGATTCTGAGTACACAGAGTATGATGAGTCTTTTTTATTTGAACCCATGTATGGGGTAGTGTAATGGAACCTGAAACAATCTTTCATGTTAGTATCTGCTATTTGTATGTCTTGTATTCTGTTTTTTTTTTTTTAGAACAACAACTATGGATATCATGCACACTGACCTAACAGTGGTCACTAATGGACAGCACATTTACATGTATATTTACATTTCTGGCACCTGTTAGATGCTCTTTTTCAGAGAAACCTTACATTTTATTACATTTTTTAATCCATCTGAGCAGTTGAGGGTCAAGAGCCTTGCTCAGTGGCCCAGCTGTGGCAGCTTGGTGGTGCTGGGAATTCAATCTAAGATTTTTTGATTAACAGCTACCACCTATTTGAAGTATACTTAAATCTCACTGTTAAAAAAAAATATATTTAAAGTTTAAGAACACAAGTTTGCGACAGATCCAGCTTTAGAGTCCATGCATGTGAACAAAAAAGTTTTTACAGGTTTAAAAATCATATATTGCCTAATGCGATAAAATTACACCACAATTTTGGAGCAACCTAATTTTTCATGATTTCCGCATCGCACTACATGAAACATCAGTCCGGCCAATAAATCCACTGTAGTTATTGAGTGAAAGCTAACGATAGCCAGGCTTAGGCCAGTGCTTGTCACATGTCTTTCATCCAGAGAGCTATTTTCCTAAAACAAACTAAGCTCACACACAATTAACTACACTGACACGCCATTATTACTTTGCAAATTGCAGTGGCAAGGTTCTGCCCAGAAGAGCTGCGGCATGAATGATGAAAAGCTACACGGATATTGATTTGCGGTGCTCCTAAAGAGGGGGGGAAGGGTGTCAAGTAGAGGGCAAGCTAAGTAATATGATGGTGTTTATAGGTTTTGCTACTGACGAAGGATGAAAGGACCTCAGTGTTTAGCCGGTAATACAGAGGTCTATAAAACACAGCTGTTTTTTCTTCCACACTTAAAAGCTGCTCTCAGAGTAAGGGGACATAGAGCCTCTAATACCTGCAATCATAAACCCAGCCAAATTCTTACTCAGAGAATAAAAGAAAGAGAGTAATGCACAGAATGTACAGAATACGCACTAGGATCTCAGAACGATACTCAGGATTCATTTATATCCCACAGTGGAGGATATGGAGCATCTTGAGAAACAGAGATAGAACGCATTAACCAGGGACACCAACTAATATTTGATAAATGAAATTTATCTTTATTGTACAACTGTGCAGTTGAGGTTTAAGGGTGTTGCTCAGGGATCCAGCAGTGGCAGCCTGGTGGTGCTGAAATTTGTACCCACGATCTTCTAATCAGCACTCAAACACTTTAACCACTGAGCTAATAATCTTTCAAATCCACCATGTGATTAAGGCACTGACATAAATCTGTTTAATCTTTCAGACCGGCTGTACACACAGAATCATTTACTATTGACTGAATAAACAGTAAACAGGTGGTTAAACAGTCTGTGTGGGTGTGTGTATTAATTCCTTTCTAATTAAATCTTAATACTACTAACAGGTCTTACTTTATCTTTAATTAATATTTAATTACATCAACTGCACCCCAGACCTCCTTACCTAACATTAGTGCCTGATCTCACTAGGACTATTGCTAAAAAGGAAAATGCCCGGTATTACTCTCAGAACAGCCTCAATTTTTTTTTCATTGGACATGTTGAATGTTCCTTTAAGATTATCGCTCATGATGATGTGATTTCTTAAAATAAGGGTGTCAAATTAGTCAGTGGAATGTGCATGATACAAATCTCCCATTCTTGCACATCCCACATGCGTCCACATGATTCAGATCTGATGAGAAGGGTGAAAATTGAAGTACACGGAACTCGTGTTTAAAGGCGTCTGAGACGACCGGTACTGTGTGGCATGGTGCATTACCGTGTTTGTTACAACACTCGAATAGCATATAATATTCAAACTTGTCGTGGAAGTGTGGGGGCATGGTCGAGTGCCAATTTGTGAAAAAAGGGCAGAAGTTCTTCAAGATATGAAGTCATGCACTTGTGTCTACTGTGTCAAATGATCCTTTTGTTGTTTTTTTTCGGCAGTGAAAAAGAGAGGACTGAGAGAGAGAGAGAGAGAGAGCAGAATGTGTAGACGAGACCCTAGTAAACTAAAAATATGAATAAAAATACAGTGTGTAAACCTGCCTCCAACATTCTTTTGTGTGAACCTGATCACACTTTAGGGTAGTGGTTCTTAACCTATTCTGGACAGAGCTAGATGGATGATTGGATTTATGCTGACCTTACAATGTCCACGCCACATAATGAATTAGGATTTATTAGCCCAGGGACCTCATTTATTAAACTCTGGACTGAAACTGTATTTTAATCACAGACAAAAATTAGGCTTAATTATATTAACGAGCAAAAATGTCTAGATAGGATCCATAAAGATGAAGATAAAGGTGCTCTGTTTATAATAGTTGAATGCTTTTTGTGGGTCGAGATGGCAAATCAAATCACTAAAATATGGATTATAAAAATATAAATATAAGTATACACAATCAATAACCAGTCTTTAAGTCTAAATAAACTGTTTGAAGTTTAATATACAATCTGAGTAGCAGTAAATTAATTCTATCAGCTGAATAAAGTTTGGCGATATAGTACTGCATCGTGTCATAAGGTTACTAAAAACAAAAATACATTTTTGCAGTGCCCGTCTGTCAGATGTTTTTTTTTTTTAATTGGCATGACCTGCTATTAACCATAAAGCCCGCCAACGCTAAGCTTGACAAGTGGACCCGAAAATTAAAGCGCATCATTTCCCTTTTAATCTATGCGGGTTGGGGAATTTTAAAAAATCTGATATACATTTCCAGAATGATTCTTTTTCATCCCGAGCTTCATCCTGGTGTGATCAAGAGCAGTGTTGAATGTAAATATACTGGGTAGCTCTGCACAGCTGCTACATGATTGACTGTCTGGATAATTGCCTGAATGTGCAAATGTACTGGTGTCTGGTGTTCTGAAAAAAAAATAAAATGATTTCATCAGCGACCACAAATGATTGACATTTTGTCACTAATTGGGAGCAGTAGTTATTTATTCATCAAAAACCTGTGCAGAATATGAAAATGTGGACTCTCAAATTAGAAGAATGAAGTTCCGAGCATATCATGTCTCAGAGTCGTCTCTGGGCATGTGACATCTGCCCCATCTCTGGAAATCTAAACTGACCCCACAACTGCACTGAGATCATTAAAAGAAATCTCAAAAACACATCCACTTCCTAAAGTAATTACAGAGGTGTGGGATAGCGGTGTTAACACTGACCAATTAAGTGTAACCCGGAAGAAATGATCGGTGTGACCAAGCAACATATCATAATTTACAGGCTTTAATCAATTTGAATTAAACAGGTATCTGCATCAAGTATAAAATAATTATTTGTGGGTGGCAGGGAGAAACCTTGTTGTAATTTCTCCCCATATCTACCCGAGTATAAGTTTCATACTGTTTTTTTGATGGCAAGGCAAACCTCCTAACATAAAATGCCTCTAGATACAAATGTGAGTGCATGATGCCCTCTGATGCTAAGTGCATCTTAGCGTCCAACTGGGTAAACTTTCTGATCTACACTGATGCTAAGAGGTCACACCTAATGTGACCATGACCAAGAAAAAAAAACAATTACTAAAAATAAAAAGGAAATATAGTGTCACAGTGACTGTGAATTTTGGGTCTGACTAACCGGTTGGGAAAATTCCTTGCACCCTGAAACTCTACTTAATTATAGCAGCTGGGCGGAAAATACACCCAAATTAATAGGTGTTTATGTGAACAACGTATAATAATGCATTTTTTTGCAGGTCTGCTACATTTCAGATATGAAAAATGGAACCTGCTTTTATGGGCAAATAGCATTATATTATATGTTCACTTTATTAGGAACACACAGGTACATGCAGTTACTGTATCTAATCAACCAATCATGCAGCAGCAGCGGAAAAAAGCTAGTTTCTAATGAATTCCTAGTAAATTCCAGGAAAATTTGCAATGAAACTTCAGTTGCAAATATTCCACCTTTATTTTAATTATTTAGAAATTATAAGATGGCATGCAAATTAACTAATACACATTTGAAAAATGATTTTGGATGTTAAGAGTGATCTAATATTGTTGCACAAAAAAAGTTTTAAACATAAATGTATGTAATTATTATATCATGTACATGAACACTGACCAAGACACGTTTTTGACATTATTTTGCGTGCAGGATTTAAGAAATTCTGGGTGTGTGTTATGGCGGAATGACAGTACATGCGGAGGTGTGGACTATGTGCATGTGATTCAAAAATGTACGGGTGTGTGCTATGGTGGAATTCACAGTAGTTGCTGCATTATGAACTACATGCATGTGAGTGAGAAATATTCAAGGAAGAAATTCAACTAAGAAATTTTTACCCTAACCTGCCATTATATTCCCAGTATATTCCCAATAATTCCGGCATCAGCTAGAGACACAAAACAGCTGAAAAATATCTATTTTAATTCTGCTTTATAAGTCAGCTATTCAAATGCGTATTCATATTTTTTTGATATTAAGAATCCCGGCAATCAAAACCTGGAACTGATTCATTTCCATTGTCAATTGCAAAGAAGGTTTTTTTGGAGGTTAGCAGAAGACAGCTATTGCCACACTCAATACCGATGGGGTGGGGTGGGGGGGGGCTTCTTCGGTGGTTTTTTTCTCAGACGCTTTTGGAATAACAATGTATCGTAGGATAAGTGCTAGAAAATCAGTCTGGCACAGTGAGCATGGTAGACAATCTGTCAGCAGGTCATTAGCGGACAGCTAGTTAAACACTGCGGTTCGAAGACACCAGGGACGTCTACTGGGAATAAAGGCATTTTTAAACAAGCTGGAAAAAGTTAATAAAGCATTTTGTTTGTGTAAATTCCATCCTAAAAGGTTACAGAAAGCTTTAAGTTTTAAATAAGAGTCTTTTGTCGTGCTGTTAAACTGCTTTTTATTTTGTTTATTTTAATAGCTTTAAGCAATCAGCCTTTAAGCATGTAAATTATTACACTCAATGAAGTCTTTGAGCTGTTTTTTTATCTTGAGATTGAAATTATTGTCTAGAGTGGCTGAAGTGTAATTACTCATTTATGCATGTCTGTGTGCGTGAGGTGGAAGCAGGGACTGGAGTTATTAAACTGTAACGCCTTTCATACCTGACAACACTTACAATGTTCATGAGTGTGAGCAGGTAGTTCTGTACATGCTCTTTGCCATGAAAGCGCACCACAGAGTCGTCGACGCCAAGAAGCACCTCGATGTTGTAGTCATCGTCTCCGGCGTGCCTGCGTTTCCTGGATGTGAGGTTCACTTGTTTGCCGATGTTGTCGAGTGCCCCAAGGACACTGAGCTCTGGCTCTGAAAAGGAAAGTTTTTATAATTAGTTGCAAAGACTGAATCATAGATGTTTCAAGCTACACAAAACTCACACAGAATCAATTTATAGAAACCTTTTTAAGGTACAAATAAAGCCTGGCTCACACTGTACGATTTTTAATAATCTTTTGTGATTATTGTTAGTCAGACTTTACGTCAGTCAAGACATGGATGTACACAAAAAGTCTTGCGTAGAATTTGACATCATCCATCCGTGAAACGTCCAGGACTTAATACGGAAAACACGGAAGTAGCTAGCAGCTAGCAAATAGTGCTGAGGACACAAATACAAACACTCCTTTTTCCTTCATAACTCATTAGGTTTCTCTTCTTCCTGTTCTGTCCACCGGATCCGTTTCCACATTTTCCTGATGTGGTTTGAAGTTGTTGTGCTAATTGCATCATCAGGTTAGGTACTTCTATTGGTCCTTGGTTTGATGATCGTCGTAGATAAAGTAAAAAAAAAGCCCAAATTCCATCTCAGCTGTCATTGAACATGTGAAACTAGCCATCAAAGACAACAGATTGTAGCATAAGATTATAGGGTTATAGGATTTCAAAATTTGTCTCAGACAAACCAATCGTGGCCAAAATTGCACAGTGTAAACTGGGCTAAAGTTAATGATATTTAAGGTATTTAAGCCCTGTGCTTCAGGTAATCTATCGGTCTATAGGCCACTGTTCTTCATAAGCAGGGGCAGTAAGGTAAACAACTTGAGTGGATGGTGATTTGAGTTTTAACTCTACAGTGTGGGGATTGTGAGACGCATTCCTCCGCTCGTGCATCCCATCATTACATATACATTCTTGAGCTACCTGCCTCCCAAAAGAGTAAACATCGTTTTTGAGGTTCCACTTCAAAGAAGTTTAGGCCTTCCCACTGCATTTGAAACTTACAGCCTGTGTTTGTGTGCGTGTGTGTGTGTGTGGGCTTTGTGCATGCAGCCCTGCTCAGACAACCTGGTCTGCTCTGGATCAGCAACGTGTTCCCTTGGGGTTTTCTTGGCTGGCAAAATGAAGAAAGGATAGCACAAAGACAAAAAAAAGTTGCCCAGCTATCCAGCAAAGGCCTCTATAAATGAATACTAATGGCAGCTGGTATGGGCTGAGTGCCCACCCTATGGAATATTAGCATGTATGTGCTGGCAGTAGTTGGGTTTCACCGGTGCATCAAAATGATTTATTCCCACATACCCTAGTGGCTCTTGGTTTATGAGAACATTTAAAATGTAAAAACATAAAACATGGGCTTACTAATAATTTAGATTTTTCTATTTTTTTATTTTGTTTTTGCTTTACCGACATTCATGACTGCGATGACTTGGGGCTTTATTGCAAGGTTCCTGAACACACAATACATCTCTTGATTCCAAAAAAAGACTTAGCTAAATCTTATGTACTTGAACAACGCTGGACTGGATTTAATCTAGTTCATGCTGCTTTATTTATCTTTGGAAAATGGTGGTTGATTGGCTTCCCGTACAAAAACCCGCAGATTAACAAGCGTTCCTTTGAAGGTTAAAGCTTGTTCTTTTTCTTGCCTTCTAGGATCAGCAATTAAGCTTAAACAGCAACTTAAAGGGTGAGGAAAAAAGATGCAGCATGAGCGGATTTACGTGGCGCTCGTCAAACATGGCACATGGCAATAAAGGCAGACGCAGCGCCATTCGCTGCTGGAGCACTTTATAAGCATGCAAATTCACCATTGTATAAGTAACAAGCTGAGCTGGCAAACTAGAATCTTTACAAGTCAGAGTAAAACAATAGGGGGGTTTTGCTGAATGCACTTATTTAATGCTTAATTTACATGAATTGGGTACATTTTGAAGCTGTTTCTTCAACTATTTGTCACTTTACTAGACCCAGGCACACATGTTGATCTCTAAAACATTCTATGTTGGCAAACATCCACAAGAATCCTGTCTACAACATGCTATGTACTTATCTATCTAGTTAAATCGCTGAAACTTATATCTGGTGTGCTTCAAAATGTACCTCTTCACATTAGAGGCACTAATAGACACTTTAATTGGAGCTAGCTTACCCTAAACACTGCAAGCCCTGCAAAAGTCATTTATTTTAACAGCTAATGAAATAAAATGCTGTACTTCTCAGATAGTCTCCTTATGTCACCCTTAAAAATCATGCCCTATCAGGCTTTGATCGCTGATGCTGTTCAGTTACCTTTTGTTTATAATTCAACTTTTCGCTTTTTGAATGCCAATGAAAAGACTTTTTCTTTTCAAAGTGGGCAAAGACGTGCATGTTTGTCCCTAAAGAGTCACAGGGACATGTCAGTGTTTGTATATGAGTGGAATAACTATCAATTTCAGTTAAAATGACAATTTTTCAGAATATTTTCAGTGCTGAATGCATGTGAATAAATCTCAATTTTTACAGTGGGTGCCATAAATTTCAGCATTATAGATATTGACAATGGGGCAAATCATGTGTGCAAATCTATTTGCAAAAGAATCAGAATCTAACTACAAGAGAATCAGAATCAGAATCTAGTTAGAACAGAATCGAAATCTGGTTAGAACAGAATAAGAACAGAATTAGAATCTACTTAAGACAAAATAAAAACAGAATCAGAATCCAGTCAAAACAGAATCAGAACATAATCAGAATTTAGTTGGAAGAGAATAAAAACAGAATCAAATAAGAACAGAACCAGAATCTAGTTAGCACACAAAAACAAACGAATCAAAATCTAGTTAGAACAGAATAAGAATAGAATCTCATTAGAACAGAATCAGAATCTACGTATAACAAAATAAGAACAGAATCAGAATCTAGTCAGAATAGAATCAGAACGTAATCAGAATTTAGATAGAACGGAAAAAAAACAGAACCAGAATAGGAACAGAACCAAAATCTAGTTAGAACACAATAAGAAAAGAATCAAAATCTAGTTAAAAATAATCAGAATAGAATCTAGTTAGAATAGAATCAGAATCTAGTTAGAACAGAATGAATTTAGTTGGAACCGAGTAAGAACAGAACCATAACGTAGTTGCAACAAAATCAGAATAGAACCATAATCTAATTAGAACAAAATCAGAATTCAGTTAGAACACAATAAGAACAGAATTATAAACAACTTATTACAGAATCTGAACAGGACCAAAATCTAGTTAGAACCGAATTAAAATCTAGTTATAACAGAATAAGAACAAAACCAGAATCGAGTCAGAACAGAATCAAAATTTAGTTAGAACAGAATGAAATCTGAAATCACTGAAATCTGTTAGAATCCATAAGAGCTCTCTCCACACTCTCAGTACCTCCGCCGCATTCACAAATCTAATCAAAGTATCACGATTGTTATGCAGGCAAAGAAAGTTTTAGAAGTTTTTCTTTTTATTTATTTTCATTTTAAAGAAATGCTCAGAATTAATGAATGGTTATCTTCCCCTAAAACTTTATGTAATTATTATAGAAAACTTACAATCGAAAAAATACAGAACTGATTCAAAAACTCGACACAGGAAGACATCATATCGGATCATATCTGAAATACCAATTGGATGTGAACTGACATTTAAGGACACCCGTCAATCTCAATTCATTCATTCTCCTGTCTTGCTGACAGCTCCTTTTTTCGTATTTTTGTAAGTCTTACTTTAAATGCCACTTAAGCTGTCAAATGATAGCTGCATCTCTGTAAAAACTAGCCTGCGTAGAGTTGAGCAATGACAAAGGAGAACCCGGCCTCATGCAGGGTTGTTGTATTACATTTAGCTGTCTGAATCTGACTCGGTTGCAAGCTCTGAGAAAAATAGCACAAGGGAATATAATTAATGTATAGGGAAGATGCTGGGGACAGCTTGCATGTTGCCTGAAAAAGTATCGGAGGCCTTTAGAGAATGACAGGTTGTTTCATTTTTAGACAGCAACGCAAATAAAAACATGGTATCTTGCGCCTTTGTTTTCTCGTGTTTTTACATGGCTGGTGAGACCCTGTAACTAGCCAGATCTTTCCACTCCCACAGAAAAAAAAAGAGCCCACACAGACATACACAAAAGCTGGGTATTCTCCAGACACTACTTCTAAAAACAAAAAACAGATGTGGCCCTGCTCAAGGTCTTAATACTGAGATTTGTCAACAAAAAAAACAGGTGTTCAACAAAAAAAGCGGTCAAAATGCTTAATGCAAACTCCTGGAAAAAAAAGCCTTTAGGATATTGGGCATTAGGAGAAATCTGGTACTGATATATAGGGAGGATGTGAAATTTCTTATGTTTCGTATTCGACATTCGTATTCATCAAAAAGGAAATGCGGAGGAAATCTTGGTGCCTGGAAAAGCCAAGGACAGACAAGGTGAAAGGGACATCAAACCAACCTAACCACGAATCTGAACCACAAACAAAAGCCCTGGAATTAGTTTCAGCTTTAGACTTCACTGACAGCAAAAAAGTTCTCACACTTTAAAATCAGCTTGTCGTGATAGAACCACTAGTAAGTAGTGGAAAATGTGCATAGAAATGTACTGTGACACTGCTATACATTCACTTCCCTATTTATTAGATGTTAGTCCTAGTCTAAAGGTCTGCAATGAAGGATCTATGGTAAACATTCACATCAAACATCAGAACTGGTAAGAAATGTGTTCAGAAACTTTTGATCTCTTCAAATGTTTACACACATTAATCCTGAGTGTCACCACCTCAGAGTGGGAAAAAATCCAGTGATTGAAAGGGTTTGGTGAAATAAATGTTTTGTTGATGAGAAAGGACAGTAAAGAATGGCCTGAATAACCTCTATTCACATTTATATTAATATGTCTGGCAGTTGGCAGATGCTCTTATCTATTCATCCAACTAGGCAGTTGAGAGTTAAGGGCCTGGCTCAGGGGCCCATCAATGGCTGCATGGTGGTGCTGGAAATTAAACCTACAATCTTCCAGTTAGCCATCCAACACCTAACCTCTTTCCCACTAACTCATTCTGTGTGGATTACCTGAGCCCCCCTGAACTGCTATGCCGCTATTGGGTTCCCCAACAAGCAGTCTCATGGCTTTGGCGGTGCTGTAACATGGCTGACCCTGTGCTCTGGCCCGCAAAACTACAACCAGGAATAAGAAAATAATTTTTACTTTAACTATATCTCATACAGTAACATCCCTGCTAAAGTTTTTTTACTGTAGCACTTCTGATACATGAATACCTGGCTGAAAAAACGCATGAATGGTCAAGTGCACTATATAAAAAATAACACATTCTGTCGTAGAAGCCCATGAATCAAACATACTTCTTTAGTCTTTAATAATAATCGAACCTGCACAGTGGCTGATGCATCATCCGTTTAACTAGGAATTCTAGGAATGCATTTTTTTTACTATACACATATGTATTACTGGCAGTCCACAAACTAACAGTGAAGAAGAAAATAGAAAAGAAGAGCATTGTGGGATGGTAATAAAGCACTTCCTGCTTTCCTGCCAGATGGCATGGCTGTGAAGTGATTTAATGGAACAATTGCTCATAGCTCAACTGGCCCGCTCTGATACGCTGAAATGCTCAAGGTCGTCTTTATTTTTCAAACCAGTGCTATAGAAACTATAACAATATTCCATGGAAAGTATTCATCAGGCTGTTATTACATCTCATTTTTGAAGTAGAGAATGGCAAGCATGGTGACTGTGCAGTCCATGATTAATGGCACACATCTGATTCATTTAAGAGCATAAGCACAACCTCCGGCTAGATTTATGCCGGTGCATCCCAATTTGCACAAAACTTTCCCTTGTTGATGACTCAGATTTATGTAGAAAGTAGAAACTTATTGAAGGGGTCCATAGTTTGGAATGACACTTTGTTATTCTGACACTGAGCATATGCTTGGCTGAAGCTGGTCTGACTAGTGGTTCCAATTAAAGCTTGAGGAACATGTGCATCGATCTCTTGGGCTTTCTCTGAGGCACAACAGGCTTTTTTTAATGGTTTAAAAAATATCAACAACAACAACAAAAAAAATCACTGACTGTATCTAAACTTTTAGGGTTACATACACACTCATTAACGGATGAGTTTAAAGACAATCATTTACCAAAGAAGAAAAGCATTCTTAGAAGAGAAGGGAAGGTTTTTATTTCCACAACTTTGCCAGATTTACACTGCAGGTCTTAATGTCTAATTTATATTTTGTGAATATATGTGATTTTTTCGATGACCGGCTTACATTATCTTTTAAAACGACCCAAGGTAGACATACTGACCAAAAAATGAAGAAAAAAAAAAAAAGCGCGATAATTAATAGACAAAGACAAAACCATTATTCAGTATTTTGGTTTCTGCATCATACTTAAAGCAAAACCATGTCCTCTTTCAAAAATAGGAAAAAATAGAAGATCCATTGTTGCAACCTAAGCAAATTTAGCATTGACCGCTATAATATGTCGCTGCTATAATATTTCCCTACAAATAGTCACACACGTTCAAACATTTTTGTTAAGCACAGTCACTTTATAAGGCTATAGTCACTTACAATGCTATAGCAACTTTACAATGCTATTTGCACAATATTGTTGTTAATTTGCACATTTCATGTCTACCTCATCTTACAATATGGTTGGCGCTATTGCGTTATGTTCCGTTCTCTATTGTCTTGTAATGTTTGTATTGTTTATTGCATTGTCTGTTTCTGCACTGTCTGCACCAGGTTGCACACATGCACTTTATGTCTATCCTGTTTAGTGGCTCTTTGTTGTTTTGTAAACTCTATGTTTTGTGCAGCACCAGGGGGTCCTGGAGAAACGTTATCTCATTTCACTGTGTACTGCATCTGCTATATATGGTTGAAATGACAATAAAGCTCCTTGAAACTTGAACTTGAAGCTGTCAGTGTTCACCTGACCTGACTTCATATGACATTGTCACTTATTTAATGATGTATGACTTGTATTAAACAGGTAAAAATCTGATCTGTCTGCTTACACGGCAGGCACATATCCAATTTATATCTGATTTATTTCCACATATGAATAAGGTCTGAAACCGATATGAAAACAAGGGAATCCATGTGATATTTTGCTGCTTGCATGATTGTGGGTCACATCCGATCTGTGCCATATTGGAGGGGAAAAAATCGGAATTGGGTCACTTAATAGTGTAAATGCAGCATTAGGTCAGTGCGCATGGTGCCTGAGAGCCCATGGGGCATCACTGTCCTAACATAAACAGTTTAATTAAAAGTGGAAAACATTGATAAAATGTACATATCCCCCCCCCCCATGCTGTTATATAACATTAGTTTAAGGCTGTCTTTTAAGGTACAGCAATATATGACTCAAGCTTGGCATTTACATTTCTGGAATTTAGCAGATGCCCTTATCCAGAGCAACTTACATTTATCTCTTATTTATTAATCTAAGCAGTTGATCCCAGCAGTGGCATCTTTGTGGTGCTAAAAAGTGAACCATCAATCAGCAGTCTTTCTTGCAATCGGCAGTTCGACAACTTAACCACTGAGCCACCACTACCAAGATGCAAGGTCATACTGAAAGAATACAAGGATGATAACTTATTTTAAGGTTTTATTAGGTAAGCAAATTACTGATAAAAGCTCTAAATTTTAACAATATATTCTTTTCTCTTTATTTAATGGATTGAATGATTCCTATCTCTTTCAAACGTTAACTGCACTTGACTTCTTCCTTTTATTTAGAATGCACTCTAAGAAAAGCTTCAATAAACACTAGAGCTGCTAAAAGTTTTATGACCTGCATAAAACGTCACCTAATGTTTTTGTTACCGAGCCTTAATAGGGTTAGAACAAAACCCTGACGCTCATATCTTTCTTCCTTTATCTGGCTTACATGCATTAATCTGCTTCATGTGTCGTGGGGGGGGGGGGGGTGGGAAGGGTCGTGGGTCCAGCACGGTAATTAGGGTTAGTAAAGATTTACGATAAGGTTGTTAATCACAATTGAGTCACTTGCCTTTTACAATGGCTTCCTAACTGCATGCCATTACTTGGTCATTCCTTAATGTCCCGAAAGGCCTGATTGTCCTGAGCTGTTCACTTGTCACTAAGTGGATTCCAGAGCAGCAGGATTCGACTAAAAGTTCCTGACCCTTGCCCTCTGTTTAACTTCTATTGTGGCTTTCTATCGTGAATGAAATTTAACCTTGCTATTGTGGCATTTATTAAAAAGCCAAACCAATTACATGTGGTTACATGAGAGTTAGCTGATAGAAACCCCGATAGAAAAAGAGAAAAAGTAGCCTTTTATTAAACGTGTGTTTGTAAATGTAGACTTGATTAAAGTAAAAAATGTGTGTTTAGGATAATGCTAACTCAAGCACATTGACAGCATTTAGCATTTAGACACAAACCTCTATGAAAGGTGAAGCTGACAGAGAGCTAAAAACAGCAAAATGACTACTATTAAGAGCACTTTAAAAGTGTCATGGGTGGTAACTTCTAAGCTGTTTCAGCATGCTGGCTACCACAGACATACTTTTTACTAAGGGAGCTATTACTTATATCCCTACTATCCCTTACTTATAGACTGGTTTTCTTTGTTAAAATGTATGTATTTATTTCAGGATATCACTGATTAACCTCACAGTTACAAAGTTACGACATTTGGCAGATGCCCTTATCCAGAGCAGACTTTTGAGCCAGTAAATAGAGATAGAATCTTATTATGTTATACTATCTTTCCTTTACTATAATATTTGTATAACACACAAAAAAATTGTGTTGTTTCCAATAAATAATTAATAAATGAATATGCACGTATCTCATTGGATAGATAAGTCCTGATGTTGTTGTGCTACCTATAATCACCACATTTTGTGTATTATTAGAAGCCATTTTTGAGCCAAGTCTCCAAACAATCACTTCCTGCTATTGAGTATTACGGATAACAGAATAACAGCTTAGAAGCTGCAGTGACTATTTTCTAATCTGTTATGCTGGAACAGCCCATTCTAAACTTGAAGCCAAGTAAAACTAGCAGTGTCAGTTTAACAGATAAGGAGCTTAATGTCAGTGATTGTATTAGCAGCTGAGTTTCAAATCCACCTCGTTTACATTTCTCTCTTTGTCACGCTGCTCACCTGCTAGTAATGAAATTCACTGTATGTTTATGAGACTGATTTGATTATCTTTACCTGTCATATTACTCGCTATTCATTCCTGAACGCTTACCAAATTCCTCCTGGCTCAGAAGCACTAGCTCAACCTAACACAGCTGTGTGACGAATATAAATCACTTTCTTTCTTCTCCAGAGACCAAATCCGGATCTTCATTTTCAAGGGTACTTTGGGGGTTGAGAACAAACCGGCTTAACCACTACAGCTGTATGCCCTGTTGGACGTACCAGACAAGAATTCTCAAGGATCTTAGTAAATCTTAGGTTGAACCGTTGTAAGAAGCCTTTCGTGGCTTCAGCATGGTAAAATGTGCAATTTTAGGTGCTGTGTGTAACCGATTTTATGCTGTTATTCTTAGTAATTGTGTCTCCTACTGGTTAAGCACATCTATTAAAGTAAAACAGTAAACTGTCCACAGAACAGACATGTTAAGACACCTATTTCCTTGCAAGGCTGTAATTTACACAGCAGTGGAGGTGCTATGCGATATCATTCTAGTACAATTTGGTCTTGTTAGGTTGTTTGCCTGGTATTTGCACTCGATAAATTAAAAGTAATTATTAACACCTGAGAGTTAACGGCTGACCGGAAAAAAAGAAATATCTAAACTATAATAACATTTACAGCATTTGGCAGAGCAACTTACATTTATCTCATTCAGACAAGTGACCAATTAGGGGTTAACCTGGTTGTTAAAGCTTTTCTTGGATTAACAGTCCAACACCTTAATTACTAAGCTACCACTTCCCACCAGTCCACCAAGAAAGGATCTGTTCTGCTGCTTTTTTTTTTTTTATTAAAACAAGATGAAAGGCATTGTTTCCACATCCAGCTAACAAATGAACAGAAGCCCTGAATATATAATATAAATAAGCTTTGGTTATCTAGGAGAATTTTTTTGCTACACAATTTTATGATAATTTTTTGCCGCAGTGGTTATCTGGAGCACCTGAGATCTAGGCTTGCAATTTTTTTTTTGATTACCAGCTCATCTTAATCACAGACTCTCCCTTGGTACTTGAAATACGCATGTGTTACTCTGGTTCATGTGCTGTGTCCTGTCCACAGACCTGAATGAAAAGGGCTGCTGGTGAGAGAAAGCAGGACGATTGTGTTGACGACAGAAAGCAGGACTCATTCATCTTGATGCATCTTCTAAAATGATGCATAGAAATAAATCTGCTGGGTTCTATTTTAACCTGTGACTTTAAAAAAAAACCTCAAGAAAAGTATTTTCATTTTCTTTTAACACAATGCCGAAATATCTCAGTTTTCATTACACAAATATGAAAACTGTGTTTATGATATTTTTTTTTTCAGCATACTTTGGGGATGTGCTACTATTTGAATAACAAATAACGCACCTTTATAAGCTTTTTTTTTTACTAATCTTCTGATTTACTGTGCTTAGCCAACCTGCCAGCAGCAGCTGGGGCCAAATCGGTGTTAAAACACACTCAATGGACTCATTCTGTACCATTGTCGAAGACTTCAGTTGTTTGAAAGAGGCCCTGTTGAAGTGTCTGTTAAATGTACAGTAGTCAAAGTAAACGCCTCTCTTATCATGTTATTGAGTTATTGATCACAAAATCCTGTAAATGCTATAGGTAAAACTAATATTAAACAATAATTTTTTTATTTTCTATTAATGTTTCTTAAAACATTCCATTTTGAACTTCTTGTCCGAATGGATTAAAAAAATGTAAAAAAAACTGCTCCAGGCTGGTGGTCCTTAGTAAAGGGTACACAATAGTTTGATGGTGGTGGGAGTATACAAGGTTAGCAAGGCCAAAAGAAAGAACTTGGTTCTCAGACTGTAAAAAAGGGCCAGAATTTCCAAGCAACCAGACCGAAGTGAGTAATCATTTCTCAGTCCTGGATGCTTGCAACAATGGTACAATGGCACGCCAGCGCTTTGCTATAGCAACCCCAAACACCAGACAAGCATTTACCCCATGGTGAACGTAAAGGGGTGTAGAGTGGCAGCCCTGAGCTTTCCACCTGTTTGACACAAACTTATTCACAGAAAGTTTTTGAATGGGAAATTGTCTGATTAAGATGCCTTCTGGTTTGTTGTGCATACAAGGCCAAACCGATCATTTGACATCCTATGGGTATATATATATATATATATATATACATCTGCCACATCTGTCACATCTGCACATATTCTTTTATATTGAGGGAGGTGGGTAATTAGGGGCAATCTTGGGAGATTTATGCAGAAGTGTTGTTTGCAAAATTGAATGAAAAACAAGGTCCTGTAAAATGAACTGCTTGGCAATGGGCCTGCAGGACAAGAGGCTTCAGATTGATATGATGCAGAAAGTGGCTATACCAGCGGGTATTGCACATCTTGATTGCGCCTGATTGTGACAGCATGAGGTGAAATCCAGCTTTTCATTTCTAGGGCCCTGAAAGGGAGGCAATCTAAACATCGGCCAAATATAGACAAAAGCAGACAGCTTTTAGTTCTGATCTAATGTTGATTGTGACTTTGTATTTCCTTAATGGCACTGGGATGTTGCACTGTGTGTATCGACTCGTTTGTCATTTATTTGACCACATAAAATTTTGGTTAGTAAACATGGCACATGTCCAAGAAATGTACAAATTGATGACAATCACTTGTGTCAATATACATAGTATCTGACTGACAATCACTAACGTTTATATCTGAAAACGTTGTACCCTGAAATAGTGTTAATAAACAAGAGAAGGAAATTTGATGAAATCAAGGTCACGCACCAGGAGGCTCATAGTCCCTGTTGATATCTGAGGGTGTTTGCAGCAGAGCGGATCTTCTATACACTACGTGCACTCGTCCGTTTTCCTCATGCTGCTGTGTACCACGCTCCAAAGGCTCAATGAAGTATTCATCTGAGTTTGTTCGGATCATGCCAGCCTATTGGGAACATAGAAAAACATGCCATTAAACTTTGCTACAGGGATGAACTACACACAAGGATACCATGCTTGGCATCTGGAAGTTCCGCAAAATAAACTTTTGCTTAGTTTAAACTAGTGATTTTAAAGTGAGGTGCAAGTTAAACCTTTGGCAGGTAAAGCACTATTTTATGTTACTACCCCTAATATGTTCTGCAGGATTAAAAGGGTAGCATTATAACATCATAACGTAATAACTGACTTATCATTAGTGTTTTTACTCAGAGTAGATTTATATTTCCCTTTTTAAGCTGTTTTATACATGTTTAGCTGTTTTTCCCTTTTTCTTCACTTGCTTTCCCACCATTTGGGCAGATTTCATACAGCCATGCCCACACTTGCATCAGTATTTCAAATGTAGTTTTTGTGCATGTGTTTTATGCATCATGCAGAAATATTACACAAAATACATTCATTTTTTAGCATACTCTCATCAATGTCTCTACTTGCTGAGGTTATTAAAAGTATTTTTTTTTTATTCTTGTTGGTCCCCAACCACATTCTTTCTGCCTCAATTTACTGGGCATGGACAAGCTGAGTACTGCTATTGAAATGCTTACTTGGTCATGTAATGTACTATGATTTGTACATACTGTAATCTTACGCTGCTTTCAGATGAGGATCTCAGTCTTACTAATTGTGTTCCAAGCCCGGACACTGAGTATATATAAGGTTTGCACAGTATGAAATATTTTAACCAATACCACTAACCGATACTTAAGTCCTTCTCATGGCCGATTCCGATACACATACCAATAAACAATAAGTTCATATTTTTATATTATAATTCATTTATAATCTGCAGTTTGTGCATCCAGGAAAATAAAAGTGGAGGAATCTCAGATAAATCAGACTGATTGATTAATTTACCAGCAAGCGTACTTTATCAGATGTATTTATAAGATTTCATATTTTTTTACCCACATTGCCTGATATGTGTCAATGTGTGTAAAAATGTCTGAACGCACTGACCCTCTTTGCACTTTTAAAGCAGCTCTTTTAGACAGTGACTTAAGCCCCAGATCCGGCCTCATGTACCCAAGTCCAGCCTCTTAGAGCCGTGCTTTGGAATGTGTTAGAAGACTTCCTCTATCTCTCTCTCTCTCACACACTCTCTCTCTTTTTCTCTCTCAGATTCCAATTTTCTTCTCTTAAGAGCCTAGACCTTCTAAATGCTATCATGCACTACTTTATATCAGGTTGCAAATAAATTAGCATCTCTGGCAAAATAGCTTGTTTTTATTATTTATTTATTTTATTTTAAAATTCTTTTGCAATTCCTAAAGCAACCCCTAAGGCACTTTCTATTGATCAGACCCGTGTCTTATGCAATTGCTTAAACATTTTTTAGTTTTAAATTCTATCCATTAGTCTGTTTCTTTACCGCGTATCCTACACACTGTTCTGGGGAACATAAATCTCATAATCATGTACATTTACAGCATTTGGCAGATGCCCTTATCCAGAGCAACTTACATTTATTTCATTTATACAACTGAACCAATGGGGTTTAAGGGGGCTAGCAATGGCAACTTGGCTGGGAATGGAACCCTGATGATCCTATGAGCAGTCCAACACCTTAACCACTGCGATACCACTACCCCACCCTGGTTGGGGTGTCAATCCATCAATAGGCACAATCACACACACTAATTCACACTATGATTTTCAGATGTCAAACATTCTCTAAGGCATTCCTTTGGCCAGAGGGAAAAAAATTAAGTACTTAGAGCTACAGCAACGACATGAAAACATATGTGAGCACAGAAATAAGTGCAGTAATTAACCCTCCACCCCAGAAGGGCAATGAAAACATGCTGGCCATAATGCCAAATAGTTGTAAATAGTACAATTAAAAATAACATATTAGCTCTTTAATGGTACATTGGAACTTGTTAGGCAATTTTGGTTAAAAACAATTCTAGGGTTTAATAAATTAAAGCCCTACAATCCAGAGGAAGAGGATGAAAACATACCCAAGTTTCTGCTCCAGCTTTAAAATAGGAAATCAATAGGAATATAGGAAATAGGAAATCGTCTAAGAAATTCTCCACATGTTAAGCAAAAAGTTAGAACAAAAGCCCAAATTACAGGCAGGTCCAGCAAAAAAGTAATGCCGAAATCTAGTCAACAGTGCAGTATTTAGTCTGCAGTGGTGCTTGTAAATATCTGCATGGAAGAAACATCAGACAAAAATCAGTTACCAATATAATCTCTCGATACGTGATGTATGCTACTGTATATAGCCAAAGACAGACATCTTTGTTACAGTAAGCAAAGTTGAGTTGGGGGGAAATATACACTAAAGTATAGTTTCAGGTTTATGTGACAGTGGCACGGGAAAATATTCTATGTGCAGATGGAAACCGAGTTTGATGTTAATTTCAGCAAACCTGGACTATGATTCAAAACATTTTAAAAGGTACTATGGACTCTCTGTAGAAACACATAGCTGAGGTTTTTGGAATGCCACTGAACGCCACAGAAAATATTTAGGCATATCATAAACATGCTGTACCTTTAAGATAGCCCAATAATATTTTTGGAAAAGATGCCCTGCCAGACATGGCACATGAAAATGCAATAATTATGATCAGAAAAAGCTGTGATATGCCAAGGGAGGTTTAGAGAAATCGCTTGCTATTTTGCATTTTGAGTCTTTTTGCTATGTGATTAGGGTTCTCAGCATGATTGACGATTGTCCCGTAAGATGCTGATTGTGTTGTGATGTGTAGACAGAGACCAAGAAGCATGTGTTTAAAGAATACCAAAAAAGAGAAATAATGTAAACCGAAATCCTTCATGTCGCGCTCCAGCAGTAAAACGTAATGCTTAAAAAAAATTAATATTGGTAGCTGAATATTTCCAAAGGCTTTAATAAATAGCAGGTGTGAGATGGGTTTATCCTTGACATTCTAAAGTTTAAGCTACATTCATATATTTCAAATCCCGAGGTGAAAGCTGACTTTAACACAAGTTGAAAGCATTCAAATAAATCCAAGCAAAAACACTAAAGGATGTAGCTGAAAAATTAAATGTCTTTTTTATGCAATATTTAAGGTTTTATACAGAATAAATACATGGATTCCCACATTCAAAACAATATTTGGAGGCAAATACGTAAAAAACAGTACTAAACCCAACCAATCCTAAAACTGCAAACAAAGCAAGCAAGTGTAAATATAATTTATTCAGATTTTATATTATAATTCATATAATTTTTTTTTACTATTTTTTTACTCCTTTCAAGCTACAATATTTTTTAATTTTTTTTAGCAGAAAACTTTTGTTGTGTTTCTAAATATAAATGCTTAAAAATTAGAAACACTCCGAAATGATTTGCGAGTTGAGTAATCGTCATAAGTTGCTCTAGATTCAATATTTTTTATTTTCTGTTTAAGCTATTTTTTAAAGATGAACTATGTTGCAACACTAAAAGTACTTACTGAGCTTTATATTTTACTTTACTAAGTATTACTCATTATAGCTTTGCAGCATCGGAGTACAACGAATTTAGGTCTCTAAGACTCGGAAAAAAAGTAAAGATCGTTTTTTGCTTCATTATAATTCTAGAGATACTGTAAACATGTGGTTTGTAATATATGACTTGCTGGACACAAAACAATATATTTTAACGCTATGGTTGTATATTGTAAATGTTATGATGACAAGGTAATTCATCCTAGAAGTGTTTAAACTATAATCTCTGGATTTCAGGCACTATCTCTGAATGGTGCATACTTCATTTTATTTCATTTAGTGTGTTATAAAATACAGTAAAAGTAATCAGTCATTTTTACCACTAATTAGTAGGAATTACCCGATATGACCATATGATCCGCAGCTACAGTTCAAGTGGTTTTGGAAAATCCAATACTATAATTAATGTCTGGGATTATTTTTAAATCTTACAGACAGCAGAGTTAATTAAATGTTGTTACACGCACCAACAGACAGAAGTTTAGATAAACTACAATTAATTATTTACTTCATTTCTGAAACGCTTATCTCAGACAAGGTCAAGACGTAAACCTGAACCAAAACCAGAAACCGATAAGAACCTGGAATTGGAGTCATAAGGTAGGTGACATACTGGATGCCGCACCAACCTATCAAAGACTAAAATCTCACACATTAACACACTACAGACAATAAATGACAATCGACCCACAACAGTTTTTTAGGTGGGGGAAGTCGGCTTATAGAAAGAAACCCCCCAAAGCACAGGGAGAGTGTGTTTTATTCTGAAGAAGCGGTGAGGAGCTCAGCCTATTTGGAAAGTTAAAGAAAAGCCTTCCGGGTTACACTGCTTTAGAACGCTTGTGCGGGTATGCAAGAATTCATCATAAAAAAATTTCAATCAAAAAAATTCAACTCAATCACCGGTGTCTAAAAATATAACTGTTAGTAAAGCGTGAAAGAATGGGTCATGTGCTTTCGGAAGTAAGTCATTAAAAGAGAAAGTTGAAAGGTATTTTTGCTTTAAGAGAACCCATTATTGATAGCTAATTTATTTTCAACTTGACATTGTAGGTTGCCTTGATGCTTGGTAATTAAGTTTCTTTTTTTATTCTGTTTTATATTAACCTACTATTATATTTAAAAAATAGTACATTCATATCTACAAGACGGCAAAGACACTACATAAAGTATGGTTATTATCTGAAACCATTTCAGAACAGTGATGAGCTCAGAGCTACCCACACATGCTTAGCATACCATTTAATACATATGCTGCAAAAAGAACGTATGCTTCAATACGAGCTATTGGCAGCAATAATTCCTTAAAGCTAGAACATCAACCACTTCCTCGTCCAGCTAAACTGCATCACTGATAAATTTACTGGCAAGTCTGGAACATCATGTTATCAACTCACAAGTGCAGGAATATGACCAATAAGGGTTTTTTTTTTTTTTTAAGTAGCAGACAAAAGCAGGTGGTTTGATAGAGCTTTGTGTAACCTAAATAGCAGCTTTAAAAAAAAAAAATCTCAAGTGTCCTGTGTTCCATCAGTTTAATTTCCACAGCATCAGGGCTAGCCAAGCAGACAGCCCTTCCTGGCCAAGACAAACATATGGAATTCAGCTGAAGGGGTCCAGTTTTCTAAGACAGCCCTCCAGTCTAAACTTTTAAGGAGCCGGTATGAACGTCCCTTAAAAAAAAGACGCTACCACCTTCGGGAAAAAAAGCGTGAATTCAGCCTGAGACACTGCTACCTTTCACCCCTGGTGTTTAAAGGCGTATTTGGTTTAGAAATGTGTACAAACCTTCGTCATCGTTACCTGCCATTTTCATCCTTTCCTAAAAAGAATCTTAAGGCAAAAAAATTTACATAGATTAATTTCTATGTAAAAGATGCAACATTGCAAATTCCTAAGACGAAAAAGAAGTTTTTGTTCTTTATAAGAAATTGCAAAAGTTTTGCAAATATTTAGTAAAAAAGTTTAAGTATAAAAGGTTCAAAATCCACAACAGGCTTTCGAGAATTCCCACATCCTAAATAAGCAAAACAAAAAAACACATTTTATCCAAAGATCCCAATAACCATAATAAAGATCACAAACAGGCTGTAACCTTATTTTATTCCTATATGAAAAGACAACATACAAATCAGATCTGAAGCCGGTTTAGAAAGTCTGACTCTGATTCATTTCATTTTGTGCTGTTAAGAGAAAAAAAGCAAACATTTATTGCCCTGAGTGGTGTCTAACCCTTTCTGGTTAACTGGAAATAAAACTGAACTCTGGCTGAATAGGCCCCATTGGCCAAAGTAATGACAACAGAAAATGTGGGCTCTTCTAAAGTCAATTTATGTATAAGCAAATAAATAAATCATTTAAGGCACCAAAATACACTGCTAGACCTGCTTCGAATTTCTGCTGAAGCTAAATTATTAAAGTATTTTGCTGTTGCATATCCTCAGGCATCTCCCTTTCTGGACCTCAAACCATATACCAAAACAGCTCAGGGGTCAGACTTCAGCAACACGCAAGTTCCTGAGCTGAATCAACAGGCTACATTAGTAACTATTAGTGAATACGACTTTTGTGCCCACTCGTACTTGGTTGGGGGAAGTAACTGGCTCCAGTTTGTTCCATCAAAGAAAACCTTTTTGCTGCATTTCAACATCCAGCATATGTGAGCCTAAAGAAACCGAACATCCTATCAGATGCAAAGTAACAAGCTGAACCTGAGCAAGAGCACTTTAAATTTCGAAAACTTGAAGTAATCCTTTGCATTGTAATATTATCTTTCTCTCAAGAGAATATTGATGTGCTCAAACAAAGCACAGGTGCCTCTTAATAAAGAAAATAACTAATTCTCTACAAGTGTATGTAGAAGAAGCTCAGGGCTCTCACCTCTAAAGTGAGATAACACTTAGCATTAGCTGCTGCATGGATCCAAGTTTGATTTAGATCAGTTATTCTTCTCTACTGCAGGTGCCAAGACAATCTCCTAGGAGCCAAACTTTACCTGCTTTAGTCCTTGAAAAGAGCCATTGATCAGAGCCAAGATTTGTAAGAGGAAAAGGTGTTTGCTCCAGGTGGCTGCATTTTAAAGTTCATTTTGGAACACTAAAGTAAAAGTTCTTGATGCAAGAAGGTATAAAAATATAAGTTCAGGCAAAGCAATTTTTCATTTTCATTTTGATTCATTTTTTTATTATGATAGCGCAAAGGTTAAGGTTTTAGACTGCTAATTGGAAGATTAGGGTTCGATTCCCAGCACCACAAAGTTGCCACTGCTGGGCCCCTAAGCAAGGCTCCTAACCCCCAATTGTTTAGTTGTATAAAATAGATAAATGTAAGTCACTCTGAATAGAGGGCAACTGTCAGATGCCGAAATGTAAATGTAATGTCTGCCACCCAGCTTCCTTGTTTGGAACTGACATATATATAAGCATATGCCTTTTTTAGAATACTTTTATAAATGGTTTAATTTAGTTTAAAAAAAAACATGTTTTCCTATCATATTGGTCTTATTAATGCATTATTGTGCTGTAAATTAAAAAGTTACTGTTTTGGCAAGCTTGTGTGGAGCTTGTGTGTGCAAGAAAAAAGAAACTGGCTGCAGGGAAAGGTCAAGTTTAAATCATGCAAAACACCGCTATGTAGTCTGCCCAGTTTGTGAAAGTGATGGACCAAAACAGAAGAAAATGACATAATTCGAAACCAGCATCATTTAATCAAACAGAATTAAAGTAAACCTGAAGCTCTGGGATCCAGTTTACATTGTAGACTAACACACCCACTGCACTGCACAATAAAATACCAACAAATGCTAAAATAGCCTCAAAAATGCAAAAAAGTTATATGTATATATATATGTGTTGATATAGGCTCTGTCCGTCCAACCAGGCCACAGGAGAGACTTCCGGTGGTGCCGGAAAGCTCTGATGCGACACTTTACGAGAGTTTCAAGTAGCTTTAAATATTTCAGACAATATCAACATGTCCGATGTTGTACGTCCAAATTTCATTTCATTTCATACTACTCATAACCCTTTCGGTCGGAGTATGCAAATTCTGCCCCCGGCAGTCAGTTTTAATGAGACATTATTGTGATATTTTAATCAGCTCTGTTCTTGTGTTCTCACTAAGCACACAGATTTTACACAATACAGTGTATTACTTAAAATGGTTTCATTTGTGGTGTATTGTTCAGATAACAAAGGGGCACCGCAACGTGGGCTACTGAGGCACACATTTCGATGACTCATGTACTTGACCACCTCCTGAAATAGTGCTTTAAAACTTGCCTAGTTTGACAAACACTACGATAGCACAGATATTTTGCAAAATGTCAGGTTACTTCTGGCCAAGCTGATCAAAATGCTTTAACAAAAAGTATAAGGATCTAAATATAAATTTTATGTACCTAAAAAAGTCATCCAAAAATGTATATTCAAACAGTAGTGATTTTAACACAGCATTCTTTGTCTACCTTGAAAGGAATGCCAGGTATGAACTGGCCTTAGGAGCAAGATGAGTTCAAAGGCCCTGTTGCGTTGGCACGTGGATCTAAAGAACACTGCTGCAGACATGTAAAAAGACATGGTGCTGAAGAGCACTGGCTCCACTCATTAGTAGCACTAAGTTCTGGACAAAAGGAGCGGTGTAGGGCCAAGAACCTTGGCTCAAGGCCAACCGCCTGTGTGAAGCTCTGCCAAAAGCTACTGAGATCAGACATTCTGCACCAGGCTGAGGAATATAAGCATGACTTCCATTCCCATAGAAACGACCGAGATGTCAATTAAGTATAATGTCTATAGAGTTTTCGGTTTATCACATGGGTTTGTGATGTCTTTTATAAGTCAGAAATTTGAAATCTCACTAAATAACACAAAACCATGGTCAGTATAACAGCCTCTACTCTACTCTACTAACATAGCTCTCCACCTGGCAGTTAGGACTTCAGTAATAAAACAGTGAAGTCCAGCAGGAACGCCTGGCAGGACGTTGGTGTCCAAGTTCATCCTAGAGTTGTTTAGTGGGGCTGATTTTTTGGCTCTGTTTAGGCCCATTGAATTTATCCACATCATTGTTGTTTCTTTTTGCCTTTATGATTGCATTATCATGCTGGAACAGGTTTGGGCTGAGAAGTTTAGTTTCAGTTCATCTGCAGAATATAAACACAAAGTGATTCTATGCTTGTAGAAATATGTATGGGTTCTAAAGTCAGCTATTCACTAATCTCAGCCTCAGACATCACATCCATCGACTGTCTGATTGACTGTCAGGAGTTCAATGTCGTCCTGTGATTGGTTGGAGTATACTGGATTTGTTGGAGACGCCTGTGTCTCGTTGTTTGACGTATTACATTTACAGCATTTATACAGCTGAGCAATTTGGGTTTAAGGGCCTTGCTCGGAGCCCAGCAGTGGTGGCTTGGTGGAGCTGGGAATCTAACATACAATCTTTGGGTTGGTAATCCAACACCTTAACCATGAGCCACCACTTAAATGCTTAAGTCTTAAAAGTGAGCAAGGTTTACAATATAGACATTCAAAATCTTAGGAGGCACTTAGTGACGCCCCTAAACATGACAGCACAAAACATAACGTCCTCTTGGGTATGCCTTAGCCAAGTGGTCAAGGTTTCTGGACCTTCTGCCACCAGTCTGAAGATTTAGCTACATGAGACTAGGTATCCTCAGACTTTTAACTATAAATATGTATTACTCTATCAGAGCAAAATTTGATCTTAGCAATTTCTGCATTTCCATTACAAAGGTTAGTTCCTGGGTTTTTGTGTAACAGAATTAGACATGATCGTTCTGTAGATTAATATTACTTCCTGTTTGAAAGTAATGTTTACAGGCCAGAGCTGTGCTCATTACACGTAAGCATGTCCACTCCTCCTTCTGCCTTTCCTCCACAGGGGTTTGGGTCAGACTTCACAGGCCCAAGAACTGAGGCTACGCATAAAGACTTCCAGACCTGCAGCAGCTTTAATTAAGACCAGTGAAACACACACCTAGTAAAGACAGAGAGCCACTTAACATCAAAGCCTGTCCTCCAGTGTTAACGGTTAGATCCAGTCCTCTAGGATGTACTTGGGGTGGTAAAACCTTAACAGGGCATTTAAGCATGAGAAGATTCTGTAGAAGATTTGCATTTTCTGATCATTATTTTTTTAAGACAAAAAGGATCTGGAAACTGAAATTCTGGTATAAATATAGCAAATTGTTGCTCATTTTTGCTACAACAAAACACTTGGCAACGACACTCTGTTGCTGGTTCATTAAAAGTTTGTTTTATGTTGTTAATCTGCTTGCAAGAAGATTAACAAAAAAAAAGGACACAAATATGATTCCCCATATTATAAACAAATTTTTAAATATGAAGTTTAATCTGAAACTATCAAAATAATCCATATTAAAAACATAAAAATTAAACAAAACCCTAATTATTGATCTCATGTAACTTCGCTGCTAACCCCACAGTTTTTCCTTCCCCAATCACCCCCTTTCTTCCCCAAAGGAAGTGCACTTTTGCCCTAGTTTTAGTTAAACCCCTAAGGACTGGAAGCAGCAGCTCATTTGTCAGCATCCTGTAGTGACCCAAGGTTCACTCAACTCTGCTATCAATTTGGACACTTGCCCAAAGCGCCGGTATCTGTCGTAAGGGGGCTGCTAGGCCTAAAGTGCTGCACAATAGGAACCCTGTGTATTTTTTTTTCACATCAAGGATATTTATACTTAACTTTAAGCTTAAACTTCAGCTCCAGTGGGGTAAGAAAGCTACACTTTTCCTTGTGGTCAACACATTCAGTGTTTGTCTGATATTTATAATTAACAGCATGTGAGGAGCAAAGGCAACTGACACTTTAGGGCTAGTAGACTTTATATTATTATAAGTAGTTTTACTAAAACAGTAAAAACGGTTATGTACAAACTAAAGTTAAATCTCCAGGGCGAGGGGAGCATGCCGGAACACCATGCTGCCCCATATGCAGGAAAAAAAGGTTTACATGAAGGATATATGTTGCGTAAAAAGGAAGTTAAGTCTGCAGGCTGCATATTTCTTGTAGAACAGTGTGGCTAACGGTCAGGAGGTCTAAGCATGAGCTCTGCAATCCATAACAAATCATAAACCCCTTAAACTCCTCAACCACACTGTATTTATTTTTTAAGTATTCTGTATATCAGTGAAACTCATCGCCGAAGGTATATAATTATGACTGTGAGCGATATAGGGTTGGATTAATCTTTTGGGTTTGATTATTTAGGAGGATTTGAAAATCTTGCATTAGCAAATGTTAAAGTTAAAATCTCTGGTCAGACACACTTAAGGAAAAACACATTTACTTCTGGATTTTATTTCTCGAATTCTTGCACACTTTTCACTTTTTAGTTTTATTCAGCTTGAGTCATGTTATTAAGTGTTTTGACTACACATGGGATCAAGTATATGATTTTATAACATATCCTCCTGAGACCCAGCCTTTTGATGTACTAATGGACCTCTTATTTGCATAAATGCTTTTTAAATGTTTTCAGCTACTCTTTTTTACTTGATTAGTGCTGTATTGTACAGAAGATGTTTTTTTTAAGTGTTTTAGGCGTTTTAGTGATGTCATTTTATTGGCTGGAATGCTAGGAACTACTTCTTACACTGCATCCAATATGGCCACCATATGAACAAGCACATTTTATGAAAGTCTTTCATGGTCTGGTGGTCCACAACAGTGGACATAGTGTAGAAAATTAATAATCAAGAGAAAATGTCAATTCTGTAAGTTGTAGAATGTTTTTAACCCAATAGGTGTAGGAAATAAAATAAAACATTTATGACATTTTTCTCTTGGGTCTCAGGTGGATATAAGAACAATTACAAATATACCTTTATATTATATATAGAGAGTTTATATGTAAATACGAATGAAGACAGTTTTAGCTTGGGTTTAGAAAATTCTGTGAAAACACTTACCAGACCATCACAGTTGTTAATAGCAACTGATGCTCCAGGCACGTCGGTGATGTCGCCAATAAAATTGCAGTCCGTCTTAAGCAACTCTCTCCTGAGAATCCTGTTTGTGTGTGTGTCATTCTCTGTGCCATTGCCAGGCACCAAAACTTCGTCGTGCCACTCTACCATGGCGCCAGGTGCCACTAGCCTTCTGTTGGGCCAGAGCCGCAGGTGAAACTCCTTGCCAAAAGCGGTGACATTAAAGAAGAGTTTCTCACCTGCTGACTCAGTCGCATAGGGCGCGTTGCGCTTGACACGCTGTTTGTGATTTGCTGAGAGGAGGTGTGACAAGAAGTGGCCGCCTGAGTCGGTGCTGATAGGCGTGACCAGGCCATACTCCTTCAGTCTGCTCTTTAAGAAGTCTGAACACACAGCAGAGAGACCGTGAAAGAGAGAGATAAAGGAAGTCAGAGACACCATTAATCATTAAAAGGTTTCTACTTGTTTAAAAATTAACAACTTTCTAAGATTGAATGCAGTCTCCAGGGAGAAAGCTTTTCAGGAATGACTTCAAACTAAAATATTTCCTTCTAACAGGAAAAGACACAACAGCCTAGAACAACAGTGTGTAATTATAAATTTGTGTCTGAGCTGGCTGTGCTGCTTCACTTATACAACAGTATTCCGTCAGACTGACATTTGAGGATCATTAATAAGCAAAGGATGCTTAATGCACTCAAGCAGACCAATTCTGGAAAGTAATTTTCCAGCACACTTGACCTGCATCAAGTATAAACAATGACTTAAAAACAGGAAAACATGTAAAGTAAATAAAAAAACTGCCATGTGGAGGGGGATGTAATCTGTAATGTAATCTGCCTGTGGTACCTTTACAGATGTGGGATATAAAAGCAGATGTTATTCTCTAGCACACTCCTCGGGTTTAGCTAAACTGTATTGCATCGTACATAAAATATTTTTTTGCATACACCCAAAAAAAATTGAGAAGGCTAGTTTAATTTCAAGACATCAGTCAAACTCAATGGATAACGTCTAGATAGACATCCAACAGCCAAGTGACGGTGTTTCTACAGTGTGTAACTAAGGAGTTCTATACACCTTGTAATAAATTCTGCAAGACGCTATAACGATAGATGAACCAGACGCATTTACTGTTCATACTGCAATATTGCTGTGTGATGCTTATCGGAGCTCTATTTCAACAGCACCAGAGGTTGTAGCATATAGAAGACAACATTTGCTAGTGGAAACCTTACTGCCTTGAAGCATGTTTACCTAATAGACCAGTTAAGCTAATCAAAAGGAAGCCTTATGGTTCAACAGACGAACAAAAGCCCTGTTGATAAAATTTGTATCCTTGTTGCTTTACATTGCAAATCTTTAGTTTGTTAAGTTTCTTACATAAATTAAAAAATAAAAGTAGGGATATGTCTCATACCGTGGCTTTAGTAATGTCATCCCCCATCCACCACATGTTTAAGGTGGACTAAGCTCTAGAGAGCTCTAAAAGGCTAGAACATTTTGAATATAAATTTTATCATTTATCTACTTATTAAATCATTTGATGAACCCTTAAGCCAGGGGTGGGCAAACTCGGTCCTGGAGGGCCTGCAGAGGGTTTATCTCCAACCCTAATTAAACACACCTGAACCAACTAATCAAAATCCTATTAGGTATAATTGAAAGTTACAGGTAAGTGTGTTGAGGCATGTTGGAGCGAAATTCTGCAGGACACCGGCCCTCCAGGACTGAGATTGCCCACCCCTGCCTTAAGCCCTACGCCGGTGAAAAGCTATCAGGAAAAAATTGGCCTATTTATGAAAAGGAACAATAGACCAGATCTTAGTAGAATAAATGTCTCCAGAGATCTCCTTTTGTTCTTTAAATTCATCATTCATCTGTTCTTTCTTTCAAACGAGGAGGTCAAAAAGTTTCGCAGCCTTGTGGTGTGTCTGAAAACTTTTTGGCTGCATTTACACTGCATGTATCAAGTGAGCCAATTCCAATTTTTTTTTTTCCAATAAAATGGAAATGACCTACGATTATGTAAGCAAGAAAAAAAAAACACATGGATTCCGATATTTTCAGATTGGTTTTGAGATATTCATATGTGGAAATAAATCTGATATGAATCGGATATCGGCATTAGCATCTGCCAGCAGACAGACCGGATTTTCACCTGTCAATGCGAGTCAAACGTCATTGAATAAGCTATAGCGGCACATAACGTCAACTAAGTGGATCCGATAATCAAAACAATATCCATTCTTGTCATGGGACAACTTTGATTAACTTTTTTGATCGACGTCAAATGTTGACTACAGTATATAATAATTTCATCTCTGTCCATTGCGTCCATTGATTATCGCGCTGTTTTTACTTCCTTTTCCGGTCAGTACGTCCACATTGGGTTGTTTTGCTGGGTATAGCGTAAATGCAGATATAACTCATTTCCCAGAGGCCGAAATAGCAAATGTCTGTATGCTTGTGTTTGGAATTAAATTTATATACTAGTGGTTAACAGCAGTTTTATTGTTGCAGTCGAACGCTGTGTTTTACTTTTAGAAAGCTGTAGTTGGGCTATGTTTTATCTTTCTACCAGTGTTATTGGGGAGAGGCCCAGCAGGGGGCTTATACCCTCCCATCTCCTATCGTCCTGTTTACTAACAGCTAAACATAGACTTACAATTCTTTATGCACAGAAACCCAACTGTGTTCTGAGTAACGCTATAATAGACTTAAATCTTAAACAGACAAATAAATCATTAGTTTACGCTAAATGCAAATGTCTGATAGGTTGATTTTTAATTAGAACAACTTTAAGACAGGGTTAAGTTCTAAAAGAAGAGTTCTGTGAGTTATCTATTTGCAAATGATCTAATACGAGTATAGAATTCTTGGTTTATATAATATAACAATATGCAAGTAACTAAAGTCAGTTATATAATGTGTGTATATATTATGTATGTTATGTTTAGACGGTAAATTAGTAAATATTTACATTTACATTTATGGCCTTTGGCATACGCCCCCTTATCCAGAGAGTTATTACATTTACCCTAGTTCTACATCTGAGCAATTAGGGATTAAGGGCCTTGCTCAGAAGTCCAGCAATGAAAGCTTGGTGGTGCAGGGAATCGAACCCCAATCTTCCAATTAGCAGTCCTACACCTTAACCAGTGTGCTACTACTTCCCCATACCTCATACGCCGTACCACTTCCACAAATGTTACTGTAACGCATGTGTTATTCCTCCCCATGAATAGTTACGGTTGTTATAAATCCACGTTAGTGTGTCTTACTAATGAATTTGGCATGTACTACTTAACTACTTAACCGGAGTAATATTATATCTGAGATTTTTTTTCTTTTTTATGATAGTACTTAAGATAGTGACTAAATGCACATTTTTTTCACTTACATAACGTAGTTTTCGTTTTCTTTTTTCTGTTCAACACTGCATTACATTTTAACATCACTATTTAACACCAACAAAAATAAATACAATCTGACAAACAGTCTTGTAAGCGACATTACTATTAACTTTTCACAAAAAAAAAAAAAAAAAACTTAACATATTTGGTGTTATATTTGAACGTATTCCAGTTGGAAAATATCTTCTCTTCATAAGTTCTCTCACTTTGGCCCACTGTAGCCTTTTCCCACTTGGCATTAAATCAACCCATTTACGCTCCAGTATGTCTGCAAGTGTTACATGACACCGATTAACATTAAATAAACTGCAACTGCTCCACTTAAAAACAGTGTATCTGTTCACATTATTAATCGAACGGCAAATTCAGACTAATCTGGTAAAGCCGGTTTCTAAAAACGTGTTTAGTAAACAGAATGTGTGTCTTACCGTCTTTATTTATTTCGCCAGCCTGAAACGAGAGTAAGAAAAAAGGAAAAAGTTTTAAAATAAGATGAATAAATACAGATTTTTTTTTAATTACACAGTAAAGTTATAAATGTGGTGGGATGTGGTGGGATGTGGAACTTTTACAATGAATGAAAAGAGTGTAAACTGAAAGCCTAGTCATGATCTATCCACAAACACACACACACACACACGTTTTATATTTTTGGAGTCTTTCAACTAGAAATGTCAGAATGACTACATCAAAACTGATTTATGTACAAAAAGTACAAAAAAGTCAGCTTATAAAGACATTTTTAGGTTTAGGATGAACCTCCATTGAGGATATGAGGAAATAAGGATGTAATTACAACTTGAAATAAAACTTACGAACAGCCTGGCTAATATAAAGGATATTGAACATATGAATTTCACTAATAAAAATTATAACACATATCAAAAAGTGCACTTTAGTCTATTAACCAGGTTATTTAAATATATTATTTATTTAAACTAAATTATTCCATTTTTTGTTCAAACGTACCGGCGATATTGTCTAAGATATCAACCGTACCGTAAGTCCCGTTCTGAACGCATCTACATCACACACTCTCAGCTGCTTTAAACCTGTTTTATACCATTCTTTAATAGTATTTTTTTAAATTTAATATAGTTTTAAACTAGTAAAACTAGAAGTTTGACTTACCAAAGCGGCTGAGGTCAAAGCCACTAGAACGAGTAAACTGAGTGACAGCGCGTCCATCACGGATCGGGTTTTTTTTCTTTTCAGTATGAAGAAAAAACTATAGTTCAAGTCTTCCAAAAAAAAAAAAACCCTTAAATCTACCACTTGGCCACAAAATGATCTTTTTTTTAAAGAACAGGCCAACTTAAAGGAGTGAGAATGTTTGCGTCAGTCGAAAGTTTGTAGCAAAGCCGGTCAATGTTTGTTTAGTTTTTGTTACTTTTTAAGCACAACTGAAATACCCATAAGCTGTAAGTCCGAGCCTTGTACTGGCTGGACAGAGCCGCGTGTGTGTGTGTGCTTGTGTGTGTGCGCGCGAGTGTGTATGTGTGTGTGTAGAAGTGCGTGCGTGTGTGTGTGTGTGTGTGTGTGTGTAAAGTGAGTGAAAGAGAGAGAGAGAGAGAGAGAGAGAGAGAGAGAGAGAGAGAGAGAGAGACACGACCTGGCTAATAAACTCCAGAGCAGCCCAAGTCGTGACGTCACTGGCTGTCCGTTCGTAGCGAAGCGCGCGGTGAGAGGAGGAGGAGGAGGTGGAGGTGGAGGAGTGAAGGAGAACCATGGAAAGAAAACACATGGTAATACTTTTGCCAAAGTGAACTGTGAAGACTCACAGTTTGTCGTCTTCCTCTGTTCGAAAACTAAAGTGCGGGCAGAAAAGCCGTCACCTTTCGGTTTATAAACTCATAATATATACATGTTAACCCTATATACCTCTAAACTATACTTTATAGAATAAACATTTGTATATAGATTCCGTATATTTGCTCACTCTGTACACTCATAGAGACTTCTGTATATTTGTTTATAATTCATTCATAACCTGTATTATATATATATATATATATATATATATATTATTCTCATATAGATAGATAGATAGATAGATAGATAGATAGATAGATAGATAGATATACATATAGTAAAGTTATATATATATATATATATATATATATATATATATATATATATATATATATATATATATATATATATAAACAGAATATATACTATATATATATCCATATATATATTATATACTATACTCTCTCTATATATATATATATCTATATATATATTACTTATCATTACTATATTCTCTGCACACTACACATCTTTTGCTATATATATATATATATATATATATATATATATATATATATATATATATATATATATATATATATATATATATATATATATATGCATGCACATGTGTGTCCAATCTTATTTCTACCCCTTTCCTTTACCCCTCTGTGTCTCGCATTCATGTGAAAAGGTAAGGGGTGTCTCAATTCTCTTTTGGTTAAAAGTGTAGGGGTAGGGCAAAGATACCCCTTCAAACTAATTTTTTTTTGGAACCACACTTCAAACATAGGTGTATGAAAATGTTCCCAAGGTGCGTTAGCTAAACCCGCAACATGGCTGCCCAAGCAACCAAGGAGATTCACGTATTCAGAAGTATTTTTTGACATTAATTTAACAACCAACAAACATCTGTTTTATTATATTCAATGCTGTGTACATACTTTACCGTTATGTTCATAAATTAAAGAAACATAAATTAAGAAACATAAATTATAAAATTGCTGACGTTACACTGCTGCATGATAATCCCACAACATATTTTTATAGCTGATAGCGTTGCCTGATGACTTGACAGAATAACCTGTTAGAAATAAAAGTCTAGTGGTATGTACTGGTGTAGTAGTGGTGTCCCATTTCTTAGTGGAATATTTTCGTCCCTACCCCTTGTCACTTTGTTTTAAGGGCCAAGGAGAAGGGGTAACCGCAGGGGTATGGGGTATAAAATAGATTGGGCCTTATACTACCCTTAAATGTTTATCATGCACTAAATTTTGTCATACTACCTCTGTTGTTATTTATTGTCCTTATTATTATTTACTATTATCATTGCAAAAATATTGTAAATACATAGTTCCTTTAAACCAATTTTCCCTAAACCATTTTCCTGCCTGCACTTTATCCACTTTATACATACAGTAACCTTTTTTATACATTCTTTATTAATTTGTTAATTAAAAATTTTGTTTTTTTCGACATGCTGCTCAATATGCTTAATATGCTAAATTGCCCCCTGGGAACAAATAAAGTTTTTAATTGAATTGACTAGAATGCTCTGAAAACTAATTTATTAATATACTGAATTGGTGTAATTAATTACTTTTATTTAAATCACTTAGACAGTCTGTAACTTTGCCTGCTGTCATCTGTGCAGAATCTGTAAGCATTTTCCTCTGTTCTGATAATGATGTGCCACAACAGAAATGGCTGACAGCTTGTGTGCGATCGCTAATTGAATTAGTCCAGCTTCGCTGTGACTTTACTAAACTGAAGCGAATCATGAAAAAATAATCAGAGCCTCAGATATAGTTAACTAGACCTTATTAGCAGCATCCGGGGGGCCATACAGAACACAGCTTTGATGTACACCTTGATAATGAGTCAAGCTTGAAGAAATCTGATTCATGCAGCTGATAGGAAGCCATTGGAAAAAGCAGAGCTCATGAAGTTGTGTGTTAGATTTGGGGAGGTATAACTTTGAGTCTATAATTAGATGTATCCTGCCTCAAGGCCGAGTTATAATTGCTAATTGGTGTCTTTTTCTTGGGCAAAAATTCATCAAATAAGCAAACTGAACATTATGCAGGGGTCTAGATGTAACCGGAAGTAGACTCGGGACACAGAAGTTAGAACCAAACAGACCAGATTATTGTAAGGGGAGCCACAAAAAAAATCAAAGGCGGGATTTTAGCGAACTTAGAATCTTTAGTATGAAACGAAGAACCTAGATAATACTGGATTTCCCAGAACGCAAGAAAATCAGGAGTCTAGAAAAGTCACTGGAAACACCAAAGGAGGTTTAAGAGTGTGGAACTTTCTTAAAAGTGGGAGTCTGGAAGTCTGTGGAAACTTTGGAATTCTTGGAACGAGGGGACATGGGAGTGAATCCTTTTTCCAGCGGTCTAGACCAGATGCTGAACTAAGGTGAGTGAGTGGCTTAAATAGGATGTGTGCATGTAATTAGGGGATGAGAATCAGGTGTGTGTGATCAGAAGTCCAGGGAAAGTGAGAGATAAAACGAGGGTGAGCCTGTTCGTGAGCGTGGTCGTGACGCTCGAGGCATTTAGTAAAAGACCTGCAGCAAGTAACTGTCATCTATTTTTTTGATAAAGTCATGCACCTGAGTGGCCTTTGTGGAGAAAAATAATCCGATTTTCCTGATGCTATAAAGGACAGACTTGCAATACTGAGTCAGCTTCGCAATATAAGGAGACAGCAACTCTATGGACAACCACTATAAACCAGTGAAACGATGTTTAAAATGCTGTTTGAGGGACAGTGAGAATATCATAATTATCATAAACAATAAAATGATCAAAAGTGTTTATTTAAAAAAAGGAAAGACTGCAACAGCATCATTATAAGACTTCCAAACTGCTGAGTGTTTTAGTAAGAACAGTGAGTCATTTGCATATAGACAGATACATTTCAATAGCTCTTTCAATATTCCTTTACAAGGAAAATAGTGAATGACATATTTTGGGTTGGACATGTGAGACTGCACTCTCTATCACCACCAACTGAGCAAATATCATTTGGAAGACTGGCAGTCATCCCGCAGTACAGTTCCAAAGACTGGTATAAATGCCAGGGTCATTTAAAGCTGTTTTGGCAGTCTGAGCCCAACAGCTTACCTAGATTTTTTCATGTTTTTGAAAAAAAAATCACACTTCTTTGGGATTTGGGCATAATTGAGAACAAACAAGAAATTTTAGCCAACCCCATATACATACATATAACATTAAATGAACTATATGCACTTATGAATTGGAACCTATCTAAACCAAAATGCTTTCAAAAATAATACAAAAGTAATATAGACTCATTTAATGAGATACCTGTCCATTAACACAACCTGTATGAATGTGGTCACTTATGGAAATGCTTTCCACTAAATTGCAGAGTGTGACTCATTCATCCACAGAACGATTAGTCAGATAAGCACTTATGTAGGGTAAGGAGGTCAGAAGTGCAGCAGGAGTTCCAGTCCATTCTAAAAGTGTTCAGGGGTTTTCAGGGTTTTGTGCAAGAAAATCGAAATCTTTCCTTCTTATTAATGTATAACACTCCATAGGGGTGTTAGGCTTTTTGCCCCTTAATGCTATGCTATATATAGAATATAAAACACTTTTGGGTGTGTGGACAAGATGTGTATCTACAGTAAAATGTAAATGTGTTTATTTGTCACATGGACTCTACATTTGTTTCTTTGCATATCCTATCTTAGTAAGTTGGGGTCAGAGCACAGAGTCAGCATCCCAGGAGCAGGAAAGGTTAAGGGTCTTGCTCAAGGAACCAACGCTGGCTGACTGGCAGTGCTAAAGCTTAAATTAGCAACTATGCGCCTTAACCATTTGAGCCACCACTGCTTACATTATACATTATAACGCTTATATAACAATTATTTTAAAGTGTATGAAAACAGTTAATACATAATAATTGGCTAACTTTTACCCTGAAAGATGAATACAAAGAATAAAGGCTTTCGGATTGTTTTTGAAGAAGATATTCTGTCCTCTGTCTCCTGGGATTCTTACTTACAAACAAACATATACCTCAGAAAACACAGCACGGCGATGGACAATTCGCCCAGTACTGGACAATCTTTTTAATCTTGTTTCCAGGATGTTAGATGTTTTGCTGAAATACTGGAATGTATTTCCACACACTTTGTTAATGTTTATTCAAAAGAGGGCACTTGGGGGTCCTGAGAACCTGTCTACCCCTTAGGTCAGAGTGAACCTTAAGGTTTTATGGAGGGGTAAAACTAAATGTCAACACCTCCTCTGTCTCCTCCTACTCTTTTCGTGATAGACATTTTATTTAGCACAGCTGTAAAATGACTAACAAAAGGATGACGTATATGTGACGATGTTGTTGTGAAAAACAGCATTGCTGTTATCCAGTACATTATAAGTTGAAAGGCTGGTCCTTTGTGATATAGTCTGAATTTATTTGAGCTTTATTATAAATTTAAGACAAACATGTTATTACGGGCTTCAAAATGTTAATGAAGAAAAAAAATCTATTAAGTTTATTTGTAGGATTTTAAAAATAGTTTTAAGACTACTGTTAAAGGAATTTTAGCAGACTCTTATTTTGCACAAAGTTACACCCCTCTTCATTGGCAGTGTTGAAACCACCTGACCTTACTGACAACATTACGGCCAATTATAAATGCAAGACAGTTTAAAACAGTTCAAAATGTTTTTAGTTTGTCAATGTCAAATTATTGCTTCAGAACAAAAGACAAGGCCAACAATGGCAACCAAAGGCATGCCAAAATAACAATGGTGCTTCTTGCTTGTGGTGTGACCCATCCACCCTAATGCTAAATGCGTCTGTCTAGAGATGTCACCATAGAGGAAAAGAGGTACAGCATTAAAAATCTATGAGAAGCAGCGGAACAATGTGGAAAAAGAAGACGTAACAAAGCTTGACATAACCGAACACGCTATTGTCTGCTTGATCCGGAACGAAAGTCTTGATTTTCACTCTGAATCATTAAATGCGCTTAGACAGAAGGTACAGCGTTGTTTTCTTAAAAAACTAAACCCAGATGGATGCTCGATGCTTTTATTTATGTAAAATGTAATTCTTAAAATTAAACACTATCCTTTCATTTGCAACTGCTTTGCTTATTGTCATGTAAGGAGTTTTTCTAACAGGACCCTGGGGAGACACGATTTTTATGACATGTTTGGAATTTGATCAAAGGCAGAACCACCCATCCATGATGTCGTAACAGGACATACTTTATAGCCACCCAGGAACTCATTTGTAGCTTTCAAAATGTCAAGTGAAGACTAGAATCATGTCTTTTGTTTTGTATAGGCCAAGGTACATAAAAAACATGTGAAATTTCACTGGACATCTATCACAAGACTACATTTTAAACAATCTGGGTCATGATTTCAACTTTCTATAACTGTCATGTGGTGTAAGCTGACATTCCTTCCCATCCATTTTACAATTTTAAGCAAATTGCTCTTGCTAGTGTGTGGGTAAATGTAACTGTCTCTGTGTGAAAGAAAAGCTTGTAAACCACAAAATGGGGCAATACATCTTTTAGAGCCAGAAGACTCTTTTTCGGTGTCTGGCGTACAATCACAATGTGGTCTACACTGTTGTTAGAATAACGAAGGGGCAAAAAGATACAACAGAGGTTTTCATTTGTTTCTTATTTTGATGTCTTTTCCATCTTACTACCATGGGCCAAGTTTGAGTCTCAGAACCAGTGTATGGGAACCAAACCAGCCATTGGATGTTGCACAAGCACAACTCAAATGTGGGTAAAAACCTGTGCCAAAACAAAAATGCAGATCATCAGCTGTGGTGACCCCTAATTAGAGGAGCTGACATATAGACCACAACCCCAATTCCAATGAAATTGGGACATAGTGTAAAGCAGAACACAATGCAGACCTGCAAATCCTTGTTAACCCATATTTAATTGGCAACACCACAAATACAAGATGTGCAAAGTTTAAACTATTTTTGTATTTTGCAAATATTTAATTATTTTCAATTCGATGCCCGAACGCATTGTAAAAGAGTTTGAATAGGGGTATTTTTACCACTGTGTTACATCACCGTTGATTTTAACAACACTCAATAAGCGTTTGGGATCTGAGGACACTATTTGTTCAATTTAAAGGTGGAATTCTTTCCTATGCTTGCCATACAGATCTGGATTGCAGGCAGGCCAGTCTAGTACCCACACTCCTTTTCTATGAAGCGAATCTGGTGTAGCATTGTGCTAAAATAAGCAGGGATGTCCCTGAAAAACACTTTGTTTGGATGGCAGCATAAAACCTGCATGCACCTTTAGACATCAATGGTGCCTTTACAGATTCAAAAGTTACCCATGCCATGGTCACAAAAACAACCCCTATACAATCACAGGTGCTGCCCTTTAAACTTTGCGCTGATAGAAATCTGGATGGTCCTTTTCCGCTTTAGCCTGGAGGACGCCACGTTCATGATTTTTAAAAACAATTTGTAATATGGACTCATCAGATCACAGCACAGCACTATTCCGTTCTTATTCCGTTAGAGGAGGTCTGGGGTACCACTAGCATTTAAGTTCATCTCAAAGGTGTTCAGTTGGAGGTCAGGACTCTGTGCAGGACCCTTGAGTTCTTATACTTATATACCAACTATAACATACCATGTCTTTATGAAGCTTACAGGCTTTATGCTCAAGGCTATTGTCAAGTGCCATTGCTGGAACAGTGTTCGAGTGTATTACCTTCAGTGAAGAAATAATCTAATGCTAAAGAATACAATGACTTACAAGACAACTTTGTAAGAACTGTTCGAAAAAGACACACTTCTTCTGCATATAGTTTTGTAATGATAAATATTCACTTTCATTCTTAAAGGACTGCCCACTTTTTATATTAGAACAGAAGGCAGGGATATTTTAAGTTGAAAATAACCAAGGTGCTGTATTTTAGACTGATGTGTGTACATCCATTAAATTAGGCAAGACAAATGCTATTTTTCATACATTAAAATAAACCAAGAATTGCAGACAAATGCTACATAAATGCAGCTTATCCTGTTCCTCCTTTATTAATATAGTGATGAGGTAGTAATTGGATAATCATAACTACTGCAATATACAGCATGGATTATACAAAATTGTAACACTGATTTAATATATTAATAACCCCTTGTTTATTCTGGGACAAAACTGCCTGCATTTAGGCTTCATCTGTTTATCGCTAATAAATCTGTATTATTTGGGAGGCAGCATGAAGATATGTATGAAAAAGCCATACAAAAGATCATGACCTGACACAACCACAGTGTGGTTATTATCACATGAAAAATTTATATTTATAAACTAATTAAAGATACTAATTAAAGCTGCAAGCAGCGTTAAAAAAAAGCCCTCGCACCTGGGCTCACCACCACCCAGTGACTTTGGAAAAACAGCAAATTGTAGCCAACGTGCATTTAAAGTGGTAAATATAGAAGGGAAATGTTAGTCATTTATATGTTCCACCTGCTAGCTCTAAGATTAAAATCAAATATTGGCATGTAGATGTCTATAATCCAGCAGGTGGCACTATAATGATAACTGCATATTGTAGTGTAGGTGTGTTTAGACCGGCACTTTTATCAAACATAAGAAGTTTGGTGTAGATTGAACACGGTATGTGTTTGAGTTAGTGCAAAGCGTGATGTATCTTGTTGCCAACAGGTGGCTAGATTGTATTTATTTATTGGCCCTTAGATGTCTTTAGGCCAGGACTCCTATCAAACGCAAGTTTGGGGCAGATAAGACATTTCATGGCAACAACTTCTATTCCAGTGGCGAAACATCAAAATTTTATCACGTCATCACAGGTCACGCCTTTTAACAAAAACTCTAGATCTTCACAGTTTACCCTCGCAAAGGCCCTTCGATTAGACTGGCCAATTACAAACATGATGTCATTAAATCTCTGGAAGGAGTTTGTTGCAGAGTAAAATGACACTTCCTGTTACCAGCAGGTGATGCTATGACTACAACTGATTATAGGCATGTAGAGCTTTTTAGGTCCGAAAGCTTATCAAACATGTGAAGTTTGGGGCAGATCAGACATTAGTGTTGATCTTATTAATTCTCTAGGAGAAGTTCATTAAAATACAACGTCCGAAAATGTCAAAAATGACAATAAAAAATACCAGACTTCCTGTTGGGTTCAGGATTTTGCTTTAAGAGGCGGTTTTGTAAGTATTGTTGTGTTACATGTGGGTACAAATTTTCATATATTACATGAAACATGGCTTGAGGCGCACTATATAAAGTTTATAGGTGGTGCTATCGAGCTGTTTTACCACACCCACTTTTACTTGGGTTTTCAGGCATGTTTAAGCCCTTAAAAATGCAAATTATTTTAGAGATGATAATACTAAACAGAGCAATAGGGTCGTCACACTATAAGTAATCAGGCCCTAATTATAAACTTTATGAGTATCCATGGGTTAAGTGACAAGGTAGCAAAAACACATGTACAATGAGGTAAAAAAAATTAATTGAACCCCTTCTGATTTTGTATGTTTGCCCACTGACAAAGAAATGATAGCGAGAATAACAACAACACATAAAAAAAAACCCATTTCATTTGTATTTTAATGAGTGAAATAAGTATTTGATCCCCTATCAATTAGGTCTCAGGTGTCTATTATACAGGTAACCAGCTGAGATCAGGATTACTATCTAACAGTGTTACCTGTATAAAAGACACTTCTCCACAGAAGCAATCAATCAACCAGATATCAAACTCTCCAGCATGGTCAGGACCAAAAAAACGTTTAAAAGATGTCAGGGACAAGGATTGTAGTCCTACACAAGGCTAAAATAATTTTTCGCAAATTATTATTCGCAAATCGAACAAACACAAAATAACTGTCAATCTTTCTCTGTCCTGAGCGCCATGTAAGATCTCCTTAATGATCATGAGATAGTGAGGAATCAGCCTAGAACTACACTGCAGGATCTTGCCACGATCGCAAGGCAGCTGGAACCATAGTTACCAAGAAAACAACTGGTAACACACTACACCGTGAAAGGACTAAAATGCTCAAGAAAGCACATGTACAGGACTGTCTGAAGTTTGCCAATGAACATCTGAATAATTCTAAGGAAAACTGTTGCGGTCAGATGAGACCAAAATCCTGGAGGTCTCCAGACCTTAATCTCTAGGAAAATCTGCAGAGAGAGCTGAAGATTCAATCTGCCAAAACATCAGCCTCGAAACCTTAATGACTTGGACAGGGTCTGCAAAGAGAAGTGGGACAAAATCCCTCCTGAGATGTGTGCAAAGCTGACGGCCAACAACAAGAAACGTCTAACCTTTGTGATTGGCAACACTGTGTTTTGCGACTTAGTGCTAAATCTTGGTATGCAAAGGGATCAAATACTTATTTTATTCATTAAAATGCAAATCAATTTACTACTTTTTATAAAATGCCTTTTTCTAGATTGTTATTCTGTATCTCACTGTTTAAAAAAAACAACTATTATAATTATAGACCGATAATTTTTTGTCAGGGGGCAAACGTACAATTTTTTCCCTCACCGGACATGTCTGAAAGGCTTTAAGCTTATCACAAAGTAGAGAATTATACTGTATATAGAATTATGTAAGTGAACACAAGGGCCAGTAGGGGGCACATGCCTTCCTGCATTAACTGCCAACTATTCACTAAAGCATGTTGAAGAACAAAGACAAAAAAAAAATGCTATGCTTGGTTCAATCCCCTGTTTCTTCTCGATAAGCCTTTCTGTCCTAGCGGAGGCATTTGTGGTAATGCAGCACTATACCATACTTACTGAGCCTATTTGATCTCTTCTCAGTTGAATAGACTGATATCTCACTGCTTCAACCACAGCTTTCACGCTGATAGAAGAAAGCCAATTGCAGGCTTTCTGTCTTTTTAAAGGGAAAGGGCATTCAACTGTACTGCACTTATAAAATGTACGGACAAAATTTTATTCACTTTAATTTATTTATATTTATTTATATTTAATTATAATCAGACTGCTTGCTAATTTACACAAAAATGCTGCTATCTGTATATCTATATCTATATATCAGTAGCGTGTTAGCGTGCTAGTTAGCTGTATCGATATCGACAGCCCCACGGTTCTGTTTATTTCGCATTTCAGGAAAGAGTCTCCGCTTTTAGTGCTTTGTGACAGTCAGGGTTTTTTTGTTTTGTTTTTTTCACACATGAACTCTTTTAGAATGAAAGCGTGTGAGATAAAACTGTATTATAACAACCTGCATTTTTTGTTGGATCGATTTTCATTTATAATTTATAATAATAATATCATACTAAGAACATGGAATAACAGGAGAAATGCCACGATGATAATTAAACCTACATAACAAGTTAATAAATGTTTCACCCTTTAAAAGAAATAATCAAATATGAAAGTTTTATACAAAAGGAAAAAAGACTTTCTGTGTTATTTGTTAAATTAACCACCGTTCTGCCAGCCATCCCACCAAACTTTTCACTCATTATCTTTTTATAAGTTTACAGATCAGAAAGTCATGAGTTTCAATTCCAGTACTGTTAAATTGACTCTGCTAAACCCCTCAGCTGAATAAGTGGGATACATATCACTGTAGTTAATGTCAAATAGTGAAACTGTATAATTCATGTTTGGTTCGTTTTTGGCTCTTGCACCAGTCACGGCTCACCGTATGTCTCACTTAATGTTAAAGCGATGAGTCAGAGTGATGATACTGTTGCTTCGCTTTTGTACAATTGTCAACATTGGAAGTGAATCAAAAAAAGGTCATTAAAGTTGTCCTTAGAGAGGAACATGTATTATTTTGGTTTTAGGACAAGTTTAATGAAAGGCTTTGCTCCACTACAAATGTTGACTAAAATATATACAGATTACATGAGCCATAACATTAACTGTACTTAATCAAGCTTGGTTTCATTTGTTTTGGGTCAAGTAACACGGGATGTCCAGAAAGAGGTACTGAAATCTTGTCGTCCCTAAAATAGAGAGAAGACACATGCTGATGTTCTGTAATGGTCAGTAAACAGTGCAGTAAAGAAAAGTACAGTTATTGAACTAGATATCAATTTATGAGATGAGATGAGATGAGATGAGATGAGATGAGATGAGATGAGATGAGATAAGATAATGTGCACCACCACGTATTAGCACATAGAACCATCCAAGCAACTCACCACAGACGAGACAGAGGTGTATACCACTGGCCAGCCCTATTGATGTTGGCATAGGTATGCAGTCACATGGCCCCAGCCCTAGAGGAAAGTCTAATATTTGAACTTTTCACTCTTGTTGCGGCTGCAACCCTGAAAAAAAAAATCCGGCTTTGTCGAAGAGATGACAACCAGACAGAGAAAATAAGCACAGCAGGGTTTGCCACAGGCTGCCTTCTGTGACCGTTTGTGGTGAATGGAGGTGCAAATTCTCACACAGTAAGTGCTGGGTTGCTTCTGTAAGATGTGCAGTAACATAAGGAACTCAGTGGGGCAAAGCAAGATTATTAATTCACATCGGTGTTTTTTTTTGGAAGGAAAATAATGAGTGGCAGGGGAGTGATGATTGTTGTATTGGGAATAAAGACGTGTTATCCCTGCCTTGTTTTTGAAAATGATGTTAACACTATATTGACTACATGCATGACAAATAGGACTAAAGCTTTCATGCATTTAGAGACAGTAGCAATGAGGAAAAGACAGGAGATGGAGGTATCAGAGGTGAAGATGTCGTGGTTCTCTTCGGGACTGATGATGGTGGACAGGTTTAGAAATGAGCACATAGGAGGAACGATTCATGTTAGATGTTTCGGGGAGAAAGTGCGGAGTAGAAATAGTAATGGTAGGAGGATGTTGGAACTGAAGCTGCCAAGCCGGAGGCAAAAAGGACATAAAGTTAGTGAGTTGGAGTGGAGAAGATGCAAAGGATAGGGTTACATGGAGGCAGATGATTCGCTGAAGTGGTTCATGGAGGGAATCAGTAAAAGGAGAAAATTTTATGCATGAATACACAGCATTTGCTAAGGATCTTGTTGATGTTAGCTGATAAACTATTATTTTATTTTATTTAATTATATTAAACACAAAGTAAGTTTTAACAGCACTGGTTGGTACATCATGCCATCAGATATTAGGAATATCTAAACATCAGATGAAACAGAAATAAGGCAGCAGCAAATAGTACAACACAGAAAACAGGCAAGAACTCAGTTCATTGAAGGCGAAAACAATAGACAAGGTGGGGAATTAAACGAGTGAACAGAAAGTGTTATTTTTAGTTTGGTGTGTAAAAAAGGAAGGTGTGTTTAGACAGTAGCTAAGTAAGAGTGTGTGTATGTTTTGATAGAACATCACATTGCTGATAATAACAGGAAGTATTTACTGTTTTACACTGATATTAATTGTTCTTTTTACAGCAACATTTTGGAATATTTATATTACGTCCTGAAATACAGTTGCAAATTTAAATTGCTGATATTATAAAAGAGCAACGGTTCTTTCTTTTTATCACTCTAGCATATTTTCTCACTGTTAGTCTGTTTAACCATTTTACTTGTACCTGTCTGATTTGCAGCATTTGGCAGACGCCTTTATCCAGACTTACCTTAATCTCTTTGATACAACTGAGCAACTGGGGGTTAAGGGCCTTGCTCAGGGGCCCCATGGTTGCAACTCGGTGGTGATGGGAATCGAACCCTGATCTTCCATGTATTAGTTACAACACCTTAACCACTGGGCTACCACTTCCAACGCTGAGCGGATGTTGTGGGCTTTTCTTTGCTCTCTAAACTAGCTTCTGCCTCAAACGTATTAGACATATAATTCAATATTATAAAGCATAAAACTATATTATATACCAATAATTAACTTATTTATTTATTATTTTAAAGCCTCTCGTTGCTTTTCCTCTCTTTGTTGTCTTTTTTCGTGAGGACATTGGCCTTTTGTATTGTTTGTCTACAAAGTGTGCCAACAACAGTATATTTGGTGTTATTTATATTAGATCTGATTATGTACAATCATTTAATTAGACATTCTGATAAACTACTAAATGATTCATTTAGGAATAATCAACTCCTGCCTGTAATGTGCATTTTTATTCAGCTTCCTGTTCGAGAGCTGTAGTCTATTACTCTCTAGAAAGCGAGAACACAGAGAGCGAATGATGCTGCAAAGTGGATTAATGGAATCAGTGGATCATTAGCAGGGTGGAAAGCAGCACGCTTTGAGCTAGGGAGGAACCTCAGTCGATGAAGACATAGGGACAGTCGCCCTGACTGTAGTCCATAAATAAATAATTTACATTTACGGCATACGACACTTGCCCTTATCCAGATTTATCTCATTATACATCTGGAAACCCACAATCGTCCAATTAGCCAACAAAAACCTTAACCACTGAGCTTCTCCTCCCCATATCTATAGGAGTAATTATATATTTATGGATAAGCTTCAATGTCAAATTCAAAGGGGTTTTTTTTTGTCACATACAGAAGCAGACATAGTACGACATGCAGTGAACTGGTTGTTTTGACTGCCTGTGTTTTGAGAGGGTACAAACAGTAAGATAACAAAACAAGAAAATCTAAAAGGAAGTTAAAAAAGTAACAAATAAGTACAGGAAGTTGAGCATATAAACAGTAGTACTGAACAGTAAGCATATATACCTATAACAGTAAACCGTATGAAAATTATTATACCTATAATATAATGTATAAATGTAAAGTGTGGGTGTTGTGCAACATATACAATGTGCAAGTGCATATTTAAAGGTGTGTAAAGAAAAAATCCTGTGCATCCTGTAGCAGTAGAGAAAAGTGTAGACTGGATAAGTGCTCTGACAGCCTTGTATAAACAATAGTATGATATCAAACCTCTGCTTTTATATGAACAATAACATCTAAAGCGGAAAATACAGAAAAATACGAATTTATGATTAAACATATTTCTTTTTAGCGTCGTCTTACAGGTGAATCATTTTCACCTTTCTAAAAAAAAATATTCTGCAAATCAACCCTAAGCGTTTTGCTCTAGTACTGACTGCGACCGATTGCTGCTATCTCTCAGACAGCATTTGAATGATTTCACTTCGGTTGTTATCATTCATTTCAGCTGAAACTGCTGTATTTGACAGACCTGTAAAATTAGCACACATGGAATTCTTCAGGGGAGAAACAGCATTAAAATCCAATTCCTCACTCCTCTCACAGATTGTCTCTGGCCCGTGTGTAATTTAATAGACTGCAGAGTGGAGATATTTCCATGACTAAAGCTGTGTGTCAAAGTCAATAAAGCGTTGTAGCTGCATTTTTTTTTTCATCCTGTTAGATGCATCAGAATATATATTAGAATGGATGCAGGTTTATTGGGGCGGCTCAGTTGTTGGAGCTCCTGTCACATGGACACGACGTCTCAGTAAAAATGAAATGTAAATGCAAATAAACAGCCCGTCTGTTGTTCGGAAGAGTTAGAAATAAAGAAAAAAAAGACAAATTGCTGCCCGGGTGTTCTATTGTAGCCTATTTGAAATGACCAAGTCATCATTTTTGGTTATTATAATAAAAGCCATGACATAACAACTCACCGCATATGGGATAACAAGATAAAACTATTCTGTTTAATTCACAGGCCAGATAAAAAGACTAGAGGGCTCGTTCTTAATATGTGCGACGGGTGCATGAACCAGAGAATTTGTCGCTGTGTGTTCTGTAAATACCGGATCAGCAGCGGAAAAGTGGCAGCATGTGTATACAGCTAAGTCCTTCCAGTAAGAGGGAGTGAAAAGAATGCCTTTAAACATCTAAACACACAAAGAGATGGTAGAGAGGCTGAGCCAATCACAGAGAGCATAGAGAACTAAAATATCTGTTATACACAATGTACACACCTGCTAAAGGTGTAGTGTGTGTGTGAGAGAGAAAGAGAGTGTGTTTTAAATTGCAACCTTTTTTGGGGGGGCAGATATCACTCCAAAGCTCATCCAGACCTCTCTGTACACTGGGCTCCATCACTAAGCAGGGTTTCTCCTGCAAAATGAAAAAAACAAAAAAAACAAAGAATGTCCAAGTTTTGTAGAGTTTCACTATTTTTTCTAAGTGGTGTCAGAAACACAGTCTGCACAGTATTTTTTTTATTTTTTTTAATCCCAACTGTTTCACTTCAGCGGCTTTGCCCAGTCATGTAGCCGAGAGTTAAAGGTCATCTTTGACACCGGAACTTTCATTAATAACTCATACATGGGCGATGAACTCGGTTAGTCTTCACAGCAGAACCAAAAGACCTCTTGACTCTTAACAAATAGCTTATCCCAAATCCAATTTTTCGTGCCTATTTATAGTGACCTTTCTGCCTTATTGACTAAATAACCTGTTGCGAAACGTGTTAACCAGCATTTCTCAAAGTGAATGCAGTAAAATATCAGCTTCAAGTGGTAACTAAATTGAGTCTAAATGAGGCACAGGTGGTTCAAAGATTGCCTGCAGTTTTCCGGCTGCCAACAGATTATAGGAACGGACAGAGCTGTGGGCAGGAAGGCATTCAATTTGTGAAGCCTTTGAGAAGTCTTTTAAGAAGATGATGAAAAGAATCCTCTTCAAACTAATGAGATATGTATGATTCGGGCAAATTCGGACACTCTGGATGAAACAGAAAATTGGACACATTTTATGTCCTTACCGAAAATGCTCTCGGACCCGGAAGAACGTGTGGCCCATTTAAATTTTCAATACACCGTTGGATATAAGATGTAATTTGCCTGTTATGTTACATTTTCTTATCCGGAGCGACGGACATTTATGTTATTTATCCAACTGAGCAGTTTAAAGGCCTTGCTCAGGGGCCCCAAAGTGGCAGCTTGATGGTACTAGGAATTTAACCTATAATTTTTGGATCACCAGTAAAGCTACCACTTCCCTCAACACCAGAGTATAAGTGCTGAAGTGTTATACTCTTATAGTTGTGCATATCAAACACAATTCAGTAGTAACACAGCTAATGACTAGATCCACATGTGAATGTGTGAATATGTCTTATTCTATTTATCCTAATGTTGACACCAAGTCCTACCATCAGCACAGCTCACACACTGGCATACCAACTTCAAAGTCTCTCAGTCCAAGGTTATTACTGTGAGTGACAGTTAAAAGAATTGTGCATGAAGACCAGAATTTCAACTAATTTAATAAATGTCATAAATATTCTGAGTATTTTTAAATCAAAATGCCAGCTGGCAGTAATGGACACCAGCGCCTTCCTAGAATTTAACAAAATTTAGGTCATTAGAATCTAAATGATGAAGAGTTAAAGACATAAAATTAAAATTAAGACCTCTAAAAAGTTCAAATGAAATATATTCAATACGCCAAGCTAGCTGCTTGCCAAGCTAACAGTCTATGGCAGATGAAACCAATGCTGACATCAACATAGCCTTTCTATGGCCGAGGAATTCTTTTAAAAAAATAAAGTGATGAAACAATATATCAGGAAAAGATTTAACAACAAACCAGAAAATAGAGCCTTAAAGGGATGTCATGATTTGCCACTTCTCCATGACAGTGGACCTAAAGTGGACAGTTTAGTCCAGGATAACCTGTTTGTCCATACCTCCATTGCCTGTGGTGACATCAGCAAAGGTGGGCAACTGATTTCTGAAAAAGAAACGACTGAGAGTGACCTGGTATCCCATCAGTACAGTTACAGCATTTGGTTGACAACCTTATTCAGTGCGACTTACAATTTTCTTTTTTATACAACTGAGCAATTAGGGGTTAAAAGCCTTGCTTAGTGGCCCAGCATTAGCAACTTAGTGGTGCTGGGAATCTGACCCAGATCTTCCAATTAGCAGACCAACACCCTTACCACTTTGCTACTACTTCCCTGTACAGTCGTGGTCCCAGGGGTCGGATCCCAGTCTGGGCGAATCCCAGAAGCATTTCCAGTCCATTGAAAGATTCAAAACTAAGACTTGCATTACAACAAGGATACTAGATACATAACATTCTCTCAATTTATTCTAGCAGTCAGACACAGGGGCTGCCATGATACAGAACTCGTGGAGGCAAGATGGTTAAGCACCTTGCTCAAAGGCCCAACATTGGGCGCTTGGCTTGCTGTGGCCTTAATCACCAATCCACAGCCTCAACTACTTCAACCAGAAGTAAAGCTATGAAAGAGAGCTTCACTAAACTGGAACATCACTACTGATTATTTAAACAGGAAACAATCAACAACTGTAACCAGTTAGCCTGACTAGCCGCAACAGCATAGATTAGCTACAGCAGCAGAAGAGCAACCACACAAGGCAAAACCAGGGCAGTGTACAAAAGGAACTACAGCTTATTCAGAAGATACAGCTGGAGCTGAAAAAAATTGAGAAGGAATCACAGAGGAGAGTTCAGCACAATCAGACATCAGACAGAAAACCAGAATTGAGTAAAACCTCATTTTCTACCAGTTGTTAGTAGTCGACCACAATACATACATGCACCATCTCAACCCTAAAACACCAACCACATAAAGGAATGGCAGGAGAAGGAAAAGCTATCCCCTCTCCACCTTCCACCAACAGACAGCGAAGGAGAAAGGACAACATTGACATTTTCCGTGACTCAAATGGAAACCACTTCCCTCAGAGGAAGTCATTTTCAGGCAGGATGAGGGAGCTTTGGTGTTCCAACTCTTTAAACCTGCTGTAAGAGAGTATGAGGGCACACCCTGACACATCATTCTGTACAACACTGCAAACAAGCCACAAACGTTAAAAGTGCCAAACTTTATGCCCAAAGTAGCACAAATAACTACCAGATTTTATGCCATCTATTTTTCTGCCTCCATTCTGAGCTCTGAATCTGTTCATCAATTTTTTGAAGGCATAAAATAGAAAATCAGCATCGGATCAGCCATAAATCATCTGATTAATCAACGTAATCTTCTTTCACAGAATTAAAACTGATGACAAATTAACACTACCGTATTAACACTAAAGACTGCCAAGCTTCTGTCTAAGTCATCTATTATGAGTTCAGGCTGTCTGATGGGATGTACAGACATATAGTAGCTGAGGAAATAGACTGCACTCTGCTACCCAACTGAATGCAGCAAATACACTATTACAAACACCATTCGAGTAAATTCTACCTGAATTACATAGGTCATCTAGCCAAACTTTCTTCTATTTGTTAAAAGAGGCTAGACTCTATTCAACTGTCAGCTCAATGTGTTCTGTCACTTTATAAGGGATACATCCATTTATTCATCCATCCATCCATCCATCCATCCACCCACCCATCCATCCATCCATTGATCCATACATCTGTCGATCAACCCATCCATCCATCCATCCACCCATTTATCCATCCATATATTCATCCAATCCATTCATCGGGCAGCACTGACTCTTTCCCAAGCATCTGGCTTACAAGGAAAGGAAAAAAAGAAAGCTTATCGCAGGGCACAATTACAAATTACTCCCACGTTCATTCACACAGCAAAAGACAATTTAAAGACACCAATTAGCCAAGACAGTTTATAGACTGGGAAGACAGGAAGGAAATTCTAAAAGCACATGGAGTGCATAGAATCTGCACTGGGAATCCAGTCCCCAGCCCTGGAGGTGTGACACCCCAACACCCCGACACCCCACCCCCGGCACGAAACCCCACCTTAACATAATTTAAATAAATAAATAAATAATAACTTAAGACACGATTAAGTTTTTTTAACTTTCTAACGTTGTTTATTCTGAGTGCTGTTAACTAGGAACATTTTTCTACAGGATTCAGCAGGACAGGTAAGCTTATATGCTATTAAACTTAGATTCCAAAGACAAACATATAAGTATGACATGAGACAAATTCTTACAACAGAGTTGATCTTAATCACTGATTTACATTTACAGCTTGGTGGTGCTGGGATATGAGCCCACAATCTCAGTTGGTAGTCCAACACCTTAACCACTGCGCTACCACTTCCCCTATGATACTGAGCTGCATTTCAGTTAATGTGATAGATTAATAAATATAGTCTAGATCCTAAGCAAGAATTTATTTGCATTACATTACATTACATTTCTGGCATTTGGCACTCTTATATCCAGAGCGACTTACATTTATGTCATTTATACATCTGAGCATTCGGGGGTTAAGGGGCTTGCTCAAGGGTCCAGCAGTGGTGACTTGGTGGTGCTGGGAATCAAACCCTGATTTTACGATAAGCAGTCCAACCTTAACCACTGCACTACCACTTGCTTATAAATCAGTGATAGACAGATTGATGGCTGCAGTCTGCATCATGTAAAATACTGGCAGCATCAGACTCAACACTCTAATTTTGTTAGCATAAACTATCCTGCAGTTTTACTCAGATAAACTTTAATTTAGCAACTTAAGTGAAACCTGCAGCTTGTTGCGCTATTTGTATTAACAGTTTACAACCATCAATTTTCCAAATATAAAAAAAAAACCAAGTGGAGCAGATTTGGTATGCTGAGGATCTCTTCAAACCAGCTGACTCGAGAGACACAAAGGTGCGATTTATTCCAGTACTTTTAATAATAGAGAGCATCTGGCTTTTGCAAATCAATCATACATGACTTCTTTTCCCACCGATATGAAGGACTCACAAAAGCTACAGAGGAATAACATGGACTGCTATTGGCACCTGACATTCCAGCTGACATCTCAGGTGCTGGAACACGGATTATCATCCAATCTATCTCTTTTATTCAGGGGCTTAGTTCTATATAAACAGCTCTGTACATCAAAGTGCATGACAATAACGAAGGTAGAAACAGATGGCTGTAGAATCTCAGGCGAAACTGGCTTACTCAAGCGCCGTTTATATTGTGCAATCTGACAGACAAAAAGAGAAAAGCGTTTTGATCTCTGGGGGGAAAATGAGCTTAATGCTTGTGTAGACGAAGATTTCTTTTCTACTGCTGCTCAGTTGACGCAGGGTATGTTAGGACAATGTGTGGACCACATGACCAGCTTTGATGAATAGAAATTTTAGATCATTTATCCCTGAAAATCAAGTCACTCATTATACTCAACTAGGAACATGAGAATGAAGTATAGTATATAGTTTAATTACAGTATTCAGAAAGATATTTCTTTTATTTAATTGTTATAAATGTCTTCCATTGAAATAGAACCTTATGAGCACTTATAGGCAGCATACGTAGCAAAAAGAATTTAAGGTTAGTTATTCAACCAGAATATTTTTTCCGGACTAACTTGTTTATGAAAACGTTTGAAGACCCTAATAACAGGGTTTACTGTTGCCATAGTAACAACTTACTTATGTAGATGACTTTACTTATTGAAACATACACTGCAAAGTAACATCGTTAGCAGGGTAAAAACATCCAGAATTCAGGTGACGATGTTAAATTATTTAAATTAATTTATTCGATTTTATTCGATTTTCCATTATACAATACTCATTTTAAAGTATTCTATTATTGGATATTTTTTCTTATATTGAAAAGCAAAACAATTAACCCATACGGTATAATATTTAAGAAAAAAAATCTATAAATATTCTTGATATATTGTACAGTGCATGGACTTAAGGAAGAAAGTTGGAGTACCTGAAGGAAACCCAGGAAGCACAGGGAGAACCTGCAAACTCTACAAACAATGCCAGGCTGGACCTGAAAATAAAATATCCAGATCACACACACACCCCAGTTAACTAACTAACTAACTAACTAACTAGCTAAGTCAAGTCACCTTTATTTATATAGCGCTTTTAACAGCTTTGGTGGGAAGTGGTGGCTTATGATTAAGGTGTTGGACTACTAACCTGAAGATTGTAGGTTTGATTGCCAGCTCCACCAAGGCACCACTGCTGGGCCCCTGAGCAAGGCCCTTAACCCCCCAATTGCTCAGTTGGATAAATAAGACAAATGTAAGTCGCTCTGGATAAGAGTCCCCAACTAAGCAAGCCAGAGGAGACGGCGGCAAGGAACCAAAACTTCATCTGTGACAAAATGGAGGAAAAAAAAAACCTTGGGAGAAACCAGGCTCAGTCGGGGGGGTCAGTTCTCCTCTGACCGGATAAACCAATAGGTTACCAATAGGTCTTGTCCGGATGGCCGCTTAGAAGCCGCTGGTGGCGACGGTGAGCTCGGATTAACAAAGAAACTAACTAACTGACTAACTAAGTAAATTTTTGACTCATAGGGTTCTTAAAAATGTTTAACAAGGCATGACCAAGCATTCTTATTTTTTATAATGGTGTTTATTTGGAGTGCTGTTAATTAGGAAACACTGCTGCAGAGTTCAGCAGAAGGACAGATGGACATTAAAATGCCCTTAGATAATATTGAGTATTTTCTGAAGCAAAGTAATCCACCTACACAATATTTATTAATAATGTCTATGAATATTCATAACTGTATGTTTGTTAAAATGATTAAAATTACACTAAACTGCAATTTCCCAATTCTGAACACCTGACACACACTTATGTTTTATTAAACTTTTCATTTATTTTTTATCCACCGCTCTTCAGTGAGGGTGCAGTCAGGGGTCTGTGTAGGACACACAAGTTCTTCTACTTATTACTGCCAAACCGTGTCTTTATGGAGCTTTATGCAGTTTGTGCACAGAAACATTGTCTTTCTGGAACAGTGTTTCAGCTTCTTCATTAAGAGAAAATGATGAATTGTAATTCAAATTTTGAAATTTATATTCAATAAAACATTTTTTTTTAATATTTTAGGCTTTTTTTTAGGTTTTAAATGTAATTAAATTCAATTTCATTGTCATCGCCCAGGGTTACAAGCTAGCAGTTAGCATCTGTATAGCAGTGCAGTATAAACATGTGTACAAAAATGATATATAAAGATATAAATATTATCTATATAAACAATTACAGAATGTATTTTATACAGTATATAGTGACTATAAACATTTTAACCCACTTAAGTAATAAAATACCAAAAAGCCTTCAAAACGTGAGCCGTTTATTAGCCTCGGTATGCAATACAACCACAAAGACATTGTGCAAAGAAAGCATTTGATTATAACATTTCAGAAAAGGTGGCATGCGTTGAGCAAAAATATATATCAAAGGGATTTTCTGTAAAAAGTTTAGTTGAAACAAGAGAATAAACATCAAGTAAGCAAACACTAATACTGGTCAAAGCAAGCTAATTAGCAAGACAAGGTTTGTTGTATATTTCATTATCAAGATTTGTTTTTTATCTAGAATTTTCACAAAAGTTAAAATATATTTTAAAAAAGATAATACAAAAATATTGAAAACTTTGAGGGCGGCTTGTAAAGTCGAGAAAATTGTGTCACAGATAAGAGAAATGTGTGTGAACATCTCCATCCACTTATACGGCATCAGGCCAAACCTCAGTCATCTTATTTTTCTATTCAAACAGTTCTGCGTTACAGTGTTGCTGAAAACCTTTAGAAGAAGAATAAGTAGAACAAGTTTTATTTATATAGCGCTTTTTCATTGCTCAGGGTTGCTTTACATAGTACATACCATCATAGACAATACAACACATAAGGCCAAGGAAACCACCTTATCCAAAATACATATTAAACAGATATGTTTTTAGCTAAGTATTAAAGGTGGACCCAGATGATATATTTCGAAGTCTAAGGGGAAGTGCATTCCATTCATTAGGAGCATTAACAGCAAAAGATCTACCGTCTATAGTGGACATCCAAAAAACCAGGCACGGTCAAAAGATCAAGCTCTGGGACCAGGCAGGAGAATAGAGGGACAGTAGGTCAGACCGATATAAGGTGCAGGACCGTTTAGTGCCTTGAATGTTAGAAGTAATATCTCGAAGTGGATACGTGAGTCATTTAGTTGTAAACCCTTTAGAATTATGATTAAATATGACCCAAAACGTAAAAATTTAACAAAGTGGACCTAATTGAGCAAATAAGAATTTATATAAATTTTATATAAATATTCTGACAGCCCACAGTGCTGCTACTATAAATTTATGGGAATTGTCACGTCTACTCCCGTCCTTTACAGGCTCTGGGCGACTTTTCTGCTCCAAACAAAACAGTACAGAAAAAGAGAAGAGTTTTTGTTTTTTGCAAGAAAGAAAAACACGGCTAAGAGGAAAAAAATGTTAGATTCAATTGTGTAGGTCGCAGATTGAGAAAAATATGGATTTCTATCTTAATTAAGTGAAGCTCTGTTATACTGCTAGTGTTTTCTACTTCCCTTGTGGACTGTTGGTGATTATTCAGTCATGGACTGCAGGGGTGTGGGGGCACCTTGGGATTAGTCATTATTTGAACAACCATTGGATGTTTGTTTGACTTTATATTATTAGCCTAATTTACGATAAGTGCTATAGAAATTCATAAATGGACATTCATGTTCGATAGACCGAATGCGCTGGTTTACAGGTTTTTGTTGTTCTTTTTATGCTTAGCTGTTCTTTGTCCAAGTCAGTTTTGATTGAACTTGGCCATTGCAAACTATTCAGTTTGTTTATTCCATCATTTATTATTTTGTAGAAGAACTTGTGTGCTTAGTGTCACCGTCTCTCACACAGATGCTCTGACATTTACTGACAACTACCATGTTTCACAGATGAGTTTCTATGCTGTTTTCCAAACATATTTTTTTTCATCAATAATGTTTTTAATAGTCCTCCAGCTTGTCTAAATGATGAGCGATGTTTTTTTTTTTTAGGGAGTAGTGGCGTTTTTCTCTCTCATGCATACCAAGATTTTTTTTATTCGCTCTGCCAGGATAGACCTTTAATTGCCTAGTATTTACTTTGCAAAGTAATGTTTGTAACATTATTTTATACAGTATATAGTGACTATAAACAATTTATCCCATTTAACTAAACTTTCTCTATTTGTTCACACTTTGTCTGACTGTAGATGTCTTTGTAATCTTTTCCAGTCTGATGAGCAACAAATCTTTTTCTGAGGTAATTTTCACCATGTTTTTGGAGGTGTATAACATTCCATTTTACATTCCTGATTATCATTCCATTGATTGGAAACAGATGGAGTTTAATTTGCTTTTTAACTGGTCTAATGTCTTTAATCCTCAACCTTTACATACTTTTGCTTACAAATATGTGATACGGGACTATTTACCTGAATACATAAAATACAATTTTATGACTTATGCAAAACTCGTTTGTTGTTCTGAGTCATATTTGTGCATAAATGCAAAAAATTCTAAAGGCTTAACAAACTTTAAAGCATTGATCTATATGTTTATTTAGTTTAAGGCCACGATTTTATTTGGCAAAATAGAGTACATGAACAATTTAAAGCTATGTATTTGAAACAGCTGTGCCTTTTACTACTGTAAATAAAATCCTTTAGGTAATCTTAGAGGCTTTATACTGTATGGGAAACATAAGAAAAAGCGCTGCTATTCTTTTTGCCTGGCTGAAAGCTGACATTTTTCTGTGCAAATATTTAGCAAAACATTTATAAATTGGTACAACATGTACAAGGGCTTTATCAGCACACCATTTAGAGTGAAGACACATGAAAGACGAATAAAACAGATGTTCAAAAACACTGCATCTCTAAAACGAACCGAGAGCAAGCCAGACGTGAGTGTTGTAATGTCTTTAACGAGTTTGCAGGGTTGATGGGAGGGTGTGCTGGCAACGACCATAAAAACAAGACAGAGAAAAGGACAGAAAGGAAAAGCCTGGTCCTTAGTCACTCATCTTCAGTGCGACTGCCTTCAGACTGCTCCTGTGAAATACACCACACTGAAATCAGTGAGATAGCACACAGAAATACAGACCATAGTCTGACTGCACACAATCCTCAGCCAGTCTCAATAGACTTGAGCACTTTAAATAATGGGATAAAGAACAGCGGCCCAGTGCTTTACTAAGATTTTTAACAGACTCTCTAATTCTGACTGGATTAACAAGTATGACAAAAGAACACGGGCGGCTATTATAAATTAAAGTCAAGAGGGAAGTGAAACTGTGTCTGAAAACCAAAAGGATCCAAATCCAATCACGGCTTCTGTAACCAGTTAATGAATTACTGTTATGGTCAAAAGTGAACATCTGACTATATATTTACATATTTTACTTTTTTAAAAGGCTAACAGAAACCCTTATCCAGAGCGACTTACATTTATTTCTTTTTGAGCAATTGGGGGTTAAGGGCCTTGTTCAGGGGCCCAGAAGTGGTAACTTGGTGGTGATGGCAAGTGAACCCTAATCTTCCAAATAGCAGTCCAACACCTTAACTGCTGTGCTACCACTTTCCACATTTATCTTGTTTACTATTATCCACTTAAACATTTAAGTGTTAAGAGACCTGGTTAGGGGCCCAGCAGTGGCTATCCCACTATCTTGCGATCAGAAGTTCTTAACCACTTAATCACCATAAAGGAGCTCCCACTTCCCTTATCAGACCTAAGTTTGCTGATTGATTGTTGAATTTTAACAGCACAGACACTAATACGGAGTTTTGCTTTTACTAGATTTTGTATTGACTTTGTGCTCATTATTTGCAATGAGCAACAAATGCCTTATGTATCCCATTCATATCCGATCGGAATCCATGTAATTTTGTCCTGCTTACACTGTCATGATTCAAATCTGGTCTGTGCCACATTGCCGGAAAAAAATCTGAATTGGGTCAGTTGAAACGTGCAGTGTAAATGCAGCCAAAATGTCAAACAATGATTCTCACATGAGTTGTATATTTAATCTAGAACGATGTGTAACAGACTCAAAACTTGCATGTTTAATTCAAGCAAGATTGCAAATTTTTTGATCTTTTTAATTATTTCTAATGTTTAGGCAGTGATTCTTTTGAGGAATTTGCATAAATAGTTATACTGCATGGCTTGCATTAGGAGATGCCATTCAGATTATGCAAATAACCTGTGAGTAAATGTTAAATCAGGGTTTTCAAATAGACATCCAGACCACTGCTATTAAACATAAGTACTTGCCTTGAAGCGCAATAAGCCGTGAATAGAAAATGCGGACTGAAAACGTTTTTTTCCTGTGCTGTTAATGTAATACAGTGCAATAAAACCATATATAAATATACAAAGTCTGACCTATTACATTGTATTGGTTTAATGTGACAACATAATGTAATGTGAACCTACGTTTTCCTCCTGCTCCTCATCACTTTCATCATCACTGACCACAGGCTTGGCCTTGACCCGACTCATTCGCTTCTTTCCTCGTTCTTGGCTCTGTTTACTTAGCTTGATTTTAACCTTTACTGACTTAGCTGGGGTGGAAAAATAAACAAAAAATTACGACACTTTGTAAAGTTAAATTTTTCTGGTGCTCCAAACAGCACACTGGTCCTATGCTCGCAGTGGGTAGTAATAATAGGAACAAAATAAATAAATGAATATTTCAAAAAGACATTATAAGTAAGAACCTACATTAGTTTAATAGTAGGTTAGAGTGAAGCAAGCATTGAACACTCCAGCAATTATAAAGAAAAATACCAATAGGTGCTTCAAAAATCAAGAGCTGATGATTTAGTCTGACGCAACCAAATAAAACATCACTGCAAAATTCATCAACACAGTGAATTTCTTATGCTTAAAAATTCCTGTTTACTCCAAGGTCCAAAAGTGCAATTCAAACAGGATACGTTATTGATGGTGTCCATACAGGGATGGCTTGTCACAGATAATTAAAAGGGAATATCTGATACAGCTTCTTACACTCAGCCTCTGACTCATCTTCATCATCCTCGTCATTGGTGTCATCCTCACTTTCTTCTTTGGCAATCTTCTGCCTGGCGCTCCTAAACACGGACTGCAGCACTATGGAATCCTCAAAGATCTTAAAAAAACATGTCATTAAAAGAACTTACAAGGAAAAATCCTGACAGAATATGAAAGGCCATTGAAAACCAAGACTGTTAACCCATTAAAATAATTTAAGTTACAGTGCAATTAAAGTCAAGAGGCATTTAAAGATTTGTTATTGTTATTAATTATATGTGTGTAGTGTATAAGCTGTGTAATGTACTTAAGAGTCTGAAAGCCCAGTATGCTAAAAATTCCTGGTTTTCTGGGAATGTGTGGGGAGTTGTGTAGAAGTACAAATTCTCTTTACAGATGTGAGCATTTTAAAGCAGATAAAATGATGGAATCAATTACAGAGTAGAGAATTTTGGCCCTCTCACCCTGCACTTCCTGCCAAAAACTTCAGGACATTGCAAAAGAACATTCTGTGGAAAGTTAGTCTCAACTCTCTCACACGGCCAGTATTTTAGAGATTTAAGTTTAACTATGCATTTGGTCTGAACTTTGATGTAAAACTATAAGATTTGCTTTAAATCACTCACCTGAGAGCCTTCTAGATTGTAGGTTTGAGCGTTATGACAGAGGAGCATGACGTCCTTTTCCAAATCGCCCAGGCTCCTGTACTTGTGGTTGCGCACTCTCTCCTACAAACATACACGCTATTTCATAATTCATCTACTCGAACCAGGTAACCAAAAAAATATGGGTAACTGCTAATAGTATATTCCAAATAAATGACAAGCAACTCAGAAATGTAATATTAATACAGTTTATCATCGTATAGTAAAAAGCTACTTTTTACTATATTCCACATATCTGCTTATTCCTGTAAAATACTGGATCAGTGTAATGGAAGTGCCACTCAAGATATTATCTGCAAAACTCTTTTGGAAAGAGATTTTTTTTAAAAACTAAATTATCTGGTTTTTGTTTTTTAAACATACCTTAATCTTCTTAAAGTCTACTGGTTTCCTTATCAGTTCATAGTATTCTGGGAGCTCTTTTCTGGAAGGCAGTTGTACAAACACCTCACTAAGCTGACGTCCTGATCTGTAATCAGAGAACACAAAGCCAGTCTTAAGAAGATTTCTTTCAGACTTAATAAAGATTAATTAAAGAAAATGTAGATGTAAGGGTGATGTAACCTTTAAGTAAGTATCCAAATATTTACACCACTAGCTTAAAACCCCACTAGACTCCCTATTCGCTCAGCAGAGTCTGTGTCAGCCAAGGAATAATTCCCAGCCTGCACTCAAAACACATGATTCATCACACGTTTATAAAAAGGAGCATATCGGTGTAATTGCAGTCTGCTTGTCTCTCTGGACGGGTTCATGTTTTGAAAAAGAGATTTTCGCTAACACTTTGTAGAATCCTGCTCAAAACCACATACCCTCACACTCCACTTCCTATTGTAAATTAATTATAGCAATTTTAAATAATTAAAACAAAACCCAGCATTTCTGCACGGGTTACACCAAAAAAAAAATCAACATAATTACCATAATTATTGCAGGAATTATAATGAGGAATGATTATTATAGCATTTTAAAATGTTTTAGTTTTTAATTTGTGTAAACAATATGAATGTTTTGTTGAAAAATAAGAATAAATGGTACTGTGGTGTGGAATCATTCATAACATTGCAGCTGAAGTGTCCTTTTGTTCCACTGTATTTTTGCCCTGACAAATGGTGCTTACACAATTCTAACAACAAGTGGCTGCAGACTTCCAGAGCCGCATGATGCCACAGCCAGGAGAAGTTCTGTGTGAAATTCCCCACAATCAATGTCAATCTCATCTCAATTAAATTATAGGCCACCATGGAAGAGTTAGGAAGCAGAAAAAAAGTATGAGCAGACTGTGAAGTAAGTGTGGTACATTCAGTACAAATTACAAAAATTTCTTCTTTCCATAACAGGAAACAAAAACTGTCTGCAGTAACTGTGCTACAATTCTCAGCACATAAACTGCAGTAAAAAATAAAAGAACCTCAGCTGTCCCTTTTGGTGTTTTGACTGGAGTTAAATTGTTTAAGTAATAAGATAATAATAAATAAGATTTTGATAATAAAATGTCTAAGGAGAAATAGATGCGTTTAGTATACCCATCTCTGTAGTTGACGACTGTCTCAATGATGGCGTTCATCTGTTTGGTGAGTTTAGGAGGGTTGGGGGAGAGCTTTTCGGCCGGAGGTCGCCCCCTTCTCTTTTTCGCCTTGTCCCCGTCCTCGCGTCTGCTGCCTTTGTCAATGAATCTCCGGCGCTTGCGTTTCTTTAGACGGATTTCCTCCTCCATCTCCTCTAGGTTGCCATCTTCAATAGCCTGCAGGACAGAAGCAACACAGAAGAGGCTTTACAAACTAAAATAAAATTCCCACCATCTGCTCTGGGGTATTAGAAGCTGATTTCTTTGTGATAAGTGCAATGTGATAAGTGAATAGATATAACCCTGAGGGCACACGTATTAACTAAACTACGGCAGTAACCATGGGATTTGTCATTAGTCATCATTGATATTAGTGTAAACAAAAACATGAGATGTAAATAATTGTATACAAAATGTTATTTTATAATTATAAAAAATATCTACTGTTTTTTTAATATTCGAGTAAGAACGCGGTGATAATCACAATCGCTTCTATTTAGTGTTACAAGTATTTTTCTTTACATGTGGTTTTATTTTACAGAATAAAATATCACAAATTGAATTAAATGTATCTTTTAAGAAGATGTATATAGATGTATATATATAGACGCAGCATTTTTGCACTACATTTTTTTTATTTCTATTTATTCCAGAATGAGCAGACACTTCATTACATGCCATGTGCACAAAACCGTCTGGTTCCATAAGTCATTGAATTTAGTCCAATAATGCTTTTAGAAGAAGCTCATCCAAACCCAGACAAGAAAAGAATGAACTGCACTGATGCCTTACACGCCTATACACTCTATAGATTTTCTTTAAGCTTTAATCTTTTCTATTTGTTTTAAAATTCCAGCACATAATTTATCTATCATAAAGTCTGCTCTTCAGTATTACTTTAGAGCAACTGATAAAGAAAATTAAGTGCCAAGAAGAGTTGGGATAATGTTAGCAGACTTTTAAATTTAACAATGTATTGCAGAGGCTATGTGGTTGTACTATTCGATTATAAGAACTAATCAAGAGGACCACAGACCTTGAACCGAAAGGGGCGCTAGACGAAATTGGATGTGTGATCTTCAGTGAATGCACTTTGATTTTGATTAAGCCAATCACATTTCACCCCAAAATTGCTTTAGACACTAAATTAAGGGCACTTAACAAAAACCATAACTACTGAGGATAGGTTCCGGTCTGAACTTTACACATTTAGGTTTCAAGATGCATTAATTAATTATTATAAAAAATCTCGTGACATACAGACACTATGACGGCGACCTGAGTGAGAGGATGCAGATAGAGAGAGAGAGAGATTATTATCTACAGTGTAATTTTGTCCGGAGCTTTCTGAGTATGCTGCAGTTTTACCATGAAAGATTACATCTAGATGTCGTCCCGATTTTGTATTGTACTTTAATGCGTCTGTACGGCTTAGAAATGTTCTACTGACTTTATCTCTCAGTAAAACATAAAATGGGTGATGCATTCAATACAATTTGTTTGAACCACTGAGCCATGTGAATCTAAAGGCATATGTTATAATGCTTTGTGTCCCAAAACCACCCAGAATGATGCTAGAGTGGCTCCACGGCTGGATCGTCGTCTGAGTCGAAACAAATATTAATACCAGTCTGTTTGAACAAATAACATACACACAGTGACGCATTTCAGCTCTAGATATAGATTATAGCAAAATATATCGAAATTATTTAAATATTGTGCATATCGTGATATGCATAACCACTATGGTTTGCGATAAACGAGCATTTTAATAATTCTAACAATAATGTATGGTCAAAGTTTTAGATCGATGCAGATAGTAAAATATGTGGCAGGGGGATGTTATTCAAGATATGAGTGCACATGCCTTGACACATGATCACTGACAAGCAGCAAGGCTTTCCTAGCGGGCGAATTTTAAAAAGTCTGAGACACCCGCAGCTACTGCTGATGATTTAGTCCCAAAACGAACAAGTACCTCAAAGATGTGGCAGTTTTAAAAAGAGATAAACACACACATAAGTTCTATGTGGAACATGTAAATCTCGAGTGATGTGCTGGTCAGAAAAATATTTAAACACGTTAATGTGTCTGAAGAAACATATGCTGCTTATATAAATTATTTTAAATACTGTATCACACATTAAATATCGCATTCTTTAGCATGCTATTGGTGATGCTATTGGAATGCAAACTGCCATTTTTACGTAGATTTGTGGCTCAGGTAAAATGGAAATAGACTCGTGCCCCCTTTGGCATACACATCCAGACGGTTCATAATTTGTTGCTTATTTTTATGGGCTGTAGAGAGGACTGAGGACTGACTAATTTGTTGTTTTCATTTTCAGGAACTGTCTGAATGCTATGCAGACAGTGAAACAATTATACAGTAAGAATAAAAAAGAGGATGTAATATAAGATGGGCAAGATATCTAATGATATTCTGTCTAACATTTTTGGCTTGTCAACAAGAAAATGTAGTTAGTCGTGTATTTGTCATGAAAATTGTCTCAAGTGTCACAGCCCATTAAGTGAGCTATACATTTTTTTAAAACTCTGATACACTTGAGATAGCAGTTTAAGTTAATTATTTAGACACTGGAAACGGGTTGACTCTTTGTTATTACCTGGCCTTTGCTTATCAAATTACATTGCATGGCCAAACGTTTGTGGACACCATCACCATCACACACATATCAGTAAGTCACTGCTGCCATGAAGCTTTATGTTGTTGTCAAGTTACATTATTCCAAAGAAACTAAAAAAAACTCAAACCTGTACCAGCATGGAAATGGCCGTGTGCATGAAGCAGGCTTTAAGACACAGTTTGCCAAAGCTGGTGTTGAAGAGTACAATTTAAATTGTATATTTAGTCAATAAAACCTAGAACATTTTACATGGAGCACTGCAATTAGTTTAAAAGCCCAATTGGAATGAAAATGCTTAACTATATTCAAATTTTAATCGAGGTGGGGGTGGGGGTGGGGGTGTGTCCTTCAGCACACGTCTGGTCTTAATGTCATTTCTCTGAACATAATGTTAATTTCTTGGAAAAAAAAATTGTTTTCATTCCAGGTTGCAAAATTTCCATGGCACAACTCTCACCAGTCATTACTACAGACTTTCATTCACAGACTTCTATTCTTCAGAAAAAGGAATCTGAGGCTAGTAGTGAAGCTACAACAAAGCTTCTTGCAGTCTGTCTTTTTATACGAGATTTTAACAACAGCATGTACTCGCACACACTTACGTGCTTCGAGGCAACACAATGCCCATAACTAACGCGATTAAGCGATCTTTTGCGATTAAGTAATCTTTAAAGGATTCATGGAGTAACAGACAACAGTGTGCGCATGTCACAAAATAATTTCGACTGAAAGCAATGGCACATAAACACCAGTTCAGAATAGATAAAGTCTCATTTAAACTCCCAGCCAGAATATTTCAATCAAAATGATCTCAGTCGGATTAACAAAAAAAGTGTGCATGAAAAACGGGGCCACTGTGAAGGTTTGCTTATTGGAAAATATCTATACTTCAGTCAATCCTACTGGTTAACACATTTCTGCGAATGTTAACACTTCATTGTGCTTCTTTACTAAATTCTCATAAATCAAGGGGTTACCTGTACACTTGTGTTTGTTGTGTACAACAGTAGAAGGCTAGCAGCAATAACACAAACAAACCTGTTACCATTAATCATCAAAACACAGACTACACTAAAGGCTAGAAATCGATTCAGCCTGACATGCCAATCTTCACTATGAAATATTCACTGAGCTGTTTTTTTTTTTTTTAGTAATGGAGGTGGCCTTACTCTCAGCCACTGTTTCTCAGTCAGCGCGTCGCTGTAATCCACATCCCTGCGGTGGCGCGACCCGCGAGGGAACATCTTTTCCTTCTCTTCCTCACAGGTGAGCCGCTCCACTTCAGCATCATCTTTGATGATCCAGGATGGTAGTTCGTCTTCCTCCATAAGCCGGGGCTTACGCTTAGGGTTACGTGCATCTTCACGACGCCGATCCAGGTCCATGCGCTAGAAGAACAAGATACAATTTAATCTTCATCATGTGCTGTATCGTGTGAAACATATTATGTAATATTTTTTAACTCTTAAATATAAATTAGGAGAATCCTTTTCTAACAGTCGGGGAGTTGCAGGATGTAGGATATAAGTGATTATTGTGTCATACCATAAAAAGCTCAAACTCCTCCTCATTGCGGGCAATCATTTGATTAAGGGTTTCATCATCTGGAACTTCATCTTCCTCCTAATATTACAAACGAATGCACAAATAAAACATTATAAAGTGAGGCTTGTGTCTTTTTTTTTAATAATTGGAATAATTTAAGGATGAGTAATAAGATCAAGACTAATCTAAATAAGAAATCCATGGCTTAACTGTAAGTGGGTCTGCTGCCTATGAGTGATGGCTCTGTTACAGTTTTCGCACTTTATAACTCAATATTATTGGCAAAAACAAACTGACAATTATTAGAATTTTATTCAGCAGCCGTAATCCGTTTCCAGAAAATGTGTTGCGTAAAGTTTAGAAATGCATGTTCTTACAAGCCTGGAAAGGCTTGTATGCATTTAGATTAAACAGCTTTTCCTGCTTTTGCTGCTGCTCAACGTCCACCCCCACCACCACCCTACCGCCCAAACAGATTAATAAAGACTATATGTGAACATCATACTACGATAAAATACAACTAGGTGTGAGAAACCCTGGCAGAGTTGAATCTTATGTTAAACTGCATAAGCATGCAGTGTCGGATTTAGTGACATATTAAGCATGTGGAGAAAAAAAAAGGGGTGCACAATATATAAACTTCATTTTTACAAATAAAAATAACAAATGTTATCTATAGGATTAATACATTTAGGAAATGTATACATTATTTTGTGCATTTAAAAAAATATAATTTATATAAAGTTCAAGCAGAAAAAAATTCAGGATTAGTGCAAAAAAAAGCAAGCTTATAAACAGTAGACCTGTGCTAGCAGTGTGTACATGAAGGTGGCAAAAATATAAGATATGGAACAACAGAAAGTGAGTGTAGAGCATGTCAATAGACTGTAGTGTGACTTTACAGAGTCCTAAGGGATCTGGATAGTAGACATATTTATGTTAAGGTGTTTAATGGCCTGCGGGGAAGCTCAATCCGAGCCTCTGATTTTTAGACCCCAGACTGTTCACTTACTGCATAATTTATCCAACTCCTTGACAGGCGCTTTTGTAAACGAGATAACCTGTCACTTCAGCTGTCAGTGGTTAACCCCTGGTGGATGGGTGTATATAGTCATATTACTATGACTGACTGATTTTATAAATTTAATAATATTTGTGACTTACTATTGACTGAGAGGAGACAGGAACATACTACACAAAGGAGTCTATATGCAAATTATTTAGAAGATGTTTTTATCCAAAGCTAAACTGGCCAGGTAGTTGTTATATTTAACCCTATTTACGTCCAGTATTGTTACTCATCTTAGGCTATGTTATTAGGTTACTACTACTTAGTTACTATTCAGTAATTACTTTTACTTAACTTATTTAAGTTCTGAGGTCTTCTACATCTTATTGTGTTTATGTTATCAGTGACTAAATTAATATTAATTATTCAGCCACAGTCAGTTTGAAGACCAACAAATGTCATATTTTTCTTCTTCTTCTTCGATTCAATACTTTCAAAGTACCATCTGATTTTCAGCAACTTCTCAGAGGAAGACAGCAGTGTTGCTTGACCTTAAACGAAGTCAACCTACCTGAACCCAATTAAGATCTTGGAGTTCTCGTAGGATTTATATGAAAACGTTGGGCTGAAAGAAAAAGCGCCTTCAAAGGGCACAGCAGAGCGTCTGAGCATTGAAGTGTAAGAAAACCTGACTATTCATATAATGAAAAAAGAACTTCTATTTGTCTAATCGAGTAAAGAAACAGAGCCAGTAATAAAATATATGGTGGTAGACCAAATAAATGAAGGTGTTTACTACATTCAACATAACCTTGATCTCATACTCAAATCAAAAGCTCCATTATGCCATTTCAGACATGATCACTATCCCAAATCAGATAGACGCCAAATGTTTTAAAATCCACATCATGAAGTTATTAATTCCTGTAAATAAATAAAACTTTCTAAGCCAATTCTTTTCAGTTTAGCAACATTAGGCCATGTTGAGTGTTTAGAGAAAGGCTTATGAATAATTTTAGCAAGATCAAAATCAAACTTTAAAACATATTCTAATGTTTTTGGTGTCAAATCTGTGTGGAAAAAAGAGTTTAATTGCATATTAACTTTTATAAAGTATGCATTTCACACACTAATTTAATGTAGAAAATAACACTAAAGTGGTTTGTTGGTTGTTTTTCTGTTGGCTTACCGCATTCTGCTCCTCGTGTTCCAGGATAGCCTGTAGGAAAGCCCTGCGCTCATGACTAGAGGATTTCTGGTCGAACATGCCGGCCTGGATGACCTTCTGATCAACATTGAGTTTGTATTTGGCGGCAGCGAGGATTTTCTCCTCCACGCTGTTGACGCTGCAGAGGCGCAGTACACGCACCTCGTTCTGCTGTCCGATTCGATGAGCTCGGTCCTGAGCCTGCAAATCCTAAAGACGGAAAGTTCAAAGAATAAGTGTGAATGTTAACTTTCATTTCAGCCAGTGTCATAACACAACCTGACTGTTTGGTCTCATGACTCATTTTTGAATTTTTCATTCAATTGTCAAATTTTCTGTTTAGGTCATTTTGACAAAGAGGGATTTTAGATTAAGATTTTAGTCTTTAAAAATAGGCAATGAATAGTTGTTTATTCCTGTCATATAAGAATATTATTTACAATAATGTTATGGTCTGCCATTGCCGTGGGTGGGTGGATGGATGGATGGATAGATAGATAGATATGCAACTTTTTGCAAATTGTAATCCAAAACAGATGTGTCATCGAAATCTATTAAAAGTTGACCAGAGTCCAGCTCTAACTTTTTAAGAACATCCACACTTCTAATGTTCACACTTCAGTCAGACCTGGTGGGGGTTCCAATCACTATCGAAAATGATAACAGTGTCAGCAGCCTGCAGGTTAAGCCCAAGACCCCCAGCTCTGGTGCTCAGCAGGAAGATAAAATACTGTGAGCCCTGCTCATTAAATTTCTTCAGCAGTGCAGCACGATCTTCAGCCTTGGTTGTTCCTGGGAAATAAGACAAAAAAATATTTCCTGGCTCAAAACAGAACTGGAACCCAGCTATGATGACTAACACTTTCCTAAAAAAAAATACTTAAACCTTTACTACAGAATTAAAGTGGAAACAAAATGTGACAGTTCACTATTGTGTGTTGTATCGTGTACGTCAGTGAGTTTTAATTGCATACATTATTGAACAGCCTACAATTTGCTTATGTGGTAAAAATAAATCACGTCTTAATTACCATCTAGACGCAGGTAGAGGAAATTGCGGTAGGTGAAGTAGTCTTCCATGATGGTCATTAGAGTGGTCATCTGACAGAAAAGCAAAACTCTATGATTCCTAGCATGCAACTTGGGCAAGATGCGGTCCAGCAGCTCAAATTTTCCTGAAGCACGGTATAGATCAGGGCTGTTGGCCAACAACAAAACATCTCATAAATCTCATAAATCTAGCAGTCTGTCAGCACAACACTGACAGACTGCTAGAGGGGGAAGCAGTGCCAGGTTTTGTAACCTACAAATGAATTAGGTTATAACTAATCTCTCTGGCTTGTGATTAAGGTTACGGAAGACTTGGTTTAATTTAAAAACTGCTCACCCATTGATGATGCCATTTGGGAAGCCTAGGTGCTCAGCAAAAGATTCCTGCAAGGGAAGACACAAAATTAGGTGTGTTCGGTTGAAAAAATCGAAAAAAAGCAAGGAAAAGAGGGAAATTCCAGCGAACAGTTACCTGTTGATTAACCATGTGGAAAATATCCTCACCGTTACAACCCTAGCCGGTACCTACCTCAATGTGCTGGAACATATAAGGATGGTTGCAGATTTTCTTCAGCTGCATAATGGTGTTCATCAGAGTCTTTGCCCCTCCTTTACCCTGTGAAAGATTAAGATATAATAAGAATCACCGACTACAAACAGTGAAGATTACCTCTTTTTTGAACTCCAGTGCACTTTTTGGAACGTACCTTCTTGTCTTTCTCTGAGCCATCAGTCAGCAAAATGCCTTTGCCTTGCATGTGTCTATATAGAACTTTCTGGATGGCCGACATGTCACATTTAATCACATACTCCACCTGCAAAATAAGGGGATGTTTATGGTAAACTTTAAATTAATAAAATTAACTGAAAACTTAAGATATGAGCTAGTTAGTTAGGATCACCTTTTCAGGCAGCTGAGACTCCACTTCCTTTTTTAGTCTGCGAAGCAAGAAAGGGCGCAGCACTTTATGAAGACGCCGAATGATCAGAATGGTCTCTTCTTCATTCAGATCCACCTGTGATAAAAAAGTGTCTATTTATTATAATTTAGATCAGGTTTACAAGTTTTTTCATTTATTAATTGAAAATATTAACTACTGTTACATATATAAGTCTTGGGCTATTGGGCTAATTTAAAAGTATTGTAATATGTATTGTATTGCAATTCATCGTGATATATTGTATCGTGAGGCCCTTGCCAATACACAGCCCTATATAAGGGTTTGTCTGGTTTATAATATACACCCCTCGATAAAAAACTAATAAAAATTATAAGTGTTAATTCATACAGACAAAGTAGGAATCAAATCATAGGATCCTTGAGCAGGCGGAATATTCTCTTACCCTTTCCCCAGTCATGGCAAACGGAGCGTTAAACCACTGCTCAAAGGTGCTGCAACTTTTAAAGATCGTTGGCAGAAGAAAGTTGAGAAGGGCCCACAGCTCGGGCAGTTTGTTCTGCAGAGGGGTTCCAGTCAGTAAAAGCCTGCGTGGGGCGACGTAATGCGTGTTCAAAACCTGTGTTAATTTGCAGTGGTGGTTTTTCATACGGTGACCTTCATCCACAATCATATACTTCCAGCGAATCTTAAATAAAAGGGCACAAAACTTATAAATTATATGTTCTGTACCAGAACAGCAATAATAAACCAGCCTGCTTGCTTACCTTAGCAAGAATATGTTTGTCCTTGATGATATACTCATAAGTGGTTAAGAGGACATTGAATTTTCCGCTACGAAGTTGAGGCACCAGCATCCTCCGCATGGATGGCATTCCCTTTCACAAAAACAACCACGTAAATGAACAGACAGACGAATAGATATATAGATAAGTTCAATTGCTAATCAATTTGTCAAGTTGTTCCAAAATGGACTGTCTGAGAATAACAATTGAAATCTGGATTTATGAAATACAACACTTATGTCTGACAGGCAGTAATAAGAAAGCTGGAATGCTTGATTTTGCCAGCTTCCTGACTCCCAAGTGCCGGACGATTTATATATCTTATACTATATTTAAAGAAAAAGGAAAATAAGTGGGTGCCCTGGGAAGCCCAAGCGCCTTTTAGATTAACTCTTCACACCTTTAGAAAAAACCTTTACTTTTATTAAAAAAGGAGACTCATTGCTTGAAAATAAATAAAAAAGAGCTTCTAATTTATCTTTACTAAAGAGATCTGTTGTTGTTTTAAAGCCTGCAAGCAAGCACCTCTTTATCATCCTCACATCCTATCTTGCTAAAAAAAAATAAATAACTAAACAAGAAAATCAGAAGACTGAAAAGACTTCATAGCCCTTAGCAACTGCATGGGGTTCCCTGCCTGTGATTATATATCCATAGGCAGTTTCTAGTTAATTGTAACTTCTGGGCATTTAGCTTATATTTGCAGCAAATTCATACCTTGTAGGCAATTTTCACAATGGATGGTGCCCACTTGTCAAGTTCATAAACCCAGTTAGACAAAGTCCTAAAAGCAAAAAGAGAAAAATAATCAAATCAGTGAATTAAAAATCATCTGTATCGCTGGAGGTTTAATTTAATTAAATACTTTTCACAGCATTAAGTGGACTCACACATTTCTCAAATAAAACAAAACATTGCAGACTGACGTATTTAACCAGTAGTAACAAAAAAAATCTGTTTTTTTTTTCTGATACAGGTGCTGACAGGTACAGCTATCTAAATGTAAAACATACAAAATCAAAGTCAGCCATTCTGAATTAAAACCTTTTCCTTCCTTCCTTCCTTCCTTTCTTCCTTTTTCCTTGCTTTTTTCCTTCCTTCCTTTCTTCCTTCCCTTCTTACCAAAACAACATGGTGATACGAACCTGTTCGGCTTATTTTAAAACCGTTTTAATAAATGACAGAAAACAGCGTGTGATTATTAGGAAGTGGGATTTTCGGGCACGTCAATTTAGTCATGCAGAACTTTCTCATGCTGTGAACACTTCTGCTTCTCTGAGTTTATACAGCTGAATATAACAGCAGGAAATGCTTTCTATTGTCATCCATTCTACTGAGTTTATTTCTGGGTTTCTGCTCACAGCTTACCTGCCTCTTTGATTTTGCTGTATAGCGAGTCGGCGGCAATATATCAGACTGGAAATGATCCAGAGATAACTGCTGACTGAAGTCATTTTAATACAAGTAAATTATAAGTAGTAGGAAACAGTTCCCACAATAGGCATGAGTTAGATTATTTATTCAGTTGGGCACTGCGAAGACCTTCATCTCCACGTTAATACGTCTATTTACTGAGGTTTATATTTTTTACATAGCAAAACACTGGCAACTGAATACACATAGACGGGCCACATAAGACAGGTGTGGCTAATTAAGTTAAGGGTAACAACACTGTAGCAACACGACGACTTTGGGTAAATGTACAGTCCTATACTTATGCAGCATATACACATATAAATAGTTCATTCCTTACTTTGGCATGATTAGAAGTGGTGGTGCTGGGAAACGAAACCTTATCTTCCAATTAGCAGTACAACACCTTAACCACTAGGCTACCACTTCCCCAATTTGTCCACAGTTTTTGTTAACAATACATTTTCAAAGGCAACTATATTTAATATTAGAGAATATAGATTAATGTAATATAGTCCATTACAACTAAGTTTCCTTTTTTTTTTTTTTTTAGCTGCCAAATGCGGCGGAAAATAGGAAAGTGCAAGTTTAAGTAAGCAGTTGCTTAGTAACAGGCTTTATTATTTAGAATTCGATTCAACTTTATCTCAGGCAACATTAGCAAAGCGTGTAGTTTACATTATATATAATATTATATGTCTCCAGTCAAGTGCCTGGTAAAACATCTGCATAGATAAAAAAGAACACGTATTATGAAAATGAAAGGGAATTTAAAAAATATCCCTAACAGAAGAGGATATAATGGAGTGACGCTGTGCAATATAAAAGAAATGATGTTTTGCCGTGTCTGTCGGACACATGTCAATTTGACTGACAGGAAGTTTATCACATTACCCCAGTCGCATAGGCTAACCAACTGACTAGACTAAAGTAAAGTTCTTAAGGTGTTTAATGACGAAATGCAAAGCAGAAGTCCAGGCAGTCAGGAAGACAAAGCAGGGAGCAATAGTCTGTGGTCACCATCTGCAAAACCATTCCGTTATTGGGGTTCTAGTATTGTTACCTCTATACCTACACCTTTTTTTTACACAGTTTTATTTGCACCAAAAAAACTAAAACTGATTCACAATTAATTATGCTTTGTAACCAGACAGATTGATATGCTGATGTTATATTTTAAGTCATACTGTTATGAGTAAATAAGTACATGAAAAACCTGATATTGCTTAATGTCAAGCCTAGAGCTGTGTAACGGCAACGGCCTCGCTATACGATACACATCGCGATACATGGGCTTACATTTATTTATTTCAGGGGCCCAACAGTGGTAATTTGGTGGTGCTGGGAAATGAACCCCAATCTTCCATTTAGCAGTCCAACACCTTAACCACTAGGCTACCATTTCCCCAAGGGCCTGTATGTATCAGCGTCTACTACAGGAGTGGAGGAGAAAATCATTAAAGACGCACTGAGGTTTTTAATTGACTATTAACGTAAAACGTTAAGTTTAAAACATAATTTAAATATGTACTGATACTAGACAATAGAATATCGAGACACTATTTTAAATAAATATTGTAATTAGCTCTATCAATATTTAACACAGCCCTAGTCATGGTCTTGCACAGGTTTTAGAGGGTAGACATGATACATGATAGTCTGTTATTTGTGTACTTTTGTCCATATTGTTTATCAACCCATAATTATAAATGGTGTCAATATTTCTAAAAATAATTTTTATCTATGCTAAACGCTCGCAATTTTATTTGCGCGGTTTCGAAGATGAGGCTAGATAAACTGAGAAAAAGGTAGCGTTGTGCCTGTATTTGAGTGAGTTATCACTTCAAACTGGCCAGAAGAGCCAGTTCAGAACAGAAAGAACTCTTTCCAGAAACCTAGACAGACAACATCATCCTTTTATAGGCACTTCAGTTAACATGCTACAGATCAATCTTATTCAGAGAGGACCTGTGTGGCTGCGGACTTTCACTCCTACCAGGCAGAAACCACACCTGATTCCACTTGTTTAATCAGTTCATCTTGGTCTCTGCTATCAAGTATGTCTCCTATTGAGATTAAATAAAAGCCTGCAGGCAAACTGGACCTTTGCGGATAAGCTAAAAAACACTGATCTAGAAAAAAGTGGGAAGCTGATTAAAAACTAGTGCGTATTCAAATATGGCATACATAAATCATTTACTTTAGTGATTTTATTTCTCTAGCAATTACCCTTTTCATAAAACGACAGAGGAGGTGAGGAGACATATTTAGCCCGTGTTAATATTTATTATATCAGATAAATCCTCACCACTTTATTACCTTCATTATTATCTCAATCGTAATGCCTTTATGTGTTAACCAACACGGTGTGTCTTTCATCATGTTCACTTACGACAATGGCACGATGATCAGAAAAGGACCATTAAGTCGCTTGTGTTCCATCAGGTATGTGATGAGTGCAATGGTTTGGATGGTCTTCCCCAGCCCCATCTCATCCGCCAGAATGCCATTTAAGTTATTGTTGTACAAGGACACCATCCACTCCAGTCCCTGGATCTAACCAAGAGAATAAAGTGTTATGTTTTGTCAAACTGTTTGAGTACATTATTAGTTTGATTTTGATTAGCAAAATAATTTCATTTACAGGACAGCTTCTGTCATTTATCACTGCATAGCTGGCTAACTTTAATGATTAACTTCGAAACCATTTTTATTGCTCTATTACAGCCGCACATTGAGTTGACATTTTGTGGATTTTGTTCCATTCACTTCATATTATAAAGCAATTGCGAAACAAGCGAAAATTACTTTCTGTTTATTTACTCTATGGGCCTGTTTACCTGGTCACGTCGAGCGGTTTTTCTTTTTGGACAGCTATCCGATTATGAGAAGACCAGGTGTACATTCCCTGCAGAATGCATTTCAAAACCACTGCAGGAGTTGGTCTGAGACGCATTTCAGACAAAATTGGACGTCTAAATGCATCCGACATACATCGGCGTTTGTTTCTTCCTACACAGAAGTATGTGGCTAACTTTAGCACGCTTGTTTACTGGTACAGCTTAACTCAGGTGAGGGAGCCTCTTCATTAAACCGATTTGCTGGGTCACACAAAGATATTCAAAGGTCCGTTGCCCCATTCGAAAACAGAATATTTTCCCACCAGTGTTGATTCTGAGCTGTCATTCGTGTATCTCGTGTAAGGGGAAATATTTGCATTCTGTACAGGAATAGAAGATCGTATCCATTTTGCTTAGACACATTTATGGCCAAGTGTAAACGAAACCATGTCGACAAATCAGATATATGTACCCTATTAGAAACCAGGTGTAAATAGGCCCTACAGATATTTCTAGGCTTTTATCAAAATGTTTCAAGCTTGACTCAAGTAGCTTAATAAATTAATAAAAGGACTCCAGTAGCATTTGCTTAATAAAGCCCTTTATAAATCGTGGAATACCTTTAAATCTTACATTTATGACATAATGATCTCTAAATCTACAGATCCCAAAAAAGGCTGTAGCTGTTACGGATGAGATCATGTATTTCTTGTCTATTTATTTAGCTATTTCAATTTATTAAGTTGTTGCTATTTACCTTTGTATACATGCTGAGAATCTAACTCACGACACCCAAGTACATGGGCTACTGATATTTGTGCTCTTTATTTCTTTACTTACTGTACTTCAAATAAGGAAAACAATTTTTAATTCTTCTGGATGTAATGCTATTTCATTATATTCATATTATTTCATTTCATTAGTATATGACTAAACCTGTAAAGTTACTGTATTGAAATTATTATTTTTATTATTTTATTTGCCAGTAAAGTTAGTTAAATGATCAAAAAAGAACCAGATTAAAGGTAATCACCCTGTGTGCTGCCTACCTCGTCTTTTGCTATATTTAATACAATGGCAGATGCAGCACCGCTGTCTTGTTCACATAGTTTTCTTAATGTAACTGGTGTAAAATGTAATTTGTCTAAGAAATATCTTGCTTTTTTGTTCATGGAAGCAACCGATCAGTTAAAAAATGTGTTTGAAATCAGCTGGATCGTTATTTTGGGATGATTGTAGCACACAGTAAAAGACTAGTGTTAATTGAAATGAACACAATTCTAACTTCTAACAAACAATTTAACATTGCATGCATTTTTACCTGGTATTGCTTGAGTGTGCCATTGACCAGTAAGGATGACTGCTTCTCCACCTTCTCAATGACAGCATGGGCTACTCCGTAGTAAGACTGGGAGCTGGTCTCTCCAGCCTGGACACTGTACTCATCATCCACATCTTGCTTGGCAGACCTACAGAGAACAATAATAAGAATAATAACGGAAAGTGTGATCTCACATAGAATAATTAAATTATAATCATCAGTACAAAGATTTGGTTCTAACTGAACATTCTATTCCAGATGTCAGCGATTTGTTGCAATTCTCTGCGCTGCGTAAGATCGCACTCATCTGTAAATTAGTAATGATCGACAGGATGATGGAGTAGGAATTTATCCAGAGCATCACTGACAAATATTTTGCAAAATCAGTACTGCCGCTCCGTATACAAATTTACACGATCATGAATTTAAAAGTGAAAGTGAAAAGCGAGTGCATGTTCACAATTTTAATACCAGAAATTTTGACTGTGGCTCCCCGATGTCTGAAAATTACCTACAACAGGGGTCCCCAACACCTGGTTTGCGGACCGGTCCATGAATCATTTGGTACCGGCCCACAAAGAGAAAAAATTTTGTGGTTAAAATTATAGTTATTTTCAATTCATTAGTCTTTTGGATCCTATGCCTCACTACTGCACTTGACTCTGGCGTGCTATTTCACGCATCAGCGACACAAGCTAACCCTTAAACAAAATTCACTTGAGAGCTTTTTTAGGAAGGAACAAGCTAACGATGGGACAGAAGGGTCACAAACTGCGAAAAGAGAACTGCATTTAAAAGAAAGTACAAAGATTCCTACCTGTTATTGTGATTGGCTAATATAAAGTGTAATTATTGCCTTCAATTATTATTGCATCAGACGGGCAGGACGGGGATAAATTTTGGTAGATGGACTGGAAGACTATGATTGTAAATCACAGTATAACAGAACAGGATGTAGAAAAAAGGTTGCATACTCTATAATGTTTTTTGCTGCTCTTTCAGACACCTCATCACTATTGGGATCAAGATTTTTCTTTTCCTCTGATTCTGCCCGGGAGACCACTTCTTCTTCATCCTGAAATATCGAAAGAAAGAAAATAAACTTCTACCTTCACAGTGAATATCAGGAGAAAAACAGACGGAAAGCAGATTTTCTATTATAGAGGTATCAAAAGGCGGGTAATAAATCATTTTGCTGAGAAATAGATAAAAAAGGTGTGTGTGTGTGTGTGTGTGTGTGTGTGTGTGTGTGTGTATTTGTGTGCATGCCTGTATGTTGATGACTCATCGTACAGTTGAAAGTAAAGATCTAAGAGTGAGAAAAAAAATGCTAACCTCCTCTTCAAACTCCGAACCGCTCTCTTCACTGTCTGACCTGGGGGCCACTTCATAGCTATGTAGTGAAGGGTATACATAAGACATAATCTTGAGCCTTTTTACTAAAAACCTTTGCTAATATTCATAAATTAACTTCTGCAGTAACAATGATACACAAACAGCTGGATAACGAACATGTATAATTCTGTACACTGAATTGCATCACTTCAAGGTTATGTTAACAAATGCAAAACACACAATGAAAAAAAGATGGTGGGAAAAAAAACAATCTTACCCAGGATTCATCTCAAGCCAGGCCTCCAGCTGGCTAGATTTGGGAGCATCTGTGCCTTGAAGCACCTTTCCTGTCTCCGTCTGAATGACTTTAACTGGAAGTTCACTCATCTGACTGCTCTCATCAATGGGCTGTTGGGATTTAATACAAAACAGAATTTTGATGCTGAAAACTGCGGCTATCGAATAGTTATAGATTAGAAGTCTGTCCCAGCATGGATTTCACTAACCTCCCCATCTGGTCCGATTGCTGTAAGCCCCTCTGTATCTCCATCTTCCTTCTAAAGGGTTTTAATGACAGGAAAATATACAATTATAAAAGACGGACAAAAAAACAGCATGAGCCATCAATTCAGTATGCTGACATTTAATTTATTTCAGCATCTGCTATCAAAGGTGCATTTTCAAAGTGATAAATATGCACAATAATTACATTTAAAGTCATTTTTGCAATGCCATTACCCAGTATTCCAGAGATGGGGAAAATTGTGCGACTGGGCTCTTCATATTCTTCAAAAAGAATGCTTAACAGAATTAAAACATTTCTTTGTAAGCTGTAGCTACCACAGCGTACATATTGGATGTATATATGTATGTTTACACATCAGCATTTACATCACTTATTCTGTCTTTTACATTAGAAATGAAGCTACCAGGCAGAAGGCAAAGAGGAAGACCAAAGAGGAGGTATGTGGATGAGATAAATGAGGACATAAAGTTAGTGGGTGTGAGTGAAGAGGATGTAGAGTATAGGGTTAGGTGGAGACAGATGATTCGCTGTGGCAACCCCTAAAAGGAAACAGCCAAAGGAGAAGAAGATATGGTCTTTAACATCAGGTATATTATTTATTATTTAGTCATCCACCTTCTTTTTCTTCTTCCTTTTCTTTTTCTCCTTGGCAGCTTGGGCAGCCTTGTGTTCGTAGACCAGGGTTGTCAGGTTGGCCACATATTCATCAGTCTGCTGGAGCAGGTAAGCTAAACGCTTGTCCTTCTTCTGGTCAATCAGCTTCCTGTAGCCCTCTTCATCCTCTGCCTAAAGAAAACAGATCCAACAGGCTAACAGTGTCTTGGATGTTTTTTTTTAGATTTTTCTGAAAATATGCTTTAATATTGATATTAACAAACCATCAGCCTTCTCATTCTCTCTTTCTCGATTCTTTCGGTCTCCTTCTTCTGCTCTCTCTCTGTGTTGGTATGCCATGTGGCCACAGCCTTGGACAACTTCTGGATCTTCCCAGAAATCGAACGGTGATACTCCTTAAAGTCTTTAGCATGCTGCAGGATGCTGTTAAGGTATTCCTGAAAATAAAAAGGTTTGTGCATGATTAAGTGTATCTACTGTACCATAACATCTTTAGTGCAAAATGACCCCGTTTATTGTTTCGAAACTTGATCTTCATGTCAATGTAAATTTAACCTTAAACTTAAATTTTTGCACTTATATAATTTTGTAAAATTTCTAAAAACAGATTCATATTACAATATTATGACGATTTTCTCTTAACGGTGTTAATTCACACCTTGCAAGAAATATTGTGCATCTTACATGTATAATGTACTAAAGCGTATCTGGTATATATTAGTAAAATGCTTCAGGGGAAAAAATTGAAAGGAATAGTATATGTGTTAATAGAGCAGCAATGACGCAGTTGGGCGTAGAGAATAAAACACACACACATTGATTTCTCTTCCGTCAGAAGATCCATTAGAGTACCTGATGCTTCTGACGGCGTTTTCTCTCCTGTTCAATTTTCTGCTGTTTTTCCAGCTTCTCTGTCATGCGTGCCTCTCTCAGTGTCTGTCTCTTACTGCGCTTGTAGGCCTTGGAATTCAACGCTGTCTCCAAAGTGGTATCTCGTCGCATACAAGCCACAACGTCCTGCCGCAGCTGAGGGAATAAAAAGGGTACTGCTGTGAGACAAGGTTAATCATATGCTTGGGATTAGTTTAAATTTTAGGTCAGATGTCATTAAAATCCTATTTAAAGGTTAAGAAAATACTAATTGATGTGGATTTGTGGTAATTTGTACGTACAGAGAAACCCTAAGTGTGTTACAACTTGCACTGCTTTAAATGCAGTAAGAGCTCCCCCTAATGAGCATGTTTGAACACTTCTTACACTGGACTGGGGTTTTATTGCAGTTAGTGATATAATGCAAACTGGTGCACAAGGATTAGAAAAGAAGAATAGATAGGAACGTTTAGTAATAACCCAAAACTAAAAGCGTTTAGTTTAAACAAAAAGACTTACAGAGAAGCTTAGACATTAAAATCAGCATGTTGGGGTAATTTATTTATTATAGTGTTATTTATTTAATTGTTCTATAAATTAACTTTGGTGGTGCTGGGAACTGAACCAAAAATCTTCTGGTTAGCAAATCAACACCTTAACCACTAAGTCACCACCCCCTCATGCAATACAGTGTATTTGGAATTCAATGCATATAAAATAGGCTTTGTTATTTAAGGAATTGGTTCACCCTTAGGCCCTAGGTCATTTTGCATTTATGAGTTCAGATGTGGGCAAAATAGAACATCCACAGCAACACAACATAAATATAAAGCTGCCTAGAGCATCACAAACTTACATGAGCCTATACAGAACCATGTCTCAGAGTGTGGGAGTTGTTCTAGTATTGTCTGTCCAAGAGGCAGCTACCTTAGGATGCTCATGGCAGTTGATTTGCAGGCATCTTAACAGCTATTGAAAACTTATCTGAATACATTTTAGATCCCAGTCAGTAAAATAGATTAACAAGATGATATTGACAACAGATTTTAAATTAAAAAAAATTATTTGCTGCTTAAGAAACTAAAGAAAACATTGATGTGCTAATTTGTGAGGTTGAACATTTTTTGGTAAACATCTTAAGCATCCAAGTAATTCTGATCGTGGTCATGACTTATCTGTATCACTTTTCTGTCCCCTGCTGTTCATGCCTGACTGGTACTATTTTAGTTTGTTTATTAACATAAGATTTGAAATTAGATTACTGAAATTATCACCATGTCCTTGGCCAAAGTGCTGCTATAAACATTCCTAAAGACACAATAAAATGAACCTTTTAATGCAAAAATATGCATAAATCCATACCTGCCGTTGAAAATTGAGAAGTCTTAAGGCCTTCAGCTCAACTGTTGCTTTAGTTCTCAGGTCATGAGGCAAGGAACCAGGCAAATTCTCCAGCTCTTGAATTCTGTGAGCAATCCTGGCCTGCAACCTTTAAGGAAGAAAAAAACAGATTATGAACATATTATTATGAACAGAAAAATCACAAAATTTATTTTAAATTGACAGCTCGTCTCGTCAGTAGTCAGCTGCTTTACATAATAAACACAAGAAAAAAAATACTGGGGCCAAAAATGTCTCACATACATGTAAAAGAAAAAGAAATGTATTCTTATACACTGCATAGCTATTTCTGGCAAAAACAAGCAACTTCCGTTGCCTTTTTTGAGCAGAAACTCTAGAAATCCATAGCAGCGAGTGACTGTTTTGTGGAATATATTTTGTTGAGTCTATTCATTCACCGCTCTGGTTTGAATCAGACGTAACCGCCTGTTGTACAAGTAAAATTAAAAGCATGCTGAGGCGTTACGTTAGACGGCATTTTAATAAACACTTACTTACACCAGACATGCTTTGTAGCTTTCAGTAGCTTTCCAAGTTTTTGATCAAAGCAAAATAATATTTTATCTTACGCAATTGTACTGTATGTATAATAATAATAATCTAACTGTACACAATGCTCCATGCTCCAAATAATTATGAGTGACAAGCAGTGTTATTTTAAAAGGTTGAGTCATAAATAACAACTATACAATATAATATCAAAGGAAAAACTCTTTGGCAACTACCAGATTACAGTCAGGGTATTGTAAAGTGAAAACCTGTATTCTCGCTCCTGGAGAAGCTCCACTGGGTCCAGGCCCTGTGGTTTCTGAATGGGTGTGATGCGGTTCTGCTTCTGCTGGAGCTGGATTATGAGTGAGGTCTGCCCAGGGCCCTGCTGCTGCTGCTGTTGCTGCTGCTGCTGCTGGGGCTGCTGAGATTGCGGTTGTAATTGGGACTGTGGTGTGAGAGATGTACTGGGCATGGTCTGGGCAGCTGTGGGAACCTGAGGAGGAGCTGGAGAGGGCCTGCCACTAGGTGCTGGAACAGGGAGCTTCTGGGAGCCACTACAGGACTCAGTGCTTTGACCTCAAATTAAGAATAAAGAAGCTGTTAGAAAGTGAATGAAAGATCTACTTTAATGTAAGCAGAAACTATTGAGGAAACCGTCCTTTAATGGAAAAGTATGTATAGGCATAGATCTCAGGATCGGTACAGCTTTGAAAAAGTGGAAAAATATTTAATCAAGAACGTGAGCAAAAACTCGAAGGTCACTTCGACAGAACCATGGACGTCCTTTGTAAAGGTGGGCACAGCCATTAAAAGGAAAACAATCTATGTTTCTAAATGTTAATTGATTACGTAATGTTGATGGATAGAAAAGGACGAACTGTAAAGAGGAGGCGTACAGTCGCTTTAAAAAGGTTTCAATTCCTGTTTGTTCTTTGTAACTTTGTTGTTGACTTGCCAAATCATTTTATTTGTTTTATTAATAAAAGATCTTAGAAGTAAGTTCATTATAGGCCATTACAGATATTGTGCTTTAATAGTCAGACAGTAAGAAAAAAAATCTGTTTTCAAAACAAAAGATGCATCAATAATCATCTCATCACAACCCTCTAAATAAAAATCCAATCGAATCGTGAGGAGCCTAAAGTGATTCCCACCCTTTTGTTACTCACTTGATTAGACATTACAAGCTTGACAAAACTATTTCAAGGAATTAGGAAGAAGTTTTAAACCACTGCATTGATTTTACATCAAGACTTTTTAAAAAGAGTATCAGGTTTGGCACCATTTAATGCAGCATCAATAAATAATTGACTTCCAACGGAAGCAAAAATCTTTGTTCAAAGTATATGTATGTGTATGTGGGAGAGGGGTGTTACTATCAGATTCACCTTCTGCCCAGGGTTTTGGCCCGGTGCTTGGAGTGTGTGACTGCATGCCTGGAGTGGAACAAGGGCCAGACACAGGGCTTCCATGGGGCACAGGCATACCTGTTAACACTTACATGTAAGATAAATGTAAAAACTTAGAGAATACTGTAGGAAATCCCACATAGAGTTTTAATTTAAATATTGTATTATTTAACCTATTGTATTATTTAATAAGCATAGTAATACCTACTGTATTACCTACTGTACTACCTACTACTTACTATAGATGCGTGCTTTTATTGTAATGAATCCAGCTAATGTAACAGATATTTAATGTAGCATGTGTGATGATGCAACATTAGAGACTAAGCCAACTTGTTAGTAATTTATCTGCTAGAAATATACAGTAAAATATACACGATTAAGAGGATAAAAATCTTTTTATAAAAACTATTTTTGTGAAATTCTATGTTTTGTGTAGCACCAGGGGGTCCTGGAGAAACATTACTTCATTTCACTGTGTACTGCATTCTGCTATATATGGTTGAAATGACAATAAAGCTCCTTGAACTTGAACTATTTTGGACATTTAAGTGTAATGTTCTTACTACATTTTTGATCAACTATCTACAGTTCCAGTTTGCTTAAATGCTAATGCTACATATATGGTCATTTGTAACTGAATGTGATCCCGGTTCTTTTTAGATTGTAGACAAAGAGATGTAAAGTGAAAACATATAAAACATATGTATTATAACTTTATTTTAATTATATAGAACTAAAAGCAAAAAAATAAATACATTATATACTTACTGATATGCTGCTCAATTTATAACAATTTATTATTACTGTATACATTAATACAGCTCAATGTTTGTTGATATACTTTAGTGCTACTAATTCTAGTACACACCTGGAGGCCTGTTGTAAGGGCCAGTGTTACTAGGCTGCTGCTGCTGCATTGTGGGAAGGCCTCTCTTGCCCTGCACAGCCAGTTGCAAGTTTTCAGGCAGAGGCTGTCCCCGTCCCAGGATCTTATAAGCCAGGATCTGAGCACGAAGCTGCTGGAGTTGAACAGGGCTGAATGCTGAGTGGCCACGGTTCTGTGGTCCCATCGCCTGGGGCTCTACTGGCATCATAGGGCCTGACTGAGACTGAGATATCTGCGGTGGTGTGGGACCCCCTCCTGACATAGGGCTTGATACATGCTCAGGTACGGATCCCATTGGGGAAGGGTGAGGTGACAGGTAACCTAGAAAAAAAAAACAAGCAACATATTCATAAAGACGTTATAATTTAAAACAATTTTTCATGTCTGGTGCAAAGTAACAACTATTGAGTGTTGCTTGTCACTAAAACAAACCTTGGCTGTGCTGATCCATTGGACTTTGTGGTGGCCCCATGCCACTGTGCAGGGATCGCATGCCAACACCTTTGATCTGTCCATAGTGCATTTCATCTCCCATGCCCTTCTCATGCATTCCCTCCATAGGCTAAATAAATTAAATAAAAAAGAAAAACAAAACAAAACAAAAGCCAAGTTAATTTTTTTATTTTACAACAATTCAGAAAGAAATATTAATCTTTGTAGTCTGTCTACCTTGTGCATAGTATGCATGCCTTCCTGAGAATAGTCTCCGGAGCCCTGGCTCTGAATACTATGGGGTACGCTGGGAGGTCCTGGGCTCGGACCCATCATGCTGTGGACTGAACCTGGAGAGGGACCTGGCCCGGGACTGGGTCCTAAAATAGGCCCAGGGGACAGACCAGCACCAGGGGAGGGACCAGAGTGGGACATTCCAATCGACTGATCAGTTGGGGTGGACATTTCAGGTGCGAAGCTAAGGTTATGACAAAAATAAATCACAAACAAAAAAAGGTGCATATTAGTATTGCTGCAATAGTCTGTGTTAACAGTGTTTCGGTGTTAAGCTGCAACACCAGTATCCGATTGATATCCGATTTATTTTCGCATATGAATGAGGCCTGAAACTGATCTGAAAATATCGGAATCCAAATCTTTTTTTTCTGCAGTCATGTGGGTCATATACCATTTGTGCCCTATTGAAGGAAAAAATTGGAATTGTACAAAATTGTCACTTTGTACATGAAGTGTAAAATGGCCTTATTTAACATTAGTTAACTAAGGAAGTGGTGGCTCTCGGTTAAGGTGTTGGACTACCAACCCGAAGATTGTGGGTTTGATTCCCAGCTCCATCAAGCCACCACTGCTGGGCCCCTGAGCAAGACCCTTATCCCCTAATTGCTCAGTTGTATAATAACAAAATTTTTCAGAATATTTTTGATGTCAAAAAGTGATTTTATATAACCTAATAAAAAGGCCTGCAATAGCACATATTAACCAGTGTGGCACTGTAGCACAGGACTGTAATACGAGTTCCAACACGTACCTATTAGAGCAGAACAAATAAACACAACAAAAATGACAGCAGTGAGAAAACACAAGTTAAGAAAGCATCTGATCAAAACGATATGGATGTTTGCACATCTGTACACGTGGACCCAGTAAATCACCTCATGTTTATATAGATTGCTTTAAAGCAAATAGGTTAGGAGAATTAATCATTCTGAACAATAGATACATACAAATTACATAAATCAATATATACACGCATAAACATAAATAAAACATGTATAGAGTGTAATAATTGTTTGACATTTTCCAAACAACAGTGATTTCCTTTGTATTTATTTAAAATATATTTTGCATTAAAGCTTTGACTAATTGCAAAATCTGAATAATCGATCAAAGTTTACTGAATATTCAGTGAAATAATTGCATCACAATTAAGAGGCCATTTTTTTTAAATGCTAAAATGTTTATTACTTAGTAGGTAAAACTTAATAGTTTAGTTGATTGCATAAGAGGAATTGTAGATCAACTGATTCCTCGTTCTAATAATCACAATTAATTGGTTATTAAAACAATCTTTTACACGCCCCTATTTAGAACGACTTACATTTATTGCTTTTTTAAACAACTGAGCAATTGGGGGTTTAAGGGCCTTGCTAAGGGGCCCAACAGTGGCAACTTAGTGGTGCTGGGAATCAAACCCTGATCTTCCAATTAACAGTCGTACACTTTAACCACCTAACCACCATCGTTTATTGCATTCCTACTCTAAAGACATGGTGTGTTACTGTTGGAGTGGAGGAACCTGAATGTTCTGCACAGAACCCTGACCTTAACACCACACCGGAACACTGACCTCCTCATCCAACATTAAAATCTTGTGTGGAGGTTATTAAGGGTGTAATCGCGGGACTAAATAGGAAAAGAATGTTTAAAAAACACAAATAAATGTTATCCTCAGGTGATCAGATGTAATTATAACAGGTAAAATGATCATTAGGTTGCAAATGAACTGAGTTCAGCACTGTTGATCAAACACACCAGGGTTTAAGGTCACACTGTAAATCAAAAATAACATTATATAATCCGGCATTACTGTGTGTTTACTGTACATGGCAATTTAAATTATTTTTACGACTGATTTAGACAAAAACTTATATATTATAATAAAAATATATTATATAGCTTTTTCCCTCCATAGACGCTGTTGTTGTTGTTTGTTTTTTCCAGAATGACAGTCGAAGTTAACAGAAGCTACGAGTTTGGAAAAGTATCAAGCTACAAACAAAATCCTTTCAAACACTTTATTAGCTGTTTTAAAGCAACTCGTTTTAGCATCTGGAAGCTGGATGTTAGTCATTCTCGGGCAGATTTGATCATGGCTTCCCCGCCCCGCTCACTCTGCTCACTCACTCGGTGTTTTACGCCATTGCAGCTTCTTTAAATCTGGCACGCGAACCAAAAAAAGTTTTCAAAATGTCATGTGTGTGTGTGCAAACATATAAACGCGGAGCTCAACATGCAACCATAAACAGCCGAGTGTATTGAACTGTAACAACCGTTTGAGTTATTCTTTAGTAAATGGAAGGCCAAATTCCTGCCAAAGTTCTCGCGCAGTTAGTGTTAGCAACCTAGCTGCATTTCCACCAGACTCACTACTGACAGCAGCAACAAGCTAATGCTAGCAGTGAAGCTGGTTAGCTGCATCTGTACAGTTATGTTAGCATGCAAGCTTTATAGCTGACTAGCTTCCTACACGCACTTTTATTTATTTTTTATTACCAAAAGAAAAGAGAATACGACTTATTTACCTTTCGGGAATTAATATTCAATAACTGAACCTCGTGTGCATTATTTTTAGAGTCCTTAGTTCATATCCTTCCTTCTGCGTGCTTTTTTTTTAATGACAGCTTTATTCTTTTTAATATGTTTCTATTTCTGATTTGGTAACAGAACAGGAAATACGGGTGGCATTGCTTTGTGATTGGTCGAACTGTACATCAATTTAACGGTTAGTGTATTTTGGGGCGGGACATACTGTTCCTCCGAAAGTGCTGGAATTTACTGGAAACAGCGTCGGTGTCTGAATGATGCACAATAGTTTTATACTGTTATATTTATGGTTATTTATACTGTTATATTTTACAGTTATTTATTTTACAAACATACCTGTACTATAAATATATATAATGTTAAGTAAATAGTCGTTTTACAGTTCTTCCTTTTAACCATCTTAACCATATTGTCTTCCCATTAAACATGGAACATCTGGCTGTCTGATTAACTGTTTAACAAGCATAAAGTCAAAAATTATTACCCAATTCTGAGTTACAACATAATAATTTTGACTAATTACGTAAAAAATAAAGCCATAATTACCTTTTAAGACAAAATGAAGCTTTGAACAGAAAGTAAACAGTTATAAAGTAGTTCATATAACTGCTGTTACTTACATCTGGATCGGTTCATTTCTTTTCCTTACTTTTACTAACATAACCATATTAAACATAACCATGAAGAAACCTAAAATACAGTAAAGAAATAATGTATGCTGAATAAAATGCATCCCTTAGAATTAAGATGCTTAGAATTTTATTACCGTTTCTCTTCTACATACACGGTTTACATTATTAGATAACAGAAATCTTACTAATGGCTTATAAAACGATTATAAGAAGAGTTACAACAAACGCAAGTATATGATATAATTCATTTTATATATGATTCAATTCATTATACTTATTAAATATAATTTTCAATTTGAGTGGTGACTTAAAATAATCAGATGTAATCCATAAACGTAACCAAATAATATAATTTAATAAGCCTTATTAATTAAAAACTAATTAAGAACTACCCTTAGGGTTATAAATAATAGCAACTTAAGAAGAAGAAGAAAAAAATATACATTCAAAATTGTTGGTGTAATTATTGTAATTATTAAGAGGGGGTATTATTACAATAAATTTTATATTATAATTATATAATAGCCTATTTATATTAGAATTCGCTTGTTAAATAAGTAATTAAGAGTAACAGCAGCCAATATTTCCTAAACAATGATAACACAAACTGACTTACTTTGACTTACCAGACTTTTGGAAATTTGTCAAGAATTGTCCAAATACACAATAAGTATCGCTCTAAAAGTACATTACACAATTCTTTGTTGGTTCCTTATACAGTGAAAATTACACATCTTACTGATGCCTTATAAGACGCCTTTTAATCAGTTAAAACGAACTCGGGTAAATAATATAATTGCGTTATAATTATAACTTTTTTACTTCACATATGATCAAGCAGCATTAGAACTGTTCATGTTTATCCTTATAATAAAATTAAATTAATGCTTTCTAACTGAAATCTTTAAAGATGTTAATTTTAAACGACTAGATTTAAAACAGGAATAATTCCTGACTCGTGGTTAGTAATTTTTGGTCATATGTTTTATTGAAATATTTCAATAAAAACTTTACTGTCCACATAAGGAGTCTTGTCATGGAGGGGTTTTTTTAATGCAGTACCAGGTTTTCTCCACACGGTGTCAACTCTGTTTAACAAATCATCCTATCGACGGCTTCGCTTGTCCTTGAATTCTGTTTGTAAATAAAGGAGTAAAGGAACAATCAATGCAGATTTACTGAAAGAATAGAAAGATTATTTGGGCAAAATTAAAAAAAAAAAAGCTTTAAATTCTTTGACAAAAATATTCACAATAATTGTTTTTAAACTAAACAGTAATTATATTAAACTGAAACAATGTAAAGCAAAGTGGAAGGTAGCTTTAACATTAGATAAAAAGCCAAAACACAGTTTGCTGACTCAGTATTTGTCTGCAGGAGTGTGTGTGTGTGTGTGTGTGTGTGTGTGTGTGTGTGTGTGTGTGTTTACTAACACACAGTCCCAAAACAATTTGCATTGCAGATTTGCCGTCTGTGTATGTGTATGTGTGTGTGTGTGTGTGTGTGTGTGTGTGTGAGTGTGTGTAAGGAACACCTGGCTGATGCTATCAGGTGAGATAGGCATGTTGTTGATAGCTGGCTCAGAGTGTTGGAATGATAGTTTGCGCTTTTGGTCGTTTCTCTTATGGAGTTTCACACTCAGACCTCAGATTTATATAAAGACCTTAAATAAACACTGCTATTGTTGAAACCTTCATAGACCGACGCCGTAAATGATATACCACAAAGACACACACACACAGACACACACACACACACACACACATATATACGTACAGTGGGCACCAGGAAAGAAAGAAAGAGAGAGAGAGAGAGAGAGAGAGAGAGAGAGAGAGAGAGAGAGAGAGAGAGAGAGAGAGAAATAAAGAGAGAGATATAAAGAGAGATATAGAGAGAGAGAGAAATAAAGAGAGATATAAAGAGAAATAAAGAAAGAGATATAAAGAGAAATAAGATGAAGAGAGAGATGAGAGAGAGAAGAGAGATTAAGGAGAAAGAGAGAGAGAGAGAGAGAGAGAGAGAGAGAAGAAATAATAGAGAGATGGAGAGAGAGAGAGAGAGAGAGAGGAATAAAGAAAGAAATAAAGAGAGAAATAAAGAGAGAGAGATAGAGAGAAAGAGAAAGAGAGTGTATTCTCAAAGTATTGTTCTGAGTTCTATAAAGCGTAGCCAAAAAGCCAAGATTTTTTCTTATTTATTTACATTGCTGGAAATCACAACCCACCATTATCAATTATCAAAGTGATAATATTCTTTATTAAGTTATTATAATTTCTATCTGACTGGTGACTTAAATTCAACTGATTTAATCCATAAACTTTAATCAAATGCAATGAATCCTATTAATTAAAAACAATTTGGTCTTTAAATAACATTAACTTGAACTTCTTTCAGAAATGATTTCTAATTAACAAAGATAAACAAAGAACACTTATAATTGTTTTATGACATTTAAAGGATGTATTATAATAATATATATCATTCTATAATTATAAAATAAACTATCAATGTTATAAGCAGCACCCAATTTTCCATAAACACTAAAAACACATAAACTGACTTGCTTTGACTTTCCCTACAAATATTGTCCAAATACACAATAGGTACGGCCCTGAAGGTACATCACACAATGCTGATCTTTAACAGTGGAAGTTATAATGTCAAAGGTTCATCTTCTAAAGTATCTTGTTAGTTTACACAATGTGATCTCAATGCACTGATTAGGATTTGAATAGCCCATAGGCAGATATACAAAGCTCATGGTTTCAGTCCTGTCCGAACTTCCTTTCCCCAACAATCCTGTCCTTTCTTAGCATTTTCAGAAAGGATGTGTGCAATAAACCCGTATGTAAATGCAGCCAAATAAAACCCCTTAATTAATCCTCGTGGTTGTTTTTACCACACTTTATGCTTGGCTGTGCTAGTATTCATTTGATAGGGAAAATGACAGTGGTTGCAGAGTAAGTTTGCCTTAAAACCAATGGCTCTTCAGGTTTACCACCATAAAATTATTCAAACATCAATCACACGCACGTCCCAGTTACAGAACCATAAACAGCCCCTGCAGCTGACTTGTTAAAGCACAATTACGAATGACTTTTGAAACCCTGTAACAAGATTGTAGGAAAAATGAATAAAACTAGTAATAAATCATTTGGAAAATCTACAAAAATATATAATTAGAGTTTATTACTAGTATTAACTTCAACTAATGTCAAAAATTATAATGATAATAATCATTTCCATTATCATAATTATTACTATTATTATAATCAGTAGTAGTTTTCAATAATAATATTATTAATATGAATAATAATAATAATAGATACATATATTTTCCACAAGTTTCTCAGTGCTACTGTATAGAAATACTGTATCACCCTTTTACCTTCATCACAGTATTTCTCTTCAATTCCAAGGTGCATGTTTGCTCAGCGGACAAGACCATACTTAAGACAGATTCCCGTGACTTCCATATTTTGACTAATAGCCAGGTGTGAGCCAACAAAAGGCACGTTATATATAGTTTTACATGCGACGTCTGTCAATGGGCCTTGTTTGTTTTACACCAGTGGTGCGGTTGCTGCAGTGTGCCAGGTGGATCACTTACTTTAGTACACCTTTTCACATTTAAATGAAGATAAGGACACACAGAGGAATCGTAGGGAACTTCATTACAGGAGCATCCTAGCATGCTAGATCTGGTGTATCTGGTGAATGGTTGAAGGAAAAAAACAATTAGTTGAAACGAATGAGCCATCTCAGAAGACTTATATATAATTTTAAATAACAGATGATGTGTAAATCAGAACAGGCTACTAACTTCAATTGCAAATGTAGACTTGGCATCATAAACAGCAATGTCTATGTTGTTTTGTCTCTGAAACAGCAGAGCTAAAAAAGAAAAAAAGTGGCTTTTATAAACTCATAAAACAAGCTATATATGTCTGCTTTGTTTGAAAATAAAGGAACCGAAGACCAAAGTCACCCACGACGTGAACTCCTGCATCTTTCTTACTGTCCACCTGGTCAAAAGGTCTCTAAAAACATCCCTCCGTGGCCAATTGTCTGCCTTTTCATCTTGCCTTGCCAGGTCAGTACTTAATATTTATTTTGTCCCTTGATGTCAACCTCATAAAACGAAGAAGCTGACTGAATTTATGTGCAGGTGTGGAATGCCGTCTATCGCTTGACCCTGTGCGTCATCTCACTGGATGTCCAATTTGCAAAAGGCCATGCTTTTAAACACACTCCAGAGAGTGGTGTCTGATAGAGAGCAAATCTTTTTCCAAGATGGCGCAGGATTCCAGCAGGGTCAGGGAAAGGGAGGGGGGCTGTTTGAGGGGGAGAAAGCACTAGTTGTGTAAGGCCTTTTGTAGTCGACTTTGTTGCAGGTGCTCCACCAGTCACTATTATCTCTCCGGGGTCTGCTCATCCGCTCAAATTGTGCGTGACATCTGCATGCTCGAGGCACATCTTGCAGGCCCAGAGGGGAATTTACGTGCTAGTAATCATGTTAAAACATGCTGTATATATTAGCGCTCATTAGGGTTGAAGTATAGAAAGCAAGTCTAATAATATTATTTTAAATAAAGACACGGTGTCAGTTGGTGTGCTTTTTTCCTTTTAAAGCAAGTAGGGTATGTGTGTGGGGGGGCACTTTTCTTCTTTCCTCAAACTAAGGACATATGCATCTGGCAATTCAAGCGAAAAATGTGTTTCAAACTTGACACACTGAATGCTTGTGGCTCGTCATGTGTGATGTCAGCAGAATACCTGCCCACCACCAAGGAGCCACCAGCATCTGGGAACTGTTAAAGCTACTTTATCATTTTACCATCACTCTTCAATAGACCCGCTCCCTGTGTCTGCTGTGTAAATGTGCATTCCAATTTTGCATGCAAAGCAGATGAAGCGGATCTCTTTTTATTTATATATATGTTGTATATCTATTTTTATTTTATAGACATCTTTATTTAATTATATAATATATTAATTTCTTGGATATACACAAAGAAAGGTCAAGGACAAAAATTCAAACCTATCTGGAATAAAAAAATCCTTCTCAAATAATATTTTTTCATTATAATTATTCAAACCTGATTGTGGAGAAAGTTTTTCAATATCATCCTTAATCTTAAATGTTATTCCAGGATTAATTTAGAATTTTAAAAACAACAGACATTAGTATATTTTTTGTATATTTTAGTATATCATATATATGTGTGTGCGTGTGTGTGTCTGTGTGTCTGTGCTTGCATGTGTGTTTACTACTGAATGAACAATAATGTTTACAGTACACATATTATATGTATATAATGTGAATATGTATACATTAGTGTACTTAAGTAGTTATTACTAATATATAAATATACAGTATACACACACACACACACACACACACACACACCTCATCTGAAGACCAGGAAGAACTGGGTTTGAGCCCCACCACCGCCAGTCAGCTACTGTTGGGCCCCCTAATCAAGACCCTTAACCCTTCCTGTTCCAGGGGCACTGTATCATAGCTGACCCTGCGCTCTGACCCCCAACTTACTAAGATGGGATGTGCAAAGAAAGAACTTCACTGTGCTGTAAAAAGTATATGTGACAAATAAAATCATTTACATTTAAATTTACATTACACACACACACACACACACACACACACACTCACAAATATATCATTATATGTCATTATATGTTGAGGTTGATAAAGAACGCAGCTTTGGCATGGTGCCAGGTCTAGTGAAACCCGTGCAGGTTCTGGTCTAATGTTGTTTTAGGTCTAACAAACGATTTTCAATAATTGATCACCCGAGATCGCTTGTTCATTTAAGAATTCATTGTACAGCTGCTAACTATACATTTGCATGTATACGTCTTCGGCCATCCTTTACAGGCTTAGCTAAACCACTCGACGTTTTATTTTATAATAACAGCTCTCTGTAGCTGTTATTCATTGTTAATTCCTCTATACAAACATATCATCTTAAACCCATCCATACTCTTTCTCTAATGCAGTTGAAAGCTTGTTTTCTTTTTTATTATATTTTTTCAAACAGAAAGGATTTAACCGGGGATTTCCCTCATCACCCAACCCCATAGAACCTGGAGGAGTATGTAACATTTTACGTGCATGATACTTTTGACAACCTGTGGCTAATCAAGACAGCATCGGGGTGACTGATAAGCATTTGGATATCCGCCTAAGAAAATAATTACATTGCATGTAACAGCTAGCAGATAACAAGGACGACCTTCATCGAGTCACTCGTTAAGCTTTGTCAATTGTGACATATGAGGACAACTTTATTAAAACTGTTTAAGATTCATTGAAGATGTGTGCTTACTTTAAAGCCACTCTGTCTTAAATGATACATATAAAAACCTTATGTCATTCCCAGCACAAAAAAACAACCTGTCAGTGCATGATGAAATATACCTTTTGTCCCCCTTTGGGATTCTAATGAATTCCAGTATGAAATACTAAAAAAAAAGAAAAGCACATGCTATGAGATTTTGTTGTCAAACTTTATGACATTAAGAGTTCATTATGATTACATCAGCTCATCTGCACTGGGCAAAAAGTGAATGCTTCCCACCTGCATCCATGAATCAGACAAAAAAGGCTTAACTTGGGCTATTGTCTCAGCATTATGGTCGGTTTCACATACTAAATCAAACACACTGGACTGGACCAAAACTGCCTTATGAACAGATTTTCCAGGGCAAAAAGCTTGGATTTGAAACGATCCGCCTCTCAGCCAACAGCATCGGTAAAAGTTGACACCTGGAATCAATGAAACTTCACTCTCCCAGTTGCACAAAGATATAAAGCCTTTTTTTGCTCAAAGGTTCTCATTTACTTTCTATCATAAATACAAAGGAGAGCATGTATTTAAAAAGTCTTAGATTTGTAAGGTTTGTAAGTTCAGTTAGCGAGGGCAAAGGGGGATAAAATCAAAGCTGATATCACATATTGGCTTAATTAAACATGACTAAACGCACAATATATATCAAAGTTTCATTTAGTGCTCATGGTTTTGTTTCCACTAAAAAAGCGAGTTGGTTTGGGTTTAGGGATATGACTCAGCTAAACTGAAGAATTTGTGTCATTGAGAGGGCTTGCTGTACTGTTTAAACAATGAACCGTGAATTATTACGCTAGCTAGTGGCAACCTGTCCGCATTTCACATAAAGGGAGGTGTGTTATGTCCTGCTAAAACAACAATCTGGGAACAAATCTGACACTGAAAAAAGCTGACGGATGTGCGTGATTTGGCATCCTCAATGCAACACAGAGTTGTGTTAATACTTTGCCCTCCTACGCATCTTTCAGTGATTGACACACCTAAAAAAAAATTCTTATTATGTTGAGCAAAAACTGTAACATGTTGAAAATACACCTGTGTAGGAGAATGTGATGTTGCATTGGCTTGCAGTGTCTTGCAAAACTTGGTTAAACTAAATAAACAAAGCATATATGGATGTTTACTTTAAGCACTATGTTGCATGAGCTTTGGCTCAAAAAGTTACTTTATAAAAGGTGTGTGTACTTTGTGCTGAATGAACAAACCCCCACAGTCACATGCCACAATCTACTGAAAAACATTCCTGGAAGTTGTTATAGGTATACAAGCCGAGACTGTGATGCTCATGTGTCCCAATTGTCCCGAAGGTGTCCCAGTATTTCTGATACGTTTAAAAACTCCGCTGCTAAGTTGTTGGTGAGTAATTTGGTGGCATAGTGGTTAGCACTTTTGCCTCACAGCAACAAGGTGTCAGGTTCGTATCCCCTGTAAGGGGTCTTTCTGTGTGGAGTTTGCTTGTTCTTCCTGTGTTTGTGTGGGTTTAGTCTGGGTTCTCCGGTTTCCTCCCACAGTCATGTATGTTAGGTTGATTGGTGACTCGATATTGCTCATAGGAGTGAGTGTAAGTGTGTGGGGTTGTTTGTCTGTATGTGGCCCTGTGATAGACTGGTGATCTGTCCAGGGTGACCCCTGCTTTTTACTCCAGCAGATCCCCGTGACCCTGAATAGGAAGCATGTATAATTAATCGATAAATAGATTTTTGGTAGCTGCTGAAATTGTATAATTCCTATTAGAGTTTGTGTGAGATCTTGAAGCAATTGTAAATAATGTAGGTAAGTGCTGTTGTGGTTTAAAATGCTATATGGGCCAGCACGGTGGTGTAGTGGGTTAAAGTCCTAGTAAATACATAGAGCTGTTGCACTCATTATTAAAGACAAGTAAATGTAATAAAATATGAATGGGTTTGATTCCCAGCACCGCCAAGTTCCCCTGCTGAGCCTCTGAGCAAGACCCTTAACCCAAATGCTTATTTGTATAAAAGAGATAGATGTAAGTCAATTGAGAATTTGTCCAATATGAGAGGTAGCTTTGAATTAAGATCAACTTCTTGAACCTGAATGGTTTAAATCACATTGTACAAACTGAGGTACTTTGAAACAACTTAAGTACCTTTTTTACAAAATACTTGTTTACTCTAACTTCCATCCATCCAGTGTCTATACTTGCTTATTTATTTACTCTTGCTAAAGTCAGATTATCTTTCAGTATTTAATTTAAATTCTTAAGTTATAGTCTTAGTTATTTACTTAGTATTGTTTATTATATTAAAGTAATTAGTAATATACAAATATACATAGATGGGAAAGTGGAAGTGAAGTGAAATGGTTAATGTGTTGGCCTACTAACCAGAAGACTGTGTCTTTGATTCCCAGCACTACCAAGTTACCACTGTTGGGCCCCTGAGCAAGGCCCTTAACCCCATTTGACACAAAATGTAACTCGCTCTGTATAAGGGAGTCTACAAATAGTAAAAATGTAAATATATGTATAATGGTTGAGTATAAATTTTAGGTTAAGTAGAAAGAATGCAGCCCTGGCACAGTGCCATGCTTGGTCAAGCCATGGTCTTATGTTGTTTTAGGTGTAACAACAGATTTGCAATACATGAATACCGACAAGTATTTAAAAATGATTTCTTAAACTTTATCCTTTCCTTGTAAATGAACGATTTGGTACGAAACAGATCTAAATCAAACCCCTTTCAAGAACTAATAATATTCAATTATACAAGAAAGAAGGAACAATGCCCATAGTGCTCCAAGTCAAACACTTGTCCCCCTTGTTCAAGTAAATATTTTGTGAAATCTGCCAAGGTATTAGTCAAAGTCAAAAGAGAGACGCTATAAATCGAGCACATCCTAAACGAGGCCGATACTTCCTTCCTCTCATGTTCCCAAACAGCAATTTCACTTTGACAGGCGCATATCATGTGTCCAAAATACAAACAAATCTCCTATGGATGACTGTTTGAGTTCTGCGGTGCTCTACAAGTCTCAACTCCGCCTGTTAGACCTGCGCTACTGGACAAGCTTTCTCTGATCATTTGATAACAGATCTATATTCCACAGGTGTTTAATAGAGCTTAGCCTAACTGTACACTGTCAAGTTACACTCATTAATCACCCCACTAGAGTCGAACCCATTACTTATACTTCCCATCCACATTTACATGCTATTACAGGCCACAGTGTTAAAGTTGTTCTGACTTGCAACGTTCCATTTGACGATTCTAGTAACCCGTGTTGCAATTTTGTATTTTACCATGTCTGCTTGTATTTTTTTTTAACCCAAGGTGCTGAAAAGCATGTAGAAACTCTTATCATGTTTGCACTGATCAAATGATTTTCACTGTCACACCCTGATCACTCGCTCATCACTTGTTGGAAAAGGATCTTCAGATTTAGCCCTGATTTGGTTTGGTGTAGCATAAGGGAAAATCCATGCCTTGATCAAAACACATTTTGCTGACTATAGGAAATTAGCTGTGGTTTAAGCTCACAGTAAACGTTATTATGGTGGATTTATTAAATGTACAGGATCCCTTGCTTAAAACGCTTGAAATAACATAACAGGACCCCTGGAGTTTCCCAAGCACCCACATCTTTTTTAAATACCTGTATCTTTGCTGTAATCATTAACATTTGGTTCACTCAGAGTTCAACTCTCGCTAGACGGTTATTAAGTGTGGGCTATGAAAGCAGTCTGGTTTTTAGTGAAACCACAGGAGAAGGGCTGGCTTAATTGTTTTGGTTAACGTGCCCAAGAGGAATCTTGGTTAGATTAAGACATTAACGTTTTGCCATGGATGGAAACACGATGCCTCCTCTAAAATTGCAAATGATCACATCCTCTTGAGAGGTGGCATTAGGGTATGGAGTACAGTGCTGACAACTCGGGCAAAGTAATGATTTTTTGGCTTGCTACTGAAATAGGGGGTAAAATACATATACTGTAAATGGAAGACGCACGGAAGCAAACGGAAACCAATACGAGTGCTGGCGCCATTTTCCCAAACAGCGATTAGAAGTTCTATCAAATATCAACGCTGACCTTAAGTGCACTTTTACCCCTCAAATAATGTCTTGTCATTATGTGCCTTCTCATTGAAATTGATGAAAAGTGATATTTTCCTTGAAAAAAAAATTTTGCCCGCTGAAGTAACAATTAAACTTTTTAGCATGGTAACCATTAGAAGATGTCAGAACATTGCACACCTGATTCACTGTACATCTTTTATTTCGTCATTAGTAAGGAGGGTCCATCAAAAAGCCTAAATAAAGCATGTCAGTAATTCAACCAGGTCCAGTCACTCCTGAGACCATTACTACCTGTAAACTTTGCAAATCCTGAAAATACAGACATGTGACTAATGTCGGAATTTAGCAAGAAATCAGCTCTGGTTTCAAAAGACTTTATTGGAATAAAGCATGATGCCCCTACACCCCTCCCCCTTTCCCACCCAGCCCTTAGCTTATGATAAATTGCACTAGGCTAAGAGGCTGGGCTGGGCTTTCCCCTGCTTATCCTCCACTATTAGTTTAGTGTTCGTGCTAATGAAAAGTGTCAGAGAAGCATGTAACTAGGCTTTTCAGTCTATTGTACAAGAGATAAGCTGACATTAATACAGGAAGGTTGAAGCGGGATTTAGTGGTGGTTTGTTTCTCAGCTGCCTTTTGTCTTTAAAAATGTTGTTAGACATAAACACACAAGTGGAATTTTAGCCTAAAAGAAAATGTGACAGGAGATTGTGTTATTTTTTTTAAGAAAAATACATTCAAACGTATGACAGTATGGACAATCATGTTGACATGCACTAACATTGTTTAGTTTACATAATAGAATCTTAAATTTGTTGTTCCTACAACATAATTAGGTATTAGCTACGTTTTTTTTAAAATGACAATTAACCATGTGTTCAGTTGAACAAGTTGACAAAGCAAAGAGGCACAAGCCTGTGTGGAAAATTTCTAGATTCTGCGAATTGGCAAAACATGTTGGTTTTTCTCAGAAATTTCTGAATCTGAAAAAAAAAATAGATTTCCCAGTTTGGTAAAACATGTCAACAAATAGCCTTGTGTGTATACAAAACAGAAATAGCCAACTTTTTTTTTTTTTCTTGAAAAACTTGCATTAGCAATAGCAACAATGGTGCTACTTGCTATTCATTTTTATAAAAATCGTCGATTCAGTTTTAGCTCTGCTGCTTGACGTGATACTTTTTGCTGATTAAAAATTGTTTAATTTGTAGAAATGTTATTCTAAAATTGTCTACGAAATATTTAAAACGTTTCGAAGCAACTTTCGCTTTCTCTTAATATGAAATCTTATGTAAACAGTTTAGCTATAGTGAAAAAGAAAACCCGATAGAAAAAAAACCCCACAATAATACTAAGACCCCTTAGACAGTTATTTACACATACACACAGAGCAGACTGAATACACTGCATGTCCCAGTTCTGTGTTTGATGTTAAATACAGATTTCTGCTAAAAAGAAACGGTACTCTTCAACACGGCTGTTTTGTAAACAAATGCTACCTTTATTTTCCAAGATAAAACTTATTAATCTTGTTTAATAGATAAACTGTAACAGATAACCACACACTTTTAGAAGATTTTTTTAGCTGAGAAAACAATTGGGAGGAAAAACAATTCTTTTTTTTGAAACCAAAAGCAACAAATGTACGAGATTTCATCTTAGTCTGTTGTTTGTAATAGAATTTGAGGGAGGGGTTATTCAATTAAAATTTTGTCCCAAGATTCGAACCGGTATTATTTTGGTTTTAATTAACTTTAACGATCCTTTTTAAATATTGACTAGTATATCTACTATTTATATATTTTCTACACAGGTTTCAGACAAAAGTCTATTTTCTCCTTAGATAAACACACACAGTATATAAAGGTTTCATAATGTTGTTAAATAAGCCTCAGCACAGCTTGATATCATTGAGGATTTTATAGGCTATTTCTAGCACAGATATAAACCCTAGTATCCCTTAATAATTCCCCGGAGTGTAAAGCACAGCTGAGGAATGAGAACGCGCACTATCAGGCTGAAAGTACTTTAGCACGTGTATCCCATTCAAGACAAATGAGCTGTTAACATTTTTATATCGTCTATCCAGCACCGGCAATTCTCACTCCATTACCGAAACCATACACTGTAACGGATATGTGTGTATTTTAGGGTCATATTTTTTTCTAGAATTGTATTAATTATTTGTGACTTTTTTAAATATGTGACTTTTTTCTCTTTACTTTTTTTTTCATTATGTCTTTCAAAACACCATTCTAAACATTGCTTCCTTGTTCATGAAGCAAGTGACTGCACGTTAACTGTGACACATCATCATCTGCTGTGCTATCTATGATAACTATGCAATCCATGACAAATAAAATACCAAACATAAAAAAGTACCCGATGCTGTAGTTAAGCTAATCCGTAAATATAAACAGGCATAAGCTTTTGCGTTATCAAAACACACCAAAATCCAATCACACCATATTCTTAACTGTCCAAAAGAAATACTGCAATCATGACGTCATCTTTCTGACTATAGTCGACTTCAAAATAATTAAAATAATTTATCTCTGATTTTGCTCTGTCTGAACACACTGATGCATTAACTTTTGCTCCGTCTGAATACACTGATCCTGTCTGCATTAACAGGGTGCAGAGGGGTATAAACATACGTATATTGACAGGCAGGTAGGAAAGCCCATCATAATGTTTGTAACAAAAGTTTTAATTGGACAAACATTTCTTGGTCTTACACCGTCCACAGAAAATATAAATACATTTAAAGATATATATTGGGCATTTTTTGTGCTTATTTATAGGAGAGGAAAATGGGGAGATTGAGACCGGCGGGGACCCAAGCCAAAATTCATACTGGGTCGTCGGAGCGCAACTGCGCATGTGGGTGCTGGCGCCTTAAGCCACTACACCAGGGCACCAGCCACATATAAATGCATTTAGACAACTAAACTTAATAATCACTATCAGGATGTAAAGAGACTTTTAACCAGTACAACAAAAAAATATTTCTGAAGACAATCATTAATTGATTAATTCATTTATTAGTTGAGCTAACTGTAGCTAACGTAAGCTTACCATGTAGTGTATGATGCCAGCATATTTTATAATAGATAATAAACAATATTTTTCATGACATTGCCTTTTACATTTTTGATGAAAAATAACAATTTTAGCCCTAATAATTGAGTAGCAAATTTCTAAGTCACTTTTGGCTAGATACATTTAATTTTAAAAGTAACACGCTGATACAGTATCAATACTTTCCCACAATAATACTTTATTCCAACCCCTAGTGATTTGTAATGATTTTTTAGTAATATTATCCAACCAAAATTTCTAAATAGTTCCTTGTGTAATATCATCTTGCTTTGCTGAAAACAGCAGACATGAAATATTCCTGCCTTAAATCCAAGCCACATTTTCGCCTACCGTGACAACTGTCAACACTGTACTATCAAGCACCAACATCTCCAAACATTATTATAGCACACAATCATGTTTAAATGTTATTGACCCAGAGACAGGCCAGAAGATACAGTACATAACTGTGTCTAAATCTTCAAAGCCTGTCAAACCATTAATCAGGGCCTCTATGTACCCAAAGCACATTGCATTCAAATAATCATACACAATCCCGGTAGAATTAGGGTTCATGTATTGGCCATGGACTCTGGTTATGGTAATGGGTCCTGAGAGTTTCTTGTGTGTATCATTGGTCATTTGCCTCACTGAAAAATCCCCTTGGTGTTTCTAGGCCAGCAGTGGAGCATGGCAAAATATTCTGAGATACAGGTGTTGGGGAATTTTTCAAGAGGTACCCCAGCTGGTTGTTGATCAAACACAAGATTTGGACCATACAAGGATTTTTATATTTTATGTGAGACACAATGAATATATTTACGCTTTCATTAACCTCATGGAGGCAGTTGATGGTAACTCTGGATAAGCAGGGATACTCACTTCAAACATTAACACTGTTTAGATCTAGTGGAAGGATAACGTCTGTATCATGGGATGCTTAGATTACAGTAGAGACAAACTTTCTCTCACACGTCTACACCCACATCAGGAGTTAGCAACCTTTTTTATATTTACAGCATTTGGCAGACACCCTTTTCCAGAGCGACTTCCATTTATCTCTTCTATACAACTGAGCAATTGGGGGGTTAGGGGTCTTGCTCAGGGGCCCAGCGGTGGTAAAATGGTGCTGCGAATGAAAGCCTGATCTTCCAATTACGAGTCCATCACCTTAACCCCTAGACTACCACTCCCCCAAGTAACCCTATTTTGGGACCCTGAAATTTGCATTGCTCTGATTTGACGCCCACCCTGCGTCCCATAAATAATTACCAGTAACCAATTAAATTTGTCAGGATCGTTTATCGCATGTATAAAGCTTTCAATTTTAGATAAGAAACATCGCAGCATGAGAGAATGTTATGCTTTCTTGTACTATCTTAGTAAATATTATGTGCATTTCTTTGTAGAGATGATAAACATGCATTACTGAGATTTTCACTTTTGCATTTGAATTTAAACACTGCAGTATTTTTGTGATAACTGTTTACCAGTGCAGACATTTTGCTCTTAATTATTTTGTTTAAAATAAGAAAAATGTTTCTGCCAAGAAATTCAATAAATAACACCAATATCTTTTGCAACTCCATCCGTTTTTTTTAAAATTGCGAGTGCATGTCCTAGATAATCCAGCTAATTTTTGGAAGAATGTTGGTCATGGAGTACGACTATGAACACAATAATATCATTCATCACGATATATATATATATATATATATATATATATATATATATATATATATATGAATGATATATATATATATATATATATATATATATTATATATATATATGATATATATATATATATATATATATATATATATATATATATATATATATATATATATATATATATATAAAGCGATTCACAATGTGGGTAGAAAAAAAAACATAGTCCACTGTAAAATATGCATGTGTGAAGTGTCACATATTTTGAAAACACATGTTTCTCATATTGCATGTTCCTTGTGTGCGATAAGATCTTAAAGGGATGCACACTAGACCTCACTGCCTGCTGTGTGACTGATAGTTTGGAATTTTTGCGTATGTCAGATATGCCTTTTATTGATGTGCTGAAGATTTTGCCTTACCTTCATCTATGGCACTACAATGCATCATAGCTGGACTTTAACATTTGCCCTAAAGCCACCTGGGCTACGCTAATAAATGATAAGGAAGAATAGAGAAGACTGTGCATAAAAACTCTATACGGTTTTCAGTATAACACTAGCAAAAGAAAGAGGAAAGTTCTAGTCCTTTTCCCAGCCAGTTAATAAAACAGTATTCTATTTCATTGCTAATGCAAAAGACCTGCCGAAGTAATGGCTCTGACATTTGAATCTTTTTTTTATAGAAAGGTGTATGAATCGTGTAATCTTTATGACACTATTGTTTCAAACCTGAGCAGTAATACAGGTCTTTAGAGGCGGCTAGCAGGCACCCTGGCTGTCTGTTTCATAGGCGTTAAGAGGTGAGGAAATGAGGAGCCTGGAGCACCTGAGAAAGAAAAAAATACTTGATAGAGTCAGAGTTCAATGGTGAAAAACCCTGAAAAATGTTAAATACTTCATAAACAACATTTGTGGAACCTGGAGCTAGGTATAAACAAAAAATTACCATTAAGTTCTTTAAAAAAAAAAACACACCACTGAGCAATCATCTATTCTTGATCTCCAAACTCATCAGGCCGTTGGTTGGTTTCATCACAAAAATGTCACAGCATGAAGTTTAGAAGAACAACTGTGAGTGGGAACCTCTCTGACCAGCCTGAGAGTTATGTATCTTCTCCCCTGCCGGGTTCAGAGACACGAAGTGGGAGGTTGTCATAGATGTGCCAGCAACCTGAATGAGAAAAGGGTGCATTGTAGCATTCAAGGCAAAGAAACTGAGGTCATCCTCACGGGAGCTATTTATCTTATGCTAGAGCCCTGTGAACTTCTTTTTAGTATCAGGTGCACAGTCTTGAGATCTCATCTGACATTCCAAAAAGAGGAATTAGCTTTCCCCTGCACACTTAAAGCACTAAGGCCAGGTGGTTGGCCATTAAATGAGCACGCTGTGTAGAACTAAATAGATTTGCATGTCAGTGGAATGCTTGGGGAAATATGAACGCAGGTTTTGTTAGTTCAAAACATGAATATTTTTACAATCAGGTTTTATTTTTTATCTTTTCCAGAGTATCAGAACCAAACATCTTTATACAGTAACTGTTTTACAGTGTTTAATTTTATAACCTTTGAAAATAGTGATTTGTTAAGGATATTAGAATGAGTGTTTTTTGTAAAAATTAGTATGTATTATAGCTATTAAGGAAGAGACATTCACAGACGTCATCTGTTCCTTGGAATAAGTCATCTACACTGTTTGAAGTTCTTGCATGCAGGTTTTCTTTGCCTATGGTAGACCATGTGTGTTTTCTCTGCCCTCTCTGATCTTTGTCCATGACAAACTATAATGTCCTTTGACTGTCAGATTCAGAACCCTTCTTCTTCGACCATCTGGTTTGCTTTGGTTACACCAGGAGTGTGGTAGGATATTCATGGTGTGGTATGCGGTGACTGCACTTGTTGAAGTTGCTTCCTGTTGCCTCTGATGTTTGGCTGAATAAATTGAGTTAGTGACAGAAGCACTTTATCTGTGGGGTGGGATGATAATCCTGTGGGAATATTTCTATACAGACATCAATCTTTTTATACAGATGATTGATTTTAAGAAAAACGAATTTTATGGTGTAAGAAGATCATTTTTTATGCAGCACTCGATTCTATCCAGTGTAAAATTTGACGCACTTTGAGGATGAAGTTTGCTTGTATCCATTTGAAACCAACAAACCTGAATAGATACACTATAATTGCTAATGTTCTCACGTTCTTTTGAGAAATATTGTCTGTACCGCAGAGCTTTACAGCCCATCTGCAGAATAAAGACCATAAAGAATGTATTAGTGCTGGCCAGGCCAATGACTTTTGAAGAAGATGACACCCAGATTGAGTTCTGGTGTTCCATATAAAAATAATAATTTATGAGCTTTGACCACTGTTTTTTTTCTTTTATTCACACATCAGTCCAGAGGCAGCTTTAAACAAGCCATTCTTAACAAAGCCCTGCTAAATACAACACTAAGTGCACCTAGATCTACTTTATATCAGTATCAGTATAAATATACTGTACATTTGGACAAAATTTAAAGCTAGTCATGGTCTCGAAATCTCTGTGAGTTGCAGTTAGGAGGCAAAAAATGACTTACAACTTGGCTGGGAGAAACTATGAAAACTAAATCTCATGATTCATCAATAAATACAATTGAAACAAAAGCAAATCATGCATCCCCCATTTTTTTTTACTGCAAGAAGAAAAATAACAAGAGCAGATTTTTTCGGCATTATCCATGAAACAAATACATCATGTGCTGAGACTTCCTAAATCAGCATGAATTATTGTAGCTTGTGCTGCTTCTTTTATTTTAAAGATGGTACACGTTTTACGCCAGTTGGACCAAAAATGTGAGCCTGGTGTGAGATAACATCCCTGTTACGGAAAGGGAAAAAAAACAGAAAGGGAAAAACACAAACACTCTCACAGGGTGTGTGATAGCACTCACCTCGACCCAGCAGTTGCTTGAAGGTTTCAAATCATCCTAACAACCACATAATGACCTCACTCCAGTCACCTGCTGCTGTGACCAAGCGTGACCTGGCAATGGGATCTATGGTCAGAGAAAAAACTGCGGCCTTTCAAAAATGTTATGCAAAAACCATGTGGGCTGAGAGAGTCACTTCTGGACACCTCAATTCTGTTGGTGCTATGCTGGTTTGGATTATACAGGACATATAAAAATGTGGAAATGCTTTAGTTATCAAGATCTACTAAAGTAGTAAATCAGACAAGGTACTTAAATGTAGTATATGGTAGTTTTAAAGAATAAAAAAATAGTTAGTATTATGGTGAATATAAACACAGACTTGTCAAAAAAAATTTCTTTACACTGATATTTATTATTAGACTAACATTTAGGACTGATTATTAAATATTTCAGTACTAAAAAACTAATTTTTAGCTATAGTTTTATATATGTATTATAAGCTAAATTATTTATATTCTTTAATTCTTAAATCGTAAAGCAAAAAATTATTTAAATCTTGTTACTATATTTTAAAAAATGTTGTGTTTTCATGTACTATTTCTTTGGGTCTCTTTTCCAATGACATTGCAGTTATACCTTATTTAACAGTTATTCGTCCCGGGGCTCTCATTAGCTGCCAAAAAACCCCACTGGAGACCCAGGGAAAAAAAACAAACTTGCTTTTGTAACCCCACTATTTCAAACCCTTTTAAGGACATTTGCACTTAACCCCATGCTGAAAACTCCTCAACCTTCATCCGTAAGCACTCGTTGACCATTTGCAAGTTGGGATTGGAACGTTTAAGCCATCCTGCCAATTCCCATGAAATCTGTCAATATTTCTTTCATTTGTTCTCCATTTGTGATTAGTCGTGGTCAAGCTGATCAAAGAGACCGGCCGGTCAGTTGCATGTGAACCAACGTCCTTCACAATGACATCCGCAAACCAGAATGAAATATGAAATATCAAGTTTCCACGGATGCATGGGCTTGTAAAAAGAAAAAAAAGGCAAAAGAATAAGAGGATTTTCACACCGGTAATGTGAAACATTTGGTGCGTGTTTAAGGCCTCTAAAGAGGAAAGTCTGCAGTCGGAGAGCTGCCTGGCAGTAAAACTCCAAGTCACTTCAACGTTAAAACAAAAGCGGTTACTAAGACCTATTGATTTAGATGTCATTTCTACTTCTTGTTACATCAGATAGCTGCACTCTTGTGGGAGTCATCGATGCACAGTCCATGTGCTCCAGCATGGCATGGCTTACCATGGAAAAAATGAAACAGATTCATTTCTGAATGTTCTGCATGTGATATATGAAAACAATGTTGCCAGAAAAATAACCACTTGCTGGATATGTAATAAATATTTTAGTGAAAGAATCATGGCTCACTTTTTACTGCATGCAGTTCTTGCAGATTTTCTGCACACAAGTAAAGCTGTTAAAAATGTTTAGAATATGATTTTTGCAGAACCCAAAAAAACCATCAAATACATTTTCATTCTTATTTTCAAATGAAAAATAGCGTAAGCAATTTTTTTTCATTAAATGTGAACCTTCAAAACTACTTATTCGATTCTAAATTATAAAACAACAGAAATGGAAGCATCGAATGCACATTTATTGTGTACATTTCAGTAAATTATTTCGCATGTAAGGTATGTGACTAGTCTCTGTTTATTATAAAAGAACACTGAATTATAATAGTCTTAGTTATATTATAATATATTTGACTCGATACTCATTTAATTGTTAGAGGAAGCAGTTTATTAGTTTATCGGAAACAAACAGCTCACTTCATCATGCTTCTTCTATTGGTGGTAAATGCGGTGTAGGATTACCTCCTGACTTACCAATTTATCTTCCGTAAAACGATGGATTCAGATTGACAGAGCAAAGGTTTTAAAGCAGGCGGGGAATGTGGAGGAGGTATTTAATGTTTTCATTCCAAGCCTCCCTTTTTTTTACCTCCCATGTTTTTCTTCAGGCTCAAAATGAAGTAGCAGATTTTGTAACAAACAGGCTTGGCCGAGACAGGTGCAGGCAACAATTAACATCTAACGACCGAACGTGTGGCCGCAGCTAAAGCTGTGAAAGCAAATAAACAGTAGGTGGGTTAAAGAGAACGGATGTGTAATTTGTGCCTGCTGGTGGCCAAACTGTAACAGAAGCTAAGCAAACTCTTTATCCCTTTAGCAGACGCTCGCGCTTCAAAAAGCGTGTGCAAAAGGCCACCGTTAGAAATACAGTGTGTTTTTAATTGCCCTCTATGCCTTCTCCATGTGTGAGAGTTGGCTACTATTCAAGGCCAACGGGGAAAAAAAAGATTATATGAAGCAGGTTAAGTGTAAAAGTGTTTTTAGTTAACTTTATTCAAGGGAAAATAAAAAAGTCATTGAAAAAAACTTGCACATTTTTACAGATACAGTAACACAGTATAAATAAATGTAAGTAATGTAAGTAAAGTCAAAGAAAAGGAGAAGTAACAGAAGATTTCATGGTTATATTTAACTTAATAGTATATAAAGACTATACACAGTAGATGTTTGGGGAGTATTTATGCAACACTAAGCTACATTAAACAAAATTAGACTTAATGGACATAATTTAAAAAATAAATAAATAAAAGTATCCACCTGTAAATAAAATCAGCCCAATTTTAGTTCAGTGTGCAAATAAAGTGTTGAGTGGCTGCCCAATTTTAAAGATTTTCCAGTGTGAATATGTAACAGTTATATTTGAAAAAATATAAGCAATATATTATATTTTATTGTAAATATATTATAGAGCAAAAATTACGCTTAATGTTTATTTTAGCTCTAAAAAAACTATACTAGACTGGAGATATTTTAATATTCTTCTTTCTGAAAACAGAAGAATAAATCCAGAAATTATATTAAACATGTAAATTTTATTCAGTGTTTCCTAAAAATCTTACAAACCTTAAACATTTTCTCTCTAATTTATTTTTTTATAATATAAAGACATAAAATATATGATCTAATAGGCTAGAAATAGGCTAAGAAATAAACATATCAAGGAAAAGTTCATTTAATGAAGAAGAAGAAGAAGAAGAAGAAGAAGATGTATTCAATAGAGTAAAATCAAGATGTGTTTGATCTAGTAGTGTTTTTTGACAATAATTCCCCCTGCATTTGACCTCAAGTGGACGTAACAGCTCGCATACTTTATTTTTGCCCTCTGTGCCCTGCTCTCAATGTCTGGTTTAGATCTATTGGTTTATAGGGTGATGCCGGGACCACCACCAAGCTCTAATTGCTTCAACATAACCTCTCAGTCTTTTTGGTCATGATTAGTTTTCCTAGCCCTGTATCATGTGGCATATGAGGAATAAAGGAGGTCAGCACTGCTCACACACCTTTCTATGACATATGACCTTTGGTGGAGATCTTCACTGGAGGCCAAATTACAATTACACATATTATGTAAAGTGAAAATTATACGGAAAAACATAATGCAATTAAAGCAATTAAAGTCAAATGATTTTGAGGTTTACTTTGTTTGAATTATACATCATCTTTATTAAAGGTCGTGTGCACTTGTTCAACACATTTCCTTTCATTTCTTATGTCAAGGTCTTCACACACACACACACACACATTATCCCAATTAACACTTCCACTGAATCAAGTATGTTATTTGAGATCCCTTTGCCTTATATTCTCTACACATGGGGCCAAGCAGTCAAGCTGGATTTTTTTCTATTATTTCCTCTCACAAAGGATTATGTTATATGGGGACTGTCAGCATCTCTTTGATACAATGCTTGGAAGCTGAAAGAGGCAAAAGCAATGACTTCCACATGTGCCTAATCACACAGCCAAGGGTTGGAGAATCGGAGCTGTGTTGTAGCTTTCAAACAAGCCTCGACAACTAAACTCGCTGCCTGAATAGCAGTTATATCTTTTAAACAAACAATTCGCCATGCAGTTTCATACAAACCAAGATTGATGGGCTGGTAATTGTTATCAAGACAAATATGAAAATGATCTAACATGAACTTATTACACCTTGTAATTATAGATAATTGCTAACTATTATGCAGAATGATAAAATATTTTAAGAACACCTAGACTCAAAAATGTACACGCATTTATTTTATCAACACAAACATAAAGTATCACAAACACCTTTTGTTAAAGAATAAAATATGGATGTCTTTTGCTGTGCTGTGACATCACGAATGAAATTCTCACTCTCTTAACTGATGCACAGCAATCTGTTTTTATAATCACGCGCTTTTATGTGGTGCAGTGGTTAGGAGGCCTATAATACGGGCTAATCTCTCTACAACTCTTTCTCAGATAGAATCTTGTGTCACAAAGCTATAGAGACATCAGAGAGAAATCACAGCACTTCAGTATCCAGTATTGTTTTTCTTTCAATGCTAGTATAGTTATGGGGGCATCAGTTTTCCACTGAAAAGAATCGATGATAACAATAATACAGTTTGCAATGACAAATAAAATTAGGCTGAGTGAATTTCATTGACTCTTTCAGTAGATTAAACTAGGGTTGCTTTACTTTCTTGGTCAGTGATCTTATTGGCGGCCCTGAAATATCAATAGTAACAGCAGTGTAATGCGAATTGACGTTTTAACAGATGAAATGCTAACATGTGCTTGCTTGCATAATTTAGCCTCTATAACAAGCCAAACCTTTTAACCAATATCAGGTTGTCCTACTAAAGCATGTTGTGCAAAGCAAAACAAAACAATTAAAATGACCTCAGGGCTTGTTGCAAATCTTTATTGTTATCAAAAAAGGACTTAACTAAAACTTTTCTTTAGTTGTCTGGAGTTTTAAATTAATTACGGAATAATTAATAATTAATTTATGAAAATATGCTTTGGGATAGACTCCTAAAAATATCAAGTGATATTATTAGAAAGGTTAATTTAGCCTGCACACAGTAAAAAACAGCTTTACTACATATATACTAAAAGCTGACAACAACAAAAAAGAGAGAAAAAAACTACAACAGCTCATTTGTCATTACATAAACAGCTGTTTATCCTATCCAAGTTTGTCTTGTATAAAAGAAAAAAAAAAAAAAAGAAATTAGGACCCAATTTTGTTATTATTTGTGGTTGTTTTCAGTTTGAGTGCCAACACCTGGGTATGTGATGTGTTTGTGTGTGATGCTGTGATGATGTACACTAATATTTAGCCTCCAAACACAGTTTGTACATTCTATAATCACTATAATACATATTTATAACCAAAACAGGCCAAAGAAGCCTTTAACTATTAATGCATTGTTATTAATAAATTGTCAGAAAATTACAGTACGTGTCAAGTGAATTTTAACCAGAAAAGGATGGAATATAGAAGTATTATTTTTTTCTAGTTGTTCATTATAAAGTTTTTTATAAAAACATGATTATTTTGAAAAAATAAAATAAAATTAGGGCCATTTAAGAAAATTAGACATATTATAATTTTTAGAGTGAAATTCCAAATATTATTGTTTAAAGTAACTTAAGCTCTTGTAGGTACAATGGTACCTGGAATGACATGCAGATAAAAGAATAAAATACATAGAAATAAATCATTTTTACAGAACACAGACATTATACAGTCTACAGTATATGTTGTGCTTATAAATAATTTTCTTTACTTCACAATTTTTCTGGGTTAAAAAACTCACTAGCTAAGACATCATTGCTAAAAAATATAAACACACAAACAGACAAAAATAACCTTTACCATCAGTAGCAAATGTAACTGTGACTATAAGATAATACAAAACATAAAAAAGTGCAAAACCTCTTGGTTGACAGACAAAGCATTCTAATAACATTTTGTTCATAGTGGTGGAACTGTGTATAATAACTACACAGACTTTACATGTATAATAATAAAATAGACTTTCAAAAAATACATAACACCTTCATAAACCATTATACTGTTATTTAGAAACTTTCACGGAAGATGCTCGTCTAATTGGCGCACAAAGTTTAGAGTCAAAACAAAGCTGAGCCTTTCCATTGCAAAAAGGCCAAACCAGTGCACTTACAGGCAATGGAAAACAGGTGAATTCGTAGAAAAATGCCAATTCATGGAAAAAATTGTTTCCTGCATCAACAAATAAACAACTGTTTTCTACTAACAAGCCTGTGTTCACTAAAACAATGTTGTGAACTTTGAACTTGGCTAAATTAGGTCACAGCAGCATTTTTGTTATGGAGCTTACGCTGACCAATCAGAAGCTTAAAGCTAAAACTGTTGAAGCTGTTGTTCAGACACACATGCTCACAAAGTTTCAATATCTAAAAGCTGGGTTTATTTTCCACTTTATAACATCCTGTAATACAAACCAGTGGGAGATATAAAACTATTTGCATGTGAAGCATTAAAATGAATTGTCTTTTTCCTAGTCATATTAGCACACTATACCTGGCTGCGGAGCCTTCGGAATTTTGGCTTTTCACAGTTCCAAAGTTTAGCTTCTCTTCTGTCAGTTTGAAGTGGGAGGAATCTCTGATAAGGTGTTTCTACAACATAATTCAAAACCAGAACAAGCACGCAACTGCATTTGCAGAACACAATCTTTCCTCTGTCCTGAAAATATTGAAAACAGACTCGCTGATATGCTCCAAATTCCGCATTTGATATCCAACTTAAAAATGACATGCATTCGTCACGGAAAAGCATCTGCACACTGTGATACTTGAAAATGCATAAATTTTACAATTCTCAAACTTTAAATTTAACTTTCTACAGATTTAACTTATAAACACACTTGTATTTTCTTTAACTTTTAAGAATATTGCTCAAATGTGTACATTAATATTATTGGACAACATCAGGCTTGGTGATTTTTTAAGTTTTTCTGGCTCTGTATTTGTTTTTGTATTTAATTTATTATATTTGGCTTATTAATGAGTTACTGTGGCTATGGTGGAATTAATGCATTCATTCTTGTAGCAAATAGTCCCAAATATAATAAATAAAATAATGCAATACAGTCAATAATACATATAATAAATAAAACATATTATTGCATTTTTACATTAGGGTTTTTGGCTATTTGCTAAACAAATGAAAGCATTGATTCCATTATATCAATAAATAATGGCCAATAATAATCTAAGCAGTTATCTTAAAACTTGGAAAACAGACAAAAGTGTGCATTCGTTAAATTTGTGGAAAAAAATTAAGTCTGACAATCTTTAAATTTATGTATTTTCAAATATCACAGTGTGCAGATATTAATGTCACAGCGACGCCAGATTCCACAGCCAATCAGCCCTCATCGTCTCCTGAGTAATAACCAGATTTCAACATTCTATTACTCACTTTATTTATACACATTCCCCACAATTCATTTAAAATTATGGATTTGCTTCTCCTTTAATAAATATAAACCTAAATATCTCACCATGTTTTATTCTTTTACGGTTTTACATTTTATTAAAAATGTGTGCATCAAACAGGGGCTGTAGTCGCCACTGTACACCCTGTTCTAATATCCTTATCTGTAAGGAGTTCCATAAGCATTAATAATATAAGCTGACTTCAATACTACCCTACGAAGCCATTATGAAATGATATTAAAACTATACCTATACACATTTTTGGGACGTAGATTCAGCAGGGATATAAAATATAGTGCAAAATATAATAGATTTAAAATTTCATTGACTTAAAGTGTGTTAAGCAAACCGGTGAACCAAACCAAGACTAAACCTCCCCTAAACATCTCCTAGCTTAAGAAAACTGGGAAGAAAATCCAAACATATCAGTCAGAGCTTATAAAGACACACTGAATCGAGAAATTTCCTCTGGGTCCTTTAACCACACACTCAATCCCTCAAAAATTGAACTAAAGCTCAGCCAGCTCCAGGCCTGTCTAATTGGCTGAAGTTGGCGAAAAACCTATTTCTACCTCCAGCTTCACGTTGTTCTGGAAGACTGAAAGCACATTTTTAACAAGCGTCCAACCCATCTTTTTATTCTTCTATTTTTTTGGCACCCATCCTCCAAAAAGTAGGGTTTTTTTTAAACAATTACAAGCTTAAATCGGGCCATTTTTTATGTAACATACAAATGCGTGGTTTTATATTAAATACAATTGTATGATAATAATCATAATATTAATAACACGACATGTTTAAGGAAACATATTACACAATTGCATTTTTTAGCTCTCTCAATGAAGTGCTACTGATACGTTATGACAGAAACCACAAATCACAAGCCAGTCTTTTACATCTGTCCCGCTTGACTCGCACTGTAGCAATGAGACGTTTTAAGATGTTGGACTTGGATGAGGCAGAAATATGAAAATTTTCTTTTGATTGTAGCATTTAGGATATTGTGTGCACTACTGGCTCAACTGCTGCGATGCATTATGCTCAGTAACCAGCTGCTTGTAAAATATGTTTGGAAATACTGTAGACAAGGAAAGAAGAGAAGATGAGGATTCCACATGGTTATCCTAGGAGATGATAAACAAAGGGATAAGGTGATACACTTTAAGTGATATATTGAGCACATGTGGAAGAGACTGAAAGAAGAAAAGAAGCATGCAAGAAAGGAGAGAAAAGACTAGAATCTTTCTACTGATTTATTCTAAGCCTTAAAGGCTAGCGTATCCAAGAACAAGATTAGTTCGGTAGATCACATCACCCTACATGTTGCACAGATTTGCTCTCATCTCGAAGGTTATCACAAAAAGGCTAAAAGATGAGAACAAGAGTTCTTGTTAAATCTTGGTAGAAGAATGACAGGGGTCTAAAATAGTCTTCCAGGAAGGAAACGTCCAGCAGAGATTAATGTGTTCCTCTATATATTATAATCTAGATTCCAGATCAGTTTTTCTTTTATAGCTTTCCGAGCATTCCTTTGGTATTGGATGCTCTTGGAAATGGCTACCTCATCTGTTTGAGTCAGTCTCTATGAACTAACCACACCTAGTCCATTTGAGGCATCTCTTTTTAGAGGTGACCATGTCTGGTGAGTTCATCTTCATGCTCCTGTGAAAAGGGCTAAGGCTCTTTAAATAATCCATGTTAACTTTTATAGGAAGTGCTTATGTAAGGTCAGGGACATCGGCTTACACTTCTTTATTTTTCCTGCTTCAGCTGCTTTTTTCTCTGTTCGCAAGACATAAAAAGACATAAGAGCAAAACCCCCTTTTAACCTCGAGCTTTAAAGACACCACCACCACCACAGCCACTGACTGTGATTTTTTTTCCTCTTTTTTCTAAACATCCTTCTCTTTTACACAGCTTTCCTTCATGTCTAGCTAGTACAGCTCTTCTGTAAGCAAAGTAAACCTCTTGTTCCTTGACACAGCTTGATTAGTCATCCTAAATGCTCCAGCTAGGAAGATCGGGTTTATTTGTTTGCTAGGCACCAGAGCCTTAATGTATCACAATTCCAGGAAGGCCACAAACTGAGCTGAGGAGAGCATCTGCTTTCTCTAGTTTACAACCCACCTTGAGAAAACACACACACCAGGGGACAACATACCAAGAAGGCAAACAAACCCAGCAGAAGCATCACACAAGTGGGGTTCGGTGGCTTACAGAAAGCCCTACCCATGAATCACTCACCACCAAGTATATGAAGTAAGCAGACAAACAATGAGAGTTTGGAAGTTCAAATGCAGGCTATACATCTTGATTCTCATTGTGTAGTTAAGAGGTCATTAAGGTTAGGGTGGGGTGAGAGGAGGAACGAGAGATGATGGGCTGTAATCCACTTCTCTTTTTTCCCAAGCGCCCTGTTTTGTGTGCTCGAATAAACCAGCTGTCTATAGTAATCAGCAGGACTCTGTAACTGATCCTGTGATGGATTGAGCTTCCACTCTCAACTGTCCTTCTTAAAAAAGCCTGAATGCCAAAATGGAAATGAGCAAGATCATATTCATCTGCTTTTTTAAAGAGGTAGCTTAAAAAAATGCATATCAGCGAACAAGTCGAAACCTTGCACTCTATTCCTTTTGAGAACAATAGTATACCATCTCTTTAATATACACAGTTAACACTTCAATATAAGATAGTCCGGAAGACCCTCCCCCCCATTAGTCTGTTGAATCAAGGTTTTTCTGTATTGTCAATATACCCAGTGCATACCTAAATAAACAAGAAACAACACACACCAAATTCACATTCCTCACTGCCAAGTAGATCTCAGATGTATTCCAATCTTTACCTGGAACACTGTGCTTTCCCTCACTAAAGGTGTTTTTATCGTAGGCTTTGCCATTACACCATAACCTATTTACAGAACCATAAGGGTGAAATATCTTAGCTTGAAGCAATACTTTACAGGAAGTATATTGCTAATATGGTGTTCAGTTTTGAGAGGGTGTTGGCCATTAGTGTACTAATAAGTGGGCTATGCAAATAACTCCATAGAAGACTAAGAGTAACCAGAAAAAGTTGAAAAAGCAGAACTTGTTGAGGCTTGTAGGACCACTAAGTTTTAACAACAGGCTTATTCATCTCTCTTCCCTATGCCAGGATTAACATGTGTAAGAACTGCTAAGTCGAGTTGACAATGTGTTTATTTGGTTTTAGGACGTATTTGAGACATTATTTGAGGTTATTTTCGCAGTCTTTGGAAGTTCAGAAATTGTTTGAACTTTCAAAGACATTGAAAATAACCTCAAATAATGTCTCAAATATGTCCTTAACTAGACAATGCGTTTGTGGATGTTCAAAAATTGTTTGCCAGACCCCACACTCATAAATCATGTACTTACGTAAACGCAAACAACTTAAGTGGTAAGATCTTATTTAGATTGGCCTTAAAATCTTTAAATAAGCAGGGTATATGCAGCTCGATTTCAGTTTGCACCTGGACAGAAATGTAAAAAATATCAGTAACAGACCCACAAAACTGGACTTGTTTAGTTTAAAGTCACTCTGACCTTCTGATCCTATCAGACTGATCTTTTTCCTTGTTTAATCTTACATGTTTGGACCTGTATCTTCATATTGTCATAAATCTTTTCACTAAAACCGAGATGGATAAGGCCAAGCAATATAATAGGCTGCCAGTGCTCCATTTTTTTTTTTTTTTTTGGCTTGGAAAAAACTGGGAAGTCAACAGAGAAAAAAGTAGGAAGACCGTCTGGATGCAATCAGGCCTTCCTCAGGTCAATGCTAGCCACAGCTACGAAAGCTTCAGCGGCCAGCTTTGCCTGTCAGAACCCCTGCTGGGCTCATCGGGGTGTCCCTGGAAAATGTGTGTGCCAGAGCGTTGGGAGGAGGTCTGGGGACGTGGCTGAAAAGCCGGTACTTCTCATCCACCAGTTCGGCAGCTCCAGAGCCCACAGCTGCTAGTGTTAAAGTTCGCGCGGAAGAATGAGAAGCCTGCTCATAAATAACATCCATCTTCTCTTGAGAGAGCATACATGGGAAGAAAGTGAAAGGAGGCTTTTTTGATATTTATTACAGATACAGATTATATTATTTTTGAAAGAAAATATGTTGTTTTTCTGAAACTGATGTTTAATGTTTATTTTTCATGTTTGCTGAATTTATTTATTTATTTATTTATTTATTTTTTGAAAGATTATTGTCTGGAACGGATCCATCTGCGGAATGTGATCAGCTTCCTCTAAGGAAACTCTGATGGATGTGCAACATAAGGCATATGGTTGAGATTTGTAATGGTTGGAAAGTCACCCTAAGGATGAATCTTAAGTGTAGCAGGTTGTTTGTAGCCCCTAAATGAAAGTTCTTCCTAACTCCCATCTGATTGAGCTCCATTAATATTAGTAAATGTTACAAATTATGCTGTTAACATGACAGAATCGCCCAGAAATAAAGAAAAGTTCACATGAGCCCTATGTTTTTTAATCAAAGGCATGAAACAAAAGCTGACTTCAGAGAATGTTTCTGGAACAGTTTTTAAAGCCTGACCCTTGGAACATATTAAGTCTACAGCGGATGGAAGTATAAATGGAGGTCCATATAAAATATGACTGCAACATACATTACCATTCAACGGCCTGCAAAAAAAAATACGACAGGCTAAATGAAGTTTCACAAAGGAAATGTTGTCACGTACTAAAAAAAAAGCTTACGGCTGATATCTTGTTAAAAGAGACTCAGCCTGGGTGTTTTTTTTTTTTATAAGTGCTGATCAAAAACTTGTTATGCAAGAACATTTATCACATAGGATCTGCTTATATAAAAGCTTTGCCAAAGTATTTAGAGCATTCTTATTGTGCAATGCATTGAATGAAGCTATTATTGAAGTGAAATATAATCAGCATTATTAAATAAAACTGATAAAATAATAGAAAATATATATCAATTATGTTTAGAGATGTCAGTTGATTCCTTATGAAATAAAGGAGGCATTTAGTCGGGTCTTTGTGAGCACTTTGCCTTGCATCTCTGGCAGATCAGCAGGGTTAAATATGTTATAACCAGCACAGCCAAGCATGACAAACTGAAGTGTCTGCCATTTCGTTTAAGGTCTGGAGCCACATTTTGAAGACATATAAGCCAATATTTGCCCTTTGTTTTTTCCATCAGTTAGCCGATCTAATACAGCTCAATTAACTTTTACATTCTCAACAGTCCAATAATATTCAGAGTTTCCTTTATAACAATAATAATATATAAGAAAATAAAAGCATTTAATGTTTCCTCAAAGTTGGAAGACAATCACTAAAGATGGAAGTATGGAAGTGGATATAAGAGAGTTATCATAATTGTGTTAATAGTTAGCTTTGGAAAGCGCTCGTCAGCATGGCACAGTAACAAAATGATTACACTTTTTTATTAGTTCCTTTTGAAAAAAAAATAATTCATACAAAAGGTTCCTTCAGGGTTGTCATATACAACTCCCTCCTGTCCTCGTCCTATTAAATCTTCAGGCAGAAGGTTTTAAAACTTCAAATGCACCAATATTTCCTTACACATGTCAGAGTATATACCCCTATATATGCCTTCACTGGTCACTCAGTGCCTGTGTTCTTTGCTTGACTTTTTTTTCCACCAGAACAAAAAAAAAGAGCCTTCAGGCTATAAAAGTCAAAATTTTCTATCAGTTCAGCAGACAGGATTGACTCATCGCAGGTGGCTATTGGTGTGTCCACCACATGGACCTTTTTTTCTCTTTAAGGACCCATATTGTCACTTTTGTTCGATTAGATTTTATCCCTGATGTTCGCTTGTGTTGTTTTTCCCAAAACATTTGCAATTATTTAACCATTACACGCTTTTTTCTGCTAATATATGAATCAAAACAACTGTCACCAGCTGTAATACATGTATGACAAACGATGGTCATGAAGTCATGCCTTATGCATATAGTGTTTCCATCATAGACTCCAGATACACCTCAACCCTGACAAGAACAAAGTAGTTAGGAAAGATGAATAAATAAATGAATGAGCTCTGCTTATCATACACAAACATGCACACTTTCATCTGGCCCTAAAAAACATTGATTTTACCCTGTAAAAAGTTTCCTAAAGCCTCCTGCACTTTTTTTAATAAATAAAACTGATTTCAGTTTATTATCACATCTGATTGGTTTATTTACCTTTTCTTAGTACAAAATCTTTATTCGAAACAACCCGGTTTGTTCTAAACAGAAACTAATTCACGCTTAAATAACAATTTATAAAAAGTTTATAAAAATTTTTCTGTTGATGATGAGGAACAAAATGTAATACAGACTGGAAACTGTGGAGACTACTGAGCAGATAACGTTAAAACAGATCACCCAAAGCTCTGAAATTATGACAATGGAAAGGTAACATACTTTATAGATAATTTGATGTTATAGAAAAATTTACTATACAACTTAAATATTTTAATGTGTTGGGTCTGACATCGCTGCTTTGAAATTTAGAACTAGAAAGCCCAGAAGTGTGAGTTAAAACTGTAAAAGCTATTTATTCATATAAAACATAAAGAAATAGCAAACAAATTGTCAATGAACAGAAATAGTAATAACTGAATTAGCAGAATTGGATTTTTTTTTAAATATATCTCGTCTGTGTATTTCTACAAAATAAAACCTGTCTTGTAGAAACATGTTGTACCCAATATTATTAATTAGTCAAAAACTTATTTTTTTAATAATCATACAGCAGTATTAGTTGTGTACCAGTGTGGTCCAGCCAGTATATACAAAAGCATCAAATAAACACAGCATCATATTCTATAAAAAAGTTGTGTCTGTAAAGTTATAAAATAGATTGTTGGAAAGTTACTAAATCTGAGTTAGAATTAGTGTTATAGTGTTTTATCACAGACAAAATTTATGTTTGACTTTATACAGGTTTGTTTATTTAATTCTTTAATTTTTTTTTATTTTCACCACTTGTTTTTTTAATAAATAATACTCTAAATAAATGTTCAGAGCATTCCAAACATTCTTCTTTTTAATTCAATTGATTTTATAAGAACTGAATTAGGATGACAAAATTTTGACATTTCTTTTATAATTTTTTTATTTTGTACTTGTGTTTATTTTGCTTTATTTTGTAATCAAATTTTTCTCATAACTTCCTTGAACATAACACGCTGAATGACTTATGCGATTCGAGGCTATAAAAGGTTTTAGGATTTAAATGCGCCCACTGCAATTTATTGCTTTACTAAGTTTTTATTGTAGTTTTATAATAAATCTGCTCAAGATTCACAGGTGGTTCACAAAAAGTCTCCTTATTTCTTCTCGGTGGTGTTAAGTGCCTGTAAATGAAGCGCATCACGGTGATTATGACATTTTAGAGCGTTTACTGCGAGCTATTTCCTGGTGTGGGACTAATAATTAAGGTCCCTCGTAGCGGTCAGGTTTGGAGCAGAGAACATAAATTGTCCTCTGCGTTACTCCAGTGCGCAGCTATTACGCGCATCCGACGCGGCTTATCCGGTCTGCCCGCGCAGCTGAGCGGCACATGGAGGCGCCACTTAAAATGTAACTTGAACTGCAGGAGACGCTTACGTGCTTAAATACATTCCTTTCTCATGTAGTTTATTTACATGCTGTTGGAGGAACACAGGAAATACTGGAATACTTTAATTTATACATTTTATCTATTTGAAGGGAAGATGGCATGAAGGAGTTGGTGTTGCATTTGCAATGAACTCAGATGTTGAGCTTATTTGTAAGCTGCTCAGGAGCTCCTGGTTACACCAGTTTAATAAATGTATTTGACGGTATAAAGAACATCGTTTCATAATAACACTCCCAAGTGTTTATGATGGTAATAATAATTCATATTCACACACTGCAATGTGAACCACATGAGGATGGGTTCCCTTTTGAGTCTGGTTTTATTCAAAGTGTCTCCCCAGGCTTGCTCATAAAGAAAAAATAACATTTTTCATACATTTCAAGTCTATTATTAATCTTGAACTTTTTTTATATTTATTTTAGTTCATTAAAGCTGCTTTATCTAATGTCCGTTTTATAAAAGTGATAGACATATAAAATTCAATTGAATTGAATAGTACACCCGTCTCCCAGTCAATCTCTCTCTTTTTCTCTCTCTCTTTCTCTTTTCCCCTCACTCTCCCCCTCAATTTCTCTTCCCTTCACTCTTTCTCCCCCTTGTTCTCTCTTAAAACTAATCACCACTTATGTTTAATCTAATTTATTGACATTTTTAAAACCATATTTATTTATTATTTAGTCACTGCTTTTTATGATTTGTGACTTATGTAAATAAAGTTGTGTCTCTATCTCTCCCTCTTTCTTTGTCTCTCTCTCTCTCCTTCTTTCTCTCTTCCCCTTTCGCTGTCCCTCTCTCCCTCTCTCTCTTTCTCTCTCTCTCTCTCTCTCTCTCTCACTAGGTGGATTTTCCCTCTCTTCATAATTCTCAGCTAGAATCCTTTTGATAAAAATTGGTATCCCACCTCGCAGAGCTGTTTTGCAGGTGAGAAGAGTTTAAGGCTTGCTGATTTTCTATAATGAGCGAAGAAACATAAATCACTCGGGCAGTTCCTTAAAGCAGCACAGAGCAGAGAATCAAAGCGAAGTGCGTTCATCCATCATATTTTATATCATATTTTAAACCAAGCCTCATATCAGTTTCTACTTATTCTCGAGTAAAGAAAAGGCTACACATAAAAGAAGGGGCAAATATTTATAGAAGACATCTGTGATCCAAATCTGTTTTTTAGTTCATAAATTTAAACAGGAAATTGCAAAAATTAAAGCTGTCGATATTCAAAGCATTACATTATTCTTAAAAAACTTCAGTGTAACTCAGGGTTTAAAGGAAACAAAACTAAGCACCAATAAGGATTAATGTAAATCATTCGCATCAATTTAATACTAATAAATCATTTAATTAGCAGTAATAAAGCAATGTTACAAAGATCTAATTAACTACATTAATCCGTGACTTTGTATATAAATATTCCACCTTCCACATTATTTAGTAGGTGCTTAGGGAGGTGTGGGCTTTTGCATGTACATTTCTGGCAATTTGGCATGTAAACACAACAAAAAATTCTCACCAAGGCGTATAATACTCCTGCATTAAAAAAATACTTTAAAACACCCTTTAATAGAGAAAATCATTCTGCAATGGTTCTTTACATAAAAAATGATGGGAAAACTTTGTTGTAGGATTTAGCACATAACCTTTAAGGGTTTCAGCAGAAAAACAACAGCTCTAGACTCTACATTTATAGAATATATGGATGACAATAAGACAATCAGAAAACAAATTTAAAGGCAACACGCTTTATTAAACACAACAGGGACATTAAACTTTTTAAAAAAACCTTATCTAAAAAAAGGTTTGCTATGTTTTGTCATTTACTATATTTCTTATGTTGGATCTTACATGTTATGTTGTTATTTTATGTTACATTAAATATAATAATTAAATTACTGAATTAATATACTTTGGTACCAGGTTTATTTTATTGTCTTTCAGATTTACTTCTATAGTAAAAAAATCCTCTTAAAAGTCTTCAGTATAACATACTGAATCACTTCGTCATGCCCATGAGATGAACACTATAGTTTCGGTTACCTTGAAATAAGTGCAAAATTGAATATCTCTTCAATGGCTTGATCCAACATCTGGGTAGAGGAGGAGGAACCTGACACCCACCGACTCTTCCTAAATGCAGATATGGTATGAATTACAGATTAGTACCAACGACTTTATATTTTTTTTCCTGTAAAAACATGTCCAGTTCTTTACCAATAATGTGGTGACATCATTAATCTTAAAGGTCAAAAATTCTGCGAGAGAAGATTTTGGTTTATAAATAATGATCATCAATATCATATTCAAAATGTTGCCATATATATATATATATATATATATATATATATATATATATATATATATATATATATATATATATATATATACTGTATTTTTTAATCCACCTTTTTGTCCACTAGGGGCTGCAAATACGCTTGAGAAGCAAATACGCTAAAGAGAAACCAGTCAGAAGGAGGAAATTAGCCCTTTCATTATCTTCTTAATAACATCATGTGCCACTTGTCCCTTTTACTGAGCAAAACTACATTAGGTGAAAAAATACTTTATTACTGGGAATAAAAAATATGACTGGAGATCAAAACCTATTAAGAAATCTTCACGTAGATTACAATCACTGAATTTTAAATTAAGTTATATATTAAATCTGTAATTATTGCAATGAAAAATCCACATGAAGATGTTTTGGAGCATCGTTTTAGCCCTGCAGGTGAACATCTAAACATCTGGTCTGAACCCCTGCAGAAACCTGAGCAGATAAGAATTATAAACCAGTTTTGTGACACCACATTGTACAGGAAACAATCAGTGTTTACATGACAACATGGAGAATAGCACACCTTGTGTTGGCTAAACACAGCATATGTGTCACAGTAGCAACGGCTCAAAATGTGGCCTCTGTCAAGGTTAAATTACTCAAGTCCATGATCAAATTCAATAGTAAAACATGATTTGGAATAAACTGATCATCACCCATATTGTTAGAAGGTCTATCATTTGTGTAGAGTGGAGAGCTGCAGAGGGCTTCCCGCAGCCCAAATGGTCAAAAGGTGTTATTTCCCCTCACAGTCCAGATGTTTACCAAACAACACCTCTGCTTGCTTCGAAGCATTTTTACGAATTTTACAAGAATTGGCATATGGGTGTTATTTCAATCACAATCAAAATGTTTTCAAAACAACTTTTTTCACAGCTTTTTTTTTTTACAATCAGCAAGAATTTCTGTGTATGCCTTGTATCAATTTTAATTAACAAGTTTACAAAGCGGTGTCTTATGTCTTATCATAGCAGTTTGTCCAGTGGGATATTTGTAAAAGTTGATATAAGCTTCATTGCTAAAAGGTTGTTTTTTTTAAGAACTAGCAAGTTTCCTTACCTGTTCTCATGAAACGGGATGCTAAATTTTGATGCGAGGCATACACAGTCTTATCTCTTATGCTGGTAGTTTGGTGGCATGATGGTGCAGCGGGTAGCGTTGCTGTCTAACAACATGTTGGTTCAATCCTAAACTCGGGCTACTGTCTGTGTAGAGTTTCTTAGATAGTCCACATGGGTTAACTATTTAAAGGTACATTAACTAGTATAAATTTAGACTCATAACTCACCCCTAGTGTTCCCTAGGACCCATCCAGGACCTGAGTAAGAGGAAAATCTGTCTTTAAAATTCATTAATGCAAATAGAGCCTATTAATTTTAAATAAATATAATTTGTTTATGCCTTTTGTTCAAAGGATAATGTCCTATGCATAATGTTGCTGTCAGTAATTGCTAAGACTTTTTTTGTACTTCTTAACCACATACTGTATCACATGGACATGAAAAAATATCACTATGCAATCCATAAAATATACTAACTATCTAAATTTGACAGAGGTTTCACATTACTTATGCCATTAAGAGTTTATGGTCTTATTAGGCCAGCTATTCAATTTATAAAGCAACATCAGTCAACAAGATTCACCCCAGCCAAACCCAAACAGCTACTCCTGTTCCCATTCCATCTTCCCCACCTCCTCCATACGCCGGTGAGGGATTCCCCATGTTTGCTCTATGAGCCACTTTCAACCTGACACACAATCCCTTTCACTTCACCTGATCTGTCATCAAGTCTTTGTTTAGCCTGCTCCTGTAAAGGACACAAGTCCCAACTCACAGCAGGGCAAACCCCCTGAGAGCAAAGGGGTTAGAAGGAAATTAGAAGGCCACATCCAGGCCAGAAGTCAAATAGTCTCATGGGCTTGGCTTTTCAGTGTAATGTTGTACAATAATGGGATGGAAAGCTTTTGTAACATCGAGTTAAGCACTTTGAGACAAAAGTGGTGTGTTTTGACATCGGCGTTCACTAATAGCTAAAAAGCCTCTAGGGGAGAGTGTGACCATATAAGATTATCAGGAGCTTTAAATGTAAGTTAAAAAAAATGAGGGTTTATGATAGTTTATTCAATTGTATTACATTATTTAATATGAAAAAATTACAGATATGTCATAGCGTTTTAAGAGTTTTATAGTTTGAACAATGTGGTTTCTGTTTAATCGATGCTTTTTACAAGACTAAAGACAAGGCTAGACGAGCCACTCCTATACCTTTCCCACCCTTCATTTTCCTGTGCCATCATAGTGCTTGTCTACCGAAGAGCAGAGTCTAAATGGGCCGAAACAAAGACTTCAGACAATGACCTCTGCAGTAAAATCTAATGTCTTTTCTCCCTTGATTTTCATAAAATTTACATTTTTCTTTCAGAATAGCAAATGAAGGCCATGCATCGCTGGATACAGAAGTTAGTTTGGTAATCTTGTAGATGTTGAGTACAAAACCTACAACCTAGAATTTTCAAGTAAAACACAAGAAATTATCTGTACACAGAAAAGAACATGATGGACAAGTATGCACACATCTGGAACTATAAAAACGAGATGAAGTCTAGCTTAAAATGAAATGTTGCCAAGCAGAGCTTTGTAGATTTATGTCCCTAAAGGGTTTACAAACATTTGCATGAACTTGGGCCAATTTGTTTATCTACTTGCCTGTCTTGAAATTGTTGCGGAAAAAAAATAGAAGCTGAAAGGAACAGAGAGCCTGAATCAGGGTAAAAGACGAACAGCGTTGTTTTTATCCATGTAAATGACACCTTTGAATAAATAACAAAAAGAGCTTGGCTTCGTTCTAAGCATCTGAAAATGGTGTTTAGTTTCAGGTTTCACTTGAAGCTTTTCTCTGCCAACTGGCTGTTGTTGCCTCGGCTGATTACTTTATAAACCTCTTAGCACAGCAAAAAGATGTGGCACTTTCAACAAGATGTGTTGTTGTTTGTTCTTGTGGCGCAGTTTCTATATATTCAGCTGTCGTGTGTTTGGAGAGCAGTTGTTGTTACTTAAGTAAAAGTGTGTGTAATAGCCAAAGGAGAAGTGTGAGAGAAAACATACAGGGGTTGTATAACCAACCAGTGTGGAAACTCTGTGGGGATAGTGGTAGTGTGTTTGGATTCGTATATATATATATATATATGAGTGTTTACGTTGGTGTGTGATGAAAGAGCCAAAGACAGTGAGTGAGTAAGCGAATGAGTGAGTGACCGAGGCCAGGCCCTGATTTGACTGAGCCCGCATTGGTTTGGTCGACTGTCAGCTCAGCAAACATGGTAATTAAGTGCTGCTACCTCGTCAAACGCTCCCATGCTACACATCTCTTATTATATTACAAGTTGCCTTGCAAGAATTCGGGGCCAGGATCTGCCTTACTGCCAAGGTTGCTGATATTGAATAAAAAAAAACTGACAAGAAACGTAGAATAATTAATAGGGATCATACCCTGCCGGCCATGCGTTAGTGAGAATGTATGCAAAATACACAGAGCGCCATTTATTTCACGTGTCATAATATCCCGTCTGCTCCTGAGAATTTTGTGTGTTTGCATACGCTTCAGCGTTATAGGTGTATAATCCGCAGACTATTGTAGCATGATCTGAGCTAATGTGTAAAGTTACTAGAGCAACAAACTCATATTGCACCTGCATAGGCAAAAGCAGTAAAAAAAGGAAGAGGGTGGGAATTGGGACAACATAAACTGTGATCTAAGCCACACGGCAGTCAGAGTTATCTTACAGTAATGCTCCAGAGCAAAATAATTATTTGTTATATTAAACTAAATCAATGCAAGTAATTATAGCTCAGTGGTTACTGTTGGGCCCCTGAGCGAGGCCCTAAACCCCAATTGCTCAGTTGTATAAAAGAGATAAATGTAAGTTGCTCTGGATAAGGACATCTGCCAAAGGCTGTAAATGTAATTGTAACAACTGATCTTGTTTAGAGCATGGTACATTGAAGTTAATTAATTATCAGCTTAATTACACGACATAGAGTGCTAGGGCAAAAAAAAGTTGTTGTTTTTTATGTGCGATGCTTGCTTTTTCTTTTAGTTTTACCCTGATGGCAATTACATTGGCTCATTTTTTACAATCCTGCTTTCCATAGTACATAGATAAAAAATCAGACTCAGCTGCACCAGCAATGCAACATAAAAATGATCAGATGGCAACCAAGAGAAAACTTCATAACTTTATAAGTGAGTAGAAAAAAGCAACAAAACAAGAACACAAAATGGATACAAATTCCTCCATTTAACAGGTTAAAGCTTTAACGTCTAAACGATCCTTATTTACCGAAACCTCAGTTTGTTAAAGTCAGCGATTCTGTGTAGGTAACCAGCGTCAGTTTAAAGATAAAGCTGTCTCATTTCACCCTCGTGTTGAAAAGGAAAGGCAGAAGGAGATTGATGGGAAACGCTGGTAACGGGAGCCGAACGGCTGTGTTTGCACCGTTGGTGAGTGCACTTTGCTAACGTGCTAAATTCGACACTTTGGGAATGAAACTCATCTGCCTTGATAGCATCAGCAGATCTTTATCAGCAGCGGTTACGATCTCCAAACACTTTGTTTTTACTAGCTCATGTATCTTTGCTAGCCTGGAACTATTTAAACCACAAATAGACTGATATCACTATTTAATCTTGCAATCTTTGTTGGCTACATGATTTTTAAACCTGTTTTTCACACATTTTGGATTTAGGCTATTTATAGCACTTGTTTACAGTAAAGCTCAAAGAAATGGGTGGGGGGGGCAAACAAAAATAAAAATTACACTGAATTATGTTGCGGGAAGTACTATAGGGCATGGGCCCTTAGACACTTTTTTTTGTTTTTGTTTTCATGGGAAATATTTAGGGTAATAAATGCTAGTTATTTCCACTATTCCACTTTTAATAGGCTTCCTGGAGGCTTTGTTAATGTCTCTTCTGTTTTTTAACATTTTTACCATTTAAAACGTTCTCTTCATCTAGACTATTGTTGTATTACCCAACTCATGAAAGAAATGATCTTGAGAAATTTAAGATATCATTATATTGATCTAAAATCTAAAGATCTAAAAATAAACATTTGCAACTAGATTAACTTTTTGAATTAACATTTATCAATCAACCACATGCCTGGGATAAGTAACTTAATTGCTCTTGAATTGCATGCTTGATCCTGAAGCATTGTTCAAATATTCGTCTTTCTGCTGAATAAAAGCTTCGGAATTGTAAACCACATGCAATTTATGGACGTCTAACGTTTCCATAAAGAGACGGGATTATGGCATTTGTAATACATATTTACATTATTCTTGCCTAGAGCAGGTGTAACTATTGTAAATAATTACGCTCTTACACAAACACACACACACAGATAGCTACACAGACATCATCGTGGATAAGTTTGCATGGCACTGAAAAAGTCACTTCTTTAGTGAAGATTTAAATATAATAGAAAAGTTAAAATGTCCGAAACTGTTAATTATTAAACAAGATATTCAATACAACAAAACTAATTACAAAAGTAAAATATTGTATCTTTAAGGATACAAAAGTCTTAAGGATTTCAAACAGCATATTTTCAATTTAATATGCTAATTTTTATATAAACTAATTTGTTTACAAACGGTTACAATTTATTAGGATAGTAAAATAACTATTTTCTTTTTATCATAACAATTGATATTTAATTTTAGGCTAAAGATGGCTTTAACCAATATATGTTAGAATTCCATATTAAATAGTATTTTCTTTGCAATAAAATTATAAAAACTTCTGGACATTGAGTTTTTAATTACATTTTATTGTGAAGTAAAAAATTACCAATGCATTTAAATAGTCTACACGCTGCATTTACAACATGCTTGTGTCACATAATATCATATTTACATGGCTATTTAGTTTGACTAGTTTAAAGAAATAAATGAGTGCTATATTCACCCAGGGGTTTACTCTCACATACAAAACATTCGGCAAAATTAGAAATAAGAATAAATACACTGTATACAATATATCAGTCCATAAGTACATTTGTGATTGATTTGTGTTAATAGGTAATCTTACTGGGAGGATCGATTAATAGGCAGTGAGGGCCGTTTTAAAATGGCTTCCACGGAGAATGACAAAGGCTCGCTCGAAGAAACTTTTGTGCCTGTCGGCTTGACCATCATGTCTTTTACCGCTCTCTCTGAGTTTTTATAGCTAGCTGAGTCTTTAGGTACACTATCCCTGTAGCTTCTGGCAGCCCCCTCCAGCAGATCTTTACAGTAGGGACTCCGCAAATCAGCACCCTTCTCGTTCAGGGTCTGCTGAATGAGCGAATGAAAGGAGTTCAGCTTCATAGACAGTGTGTGTTTGCTGCTATCTTTGCTAATCTTGCTTAACAAATGCTCGTGAGCCCCTGGAGGAAGTGACCCGCTGGCAAACGCTGCTCCGAAAACCTTCTTAGGAGGTGAAAACGCTGAGCGCTCCCTAATGTTCTGTCCTGTCTGGGCATCTCCAGCTGGTAGTTCGCTTTGTTCCGGAGCCACGCGAGAACCCTCGAGCCTACAAGCCACAGAAGCTGCAGATTCCTGTTCAGGAGAGTTGCTTTCAGATGATGGCATCATTTTGGGGTCCCACACAGCACCAGGTTTGAGATTCTGAACTGCAGTGGCATTAAGGAGGCACTGCTGGTAGAGAAGTGCGTCGCCCAGGTTGCTGCCGCTTCTTGGCCACATGACAAAGCGGGATGATAACGGGTACTGACGGTAGGTGGTTGCTACACTCACATTAGAGGAAATCAGTTCGACGTTGGCTGCCCCACCAGCTGATCTGTAACCCAGTGGCAGGTCCAAGCAACCAGGAAGAAAGTTGCACAGCTCCTTGGGTGATGCTTCAGCTGCTACAGTGGGTGCAGATGATGAGGAAAAGGCTGTCTTATAAGTGTTGTACTCGGCAGCATGCACCACACTGCCTGGTAGGAACAAAGGGTTGGAAGCAGACTGGCTAGACTCGAGGAGTTCCCTCTCTTTATATTCCCTCTCCAGCATGATGCTCTCCAGTTCCTTGTCAGCAAAAGCACGTCTTTTTCTCATGCGGTCACTAAGAGGTGGTGGTAGAGCTGGATTCATTCCCAGGTAAGGGTCAGACTGGACAGGGCGGTAGCCTGAGGGCAAGAAAGTTAAAAATGTATTAATTCTGTACAGTATATTAAAAAGGATATATACAGCTGGAGGAATATGATGTTTGCTGCTTATTAATTATAATTACTTATTATATAGAACAGACAATTTCTCTGGTATTTGTTAAACTGAAAAACATAATAATAATTTCTTCTAATTCACAAGTATTTAAATAATAACTACTTTATAACATTTTACTGAACTGTGGTGATGTGATACATCGTGAACATTTTACCGAACAAAAGATGCTTACTGCATTTAATGTCCCTTTAGCAACCAAGTGAATTTAAGAGAAAAGATCAGAAATCCAAGAAAAGCTGAGGAGGAGACAAAGGGTTTATATTAGCTAGCCAAAGAACAGAAAAGAGAAAGCAAAGTTTTAGGGGGAAAAGGACAGATTATAGAGAAGATTATTCCTGAGAACAAAATACATTTGTGACTGGAAAATATTTTGGTAACATTCCACTTACCTTCTAAGATACTTTTAGCCAGCATAGTGGAAGGGCGCATGTGCCTTTGATAGATAGTCCGTCTCTCAGTTGGAATTGGCTTCCCTGTAATTCCTTTTTTATCCTAAAATTTAGAAAAGTGTCACCGTGAGCACTGATATAAAATTTACAAAAAAACAAAACATTTGTCAATATTAGAACAGGAAATTTTACTGATTTAGATTTACTGATTTAGAGTGTGTTCACATTTACACATCTAAATGTCTACTTATTTATTAATTTTTTAAATGTTACCAGGCTGTAAATGTATTTAAAAAGTTATAAATGTATTATAACACTCTTCTTGCCCAAACAGCAGTGAATTTCCAATTTTAATGACCCCTGAATGAACGCAGCTATATTAGTGTAATATGGAGGTTTGATCGTTTGGTGCAGGTAAACCGCATGAAAAGCAGCTCTTACCTCTGTGGCTTGTTGCCTCCTGAGGGCCACCTGAGCGGCCATGACCCGCTGGCGCTCCACCACTAACAGGCAGTTGGCACACTGACAGTCTCTCCATCTGCAGAAGCGCTTATGGCCTTTGAGGCACGACACCACGCCGTGGTTTCTGCAGCGGGCACATTTCGGTGTACGGCTGAGCTTTTTCTGATCACCTGCTCCAGCGTTGTTTGTGTGGGTCGCCTTCTCGTCCTCTTCTCTGTAGCCCGACTCGTCTTCTCCGGTCGCATCTGTCTCCACACTCTCCACGCTCTCCACGTCGATCTCAAATTCAGGACTGGAGAGCTCCGTCATGGTAAAACAGTCCAGTGCGGACGCGTCCTAAATCACTTGGGTATCGGGCTGGTTTAGTTTGGTGTGTGTGGGGGGACCTTAAAAAAAATGGACAAACGATTCATTTTATTAAGTTGATTTTAAAGCAAATCGCTACAACGTTTACTTTACTTAACATTCATCATCATCATAATAATAATAATTATTATTGTTAGAATTATTATAACTTGAGTCTTATTTATTCCTTATAAAAAATATATTTAGAATAAACATGCCAGGAAAAATACTCACCAAAGTCCAAAGCGTGCACTAGTAGTGATCAGCAAGAAATACACCTGTCCACCAAAAAGTTCGCAGCTCTTCACTTTTGTTTAGTTTTTAGTGACTTTACGCGTGCGTTATCGTTGTTCCACGGAAAAATCTGGGAAGGGAAGTCCGAGTGCGATATTTACTGGCTCGGCTGTCACACAGTGTGTTAAGAGACACGCCTCCTACACGTCTAAGAGACGGCGCGCGCGAGTTCTGATTGGCCCGCTGTCTCAAACGCGGTCCTATTGGCTGCCTCCGGCTTTCTCCCTCAATCCTCAATCTTATTGGGATGAGGTTACAAATACAACAATTCCAGGAAACTATAAACAGTTTGGAGTAACACAAAGAGACAAGTGCTGAAAACCACTTTAGAGAAGCGTTCCAAATGAACTGCACGTTAAGCTCATATACAATAGATTGTTGCTGTTTGATATTTGCGCTCACAGTAAACGACATATTTTGCTCTAGAACCTTATTTTGATTTGATCCACCAGCGACAATGTTTTTCATTTTATTTTGGGTCGCTGTGTGGATAGAAATCAGCCCTAACGTCTATTTTGTCACGCAAATTAATCTCATATTTGTTCCAAATTTGCAAGTTGTATATTAAAAAGCTGTCATTTCGTTAGAATGGGTTCGTTATAGCCCAATGTAACCACTATTGAAATTATTCAAATGACTAGTCGAGAATGCAAAAATTTGGTGATTGATTTTCATCGACATTCAAACATCCTGAAAGTCCAGCACGTGTTTTCTTTTATGTTGTTTAATAGTTAAATTATTGCGCAAGTTATTATTTGCGTAGAGGATAGGATACATAGTCGTTACTTTTATCGGCTCCAAAATTTAATTGGAAAACAAAACTGTCCTATTTAATGGGGCTATTTTACGTTTGCAGGGACGAAGTCAGAATGATTTTTTTTTTGTAAAAGTCACTTAAGGAGTCAATAATTCCACGACACCCTGCATAATGTATTCTCTTTTATTTTATCTGTTATTCCTTGTCTCTGGTTATTAACGCGTCTCATAAAGGTCACTGAAATTCATAAGACTTCTTAAATCTGTTTTTTTTAACAGTTGTTTGTTTGGCTGTTTAATGATAAAGCTTCGAAGCCCTTTTTTCGATGTATGAGTCTGACAACTGCAGCTAGTGTAAATGTAAATGTAAAGGATTGTGAGAGACTGACTAGTCGGGGAAACAAATCAGACGAGTAAAAGCACCAGCCCAGCAGTCCGGAAAACTACCCACACCGGACTCTCACACCGGGGGGGGGGTTCTCATAAAAACTGGACCATAACGTTAAACCTAAAAACTGACAACGAGATGATCATTGGTAGGAAAGGAAGACAGACAGACAGTCAGAGAGAGTGAAAGAGAGAGAGAAAGAAAGAAAGAAAGAGAGGGAGAGAGAGAGAGAGAGAGAGAGAGAGAGAGAGAGAGAGAGAGAGAGAGAGAGAGAGTTCAATCCCTTGGCCCAAAAACGCCTTTGATGCAAATAATACGCATTCCTTAAATAATGTTTTTTGTTTTTAATTGTAGTGTTTTATCATTTCAGTCGCTATAGTTAAATCTATCTATCTATCTATCTATCTATCCGTCTATCTGTCTGTCTGTCTGTCTATCTATCTATCTATCTATCTATCTATCTATTTATTTATCTGTCTGTCTCACACACTATCTAAACACACATTCGTTTCGATCTGTAATGTTTTATGTGTTTACTGCAACATAAATTATTCTCCACATTAATGCTTAATTTTTTTGGGTGCCAAACTAAAATAAATTGATTATTAAAAATATACGAAATGTAAATGCATAATATTAACTTAATAAAAACATAATAATAGCTTCCAGTGCTGTGCTTGTCTGTGCCTGGTAGCTTTGGATGGAGCCATTGAGAGTATCACACACTGCGCAACCCGATCGGATGGTAATGGGAAAGAGATGTGTGTATTCACTGACGGCTTGCTGGTTCCATAAGCACCTTAAGCAACTCCTGATGGATTGGGAGCACGTGCTTTGTGTTGAGTTTTCTCCCACCCATAATTCACCTGTCTATATGCGATGTATGAGAGCTCACCGAAATGTGTTGACTTAGAGGCGCGTATTCAAATGGCTGTACGAAAAGCTTTCTGTCGGTTAAGTCAACACGCGTGTTTACTGCAGTGCAACACCTGCACGCTCACACACTCGCATTTAGCCACACAGCAGAATTAAATCCAACACTGTTTAGATAAGTCCAACTGGAAACAAAGCGTGGCACTGCAACAGAATCGGACTATCAATTTTCATTAATAAAATACGGCAGCCACAGTAATATTAATTGAGCAAACACGCTCAGGCAAATAAGTAAATAAATAAATATTTTACCTTTTACTAAAGAGTTACACTTGAATTAACATTTAGAGTGAGACAATACAAACAAAGAGCAATAAAAAGCTTCAGAGATAAGTACTGTTATAATTCTTATTCTTAATAATAATGATTATTATTATAATTATTACTAAAAAAAATAATAATACATTTAGTAATTATGCTGTTTTAGCAATTAATAAAGCACGATGGCTTAGTGGTTAGCACCTCACAGCAAGAAGGTCCCCCTGCAGGGGGCTCTCTGTGTGGTGTTTGCATGTTCCCCCTGTGTTTGTGTGGGTCCAAAAGCATGTAGGTTGGGTTGACTGGTGATTCTAAATTGCCCATAAGAGTGAGTGTGTGTGGTTGTTTGTCTGTATGTGGCTTTGTGATGGACTGGAGACTTGTCCAAGGCCTTTCACCCAATGACAGCTGGAATAGACTCCCCGTGAGCCTGATTAGAAATAAGCCGGCATGGACAATGGATAGATGGATATTATATTAATTAGTTATTTTTTTAACCGTTTCGTATTTCTTTCAACAATTTTTATGATTATTGTTAATTATTTGAAAGAAATGCCTTCATATTTCAGCGACCTTTTTTATTTCGTAGGAAATAGCTACTCCCGTGTAAGTAATAATAAACAACTAAATTAATTAAATGTGTAACCAATTAACTATTAGCTATAATTTCCATATTATTAACTGTCGTTTATGTCTATATTAAAACTCAGTTTTAGTATACTGTGTAAAGCAAAATGAGAGAAAATGAAATGATTTTAAAGTGCGTTGATGAGAAATGGCCGCAAGATGGCGAAAACGGTTCTCTGTACTGTTCTGTTAGCGGCACGACTTTTGTAAAATTACGTTCCTACATATTAGTGATATCGAACTCGGTTACTAATTATCACCTCTTCAGATATTGAAAGTGTTTCATTGCACCAATTACAACAAGTTACACAAATCTATATTTCCTAATTCATCGACTAATTATTTAGCGTATACGTTTCATTTGACGCTGCAGTGTAGCACAATAACAGAATAAAGCTTATTGTTATTACCCATTTAACCACTAGATGGTGATATTTGCTCAGGTTTAGCTGGTATAGGATTTTAAACGATCACTCTGCTCGTTGAGGTTGAAACTTTTTGGATATACGCCTGTATACATGTAAATCTTTTCTACTTAAAGTTATTCAAGTTCCATAGAAACGTACAGCAACTTGACCATTTGTTATCTAATGTCCTCAGGCTCAAATGCTTCTACATCACAAACAAGTGTTAGTCCATAGCTCTAAAAGGTTTTGCAGAACATTTTGATGGACGCACCTCAATATTGTTTACAGGGACATTTTTTGTCCCTTTAACATCACTGTGCTCAATGATGAGCATTCTGTGCATTCGTATACTGTTATATGGTCTTTGCATATTATATTATATTATATTATATTATATTGTGACCAAAGGACAAGATGTAAAAATACAGTTTAAAGAATACTCACACACTTTAAATGTTTACACTCATTTATTATTTTAGATATATTACTTTGTACAGTTAAGAGTCAACATCATCGCAAATCTGTTGAGTTTTTTCTCAGTGGTCAGTTCGGAAGATGAATAACATTTGCTTGGTTTTTATTTGATAAATTTGATAGATTGTCTTTTATTGACCCATTTAGACTAAAGTAGATTTAAGTTATGGAGTAAATTTTTGTTGTAAATTGTGTTGTATTGTACACCTAACAAGTGTTTCCAGTGATACAGAAAACTTCTGAAATGATTCTATTAATTTATGGGTTTTATTTTTTTGTAACTTCAATATTAAGTATCATCCATTTACCCATGTGATTTTCCTGTTAACATACACACTGTCTACATTTAGTTTATGTGAATAAATGACCATATCCATTTACATGCTTATATATTTACCTATATTTCTACAATGCATTACTATTCACAGTACATTTCATGCAGAGAGGAATTTGTGGTTATTATTCACAAACTTAAGTTCAGTCATTCAGCTCTAGTCATCCTTATCACAGAATTATTTGGTAGATTTTGCTGACTAACTGTCTTGTTTCACCATAAGAGCAACACAATATCTCAAATAATGAACAGTAGATCTTTCATAAAGCTTCCACCCAGGCGCAGTGTCTGCCATGTATCTTTTGTCATTCTCAGTCTATCCATAACACATTTTGGTATGTTTGCCACTTTTGTCTAAGAAGCGTTAAGGACTCTCGAGTCTGAGGAATCGGAGCGCTCATCATACTCCTCCTCAGCAGCAGCATAAACCGTGTGTTTAGCGGCATCCTCCGGAATGCTTATGCGTTGCTCCTCTTGAGCTGACCTGGATGGCAGAAGAGGTGATCCACGGAATGACGGCCCTGAAAAGGGTGAGACGTACTGCGATCGGAATTGGTACTGCTGCTGCAAGCTCATTGTATTCCACAGAGTCATGTCATTAGACATAAAAGGTCCAGCTTGACCACGGCTTAGAGAGTTGCGCAGCATCAACGGGTAACGGTGCGCCTGTGAAAAGCTAGGCTGCAGCGGGACACCCAAGGGAGTTGGCATCACCCCACCAGGTGATTCTGGGTTAAAGCGAAGTGAATCTGGCACACGAAAGGCTGAACCCACTGACCACTTGGAGGAAGAGACTGGGTAAGAGCTTAGAGGCTCAAAAAGGTGGCTATTGGAGGGCAGAATTAAAGCCTCAGAGTTTTCTGATGAGGGCTTATCCATTTTTGTAGTAGATCGGCTGGAGAGAAGTATCTCAATGGCACCCACCAGGTCACCTCCACAACCCCTCAGAATCAGCTCCAGAACGGCTGGCTTGTGGGAAGGGAAAATCTTTTTTAGTACCTCCAAAGGTGGACGGTTGGCTCGCAGGTTGAAGGGGAGGGAAACAGAACCTGTGAGGCCTTCAATTAGCAGGCTTTGCTCAGTGGGAGACTTAGGGCTGTCTGGCTTTGGTTCTGGGTCACTGCAGGGTTTGGGTGAGGTGTAATGGGACTCCTCGGGATTAGGTGGTGGGTCCGGAGTTTCAGGAGTAAAGCAGGTGTTGGGTTTGGGCTCCTCAGGTGAGCTGGCAGCTTCTTGATCTCGGTCACTGGTGCTGCCACTGTTCTCTCCTCCAGACTGCTCACCTGAGAGATCCTCAGTCAGGTCTAAAAACAGACAAAGATGTATTGTGTATCTGTACGCATAACACACAGATAAAACTTGATGACAGAAAAATGATACAGACTTTATTTTATACTCTATTAGTTTAGACATGTGTTAAGGTGAGTTAATACTATAAGGATATATCTTAAGCTTACTACTTATAGAGTTGACTTATTAGAATATAAAAATAATTTTACTATAGGTTCTTGATCAGAAAAAACATGTAGCATAGTCTGTACATATAGTCTAATATTTACAAAAACATTTTGTTTATTTCTTAGAAGAATATTAAATGTTTTACCAGTTAATCAGCATAACTAAAACCTGTTTGAGCTTTGCAACATAAAAAATAGAATTAAAGTCAAATGTGCAAATTCTAAGAGTCGTGTCGAAGAAGTGATCGAACATATTATATATAACAGCACATAACGGAGGGTAAATCCTTGCAGAAACTTTTAGCGCTCAGATGCACACGGTGAGAGCAACAGTCGGTGACGGGTTAAACTGTCAGCACTGTCAGGCTGATTTATTCCTCCTTACTTTCTTTTATTTTCTAGCCGTTTACACAAAAGTGCTGACTGGCTGCCACGTAAAGACTTGTAGTCGATTCTCCTTCTCTTCTTTTAGCAAAGCTGCCTGTTATTTGGTAACATTTCAGCCGAGTTTTGACCTCTCACGAAAATGATTGCTATTGCTTTCGATTCGGCCTGTCCCACCTTGATTACAGTAATCTTTAGAGCCAACAAAGATCATCTGCTCTGAAAGAATCCTGATGGAAAGTCGATGTCTATTTTCCGCAGCCACTTTTCTTTATTTGCTTTCTATTTTTTGTCATAACGTCAGCCAGTTTAAGCACAAATTAATTTACACTGCAACCCTTTAAAATGAATATTCAATTGTTTATTACAATTCTCTATCTCAGTCCACTTCGGAGATTTCTTACTGAACGGAAAAAAAGTTAAATATGTAGTTGCTACTCAGGACCAGAGAAATTTGTTGGGTTAATGTTTGCTTAATGTTGCGCATACACTGACATTGTGATGTTTTATTGTTATTATTATTAAGCCCTTCTTTGCCTTCACATTATTATTATTGTAAGCGGATTGTGATTATTATCATTATTAGCATTTTGTTTGTATGCAATATTATTAATAATGCAATGATATTGCATTATTATAAGCTAACTTAAATTAAATTATGTTGTAAAAGCGTTAACTATTCAATGATGATTATCATCATAATCATCATAATAATACATTCTAATTTCCTAATATAATTTTTGATGGGTTTTTTTTTACATTATTATAATTTGCCTAAAATTATTCTGTGTTGTAAATGTTACCGATTTAAGTATTATACGTAGATCTTAATGTAAACGTTTTCTTATACTTCTGCAACGAAATGAAACGAACAAGACGCTTATCCTAATATTGCCGCTTAGTATATATGCACCTGTTTAACAGGGGAAATAATTATTAACTGTAAAATTGATTATCATTTCTTATAATCATGTACGTACGTGCATTCTCTCTGGTTGTTAATATGATGCAAAAAAAAAACTGAACATGCAAACTGCGCACAAAATAATTGGCAAGAAATTTTGGTTTGCAGTCTATATTATTTGCGTTATACTAAAGGTTACTGCCGTCTAAATAAACGGGGGTGATTCAGTTAGGTATGCTGGTTGTTAAATGAGGTTGCAGCATGTAGGTTTTACCTGTTGGTGACTGTGATGTGAGGATGGGCTCGGCGCTCCAGCGCAACTCCCCGGTGCTCAAAGCTCTGTGTGGCGGAGGTGGCGGCTCGGCAATTAAACTCTCTAGACTTTCGTTAGCCTGCTGACGCCGGAGCGCGACCTGCGCTGCCATGACGCGCTGACGCTCAATGATCAAGATGCACTTGTCGCACGTGCAGTCCTTGAAACGGCAGTAGCGTTTGTGGCCTTTAAGCCAAGAAAGCACGCCATGGTTGCGGCACCGTGCGCACTTAGGTGTCCTCTGGAGCGGCGCGCGTGCCTGCGCCACCGGTCCGCCCACATACAGGTACGGCGAGCCATAACCGTTCATGTCGCGCAACTCGAGACGGAGCACGCTCGGCTCCACAAGAGCATCAGATAAAAGCGTCGAGAGAAGAGAGTAGCTGTCAATTGACAGTTGATGCCAAGCTCAGGACCCCCTCCTTCTTACCCGCTTGCAACACTCGTGCTTAAAAAAGGCGTTGACTCAAAGACGAGGATCCACCTTTTCGGCCTGCAATAAAGGCGCGAGTCAAGGAGATCAGACACGCGCTGACAAAAGGGAGCAACTTAACGCGCGCGCTTGCATAACACGTCATATAGTGTTTAAATCTGAAGAGGGAGGTCTCATCAAACACCTTTCACAAACTGACACGAGGTTTGGGTTTATATAGGTTGCCATATAACAGAATTTGAACAGATACACTTGTATTTTTTCCTACAATTAAATACCACCGCCGCCATTTTTTATGATAAAAAGAAATAAAACCTTAAGTCCAACAATATTCGCGCCCCAAAGTGCAGACCAGTTCCATAGTCTGTATGGATTTTTAGGGTTAAACTACTGGCAACCTGATCCTAAGCAATTAGCTCGACATGTTCCAAGGTGTTAACAGTGCAGTCATTTCAGAAATCATCTGGGAATGTCCAAAAAGCCTGCAGTGCTGAGAGCTTTGCATGGAGCCGCTGGATAGGAGTACTTTGTTTAACCACATGCTGCGCATCCGAATTAAATAGAGAAGAAATAATACGATGGTTTGCATTTGAATGCGTGCTTAACTTATTCCCATGAGGAATTTTACACGGACCGACAATAAGCGCTATTCCGGTTAATTGAGCGATTGCCGTTGTTAGTATTTTACTGACATTAAAAATATAAAAAAATAATGTGGACTTACACGAGAAGTGGTGTCAAAGGTGACAGAGTATTTATGCAATTAAAAAATATCAATGCTTACACCGACTTTACGTTGTTTTTGAGAGACGGAGTTCCATGTTTTAATTGCTATACATTAGGAAACTACTAAACGACGTCAATGTGTTAGATGTTGAAATGTGTCTTCCAGCGGTAAGCGGCCATTGAAACCGAACACCGTACAGCTCGAGTCCCGTTTCTGTCCCTAAAAGGGTTTAGTCAAGCACATAATGGGATCGCAGCAGAACAACTTTGAGAACAGGGGCCGCTCTCAAACTTCCCCACATGAACTCCGTTTCCAGGGCTATTAAGCTTTTAATTGGAAAACAGCGGAAGAAAATTCAAGGTGACGATAATACGCCGTGTGAATGTGAAGGGGAGGATCGGGCCGAGCACACCGAGCAGCGATGTGTGATTCAATTATTTACGTTTTATGCATAGACCTCTTGCACATAAAACGCATTGAGTTTGTTGACCACAAAATAATGCGCAGGAGGAGAAGCTACGGCCAAAACCACAGGCAAAAATCATACACGTTACATATATAATGCACGAAAATGCATACTATTATTGAGCCTAATATTTTAGTGCGCGAGGCAATATAATCATATAATACAAATAAATGATACAATTTTGTGATCAAATTAAACACAAAAGCCCCATTAAAAACAGTGTACGTCTGTCTGCAAATAATTTAGTCTTTCTACAAATTTATTATTATAGTAATATAACCAAAATATTCATTAAATACATCAGCAATTTATCAGCATACCTGCAGAAAGAGGAATAAATTACGACAGGCACATATAAACCATAATAAGTCAAATAATACTTTTTTTAATTCGAGTGAGACTGACAAAATATATTTAACAGAGTAAAATTATGGCGAGTATTATTTATGGTGAACACAGGCTGTTAGTACACGAAAAGTGCAGTTATCCTGACGTTGGAAAAACTTTTTTTAGGTTAGTTGTTTGTCTGTAGTGCCTCTGAAATTTAATAACAAAATTACTTTTTTCTCTTCATGACGTAAAAACGAATAATATTAAGGCCAAGTAAAAAATTTTTTTTTTGAATGATATAAAAACATATAGCAGAAAGTTAAATAATGTTAATATATAATGCTTATTTTGAATAAATACATGACATTTATGTGAACTGTTTGGTGAACACTGATAAATAGAAAATTAAAACAGTGTTTTTTTTATTTAATACTTCAGTAGGAACAGTAAAATAGTATTAGTAGAATAGACCTAGTTTTGTTTAATTACCACATTTTCCCCCCCCAAACTGATAGCATGCATGGACATGGAACCAGTTTAAAGCACTGAGAAAAATAGTAAGACATAATAATAATTTATTATTAAATTGTGTAACTATCACCAAACTTGATTATTATTTTTGATTAACATTTAGGGGAGTAGGAGGCAGTGCTGTCCAGTATAAAAAGCCCTGCCTCAGTTATCCAACTTACTCAATTTAGCTGTTTTGCAACATCATGTGAAACAGAGAGAGAGACAGAGTGACTAACCACAAATCTCTGTAAGCACCCACACAGCATCTGAGTAACATTTAAAATTGTATGAAAAAGGCCTGAGATTTTTTATGTACAAAAAAGTACCCGTACCATATTTTAACCAGCAAAGAAAACATTTTAGATTTATTATATTTAAAATAAAGCTAATGGCTATGGTTAAAACTTTCCAAATATTTTGTCTTTTACCTAAAGAAAATTGTATTGCTAAAAAGAAGTAGTGAAAACTACTTAATAAATTACCTTTAAATACATTTAAAATTTCAGAGCTATTTAGTGATTTAATGAAAATGACGTGCAGACAGAGGGAGCATACTCAGTGGACTTGTCATCTCTATTTTGGTAAGTGGTTCAGTTAATTCATCTGACATGCAGCCAAAAGGCAGCTACTGAATGATGGCAGGACATCTGTCCAGTAAAAGATCTTCCTAATTTCCATGGCACTAAAAGCATCCAAATCAGTACAGTTGTGACAGCAGTATCCTCCCAGTCACACCCTTTCTATCTCAGTTTAAACAGTGACAATGGGATACTCATTACTCTTACATTTGCCTTGGTTTCAACTGAATGAACTGCTTCAATAGAAAAAAAATTAATGCAATTTGGGGACAATTTCACATACTAATAAGGGAAATTATTTTATAGAAAAATCTTTTTTACCATACAATTAACAGTTTGATCAAAATTAAGCAGCAGTTAAGAATTCACCTGAAAAGCTGTGGTTGGTTAGTACACTATTCTATCAGAACCTATTCGTTCAATTAAAATTTTGTATTTGTGTAAATCTGATCTGAAATTGTGCCTATATTGTTAAAATAGCCCGTTGTGCTACACGAAAAAAAAAACAATTATGAATTTAATTAGAAAAGGGATTTTTAAAATTATTCTCCTAAACACAATTAAATGTGATGCATTTAGATGAGATACCACAATGTTGCAGATTCCTATCAAGAAATATATTAGAGCCTCGAAGGTTTGTAAATTTACGAAAGAAAGGAAAACTGTTAAGAATTTTTTTAACCAACCATAAGGGATTGCGAATACACACAGGTTATTTTTTTTTTATAGCAACAATAAAGCAAAGAATAAAAACAGAATTAAATGCACTTTTACATAATCTTAAAAACGTTTTATATTTTGGCTGAAAAACAAAAGTAGCATTTTTAGCCAGACGACTCTTCATACTGATTACTGTTAATGTGCCAGTCTAAGAGATACATCAGAGTTGGTGAAAAAATTAACAAATCCAGATCATCTTTGTTAAGTTCACACAAATCCAAAAACATTTAATACTGATACTTACTAAATTACTTTGAATTAAAAAAAAAAAAAATCACCCACAGGATTACTGCAGAGTTTCTATTTTCAAAGCATAGACACCTCCATTCCATACTAAAGCACATATATAAGAATTACACCGATCGTTGTTTATGAACACTCTGTCATCAGCCATTTTTATGAGCTCCACTAACCCTAAATCCAGAACTCCTGACTGTGAAAATGCACCTGAGAAGCACAAGCCACCCAAAACAGTATGTTTATGAAAGCATCTTGAGGATGAGTACAGCTTTATCATGGCTTTGTCTTGCACTTGGTGAATGTGATTGATGGAGCAATAGCAGTTCAAGGAAAACAAACTGGGTGACAATATTCAGCCCACGGTCTGGGCTCGTAGCAACAGAAGGACACGGCGGCTCTGACAAGCCCCCGTGATGAAGGACCCTTCCTTAACTAAACTCATAAAGCACACAGCAATAAAAGTCAATCTTCTGTAAAATCCAATTAAGTCATTATCTGACTGATTGTATCTTTAATTGAAAACAGAAGTGACAGTAAATTTCTGTGATATATCAGGATCAATCGATACTGCTGCCCGATCCGCTCTGCGGCAATGATTTATGATGTCAGAGCCATATAGGTAACTACACATTCTTCTCACTAAAACCACTGGGGGATGAAATTAAGAGTTAAGTGTGCTGAATAAAAAAAGGATAAAAAAACCACCAAGATGGTCAGGTTATTGATTACAGCAGATGGGACAGAATCAAATAAATGTTTTCGGCGTCTTGGGCAAAGAAAATACAAGTAATTTTCATTTTTGGCTTTATGTGGTGCACAGTATTCACAAGCAGTGTAAAATCAGTCATCAATAACAGTTTCTATTTTCCTAGGGTGCACAGACGCATAAACACCAGAGTACATTAAATGAGCTTTCGAGCTGTTTTATTAAGACATAACAATAACTGGCACCTTTGCAACACGTCATTTGAAATTAATCTCTATAACAATAAGTCACATTAACACAGTGCAGAGGGGGGAAGCAATAGAATCATTTTGTTGTACAGAACAGTCAGTGTGGTGGTAATTAGAAAAGTAAATCCTAAAATGAACAAACTGTCTTAGGTCGTAACACCTTCCCTGCTCATAATTGTTCAGTATTACTGCTTTGTTTTTAAAAGAATAAAAACGCTTTGTGTATTTCAATTTTTGCCCAATTAAACAGGATATATATTTTAAATAGGTGTCAAATAGGATCTATTTGGAAGATACAATTTTATTTATTTCTTTAAATCAAAATCTTTTTAAATATATACACATTAGCTAAGGCTTTTTGTTAACTTGAACAAGTTATTACACATTATTCAGAGGTATTATTTTCAAGGGCAAATAGTGACAACTTTGCAAACAAAGGACGTAAGCAGTCAGCTTAAAAACTATAATGTAGTAAAGAACCGCTCACAATTCAAGGCAGTAGATAGTGATGCAAATCATCCAAAGTTAAATGATGCCCTTTTGCTGGTGGCCATAAATAAGCAATGCACTCTTTGTAGTAAAATTGAAGCATAATTCATTAGCATTTCTTCCTGCATACAAACCTATAACTGCGTCCCCTGTTGTCTGGATGAAAAGTGCTAAAAAGGGTCTAAGTCTGAATTTCAGAATTTTAGGTAGAAACTCATCTGCGCTACATTTATAGTAAGAAATGTTTTCTATATATTAAAACAATAATCGTTATAATTCTGACAGTCACTCTAGATTTTAGCTTAACAAGCAAACGCTTAATAAACTATTAAGTAAAAACGAACATCCTTTTGTCTACCAAATAATTTAAAAATCTTGTTAGGGATCAGCTACTTTTTTCTTTTTCTTACTTCTGTTTACTTAAACTCTGTTTTGTGATTGTGTAATAAATGAAGGCAACTAACTGGTTATGAAAGCTTATAAAGAGCCTTATGCAATTTGGCCTGAAATTAATATTTAGAACATTTTAGCAAACCACACAAAATTCTGTTAATAAAACTACAGGTATTGGGAAACAAACTGAAACAAATTCTAATGATATGCAAAAAAAAAATCTAATCTTTATGGTCACAACTGATTTCAGCATATATTGGTGATCTTTCTAGAAAAAACAACATGGCTCTAAACCCCTTGTGCTAAGCGGTAAGTCTAATACATTTGGTAAATTCTTTGAGTTTTACTTAGAAGCTCCCTCTATGATGGAGTCCACAGTAAACGCCCCAGAGTCAGAGTTGGGCTCACATTCTGCCTTGTTTTCAGCACTCACCATAGGGTTGATCGGCATGCAGGCCAAGCTGGGATCAGGAAGTCCATTAGAGGAGAAAGCTGAAAAGCACAGAAGTTCAGACAGGTGAACTACTATTACAGTGTATATATATATATAAATAACAGTCTAACTATAAAAATCGATATTGAATCTAAACAAATGCTTTTTAAAAAAAGGTTAAATTGACAATGTCTATGTATGTATGTTTGTATGTATCTATCTATTTATGCATCCATCTGTGTGTGTAAACAGCAAAATAAGTCTTCATATTTATAATACAACTTTGTCTGACAAGGTTTTGAAAAAAACTTGTCGTGCAGATTATATATTAACACAGGAAATAGCTGAGCAATAGCGGTTTTATTTTCTCAGTGTTGAAAGTGTACATACAATCTGTCACCTTTTTGCAGTTATAATAGTGACAGCTCTTGACATTACAACAAAGTAGACAAAGTGCTAGTAAAAATGGATCACACAGGCCGAGGTGAGTTTCAGCTCCCTGGGCAAGAACCATTGAACTTGATGTCATATTGAGCCAGCATGAGTGCTGAGCATGCACACGAGCAAGTCTAGAACAAGCAGTGCTAATAAACAATGTATCGACTAGACTTCTCTTCATAAAACATACAGAAAAATAAAGCCAATTGCTAAGGTAACTAATAAAAAAAGAATGAACTTTATATTCTCTACAAAAGTTATTTTTTCCCCATTTTATGCATTTAGTTTTACTGTAGTCACAGTAATGACAAATTATCTGTGACGCTAATGTTAATTTAGAACACTGATAGCACACTAATACAATTATCCACAATTACTATAAACACATGGATGATGGCTTGTGCACTCAGCCAGGTCATTTCAGTGATTAAGTAACTATGCATATAAAAGATACTGATACTAAAGTTGCTATAAGGTCTATCAAAGTTACAATTCAAGGTGGATTACATAAATCTTATTCAGCTGCTTTCCAGACCTCCGTAACTCACAGAAGACAATATAAAGTTAATCTCTATGCCACTCTTCCCTTTCTCCTCCTCCTTTTGCTTAGCTTTCTGCTCTGCCATAAAGGTAATTAAGGAGCACCGCTGAGTAATTTTTCTCCTCATTAACCTTCTGATTGGTTTCAGGCTTCAGGACACGACTCGCCGTCTGCAGTTTGTCACCCATCCTAAACAAATCGTTAATACTAATGTTTGTGTAGCTAAACCGAGCAGGTGCTATGTACAGCAATAACATAGTGTAAGAGAGATAAAGGATTAGAAATTAGTTGTGGCTGTGTTAATTTTGCATGATTTAACAGGGGGAGAACTATAGTGCGGGTAAAAGCGAAAGCACTTGCAGGAGACTGGTAGGTCATTTGTATAAAGGTTAAATTGCTCACTGCGCTTTGCTTGGAAGGCAGACATGTTCTTTGCCGCAGCTTCAACGCATTTGATTAGTCACTATTTAACACAGATGAATGTGGAGCCTTCCAAATATTTGTTTTTACTCATTTTGCATTTCAAAAATATGTAGGAGAGAAAAGCAGTAATTTTATTTTAAATCTCATTTCATAGAGACATTTTTGGTATACAGGGTTACAAAAAGTTTATGTTTTGTGTTTAAAAAAAACTAATGTTGAAGCTAAGATTTGGCAGGAACTCGGGTTTGCTCAAAACTTGTACACGTCTGTCATGCATAGAATAGTACTGAAACAAGAGAAGATTTACCCTTCTCTGTGTTCAGAAAGAACGTATTCTCTTCCGTGAACTTTTGCCCTATTCACCTCTGTTCAACTGAATATCTTATATTTCCAAACTATTAACCAGTCTTTGTGTGGTTTAACAAAAGGAAGTCTTTTTTGAAGCCCGTGAAAAGGGGAGGGAAAAAGGTGAAAGGCGCTCAATCATTTCTGGCAGTCTGAACAAAAAGTGAACAAAAGCCCAGATGTGAGAGAAGATGGTAATTTAGGACTGATCTATTGTGGATAAGGCTTTTCTACCACAGCTCACCAACTACCTGCACAGGGCCATGAGGGTGCCTAATCCCTCCACTTAGATAAACCCAGATACACACACACACTCTGCCCTGCTTTTACATACAAGGTCTATGTAATTCAGAGCTGTAAATAACAAGCGAGCAAATACATAATGAAATTATAGATTAATTATAAATGAGTCAGCCACAGAAATTTCTACATCAACGTTAAAACACAACACAAACAATAATTACATTTTAGTTACTGTACAGTATGCACTTTGTGGAGCTGTCCTCTAGGTTGGCGAGAAAGATGTGTCGGCAGCATGGCACTGGATTTCTGTCTTATTGGAATGACACGTGCATCTTTCTCAGTCATTACAGATGTGGCAGGACTTTATGGAGCAGAAAATTCAGTGGAAACAAACACTTGTCTCCACAAACTCCACAAATCAGCTAATCGCTGCTTTAGGGACAGTTTCACATAGATTAAAAAGTACCTTTTTACTACATATAGACAACCACATCAAAATAGTTCCCCTTAAGAGTGAAACCAAGAAATAATACGTTTGCAGTGTAAATCATCAATCAAAATTAGCAATTGAAATAATTTATTTTAATGCAATAGAAATAAATTAATAATTAATTGTCTATAATATGTGAAATCCAAATTCCCAAATGCAATTCTGCAAAAAGGCCTTATGCTAGCTGAACATCACTATATTCTTGTGACTACCATTAGAATTGACACCTCCAATGACCATTATTGAACTAATAGAAAACAGCATAAGTGGCCAGTAGTGTCTGACAGAAGGCATCAAGTGAGGGTCAGAGGCTAATTAAACACATAAGTACCTCCAGTCCCGCATTGTTAACCAATCTGTCCCCAGTCGGAGAGTGTCATTGAGAGGATTGACAGACCCTCCTCCATGCTAAATCACTGGCAGTCAGCCAGCTCCCACAAAATAACCTGTCCATCTCTGTACACATGCACTGATCTGTCGAAACATTATGGATATACCATAATGACCTAAGACAAGCAATCAATGCCTTGAGGAATTTCTTGTCATTCTGGTAAAATAGGTGAAAATAATTGTGAATGTGGAATTAGAGATGTGAAATAATAAGTTGCATTATGGGGTGGAGCACAAACTGCATGTGCCATTACATTCACATGGGGCTTTTTAATGTCAGAAAGTCAGCTGATTCGAACCATACAGCATACAGAACGGCCCTTTCGAAGCCACACACTGTAAATTTAAGAAACTCTGCAATGATATAAAATTAAACACAATACTGACAATTTTATATATCATAAAACACTATCACTGGTTAACAATGGACTTCACAATAATTATAATATGTATAAATCTTATGGTAATAACATACATTAATCCCACTTTGAAGCAATTTTTAACTGCATACAATATAATTCTTGATTGATTGAGAAACAAGCAATTTGGAATTTTTTCTATTTTCATTGATATCTACTGATTATTAGTCAGTCCCTAAAATAGCATATTTTTATGTTTAATGTCCCAGGTGACACAACCGCTCTAAGTAGTGGACAGTGGCAATGGCTGGAGTAAAACATAAAGCAATGTCCCTTACACATTTAATCTCTCCAATGCCTCAGGCAAGTCTTAATGGTGATGTTCTACAACACATTACGACAGTGCTTAAGACCAGAGCAGGCAATTACACTGATATTTAACCAATCCATAGAGTGAGAAAAGACAAAGCATTTAGCATCAGCAAGAGAGAGGGCAAGACAGCATGAAATGGAGGAGTCACTAAGTGTGCCTAAAGCTTATCGACAGTAGACTTTAGTTAGACTTCAGTCATGGATTTCACCTCCAGGCCCCTGACTCTTCTTTTTTTTTTTTTTTAAAGTGCGACATTTAGTGTGTTTGTTATGTAATAATGCTGTATTTATGTTTTTATAGAAAGCAGACATTGTTATTACTCATAAGCAAAAGACATGCATACAAAATTTATCACTTATAAACTGTTTTTGGGATGAACTGGAACCCTGACTGCACCCCAGGCTCTCTCACCTGACATTACTACCTGATCTCACCAACATATTGAATGATCACAAACTTTTAGCAAGCCAAGGATTTTCTTATAAATTTGTAGACACAAAATGTATGGAATTAACTTAGGAACATAAAGGATATAAATAGTTTCAGAAATATGTTATAACACGAAAGATGTTATAGAAGTAATATAGAGTAAAATGACCACAATATTCTCACAAATGAGAAATAAATTTAAATTAAAATGCAATGTTTTGGTATTAAAATTGATGGCTAGACTGTAATCTCTGTCTTAAGTTGGTTTGTACCAAACAACAAATAAATATACTTTTGTTATTGTACAGGAGATAATTTTCACTTTGAGTTGGAATTCTTTGGAGTTAACTGCTCGGCTAGGTGTAATGACACGAGAATGGTTTAGCGATGTTGATAAAGACTCTATGTATCTCTGTTACACGATACTTTACACTGCTTCCTGTTGAATTATTACCACTTCATTGCATTTACACAAAGTTTTCATTGTTAATCCCATAGTTCAACAGAGTGAATAGAGCCTTTGATTATTGTGAAACTGTTTTTCAAGAAATGTAGTTTGTTTGTACCTGATCTGTATGTACTTTTTTCGACAACTGTTTTTTTTGTTGGTTCCCACGTAATGAGTTAAGTCTAAGCTAAAACTTCATGTAATTCAATAAAAAATTTTAGTTAAACAATTTTTGTTCCAAATAAAATTTTAAAATAAATGTAACTCAGTGGAGTCATTAAACTATGAGGTAATTTTGGACTTACTTGAATATTAGTCTTACACAAGAACTAACAAATTGCTTCTACATTTCACCCACAACAACTGGAAAGGACAAACTGGCGAACTACATTATAAGACTGGTATACAAATATTACATTTTATGCACAAACTAAAGCCTTAGTTAAACACTTTTGAAAACTAATTGAATTCATACTTAACCCTTGTGGGCTTAGACAGGGAACAGACAGACCAATAAAAATCCACATCCACAGTTTATTACTAAAAAAAAAAAAAAAAAAAAAACCCAAAACAATACTGAACATTCAACCAATCCACTAAATCCAATCAGTGATGACTTAAAGTTAAGATTTACTTTTTGAATTAACCAACTACATTATATACATTAGCTAACTGGTGTCCAAAACAGCAAAGGACTAGTTTCTCTAACATTAAACTCTTAGCAGTACCAAAAATATAGAAAGAGAAGACAATAGTTAAACCTTTCTCGTATAACACAAAAATTCAAACATAACTCACAGGGAGCACATCATCTTGGAGCATAACGGGGCAGGAGGATGGGTTGGGAGAGAGATGTGGGGTGGATGTAAGCCAAACCTAGTCAGTTGATGGAGTGTAGTGTCACTAGTGGCATGGACGATTTACAGCAAAGCGCTGCTGACGAACTCGAGGCAGTAAAGTGCGCACAGGGGCGTATTTCACAGCGAGCTGGCTTTTATGAAGAACACTTGGACGCCCCGGCAGGGCCGCCACTCGTGACGGATGGAGAAAGACGCATGACAAGCTTCATCATTGTTTGTAAATCTTAACTGTTCCCGCTCACTAACCCCAGAAGCAATTTTCCCGAGACACCGGCAGAGAGGGCTGCTCGGAAAGGACAGCATGGCATTCCTGAAGGTTATTTGGCCTCATATTTGGCCAACCGATTACTTCCCCCCACCCCACCCCATCCACAGAGCAAGGGGGGAAAATAAATACACACTGTGCAGAGTGGGAGCACAGGAGGCACAGCAGGCGTATGGGGCCCTCACAAACCTTCTCATAGAAAAACATGTCTACAAGCATATCACATTTTAAGGACCAAGGAGCCGGCTTTGACTTCAATATCAAAATGTAATCTGGAGAGATTTTGCTTATACAAAGCGATATAATATAAAACATCGCTCAAGATAGAAACTATGTCAAGTGTTGTTAGTTTTGCATACAAAAGACGAATATAGAACTTTTTTTTGTGCTCTTTATATTTAGACACAAATATCTGCAACAAGTTGATGACCTAATGACATCACCAAACTGTTGTTTGTAGCAGGCTTTTGAGCTGTTTCTTCCTTCAGTCTCTTTTTCCAAATATTAAAATCCATGCTCAATTAGGTTAAAATCTGCTAATTGACATCCTGGTGAAATTCTTTGTTGTGTTGACCTTTGTTTTCATGGCTTACCTGTTTGATCAGAGGTTGTTAGTGCACTAATGGTTTCTAGTCTTTATGTTGGTTTATAGAGAGTTTTAGCAACAAATGTGGTGTTCACAGCGCAAACTAAGGCTTAGCCTAAGAGGAGCTGTTCAGAGCTGTTAACCGTTTAAACAGTCGATCTGACAAGAGTAGACTTGGGCAACAATAAACCTGTCAATCATGTGATGATAGGAGATCATCTGATGTTTTTGCTTGCACAGTGTTTATATATGGGACCATGTTTCTACAAACTGTGCTCAGGATTTTAATCTAAACAGCTAATCAAACCTAGTTGTACTGGCTATACTAATAATAATGAATAGAGGCATGTACAATCTTTGTGCAACATACAAGAACAAGAAGCAACACTTTGCTGATAACTTATTATTTCCAGCCATGCCAGCCTCGCCATGCATGCAAGGTCACGTCCATGCAATTCCTAACAACAAACTGAGCAGAGTGAGAATGACAGAAGCAAACCATGGCTGAGGATTTTTAAGAGCCACTTGTTTTGATCGTCATGTCAATTTTCCAAAATGATACAGCAATTCAACAGATTTAAATCAGATGTTAAATCAACCAAAGTTTTTTAGTGTTTTTACAATAAACCCAAAAAGCCCAAGCCAAACTAGTTCAAATGAGCTCATAGACAAACTGAAAATTCAGAATAAATAAATGCAACCTCAAAACAAGTCTGTATATTCTGAATCTGTAATCCAAAATGCTTTATTAATGTATAGATTACACTGTATAGGCACTGGAGTATTTTATGCATTAAACTAGTACAAGGTTTTATATTAGGTGTTTCATGCTACTCACGGGAAACAGCCATTAATCTACCAACTAGGTAGTTAATATCAGTGTTTTCAGACCACCCAGCCTGGAGTGTTTTTGTGCTGCAATGGAGCGTAAGACACCCCGGAGTGAGAGTGTGGCAGGACAGGCACCCTTATAGGTAAACAGCATGTGAATTTCATCAAAAACCAGAACAGGTAAAGTTTCAGGAGAGCAGCATCTCTATTAAACACAAAGCACGGAAGCGTTTTTCTAACATCACTTCTCAATTTTCTGCTTATAAATTAAACCGCTGTGTGCAGTTTATCAGGTTGATATTTGTTTGGACTGTGTGCTGTGTGCAGTTTATCAGGTTTATATTTGTTTGGACTTAAAACCAGCAAAAAAATAGAGTATTAGAAAGCATGAATTCCGCAATTGTACATGTCGCTGTTCATACCACTTTAAATTACATGCACTACTAAAAATTGCCATAACAAAAGTTTTACCTTTGAATTTATTTATTTGTGTGAATTTTATGGTGCTCTTCACTTGCAGAGTGATCCTCCCTCAGATGTACTTTGTGCACGCTGTTGATAAACTCTGGATAAAACTTTATGGGGCTGTGGATGGTTTGGGCATTTGTGTGCATGTGCGAGAGAGAAGGGGAGGGAGACGAGGACACTGACCTGCAGTTTTGGGCTCAGGGTAGACAGTATTGTCCTCCAGGGTGAAAAAGGGGGGCATGCAGGCAGCCGTGCCCAGACCCTGACTTAGATAGGAGGCTGCAGAATAGTAGGAGCGCATACGGTATTGCTGGGACATGTTGTGGCTGGACAGACGGCTATCTCCACTGGGCATCTGCTTTAAAATGGAATGATTCACACACAGACACACAAATATCCAGACAAGGTTAAGATTTAAGTTTCTTAAAATAACAGGTTTTACTTGCGTTGTATTTAAATCCCAAGTTTTATAATGTATAGGCATACATAAACCTGGAGGCATAAATTTGGCATAAAATGGCAACATGAATGCAATGGCAATTGGTGCCAATAATTTGCCACATATTATTTTGTTAAAATATATTTTCATTTTGTTAGAAAACACCAACAGTGATAATTAAAGTACAGATAAATTCAAGAGCTAATAAATATGTCTATAAATAAAAGGATAAATTATAGCACCAAAGGATTTAAATCAAATGTATGTAAATAAATAACATGGGAAAACCTTTTATTATATTCCTCTAATATACTGCGCTTCTTCCTTGACAATTAACTGTAACCTCTCTAATCAATATCCTTCCATCTTGTGAAAACTTTTAAATAAGCTGTTTCGTCAGCAGCCAGTGGCTTGCTGTTTTTGCGATTCCAGCTTTATGAAATTTGATTTCTGTGAGCCAATAGAACCTCATCATTTTGCTAGGCTTCTCATATTGCCTATGACAAATACTGTTTTGAACATGCTCCACTGAAACATGCACTGAAAAACAAACACACATGGCTAAGCATTTAAAATGTGTCACAACAAGAATTAAGATGTACTGCTGTCAGAACCATATACAAAACTGGTAAGTTCGGTTGAAGTTAAAATAAATTTGATATTTATATAACGCTAGATCATTTAAATGCAAGAGTTTACCTGCATAAAGACTTTCTGCTTAGATTCTCCCTTTTAACAGGAAGAAAGTTACAGTTGAGTATTAACATATGGGTGAAGTGCTACTTTTAGTATGAAAGCTCCTATGCAGCCCTCATTAATAAGGGCTGGCTCATCTTTCTCACCTCCCTCAGAGGGCTCTTATCTGGCACCATCAACTCTCTGGATCCTCCACGCCACCCTCATATTTTCATTTCCCACCTGCAGTGCAGCGCAGCCCTGCTTGCTTGCTTATGGTGCGAGAGGGCAGGAGATGTGTATGCCCAGATAAAGACAAGCTGGGGAGCATTTTCTTTACCAGCTAACTTTTCCCATATAGCAATGCTAAACCGAACTGTACTTACAAATTGTAAGTAAATAACTTAAAAATTGAAAAACAGACTTACTTAACACATAAAAGCTTTAGGTATGTTGTCTTAAATCCACCTAGTAAATTTTTTTATCATGATCGAACACAGAAGGAAATGAAAATCTTCGGCTGAAACTCAAAGCCTAAAAACCATACATTTATATACTATGCAATATTAAGGCTAATACTTTTAGCCTGAACAACTAAGCTACATCAGTGAACAACACTAAACAACTTACAGCTTACATCTGCTCCATCTTTGTTTACAATGCAACACGCTGTGAAAATAAATCCTTGCAATCTTGCAGGTAGTACCAGTATACATAATGAAATCAACATTAAAGTATTCAAGCGTGCTGAAACACTATAGCAATATCATAAACCTTTGCAATTCAAATTGCACAAAGAAGTATGACGAAAGCAGTGACCGTGGTGCAGGATGTCGCTGTCAGGCACTCTATTGCCCACACATACTGAAATATGGCTCCATCAACAGCCCATATAGACGTACCAGTCACTGATAAGTCTCTAAAGAAATACTGGTTCAATTTATTTTGCACATGAATAAATCATTCAGGATACAATGGCAATACTTTGTAACATAAATCAGATAAATATACAGGATGATTTTCATATTACCACAGCATTGAAAGTGCTGGGTACTTCAGGGGTTTCCTGGTTGATTGATAAAGGTTAATAATAGTGCCAAGTTGATGGGATATCAAACCTGAAGGGCCATGACTTTGAAGATGCCCTCAATTTTAAATTGTCCAATTCAATAAAAGTAAATGAAAATCTTTAACATTATGCCGTACTATTGAAACAGTGCCTTCATTAGTGACTAGACTAGTTTTCAAATCACAGTTACTACATCAGTGAACGAAAGAAAACAGTAATTACTGTTACTGGACTTTACAACAGATAAACAATAGTAAAAAATGTCTCACCATCCTACATCTTACCATCTTCTCAGGCAAGTCCTATGTCTTACCTTTACATCCTACTTATATACAACATAAAAACCATTTATACTCCGCCAGCCTTGCCCTTGTAAAAGCGAGAACCAGTTTTAGTAAAAAATTTTCTAATATTAAGTTGCATGTATTTTTATATGAGTTCATTAAGGGACATTCTAAAATGCTTAACGTGGCTTAATGCATTAAAACAGTGGTGTTCTTATTCTGGGCTCATCTGCTTGTCTGTAAATATTATACTTTTTAATTATACGTTTAATACATTGCTCTTTTTAAAAAAATGCGTTGAATGCATTAAAACTTATGGGTTGTTTTTTTTGGGTTTTTTTTTTTACATTAAGCGTTTTAAAAATGTTCCTTCATTTGTTCTTTTAGAAATAATTAAAATATAAAATAATCATCATCACAAAAACACTACTATCACGCTGCAAAAAAGCCTAGCCTAACAGTTTTACTTAAACATTTCCTTGATATGACTGTGAAAAAGCATAAAAAGGTGTCTATGTAGTGCGAAGCTTTTAAAATAAGTTAAAATGAACATTTACCAAAATAAAGCAAAATTCTCATCTTTTTTTTTTCGGCTATGTAATATAATCCTGTTAGGAAAATTAATTGTATCTGACGTATCAATTGTTTATTCAAGACATATTTTTTTCTGTTTGTAGCCTATGTTTATGTGCATACTGGATAACATAGAAAAGTGTTAAATGTTAATGGCCGCCTGGTGCATGAAAAAGATCTGGTCCCACTGACCCAAAAACCTAAGCAAAATCAAGTCCAGGCATTTTTAAATATGCATTATATAGTTTGCCAAACTAAGTGACTAAAGTAGATAATTTAGTGTCTTTTTAATGTAATTGCTTGGCTTGGATAAGGGTTAGAGAACTCTTACTGGCAGCAGTAGTTGCAGTTTCGACTGGGGGAAGCACAGAAATGTAAACAGTTTGTAAGAGAGACAGGGTGGCATGAAGACTCCACACCTTCCTTGCTGTACTTAGCCACTGGCTTGGAACGGGAGGACAGGCAATATGCGTAAAAGCTCATGGTAGCTCACTGTGCCACCGTGCCAAGTTAGAACAAGCAGCTGGGTTCACTGACAGGAACCCGTATAAACAAGCGCTCTAACCCACTTAATCAGCTCATTACCACATGCTGCTGGACTAAATGGAACACATCTTAGGTGAGTGAGAACATGAGTGTACCATGGTGGTCTTCTTCATGGGTGTTGAGTTAATATGAAGCTATCCTTCCTGTTTGGAGTAGAATTTTAAGTGGAGGCCTACTTTTAATCAAAACCTTTTTTTTTTTTTTACTCAGTCACTACCAACCTGCAGCCACAGTGTTTATTAACATATTAACATATGCACACCTATAAATTCCCAAATCTTATTTCACTGTACATGATCATAATAGTCTAACTTATTTAGTATTATGTTATATGACTAGGGGTTCTGCAGCCATGTTTATGACAGTACTTACAGTGTATAAACCTTAAGCTGTTGGTACGTTAATAATTATTAGTTTGCAGGGGAATTTAACAGGGCTCAGTTTTAAATAAACTAAAAATACACATGCAAAATACAGTGTCAGGGTAGCGCCGCATGATATTACAAAAAACTGAAATATGAAAAAAATAAAATCACTCCATGAATGGAAAGAATTTATTATTTTAGAATAATTTCCCCTGTAAAAAAAAACAGTGCTATGATTTTCTTGAGGTTCAGATACAAAAATTAAATGATCAAATGTAAAATTACACGGCATAATGTTCACTGTATTAATTACTTTTTGTTAAACCCAAAAAAGTCATTCATTCTTGTGTCTGAATTTTTTAAACTTGCTTGATCTGTTTACACATAAACGGACCTTAAAACAATGTAAAAAGAATGAACTTTTACTCCAATATCAAACTTTGCAATTAATTCACAAATCACATGTGTTCTAAACTGCGGTGCAGTCGACTATAATCCCCACTTGACATTGCACATCCTACAGTGTGACTATTGCAGATGCACACTTTGCGATGTCAGTGCTGGAAAGATATACTGTGTTGCCCTATCTTAGGGTATTAATTTGTATTTTACTTTGTGGCTGGAGTGCTAATTTGTGCGGCATCAATATTTATCTTATATTTACAAATGTCTAAAATAGGTCTAGGTAGTGTATATTAAAACTTTAATCTGAAAAACAATGTCAATTTATGTCCCATAAATCACATTTGACAGTAAGAGTACAGCATTTTTTAGTTGAAAGCCACATGTAATGGGTAAAGAAAAATCCAACCAGATATAGTTTAGTCCTGTTATTTTGAGTGTACAAATGATTATCGTATTAGGATAAAACAAATATCTACATGTGTGTGTTGCCACCTGGTACTGTTGATAATTGTAGAGATTGCTGTAATACGCTGGGTAGCGGGAAGGCTGGTAGAAGTTGTAGTAGGAGGCATCCATCATCAGGTCAGCAGAGCCATCACAGTGTCCCCTGCTGGCTGTTATGGGGCTTGGTGACAGTGAGGAGCGGCTTCCTGAAACACATCTTATACTTACAGGGCTATTCAAACCAGTGAAAACAGAGATCACTTGTCATAAATGATTACACAACCTAAAAGTTTAGGTGGCAAAATGTAATTCAAATGTAAAAAAATAGCTACTTTCATATATTTATTAAAAATATTATTAAATATAAATCTAAGTTTTACAAGCAATGTGAGCAGGCCCCATCTGCTGGTGTATAGCAGGGTCACAACCAGTGACGGTGCTATTACAATTGTTCATGCTTTATTTCTTACTAAAATGCCATTACACTGTCTTTGCAACTAAGATGTTTTCTGCCTTTCACTTTATCTTATGTGCGGGTTTGGAATGTTCTGTCTACGCCCTGGTGTCAGAAGATGACCAGCAAGTGCCGCTTTGCTCTTCTTTGCCCATATGACAGCAGCACAGATCAAATTTAGGCAGCCTTGACCCGGCTGATATTTGCCTCCTAGCACAGTCCTATCAGACGAGCAGGAACAGCTTGTCTCTCCCACCCTTCTTAACTGAACACCTCTGGCCAAAAAGCCCCAAAAAAAAAGAGATTGCCCAACATGCCAAGACACAATCACCAAAGTAAGAGATAGGCACACAGTGCAGTGACGGAATGTTACAAGGAATGTTGCGCCTTAATTACCCCCTCCCTATGAACTAAAGGGACCACCTCACTGGCTGTATTGTGTTAGAGGATGAATGGTCACTAAAATGAACTGATAGATGAGTACAAACTGTCCATGGTCACGGTTCAACATGAACCTCTCCAACACACACATGCAACACATACACACTGAAGAGCCACAAGTTAACTGGGTCATACCTCTATGTGAATGAGTGCAGAAGAGGCCACTTATTCTTTTTACCTGTTAATTTAGTATTAATACGCTTTGTATGAGAAATCTGGGTTCATAAAGAGTCTAATTTTTTTAATTGAAAATGATGACTTTTCAGAAAAACTTGATATACTTTTGAAAAGCTGTTTTCATAGTTTAAAGCTTTGAAAGATTTTGAGGAACACAGTATTGGATGGATATCAGTATTAGCATATGAACTTTTTTTTTTTTTTTAGAAAAGGACAAATGAAATCATTCCGTCTAAAATTTTATTTTAAATCTCAACAAAGATGCGCGTACAATTTATTGACAACCAATAAAATGCTGGGAGAAATGCTGTTAATTAAAGTTTCTACTACTAACATACATTGTGAATACATTTATTCTAAAGGATATTACTTTGTAATGTTTTATCAGCTCAATGAATTTTGTAGTCCTGTTGTCGTTGCTGTAAGCAATTGTTTACAGTTTCAAGTTCGCTATCGGATTTCGGTTCAAGTTTACAGAACTTTTGTCAGAAAAAAAAATGTGCTGAAACTGGTGGCATGTCTATTGTTCGAAATTCATATTTATATTTATAAATGGATGAAAAACATTTTTTTCTTATTTATTTTTTTCTTTTCTGCAAACTAAAGTATATTAAAGGTTTGTTTGTTGTTATTTATTTGTTTATGTATAAACACCTTAACCTAACCTGATGAGCTGTAAACGGGTGTGAGCATAGAACACCTCCACAGATAAAAACAAGATTTCGAGACAACAAGTGCAATGTAATAACAACACATTGTGTTTGAATCCCTTCCCGACTCCCTCTGGGTGGATAAGTAATTCTTCTCACCAGAGGCAGCAGGAGAAGACGCAGATCCAGTGCTGGTGGAGGAAGGTGATCTTTCTTCCACTGCAAAGCTGTAATCACTTTCCGACTCATTCTTTACCATAATGTCTGGACCAGAGAGGTTCACCGGAGTGGACATGCCCATCTCCTCCTCCTGAGCCTGCTGACGCCGCAGAGCCACCTGAACAAAAACACTGGCTCTGTAAATTCATCATTTAGTTTTTGATGAATATATACATATAGTCAGTCTCGCTAAAAACACAGTTACACGTATGATCAGAAGAGTCACTTATAGATACGTTTTAAATTCATTTTATTACATATTTATTACGCTACACACCACAACATACTACTTGCCTCTGCGTTTTAAATAAAGGATTTAGATTTTGATGAATAATATATTTTGTCTCTATAAAAGTATAATTAGAGTTATGGTGATATGATTCACTTATAAATGAATTTAAAGTTAATAGAATTCATTTATTTATTTATTTAAATCCTATGCAACACACTGCTTTTCTTTTGTATTATAAAAAAAAGGGTTTATTATTGATGCATATACTGTATATTGTTGGTCTCAGCAAAGTATAAAGTGGTGGCTCATTGTTAAGGTGTTGGACTACCAACCCAAAGATTGTTGGTTTGATTTACAGCTCCACCAAGCCACCACTGCTGGGCCCCTGAGCAAGGCCCTTAACCCCAAATCGCTCAGATGTATAAAAGAGATAAATATAAGTCGCTCTGTATAAGGGCGTTACAGCCAAATGCTGTAAATGTAAGTATAGTTACATTTATGTTCATGAGATTTACTAATAAATAAATCATTTAAAAGTTAACTTTAACAAGTATTTACTCAAACATACCACAAAACACACTATTCATCTCTGTATTATAAATCAAGTGTTGTTTTTCAATGAATATTTACTGTTGGATTGAATAAAAGTATAGATACATTTATGGTCATTTGAATAACTTATAAACGAGTTAAATGATAATTAAAGGTAATTAATTAATTATACCACACAAAACATGGCCATAAAAATCCCATAAATTACAATGTAAATTGTAGCTAGAAACTGTATCCTTAATGTAAAGCATTTACTTAAATAATGATTTAAAAACTATAAAGTTACAAACTATGTGTAACAAGTTTATTGAGCAATTTACAAACTTTTACAAGAGTTAAACTCTGTTTATAAAGTCCACAATATGAATTTTGACTTACAAATAGGGTCTGGCTAACATTAAAGTTAACGTGTCAGTGTGTTTACTGAAAAACTAGCGCCGTGAAATTTTAAAACAAACAAAACGGTATCAATTAAAGAAGTTTTGACTTTCTTTATGAAAGAAAATATACATTAAAAAATAAATAAAATGAATAAATAAATAAATGAAGAGTCAGAGTGCTGCTTAAAAGGGGGAAAAGGAATATAAGCCTCGAAGAGAGTTAAGGACAGCTAGCTTCACTTAGCTACCTGAGCCGCCATGACGCGCTGGCGCTCCGCTATCAGTTTGCATTTCTGGCACTGACAGTCCCGCCAGTTACAGAAGCGTTTGTGGCCCTTCAGAGGTGAGACGAATCCGTGGTTCCTGCAGCGGGAGCATTTCGGAGTGCGAGGTTGTTTTTTACGCCCCAGAGTCAGAGACATGGGAGTCGAGGCGTCTAATGACGGCTGTTTGCTTTGCTCGTCGCTGCTCATCCTGTTCTAACGTTCATTAAACTGTGCTCAGCCTCGTGATGCTGCAACTGCTGCTCCGGCACGTGCGGGCTTCTGTGTGCCACTCGGTTTTGGCGCGAGTCATTTCAACATTCCAGCGCGCGCGTGGGAGAGCGGAACCAAGCGGCCTTCCCACAGTTGCATTGGTGGACACATTTTTATTAAAAAAAAAAAAAAAAAAAAAAAAAAAAGGAATAAAGTTAATAAATCGGAGTGCTAATGTGCCACGTTTCCAACGCATTTTGGCGACATTTTGTAATGCCTTACATTTTTTCCATGTAATTGTGCAATTGCGGGTTGGGGGCCTTGCTCAGGGCCCCAGCGGCGGCAACTTGGTGGTTGTGAGAATCGAACCCCGATCTTCCAATTAGCAGTCCAACACCTTAACCACTGAGCTACCACTTCCAAATCATCTACAAAGCATGTTTATAATAAATAAATGATCTTTTAATTTACCTGCCACTTAGCATGTGTCTTTATCCAAGGTGATTTTTCCATTTTTTTGAGCAGTTGAGGGTTAAGGGCAGTGGCAAGAGGTTGGGAATCGAACCAACAACAACCTTACAATAAGCAGTTCCACACTTTAAGCACTGAGCCACTTTATCTGAGAATTGTTATAAACTTTAAAAAAAACTGTTGTTGTTGCTTGACGATTTGGTTTTTTTTATCTACTACCTTCATCCGGTGGTGGCAGTGGATTTACCTGAGAGAGCTACGGAGCAGAGCTTTAATCCCTTTGTCTGTCCAGCTGTCTCACCTCTTCATCTGTACACTGTGCTCAAAGATAAAACTTCTAGGTTCCACCTTCATGCAAAAATCCAGTAGCAGCATCAGCACAATCACTTCTAATCAGGGATGACAGTAAGGTGGAGAAAGTTAGGATGAGGCCCTTAGCTGGATCCTTAGAATCATCTTAAATGTTCCCTGTCTTGGCGACGCCCCTGATAACATTATTGTGCTGATGCTGTTACTGTATTTGCTTTTAGAGATCTGTTTTATTAGTAGTTACAGTGCGGAATGGGTGTAGCAGAAGGCCCAACCTGATATTCTTCCATAGGGCTTCCATGCAGTGTCTCTTCAGATGAGCAACTGAGCCATACGGCTGCATAGTTTTCTGCTAAGAATCTTGCACTAAACCTGACCATTACTCATGTCGTAACTTTGAGATGGAACAATGGCATTGTTAATCTATTATAAGCACTTGCAGACGACGAATAATACTCACAGGAATAACAATAAAACAGCACCATCTAACAAACGGCAAATCAGAAGCACCAAACACAAAAACATTTCAGTCTAAACATATTTAAAGTGTTTTACAACAAGAGATTCGTTAAAAAAGTTCATTAAATAAACATAAAACAACAGCAGTCAAATGTATGTGTAGCTGACCTGCATCGATATAATTCAAAAAGGTCAACTTTACATCAATAAAGTGTGTGGCAGGGTGGCTCAAATGGTTAAGGTGCTGAGTTGTTAATCTGAAGACCAGAAACACCTGGGTTCAAGCCCCACCTCCGGCAAGTCAACCACTGTTGGCTCCTTGAGCAAGACCCTTAACCCTTCCTGCTCCAGGGGCGCTGTATCATAGCTGTATCATAGCTGGGATATGCGAAAAATGCATTTCATTGGCTCTGTACATGTACCTTGCACAATGAATTGAATATTCTATACTAATGTTGGAAATCAGCTTTAAGGCATATTTGATCCAAGTTAATATTAAGCACAGTTCAAAAGTTCACTTGTGATCTTAACTGCCCACAACACATGATCCATCCAATTCATAGTTTTAATTACTTTGGTTAACTAAGCTTAACAATTTCGAACTTATTTTATATGGAAAGTTTTTCTATTTTTTCTTTGGCGTTGAGCATCAAAGGATTTTGGGGAGTTTATGTGGGAAAGTTTTCATTAACATTTTTGGGTTAAGAAAATATTAAAGCTAGATGTTATACATACATGATTTTACATGAAAAATTTTAAGTAAAATAGAAATATTTAACAGTCAGTATTTTAAATGACTCCCATCTGTTTTGTAGATTAAAAACATTGGGATTGACATCCACTTGTTGAACTGTTAGATTTTTAGAACATCATGTATTCATTTCTGCAATTTTCATATTATTTAACAAATTTCCCAGATTGTATTAGATTCTTATTTGTAAAACACAATATATTTTTAGGAAAATCACAAACATGCACAGGTGTGTTAGATATTAGTGTATAATATTGCATATACACAGTGGTTGCAGTACATGGTTTTATGAAAAGCACCTGATTGTTTTTGTTCTAATTTATAATGAGCACTGTAGTAATTTTTATACTGCACTATTATAAAGTTTAAATAGAAAAAATAGGTAGACAAGAAAATGAATACATTCAAATAAACTTTTGAAAAAATATAATAAAAGTACTTATGTAAATATGAATTTGTTATTCTTTGGAGTTAAAAAATAGAGCACGCATTCCAAGCATCCTACAATTCACCCCAAGTTCTTATAAAGAAAAAGACTAGGCAATGTTAATATGATGATAATATCTTAAGGCAAACATAACTTTTGAAGTTAAATACTATTTTATAAATTCTTCTTTGGGTTTGGCTGGGAGTGAGGGGTGGGGGGTTATGATGGTTCCGTTTATGAACAACGCCCTGGTTTGCCAGTAAGCTATTTAATGCAACAGCAGAATGTTGTAGTGCTTCTAAGGTTTAAAGGGTCCACACTGAAGATGAATACTTGCTTTTAATCCTCGCTGTATGCCCAGAACATGTGGAGGTATTTGAAAGGAGGTTGTTGGTTTTACAATTAATAGGCATTAACTGTTATAATGCAGTAAACAGAAAAACTTACTATTTGACTCCACTAGAGGGAGCCACTGCCACAGTTCTATGTAATGATGCTCATTTAGTAAATCTCACCTTACCTCAAACGTAATTTAAATTAATCAGAGAGCCGGTTTAGAGAATTTTATTACCTAAAAATGATGGAAACCTTAGCTGATTTTAGAAAAAAAAAGTACCATAAAATCGAATAAAAGTTTATTTAACAAAAGGGACTCGAGCCTATAATAACATTTACATACCATGAAAATACATTTATTTTTAATAAAACCTTTAATTGATAAATATATAACTTCATATCTTGTTAGGTTGGGGTAGTAAATTGGTAAATACTGTGATTATTAAATAAAAAAATGACATGTATATTAGGGCAAACCTATGTTTAATCTAGATATTGTCCAATTTCTGCAGCCCAACATGCCACAATATGTCTACAGAGACACTGTGAATAAGACTGATTTACATCCCCTTTGCTGTGAATCTGAATTATATGTACAGAATTAAAATACAAAGCCTGACTTTAGCTTATCGTCGATATGATATTACTGATTCCTGATTAAAACAAAATTAAAGTGTACATATACAGCGGACACATGGAGAATACACTGAAAGAAATAACATGAATCTTACATTCTGAACATGGTTCTAGCTGATGTCAAAACTCCTGTATGTGCATCACCTGTTTGTCATTTCAAATACAAAGTAAAACATACTGTGGAACGTATATGGTGTGACCCCAAAAACAACCGGGAACCCAGTGATAATTTGAAGTAGAAGAGAACATCACTGTGACACTGAAGGCGGAAAAGTGCTGATTATATGTCCATTCACAGTCTGTGACAGATACAGAAAGGCAGCGTTTGATGCGTCCCCTTTGCTGGCTTTAAATGCTAGGCACATGAACAATTGATTAGCAGCAGAGAAAAGTGAAAGAGGTATTTGGGCATGTCTAATCAAACATGCCCCTCCTGGTGGGACTTGGAGAAGTCTTCCTGCCAATTCGAGGTGTTCCCTGGTGAAAGAAACATTCATGCTGAAATAACATTCTGGCAAGTTCTACATCATGAGTCATAGACATTTATAAAGCACAATCATTCTCTCCATGATAAAGATTGGAGGAGCATACTATAGGTTGCTTTATTCAATTGATATAAATGTTCTGTTTAATTAAATGTTCACAAACATAAAGAAAATAGTAACTTTTGGATATAGAGGCTCTATATCGATTTTCTTTGTTAGTATACACACACTGGATTTATACTGAAAAAATATTATAGCACACTGAAGCACAGTGTTAAGGGCGTTGGGCTGCTAATTAGAAGATCGAAGTTCAATTCCCAGCACCACCAATTTATCACTGCTGTTACAGCAAGGACCCCAAAAATTGCTCAATTGTATAAAATAGATAAATGTAAGTCGCTGTATTCGGTGCAGATACCAGCATTATATATTATATATTAATTATATATTAATTTAGCTAGGTACATATGTAATATGCTTAAATAAATACAAGGCAGAGTTGTGTAGTATTGCATTATAATGCATTTTATTATTTAAATGTTAGAGAAAGAAAAATGTATGGGAAGTTTCTACATTTTAAGGCGTTAAGTATCTTGCTTTCTGTGTAGAGAAAAAAAAATCAGAAAAATAGAACCTATACATAATTATAACGTGGACTTGTAGCTTAAAAGCTGTCTGATCATTTCAAGCATTTTATTTATAAAGTAAAAAGTTAACGGCTCAAAACAATTCAATTAGAACACTGGATCACCAAACGTTATAACGTACAAAGACAAATCTTGGCATTAAAAAAAAACCGATATAGCAGTTGGTTATACCAAAAAATAGTGATTGGAGTAACGAAAGACTTAATCATGCAACCATACATTATTAGGGGATATAAAGTAGATAATATTATAGCAAGCAGACAGAAAGGCACTTACTGGTGATTGTGCTTTGGAGAAGTTGACATGGGCATACAACAACACTGCAATGTCTTTGTGTCCAGCTTCCAGAGCAATGGACAGAGCAGTACTTTCATCCTGAATTACACACGCATGCAAAGTAGTAGTTAAAAATCAGTAACTCAAAATCAGTTACATTTCTCTACTTAAACTATTAATGAGTCAGTAGCTGCACAGGGCAAACAATACAATTACTGCTGCAACCAGTTATACTTTGTTATTAGTCACATTGACATTGCTTTGAGACGGGTGGGGTTTTTTTTTGCTTACATTATCATGGAGCGTTGCGTCACAGCCCGGCTGGGCCAACAGCAGCTTGACAATCTCCACATGCCCGTGTTCACTGGCACACATGAGCGCCGTGGAGCCCTCATCGTCCTGGATATTAACATCAGCACCGCACACTAGCAGTGCCTTCACCATGTCCATCCGACCGTGACTGACTGCCAGCATCAGTGCTGTCTGACCAGCCTAGAGACCAGAATAAAGAAGGTGACGATCAAAAAACACCAGGAATACATAATCACCTGTCACTTTAATAGGAACACATGGACATTTGCCCATTTAGGCAGTTCCAATCAGCTAATTATGTAGCCGGAAATTATATAGTAACTTCTATATACATTGTATACTGACCTGGCTGGCTTTTGCATTAACATCCCCTTTGCTGAACAGCTCCTCCACCACCCTCATGTCTTTCGGGGCCTCAACGGCAGCTAATGCAGCTAGCATGATGGGAGTATAGCCAGCCTTGTTCTGCTGATTGACGTTGCAGACATCTGTGACACAAAGAAAGGCAAACAGAATATCAGAGAGGGTCCAGAGGTCAAGTCAGTGTTGTGGGATAAAGGGCATCCTTTGTTAGCCTTCAAAGGGGTAATGCGCCCTAAATGCAAACCATTAAGCTAGCATATATTGGGAAAAAGAAAAAGGTTTCGATTTATTGACCTGCAACTGGTCAAAGCTTTAAGAGGGAAGAATGAGGGGCCTTACTTAGGACATGGGGTATCAGAAACTGCAAAAGAGTCGGACAATGAGCTTAATAAAGGTTGCCACCTCATTATGAACAGCAGTAGCAATTTTTTTTTTATAAAAGACAAAGAGAAACTAGTGAACGAAGATGCAGAGAACAACATTTCTCCAGTTCTTCTAAAGGAGTTTCAAATGGAGAAACAGCAAATGGAATATAATAATATTTCAGGGTTTATACACCCTGCCATTCTTTTAAGTTGACTAGTCTAAAAATTAACTGGGTTTTGTATTGTAAAATAACAGCATGCAAATCGCTCACATCCTTTAAATACATCATCAATGGTTTCTAACCATTTACCTGCATCCAGCAGCTTCTTGACGATATGGAAGTTAGAGTGGGAAACACTGTAGTGTAAGGCGGTGTTGCCATTGCCATCGGCCATGTTGACAACGTGCTGCAGCAGGGCAGGTGAGATGTTACGAAAAGCGCTCAAGTAATCCTCCACCATGGCTGACACCGCAGTCTTCTGACTGGAAACCCGGAACCACTCATGCTGTACCGTGTTCAAACATGTCCTCTGTGATACAGGACAAACAAAATAATATTAAACTGTACCAATAATGTTAACAACTGATCAATAGTTTAATACTATTTCATGCATAAATTATGACACTTCAAAATTAACTTACAAACTTTACCAAAACCTAAATGTAAGCAAATTCACAATGGGGCCTAAAATTCTATTCCCAGAAACAAAAAACTCTAAATAACAATGTATTATTACTAACCAGGGTTATTGAAGCTTATTTGGAAACACTGCTAAGCTATACTTCGGCCACATGCACACAGATAGATTCAGTCCTATGCGTTAATAGAGCCTCTGATTTGCTATTTCTCAACCATTCTTTTTCACTATATTTGCCAGAAAGAAGCCTAATTAGAACTGTTTAAAGACCTTTTAAAGACATATTTAAAGAAAATAGATTATTCTGAAACAAAGGTAAAAAAAATTCATGTGCATTTGCACCACACAGTGTATCAGTAACCACATCACCACATCAGTTTATAAGTAACAGTAAATTAATTAACTCACCACATCTTTACTGCTTAATGCCTTAGAATCGCCCAAGTGGGTTTTAAGCACATAGCATGCAGAAAGCATCTTCTCACTCAACTCATACCTGGAGAGAAGTACAAAAATGATAATTATAAAATATACAAAATAGTTTATTTCATCTAATGGATAAAAATATTGAATTTGAAATTTTAGACTGTCTACCTCTCTCGTGTCCCCTGATTCCCCTGGCCAGGACTTTCTTCATCTCTCCTAACATCCTTTATTTCTCCGTTATTAAACTGATCGCTACTTCTTTCAGTTTCATCCTCTTCTCCCTCAGAGCCTGAGGAGCTACTTTCTTCTGAGCTAGAGTCTTCACTGGATGTTGACTCATATCTGGATAAACATTATTACATAACATTATAAAAATTGGCAGAAAATAAAATAGACATGCACAACATATATTATCCTGGCTGATATGCATGTTATGATCTTTAGCTCTTACCCTCCATTTACACCAACAAACTGCAGGTTCTTTTTGGTGCTGATCGAACCCTGGCGCCCATCTTTCTTTTTCATGATGGACTTCAGTGTGCTATGGCACTGGTACTGGCCTATAAGGAATGTAAATCAATAATAGCATGGATTTAATACATGCTAAAAACAAAGAACAACAATTAAATCTCCCTTTTTGTAAAGTCAAAGTTGATATACAGACAGGCTTTTACTCAGCCACTAGGTGGAGCACAGAAGAATTTGCACTTGCTGAAACGGACAGAAATACAAACATCACAGTGACTTGATATGAGCCACCTTTTGCCACTTCTAGGTGATCTTGGCATGCAGTTTTAAAGAGATTGCAAAGAAAATAGGCAGATTTTTATGACATTTTCAGCAAACAATAACCAATAAATCAACATCAGTACTTTGCCAAGCTGTTCATATTTCCTGTGAATATTCTTTCTTGGCAGAAACAAGCACTAAGGCAGAAGTTTTGAAGAACAGCTACTTTACTAAAGTAATCACAAAGCCTAAAAAAAGGCTAGCAACAGAAACCTGTCCAAAACCTAAAGTATCCCAAACATTTTAAGTACAGGCTCTGTGCTGCCAAATACCCCAGAGGACCGCCGCCTTTCTCCACAAAGACAGAAAAAAAAAAAAAAGTCAGGTTCACTGCCAGAACATGCCTCAAACATGTGGCCTCCGCAGTCCTTTTGCTGAATATGCTCTGTATATGGTAAAAGCAGTGGTAATAGACATTTACTTCATTTTAAGTGCAAAGAATAGATATCTTTGGGCTGAGGCACTAAATTGCACTAAATTTAGTTGGCCGCATTTATAGTACAGCCAAGTGCTGGGCTTACAACATATTTTTAAGAATTTGTAACTGTACACAAATCTTACCATGTAGAGCAGAGGACATCTGCTGGTCCATCAAGCTCTTCTGAGAGACTGCACTCTGTTCATGGGTCACTGTCTCTTCAGCACACACACCGTCTGTGCAACTGACCTCCAGTTTTGCACTGACCACATGAGAGCTAGAAATCTGAGAGTCTGAGGAAAAGAAATAAATATAAGAACACACATGTACTGTTACAACAGGAAAGAAATATATTTATAGAATAATTGTGCATTGCTTTAAAATAAAAGTAGAGAAATGCACAGCATGAAAAGTACACACATTTAAATGACCAGTTTACTTTTAGACGGCATTTACTCGTTTTGAGTAGAAAATGAAGGCTTTTTGTGATTCTTTAAGCCATAAACATTGCTGTTTCGATCTAGAGCAGTGATTCGTTAGATGTGGCATGTACCGTAAAAAATCTGGTCAGAAATACAGAATGTTATACTTGAAATAAAAGGCATAATGTTCTTGGGCACAAAAATTTTTGGCACTACATCGTACGCTATTTTTAGCACTTCCTTAAACATGTGCCAAAATGCATATTTTTTTTGTGGATTGTTTTGAAAGACAAGAAGAATCGACAAAAAAATATTTGGCCAAAAATGGACCAAAAATTTCTTCATTGGTTTGCTTTTAAAATAAATATAATTAATAGGTCCACTGAAAATACAATATTTTTCTATTCAACATTATTCTGCTAAACTAATATTCATACAGAAGATGGAGAAAAATATTCAAAGATAGTGGCAACTACAGCAGAGCACTTGTGATCGGTGCAAGCAGCAAGGATATTTAATTTCTAGTTAACTATATTTAATGTTTAGTTAAGAAGTTGAGACCGTGTAAAACACAAATAAAAGGTTTTGTGCAACGTTAGTTAATCAAACATAAATATATATGCTAGAATGTACACCTGAGATCAGGGAAAGATTTAACTCAAGAAAGCGAAGGACAAGCAAAAACATCTCAAAACAAGTCACGCATTCAATGTACCGGTCTATTGCGTAACACAAAATAGTTGTTATGTAATGTCATTTTAATCACAAACAACAATTTAACATTTGGAGCAAGCTTTTGCATCTCAAAACAGATGAGCTCACTGCTGGAATATGACTACCAGAGACAACCTTTGCATGTCAGAGCATATTAAGCCTCAATGTGCACACAGGCATTAAGGATCCTATATCTAACTGCTTTCACTCAAAAGACTAAGAGTAATTATAGTCTGTAGATATGAACCATGCCTTATGTCAACATATGTGCCTTTTTCTTTAGGTATACAGATTCTTAAAAAAAAAATTATGTGGCGGCTGACCAATTTTTGTTAATAAACATGACTAACCTTTTCTGACATTACCAGAATCTGCTTGCAGACTCCGAATGTCCATGTTGTGAAGATCCTCAATGCTGCCGTACTTCATCACCGAGTTGATAGATGACAAGGTGGTTACCAGCTCACTGTTGATGGAATTGAACTGGGACTGTTGTGGAGGAGCGAACGCATCTGCCAACTCGCTGTAATTCTCAGCCAGCAGCATCTGTTGCTCCTGAAGAAGCTTCTGCACTCTCTCTATATAGTGATCCAAGTCGAACCGTGTACCAGCATTGTTTTGTGAAACGAGAGACTTTGCAGCAGATATTTGTTCAGTCGCAACACTTTTCTCCAACTCTTGGTTTAGGGGTTGAAGAGGGCCACAACCTATGCTCCGTGTCTTAAGACCCACCAAAAAATTCTCACCTATACTAGTAATTCCAACCCCAATTTCTGTGGTTTTGGAACAGTTCACCTTTTCAGTAGTCTCATCATTAGCTGTGGTACCAACTGCAACAGAGCGATAGTTAACTGTAGTTTGTATATCTTTTACAAGTCCGTCACCAACAGCAACAGTGCGAGTCTCCAACGGTACTGTACTGGTTTGCTTGTCCTCAGAATTTTGTTGGGTGTTAATGCAAGAATCAGTGAGAACAATGCACTCAGTGTTAGTAAAGTTATCTACATTATTTACTTCAGTGTTTGTATGCTGAGAAAACACAGTGGGTAAAATCATTACAGCGGAGTCCATTGTACCCACAGTGTCAGTTAATGTACTTTTGGACAACACCTCCTTAATAGGACCAACCAATACATCCACTGTGCAATCTCCACAACCAATGGACTTGTATTCTTTTGCCAGTTCAGACTTTGTCTTTAAAAGGTCTAAACCTTCAACAGCCAACTTAGTGTTAACTTCTGAGTCACACTTGCTTATTTCTTCACCCACTTTCTGATGGCACATTAGAATTTCTTTTCCAACACACTTATCTTGGACCTCCACACGTTCTTGTACGACCCAACTGTTTATCGTCAAATCTGGACCCACAGCAATATGTCTTGAGTCTGGTTTACAATAGACTGCAACAGTGTGTGTTTGTGGTGCATGACCTGTGCTGACATCATTAAATTCAGTATGGTTCCCCACTCCTTGATTCTTGGTAGAGACCTTGGCCTCCACTGATGTGCTGTACATTTCAGGTTTTGCCAGCGAACCCTTGTCCATTTTCTTCCTTGAACCAGCCACTTGAAGCTCTAGCTTGAGTTTGCCCATCTCCATTTCATGGGTGGTCTCTTTTAGCTGTACCTCCAGTCTGTAGATCTTCTCTTTAAGGGCCTCGATGGTTTGGTGCTGTAGTTCAATTTCAACTTCCGCTTCAGTGCACATGCCCAGCATGGCCTCAGTTACCCCAACTGCTGTGCTCCTTGTCTCCTGCTCAGTCCCAACAGCAACATCCTTGCTATGCCCTGGCAACTTCCTGTAGATTACAAGATCGTTCATGTTTTCATCTGCACCAACAGCAATGGATTTACTCGCACATCTCCATTGTTTTTGCAAAGCATTTTGGTTTGTACTATGCTGTATTTGGTTTAAAGCATGCTCTGACTCCATGGTGGTGTCCTGGATGTTTTTTTCTAAAGCCTGTACATCAGCTGTCAGTTGCCGAAACTCTTGTAGCCTTTGTGAGCTCTGTTCCATGTTTTCAGCTTCAACAATCAGCAACTCGGAACCAGATTGAAGCTTGGCTACAGGGTCAAACTGGTCGGCACTTCCCACACTGAAGGATCGCTTCCGAAAAACCCCAGATTGTCCCTGGCCAGGTAGTTTTGAGTTTTTTATTTGTGACACCAGCTGTCTCTTTTCCTCCTGCAAGACTGAGATCTTAACTTGAAGTATTGGGATAGTTTTTACCTGATCCTCAAGCTCCTTTAATCGTTTCAGAGCTACCAGCATCTGGTCACGAATGTTCTGAAGGTGCAAGGGGCTAATATTAGTTACTGGTGTAGTCATACCTGAACTCAGTGGGCTGTGACGTATTGAGCTGCCCATGGAGGAAGCTACATAAAGATTGTATTCACCATTGGCCAGATGTCCATTATACTGAAGAGAATTTGAATTAGGCGAAATCTGGCTTGCCCCGTATGAGCCTCCATAGGATGACAAGGAGCTACTGGAGCCCATTCCCCCAAAACTGGCTAGACGCCGACGGGGTGGCTCAGTTGCTGGTGGCTGCATAAGTAGCCGCTCCTGTTCTAGACGCCTCCGAGTCTCCATTAGTGTTTTCTCCACCTGGAGGTTGTGGCGAGGGAGATGGGGTGATGGTGGGGGCAGCGGCTGCTGCTTGGCCTCAACAATGTTCACAAAAGCCTGGGGAGCCTCATTGACTTGTGCAGGGTGGCCCAAGGAGGCTAGCTGGTTCCGAATTGCAAAGAAGACTGGTGACTGCTTGCTTTCATCGCTGTTGGATGAGGACAGAGAGTCTGTAGAAGTCCATTCAGTCTGACCAGACGGCCGTTGAACAGGCCTGGTTACTTTTGGTTTTCTTTGAATGTTCAGCTTTTTTATGGTATTGCCCCTTTCTATGTCCTCTACATACTTAAGAAAGTCCAAGTCTATCTGATAACCATACGGGGTTTCCAAACTATAGGGAACAGCAGGGTCCTTGTCACCATCATCCTTTTCTATGAAGAATGAGAAAGACATAGACCACCGTAAACACAAGTAAAAGAAAACCAAGCAAAAACAACAGAACTTAATTTTTGAGTTAATTTTTTTTAAACATAAAAGCAAACTATAAAAGTAATGCTTAAATAATTGAATTTAACCAAAAAGAGTGATTCACGTGCACAGCATAAACTTTCTAGGCTAACTGACCACCAAAATACTCTTGCAGGTGGAAACATGCTGCTTTAATGTTGTATGGCAAGCTGCACACATCAATCAAGATGGCTCAAGGAACCAAATTTACGTTTCGGGAATAAAGCTGAGAAACAGAACCTGTTTTTCAGAATTCAGTAAAAAAAAATGGTTTGGCAAAAGTCGGGTTACAGACAAACAGTAAAATCCTTACACAAAACTGCATTTTTACAAGTCTACAACTGTAAAAAAAACAATAACTACATATTAGATTATTTACAGATTATTGAGAATAATTCTTTAGTACAAAATGCTAAAAAGTACAACACATTTTAACTAAATCACTATTTCTAACTCTTCAGCAAGGCTGTCTACTGTATGAATTCCTTCAAGCTGAGAAAGAATTTGGAAAGCAAAGTCGGGTTATTTTAACCCCTAATTCTCCAAGTCTCACTTACTGTGTGTCAAACAGCAGTCCGTATTTCACAGCTCCTTGCACTTTTGTAGGCAGTAACAGACTAAAACTAGAACAAGCTTCAGGCAAGCGCTTTCTCAACCCTCATTCCATAAGGGGAAAAATTCCACTATTGGTGTAAACTTGGTGTAAGCTCAAGTCAGCCCTTATAGGCTGGCTGCTTCAGCCACTCGGCCAATTACAAACCTCATTCCTCTCCCGAAAGCTTTTCTAATGCATCATGTCTGTGCTTCTCGAAGCCTTTCTTTAAGACAATGTTTCAATATATAAGTATTATGTATACAAATAAAAATAAAGCAAACACCTTTCAACATCTTATCAAAAGGTTATTCTAGTCTATTGTACCAAAAATGTGTTCCAAATAAAATGCCTATTTAACGTCTTAGAAAACAGATATGATACAGTACATGCATGACAACAATTCCTGGTCTGTTGGAAAACAAGCAGGCACAGCACGGAATGGTACAAAAAACAACTGAGCTCTGACCTCAGCATGTGCAACCCAGGAGGTCGTAAGATCTGTGCTAAAGAGAGAGCACTAGAGACCAAGTCTAATAAAAGCTCCAGGCTGGATAAAAACAATTCACAAGAAAAACCCCACACAAACTAAACGATTTTATCACTCTTGACAAATACACAAACCTTCCACATATTGGGTAAAAATCAATATAATTGCCTGGATCATTTAAGAAAAAACTACCACAAGCAGCAATTACAACACATGTGTAATCATGGTTAAAATTTAACTGGCAACAATCTCTGTAAACTAGATTCAGATCAATTCTAAGATGATACATACACAATCTTTGATATTTGTATATGAGTTCTCTCTTATTTCAATACCAAATTGTTGTTTGCCCTCACCTGTTAGTTTAGTCAGTGTTCTAAAAGCTTCAGGTTTAATGTCACAATGTTTTTTTTTGACCAGGCATGTGTATAGATAACTATTTAAAGGTTAGCGGCTTAAGCAGAAATGAGGTAACGGAGTCAGCCAATAGGGATGGAGTACAAGATGACCCCTAAAGATAGCTCCAACTGGATTAGCAAACACACCAGACAGAGTGGCAGGATTGTGTCATCAATGAGCTGTTTGTGGACAAACTTAATATGGCTCAATATGAAGAGCCTAATACAGAAGGATATAATAAAAGGGGTAAGTACAAGGTAAAAACCTCAAATCAGTAAACAATTCACGGGATTGCATTTTTGAATTATATATAAATCTATATACATTTTGAATAAATAATATTGGATAATATTTCAGCAGACTGGTGGGGAGATATATGGTATAAGCTCTGAATAATGACTGAGCTTTATTTGTTCATAAAGAATGAATCACCTCCACAGTGAATAGTCATTGTTATTATTCACCTTTTCTTCAAAAGCACAAATATACAAATACAACATCAGTGTAACTCAAAATAATCAGACAATTGATGGAACCTGTGTTAAATTTGTACTCCTTGGATTTTACATTCCCTAATGGATCAGATACTGTAGCTTTGCCATTACAAAGCATTTGTTTCAGTACTTATACAGTACTTTTATGGTCTTAAAATAAGAGACTTGATGTCTTTAACCAGGACACAACCAGTAAAAAATAATAATAATAATAATAATAATAAAAGGCAGCCATAAATTATTCAAATAAAACTGTTGGCTTCGATTAAAATCAAGCAAAGAAAAAAATAGGATATGGGATTATTTTATTAATATAGTTGTTAATAAAAACTATATTAATAAAATAATCTTATCTTGTTAGCAATCCTACTGAGGAGAAATGTTCGCAATGGCTACCAAAAAGCAATGTTTACCAGCTAACCATATGTTTAGAGAAAAAAAAGGATCTTCTAAGTCAGCATTGCTTATTAGAAAACTCCACTCAGATCTGAAGACCATAATAAATAAACAGCCTGGCCACAGTTATTTTCCGGTTTGCTATTTGAGCCATTTGCAAAATTTAGCTTATTTTATTAATTTGCCAGATTTTTCGGGAGATTTAATTAGCTTCACTAATCACGGTTTTCTTTATCATTTCAACACATTTTCTTCTACTTCTACACTAACCAGGGGATTTTGGTCTTACCACATCCTATTCCTCTGTAGCCAACGTTCCAGCTTCACACAATGGAATCTGTGTAACTGTTTTAGCCAAGCTTTCAGAGGGCTGGATTACCTTAGCTATTGGAATCAGGCAAATGCTTGTAATAAAAATAAAAAGCAGACAATCAAGTTTGGTCTTCATTAAGCACAAATACAGAATGTTGGAGAAATTATCTTTGCAAGGCAGATGATTACAAGGCAGATCGTTTTACATACTGCACAGACCTTAAAACGCAGCTCAGATTTCAACAATGACCTGCATGAGTCGCTTTATTTATTCAATGTTAAGAGAATTATAATTTCAGCCTATTTCGGAAATATTTTGGAAAAAAAAAAAAAAGAAAAAAATTTCTTGAAGACACCAGATCATCGCGCTTCACATGGATTATGATCAATACATAATTTTGACATCTTTGATAGTATTTTCTACACAAAAATGCGATATGAGAAAAGCATACCATTAACAGCATACCAGACCTTATGCAAGGAAAACAATGTTCCAATAAAATTAGGATTAAGAACAATATGTTCCAATAAGGCAACATTTTGTGCCAAAGCTAATCACCAGCAGTAACTAATATATAGTATATCCTTTAAGATACAAACCCTGTATTGACACCTATAGAAAAAACACACACATGCTGACCTAGTTACGTACAACCTAAATTATAACAGCAGTATATGAAAGCCATAATTGATGCAATTTTAACGTCTGGTAACAGTATTTTTCCTCTATGCAGTTGCATTTTATGCCATTCTTTTAACAAATTTCTAACTTTTTATTTAATCAGATCTAATAAAAAGTGTTACCAGCAGGTCATTCTATTACTCACCTTTGATTCCACAACAGAATGAAAGGAATCTCTATTTAGCGACGAGAGTCGTGCAAGCGGTGCTGTAGCTGGTTACCACTGAGCCGCTGCTCATACACACACACACATTAAACTGAGAGAAAACAAGGGCCCTTTTTCCTCACGCTGGTCTGGTATTTCCTGACCCGTCCCAGGGAAACCACGTCAGCTCCCGGGGTTTAATTATCCCAGGAATTCACGTCATACTCAAACAAACAAGCTGGCTCATTAAAAGAAAAAAAGGAAAAAAATACAGCAGCAATGCAGAAGATTCCTTCCTATGCTTCAAACTAATACACATCCAGACACTGTTTATACTCCTAAATTTAAACTTTACTACTAAAATCAGCTACACAAGGCACATATAAAAGTTATATTTAATGATAAAATTATATTTAATGAGAAATGATGTGCAGTTGTTCTGTTCTTGCACCTTGAACTAATGTCTCAAAATGACAAACATGTTCCAGCAATTTAAAAATCTGCAATGTTCCATATGTGCAATAAGATGGAAATGGTTTCAACTAATAACTAAATAGCCGTTGAGCAGTCCGAACAAAACTAGTTATAACTGTATCACTAGTGATTTTAGAGTTTAGAGTTTTTTCTTTTTTAAATAAAAGAAACCCTAAAGATTTCCAGAACTGGGACATAAAAACTGATTACCGTACAGTAGACGAGAGATTTGTGTTTTCCATTAAACACTTTGCTCGATTTGCTTTTAAATCCACCAGTATTTAAATTTGTTCATTTTTTTGCTGGACATCATAGCATAACTGATTTCTAGGACATCAGCCAAGTCAAAATATTTGGCAAGATGCGTTGGTCTAAAATGAAAGAGTCTAGCTAGCCAATAAATTTAGCAGTAAACATAAATACGTTAACAATGTCTGTGTGCCTTTGTTAAAGCTATGGTATACAATGGGAATAACACACAACCAACACTCACGTTGTGGTAGTATGAAACTCACTTGAGCAAAGCAGTTTGTAAGTTGCAATTATACTTCTGTTTTTAACTTATTAATAAACAATGATTGTTAGGTTAATGTGCTACCGCAAATACATTTAATGTCTTACCTGAAATAAATAAAAAGATACTGTAATATTAAGTTATTTCTACTTAAAAAACAACTTTTGATATTAAGTAGAAACAATTATACAGTAAAGCTAATTATTTTTGAGTAAAATAATGTCCTCAAGTTTTTTCAAGAAAAAAAATACAGCTTTACTTCTAATTATTAAGGCAGTGTAACAAAACTGACCCTCCTCAATGGAAAGGATTCCACTATTTACAGAGCTGTTAATCAGTGATGGCTCCACATTGCCCAGAGTCACAGCTTAGCAACAAGGTTCCAAGTTCCCTAGTTTCATTATCTTAACTGTAGAAAACTGTCTTTTGAACTGTTTTGTGCAAATAAACCAGAGCCAACGAGGCTGTTGAAAAGACTATTATAACATAACATGGTCCAAGCTAGACTGCTGACTTACACATCTGTAATAAGCAAAAGTCCTTCTGTAGTAGTTCTATTAGTGCTTGTAATGATGTTCTGTTGATAGCGTTCAGGGAAATCTCTGTTTACACACTAAAATGAAATGTAATTGATGCATTTGATCTGTTCAGAATGTGATTTTAAACAATTATAGGTCAAAATTAGCAACCACATGCAAGTCTAAAAACGTAACTTGGATTTGATGTCATGAAACAACAAATAAAAAAGTTCAAGTATTTTGAAATGCAGTATATAATTAAAATCCCACTTCTTGCTTTGCCTATTTTCTTTCTCATGTGCAAAGAGGTGAACGGTACGTGCACATGGCCTAGCACAGCTGCCAGCACATATTTAACACTACAATGAGAAAAATCCACCTCATATGCGTTTGTGAGCTCTTCAAAACCAGTTAAACTCTACAGTTGAAGGGAAAAAAACAATCTAGTTTAAAGTGCTGTGGATGTAAATCTATTATAACCTTAGCATTAAAGACTGTCTGCAAAGAATAATCTATTTTAGAAGTATATTTTCAGGGTTTATGCAAAAGTTATTTTAAACTGATGACTCCAAAGAGAGCAAAACTGCCAGTTACGATTTTGGGTGGGATGAATGGCGTTACTCACACATTAACAGTAGCCGATTGTGTAAAGATAGAATGGGGGCAACAGTACAGCATTTGGTTTATGCTGCCCTGTCATGCAGGAGTTCCAAAATGCTTCTTGTCCTAAAGACACTGTTTATTAAGGAGTCCCAGACATTAAACGCCATTTGCACCACAAAATAATTCAAAACAAACAACCCAGGTACTGCAGCATAAATGCTCACAAAGAATGCTCACAAAAAAAAAAAATGTACAAGTTTTATATTTATTTTTTGAATAAAATTCACGAAAACACATTCTTACCTGCAGGGTTGTTGTTGTTAAGGTGTGTAGTTTGGGCCATGGCAACCGCCAGTCACTCTCAACCCTATACAGGTGCTGAATGGAATCATGCAAATGCCATGCATCAAATCCACTTTACCATGCAACCTGATGACAAGAAACACACGGACAATATTATGGTAAAATATCATGCATTGCACACTGGTGGAGGTCAGAGAAACGTACGGCATACACATTCCATTCAAATGTTATTCATTAAAATCAATCAGCTCCAGTTTTTAACATTCACAGGTTAATCAAAATTAAATTAATTAGAATTACAGTCAAATAATTAGTAACTAAAAGCACAAATTAGATATTTTCACAATCATCTGGATGCAGAAGTGTGTGCAAACCCTTTCAGGATCATAATTTCATGTCATACATTTCATTTATCATACAGATATTATCAATCAGTGCGTTTACATGAACCCTGTTAGAGCGGTTATAATATGATTTTGGCAATATTGTGATTAAACTTTATTTTATAAGTTACCGCATGTAAACAATACTTCAACCTAATAAAGCTAATAATCGCAGCAAACATTATTGTATTGACATAGGTGGCTTACACCGATTTTAATCAGAATATGACATACAAACATCCTAATCGCATTATAGCCGTTCTGATCAAAGTATGCATGTGACCGTGACGAACATGAATGATGTGACACACTCTTGGTTCTATGAGACTGCTATAGTTATGGTCCACAAACCGTTTATAAAGTATGCATAGCATCTTACTTGCATAGTAAATCACCAAGAACAGCAACTACAGTTTGGAGGTGTGTACACTTATACAACTAGGTTATTATATTTTTAATCAAAATTGTACCTTAAAATTCTTGATTATTTTAACACTTTTATATGTTTTACTTCCTATGCTGTAGTCTATCCTGACACATCTGACAAATTATGTTTATATAATTAATACCAGTAGGCTTATTTAGCACCATTCAGAAACTGCTTTTTTAGCTTGTGTAGGAAAGCAATGTAGAAAACAAAATAGAAGCGTCTAAAATCCAGATTTTTAGATTTGAGTTTAGCAGAACTTTTCCTAAGCGCTGGGCAACAAAACAGGGCTCTATTTCTCGCATGGCACCTAAAAGTGCCTCTAAATAAACCTGGTATACATAAAGTAAAATGGTCAAATATAGACTGAAACAAACTACCTTCTCATTTTGAGCCAGCTCAACAGCTAGTTTATCTCTGTTGTGAAAATAAACAGGGAAGGAGGCAGACATGAATCCCACCAATCAGAGGGAAGAATGAGACTTTCTGACCATGTAACACTGATCATGTGACATACAGCCACCAGGTCAAGTGCTTAAGTCCAGGGTGAGAAAGTGTTCAGGAGGGTGGTCTTGACTGAAACATCACCCTGGTGTTATACTCATGTCAGACAGAGACGCACAGACCTGTGCAGACGAGGTTAAACCTTGTCTGAAAAAAAATTCCTGAAGAAACAGCAGGATATAGAAGCCTGTAGCTCTGTTGCCAGAAGAGCAGACGAGAACTGTGTTAAATAATTCTTTATGACCACTGATAAGCAACACATTGGACATTGTAAATAAAATAGCAAATAATAGGAAATACTAAAGCTAATGCACCAAATAAAGTGTAACCCCAGGACTGTCTGTACCACTGATGAGTGTGGTTTCTTCTAAGGAGCCGTCTATTCACAATCGTTTATTTGGATGTCTGCTTAAAAAAAATATATACCTGCCAAAAAAAAAAAATCCCCAATACCTTCCTATTCAACCTCTGGCGTACATCATCACATGACTGTGTTATTCTATAACGACACGGCTTATTCACAAATAACCGCATGTGACTGCACAATTTTTCATGTGCATGAGCAGTTTTTTGGGCACACTTTCGCAACAAGTCAACCAGTCATTCCAAAAAACACACTTACTTTATGCTTCATTTGGGCACCCACAATAAAACAACACCGAACAGCATGACCAGACAGCTGCACGATGAACAAAACTCTTTGCTATTTAAAGTGAAAGTTTGCCAAAACTCTACAGGGCTTCTTGCTCTTTGACTCAATAATATCCGGCCACATTCTGACTGAAGAAGGGCAAATAGCACTAAAATCCCCACTTTCCCAGAAAGACATGCATCCTGTAGGACAGCATTAACATTACAGCAGCTTCAACAGTGCTGCTTAAACCTGATGACAACACTCGTGCATATTACTGATGTTCATCACAGCTCTGAGAAAGTTATTGCATGTACATGATCTTTAATGAACACAATACATGTAAAATGTTATGGAAATTGCAGGAATAGCAGAATAAAAGGACATCGCCTCGTTCAAAAATAACATGCAATCAAAAAAGTACTAAGATACAATAAATGCATTGGTTTGAGTCCTGATAATTGCAGTCTGATAGGTATTTTGCTCTGATACGCATGCTATATTGTAGGAAGTCTCTTAATATAAAAGACTACTAAAAATACAAGACATCATACTTAAAGGCATGTGTTAAAATTTAATTCTAGTATTATTTACAAAGCAATCCATCTTAGATGCCTGGCATGAAATATCTGAGCAAGTTAAAACAGATCCACTTTAGATTCCTTTAAGCAGTATTTATACATTTCAAGCTTAATTAAGCAAGAAATGCATACTTAATTAAATTAAGATTAATAAACACTTTTTAGTTTACAGAGCAAAAATAGTCCTACCGTCCTCCTTCATCCTAAAATCCCTCCACTCCAATAAAGTCTCCTTCGATCATAGTCCTTAAGCAACACACTTAGTGCTGTGTCGAATGTGTTGCAGCCAGAATTAGCAGAGTTGCTGAGATGACAGTGAAATGATCTAGGTCCTATATCAGGAAATGACTCATGACTGGACAGATCAGTGGACTGTTCAGCAGTTTGCACCCTGTAAAAGTCCCTCAGGTAGCAAAACTAGCCAGGATGCCAAGAGTAACTTCAAGATGTGTCTGAAAACCGCAACAACACTAAAGCTGTTTTTATAGATAGTAAGATATGTAGGAGATTTTGTAAATCCGTGTAAACATGTAGGGCACACCTATATGCACAACACCCAACCCATAAACGGCTAATACCGGTTATGTCCCGACCTGATTGCAGGGAGGTTCATTTATAGTATTTATGCATTACATAAATGTCACAGGTGTTCCCAAAAAGCTCACAAATCATTATGGGTCTCTGTCTGGGTCAAATAACTGTGTCAAAATACAATTATAACCAGCAGACCAGGCCATGTTCCTTAACTAACTGGGGAAGAAAAAAAAATTATACAAACAAAGTTAACACAACTGAGATTATATTCCACAAAAGGCACAAAGCTAGTAAAACAAAACTATAAATAAATATTGTTAAAACCCCCCAAAACTTTTGCAGTTGAAAAATATTCCTAATCTAAATTTAATAAATTAGATTTGTTGTTGTGAGGTATCATTAGCCAAAATAATGGGGCAATCTAGTGAGAACAGCTAGTACCTTCCATGCCTCTAGAGTGATAAAGGACTCTTGTGTAGAGACAATAAATCTGAATCTATTTACAGATCCAGATCCTTCGAAGAGACTCCCTGAATAGGCCGAGTATCACCAGTCCTCTGAGTCACTTGTTTTAGTAGGGATTTTGACTGTTTTTGCCATAGTATTCCACTAGAGGGCACTTAAGGAATCTTAAGAACCCACAGAATCCTTGGACACACACTTTGGTTTCGGCTGTTTCGCTACATGCGCTACAAATCTGACGATCCGATAAATCCCACGGTTCCGAATCGGTACCTGCGATTTTGAGTCTCCTGTGTTGAGACTATACATGTTTTCTAAACAACTCAGTCAGTTACTTGTTCCTACAGTTACTAACTAACAGCTACATAAAACAACTAAACAGTGTTGGGGAAGTGGTGGCTTAGTGGTTAAGGTGTTGGACTGATACCAGAAAAACCAGGGACAAAGTCAAATTGCTGCATTTGTTTGCCGGTCAATGCAAAATACCGGTTTAAATCAGGAAGATAAAACCCGTTAAAAACACACTGATAAAGGGGTGCCATATTTTAGATATCTAGACATACATGCTAGATTCTAAACTTTATTTTAGGGCTAATAATAGGAAAACTGTATAAAAACCCAGACTTTGAGATACAGGATGTTCGTGTTAGGAGTGGGCAAACATTTAGAAATTTATGATTTTCAACATTCTTTGCCGTTTCCAAATCCGTTTGTGTTGTGGGTAAAAACTAATAGGTACTTCCACCAACCAACAATACACCCTGCCAAATGTATTTCTTGCTTGTGAAGTTGTCTCATGCCAACCCAAACACCACCTAAGCTATTAAAATAAATGCCTCTGATATGATGCAAACCACAACTGGCTGTAATTTTGTTGTTTTTTAACCAACTTCCTTCTACTAAACTAATATAAGCTATACAATGAGGGAAAAACTATTTAATCCCCTGCTGACTTTAAAAAGAAGTCAGCTTTTTTTTTGTTTTTTTTTTTTTGTTTTTTTTTATACAGGTAATAAACTAAGATTAGAAGCACTCTTCATAGAAACACTCCTAAAGGGAGTGCTTCTAATCTCTGCTTGTTACCTGCATAAAAGACACCTGTCCACAGAATCAATCAATTAGGTTCCAAACTCTCCAGCGCGGCTAAAATCAAAGATCTGTCCAAGGATGTCAAGGACAAGATTGTAGACCTAAACAAGACTGAAATAGGCTACAAGAACATTGCTAAGGAGCTTGGTGACAAGAGACTGTACAATTATTTGCAAATGAAAGAAACACGAAATAGCTGTCAGTATCTCTGGGTTCGGAGCTTTATGATAGATTTCACCTCACTGAGTTTTAGTGAACTACACGGGAGGATCTCGTCAATGATCTTAAGGAAGCTACAATCATAGTAACCAAGAAAACAATTGGTAACACATTATGCTGCAAAGAACTGAAATCTTGCAGCACCCGCAAGGCCACACTGCTCACGGCACACGTACAGGCTTGTCTGATGCAGAGGAGAACTGATTGAAAGTGTTGTGGTCAGATGAGGCCTAAATCAAACTCTTTGGAATCAAGTCAACTTGCCATGTTTAAAGAAAGAATGCTGCCTATGATCCCAAGAACGCCATCTCTACCCTCAAACATGGAGATGAAATCATTATGCTTTGAGGGTGTTTGGTTGCAGGACAACTTCCGTGCATCAGATAGAAAAGGCTGTGTACGATTCCTTCCATAGCCAAGGCCCTAAAAATGGGTTCTGGATGAATATTTCAGCATGAAAATTACCCAAAACACATGACCAAGGCAACAAAGGAGTGGTTTAAATAGAAGCCTATTAATGTCCTGGAGTGGCCTAGTCAGTCTTCAGACCATAATCTCATAGAATATTTGTGGAGGGAGCTGAAAGTTGGAGTTGCCACAGTCAGCCTTGAAACCAACAATGACTAATGACTTGGAGAGGATCTGAATAGATGAGTGGGACAAAATCTCTCATGTGATGTGTGGCCAACCTGGTGGCCAACAAGAAGAAATATCTTGACCTTTGTGTCTGGATCAACAAGGGATCAAATATTTAGTTCACACCTTAAAATGCATTCAAATCAATTGATAGATTTTTAGAAATGCTGTTTTTCTTTGTTTTTCTGTGTCGCACTGTTGGAATAAACCTACCATTAAAATTATAGACTGTTCATTTCATTGTCAGTGGGCAGATGTACAAAAAATAGCAGGGGATCACATTTTTCCCCCACACTGTATCCCTTGCATATACGTATATACTGCAGGACGTTCCTGGATACGAGTGTCTGTCAAATGCAGTAAATGTTCCTTTTTTTGCAATTTGACATGAGACTGAGACTTTATAATCCTTGCCTTGTTTTTATAACTTTGTTATGTAATTGTCTAGAAATTCTGTTTCCTTGTATTTTATCACTTAACAAAAACCACACCCAGCATCCCTGTTGCCCCTATAGAACTGCAGATGTTGGTATGTACTAAAGCTGCACAATATATCATTTCAGCATCGAAATGTTGTGCATCTCCAGTAGTTACACTGTAGGATGTGCAATGTCTGGTGGGGATTATAGTGGACCGCATCACAGTTCAGAGTGCATGTGATTTGTGTTTAATATTTGAGTGAAAGTTTAGAATTTGTGCAGCTTTAATTGCACAAGTTTAAAGCATTTAGGCGTACTTAGTTTATTCAATAAAGACTGTGCAGTGTGACTTTACATTTAGTTATTCCATTTCTGTATCTTCAGACAAAACATGAAGCACTAATTATTTCATTAAAATTTTTGTTCTTTTGTATACATCTATGCTGATATTTTTTATGCAGATGCACTCCCTCACAAAATCACCTCAGTCATTCCAAAACAATGAATTCTTTTAAAATAGAGCTATTCAGGTCATTTGGTGAGCAATTTGTGTAAACCTCAAAGCCCTATTTGGCGTTATCAAGGCCATCAAGAAAGTTGTTTTTGAAAAATGAATGAGTAACGAGGCGTGTTAACCCTTCTAGTCCCTGCCCTTCGTACAGACATTCAACATAAAACAGGAAAACCAAAAATGTTCTTGTTAACAACACAAAGCCAGACGCTAACTGCCACTTCATTAGCAGCCACTGTGGGAAAAAAAAGCCTGCTACCAGCACCCCATAAACAAAGTTGATTTTTTCAAGCATGCATGGCTGTTTTACAGTGATGGAAAATCTGTGTGGTGTTTTTTTACCCCACACCAGCTATCTTCTACCCCACATAAAAACCCTTAAAGATGAAGCGAAACTGGCAGCTATTTGTCTAAATGCAGGCAGCTGGAGTTTATTCACTCAACCATGACAGCTGTCGGGACTAGACAGGAGGGCTACACACCTGTGCATTCGCATTAGTCCTGATTGGGGCCAAGGCACCAGAGTATAGCACACTTCAACAACCACACATTTATTACCAATGTCATTGTACCATTCTCCGGCCTCTTCTTTTAAAGAAGCTTCAAAGCCAAATTATCTTGACAAGCATCCAGGAAAACAATGGAAACCCAGAATAAAAAGTTTTCGTTCTCCCTTCTATTTTCCTGAATTACCTCCTTTTCTCTCACCTCAGGCTTTTTTCTTTTCTTTTGCTCAGTGGCCTAGGCTACCAAATCAAAATGCTATTTCTTAAAGGCTACTTAATGGTTGAATAGCTCCTAGTCCAAGGCAAGACGCTAAAGAATCAATTCATTTCACAGCAGGTCCTATCAACGTGCTAGAATTCCCCCAAGCAAGACACCACAGGGCATCTTGTAATTTTAACTTCTGCTCCAAATAGCTGCCTTTAAAAAAAGTATACTGAATTTTTTTAGAACAGCAACCACAAATGACATTCAGAATGTCTGAGAATTATTTGTTGAGCTCAAATCTTTGTTCTGTCACTCGCCACACCTTTAAGATGATTTTAAAAAAACAACAACACAGGAAGTTAAGATTTAGCCAATCCCAATTCAGTCATGCTAAATATACACCTCCATCACTCGCAGTGCGAGTGACTTCATCGTCATCTTTTGAAAGCACTTCAGCTGCTTTCATTGGGAGAGGTGGAAATTCTGCTTATTAATTTAATAGGTGTCACAAACATTTCAAAAAGCGTTCGTATTTCCATCCTAAAACTTTTACGAATAAGCAAAACGGTAATTTGTTATGTTCAGGGAATCTATAAATCAAGATTTAGTTAAAAATGAGAGTAACAATAAAATTATTTTTAAACACTTAAACATAGAATAATAGTAATATTCAAATATGGTACATGTGCTTCGATCTACAGATGTTTTTTAGAGGCACCAATGGGGGAAGTGGGGGTGTTAAGACGATTCTAAGGGACCACACACTTTGGGGACCCCAGAGATCTGTTTTATTAGTAGTAATAGTGCGGAATGAGTGTGGTAGGGGGCCCAAACTCCTGATGTAACCATAAAGGTTACCTCAGGAAACCTTAAGAATTTTAGATTCTTTTTTCTCAAGTAATCTTTCCTGAAAAATACAAGTGCACATCTGTTTTTGTGTTGCCAAAAAAAATTGTCTTCAACATTTTAAGCAGCAAATAACTGCTTAAAAAAGCATGTTTCTTTAAAGGCAGCACATCAGCTGTTTTCCAATAGAATAGAGGGAGGCAGTAATAACTGAAACCCAATGATTAAGGCACCGGATTAAATTCCAATCCCTTATTTATTTTTAAAAAATGTCCTCCCTATCTTACACATGCATTTGTGAATGTGTGTGTAAGCACACTTTTCATGGTCAACTCCACTATAAGAGACAGAAAATTTAAAAATGCACAGCCTTTAAAGGTTTTTTGTCGAAAATAACACATTCTCAGATGCTCTCTGCTAAATTACAAGACTAGCATAACAAATATGGCCAAATACACTTTATAGTTCTTAGGGCTATTCTTTGAAGACATGTTTGTCATTTTTGACAGACAAATTAAAGCAAAAATGTGGCTTTCAAAAGTGTAAGAAAAGCTGGAACACAACATTTCTAATGAAAGAGCATCCACTCACTAAATATACAGTCTGCTGGCACGCTCTTTCATTTTATGTGCCAAAAGGCATCTGTTCGGGCGCTTTTTTGAGCAGTAACATAGCAGACGGGGGAAAAAAACCTACCATTGTCTGGTGCAAGGTGTTATCTGGACCTGGCATTATCTGGACCTATGCTGAACTAATAGGCTGAGCCAGTCAGTGTGGAGTTTAATTTGTGCAACTTGTGCACGTTTGGCTAATTATTCTCAACCAACACTGCCATCTAGAGACATGGAAAAAATATATTTTTAAAAAATATGTAAATAAATCACTTTGTAATTCATGTTTAACCACACACAGGCACCTTGTCAAAAATTTACCTGAGAAATGCTTTGTCCTAGGGTTCTCAGCACAGTCCAGAAGTATGTTGGTAAATAAAAGATGCCCAAGATATTCAGACAAAAATCAAATATTGAAATAATTCCAAGCAAACTATGCTATGCAATTCAGAAAAATACATTTTGGTTGAACAATCAGGCCCTGCTCATAGCTAGAGGACCGCATGCAGTGAAGCTCAGATGGGCTCTGGCCAAACTCACGGCTGTCATTCAACAATAGCCTGGACCCCCCCCTCCCCTTTTGCATACCCAAGAAACAATTACAAAGGCTGGGAGGTGTCTAAACCGGTCACACCCTCTCTGTTCAACACATGAACATACAGACATTGTGACAAGTTCAACCTTCCTCAGGTGTAAGTTTAGTTTTGACTAATCACAGATTTGGAAGGACTCCAAGTCTTAAACTTTTCTTTTCTTTTTTTACCTTTTGCCCTCCCCCTGCCTTATTTCTTTGTTATCAGTTCCCCTCTGTCCATTTGACCAGGGACAGACTGGAGCCAGTTATTTATTTAGCTCTGCAGTGGAGCCAGGCAGACTAAGGGGCCCATGGCTTGTTCTTCCTATTTTAGAGCTCTGAAATACGGTGAGAGAGAGCAAGAGACCCCTAACCTATTTTCTGAAGAAAAAAACCTGTAAGCTTCAAATCAAAGGTCATTAAATCTTAAAATTCAGCTTGATTCAGATGGTCAGCTTGTACTTTATAACTTTTAGAAAAATATCTAGTGCTTGCTTAGCAACCAGACATGCCTCCACTTAACAAGTTTGGTGACCTTCAGAATCTTTTGTAGTCTACTCTCAGCTCCCAAACTCCAACTGAATGCTGCAGTTAATAGAGGAACAACAGAGGGCTTTGCTTGCCTGACTTCCCAGTTGTAGTCAGCAATCTGTCAACATACTTGTTTGACGTGTGAAGTGTCTGGTAACTCCAGCCTGGAATTCTATAGAAATGGATAGTTGACTAAGTAAACCTAAAGGCTAATTTTTGCCCACCCCCAAAAAAAGGACCCAAAAGAGCCAAGTTCATGCCCCACCGCCACCAGTCTGCCACTGTTGGGTCATTGAACAAGACCCTTAACCCTTCCTGCTTCGGGAGGGCTAAATCATGGCTGACACTGCGCTCTGACACTAACTTACTAAGCTGGATATGCCAAAAAGCTAATTTCACTGTGCTGTAGAGTATGTGTGACAAATAAGAACGCTTACCCTTTACATTATAGACAGTTTCCCACTGCACCAAACACACAATTGGAGCATCTCCTATACAAGCACGACCAATAACCTTGGACTGGTCTTTAAACATGCTTTAGACAGCCATTTCCTATGTTGCTAATTAGGTATATTCATATTCAGTTCATAAGCAACTAACAAGAATAATAATGGCCTTTAACGACTGAAAAACACACAATCATTACACAATCACTGTGACACATGACTCCACCAGGCGAGCGTTTGCATAATCATGAATTGACTCTGCTGTGTGGCTGGTCCCATTGTATTCGCCTTGAATCCATATTCAAGACCCTGATCTACTCTTTATGCCACTCCATCTGCTGGACAGTAAGTAGAGCAGCTGTTCTTTCCACTACTTCCCCCTGGACAAGCTAGCCTTTTGTTTTCAGTGATATAGATAGCCCAAAGGGACAACATAGGGTGGCATCAGGGTTAGGGATGATTAAATACCTTGTTTTCTATTTAGATTGATATCAGGAGGCATGACAAAATGGATAGGGTTCTTTGATGGGGGCTTACTGCTGCTGAGGACCAACCGCAGTAAGAGAATATATTCCCTTGGCTAATAAATAGTCATATGTTATTGGCGGCCCAAACCATAGCAGCGTAAGAGGTGGAGGATTTCCTGAGACAAGTGACCCTGGTGGTGTCAAGTGATTTATATATATTCAATAATTAATGAATAATTTAGCAAAATTTAAAAAATGATGCCGTTTTAATTTAGTCACCCCTGTGATTTTTGACATTTGCTGCAACACCAACCATAACAAGATTAAATGCTGGTAAATGTAATAACAACGGATCTCCTATGACTCAATGAAAGCTCTGGTGGCTGTTGAATAGACCAAACACCTGTTAAAACAGGTCATGTTTTTTTTTAATTAATAAGACAGTCCTAAATTATCTTTTATCAATTAATGATTAAAAGCTGAGAAACATTACAATACAAACACAAAAGTGTTTGGCTTAAAAATCCTGCAATGTTTTAGGGTCAATGAACAATTTTAAATACTCCATTATTCTTACAGACATTATCTATTAATAAAGATGTACTGACAGTTTTAGACCACAACATTTTCTAACATGGCTAGAGAAGAAAAATAAAATGTTTACATTAAGTGTGGTCAAGCGTATCAATGTGTTTATTCCTTAAGTACTTTTGCATGGCAGTCTTTGAGCAATATTATGGACTGTATGAGGCCGTTTGACTGCTTTTGCAATATGCAGTTAAATAGAAAGTCTTAATTTTTCTTTGAATTCAGAGACTATATCCGGCGCTTAAAAAGCATTTTGTAATATGGTTGTGCACAAAGAATTCAGACTTGTTATTCATTGTTAAATCTACCTTCGCCGAATCTGTCCTTGACCAATCACAGATTCAAGACATTTTCATAAAGGTACAAGGTTTACTTATGAATTTGCATATATTTATGATGATTATTACAGCTTTATGCTGAACACACTGTAGCAATGCTTTTTTCCTTAAAAGATGGCATCACTGAACTTTTGACAAAATTGGCACAAATGCTGCACAAACCTGTTACCTTAGCATTATAGCAATAAATCTTATTAAATGAGACTTAATAAAAGAACTTAATGAACTTAATAAAGGAACAGTATCAGATCGGATCAGATTGGCACCTTTAAGATTTAAAGCCTAATTGACTAATTAAGTGACTAATTAAGGTAATACATCTCAGGCTGAGACACTTCTTCATGGCCATTTCTCGAAAAAGTCTGCTGGGAAATGCTAGTGTTGGGAATAAACGCGTTTTCTCAGCAAGTCAATCAAAGCCTACAGGTATCAACATGTCTCTCATCAAACCTGTTTGTTTTTTTCTGTTTGTGGCTTTAGTATTTCTGAATTTGATTTAAAGTAGTTTAAATACCTTGAACGAGACATTTGCTTTTAACTACAGGCATGTAAACATAGTTTCCATTTAATTAATAATCCTGTTTCCATCATTGCTGCACAAATACATAGACTGTCTTGGTACATTAGATGTTCATTTTGCGCAGTACAGCATAATCAAGCTCTTTTATAAGCATGTTGTGGTGTGCAGTTACATCACGATGTGTGCCGAGTGCTGTAGTTGACAGTGTGTCAAAAGCATCCGGACATCCATTCACAATGGAGCTCTGTTAAAGAATACGTGCTGGAGCAGCAAAAGCAGAGTGGTGAAACCACAAGTTGACACTTCCACAGAAAAACATCAAGCCTTTTTTACAAAAAAGTTGTGAAAGAGTTTATATATCAATGGAAAAAAAGAACTATGTTGGTGTGAAGTGGCCTAGCCCACAGCCACATGACCTTCAGCGCTGATCAAACCTGTCGAGTTATATGGCTATCAGACTGCAGAGCACAACACTGCATTTACATTTTCCAGTCAACCGTTAAAATAATGACTGAAGGGAGTGTAAGAAGTATCCAGTACAAACCGTTTATGCAAGAACTTGAAAACTACCTGTTGTTGAGAAGTTTGCACCTTTTACTTTTAAATGATACACTCTTTAAACTTATGATTGGTGGTCTGGAGAAAATACAGCCAAAAAAAAAAAAAGAAACACAAGTTGGAAATTTTCTTCTTGTTGTTTCTAAAATGTAAAATTTTGACATGCCCATTAATGGCAAGCTGAGAAAACCAAATAATTAAGATATTTCACTATTTATGCAAAATAATTCTTTATAATATTTGAGATTTTAAATAGTATAGCGACAAAAAAAACATTTTGAGTAGCATTTGGAAAACTAGAGTAAAGGGAAACATAAAAATGTATGAATGATCATTTAGTCCCAGCCTCAGACGTCACACCCACAAACTGCTGTCTGAACATCTGATGCAAACGGCACATTTAGCTAAAGTTTTAAAGTCGTTTTTAATTGGTCGAAGTGTACAGGACTTCTGGAAGACGTGTGTCACATTGTTTAATGGTCCGTATTGAAACAACCCAAAGCCACCTTCTAAAGGTTAGAATAAATATTTGTTATTGTGGCGACATTTTAACACCCCTAAACATGGCGTGGCACAAAACATCGCTGGTCGCATTACCAGTCAGTCATATGTCCCTCTTGGGTGGGTCTTAACCATGCAAAGCAGCCAAGGATCCCAGACCTTCAGCTGTTAGTCTGAGTAGATATAAATAGATAAATGTATTTATTATTATTTAGTCATTTATCTACAAGGTGCCATTTCCGAGCCCTCATACACGTAATGCTGTGTATTGTGAACAGGTCTAGAGGAACTCAACCTCAGCGAACTCTCCAGTGGTAATAAGGGAGCCACAGAGATAAATAGAGACCTTCTGACCTGGAAGTTAGTTTACAAACATCAAAGCGGAAAGCTTGTTCGTTATCTAGCTCTGCAATTACATAAGACCTGTGTACAGAAGACATGATGTTCCCACAGAGAAAATTGCACAAAAAACTTTTTTTTGCTGGCTTGCAGATGTGAGTGAAAAAATGTAATATGTGGGGGGAAAAAAAAACTATTTATTGCTTACTGCATAATAAATGGCAATTTATGCATATTTTTAGATATACAAATATACTATCTTTAATACTAGTTACACTAGAGCTGCCGAAGCGCTACTTTAAAAGCGCTAGATTTAAAAAGAGGCTGATAAGAAAACCACAATTTATACAACAACATGAAAGTTCTGACATAAAACAAGGCTTTTTACAACATTAAAAGAAAATTATAAATGGTTAAAAGGCGGTGTGTCATTAATCTACTCGCCTGTTGAACTCTTTTCTCTAGAAAATCACTGTGGTGTGTTTCATGGTATTTTTATTAGTAATTTTATTTCAAGATAACGATATAGTTCTTGATAAAGTTATTTGGATAGGTAGTTATTTCAGAAAATCGAGAAAATGATTTATTTAATAAATAAACAAATACTTAAGAAGCTAAAGTGACTTTGCCCTAATTCATTACATTTGTCTTTTATTTGGGCCTAAACGAATACAGTAATGAAATATAAGTTTGGATTAACCATACTATAATAAATTTCACTGTATGTCACATTTCACAGTTGTGTGGACAAACATTATTATTATTTTTTCATAATCTTTTTACAGGTAAAAAGTATCAATTAAATAACAGAAAAATAAAATATAAAAATCTAAACATGTAAATGCTTTAAAAAACCTTTCGCTTGTTTTTTGTTGTTTGTGTTTCAGCTAAGTTTTTAGTGTTATTTTTTTACATATTACAATATATTGTGATGTGTCGCGTGCCACGTATTATAATAAATATATTTTGTATCATAAAGCCCCTGCCGATACACAGCCCTAAAAAGTAAAACTGCTAATATGGGATATTCTGGCTCTTCAGTCTAGGGGTTAATTAAAACTAGAATCACTTGTCCTGTAGAGGACCAAGACAAGTCAGATGGTTTTGTCACATTGCACTTTAAAACGCTTTCATTAGACATGGCACCCTGACCGGTCTATTCTTCTAAAACTGGACAAGTGTGTGTGACCTTGACACCCAAATTCCATGCCTGGGAATGAGTTCAGTAACATATGGGGCTTCCAGAATCAATCAAGACATCAAATTAGCAGAACCTGGGCACAAAAACAGGTCAATTTTAAGCTGACATGGGTTGTTTTTTAAAGCTGTTCCCCCCAAAAAACTAAACTGTGTAGTGTGTAAAATATGAAGAAGGTAAGAACAGGTTGTTATTAAAATAAATCATCCGCAATTATAGTTTTTTTCCCCTCCTTTTATTTCATCAGTGACTGGTTGTACAGTCTACACAAGTATGAACAGAGAATAATAGTGTGAGGCAATTTAGTTTTATGCCGAAAGTATGGACAATTAAGTGTTTAGCCCTGAGAAAGAAACATTATTCTAGTAAGACTTCATTTAAAAGGTAGTAATTTATAATAAATGGAGCTTTGTTAATATTTGCTGCAACAACAGCGATTATTGGAATATAATGTAAGTATGCTGGGAGGGGTGAACAATTTTTAATCTGTTTGCAATTGATGTACAGATTAAGGGGTGTGTTCACAATTTTTTATTTGGTCCGGAACAAAAAAGGAAAACAATATTAGCAGACACATTTGCATTTTTGGCAGCGACTCATTTTGTGCTTGTATATTAAGTTTTACCAGCTGAGAGCTCCTAAAATGTTTAAACAGCATCAGGATTTCCTCCATAGTATGGAAAAACAAAGATCTGCTGCAGGGAGACGCCGTTTTCAACCACTTTTTCAACTAATATGCTTGCGTCCCTATGGAATAAAATCATCATGATAAGAATTGCTTTTGAGTCAAAGTTTGTTCTAATAAAACCAAACATGGCAACTGTGAACACACCCTTTTAGTTTTTGTGTGGTAAAAAGAAGGTCAGGTTGCTGACTGAGGTAAATAAATTTTTCATTAAAGCCACCAGTCCATGTTCCAGTGACCACGCACCAACAACATTTCAGGCATAACCCAATACATCATTTACAACAACCATTTGAGCTGAAGCACCTAAACCTTAAAATCTTTCCAGTTCAGAGATTCAACACAGAAAGCAAAAAAAATGTCTAAAATAGGATCAGGTTTATAAAATTTTCCTTGTTGAACCTATAGCTTGGAAAGTGTATACTGCAAATACACCAGAGAGAATTCCATTCCAATCATTTACATAACAAGGCCTGCCCAGCCCATGGGAGCAGAGATCTGAATAACACCCTTTCGAAACAGCACAAGATAAAATCTGGACTGCAGCCATGTTGAGTCAGTTGTTGAACCATCATTATGTCATTATGGCTGTCAAAATAGTTTTGGAAACACTAAATGATTTGACAGAAAGGGGATAAAAAACCCTGCAAAACAAGTTTTGGTCAGTCCAGCTGAGAATGTCACGTTACACGCTAATTTTAATAAACAAACTAGGCTCAATTTAGAAACATAGCCCTGAGACCAACTCTGAACAAGCACACACACAAGAATATGTCCTTTCAGTAAACATATAACAATGTCCTTTCTCTGAACAAAAAGCAAGGAATTAAAACAGCCCACCAGGAGAAATTATTAATATGAAAAATCCGACCTTTTTTGTGGGGAATTATATAGCCGACTGATTATTAAAATGCATCTAATCTAATACCACATGACCTAAAAGTACAAACATGCATCCATGACCATCTGATAGAACGAGGAAAATGAAATACCACCCATCCCCTTCACACGAAAATATAAAATCATCAAAACTTGATATGAAGACTGCTGTTGCGCCATTTGCAAGCCCCTACTTGAGACCACATTGAAGATATGCAAGTCATAACATAACATTCTCACCTTCTGCTCTTACATGCCAATCAACACCAGGCGAGATTACATGCCGTCATGTCTTGCAGCTGTTTTTGAAAGGGGTGCACAATGATTGCTGGGTATATCAACAAATTAAAAGCGTGGCCACAATATTTGGAGATTACAGGGCTGAAATGTAACAGTTTTAGACTGTAAAAGTACAAAAACAGCAATTGAGCGTAAAGTTTGTAGGATTCAACATGGCTTTAATGTTCTCATCCGCATGATGTTTAACTGCAGAGCACTTTAAGACATCTGGAAACTAATCTGGCTACAGAGCAACATATGGTGGATAGTATTAAACAACAAAGTCACTCACTATATAAATTTTAAGTCAGACATCCGGATGGAAATGGCTATAAAGTCTAACTTCAAATTTACAGTAGTCACAGTTTATATGCTATGCATCTGTGCTCTACCAGCAAAGTAAACCATGTTTAAAATATATAATACTCATGTCAGAAATATAATAGAAAGGAAGAATTGTTTGAGTTACATTTACATAGCAAAGTCAAATTTCTCACTCCCATCTTAGGAGGCTGGGCTTAAAGCGCAGAGTCAGCCATGACACAGCACTCAATTAACAATTTTGAATATTCCATTACAGGCAGAAAGGTGACCTCTTGGTAGTGATAGGGCTCTAACCTTTATCTTACATTCAACAACCCACAGGCTTAACCATTTCAGCCTCCACTGCCCTATACAGCCAAAAGTTTGTGGACATCTAATCACACACCCATGATGAATATCCATCGAATGTATAGTTTCCACCTTCAAAATAACTGCTAATTTTTTGAGTAGACATTTCTCAATTTTGGAACATAAATGTAGAGATTTGCGATCGCTTACCTAATACAGCATTACAGACATTAGGCAGTTGTATGGGGGGAATTGCATTTTGTCATGAAAGTGTTTGGTGGGGTTGACATTAGAATTTTGTCTATGAATTTTTAACTCATTGCTAAAGGTCTTTGCACACTGAAGTTTTGAATGTGTTTTTTTACATTCATTATACCAAAAATCCAAAGTTCATTTCAGGATGTCAGTGACTCACTTTAATACTTTACCAGCAATATTGGATCCACATATTAAAACAGAGGGCTACCAATTTCAATTTCCTTTCTATTTTAGCTGAAATCATATCTTATTTACTGCAGCTCAAAATATTCCCAACCGGAGCAAAATTCCTTTTGAAGCAGTCAGGACTGGGAATAAAAATAACCACTCGAGTCCTTTCTTTCTTCTGCATTACTGTATAGCTCTTGCACACTGGAACACCCAAAGGGACAACGAGTGCGAGGTCAGCACAGCCGCGTAGCCCTTGCAGATCGAGAGCTAACAGTACACCAGTAATTTGAGCAGGCTGACTAGGCGTAGGAAGCAGCTACAAGTGAAACACAAGGACACTGGTGCCTACTGGCCTAAATAAAGAAGAGCACCGTTTTCCATAGTGTATGACTGTTTAAATGCCCCAAGATATTTATTAAAAACTTTCACGTGTAAAATTACAAAATTTACACAAGCATCAAAAAGCTGTATGCCAAGTTTTCTTAAATGTCCTATAAAAAGTCAAAATAATGACAGGGAAGTGCATAGGGCAAAGCTATTTAGACTTTTTTTTCCCCCCAAGTATCTTTTTCTCGGGCCTGCCTGTTCCTGCCCAGACCCTAAGCCTTGAAATTCACCAGCTCGATTTACACCCAGCTACATTCCATTCCCTGGTCAACCTAAATGCAGGCTTCTGGTGGGTTGTTTCTTCTTTTGACTTTCTCCATTCAAATCTTTATTAAGTGGCAGAAATCATAGTAGAAAAAGCTTTATGTTTGAAGCTTAACAAACAATTGGAGTTTTTTTGCCTGACTGCAGTTTGAGACTCCACCCCTTATGTTTTCAGAAAGCTCTATCATAAAGCGCTATCAAAACATTCAATTATGGCAGGCCTAGTCAAGCAACGCGCTCCACACGCTTGCCAGGGGCAATCTATTCAGAGCCGGGCTGAAATGCAGGGCAGTTCAAGGGTTTCTTTGCAGTGGCTACGGTGGCACACTTCCAAATCCATAATGCTTAGTTTAAGCAATGCTGGATGGGAATTTGAGGGTATCTAAAATAAGACATACCATTCTTTGTCAAATTATACTTGTTTAGAGCTCCAAAAAAATGATAGACTGGGTGCATATTAAAATCGATGCTTAACATCAATTATCAGACGACCATAAGGGCAACAATACACAGAAGAATGTCCTCAGCACTTTTGAGGTAGCACACAAGTTAAAACTGCAAAGTAGGTATCCAACATGCATGCATTTAATTGCAAAAACATGAAGCTTACACAACATTTGACATTCAACAGCATAACCCTATCTATTCAACCACAAATGGAATGTGATTAGACGTGTACAATTGGTGCCTGTACAAGAATCGTTTTAGTCAAATGCTGACAAATTTGCCATGTAAGCCTGTTTTTGTACACAGGGTAGTCCTAGCAACTGACAAAGGACATACTCAACTTGAATAGCATCTTCATGTTTTAACACATACCCATCAATTATGTGTAAAGTAAAGAGCACATGGTGTTGTATATTCATCAATTGGGTCTAAATTCAACAACCCAAGAACAGTAAATGTGCTAGGTTTATTTATATGTCCTGAATCAAAAGGTTTTTAAAAAGATAACGAGTCTGGTCACAGCAATAGTTTCTCGGAAACCACAGGAGAACATGGTAAAAGCCTGTCTCGTCATTTCAAAGCATCTCCCTGACAGAAGATTCACCAATGTGGTCAGACTCAGCATTGAGACCAGTGTGATTTTGTCATTTAAACAAAAGACCCTTCACTCAAGTTTATCCAGACACAATACTCACAGCAAGGGGCCACTGATGTAACCAAACTGGGTCACGAACTTGATGTCAGATGGTCAGTTTGGCCACCCTGTTGATGTCAACTGTGACTATCAAACTTTCAGACTTTAACCTACAGATTCCTCAAAGTTACCATGATCCTGGGCACACAGTAGAACTTGTTATTACTGAGAATATCCACTTTGCTTGTTTATTTTAAGAACAGGACAAAACACAATCCCCACAGAAAGCTATGAACAACTAATAGCAGAATACTTTTTAGGAGACAACATTTTAATTTAGTGCCAACAATTACACAAAAAGCAACTCATTGGCTATGATTGGACAATTCATTAGCTAATATATTAAAAATATTATATTTTAAATGCTTAATTAATTGATACACAGGAAATGAAGAAAAAAATTCTAGATATTCATTCATTCATCTTCTATACCCGCTTATTCCCTAATTTGGGGTCACAGGGATCAGTCTATCCCAGCCGTCTCTGAAAGGGCGAAAGGTAGGAGGGGTACATCCTGCACAAGTGACCAGTCCATTATATTTCATATATTTCTCCTAAGCAATAGCTTATTTTGCAAAAGCTTTCTTACTCCTAAACAACTAGCTACAACTCAAAAGCCTCCCACTAAGATTCTAAACTGTTCCTTTAAAATAAAAACAGTCTATTTAAAGGGGTCATTGGATGCCCATTTTTCCACAAGTCAAAATCATTCGTAAGATTCTTAATGAAATGTCTGTAACATACTTTAATTTTAAAATTAGTATTGGTAGTGGAAAAAAACCCCATTTTATCTAGTTAAAAACAGCTCTTTTTACAGCGATCCTTTTCAGTGCATGTTGCTTTAAATGCTAATAAGCTCTGCTCAACCCTCTGTGGCGTTTTAACTGCTCTAAAACCATTCAGAATAATGTTTAAATGACTTATTAATCATTAATTATTACACTGTTATAAACCATCTACAAAAGGTAAGCTTAATGTAGAGTTACCATTTTATCTTAACCGCCAACATACACAATCCCAATCCCTTAATGCATTGTTCATTATACACGTGCGATTATAAATTATAAAATCACCAGGTTCCACACCCTTAGCTGAGTAATAACCACAGACACTATTTGACGTTGGATTACTCCCAGCACCACCAAGTTGCCGCTGCTGGACCCCTAGCAAGGCTCTTAACCCCAAATTGCTCAGTTTTATTAAAGATAAATGTAAATTGCTCTGGATTAGGGCCTCTGCATGCTATTTGTTAGCTTCCCGCTACTGACCTGTGAGTCTAATTCTTCGGTTCATGGAAGCAGAGCACTATAGGTAACTCTCTCTTCTGCTGTCTACCTGCCTTCTGCGCTTGTAAATAAAGCGACCCACTAGGTCTTAACATTTTTTTCTGGCTCCTGTCTAGTTCCTCCATAACAAGGATATTGAGAAGGTTGTACATATAGAAGATGACAATGAAAGAGTTCACTTTAGCAGCATTCATATTAAATCTTGCTAACTGTAGCACATTATTAGAAAAGGTAAACTGCAAAGATTCATGGAAAAATATACTCACTTCTTCTAGAGGTGGAGCAGAAACAAAAATAGTTGGTACTGATTCATTTTTAAAAAGTAACTTCTTAGCAAAACCAGCTTTATACTGACCCTCGTTTATAAAGCAGTCTGGTGAGAAATGATAAACGCATTACGGTAGACCAGGGGGGCGACATTCTGCTCCAGCATCGAAGCAGTGAAGAATAAAATGCGATTTATCATCAAGGGTTATTCCAAGAAATTTGGCTCCCTTAACCACTTTAACAGTTTCTCCATCCATGAATATCTCTGGATCTTGATAAAGAGCGTAGAAGGCATGCAAACAGTTTTAAAAGCATTTAGACCCGGACTACATTTTTCGTTTACATTTTTACATTTTACATTTTTTTAGTTTAATTGTAAATTAGATTAAAATTCAGCACTTGTTAAACATGGCTGGTGAGTTAAAAAGATCTGGTTTCACCAATATTTGGTGAGTGTACATTACTGATTATTTGTTTACTCTGACAACATGAGAATATGGAGATTATAAAGCACATAACAGGCACCACCAAGGACTCAAAGGGTTCGTTTACTTATTGCAAAATGTACATTTTTAGGAGTAGTGGGCTGTCAGAGGTTTTTCTGCTGACCTGATAAAAAAAAAAAAATTAATAGTGTCAAACGTTTAAAAGTGTAATTTCCACAAACTTGACTACAATTTGTTTTGTTAAGTTTGACCTGGACTATCCTACATTAAAATGGTCTAGGTCAGCACTTCAGATGGTGCTACCCTTTATTTATTTGAAAGATGTCACATCTGATTTATGTAAAGTATTAGCAACAATCATCAGCTAATATTAACGCTCAGTGATTGCCTGCCCTCTGGGTCTAGCAGAGTGCCCAGTGTTAACTCTAGCATTTATTAATAATTTTTTAAGGTGAAACCTAGTGCAAAGTAAAACTCAATGAAAAGTAAATGACGACTGCAGTGACTGGCACCGCCGCCAGTTCTTGTTGCCCATCTGATGAAAATGCCTTTTCTAGGCACCTTTTTGCAAACCAAGAGAGTCTCTCTGCCAATTTTTTGCTTTTAGTTGCAAGCTAAAATTTGGGTTACGAGCCCGCTTCAAACACCCAACCGCTAGTTGATGTAGCGATTGCCACAGTGAATGCTGTAACATCTGCCCAGCATCCCGTGTCCCAAACGGAAGACCCAATAGCCTCGGAACTTCAGGGTAGCGAATTTGCAAGCATTGTTCCTGCCCAGGCTCACGCATGCTGCGCGCGAGTTCGCCACGCCCACTTGGTTACATTTCACAGATTTCACATATTTCACATATACACAGATTATATTCACATTTGAGTTTGCGGTAACGATATATACGGTCATACCACTCAGCCCTAGGACAAGGAATGATTCCGACTTTTACGAAGGCAGCTCTTAAACATCAATGCTCCGACATCATATAATGTAAATTATGCATAATGTGCACATTATTAGCATATAAGGGTTGTGTAAGATGCGTGTATGTAATTTACGGTTGCTTGCTAAAAACCCTGACTGGAACCCCCACTGTACGCCACTGATTTGCAGTCATGCTCATAAAATAGATTTGGTTCAAATATTCACACAGCATTAATCCTTGGCCATCACATCATATCTAATATGGCAGAAAAAAAGGCATTGTGTAGTAATATAAAACTCCAAACTCACTCTATTAACAGCCAAGTTTAAAACCTCGCTTGGTCCAAACTAGCAAATAAATACAGGTGGAAAATTAATTATGAACAACACCACAATTTAAAAATGAACATCTATTCAAAAACTTAAAGTGGAAATAATTTACCTGGGTAAACATGGAGCAGTTTTACAGCCTGCCAGGGTGCCAGAGGTGACATTTCCCTTGTCAACACACTTGACCTTTGATCTCTATATGCAGACTCTTCACAGTGAGGTGATAACTGGGAAAGACTGCAGCCAAATGGTCGCTAGAGTCTACCATATAAACTATGTGGATGTTTGTGCAAAAGGCATCTGCTAAACCAAGCATTTTAATAGTTTAGCCTCTTATTTCCTACACTTTAGGTTGGTCATGAGCAGAATATGTAGCTAAGAGATACCAGGCATAACCTCAACAGTAGTTTTTTCTCAAAAAGAAATTCTGAAACAATTTATTATTCAGACACATAACTAGCGGCAAACAGAAAACCAGGTGTTTTTCCATGTGTCCAGTACATTATATATAGCAGAGCCACAAACTGACTGGCACCTAAGAGCAGCGCAGTACCTTCTGTTACTTCAAATTAAAAACATACACACATGGAAATCTTTGGCTCCCGACACAAGGGCTGGAAGATAGTTTTCCCCCTCATTCTTTAATAGTCTTTCATTATGTCTGTGAAGAAAAGCATAATTTACAACTTTGACACTGAGGCTATTCTTTTATTTTAAAAAATGGATTTTCTCTGTATAAGCCAGGTTTTATTTCTAATCTTTCAGCATTATGAGACACAGCTTGCTCAGATTTTGTTGTGAACGTGTTCCCACAATTCTTCTAAAAAAAACGGCAAAGAAAAAAAATACATAAATTGTCTTCTGATGAAACTGTGCGGTCCCACGCTTCAGATGTGCGCAACAAGAGGCTTCATTTTCTCTGGTGATAATGTGAAAGTCGATGACAATCCCTTTCACCATGGCATAATGATGTTTTTGTTCAGTGCAGGTCATTCTCTCTCTCTCTCTCTTACTCTCTTACACACACACACACACACACAATGACTACATTCCAGTCTGGAAAAATTATGAATTCTGAAAAAAGTCCACAGTACCAAGGTAACAATTTTAGAATGCTATTCATTGATATAAAGCAACAAAAGACACGCATAGGGAAACTATTCAGGAAACTCCTACTGTAAAGAGAAGCTATATTTTGTCTTTAACACATCAGGTGTCTTTGAAGACAAGTGGACAATTTCCTGAAAATTCCAACAGAAGGGAAAAGCACTGTAAACCACATCCTCTCCAGGGATCTGAAGGACTTCCCATTTTACTCAACTGGCAGCCATAAATGTATAGCCTTTATAAACAACCTGTATGTTATAATATACAAAACAGTAACAGTATTATATTCAGTTAAGGTAATTTTTTTCCTGGTCATTCACAGTGGATCCAGAATCTATTCCAGGGACCACGGAATGTTCACTTATAGAGGCAATTTATCTACTGACCTACAATTTTAGGAGACAGTAGTGAACCACAGAAGCAAAAAAAAAAAAACCCTGCATAGACACAAGGTGAACATGAAAAACTCAACTGAGCTCAGGATGCAACAGGGGACCTTGGTGTAATCCCTACGTTTTATATAACACATTTAAACTATAGACTTAAACTATAATTTAATTTAATTACATTATAGATTAGAATTTTAATACATTTAGTACAGTAGCATTTGCTGTTAAAGTGTCATTATAAAGCCAATTTAGTGAGAAATGTCTATTACAGTTAGTATTCAAGAAAGATTTTACTTACATGGGTGCATCTTTTGTGCACTTATACATCATTTATTTAGAAACTGTGATATTTTACGGAATGTAATTCAATTTTAGAGAAAAACTTTGAAAAGCATGCAGTTTTCCATAAAAATAAAAATAGACAAGGCAACAAAAGTTTGCTTTTCATTTTTTTTTATTGTGTTTTAGCAAATTACACCTGAAGTTAAGGTGTTTACTCAGTAATGTAAGTAAAATTAAGGTCTGTTAACATTACAGTGATATTTACGGTAAAGGTACTAAAGACATCCCATCTGTATTATCAATTTAAAACTGTGTAATAAAAAACAGGCAAATGTTTTGTGTTTATTTGATCTTCTTGTGTGTGTGGATTTGTATGTAACTTGGAAGAAAGTTCAACATTTCTTCAGAACAGTTATAATAAAAGCAAAAATCTAAAGAAAATAAACTTAACAGTTAAAAAGAAAAAAATTCACAGCCAGGTTTCTTTTCTCAACACTAGAACAGTGAAGAAGTCACGTGACTTCTAAAGGATTAGGCTTCTTCTCCGGCGTATAAGAACGTTTCTTAAACACGGGGTCACAAACCGAGTGTATTAAAACAGACGTCACTGCTTTCACCAACATAATCCAACAGAAACAACCCAATCAATGGGTAAACACGTTAAGCTTATAATGGCCAACATGCGAACAGGTGTGTGTGTGTGTGTGTGTGTGTAAGAGAGAAGAGAGTGCAAAGCACGCCATAATTAGAGGAACACGAGCTCAAGCTCAAATAACCACTCAAAATGCCAGGAATTGTCTTCGCGTAACTTTTTTTTTTTTTTAGTTTAACAAAAGATTACATTTGCAATCGATTTTAGTTTAGACTTAAACAGCAAACGCAAATGCAATTAAAAAGACTGAGCCGCAAAGCAAAATAAACGCTGAATGTTGCACGCAAGTTTATAGAATATATATAGCGCAAATAACCACATTAAAACAACAAGTATTTTTTTTTTACTTACTTCTTTTCCACGCGCGCTTGTTTGGTTTTGGTTTTGCAGGATTTGTATATAAGTCGAGACTCTGCTGGTTCTCCTCCCCGAGGTGTTTGCTTGGCACTTGTACACCTAATAAAGGCAATCAACGTTTCTGGATTTTAACAAATCACCTTCCCTTTTAAAACCCAAAGGTGTCTACAGAAGTTCTACATCCCTGCGAAACTCATCCGCCAGTTTTGCATTCTCAGTCTAGAGGAAACGGCTCCTCGGTGCGCATGCGCGCAACGCGGCATTGTCGGGTTCCTGTGCTACAATGAACATAGCGTGACGCACAGGTGCTCCGATTACTTTACCATCGAGAAGCGGCTCGTTTTTTTGCTTATAAAAAAACCTTTCTTGATTATAAAAAAAATAAATGTCATATAACGTGTAGAAATGTTTTTACTTTGAGTTTTCATCGTGTTTTCATTAAAGCTTTAGGCGGGCCAGACACGTGTGTGTGCGTATTTGTGTAACCAGATGACTGAAACCTGATGCTGTCCCTATCCAGCTAATTACCTTCCAGTGTCACTGGAAATAATCTTCGAACCATACGTCAAAGCATATGTTCTAAAGATACAGGAACTGGATTATGTTCTGTATAGGAAATTATTTGTGGGTTTGTCTCACTGAATTTTGAGAAGGACATTTTGGGGGAGGAGATATCTCATTGGTTAAGATGTTGGCCTGCTAACCAGAAGATGCCGGGCCCCTGAGGAAGGCCCTTAACCCCCAAGCTCAATTATTATAAATGTAAGTCGCTGTGAATAAGGGCATCAATAACATATAAAGAAAGCAGAATCTGTTCGGCTACTGAGTTTAAATGTACTTAATTTACATATTTTAGTATAGTATATTTAATTAATTATATTCTGCTGTGGCTATTCTTCTAAATACTTCTGCTTTTTCTACTTCTTTCTCCTGAAAAATAAGCCAGGCTTATTAATATTACTTGTACCAATGTGTTGAAAAGTATTAGTTTTAAACATATTTAGAAGGATAATTTAGTCTAAGAATTATGGACAATTTACAGTTATACTAATGTATATATCTAATTAAATATAAACATAGGAACTCTCCTTGGAAATTGTCCTTTAACCACAGCGCTTATGTCCACAATACACAGAGCTCTAGATCAGGGCAAACATTAACTTTGTTCCAGTCTACCTCATTCTACCACTGCCTTAATAGCCAATCTAACTGATTACTAAAAATAGTCTTTCTTTTTCCGAAAGTTTCCCTTACATTTACAGCATTTGGCAGATGTCCTTATCCAGAGCTACTTACATTCATCTCATTTATACTACTGAGCAATTGGGGGTTAAGGGCCTTGCTCAGGGGCCCAGCAGTGGTGGCTTAGTAATAGAAGTATTAAAAATCTTTAGGCTCAGGTTTCGTCTCTATAGTAAAGATTCGATTGTGGAGTTCCTTCTCTAATAAAAACCTGCCGTAGTAGCTGTTTCTTTGCTATGACGTGTTTATTGTGTCATATTATTGTGTTACATTTTTGGTCCAACCTGTTGTTGGTTGCAAGGTGTTAAATGTTGGGAACCACTGAATTTAATTACATGTAATAGCATCCTAAGTAAAAGCTTACTATTACAGTATAAAAGTACTGCATTCTCTAGCAGCACAGTGTGTGCTCTCTTACATCTTACTACACTGAGGAAAAATCTTTGAGCATTTTCAAACAAAAGCCAGACACTAAACAAATTTAGCTTTTTACATATAACCTTTTTAAACTATTGCTTATGTCAAATTATAATTATATTGCTTCTTTAGTTCAGCTGTGCCTGTTTACCTGCTTACTCCTAAGAGATTAATGAGGAAGAGCAAAGAGGAGGTATGTGGATGAGATAAACGAGGACATGAAGTTAGTGGTTGAAGTGAAGAGGATGTAGAGAATAGGGTTAGGTGGAGACAGATGATTTGCTGCGGCAACCCTTAAAAGGGAACAATTGAAAGGGAGAAGAAGATACTAAGATCAGTGAACTTTATGGTTAACAATTAGAATCACTAAAATAAAGAGAACCGATGTTGTATCTGGAATACAGTGTATTATTATTGTTGTGTACAGTCACTGCATGTTTGTGCTCCTGACTGTTAGTTATATTAGGCAGAACACAACTCTGTAATAGTTTTTATACTTCAGATGTTATACTGTTTTTTCTCATATGATATAACTATGCAATCTCAAATTTTTCCAAATCTGGATTCATTCTATGATCTTTCATCAAATGTGTTTAACAGGTTTAAATACAAAGATGTTTTGCTTCAGGCTGCCATCTAGTGGCTGAAGGAGGTATACAGAAATCAGTTCACAGTGACGTAAACCATAATACACTTAAAATATCACAAAGATTACAGAAGCATACAGCTAAATCATTGTCCACTTCATACAGTCATGGACCTTGTCTCTGGACCCTGTCTTTGGACCCTGCCTGACCCCCCCTCAGTGTCTCTGGACCCTGCCTGACCCTCCCTAATGAACCGCCTCAGGTTGATGATGAGGTCACATTACCATGGTGACTGGGGATGCTTTCACTATGCCATGAAGATGCTCTAGCTGTTTTCTGATGACTTGTGACTACAGCTGCTTACACACACACAGTGTGAATGCATAATTCTTGCCATCTGTTTATCAACCCAAATAAGGATGGGTTCTCTGTTGAGTCTGGTTTATATCAAGGTTTCTTCCTATTACCATCTCAGGGAGTTGCTATTTCATTTACTTTTTTTGTTTTGATGTCTAGGAAAATTAATCAATATATAAACTCAATATTTTATGCTCATTTTTAGTTGCTTTTAGTTAGTCTGCTTCTCCTTTCAGCTGTTCCCTTTTAGGGGTTGCCACAGCGAATCATCTGTCTCCACCTTACCCTATTCTCTGCATCCTCTTCCTCACACCCACTAACTTCAACTTCATCACCCACTAACCTTCTCCCTAAAACATCCCCTGATGAACTTGTTCCTAATCCTGTCCAACCTCGTCACTCCCAAAGAAAACCTCAACATCTTCAGCTCTGCTACTTCCAGCTTTGCCACCTGTCTCTTCCTCAGTGCCACTGTCTCTCTCTCAAGTTCTCCATACATCATAGCTGGTCTCACCACTGTCTCTAAACCATACATGTCCTCTAACCATACATCATAGCTGGTCTCACCACTGTCTCTAAACCATACATCAATAGCTGGTCTCACCACTGTCTCTAAACCATACTGTCGCATCATAGCTGGTCTCACCACTGTCCTCTCAATCACTATACATCATAGCTGTCTCACCTACACGGTCTCTAACCATACATCATAGCTTGTCTCACCACTGTCTCTAAACCATACATCATAGCTGGTCTCACCACTGTCTCTAAACCATACATCATAGCTGGTCTCACCACTGTCTCTAAACCATACATCATAGCTGGTCTCACCACTGTCTCTAAACCATACATCATAGCGGCTCACACACTTGTCTCTAAACCAACCATAGTTCACCACGCTCTAAACCATTTAATTAAAAAGAGAATGCACATACATTTTATTTTTTTCAAGTTTTTATTCCAACAAGACTTTGTTAAGGTTTAACATATTCATTACCTGACTCTTGATATTGAGTATAAAGGCATCTTTCATACCAGAGAGAACAAAACAACATTGTAGCGGCAATTCTATCAGCCACGCCCCCTTGTATTTATCCACGCCCCTTTGTAGTTACTCCGCTTATGATTGGCTACATTACTTTAAACGCCTTTTTTCCTGTTTAGTTCCGTGTTTTAAATGTAGTTGTACTTATTTTATTTACTTTGTCGGGTGTCTTTTTATTTTATCCTTCATTAAACATGTCAGACCGCGGGGCTTTTGATACCAATGCGATTACCCTGACCAGATTTTTGTTAGAGGAGGGAAGAAAAGTGAAAGCCACAGGAGAATTAACGACCCTGCTGAACGCTCTGTGTACGGCTATTAAAGCCATCTCGAGTGCTGTAAGGAAAGCAGGCATCGCACATCTGTAAGTTTATCTTCATTTAACATCTGTTTATTTTTTTCAATAGTAAACAGGTTTGCCTTTTCCAGTGATAAAAACCCGGCAGGTAGAAAACATCATCCAAGTGTACAGAAATGACTTTACCTTCTATGTTGAGAATCCAGCTTGGTTCATCATCATCATCATCATCCTCCTCCTTATAACTTTTGTAAAACTGATCAATAGTTTTCAGAATCTTATACTTGTCTCACTGTTGTATTTCTAAAAAATAACCAGTTTGACCAGCTCGGTATGTGTTTAGCAGCAGATAACTGGTTAGACCAAGCTGGATTTTTCAGCAGGGTTAAACTTACTTCCTTTTAGCTAAAGCAACCAAAATCTACTCCAACGTTTCACACGATGAATAAAAGTACAAATGGAATGATACATAATAATAATCCATAAAATGGGTCATCTGATGCGACAAGTTGCGTAAACTAAAATGTGCGTAAAAATACCCTATAGTTAAAGGTCCACATAATGTTTTTATCATTTCCTCTTTCTCAAATCACCTGTATTTGTGACGTCACACGGTACTAAAACATGTCTTCTGATGCAACTTCACTTAAGTACAGGTAGAATTACTGAACAATAATGTGACTCAAGTAAGAGTAAATAAGTATTTTTGTTAAAAAACTACTTAAGTAATTGTGTCACAAAGTACTCAAGTGTAGAAATGTGATTTTAACAATTCAGGTTCATAAAAGATATAAAGTTGATCTCAATTCAGCACTTATGGGCTGTTTTCTGTGCTGCACACACACACAGTGTACATTTTTATAGATACAGTATTGTAAAATCTGTTCCAGCAAAATTCCAGCTAATTAGCATATAAAACTCTGTAAAGTTGCATAAGGACAGATTTCAAATCTGCGCTTGTGTAAATATCCTGTGTGAAAATATCCTGTGTGAAAACATCCGGTGTGAAATGTGTAACAGAACTTTTCTGGATAAATAAGTGAAGTCTGTGAGCAGTCTGTGTTTTTTTCAATGCTTGTAATTATTGTGTATCCCAATAATATGTTAAATAAAATAATAGTTCTTACTACCCCAAAGGTCTAAGGACCAGAAATGACTTCTAAAAAATTTTGTAGAAAATGAAATGATAAAAAATCTGAACTTTGTTTATTCTATTTAATCAAAACATTTACATTTACAGCATTTAGCAGACACCCTTAGCCAGAGCGACATTACTTTTACCTCATTGATATAACTAAGCAATTAGGGGTTAAGGGCCTTGCTCCGGGGCCCAGCAGTAGTAATTGGTGGTTCTGGAAATATATTTAAAACATGGCTCTCTTTTTGTTGCACAGGTATGGCATTGCTGGCAGTACAAATGTGACAGGGGACCAAGTGAAGAAGCTGGATGTCCTTTCCAATGACTTGGTCATTAATATGATCAAATCCTCCTTTACGTCCTGTGTGTTGGTCACAGAGGAGAATGAAAACGCCCTTATAGTGGAGCCAGAGAGCAGGGTATGACAGCAGAACAAGATAATCTTTATGCACAAGGCTAAATTTTGACCGATATGTGTCCATGTGTTCTTCCTAAAGGGTAAATATGTGGTCTGCTTCGATCCTTTGGATGGATCCTCCAACATTGACTGTTTGGCATCCATTGGGACCATCTTTGCTATTTATAAAAAGGTAAGAGTTTGCAACTATTTTTAGTTGTTTTACATGTACTCGATTAGCAAAATGGATACTGACCTCTTGAAGTTATTGTATATATTTTCGTCTTTACTAAGTGCACAGATGACGAGCCAAGTGAGAAGGATGCCCTGCAGCCTGGGAGAAACATAGTAGCTGCTGGCTACGCACTATACGGCAGTGCAACCATGGTAGTTCTCTCAACTGGTCAGGGTGTCAACTGCTTCATGCTGGATCCTGTAAGGAAAAAAATGTTCTTCAATTTGGACTTGATAGTTATTTATGTTGGAACACCTTGTGCAAGTGTATTTATCTTTTTTTTTTTCTTTGGCAGGCAATTGGGGAGTTCATTTTAGTAGACCGGGGTGTAACAATTAAGAACAAAGGGAACATTTACAGTCTTAACGAGGGCTATGCTAAGTATTTCGACCCTGCTGTCACTGAGTACCTACAGAAAAAGAAATTCCCAGAGGTAAATTCGCTCGACTATGATAAAACAGAATATCACACTAATACTTCTGTTGTTTTTTTTCGTTTGTTTTGTTGGTTTGGTTTAATATGGTTGCAACCTACTTTAAAAAACAGTCGAGTGAAAAAACAAGTCCAACATTTCAAAGCTTCCACAGCAAAATTCAGTGTATTATTAATTGGAATATATATCATATCCTGCAGTACACCTTTATAAGATCTTTATAAGATATATTTTGTCTTCGGACGAGCTTTAAAAGTTCCCCTGTGACAAAACTACAAAACTGATTGTTTAGAGCTGCAGTGTTATTTAATCTGCCTGTAAAACAGCACTTTTTAAAGGCATCCAGGCAGATTTCTTTAATTAGCTTGTAATCAGCAGTGTAAACTGCATACATATTACTACCTAAAACTATATCAAACTATTTTACTTGTTACTAATCTTGGAATTTTGCCAGTTAAAAAGTTTGGTCATGAGCAGTGGCTGCTGGTCCATATAGGCCGTATTCAGTGTGTCATACTAACGAATGTACACAGGCCACTACTAGAGTTATTCTCATTTTTGAGTTAAGAGTCGCTTGCGATGTTCAGATTACAGTTCACTGTTCCAAGAACAGTTTTATTTGGACGCAGCCGATTGGAGAACCGATGAGCTGATGATACTGTGTATGCGTGATTCAGCATGAAACTACTGAACAAACAGTACATGACTGCCCACGATTACTGACTGACTTGAGCATATTTTCATCCCTGTTTGGGATGGAAGACTTGATATCATAATTTAGCGGTGTCACGAATGATGTCATTACATTAAACCTTTTCATTGTAACAAACACCCTGAAAGAACCGGTTTGCTGAAAAGTAACAGACTTCCCATCACTAACGTGTATGTAGGTCCATAAACTTAAAAAAAAAAAAAAAAAAGGATTCGATTTGAGCTTACACTCTAGTTCCAAATTGTTCTGTATATTTTTTGCCCTGTGATTGGACCGTAGCGAGGCAAGTCATGTCTTGTATTAGTTTCTGCTTGGTTTTTCCCTCCAGTGGACAACATTAGTATTACGACCTTCATCTCTGAATGCCTAATTGATCTAAATAGCTGAATTATTTAAATGATTACCATGATTACTTAATTACTGCCAATAAACCCACATTGAACTGTGTTTTCACAAATTAATTAGTTTAATGGCAGAAGTCACTCTGTATGTGACTGATATAATGATAGTTTGTGTATTTTTGCAGGATGGCAGTGCACCCTATGGTGCGCGCTATGTTGGCTCTATGGTAGCAGATGTTCATAGAACCCTTGTTTATGGAGGTGTTTTTCTCTACCCTGCCAATGTAAACAGTCCCAAAGGAAAGGTAAAGTAAAAGATTATGTTTGTAATCTACTCCTGTAGGTCCTAAGCGTAGTCACACCCTTTAAAATAAACAGAACAGGAACGCTGGTATAAAATTAACATTAGCCTCTGATATAGAATTTGCTTGTAAACACATTGAGCAATGTCTAATTCTTGGTCTGCTGACACGAGATGATTAGGGTATTTTATTAACACTAGAATAGTTGTTTTGTTCACAATAAATACACATCAAGTTTTTCTTTGCAGTGAGAGAATCCAGCAGTTTTATGATATTTTTAGGTATAAAAATCAAAATGATGTGTACTAAAGTTTAAGTAAATACTAAAATTTCTTACTGTGGCACAGCTCCGGCTCTTGTACGAGTGCAACCCCATGGCTTTCATCATAGAGCAGGCTGGTGGAATGGCTACCACAGGGGCTATAAATGTGTTGGACATCCAGCCTGACAGTATTCACCAGAGGGCCCCAGTGGTCCTGGGATCTCCAGATGATGTTAAAGAGTACATCTCCATCTACCAGAAACATCACAAGTGAACAAATCGTACAACTAGAGAGAGAGAGAGCAAATATCAAATTACTGGTATTTGAAATGAAGTTTTAAAACATTTCCAACTAAATACTGATCAAATTTCACGTCATGCAAATTCAGTGTGTTGCAAACTATAAATTCATTCAGGAATGCAACAATGCTATACTTAAAGAAGCATTACTGTCACATCCGCACACATATTTACACACTGGCTTATTTTGTACAACATATTTACAAATCCGTTTCGAAATAGAAAATAAGAAGAGTTTCTTTCACTTTGATTTTTATCTATGCAATATAAATGAAGTGTATTTTCTGTTACTGTTTTATTGTTAAAAGGAAATAATAAATTCAGCCATGACAAAAGGTGTCTGTAGTTTGTTACATAATGTTTAAGGTGTTTGGACTATCATGTATTTCTGTGTATAATGAAATGAAAGGAATAAATAAAAATACATTAATTTACAACCAATAATTTGCATAACTGTTCATGTAAGTAGATTACAACTGCCAGATCTTCTACACAGTCTGCTTTAAAAAATCTTAAAATTTAAAAAGTGGTAAAAATCAAAGTATGGAAGTAAAACTATAATCTGATATTCATAAATATTATACAAACAATAGTTTGTGGGCACCTTATTTTATTATTCCTGTACTGTTACTACAAAGCCCCTGTGCACAAAGCTCCAGGAAGACATGGTGTGTTAGGATTGCAGTGGATGAACGTGAGTGTTCTGCAACTCAACCCCACTGTACCCCAGACCTCCTCACCTGACAAAAGTGCCCAAATTCACTAATACAATTGTGCCGGATCTGAATTTTCCCCACAACCCTGCTCTAAAATGCAGTTAAAAAAAATTCAGATGTGTAAAGGTTATCATAGGAATACGACTGACATTAAATCTGGAATAGTATGATTAAAAAACACAAACATGATGGTCAGGTGTTAAATTCTTTTATTAATATAGTGGCATATATAATTTTTATTTATTAAAAAAAATCTAAAAGCCCCAGTAATTGATTTTATCAGAAATTATCACCTAGGGTTATTTTAATAGGAAGACCTTTTCTGTGTCACCTGATGCCTCTCCCAAATATAGCCCTTGGCTTTGACCCGTGTCCAGTGTATGTTAACACTCAACTCCAGGTTGCAGTCCTCCTTCATCTCTAACTCGTGTAGACTTATCGAGAAACAGCAAACATGTCGGATCAATCTGCTTTCGACACCGATGTGTGGACCCTCACCAGGTTTGTCATGGAGACAGGGAGACAAGCTAAGGGTGCGACTGGAGAACTTACCCAGCTTATTAACTCTATGCTGACTGCGATCAAAGCCATCTCATCTGCTGTAAGGAAAGCTGGACTCGCTCACCTGTAAGTCACCACCTGCAAGTCATGTAGTAAGTCAGACAAGATATTTTGAGTGTGCAGATTTCAAAATTTTAACGTTATGATGGTGTTATTGAACTATCTACTGGTCGATGGCCTTCAAAGAGCATCATACTTATGTATGCCAAAATCAATACAAGCTCTTAAAAGATTCTGAATCTGGCTAGACAAATGGTTATCATCTGCGCGCACACACACACACACACACACACACACACACACACACACACACTATAGCATTAGCAAGAAAATGCCTCAAATGAACTAACTAACTTGAAGAAGCGAGTTCATTTTATTTGGAATTGGCTTGTGTGGGTGGAAGTTTATTCACACGTGTGTGCTGTTTGATAGAAATGAAAAGTCACACCCACATAAGATCTTTCTGGATACACCCATTTGAGCCATTTAGCTTTTTGTTGTCACAAGTTGTTCGGTTGATTTGAATACAAATGTGGGATTTATTAGCAAAAGTAACAAATAAAAAAAACATAAAACTAATCTAACACAACTAAGGCGACAGAGCAAGACAAACTAAAACACAGGTATAAATCAGCAAACTTATGGGGGGAGGGGGGTATTTACTAAACCGAAAACACCTGAACACAACAAGGGGAACCAATCAACAATGACAATGGGGGTATTTACTAAACCGAAAACACCTGAACACAATGAGGAAACAATCAACCAATGACAGGATGGGAAGTATCACATGACAAGACACAGACACATAAACAAATATTAAGCACATGGCCTACATTCTGACACAGAAAATCTCTCAGTTGCCCTCCGGTGGTCTGGCAGGGCAATGCACCCGGCAAACCTGACCGAGTCCTGACAATTGTAAATTATACAAATCTACTCATTTTCTTAATTTTTCTTAAAATTGTCATTATATACCAGTGTTTTTCCTAAATGCTTTTCTAACTGCAACTGAACTACACTCTTATCTCTTACAACAGTAGATTATTCTACTATGGCTGTTGTTTTATGGTATCTATTAGTAATACCAGGGTTTGATCAAATATATCATACATGTTTCTCACTGCATTAGAACCATACTAAGAAAATAGGGTATTGTTATATTGGGTAAATATTGAATGGCTTTGTTATAAATGTTGCCGGTACCAACAATTAAAACAGAGTTATTCGATATTTTTTTGCCAACAAAGCTTATGTCAGCCTGTAATCACTAAATTCACATTGTGCACTAATAAACTCGTCTATTTCCTATTTTTGACAAGAGACAATGACAAAATTGACCAAAGCCAATGTTTATATCGTTGATTATTTGGAACAGAACTGAAACAGCACCCTAACCTTTATATAAGTGACTGATAAATATAACAAAAAACATAAATAAATGTTTAAAATTAAAAATGTCAACCATTGTTAATTCTAAAGATAAAGATATTGCAACTAATCCAGTCTTTATCTATTTATTCATATTAAAAATAGCATCATAGCCTTTTTATTTGACCCACTGTATGATACATGAGGCCTCTGACCTTTGTAACTGAGAAACACTACTTCAAGGCAGAATGAATTGATGTTGCTTTTAGAAATACTTAAAATGTTCAGTTCTCATTAACCCTAAAAACAGTGATATAGATATAGAGATGTGTGTATTTCTTTTAAAATTATTAGTATCATTAATGATTGTGAGCAAATGAAAATCAGATCAAAATTTTGTGTCTATTCCATCTGTAAGTCTTTCTTGAAATATTTAATTTCTAGATTACTTTAATATTATAGATATAAAAAAAACTAGATCCACAAAAGAAAAATGTTTTGAAATTATTCATATGGCTGGATCAGGAAGTCAACCTTTATGAACATACGTTTTATTGATTTTGCCGGTTTGAGCAAATATCAGGTTAAATTCCTGATAACTGGGTCTATTTTAACTGAAAAAGTTACCCATGTGTCTCTTCTGTATGTGTGTATATTTCAGTCAAGGCATCGCTGGGCACATTAACGTTACTGGTGATGAGGTGAAAAAGCTTGATGTATTGTCCAATGATCTGGTTATTAACATGCTGCAGGCCTCTTACGGCACCTGTGTCCTCGTTTCTGAGGAGAACAAAGAAGCCATCATCACTCCCACTGAGAAACAGGTAGGGTTCCACTCAGTGTGAAAAAAGACACAGTGCTTATAAAAATATAATAATAATAATAATTAATAATAATATAAATAACTATTTTTAAATCTGAAAGTACAACATGAAATATTCCACACCACTGTACACTGATCTTAGTTCCACATCACTTTAACTATTAATTATATACCTGTCATTATTTGACAAAATATTTGACAGATTTTTTTTGGTATTAGTGCAGATTTGTAGGTTTGAAGTGTCAGATTTAAAAGGAGAACGTGTGTGAATTTGGCGGCATCTAGTGTTAGACAAATATAACTGCATTTAAAATGCCTGTCGTGTTTTTTGTATCTGTATTTGACCTCCTCGTTGCAGGGTAAATACGTGGTGTGTTTTGATCCGCTGGATGGCTCCTCTAACATTGACTGCTTGGCACCTATAGGCACCATCTTTGCCATCTACAAAAAGGTGAGCCATATTGCCATAATTAATAATATGTACATTAATTATTTTTTTCCCTAAAATTTCTAGAGGTAGAAGCATGTAACATAAAACATTTCCAAACCGTTTCCTTAAACACACAAAGATGACAATAAATAAATAAAATTTTTTGGCTATACCCACATCACGTAAGTTTAAAATGCAAATTAGAAAGATGTGAAAGAACGATTCACTAGGTGGCGCTGTAACACATAAGCTGTTTATGATAGACAGTCCCAGGAAAAAAGCACACTGACCTACAGAATATATTACACACTGTTTGTTTATGTATAATCATGTTAATTATCTATAACTGTGTATTTATGTTGTATCATTCCAAATAACATAACTTTCACTCACTAGTTTGTTTAACTTACTAGTTATAATAGGTGGAATTTTAGGGGGGGGGGGGTTCATCTGATTTACTTTTAAAGACTATAAAGGTTTTTTGGTGTTTCTTCCAGGTTTCAGACGGTGAGCCAACAGAAAAAGATGCTTTCCAGCCAGGCAATCAAATAGTGTGTGCTGGTTATGCGTTGTATGGCAGTGCCACTGTAGTGGCTCTAAGTACTGGAGCTGGACTCAACCTTTTCATGTTAGATCCAGTGAGTACCAGCAAGACAACTGTAGCATTTAGAACAAACTTAAAAACATCCTCCCCTACTCACATGTGATTTTATTCTGATATGAATTATTAAAAATAAAGAGGTTATTAAAGATTAAGTTAGATTGTGGCCAGCACTGTGGTGTAGTTGATTGTGGCGCTGGCACTTACGCGCATAGTTGTGCTACGGCGACCTGGGTTTGATTCCGGTTCCGGTCCTTTCCAGTCTGACATCTCTCTCGCTCTCTTACCCCTATTTCATCTCTATCTGTCCTATAAATAAAGGCAAAAAAAGATTGAGTTAGATTAATGCTAATCCTTGCTAAAATACATTACAACTACTTTACTCATATGCCAACGTTGAGCTGTACACGTGTATTGCTGATTTAGCCTAAAAAAGTGATAGAACAGAACCATAAGGTCGTTTTTATTCACACTGAATAGTTCACACACTCTTTATCTGTTACTGTATATATAACAAAGCTGAAGCAGTGCTAAATTCGAACCAGCCTCCATTTTCATTTGCAGTTCAGTGCTGCGTTTTACCACAAGATCTGTCACTCTTTTATTTTCACTTCCCATTTAAATGGGTTGAGAAATACTTTTTTCAGGAGACAGTACTGAACATTTACCAGAATGTACACGTCCTTTTCCCCTTCACATGTTGTATGTGCTGTTCTTTCTCAGGCTATAGGTGAATTCATCCTGACAGAAAGAAACGTGAAGATTAAGAAGAAGGGGAAGACCTACAGCATAAATGAAGGCTATGCCAAATACTTTGATCCTGCAGTGACGGAGTACATAAAGCACAAGAAATTTCCAGAGGTAGGAGCAAACCTCTAGACAGACAGACAGACAGACAGATTTGGGTGGGTGGGGATGGATAAATGGATAGATAGATTGATAAATTTATAGATAGATAGATGGACAGGCGGAAAGCTGAATAAAAAAGATGTATGTATGTCTGTAATATTCATACCAGACACAGTAAAAATAAACCTGTCACGTCCGTTTCCTATTCGCTGTTCTTGACCCTAGTGGATGTGTAAGGACACCGTTTCCTCAGTGCTCGACAGTTTCCTACATCAGCTGACCCTCAGTCAGCAGTCATCTACCACCCGAGACTGCTGATGTAAAGTTTACCTCACAGGTTACAACATGTTAAATGCGTCTGTATGGAACGATTCGATTTAGCAGCTTAAGCACATTACTCACATGACTCCTCAAAAAAAAGGCTGAACGTGGCTGTTTGATAGTTTACCAGCTGCCTGCACATGAAAACTGTAGATTATTAATGATTTCTTTTTCTAAAGCTTACTTTCAGGATTGCAGTAGACTTCATTTTCATTTCTGCGTGTGTCAACAACTCCACATACTTCTCTGCCACATCATTTCAGTTAGATCATGACTAAGAAGCACCTGACTCCCTTTTACAGACACCCAAACATCTACACATCTACACATCTACACATGGCCGGCAACAATTTTCAAAGATTTTTTATATTAACTTCTCTATTAGTTTGAACTTTGCTTGTGATTTGTGTTTATCTCTCTCTCTCCTATCTGTATTGCCACAAAGGTTGCTAACACGTTGCTAAACATTGTTTATTTCCTTTATTGAAAATCGAGTTTTAGCTGTAGTCCGACCTTCACAGATTTATAATTAAACTATAATAAAAATTATAAGTATCTCCAGTATAAAAGAAAGGAACTACAAATCTAAAGAAAAACTTAGTTTAGTTGCCTGCTAACAATGCTTGGTTTGCTAATTAATCCTATAAAACTTCTATTTAAATAAACAAACTAAGAAATAAATCTCTAAACTACCTCAAAATATAATGACATTAAAAAAAGAAAGAGAATTATTCGTCCATTATTGTCAGTATATTAATTTTCTCAGGTCACATGCTCAGTGGGAAGTTGCATCATGCAAATCTCTTGACAATCACAAGAATGAATGTTTACTTGGAAAGTACAAACCTGATAAATGATTTAAAAACTGGAAGTAAATTATTAAAAACAACTAAATCATTCGAGCAATTATAATGTACCGACGTTTAATGTTCAAGGCTAGTTTATTGCTTTGTGTAGGAGCTTCTTCCCCAGCTGAAACAAACAAACAAAAAGTTCTCATTGTGTTGCTTTCAACCATCTCGTTAACTTATGTGTGGATGTCGAAGGATATAGTCGAAATGTTTCATCTGTTTGTTAACAATTTAAAAAATAAATGCGAGTTTAATTGTCAAATCAATTCTAGCTATGTAGTAATATAGCTAATCTGTTAAGCATTGTATACTGCATCAATAGAAAATTGACAGAATATAAATACATTAATCTGAAAAAATAATTCCATGTTACATTTAACTATATAAAAAATAAATTTTAATAATATTTTTAATTATAAATATTACTTAAAAACAACAATACAGGATGCTAACTTATTTTGGTGTAAATAGGAAGTTTTTATACATAAACGGCCGTATTTCACTTCCTCGTGAAAATTATGTGGAAATATGAAACCAGTGTTTATCTAGTAACTAGTAACTACCTAGTAGTTTTTGACACTCTTCCTGGATCACAGATGACACTAATAACCATAAATTTGCAAATTCACGTATTGTTTTCTTGGAAACTTTCCAGATGTACCATAGTCACATGTTTAGTCACAATGATTTGTGTTGAATGATGACTAAATGATTTCACAATAAGATAAGATGTGCTTTTGTCTATAGAATGAATATTGTGAATACTGTATCTGTGTGTCCTGCAGGATGGCAGTGCTCCATATGGTGCCAGATACGTGGGCTCCATGGTTTCAGATGTGCATCGAACCATAGCTTATGGCGGTATCTTCTTGTATCCTGCCAATGAGAAAAGCCCCAAAGGAAAGGTGCGTTATTTCATATTTCGTGATCACCAGCACTTTCTTTCTGCATTCTAAACAGTTCACAGCAGTGGCGGGCGATGCACACCACTTGTTCACAGAAAGGACCTTCTGGTGTCAACAAAGTTACAAACCAAGCAAAACACAAAAAATCTTAATTTTGGTCCAATTTGTGGTAATAATGTTTTACAATTTTAATACATTCATCTGGCCAACACATTGCACTGCATTTATGATAATAAAAATATAATAGATTATATGGTAAGAACACAAACACAATTTTATGGTAAAACAATTTTCTAGCAAGTAAAACCTACAGTACTGCCTCATTGATGACTTGATCCACCATTTTATTTTAGTTTAGTGTTTAATGTATCCTGAAAAACAGCATTTGTTGACAAAAATATAACAGAGAGACGTGAGGAAAAACGCAAACTCAACAGTCAGTGACATCACCAACAAGCTCTACAGGGCAGAAGTGAAGAGATCACAGTCCAATGTTCGAGAGCAGAAGTACACAGTGGACCACTAGCTTAATGCAGTTAATGCAAGCAAGGGATTAATGATCAAATCAGTTCCTATAATTTTGCTTATTTTAAAAAATTCTGCCAACAAATGTTGCCATGTTGTAAAAATCAGAAATTAGGAATTCTTTATCAAAAGTAGCGGTTAAAGACTGCTCAGTTGGATTTACAAAAGAAACTACATAATAAGTAAAATACTCTGGATAAGACTCTGCCAAATACCAGAAATGTAAACATTTACCTTTGTTTGGTCCACTGAATCAGTCTATAGTTCAGCTCCCGGTCAGCACACCAGGCTGTTTGCATTGTGTCTGTAAAAAACACTATAAAAACAGGTGAGATCTTGTTGTTTGGTTGATATGTTTCATAAGAATTCATTGAGCAGCGGCTGAAACGAACACTGCAGGACTGGTGTTTTTTATCTGCATGTTATCTGTGCCCCAGATCTTTTTCTTGTCAGCAGCTACAGGCTGTTTTCTCTGGTGTCTTGCTGTTGTAAGAAAATGGGGACAATGATATAAAAAGTGGATTCAGTAAACATTTTGTGGGGAAAAAGGAATTTGTACATTTTTGGAGATTGTAGTAAACGTATTAAACACCTAGGCATTAACTTTAATGTACAGTTTGGTTACAATCGAGGGTCTCAAGACAAGTTTATATATTATAATAAAGATTTGATTACCAGAGGTGGGGGACTCGAGTCACATGACTTGAGAGTCAGATTTAAGTTGCAAATTATAGGACTTGAGACTTGCCTTCTGTTTTTTCTCAAATATCGAGAGGAGTTAACGGTGTGCTTGCTGAAAGATGTAGTAGTCTACTTTCCTATGAAACTTTGAAACGTAGGCTTGACCTTTACTGTTGCTTACTTGCCAAGCAAAGGTGTGTTTGAATTAGGCAAATAGTGGTGAATGTTTTTGTCAAGCATGTTTTTTATGAACAATTAAACTTTTAAGATTTTGTGTAAACATTACATTATACCCCTTCAACACAGGCTATTAACAACTCAGCTGCATTTGTACACATTTTGAGTAGAAATGCATATTGCAGTTTTTTTTGTTGCATATAATACTGCCTTAGCCCATAACTAACATTGGTTTCAACCTATTTTTATACATAAATTCACATAAAACATCAAATATTTGCATGACTTGACAGTGATTTTTTGACCCAGGCTACGACTTGACTTATATATTTTTTTTTAAATAAAGCAAATATTAGATTTGACTTGCTTGAGTCTTACAAAAATTAACTCGGACTTGCTTGAGACTTGAATATTAAGACTTAAGACTTGTATTTAGCATGTGTGATTAAGTCCCACCTCTATGCAACCAAATGTAGACTGAAGTCAAATGTTAAAAATATACTGTATAATGCTATTCATTTTAATTTTAACATTATTACTTTTGGAACAGTAAATGCATCAAAACTGATTTCATGACTCAATAAAAAAAACAGTTACAGTTGTATGTGTTATAGGTAGATATACGTTAATACTTAATAGATGGATCTTGGTTTATACTGTTACATTTATGTCAGTACAATCATTATTTTGTCCACTACTATAAGTATGAATAGCTAGCAAGCTCAGCGGAGAGGCTCATGCATTGAGATTCGGACTCATAACACGCAAACGAAATGCTCTCACGTTTTTCTGCCATATTCAAAAGATAGCAACCAAATTAGCGGCTAGTTAACAGAGATGTGTGTCTTCCAAGCTAAACTGTAGCATCTAAATGTCAATTTATGTTATACTTTACCACAATATTCCAACACAATAATTATGACATTCATTAATTGTTAATTACTCACTATTAAGCACATAAGCAAGAGGCTGGGCGTATTATAATTATTACCCTATACTTAGAACCGTGCTTCTAATCAAAAATCAGCCAAACCACTTGAAATAATGCCCCATAATAATGTCCTCTCTAAAATAATATACACCTAATCTAAATTTAGGTCCAGGTCGACAATATCAGCAATCAAAACCAGTTATGTACAAAAAACACTTTACATTAAAGTGCAACCTGTGTTAATTAACTAAGTGAAATAACAACTACAGCACAATTTCCTCCTCTCTCCCTTTTTGTGTAGCTGCGGTTGCTGTACGAGTGTAACCCCATTGCCTTCCTAGTTGAGCAGGCTGAGGGAATGGCTACCACAGGCACACAGCGAGTCCTGGACGTGAAGCCTGAAACTGTGCATCAGAGGGTTCCTTTTGTGGTGGGGTCTCCGGATGATGTGGAGGAATATTTAGCCTTTGTTAAAAAATATCAGAAATAGAGAGTCGCTGTACACATCTGATCTGTTTACTGCAGTACAGCCTGCAGACTAAGCAGTGTTTAATTCTGATGTGAATAACAGTCTACCAGAAAAAAGGCATGGGTAACCATGTGAATCTCCTTACACAGGGAAATGACACTGCTTTATTTGCAAACTTAAAACCTTTAGGCTTTAACAGTCTAGAGAACATAGCCACTATTCTTTTAGTATTGGTACTATTTATTGTAACCTCCAGAGGCTACAAGTAACATTTATTTGTTTTAGAATAAAATGTGTTATAAGGCTGTATCTATGGACGAATATTGCATTTGCTGTATGTGAAACATCATTGAAACCTGTCCATCAATAAGTGTCAGGAGTGGGACTATACTATAGGGCAGGCCTATACTAGGGGGCACGTTTGTATGCAAGTAATTTGCAGTCAATAGCAAACAACATTAACTTACACGTTTAAATTTGTTATCAACTTTTAATATCCACCATGAAATTAATGCAGCTATATTTATATATTGACAATACAATTATTCTTGCTTTGAACCTCATTTCTGCCAACCTAAAGAATTAACTTAAAAAAAAAAAAAAAAAAAGGTGGCCAATTTACATAAATTATAGCGTATATAATAAAGTACATAAGCAAGTTGTAAAATCAGTCCCCACTGGTTCATAGATCAGTTACCTTAAACAAAGGACTGCTATAAACATTTATTTTATCTAAGCTTAAGTACCAAACAATTTCTCCCATCACACACACGTGTACTAATTTAATTTTTTTTTAACTCAGCTTTTTGAGGGGTCCAGCCACAGGAGACGAGACAGAAAAAAAAAAAAAGCATTTATCACACACCACCAGTTAGTGTTAGGATAAAAGATTTAATTGCATGAACTCAGTTACAAGAAACTAAACTGAAATGTGCAAAACATCACAGGTTTTAAAACAAAATTAGATACTGCTTATTGCACATTATGCACTTCTATGAGTTTGGTTTGAGTGACCAAGAAAAAAGGCATTTACAGTTTGGCAAGAAACACAAATTTAACTATTTACATGAAGGCTAAAAAATAAAATTAAGAACCTACTTAAAATAACTGCCTAAAATTTCCTTAAAAAAAACACCAAAACAACCAAACAAAACTCAAACCAGTGTTTCATGTAAAACCAGTGGCACGTACGGTCCTGTTTTAGGCCTTCACTGAAATGCCGCTAAACTAATTTAAACTGACTGAAAGTTTCCCTTTCATTACAAATGAACACTTCACTGCAGCCGAGAGTCATGTAGCACCAGCAAAGACACTTCATGGTAGTGAAAAAAAAAAAAAAGGTTTGGGACAGGGCCTTCTGAAGGCCATGCTGCAGGTGTTTGGCTTACACTAGTGGGTAGCTGGCTGCTGTTGCAATACCGCAGTGGTTATGTCTGTCCTTGGCCATGTAGATGTAACCTTTGTTACCCCAACTTTCGCTCCAGCTGTAAACACATGAAGAATAAGAAGCATGATTTAAAAAAAAAAAAAAAAAAAAAAAAAAAAAAAAAAAAAAAAAAAAAAAAAAAAGCTACTTAATCTCTGCTTCTAATCAAGACACACAAGCCTACCACAAACTAATGGAAACATTTGGTTGTTTGGACAGCTTGTCCACAATTCTTGGGCCCTCAATAAAGCAACTGCTGCAGCCTACAAATACCAAACTCCCCACCCAATTTTGTGTCCGACATACCTGTTTTTGACAATCCAGTACTTCTTTCCATCTACGTTTTCATCCTCGTAGCCATAGCCAACTACTAGAACACCATGGTCCAATTCCTCACTACTGCACTCTTCTTCAAAGTAAATACCTGACAAAAAAAAAACCATTATAAACAAACAAAATATTAAACACAAGTCACTAAGCTACAAAACTAAATTACATCATAGACTGGGCTATCATACAACACTAGCTGGTGCTCATTAGGTCATTTTGCATGACTAAGAGCTCACTCCTGGAGGGCAGGTATCCAGCTCTCCACAGGACAGAGTGAGATGACCCTCACCTGAGTGGTAGAACTGGAAAGACTCATGTCCAGCATCAATGGCCACAGACACAGGACCCACAGCAGCCACGGCCTTCATCAGAGCATGCTCTTTACCACTGGGGATGTCCACAAAGCCAGTGTCATTAGCTGCACTGTAGTTGGGGTCATAGTGACAGGGCTGGTCGTCCTAAACACAAAATGAAAACAAGTTAGTACTTTCTAATTCAGTGTTTAATGAACATGGGCACTACACCATTAACTTCGTGTTAATTTAAAGAAAGTAACTACTTACAGTTCCGAGGTAGGGGTAGAACTGCTCAGTGTCCAAGCCACCGTTGTCTTTGATGTACTGGAAGGCCTGGTCCATGAGTCCACCATTGCAGCCTTCGTTGCCTTCAGAACGAGAGCAGTCAACCAGGTTCTGCTCACTGAGGGACACTAATTTTCCAGTCTTTCTGAATTGCTGCCCCTCCATGGCTCCAGTAGTGCTGAAGGCCCAGCAGGAACCACACTGACCCTAAAAAAAAAAAAAGCGCCATTAATAAAATTACTTTTTCATCACAGGTACAAAACAGGACTACTCTGAATAGGGGGAAAATGGCTTAACAATCCACACTGCAGTTTACTGGGTGTGGCCTGCAGATATCTACTTTTACAGCATTTTGGCAGACGTCCATATCCAGAGCAACATTTCTCTCATACATTGGGGTTAAGGGGTCTTGCTCACATAGCACATGGAAAAAACAAAAACATCCAACTTGTTTTTCAGGTTTAAAAAATAAAATCATCAGATCTCACCTGGTCTTTGACAGGAGTTACGTATCCCTTCTCTCTCCAGTCCAACTTGCCTGGCACTTCCAGGAAATTAGGCTCCATGAAGAGAGATCCTTTAGTCTTTCTCTCCTGTTGCTTGTAGCCATTCATGATTTGCCTGAACTCATCATGGGTCTAAAGATAAACAGAAAAGATGTGTAAAGTCAGGAGTTTGGTAAACGATACAAAATTTGAAAACGTTAATTTTTCATGCTGCTGTATTGTTTTACTTTAACAGTTAGTTAATCAGTTATTTAACTAAACAGTAGGGCTAATCAGGTTAATCAGGAAACAACACAAGCACAAGTACAGGTTTTGTGTGTTTGCTTAATAATCCTACCATGTCACCAAAGTGATTCATTCCCAGACGGTAGGTGTGTTTGCCCATCGAGTGTTCCAGGTTGTGCAGTTCAATCTTTTTCAAGTTCTTTTCCCAAACCATTCGCCGCCAACCTTCTTCCTTCTACAACAGAATGGGATACAAAATCAGGCCACCAGCACATTTTCTCTTATTTAAAGGGCAAGTTTTTTTTAAATAAAAAGCTTGAACACAGAGACAATCTTTACCACGTGATATTCTTTCTTATGCCATTTCTTCCACTGTTGCCAGTGACCGTCTAGTTCTCTGTCCAGACTGGGGGCAGTAAACACTGCGCTGAAGCACACAGCCAGCAGGGCCAAACACGGTCTCATAGTGAAGAGCTGAAAAATTAAACAAACAACAACAAAAAAAGATATAATTGTATATTAATTAGAATTTAATATTATATACGTTTCCACTGAGCTAAAAGAAGTCAACAAATGTCGCAATAGTTTCATTGACAAAAAGCGCTCCGAGAAAATACTGGTGTGACGTCATCACATGCGGCTCTGCAGTACACAAGATAACAGCTAGCTTTAATTAAAAAAAAAAAAACCCAGCCGATATCTTTATTAAACACAACGGGTTGGGTTTATCCGTTATCTGTTATATACATCGTTTTTATTAACAGCCTCGTGTCCTATATACCGATTTTGCCACAACATTATGGCGTCTGACGAGGCAGAAAGGGAAAAAAGGACGCGCTGTTCTGTTCTTTCATGGCGATTAAAGGAGCCACAAAACCGGAGTTTCCCGGAAAACGAAAATGAGACTGAAACCCGGGTGAAGAAATCGCAGAGAAATAGAGCAAAAACAAAAAAAGGACCAGGATGGAAGGACAAAAAAACTCGATTATTAATAACAATAGCAGTAAACAACCTTTAGATCACAAACGTTAATTATTTTGTTTTTTTAAACGCTAAGCTTAAGAATATAAATAATTGTTTAACACGCCAAAACAAAGCGTTTTAGACTAAACAGACGACGACATGTTAAAACTACAGCAAATAAATAAGCGGAGACCCTAAAACAGACCTGAATTCTTTACAAAAACACTCGAAAAATCATTAACAAACATGTAAAAATTATCCAAAGCCACATAAAAAACAAAACAAAAAAAGAAACCCAACAATTCCTCGAACCCTTTCTTACCTTTTCTGTGGGAAATTTGAAGAGAATGTTTTTGTCGAAAACAACTGCAAGTTTATAAAGCCTGAGTTCAAAGACGCAATTCCTCGCTTTCTCATTGGTCAAAACGCCTCCAGTTCCGCCTCCTACGTTAATCACCTAGCATGTGATCTGGAAGCACGTGACTCCCTTCCCGGCTGATGGGATTGTGGTGTGTTGTGTTCACACGCTACAATGATCATACGCAGTGTATGGGTGCGTCTTTAAACACGTTTAATCATTTTACACTATTATGACTGCAACTGCGTTAAAAATCGATCAATTATGTCCTCAATTTACGTAAATCGATAATATAGATCTAAGATTCTTACTCAAGGACTGAAGTATTGGCTGTTAAATATATTTTAATACATGCTATGGTCTCATGGTCCTGGAAATTTAGAGACATAAGACCTAACTAAAGAAATAATAATAAAAAAAGACTGATTTTTATTAAATAGCACTGCAAGCCAGACTGAGGATGGTCATAAATTTGTCTAAAACACTGCCTACCACTTTAACCATAACAAACCAGTAATACAAAAAAGCAATTTCTATTTCCTTTTTAACCTGAAATTTGTTTTATACATTTATTTAATCAATTCAGTCTAGTGGACGAAGCAAATTAGATGATCTAATGTCATGAAAAGTAAGGCGTGCAAACGCCTAACAAACTGCATCGCCGTCGATTTACATGATAACAAACGTCAAAGGTTAGACAAAAGCCAGTGAATGATGTCAAGTTGATCTCCTAAAACAGCTGATGTAATCTTATTTCCCCGACTGTTAAACCACTCGCCTTAATCTTCAAACACAACCTCATCGTTTAGTGGAAATGACTCAAGATTCTCTAAACAAGAACCTTAGTCTTTTGAATGGATTACCAAACACAAAGTGGACCAGTATCAGGCCTGGAAGACAAACTAACCACAGTTCTTTAGAATGTATTCTGAAATAAATCAAAGATGCATTGAATTCACTATATACAGTGTCTGTAAGTCATTTCAACTGAGACTCAATGTGGTTGTATATTAGCTAACGTTTGCTGTTTGTAGCTTGAAATTCGAGTCAGCCATAATTTCCACACAGACATAGGAGAATAACCAGTGTTTTGACTTGTACCAGATATTAATTGTGAAAGTCTCTCAAAAAATGAAAATAAATAAATAAATAAATAAAAATCAAATGTTGTTTTGAAATCCAGGCTTTGCACTGTTGTTAACACTTCAGGATCCTCTTCCTGCATCACAAGCAGATCTGTTATCACAATGTGTTAGTCAGCAACAAAGACATTTTTAACGATTTCCAATAATTGTTTTCCAGTTAAACAAATAACTGTTAGAAACGAAGATCTTGTTATTTCTTAAATCTTAAAAAAAAAAAAAAAAATCAACATGGCCAAACATTATCAGGTAAACAATTTATTATAAAAAAATGTACTACACTGTTTTAAGGAAGTAAAAGGACATGGCATCCAGAGACATGCTTTAAGGAATATAATATAAATAGAAGAAACTTTTTGTGCAAAGAGATGACTGTACAAATTTTTTTAATACGCCTGGTTTACTTTCCCACTTATGAAGTCAGAGAAGTTTTCACAGAGAAGGAAAGTGTGAACCTTAATGTTTGACAGAAAACAGAGAAAGAGAAGGCTCAATAATACGTAAGACTCAATCACAATATATATATATATATATATATATATATATATATATATATATATATATATATATATATATATATATATATTAAAAAAATGTGATTTTCCCTTTTCTTATTTAGTTGTAACGGGGAAGCTGGAGAAGTAATAGAGATGTGATTAAGAACTACAGAGAAACTGTTTGAAAGTTCACGGAGCTTTCTGCGTCTTTCATCTCAGAGAGAGAGAGAGAGAAAGAAAAAAAAGAAAGACTAAGATTGCCACTGCAGCTAACTGACACAAGAAATACATTCAGTTCCATAACAAACAAAAAAATCTGTTCTATATAGTACATGTATGATGGAACAAGAGCTAATCCAAGCTAAAGGCTAACTCAGGTGAGGACACAGGATTCCTACAAATCACTGATCTAAATGAGACATCGTCATAAGCGTTGATTTGATGTGTTTCCCAAAACCCTCGCTCATTTTCAATCCATAACTTTTGGTTCAACTTTCACTCAAAAGAGCACCATTATCTTACAGTTAAGTGCAAGTCGGAAACAAAGTGTTATAAAAGCTGTTAGCACACGGAAAGTAAAGTATATCGTAAAGCGGATAACTGTAACAATATTTAGCTCATGCTTTAAAACACACAAAAAAATTAATCACATTAATAATACAAATTGCCTGGAAATTTTTTCATTGTTAAATTGACGCAACAGCCCAAGAACAGAATTTAGGAAACATTGTTCGAATTTTATAATAATTCAATGTGAAATAAAAAAACATGGCCATTGTCATTTTTCTGGTGGTTTCCAAAACGAAATGGCGCTTTAATTTAACCGGAGAAAATGATAAACAAATTGCTTTTTTGTTCAAGGTTTTTCCTGTTTGCTTTCAATGATATTTTGTCTGTGCCTTTTAAAAATGTTGTACCCAAAATCATTTTAGAAGTATTACTAAATAATAAAGGATTATTTATTTCGTTATTATTGTATGCTTAGTATAATCTCCAGTGTGATTACAGGTGCAGTTTAAGTATAAGAAAATGTAAAATTTAGAAACCGGCAATAGTAAACTTGCACATTTAAAAACTTTAAATCACTATTAAATTCTTACTATTAAATTGGTTAAAATATTTTGGAAAGATTTTAGAGGTGTGGACTAAAATACTGAGAAGCCCAAGTTTATGGCTTGTAGACTTTTAATTCAGTAAGGGGCATTAGGCAATTTCTTAATGGCTCATAGAAAATTGGCTTTTTATCGTAAAGGCACTGAACTGTGTGAATCATTAGTGAGAAAAAGGGCCAAGCACTAACAAAGGGGAAACTATGCAAACCTTTTCTCTAAAGGTAATGGACCTCTTAATGTAATGAATCTAAAACAGACACATCTTTCAGTTTTCCTTTGATATTTCAATGCTGCCACTTGAATAAAACAAAGTAGGCACCCTCACAAAAATGAGACTTTCAGAAAGGAGAGAGAGCAAGAAGATTGACGTGTACAAACTTCACAGATTACAGTCTTTATGTAACACAGGAACTGAAAGATAACAACACTCCACAGGTTAAATTTGCTTGTATTTCCATGCTCTAGCGGGAAATGACGGAGCTGATGGAGTTATAAGAAGTCCCTCCGTTGCAGACTGGGCCGCAAGGTTCTGTTGGAGTCCCCAGACTGTCCGTGTTGACCCGGAACACTGGTGCTGCTTTCAGCAGAAAATCAGCTGCGTCGCGGCGGCCGAGTTCTCTTAGCTTAGCCACCAGGATACCGATGGTAGAGTCTGAGCGTTGGCTCCATTCGTCAAGGAGTGCCGCTATTGGGCTTGGGACAGAAAACGGGTCGGGCGGAGGAGTTCCATTGGTGCCGGGGCTGTATTTGGCAGCTAGCTCACTAAGGCCCAGGTTCATGGCTAGAAGACACCAGTCCTTGCCGAGGGTGTCTGGCGGGTCAAGCATGCGACTGAGCTTGCGGCGAGCCAGAAGGCTAACCTCAGCTACAGATACATCCCCACCAAGAGTTCCTTGTTTGTAGACTTGGGTGCAACCTAGTGCTACGATGCTAGCAAAGCTCTCCCGATAGCCTCCCATGGTGTTGGTTAATGCATTTTCACCCCGGGCTTGAGCTCTAAAGAAGTCTCTGGGCTGGTAAAGCATGACAGGCCCGTGATGCTCTCGCAGTTGCTGAGGGCTTAAGTAATGGCGAGCAGTTAGCAGGCCTGGTAGTGTAGCAGTTAGCAGGCCTTCTGCCATTCCACACAGAGTATCCAACAAAGCGTAGCTCCGGCCACGTTCGGACTCCGGTCCTCTCAACCGTACTTCCAGGCCTTGTCCGTGATTAACTAGCAATACTAAAGCGTCGGCTCCACCGACTCCTACCCGAGCACCCCCGTTCCACAGCCTAACTTCCTCTGCTTCGGCCTCCGGTCGCTGTTGTCTGCTCCAGCGACAGAGATTCACCTGGAATTTGTGGAAAAGGCCACATGGAAAAGGCGTCAAGTGCTCAGCTGGGACTATGCGGACACCACCGTACAGCAAGGCATCCTCCACCTCCTCGTCAGCTTCATCAGTCCAAGAATGCTGCAGGTCACCCGTGCGGATAAGGGCAGGCACATCCACCATACCCAAGTTGGCCATGTCACGTGCACATACATCCATGGCGTCTAAAATTTGAAGAAGCTCATCTACGTCCCCCTCAGAGACCAGAGTCTGGAGTTCTTCCTGGCGGTAACGCCCCCTGTAGTGGTGGATAGCTTTTGGAGTTTCAATGGAGAGGAGCTTGCCAAGAACATTGGTGCAGAGCCAGCGAGGGTCCAAGAGAACTACGTCTTGGACGGTTTCACTCTGTATGATGTTGATCTAGAGCACAGAAAAAAAAGGGATTGTAAAAATTCCTGTGTATGAGTGTTTTTCTTTGGAACCAGATTAAAACCAGATGAAACTATTTAGTACCAAATAGTAACAGATTTAAAAAAAAAAAAGCATAACAAGTACATCTGGATGCTGTTATACTGCCATCTAGTGGGCGTAAAATATTTTCTGTCTCAGTCACTTTACGGAAACAGCAGTTTAAGCCCTTGGTTAAATAGTTGTTTATAAATTTGCTCAGCGAAGGACCACATGAGGCTATTCTTACATAATATGCCAGATGACTAACCCCGACTGAATGTTTTGTTGCTGTTACACTGCTGAAAACAGTGTAGGCAGTTTAATTGGACCAACAGAGAAATAGCTTTTTAACCATTGCCACCCACAGCTTATCTATTAACATACGCATAAATACATGCAGTGATGCCTATTAATAAACATATTTTATAAACACATGATCTTAAAACCGTTCCTGCTGGCAGCCAAAACTATCAGGTTATATTTTTAATGTTATACAAAAAATTATTGGCACTCAATTAAATCTGTTATTTGGTGAAGCCTCGTCTGGAGGAAAAATAACACAACATTTAATATAAAGGCTGATAATGTTGGAGTGTCCCTGTGTGTCTTAAAAAACATGATTTGTTTAAATGTTAATGGACAATTTTTATATTGCCATTTATTACATAATATTAAAAAAAAGTATTTACATTTTTCTGTTCTTTTCTAAAGGGCGTCAATAATTCTAACACTGAATGTACGAATGTTACTATCGACTTGATTCACAGACCAGAGTTCAGTCAGTGCAGTACACCATATCACACTCAAATACACATAAAACTCCCCCTTATCACCACACACAAGCATATACAGACACACACACCCCTACCTCTCCCATGCTATGCAGCTGTGCAGCTAGCTCTCGCAGGCTCTCCTCGCTGACCAGAGGGTTGATCTGATCCTGTACATCAACCACAAACTGCTGCCAGGACATGAGCTGGTTTGGTCCAGTCACTTTGCGCCATGTGGGCAGAGTGGACAACAATTTCTCTGCTAGGTGAGTCATAGGCTTACAGCTCTGAAGAAGAGAGGTGGAAAAACACGGCTATTATTAACAGGGTATTGTTTAGGGCTGTGTATTGGCAAGTGCCTCACGATACATATTACGATACATAGGACACTATACAATATATCACGATATATTGCAATACAATACATTTTGCAATACTTAAAAGCCTAAAACAGTTTTTTTCGCCAAGCTTCTTCGGAGACGTATGTGTCGGCGACAACTACATGAGTGAAGGATGAAGTTGTTTGACACACACTGAGGGTTTTTGTAAAATATTAACGTAAACATAAATCAGTTTAAAAAAATAAATAAATATATATCAATACTAAAGGTTAGAATATCCATACACTCTTGTAGACAAAAATATTGCAATAGTTAGCCGTATCGATATTTTCCCACAGCCCTAGTATTATTATAAACAGGGGGATATTAAACAGCAGAACCTTTAAGTTTCTTTTTTCAGTTCCTTCGAATTGAATTTGAGTAGTAGTTAATTATGTTACTTGAATCAAGCAGCGCTCTTTCAATCAAAAAGGCGGATCTGGAGGAGACGGCTACAGGTATGTGCAGACGGAAAAGAGAAAGTGGTGTAGGCGGAGAGGAGAGGAAAGGACAGGAGATGAGGGTCTCATTACGGAGTGTGTGTAGGATAGGCTTTGTGCTTCGAATACAAGCATCTGACTGTGTGAGGAGACGAGAGGACTATGGACAGTGTTATTATAGTTGGATAATATTTACTTAGAGCATTCTCTACTGACATACAGACTCAAAAGCACAAGAAAAAAAACCAGGATATTTTTTCCAGAATTATTTCATATAGTTAGGAAAGATTTTTACAAAGCCTTCTTATGGTACAGGTACATGTTCATTCTTTAGCTAATGAATCCTGGGAGGTCTTGTTTCCCAAGTCAGAATTAAAGGTTCTGTTAAAATTAACCATCAACCAATGGCTAGTTTTTGGAAAGTTTCAATGACCAAATCAGCGAGTAAGCAATTATACAGTTTAATAAAATTAAACTCAAGCACCGACTGGAAATTCAGGTTCTGATAACAAATGGTGTCTGAGACACAGTTGCGAATGTAATTGTGGTTTTAATGAATGTCCATGTCTCAGTTGTAGGCCAGCTAGGAAAACCTGTTGGAGGTTGTTGTATCTAAATTACAATATATATATTGTAAATACAAATAATAAAAGGGTGGAAAAAAAGACAGACAGAATACCCAAAATATTATGTAGCTGTTATATATTATTTAATTCGGTTTATAAATATAGCATTAAAACAATTTAAGACATGAAATACAAAATTTAACCAGGAAATCTGTAAATTTTAGAATTAAATATATTACAGGCAATTTTTTCCCCAAACTGCCACACATTTATCATAATCCCCATAGCACACACACACACACACACACACACACACACGTCTGTAAGGCAGTCCTGACAGTTAATTAAATAAACGCCACATCAATGTTAAAGCATTTAAAGTGAGATGATAACCAGCATTGTTTAAAGTTGTGTTCTAGCAAGATCACACCCCCTTAAGCACAACACTAAAACAAAAGCCTCTTACTGAGATGATTGAGCTGCGCAGCTCTAATAAAAGGTTCCTTAGCAACTTCATGTCTTTTGAGGTAGAGGCTCCGGCATCCATTATAAACAGCTTCTCAGCTATTTGTAGATCGTTTCCAAATCTGAAAGAGATTTAGATCAATTTCAAGTACTGATGACTTTAATGGAACTTGTTTTTTTGCTACATTAGGCACATTAGAGAGAAACCACACTTAGGTCGCTGTGAACCAATCACCATTTAGTTGTAGTTATAGTATAGCTGATCTACTCATGTAGAGTAATTTATTTTTTAAAAAGGCACTATTCGTTGTTAGGACCAATGTATTCAATGTATTCTATTGATTCAATTGTTTAAATATTTGTTTTTATATTTACAGATATTATCTCTCTCTCTCTCTCTCTCTGCCTCTCTCTCTCTCTCTCTCTCTCTCTCTCTCTCTCTCTCTCTCTCTCTCTCTATATATATATATATATATATATATATATATATATATATATATATATATATATATATATATATATATATATATATATATATATATATATATATATATATATAGTTATATATATATATATACATATATACATCTTATATACACACACACACACACACACAGATATTTAGTACTGTATCTTCTGTCCTTGACATCAACACTTGAATCAGCATCGAACTATATCTTTCAGGGAAGATGGATGCTCAGGAAATGAATATTTTTACTGTTATTCTAAGTAAACACACCCAGACACAATTCTTCCCACACATTTGAGTCTGCAATTACAGGGGTGTATACAGAGACAAACCATGAGGAAATGGGACCAGGCCCAGGCTAAATTAATATATCAGGCCATTTAAAAAGATTTTGTTAATACATCTTCATTAATTAGTTATATATTTGTACGGAAAGTAGTACAAATACATATTAAACTATCAAACTACGTGCTTATTCTTTAACAAAAATATTAATCTTTATCTTTATTGTAGAAAATACAATACTGTACAATCATTCTTATGTCAGTCTCATCTTCATTACTGGCCTAATGAAGTTATGAAGGATGCAGCTAAATTTTCCTCATGTTGTAATAATAATAACAACATTTCCAATTGATCAAATAGTCAGGGTGGGGGGGCCCTCAAAATGCGAGGCCTGTCTGCCCCATTGTTATGCCTCTGAGTGTATATAGGTCATGCATCGATGGCTTTTTCACCCATTCCTATTGCCTTGTGTTAAAGATGCATCTCCGGTTAAGAACAAAATAAATCTAAAAACATCAATAAAGCTCATTTTCCACAGATTAAAAAAAATCTTACCTGTTACGGACTTCTCTCATTAAAGATCTCTCCTTGTCATAGCTGATCTCTCCACCAAAAGAGCGAGGCAGGTTGGCAATGTCGGCGTGTGTAGCCACCAGCACCACATGCAGTGGATTTTTGATCTTTCCTCCAAAAGCTGAAATTGCAACGAAAAACATTATATAACTTCTTCTTTAATCAGAAATGATCCACCTCCACACATTGTACATCGTTATTGCTGTAATGAGAAATGCAGGATTGCAGCCTAATGGACTGGTAAAATGTCTTTTCGAAATGAGTTGTTTACAGCATAGAGAGTAGAGAGCAGAAAGTGCGAGGGCATTAATGAACACTTCATTTGGTTTTGTCCGAGATAAAGATTGCTTCATACCAAACTGATGCTAAAGTTGCAAATCTAAAAACTTTTCAGCTGTTATTTAAGTGATGCACTCTTTAATGCACCCTATATTCTATATAGCATTTAGGTTTATCAGAAAGTTTACCCACAATGCACTTACTGTACGGGGTAGAACCAGCACTAACAAAAATTTACAGAATGATCAACATATATTAACACATTAATAAGTAGATAGATAAATGTGTATAAATGTATAATTGTTGGTATTGTTTTTGTTTATTATACAGGAAAGTTTGTCGAATTTTTTAATACAGTCTCGAATATTAGAGCTTAGTAACGTTCGAGTTAAGTTTTTCCACCACAATTGAGGGTTTATTTATTTAATTATTTATTTTGTCTCAATCTTATCTCAGATAATTACATTTGTATATATGAGAAAAAGAGAGAAACAAACAGTCTGGTGATGAAATGGTCATTTACGTCTGCTTTAGATTAAGTCTTGTTGTCTAAGTCTAACTTGTTTAGCTTGTTATTTGTTTTTTAATATTATTATACTTTGAAATGCAATTTGGACTTGTGTTACACATTTCCACAATAAAAAATCCAAAAAAATCCCACTTCTTCCTGTTTAAACATTCTGTTCAGGACACTGTGGATAGGACTGTGTGCCAAGTGTCTAAATATTAATGTAATGTAAACACATGCGCACTACATAGTGTCACTCATTCAATGAGACACCATTACATTGGGTTACAGTTTAAAACATACAAAGCAAAAATCGATAAAAAAGACGACAACATTTATAATAATAATTACATGAAAAGTTTACTAATAATACATAATAATGCTAATGACGAGCACACAGACAGTTCTGTAACTACACTTCATCCCAGATTGTTGAGGAACTGGTGTTTGAGTGTTCATGAGGTAGACAGTTTTATGCACTGTATTTATTCAGTCATTCTAAAGCTAATTCAGCTGCTCACTATTATGAAATGCCTTTTGACCTCTTCTACTGCTTTATATACAAAATGAGACCAAGGAAATAATAATGTGCTTGCTGAATAAAGGGCTGAAATCAGGACTGCGATAATGGCAGATAGCAACAGTTGCTAGGCAGTACCCTGGGGGGAAAAACAGAGCTTTGGATCTTAAATAAAAAGGCAGTGTTGACTAGCCAAATTTTAGCTTTCCAAAGATCTTTAAATGTAATGGGCACATTTGGGATTGTTTATAATATTTAAAAATAATCCTTACCACACATAGAGGTAAAATACTAAAGCAAAATCTACTCTAATGAAGTCAGAAAACAGAGTAAGGAATAGAAGAAGTAGTAATGTTTATCATGATAATGGATATTCCAATCATTTGTCTTGTGGATGCATTAATTAAGAAATTAATTTAACATTAAATCACTCATTTCAATTAAATACATTTTTAGTCTTTCTGGATTTTCAAGAGTAAAGGCTTTCAGTCGGATACTTATTTCATTAAGCTATGATTCTTAATGTTTTTTCTTATTCGATACACATTTCTATACAACCTATAAGAAATAAAATAATAAAAGTTGAGACCCGATCGCTAAAATCTGTTACATGCTTTTACTTTACAATTAATTCTCCACACATCAAAAAAAAAACAAAAAAACCTGATACACTCACACATCAATCCCGAACCTACCAATGTTATCTTCAGGCAGCGTGAGAGCTTTGAGACAGTTAAGCCAAAAGGTGACATGGCTGAGCTGAGTCTCGTATGGCTCCTCCAGACTGAACGTCACTAGGTGGATGGCTGTGCTGTCATTGGCCGCAAAGTAGTCGTAGGTGCAGTAGTACACTGGATTACCGGAGAATTCCCACACGCTAAAGTCTCCAACGCCTAATACACACACATGCAGATGCAAATATTTTAATATTAAGTCAGTAAGTGAGGTCTTAATCTTATTCTTGACTTAATGTTTAAATATGAACCACATCTATAACATTTGCTATAGATGTATGGAGAAAATGACAAATAATATCTTACTAAACTGACTGGCATTGGACCAATCAAAAAATGTTTACGGGATAAATTTCTTTTTCATGGGAATGTAGATGAATGAATTAGCAATTAAATATAGTTTAAACACAGAAGCATATTTTCAATTGTACTGCTGAAATATCTGATACAAATATCGTACATTTAACAGTATTATTCAAGATCAATCGTTTAATCTAGTATTGTTATATACTGTTATATAATCTATGGGCGTTACCTGCAACCCAAAATTAAAAAATATAATTTTATGCACTCTGACATAAATCACAAATATTAACATTAATATTTTAAGATGTTGTAAATTATTTCTTGCAATAATATAAAGAAGGGCAGTGGGCGTCTAACCGTTGACGTTGGCTGTGTGGATGTCTATAGCTTTGGTTGCCGTGTCATCAGCTGCGTTCAGGCTGCTGTGGACAGGAGTAAACACCTCCAGCACTCCTTTAGTCAGACTGGGCTCGAACATCATACTGCGACTCCTCACACTCACATTCTCACAGCCGGGGTACAGGTTAGAGATGCTCACAGATACTGTATGGGAGGAAAAAAAAGACACACCCACACATGAAAATGTGCAGTAATAACTTATAATCAACAGGGGGCAGTATGAGCATTCAAAATCTTTTAACCAAGGAAAATTCGAAGTTATTGTGCATTCACTCCCTTACATTATAAACTGCAGAGAACCCCTTAAATGTAAGGGTTTGAAAATAGACTAGACTTAGACTAATAGACTTAGACTAAAGTCCAGTACCAGACAAATTTAATCGTAGATGATCCTTGTTGATTGGAAGACACCATCTTTACAGAGTCAGCGACTAAATGCAGGTGCGTGCCGTGCCACACCACCGACTGGTTCGATTTGAATTTCAAACTGACCGTGAATGACATCACTGTGGGAAAAGTTACTCAACCAATCAGAGTCAGACCTGAGTCAGGATTCACCCAGCAGTTCTCCGCTGCTACAGTCAACGCTCTTATTATTGTTACCCATAAAAAGGTTTTAAAAGAAAAAAAAGCCTTGCTCTTGCACTTGCACGACGGTTTGTGTGTGTGTGAGTGAGGGAGAGTGCGTTAGTCTCAATCTGTTGAATATGTCTAGCGCACTTGACACTTTTTACAGAACATTTTCAGACATTTCCTCTAAAACTTTTTCCTTTCAAGAGACTATTTGAAAGTCTATACTTAAGTTTTTTAAAGAACTATATTTAATGTTTTTATTTTATAAGCATAGACCATGTAAAATTTTTCAACTTGCTTAAGATAAAAAAATGTAATTGTACATCAGTTTGGGGCAGATCGCATTAGCAACACATGGCTTTATTGGAGTGGCGACGTCTTTCCTACCGGCAGGTTTGGATGTTGCAGGTGAGGCCGGGTGTCTCACAGGGTTGGTAAGTCTGGGTCTCCTACGTCTAAAGAAGCTCCTCAGGATGCCACACTTTAGAGATTCCAACAGCGTGCTTTTCCCAGAGCCGGAGTGGCCAAACAGTTTAAGCTTGATCCGCGGCTGAGGGGTCTGTGTGGGTCTCAGCTGCTGGATGTAGCCTCCTTTGTGATTGTCCTAACGGATCATTTAAAGAGGAAATAAATTGAGACTATTAGTGTACACAAAAGCAGATTTATAGCGGTGGTGGTAAAATACCACACATCCCAGCAGAAAGTATTCACGAAGAGAAGAAATGGTGTTCATCATTTTTATAATGCACCACCAGAGGCTGAACGTGACCTGAGTTTAATTCGCAAATCGTTTAAATGTAAATAAAGGAAATAGCTGAGCGGAAAATAGAATCAGGACTCCATCTGAGAAAATGTGATTGTTCAAAATTATTCAATTATATTTAATTGCAGTAATCAGTTTAATACTGTGTGGGGCGTTTAATGATAATAACACGACACAAACCTTTTTTAGTTTGGCCAACAGAAGTGCTACATACTCTTGCTGTTCTGCAATTGCCACTTCCTCCGCTGTCTTTCCGTCCTATAATAAAAAAAAAAAATAAAGATGACAAAGAGAGATAAGCTACAGGGCAAAATGATGTGAGCTGGGTTAGATGTGCGAGGCTGGTTCAAATAAAACTCTAAATGACACCTCAGTTTTTCCATTAGACTGTTGATGATTCTATAGAAACAGACGAGAAAAGGAAAAAGAGGGCAGACAGTGCGAGAGAGAGGGGAAAAAGGTGTGAGTGTTAGATCTGAACAGCAAGTTCTTAATACACTACAGAGGAAGGATTACGGCTGCTAGCTGACAAAGGCAATAGCAGATCTGGTTCGATGTGAGGAAAGCCGGAATAGATTTAAGAGCATGAGGGTAGTGTAGGGTGTTGAAAACACTGCATGCTAATAAGATAGGCTAAGAGAATGTCTCTCTCACACATACACACGCATACACACACACATACACAAACCTCAAGGGCTTACAGGGGAAGCCAGCTAACCCCAAATCCCCATACTAACGTTACAACACCCTTCTATACAATCAGCCAGCACCTGAGACCACAAGCGTACTGCTAACCACGCTGATAAAAAACAGCTGCGGTCCTTTTCTCTGAATAGGCAGCTTTCTTCATTACACGGCCACACAAACACACTAATAAAACATTTAGTGAATGTGAAAGAGGTGTGAAAATCCTCAGTGTAACCACAAGTGAGGAGAACAGACTAACGCAGAGTTAAAAACTCCACAAGCTAAAACATATCATAGCCAAAAAGCTACTTAATATGCACGCTAAAGTAGTGTTTCAGTTTAAATATTATATATTTAAATATGACTATGAGCCATATAAATATTACCCTATCTGACAGAATTCTGAGAAGAATGAGTCTAAGGCTCCGTCTAAGGCTGCAAGGCTAAGTTAGTTTTTCTTAGATCTGATTTTTTTTGTAGAACTGCTTAGATTGTGGCCAGTATCAGATTTCCTGTGTGAATTGATCACAATCCTGAACTAACCCGTACGTGCAAAAGAATAAATTGTACGTCTCGCACAGCATCCCTCATAAGCAAAAATAAACACTGAAGTCACTGAAGGCAGCGTTTAGGTGTTAGATGTTTATATTTATAAGATGATGTGCAGCAATCAACAGCGAATTAATTGAGGAGGAAGAGATAATAATTTGTAATAACAGCATGTTGTGTATGAAGGTGTGTGTGTGTGGATGTCGAGTCGGAGTCAGGAGTGGTGGGACCATGACATGGACACATTCAGCGAAAATGATGATATATCACCTGCTTGTTGTTAGGTGTCAGTGCATAATGATGATGCATGTCGGTCAAAAATTACCTATAAGTCGCATGAATTCCGAAAATGCAGTCGCACTGCAAACCATCTGACCCGTGTCGGATTTAATACCACAAATGGAAGTGTCACAAATCAGAATGGAAAAGATCAGATTCTATGCGGTTTGTGCTGTTTACACTCTTATGAGCAGTAACATGTGGGCAAAAAAATGTGGATATGGGCCACACTTGCCTGTAGTGTAAATATTAACTGCTAACGCTAGCCATTTAGCTTTGTAACCCAGTTACATTTATAAAGATTTATAATGTTTTTTTTTGTGCAAATACTACCCCTAGAATACGTTAATGGGACACGATTTCTGTAGTATTCCTAACTTTTATACCTGTATGTTTAAAATGTTCACTACCTTTAAGAAGCTTTATTGTCATTTTAACCATATATGGCAAATGCAGTATACAGTGAAATAACACAATGTTTCTCCAGACCCCATGGTGCTACACAAAACAACACAGAATTACACAAAACAATAACAACAAAGAGTCACTTAACAGAACAACACAGAGCTGAAGACTAAAAGTAAATTGTCTTGGCAACATAAAGTGCATGTGTGCAACCTGGTTCAAACAGTGCAAGACAGACAGTGCAATAAACAATACAAACATTACAACAGACTATACAGTACAAAAAACAGGATGCTGTACGTAAAGTTAAATTAAACAGCGCCGACCAGATTATAAAAATGTGCAAATAGAAATGTGCAATTAAAAACTGCAACCTACAACTAATAAAAGCCTTGACAGAATCATTTAGCTCTTAATTACACATGAACTACTTTTGAAGATCAGGAGTCTTTGCAGTAACATACGAACGGCATGGGTTGTGCGCTCTAAGACTTATCTTTGTCCTCTTAAAAGCCATGGCCATCAGTCTTCCTATTTTTAACCCCATTTCTTTTATAAGATGCATTCTTTCTTGTCTGTTTTATTTCTCAATACAGTCCCTCAGTAGGGAGACATTCGTCTTCATTTCTGGGCTAGTAGCTGTCTCCAAACATTTGAAGGTGCCTTCCAAGTTGACGACTGAAGTGAGTGTTCATTCCTTTGACACAATAAGGCCAGGGCTCTCATTCAGACTGAGGAACAAAGTCGAAAGACACTAAAGATGCATACAGGCAAAAGGACATCCTTTAATATCCACGAGTGGTGCATCAACCATCACCACATATATACTGTAAAACACAACACTTTATCCAATAGAGAAACTGCATGTTGGTCTGGTAGCTTAGTGTCAGACTAATGACTTAATGAGCGCCAGTAAGAATTATTGATAGGAAAACAATGACTTTTATATGCTAAGAATTGATGTTCTTGTTGCACATAGTTCCACGATAATTGGTGTGCTTTATTTAGGCAACAGAATTCTGGGAATCGCTCAAGGCTGCTAGAACAATAGGAAAAGACAGACGGTTTCTATTTTCATCAGATATCTGCACAAATCATCTGCACATGATCTGGTGGATACAAAATGGCACAAACAAACAATTAAGGATATTGTTTAAACAGCATCGATAACACAAGCTCCCTAAGGAAAAGCTCTCCCACACACACACACACTCTGGAGAAGACACTCTACAGTCGATTATATGAATATAGACCCAGCTACCTTGATCTGTATCGATTTTATACTTTCTGCAGTCACGCAGCTATAATACCGCTATAGAACCTCTGAATACCAGGACCGGATAGTGAGCAATCAGTGCTCTAAAGCTGAACTACATGCAGTCATTTATATCAATTTTATATGCACTTTAAACTTATTTGCTAAGCTACCGGAGGGACTGGGTTTCAGGTAATGGAAGGTGAATGTTCAAGGACTTTAACATCTATGAAATAATTTAATTATTGTATGTAAGATGCCATTACAATACCACTTACATCGTACCTGATCTTACCTCAAGGTCTAGAGTTAAATATCACCCAGATTTTCTTTTTTTTTTTTTTTTTTCTTTTTTTTTTTTTTTTTAGCTAAAAAGTGTTGCTAAAATTTTGAACATTCTTTTGAAGCAGGCTAATGTTAACCTATAACAAGAGTTCACAGTAAAATCAATCGTCATGGTTATACCTTCATCAAGAAGTCCAACGTTATACGTTCCTGCAATGCTAATTGCTTATAATGTTAATGATAAAAGTGTTGAGTTTTGGCTAAAACAACAAAGAGTATGATCTCTAATTCTTACTTAGGCTTGAATTGATCAGGCAAAAAAAACAAAAAAAACAAAACAACAAAAAATGGTGGCGAGTTATATTACATCTATGAACTTTCATATGCTACACAATGTTACAAATTTTGCTAAAAAAGGCTAGCATCATGTTATTTCAACATTATAAGTGTAGATTCAGAATGCAGAATGCTCTAGTGAAATAAACACACATACATATATATATATATATATATTAGTACGATTGTGTTGAAGGGAATGACACCACAAACAACGCTAACTGTAGCTCTCAAACACTTTGCTTTACTTTTACGACAGTTGCAGTCTACTAACATTACATGTCTGTTATACCAGTAAATCAGTACAAGATATAATAAGGCAATCACTTAAATCTAAGTGTAATTAATCAATTACCTATTAATTGTAAGGTTTGGATCAGAATAACTCACAACTCTTGCTTTAAACCATAAAAAAATGTGTAAAGTCTACCCTTATGTGTAACGTCTACAGCAGTTGTGTTTATAAACCAGTGAGTGATACAGTAACATTGTTCAGCTAGTTAGCAGCAAGTCTTTAACAGGTGTCCTTTTTGCTGTAATATAACGTATGTTTAATTTCTATTCATGCACACTGGATAGTTTTAATTTCAATGTAATACTGTGTAATGTGAATAACAGCATTATAAATAAAGTGTTACTTTTTCAGTAACGAGTAATCAAACGAATTACCGTTTTACCGGTACGACAATAAAATGCAGCGCTACTATAATTGAACTCAATTAGGTGGTTTTAATCTGAGTGGAGTCTCTCAGCTATAAGACCTGCTTAGTTTTTTTTCCTCTGGTGTAAGAAGTCAGGTGGAACAAATAACTTTGTGTGTGTTTTGGGGTGATAAATAACCACATTGGGAGATTTCTATTTGTTACTAATTAGAGGCAGAGAGTTCACACAGAAGCATGCACAGTCACATACTGCTGTCCAAAAATCACATACTACTTATGTTTTACATTTAAGTAAGTTCATACTTCCCAAATGTTAGAAAAGTACTAGTATAGTTATGAGTGGTGTCAATAAAATTTGGACATACTACAGGATTCAAAGTGATGGCAAGTCCAACGAGTTCCTAGGTAGCTTTGGAAATCTGGAAGTATATAAGTACTACTTTTCCCTTGTTGAGGTGAAAGGCAAGACTGTTTATGTTACATGCAACTGATGAGCAGGAAGAAAGAGTCTCTTCACGTCAGTGACAAGGAATTCTAATCTAATAAAGCACATCACATCATCACATACCATCACAACATGCAAATATTGTAGATTAGTGTACAATGATTTACAGACGTCCTTATCCAAAGCAATTAACATTTATTTTTTTTTATACAACTGAGCAATCAGGGGGTTAAGGGCCAGTATCAGTTCAACAACTTAACCACTAAGCCACCACTAAGTTATTTGACATATTTTAACATTTTTTAAAAATAGTTTATTAGGAAATATTTACTTTTATAATGATGTAAAAAGTAACTAGTAACCATAACTAATCACCTTTTTTATAGTAACATGCCCAACACTGTTTTTAAGAAGTTTTTTAGAACAGGAGGTACTCCAGACTGTGTACAGGTTGTGTAACTGTGTTTTAAATAACAGGCCTTATATTTAAGTACATGTTTTTGATTTCCCACCTCCTCTGATCGGTCTGAACGTTGGTGGTTTTTACATGACTCATATTAGTAACGGTCACTCTGTATATGCAGAGGTGTCGGGAAAGGTAAGTGTTGGTAAATCACTTCATTATTTCCTACCTCAGATATACTTTGCGAGTGTATTTATAAACATAAACTAAATTGTTATCCGCTTGTTCACTTGTTCGCCATGTCCTTAAGATTGCAAAACTGTTTGGTAAGTCTGTTCTGTTTTATAACTCACATTAGTGATCGCCTCCGTGTTAGCTCCAGCCACGCAAAGATGCCGTACCACCTCCAGTCCTCCGTTACTCGCTGCCACATGGAGAGGAGTTTTCCCAAACTGTGACAAACATTAAAAGCAAAAACCATACGTAAAAACCCTGTACTTTCCCTTCATAGCTCATCAGACACTCTGGCACCGAGCGATCAATCTGAAACCAATAACATTTAGTTCCTGTTAAAGCTTTGAATAAAAGCCACTATCCATCCACTGCCTGCTGGCTAAAAGTTCTGTTTCTAATAAACTTTAAGCTAAGAGTAAATTTGTTCAACAGTTCTTAGCTGGAACAATTGGGTTTTTATAAATGTTTAAACTGATACCAGTTAAAGAAAGAGAAAAGAAAGAGGCAGAAGTTAAAAAAAGGGAGTGGAATGTGAATTGTTTAGTAAAAAACTGCATTAAACAGTTACCTCAGAGTAAGATATATTTCTGTAGACAGGATGTTTAAGGCTAGTCCACATTTTCAATATTTTGGAGTGATTATGTCGAGTTATATTAAAGGCCGAAGGTTTAACGAAGAAAGTAATAATACTTGTTTCTTTATTTGAGTTGTGTCAACTTTTACTCTTAAATAATACTCTTAAATTACTTTTAAATAAAACCTATACTTTTACTCTGATACTTTCTCCGAAGCATATTCGTTACATACTACAAACCTAGTATAGATGTGTTGTTCGTGAAGGATTCATACAATATATCCGAGTTTGATTTCTATAGTATTGTCCTTTGAGAAGATATACTAAAAGGTTTGCTGAAGTTACAGGGGTGTACTAACTTTTGTGAGATACTGTAAATGGTCAGTTCCTGTCATCTACATTGTAGCTTCTAAAAACGTGTTCCTTCACCAGTCAGGTTGACCTCTCCCTAGTTACCTCAAGCAAACAATTCAGGTTGTCATGTCACAGAGAAACCACAAGCCTTTTGCCCATTCTGTACCATCAGCACGCTGTGTGTTACTACATGTAAAAAAAAAAAAAAATTTCTTCTAAATAATATATTTTTTTATACTTTAATTTAGTATTTTGTTATTTTAATTCATAATCTAGGAAGGAGGCCAGGTTTTATTTTATTGTAAGCACTATACTGTATGCATGTAGCTGTGTACGTATGCGACTTGCTTTTTTTAAATTAAAGCACAAAGCTCCTATTATAAATGATGTAAAACTGTAAGTTACAGCATTACCACTGACACCAGGGACGCCTTTAATAAAATAATAACCTACATCTCCTCACAGAAAAATATCACAATTTCAACACTATATTACATTTACATTTCTGGGCCTTGCTTAGAGGCCCAGCGGTGGAAACTTGGTGGTGCTGAAAATCAAACCCCAATCTTCCATATTAGCAGTCCAACACCTTAACCACTGCGCTACCACTTTCCCATTGATATATTGAGGTCTGATGACATTGATATCCAAGTTGTTACGATAATGTTGTTATGCTAATGTATTAGACTACATGCATAAATATGAACCTGAGATCTACTAAAGCAGATGTGATGGTCAGAGATGCTGGTAAAATAATTATAGCAAATCAAATCCCATCTGATAATGAAGCTATACTTCTAAGCAGCAACTTATCTAAAAAATATTTGTTTGAATTAAAAAAAAAGATTTGGAATAAACATTAAATATAAAGCAAAACATTTACATAACTATAAAACTTGTGTGGCTCCATAACTACCAAAATTTTGATGACTCATTATTACTGTGTGAATAGTGTGCTCTTGGATAGATCTGTTTTTCCTGAGTAATTGGACACTGTGCATAAACATGCTGCTGTCGTTGAACCGGTTTCCACCTCAGTCACCTTGTTTGGAATGTCCAGATTGGCTTTTGCAGCACACAGCAGCGCCACCACTGGCAGGTTTCCATCCTTGCAGGCGATGTGCAGTGGCGTGTTTCCATGGCGATCCTGGTGGTCCACATAGCAGTGGTGACTGAGCAGGCACTTCACCACCTCGATCTGACACCTCCGTACGGCCAGGTGCAGTGCGACGTGGTCATCCTGCAGCACACATGCAAAAAAATGTCTTGCTAATAGCAGAAAAATGGCTAAAAGACATTTCTCAAACTTTCATTTTGGAAAAAACCCTGCAAACCTGGGAGGTAGAGAAAAAAATTCTTGCAGCAGATTTATTTTAGACATTGGCAATATATGGTCACACAAAACTGCTTCTATAATGTAGGGCTATTTCAAATGCATCTAGCTTTTATAGCAGCATATTCGAGAGTAAATAATTCATTATGTTCTAAGGGCATAAAGGAGCTGCCCTCTTACATTAAAGCTCATATACATTCAGTATTTCATAAGGTGAACTCAGAGCTCAACCTCTTGTTATTGATCTAAACAGCATTCGTATTCACTATGGCTTATCCTGTGTGTTTGTGTGTGTGTATTCACCTTATCAGTGGATTCCATGTCAGCCCCATGCTCCAGCAGGCACTCAACAATGTCCCGAAAGCCGCGGGCCGAGGCGGTAAGCAGTGGACTTTCACCTTCGCGGTTACGGGCGTTAACATTACAGCCAACTTGACACAGAGCCCGTGCCACTGCTGAGTACCCGTGCCATGCTGCACAGTGCAGAGGAGTCTCCTGCTCCTGTAGCACAACAATGAAGCAAATTGCTAGTCAAAAAAAAAAGAGCTTTAAGTATTGGATTTTTTTCTTTCTTCGTAATAGAACCCAAAATTGATCTATTAGAACTGTGTAAAAAGAGCTAGAGAGAAATCTGATGATAAGAGCACGGGTTAATAGCATTACGACATAAGAGGTTTAACAGCGTTTTATATAGCATTGAAAAATTTGCATTTAATTCCCTTTGTTCATGTCATCCTGGAATATTGGTTATTTAAGTAGGAAAGTCACTACTGGAAGGGCTGAGCAGTTGCCAATTAAAAGGAAGCACAAGCACGATTAGCCGAGTCTGCTTCCCAATGCGATGGAGTAATAACTTAAATCGAGTTTTAAATGAAATTTACACCAAAATACTATAGGGGCTACTTGGATTAGTTTAGTTTGCTTACATCAAAGAAAGTACAAAAGGTCTGTCCGGCGCCATGTTGTAACGGGTTAAGGTGCCGACACCCACATGCGCAGTTGCGACCAGGGTTCGATTCCGGCTCGGGTTCTATTCTGGTCCCACCCCTTTCTCTCTGTCGCCCCTATTTTATCTCTGTCTGTCCTATAAATTAAGGCAAAATGCTCAAAATGTATTTATATAAAATTAAAAAAAAGAAATTAGCTAATGCCTTTCTCTTTACTCCATCTAATGTAAATTAATAGAAAAAAATGGAAAAATAATTTGTGTTACAAAAAAAGAGGTAAAGTGACAAGAGTTATTGTGATACTCTTCATATTTGGGAATATGTTCTATTTTATATGTAGTAAGACATGCTCTATAACAGGAGGTCCCTAATATACAGTGAGGGCCACATCATTTTTCCCTTCTTTAAATGGGGATTTGTGGTCTGGAAGAGAAAATGACATGACTCCCAGTATTTCTGTGGACATATTATAATGACTGTAAATGTATTTATTTTGCCTTTGAGATAATTTTAAGATTAGTTCCTTTTTTGTTATACTCATACATACAAAGACACATACAGAGATTTATAAGATATTTAACCTATAAAAAAAATGATCACGTTCATTTTTGGTTAAAATGCCTAAATTCGAAATAATTTTTTTTTCTTTCTTAACCGTTTGTCCATTTATCCCCTCTTTTTAATTTTCTTACTGGTTGGCATGCAGTAGTACCTTCAGGCACAATGTGTTGAATGTAGAGTTCTGTTTATGGCGGAATCTGACTAATAATTAGGATACCTTAAGAACAAAGGAAATTTTCTTTTAAAAGTTTACATTTGTTATCAAATACAGATATGACATAGGAGCAATTACGACATATCTACAGTTCAAGTTTCAAAATACGTCTCTGGCATTCTTCTGACTTTGGACATGCATGTCACAATGTTTACAATTTAAACTAGTTACTATAAACACATAATAATGTTAGACAATTTTATTTGCACTAGTAATTATTTTCGTAAAACCCCATTTTTATATGCCATTCACATCTTGTGACTTCCTCTTTTCCTCCATCTTTTATATGCTCTTATTATGTACGTTACAGGCTGCATGGAGAATTCGTAGAGTAAGAATTTCATCATGTGATGCAACAGACGTTTCCTGTACACATGACGATAAACTCTTGAATCTTTAATTTGTGGGCGGGGCGGGCTGTAGTTAGTTAATAGCTAGTTAATAGCTAGTTCTATGTTTAATAGGAACGCTATTTGTCGTACATTATTTCTTTTTTAGATAAAGTATTTTGTATTTATCCGCTCCTTTGGTGTTACTCACCCGGTCAGTCAGATCAGGGTTGGCATGAATACAGCAAAGATACTGAACTACATCCACGTTTCCATATCGTGCGGCCACATGCAGAGCTGTCTCCCCTGACTGCAGCACAGAAGGAGAAGAAAAAAAAAAAACCCTGAATATTTATAATATTCTGACTGGAACTGTAACAACTTAATACGAGCACGAGGGATACGGCTAAATGGGCTAATTAAAATATGCATGAAAAGAAAATGTCATTTTAAACATTGCTTATATGTGCATAATTATAACACTTTATATAATCCATCAGGGCCTTTAAAGAACTGTCATAATAATAATTATTTAATGACCAGTTTAACGTGAAACCGTTATATATTTAAACCGCAACCTGAGTTCACCATTTCATCATCATCATCTTTTCAGCATTTTGCAAAAACGCTTAAGGGAGCTTTAGGGGCTGCTAAAAATGCACGGGAAATGCTAGACATGCTCGTCTGTGCACTGGCGTATGACGTTGCTAAGCACCCATCAACTATTACAACAAGAACATTTTAGCACTGAATTTCCACCCTTGCTGTAGCAAAATGTATTTACGAATAAAAGATAAAAAACATCATGAGCTGCTCCTCCATTTTACTGCTGAGGTTTCAGGAAAAGGTAAGGAAACTGACTGGTTGTATCTTGTCAGCTGATCTGCGGTGCGCATGCGGCAAGTTGACATGTTTTAATCGGCTACATTAGAAACAATGATATTTAGCATGCAAAACTCGCCGTATGTAAACTGCCCCATTACAGAGATTATTCTCTTCTTTTTAGAGTACATTATTTAAACCTAAGACAAACACGAATTATTCGAGAAATCATCTTATGAAAGATTATTTCAGCAGCTGTGAGTTGTAACTAAATATGCTAAGCGATACTAAGTGTTTAGCTTATATAATACTAACCATTTATGGATTATGGACAATTATTACGTAATTATTTAAAACAAAAGGACAAATAACAGGGACGTGATTCAAAGAACATTATTAACAAAAAAATGGAAAATGAAGGAACACAAGGCTTTATGGCTACAATGATGAGTTACATTACTGCACACATTAAAATAACAAGTCATCTAATTGGTTAGTTAATCTGGTTAGATAATTACATTTACAGTAAGGCTGTGTAAAAATATTGATACAGCTAACCATTGTGGTTTTTTTACGACAGTGTGTCGATATTCTACCCTTTAGTATCGATACATGTTTAAATTACGTTTTAAACTGAATTAAGTTAATATTTAATCAAAACCCTCAGCTTGTGTCAAACGACTTCCTCCTCCACTTCTGTAAATGTCGCTGACACATACAGCAATTAAGTCCGGAAAAAATTAGGGCGCCTCCGACTTTGTATTTGTTGTATTTTTAGCTATTTATTTTACTTATTTTTCGGAAGTATTGCAATATATCACGATATATTGTATCGTGACCCACGTATTGTGATTTTTAGTGTATTGTGAGGCTCCCTCCATTACGCAGCCCTAATTTACCTTTAAGGGGTTACAAAATTTTCAAAAAACTTTCAGTATGTTGTATTTTACTATGACATTATCTTTTACACTTTGCTCATAAATTTAAATAAAATATAATATTTATTTAAATAAAATGTAATATATATATATAATACACGTGTGACAGTTTATTTATGGTCTGACTTACACCGTCAATCAGATACTTTCAAAATAATCTTTTCAGCGGTGCTAAATGTTAATATGACTAAAGCCGTAGGAGCGTTTAGCGAAGCTAATTTACTTCATGCTCGCGAAACAATGCACACTTGCAATTTCCAGCTCTAATAAAGTAACGCACATTGCAAAGCGTGACTCCTTGTTGTGTTTCACAAACTCGACAGCACTTCATGTCGCAATTTGGTATGCCTGAGCGTGCTCTTCAGTCTAGAGAGGTGCTTTTGTAAACAGAGCAACGATTATTTTATAGAGCGAGCAGCTCTTAGTCCGGCGAGTGACCATGGAAACTGTGAACAGTCCTAAGAGAGTGCAGGAACTGTGAAAAGGGAAAGCAGAAAAAGGTGAAAGTGTGTCATATATGGAAGGATGGGAGATGAAATTTTATGATGCATCTTTTGCCAGAAGACTATTAGTGATTGCAATATGTTTTCGTGTGTGTGTGTGTGTGTGTGTGTGTATATGTAAGAAAGTGGAGAAGTGCTAGCGGTAGAGACAAAGACAAAGAGAGTGAGAGAGAGAGGCACCTTATCTTGGATGTCCAGAGGGCACTTCTTTTCATGGAGGAATTTCAAGGTTTCCACATGGCCATGCCGAGCTGCATAGTAGATAGCGTTGGCTCCAGACTGCGAGACAGAAAATAAGATTATTTTGGTGGCGTTCAAAAGTTTTTATTTGCACATAAACTTTTTTTAAAACGTTTTTAAATATCAAAACACTAAATTGCTGTTTTTTAACAAACATTTTTAGCAACAGGGCCTATGCATATACAAACCTCTATTTCCTTTATTGTGGATTATTTGGAGATTTTAGTTTGGATAAAAGCTTTAGGGATTCTGTTTTGGATTGTCAGATGGCATAACGTTTAGTGACAGTTTGTTTTGCCAATGGGCATAATGATAGGAGCAGAAAACCGAGGCAGATCTTTATATACCCTCATCCAAGCAGCGCTGCAACATCTGAAGGAAAAGCGCTGTTTAAAATGTACCTGAGCTCAAAGATTTCCATGCTTAGTAGTCAGGTAGTTATTCACTGAGCCAGAGTACATGGCTAATTATGCTTTCCTTTAAAGATCTAATGTTTTCATTAGACACGTCTCTAAAGCCGGGGCTTCACACTGCAACAGCTGATTAATAGTGGCATCGATCGTTTTTTCCTCAGTGTCAAAATATTTTAGACACTTTTCTGCAGTGTGACCTTCCTACGAATATCATCAAGCCAAGAACCAATAGGAGTGCATTTTAAATCACCTGGGGAAAATGTGGAAACAAGTCCGGTGGACAGTAACAGCAAGAAGAGAACGGTATAATGTAACGTCATTAGCAAAATTAACATGACGGATGCTAGTAAGAAACTAAAAGACAGAAAAATAAAGACACACCTTGTCAAGGGTTTGGATCTCCGCTCCTTTTTTTATCAACACGTCTATGATCTGGATGTTCCCACAGCCGGCTGCGATCAGGAGTGGAGGCGTTCCATGCTGAAGCACAGATGCAAGCGAGGGCAGACGGATGCACACATACAGAGATACAGAGAAAAGAGTGTGGTTTAATTAATCTCACACAGAGTTCTAGCTATTCCGCATAGCAGGACAGGTAATACAAACACGTCTCTAATTAATAAGAGTCACTCCTAAAACCTTGTAATTCAAATAAGCCTCAATTATCAATGCCATTTTTGCGATGAGGTTTTCACTGGGGAAAACAGGCTTTCTGCCGAACTCGGCTTAAATGCTCTCACTGACGCCCACGATTACAGCTGTTTATATGCAACTAGAGGTGATTCTTTGGCATGCATAAATGCATGAGCTATGGGAATGCTCTTTACACACACACACACACACACAAAAGACCAGCTCCAAGCCAGGCAATCAACAGCAAGTCTCGCTTCTTTCTCTGCTGGATAGATTAGAGTTTCCTGGCTCGCCCCCTCTTATCTGTTTCTCCTTTAACGTAAGCACAATCCCTTCTGCACGATTGTAACCAGAAAACCTTTTTTTTTAATCTGTTATCATTTTAAGCAGCACATATGGCAACTAAGGTCACATTCTTTTTTTCCTAAACAATATGTTTTAAAAATCTGGAAAATGTATAACAAAAATATCATTGGAAACCTTGACTATTAAAAAATTATGGAAAGCAGCATTTCAACTGACAAAGTGACTTTAAAAAAACCTTTAGTATGACTTATAAAGACTTATAAAGACTTTATTTCAGTCTGTAATTTATTTTCCTTTATCTTTTTGTGTTTGACACTCTCAACCACAAGACTCTCCCATCCACCTCCGAGAGTCTTGGTATTTGTGGAGCAGTGGTTTGCTTCCTACTTGTATTGTCGTTCATATCAGGTAACATAGAGGGAAAAGACACCTGGTCCAAGCAGGCTCTGTACTGGTGTCCCACAAGGCTCAGTACTCAGGTCCTCTTTTTTTTCCTCTTTACTCACTTAATTGGTGAAATTATCTCCCATGGGTTCTTCTACCAATGTTATGCTGATGACAGCCAGCTTGTCTTTTCCTTTTATCCTGACACCAGTCAGCTTCTACCCAGATTTCAATATGACTGGCAGACATATCACTGTAGATGGCAGCTGAAATTTAATCCGAGCAAACATAACTGCTGGTCATCCCAGTTTACTCGTCCCTGTGTCAGGATTTTGAAATCGACATGGACAATTTGTTGATCTCCCCTTCGACCACTGCTCACCACCTTGCGGTAATCATGGACAATCAACTGTCCTTTTCCTCACATGCTGCTAACTTGACATGGTCCTGCTGGTTTATCCTCTACAACATCAGGATGATTAGACAATTTTTGTCCAATCAGTTGCGTGTGCAGTTTCTTGTAATTTCTAAACTAGACTACAGCAACTCGCTCTTGGCACAATTTTGTGTGCCAACAGTCTGTGGATGTGCCGTCTGAGATAAAACAAAAGCCATGTGACGTAAATTAAAGATTATTATGAAAATACGTCTAAAAGATTCTTCCAGGTTACTAAGTAAAGCTGGGACACCGTTATCATGATGTCATTATAACAGACTAACATATATTTTCTTTGATTTTGACTTGCATTACCAAAATGCAAACAACTGAACTTTAAATCAGCCATCATATTGTTCCACAGTATAACACGAAACAACTTTTTTGTCTGTCTGAACATTTAAGTGTTTATTATGTAGCTTATGTGTTGTCATGAAGATCACATGCAGGTATTATGAAGTGATATAAAAAGTATGTGTGAAAAAAGTGTTATCAGTCAATGTTGTGTGGATAAATTACAGTATAAACCTACCTGCATATAGGAAAGATAAACAAGTCTCAGATAAACAAATGCAGTCACTTTATAATGATGGGAAGATTAAAAAAAGAAGTTGTAGTTGTTCAACCTTATAAAAACTAAACTTCGTGCTTGTGTAAACAACTGAAATTGCGCTTTGCATTATTAAAAAATCACAAAGCTCAATTTATACAGTCTCTATAATCCTTCTCTAATGAAGCTTCCTATTCTGTTTGGGACCTTGTCAAAAAGTCACTGTCCAATGTTTGAGCTATGAGGTGGGCTTTTATATATAAAACACAGTATATGACTTCAGCTTTACCTGGTTTTCTTATTTAATTTCTAAATGATTAACTGAAGAACTGTGAGTTGTCTAGTAGATGTGTTATGTTACAGCTTTGTAATTAGCCCCAAACTTGCACGTTCCTGAAGTTCACAAATTAAATATGTACTAGTAAATATTTGAAGTTGTCCTAAAAACAACACTGGTTCTTGTTTTAGGACAACTTTTTTTTTATATATCTCTCGGCATTTTGCCTTTGTTGAGATGAAACGGGGGAGAGAGAGAGGGGTGGGACCGGAAGGGACCCGAGTCGGAATTGAAACAAGGTGGCTGGAGCGCAACGGCCATATAGGATTAACCCACTAACCTATGGCGCTATCTGTTTTAGGACAACTTTCATGAACTTTCCGATCCACTTCAGACAATGATTACTGTGGATTGCTTGCCATATGAACCATATCGCACCTTATACCCAGAGCCACCAAGGCCAGTGTCCTGCAGCGTTTATCTCCAACTTGCCTCAAAACACCTGCCTGGAAGTTTTAACTGTACCTAGCAAGACCTTGATTAGTTGGTTCAGGTGTGTTTAATTAGAGTTGGAGCTTAACTTTGCAAGACACCCTGACCCTCCAGACTACCTTAAGTTTGTTACACAGTCAAAAATTTACGCACTCGCTTTTTCCTATGCATTTTTTCGAGATTATTAAGAGAGATTCAAAGGTTATTTCAGGATGTCAGTGACTCAGTTTCTTAGCGACACTGGAGCCACTTATTAAAAAGGTTGTACTTATTTTTAACGTGCAAAAATTTCGAACTCTGTGTGCAAAGACCAATGTGCAGCAGGCTGCCTCCAGGCAAACAGAAACAAAAAGCTAATAGCTTAGACGGAGAAATCGGTTTGTAATTGGTTTTAATCATATGTGTATCCCTAATAAAGGCTAATAACTACAATCTGCTACAACATTAACCTTTAAAACAATGTAAAGAGGTCAAATCCTTGTTTTTATTATTAAAAACATCTTTCTATATAAAAAAAGGCATTTTTGTAAAGATGCTTTGATTTAAGCAGCCACACATCCCTGAGCTCAACACAGACACATAACCATGAGGTGATTAATCAGATAATGATTAACACCATGTTACAATACAACTATATTTAATCCTCCTCATACACTACAATTACAACTTGATTAAGAATGCACTTAAAACCCACACAGAATACAAGTCTAAGAAATGTTTTTATAATCCGGCACCCTAAGTATCAGCTTTGCCCTTTAAAAATAGTCTAATAGCCAGAAATAATCTAACCGATACGCTGATCGACAGGTTAAACAAGCCCACCAATGACTGCAGTTGGATTCCTGAGAAATTTCCTATCTGGATGTCTTACCTTATTGGGCTGGTTGATGTCGTAGCTTGTCAGAGAACCTAAGAGGTGCTTCAAACCTGGCACGTTGTCGTCGTTGATAGCATGGATGATGGCCTTAATTACAAATGAGTCTTCTTCATCCTGAATAGAAAACATTGCATGTGACTTGGATATAAATAAATGCATGATGATATTGCTAAATTGTTGGTGGTTAACAGTGTGTGTGTTTCATAGTGGATGTGTTGCAAAGGAAAAAAAGTAATTTGTCTCGTTAAAAAAAAAAAAAAAAAAAAAAAAAAAAAAAAAAAAAAAAAGGAAAGGAAATAGGTAGCCATTAAAAGTATCCTATACACATAAATAATTGATATGTATGGTCTAACCAGGAAACAAACAATTTGTTTCCAATACAAACTATTAACAACGTTTTTAGTATATCAATCAAACGCACCCCAAATCACATAATCATGTGCTTTTTTTCACTATACGGTGCTATAAATAGTCAAGTGTTCACACTGAAAATTTTAACCAAAAGTAGTGGACATTAAATTTGTGATTAATGCACTTATTTAACCAAAACAAATTAAAGTGTGAAGCGTTAGACACTTAAATTTATGTAGCAAAAGGGAGCAGGGCTATTAGTCATTGATGCTGGATGAAACAACATTTGCAAGATGGCCGACGACATTTCAAATGTTTTTCTGAAAATTCGCTGAGTAATTTAATTTCAAGGTTTAAAACATTCATGTTAACCTGGGGTATGTGTCTGCTTATCAGAGTTTACAACATTCAGAAAGCTGGCATGACAAGTCGACCATAAATGAGGTAGTGGGGTAGAAAAGAGAATGTAGGGAACAGAGAACGAAGCTAAGTGAGCAAAAGAGTGTAAAGGGTGCATGAGTGCAGCCATGCGTACACTGCTGCATTCCACAGCTTCACATCACACACACACATTGTAGTTTTAGTGATATAGCTTACAACCAAATCCCCAGATTCTAGTGCTAATTTCAAGAACAGCCTGAATCATTAGAAACATGTGATTTCAAGTTTCTTGATTACCTACAGAGGACACACAAGAGTTAACAGAAGTGATCAGCCTCTTATCAGGCTTTAACCGGATTACTCCAATTTGCCAAGATAAGCGCTGTCTGAGAGACGGTGATGAGAAGCAACATCACGGCCGTTACATAACGAGAGCAGGATTTGGCAACTCAAGCTGACAGTGATAGCTTTTGCGTTTGAATGTAATAATTATACTGAAGCATCAGAACTGTGGAGCTTTCAAAAGCACCCATTACACACTGGTCAGTAAGCAGGATGGGTGTAAAAACTGAAAAATATTCGATAGCACATGCCCATTTCCTTAGCAAAACACACTCTTATCCATCCACCCACCCACACACAGACATACAACAGCACACAGACACATGAGCTCATTTCCAGGATACACCTTTCTGAGCAGGAGGACGATCAGAGATGTACTGGTGGAAAATGTTGTGTAACTGCACCTAGTTTGTGTAGTTAAGGCACATTTGAACATATTGTATTGGTATTGGTGAAATTGTGAATTTTTACTCTCTCATCCAGTGAAAGCCTGTGAACTATAAATCAGTGAAATTTTTAGGCTCAGTTTAGCATCCAATAATATTAATCTATGATATATAAATCATTATAGCCATATAAGGTGCCATGCTGGATAAGCAATAAACTCAATCTAATCGTTAAAAAAAGGATATTGAGGTAACTGCTATCATTATCCAGCTGTTAAACTTAGCTAACCTGTTTTTTTTTTAAATCGGGTTTTGTTTGCGGCAGATATCATCATAAGCTAGTCAGCAAGTCAAATTCTGGCTAATGGTAAGTACTGTGAATTTGAATGCTAATTTACATCTGATTAGTTCACTATGAAATTTCGTAGTGTAAGACCTGTATATGACCAGCAACTTCATGTAGCGCTTCTAACAATTTGAGATAGATCATTTACTTTTTATAGGAAAACATTAGTAGTAATAGTAGTGGAAGCAGCAGATTATTTACGATAAGTAACAACAGTATTAGCAAAATAGCCATAGAAGTAGTCGTAGCTTGAAGCAGAAGGAACAGAAAAACAGTGTTACAGAGTAACTAGTTACATGTAACGGCATTACGTAATTTAATTACTAAATAAAATGTAACAGTAATTTGTTAGAGTTACTGAGAAAAAATAATTACTGTTACTTATAAAAATGTTTAACATTACAAATAAGGTTAAATCTGAATATTTTCTTTAAAAACCCAGGATATGTTAAACAATATTATTTTGTTGCTTTGCCTGTTTTTGATTTGAACGATGCCTCGTGCTAAAGTCGTTTATTAACGCAGTGTTAATCTGATGCTTTCGATTGGTTCTCTGATTTAAATTTGCAGCGCACCATGTGTGCAAATTACATTAATCCACATTGTCTATAAAAGCTTCAGGCTACTACATCCTGTCTGAGAGTTGCCACCATGGCAAGTGAGAAAAATGCCTTCCAGTCCTGGAAATTTAAAAATCATTTCATCCTGAGAACCAATAAGATGATATAAAATGCTTTTGACATTGAATGCTTCAATGTCGAACTTGAGGAAGCATCTGCAGGTATGTAAGCTCGCCTTTCTGTATTTAAAAAAACACTTTGTCGTTAAAGTGAGTGTACAGAAATAAAAACAGACTCTTTAATTTCAAATGATATATTACTCGTTTCTGTATAATAAAAAGTGCCGGAGTAATTTAAGGCGATTCATCTAGTAAGTAGGGAAAAAACCCACCGGAAAAATATCTGTTATAAAGTGAAAAGTAATCAAAAATCAATCACATGTAATCAGTTACTTTACTTTTATAAAGTAACTGAAAATATACACTTCTTATTACTCTTTAGAATATGGAAATTTCTAACCTATAACAATTCCAAAGTAAACAACAAAATAATAATAGCGGTAACCATAGTAGCTACATTAATAACAAGTGTTAGATGAATAGTGGTAGCAATAGTGTTAGAAATATAATCACACTAGATGTAAAACCGATAAAGCGACTCTCTTACATTATATTGGAAGGAGGTCTTAGAGATCATTGCCAAAGTCTCTGGTACTAACACATCTAAACTAATACTAACACCACACTTCTTGATCAACAAAGGGTTAATCTCAGATTTGTCAGACTAGCCTTACAACAGAATATGAAATGTATAACTTCGATTTATATGGATTAAAGAAGATATGGCTTCGATATGGATTAAAGAAGTGTTGTAGTATATAACTTTAAAAAAGAAATTGCATTTCACAGCGTCAACATTTGTTTGTCATATACTGGGACAGGTTTCTTTCTTATTTGGTCATAACAGGACAGAATGTATAAATATCACCTACATTACTATGTATCTTGTTTAATTCCACCCATGAATTATTTGTGGCACTATGGGGGGAGATTTGGGGTATGTTATAGGGTAGTATGTATGGGAATTGTATAATTAGATTATTAGGTATTGTAATTTGCATTTTTTAATTAAAAAAAACAAAACAATAAATACAAAGTTAACAAAAATTACAAGTACTTTGAAAAAGCACAAACTTTTCAGTAAAGCAGACTCTTTAATTTTAAATGATATAAATTACTCGTTTCTGTAGACGCACCGAATGAAACAAACGGCTCGTATTCAACTATCCATGACAGAAATCGATTCCGATCACCATGTAATAACTTACAAATTTCTAATTATCAAACAGAACCAGAACTAATTCCTCATTAGTAAGCAGACCCAGAACTAATTTCTAATTATAAAGCAGGCCTGTGTGCTGTAATGTGTGTGAATTTTTTGTTGCGTCTCACAGCTCTATAATGTGCAAAATGAAATCCTTAACAGAGGAGATTATTCAGAACGCTACATCCAATGCTACATCCACCTAAAAATTTATTATTTAATTATAGAGACTGCTAATATCATAGAGACCGTTCTTAGCAAGGACCCTACCAGTGTGTCATCACTACGTGCCACGCTCATGTTGCTTCTGGACAGGAAAGAGCGGGAGAGCCGGTTACACAGGGAGATCAGACGCACCGATTGCTGCCAAAGAGGCAAAAATAAACAGTGTTAAATCAATAAACAGTAATAATAGACGCATATGCTATGAATAACAATAGAATCTGCTTTAACGCCACAGAAAGGCACTGAAGTGCCTTGAAATTCCTGTAAATCTTGGTCATAATACCTACCTTCCATTTTCTACGTGCTGCGAATTTCTTGAATTTTTCCATATTAACAGCTGATTCCTTGCGACTGAGAGCCTGTTGTGTGTCTTTTGGCTAATAAAGAAAAACATTTACGTTTAATGGTTACTTTTTTAACAGTGATGCGACTATTCTAACATCGTGCCAATGTAATATGGACCAACCTTGATCCACGGATGCTGTAGACTGTCCTGGATTGTCATTCTTTTCCTGTGGCAAACATTTAAGAGAAAAAGAGGCTAGTCAGTTCCCTTTGGCTTTTTCAGGTTGTTAGGTCTAAAGAACAGGAGAGTGAATGGGAAATCGATTATGCTTTAGAGTCGGGTTCCTGACTGTGGCTTTATAGATCCCACGCTGCACTGTAGGAGTCTATAATACACAGTTTGTTTATTAGATAGTATTAGATGGGTGCTGTAATGTATCTTATTTTCTATAAACATGGCCAAAATTATACTGCTATATTGTTTTGTCTTTGAATGTCACAATTCATGAAGTTGTATGCAGTTGTTCTGTTGTCAAGTGTTTCGATGTTCTAAACATTTTTGGGTCTCATTTATACCAGCTAAGCACTGATCACTGTTGATGTGTGTAACCTTGGTGGTGATGGTGTTGGTGGGATTACATCTGGTATTTCGGCACCAAGTTGTGTCACACCACCACAAGGGACAATTTTCTTAGAACATACATCCAAAAAAAAAAAAAAATGAAAAGCTTTTTTTATTTATTTTTTATTTTGAACAATGCTACCGTTTACCCAGTAAATCTTTGTCAGGACTATAAATAACTATAAACAGTATAAATATTACTAAATATATTACTAGAACTATACTAAATATATACTAAAACTATAAACAACAAAGAAATAAATAAATAAAAACAAATATCCAAGACATGTAACCTGTTAATCACTAATATATGCACCAAAATAAGCAATGTTAGGATTTGTGATGTTTTGGAGTTGGTAAATTTTTCTGTGAATACTTCGATAAACAGTGTAATTGGCCATTTGTGGGTTCATCAGTTTGTTCTAGTAAATTGCAAGATGTGAATAAATCTGAATAAAAGATGTGTAATACAGAAGTTTAACAGTCATTCTACATATCTGGATTACAGATGTAACTAAACTGAATCGTTTTTTTGACATTGTCGCATATTTCACCCTTTCTTGGAGTTTGCACTTGTAAGTTGTTTAGAGACACTTAAGTTGCAAGTAAACTATGCAATAAATCGTGTTTTAGGTTTTTACAACATTAACCGACTAAAGAAAAAATCTAATAAATGCTTATTATAGCACTGTATATAAATCTCAATACCCAAATCTCAAATTTGTGATACGAGCTAGTATCCCACAGCTAATTAAGGTTTTTAGCTAATTATCAAGTGGTTAGAACGTTTAGAAAAAAAAGCACAGTGAAACAAGCATTCAATCAGGAAACTGGAATCAGTAAACACTGCTTTTGAAAATCACACATCGTCGCATGACTCAGCCAAACACCAAACTTTAGATGAATGACAAACAGGTCAAGTCCTGAAGTAACAAACTGAATTAATACACTGTCAGGAAATTTAATGTCATTCCATAAATCAGACTTTTTTCAGCACTGACCATTCAATATCGTTCCAAATAAAATCACCATTAACAGATAAGGCCACATGTTTGCGGCTAGTAGTCACGTCAAGATCACATCTTCCACAGAATAATGTTTGGTCTGAGCACAAACCAAACATAATGTTTGGTTTGAGCACAAAACACATAAGGTCAGCAAAGTGTGGAATGGAACTAATTTGGGGAAGTTTGGAAGTAGAACAACTGACCAATCGGTCAAGTCACGTGACCGAACAATGGCTTAAAACAGGAAATGCTATTGTCTTTCATTTCTCCACATTCAGCTGGTTCCTGTCCACGTTATAAGCTGTTCCTCATTATAGAGGTCAGATCTTTTCTGCTTAGAATGTGCAGCTATCCTGTTGGAAAAGTTAACGTCAAAATATCAAAACAATAAAACGTCTAATACAATCATATCTGGACTACTTGTAAATAATGCTACAGCTTGGATTAACGCAGTACACCGGATTATATTTCTTTTTGCATAATTTCCTTTATTATTTACTTTTATCTAGTTGACTGTACAACTTTTTTATTAAGAGTTTTATTAAGATTCATATATCTTATAAATTCTTATTATTATTAGTGTATTGTTTGGGACCTCAATGTTCCCTTTCAACACTTAAAACAAATTATACTCCATGCTAAACCCATGCTGGCACGCCATAATAAGAAATAAATAATTATTTTTGTATTTTGAACAACACTACAGATAGCGTTGAAACTTACTTTGGGTCTTTGATAAGGAGACGAGCAATGAAGTCTTTGGCCAGAGTACTGGTATTGCTGAAATACTCTTCATCGAATTCGTAGTCCACCGCTGACACGTTGGCCAGGGTCTCCTGCTTGTTTTCACCCAGGAAGGGGGAAGCGCCACTTAACCTATGTGACAAACATCAACTGAATGTATTTGTGTATTCAGGACAATCACTCGACGAAAGACTAAACAATGTTAAGGCTTTAGTAATGGGGTTTACATATAATGAGTGTTGGAGTGGTATAATAACACTAAATTATAAGCAGATAATAATAAGCATGGATTGAGCAGGAATGCAGTTAACCTCAAGCCCATGTGGATCTTTTAGGAATCTAGTATGCGGAGGAATTTAAAGCATGTGTGTGATTTAGCAGGGTAAGCCTTTCACTTTGTAGGCATCGCTGCTGCTAATTTGAAAAGCTGAACTGGACAAAAAACTGGCATGGCTTGGAGCCAAATGAAAATCATTTTGCTGCCTTATGGAATGTAAATGAATGGACACATTGTAATCACAGCTGCGCTGTAGAATACAACCAATTAACCAGATTCCCCAAGGGTTAGGCCAGTAAATTTAGAAGAGTATTTAAAGCAATGAAAGCAGAAATAGGTGTGGATGCACAGATGAGGGAATGATAATAACCTGATGTGTGCCTCTATTTTTAGCATGTTACTGACAGGTTGGGATGGGAGGCGAGCAGCTGAGAGACAGTAAAAGAAACCTCTTCATGTTTGAACAGGAAAAGCAAGGATGGGGATGTCGAGTGGAACCGACCAAACAAAGGTTCGGAGAAACAGACGGTAGTTAAGGTCAAGAACAACGACAAGAGATAGTAATGAACGAGATGCCCCTTTTTACATGCTACGCCGTCCGCCATTAAGCAAATGCCCTTTGCTCAAACAGCCTTATCAATATTGTTTGCATTAGAGGTGGAGAGAGGTACAGTTCCCACCACCACTGGATTTTTTCTCCAGCTGGAGCCAGTTTTCACTGTTTCCACCAAAGTGACTCTGTGCTTTAATTTACATTTACAGCATTTGGTGGAATTGTCATTTATCTCTTTTTTCTCTATACAACTAAGCAATTGGGATTAAGGGCCTTGTCCAGGGGTTCGACAGTGGTAACTTGATGGTGGTGGAAATTGAACGCCAGATCTTCCAATTAGCACAACTTAACCACTCTGCTACCATTTCCCCCCAAATAATAGTATACTGTTTTTATTATCAGATGTTTTAAACACGAATAAATCCACTAAAATCTATCAGAAATGACAAATAAACTAATTCCACACCCAATCTAGACTGCCAGAATTGCAATAACTTGGTTTACTTTTCACAAAAATGTAGCATATCTAAAAAAAATACTATGCAATTATATTTCACCGTTGTCATAAGGAAATACTTACAGTATGTAAGTAATTACACCAACACTCCTAAAAAAAAAAAAAAAAGAGAAAAGTCATTAACTAAATTAAGGATTAAGTATAAATAATCTGAGATCATTTCTTTTTCTTACCACATGTCTGCCTCGAGGCCAAGCGGTTCATAGTTTACCACTTCAGGAGCTGCAAAAAAGAGAGCTATTTAAAACCAAACAGTCTGAAAGTTACAAAAAAACAAAAACGTCTGGAACATTTATCTCAACTGTAAAGGGGTGGGGGTTAGGGGCAGGGGTCTTCTGTTATTCACAATGAAATATTAGAGCTGTGAAATGAGTAATTTGTTCAGGAAGTCGGGGAAAGTTTCTGATTTGCGAATAATAAAATTGGAGACGGGGAATAAAGCGTCAATAAGTCTTGCTGTGAGTCTTATATTAAGGGTGCAGTTAAACTCTAAAACCCCATTACTCACTCGGGGGCTAAAACATATTTCTCAACTTTCTGTTCTTTACAAATTCTTTTATAATGGAGGTCTAAGGCCAGCTGTTGAAATTCCCCAAGAACTGGGACAGGAATTACAGCCAAATCTGCTAATATTAAGAGTTAATCAACATTCTGACCAACTGCATAATACTTTCCTTATTGACATTGCTCGATATTTGCTTATAAACATGGTATAGAGGGTAAGGTGTTGGACTGTTGTTCGGAAGATAGTAGGTTCAATTCTTGGCACAACCGAGCATCTGGGGTAAGATAAATTGGATTAATGCAAGTTACTCTGGTTAAAAGTGTCTGCTTTTAACCAGAGTAACTTGCATTAGTCCCATTTATTTATCCATCTGAGCAGTTAAATATTAAAGGTCTTACCTCAGATGCTCGGTTATAATACTAATAATAATAATAATAATACTACTACTAATAATAATAATTTTAACTAGTGTCATAATACTTTTTTTTTTTTTTTTTTAATGTAAATAGTTTTACCCAACTTTTTATCCATTTAAGTATGCAATCAAGCAGGAACATTTAAGTATATTTTAAATAAAATATTATTGTGAAATGATTTGATTTGTGTGTTTTATTGAAAGCAGGAACTTATATCTAGGCGGAATATACGACACAAATATTGACGCGGTGTCTTCATGGCCTTTTTGTAAATATACCGGCAGAGATAGCATTCTTCAGTTAACATAGAGAGATTATTGTCATTCTATGAACTCGCTAGTTTCATCATGCCCAGCGGTTATGTTGGCTGCCGTTCAAGCTAAGCTGACTGAAGTGCTAGAGAAACAGACAGGAAAGGTAAGGGAGGGTGGGGCTCCAGCTACAACTCAAAAAAACAAACAGAGCCGACTCATGTGGTTTGGAATCGACTGTATTGAGTGTTGCTCAAAGAAGTTAAAATCCTAAACATGGCCAATGTGTCCTTAATTGAACCCGGCGATGTTCCAAGACATCGGGATTCGATCCACTTTAATTCTCTGTAGTTGAATGCAGGTTCAGATTACATCAGAAAGGAGTTTATGGAAAATGGGACAGAATGAGAATTGCTACGATACTCAATTGCTCAAAAGACCAACCAACAAACTCCGGAGTGCCAAAGATGTTTTTAAAATCGTTGCTAAAATCGATCTTGTGGGCCAGGCCGAAGTCGATGAGCTTAATGCGTGGGTGAAGCACGTTCCTATTCAGCAGCATGATGTTTTCGGGCTAAAGAGAAAAAAAGACATATTTTGAGTACTTGATCTGATTAGTGCAAAAAGGTAAAAAAAAACAAACATCAAAAAACAACACAGCAGGTGATGATCAGGAAGAAAAAAACACGTGTATGTGTGTGTGTGTGTGCAAAGAATCAGGAAATAGCATATCCGGCATAACGCATGGAAATTACATGCAAAACTACGGAAGCAGACTCTAGAAAGCAGAGTACTGTCCAAGCTTAGCAGCACAACATTTCTACCCAGACATTCTTGGACTGCATGATTTAAGACCAAATCTTTTAAAAGCTTTGCTGACCTAAAAATGCCAAACAGATATGTTAAGAAATTGCTACAGAATTTCATTAATTGGACAATAAACACATGGAGGGTTAAGAATAGTGTGTATCTGTTACATGCAAATCATTAAACGTTTAAGGCTTCCTTCACTTTGGAGTAAATATTTTTTGTGTTGCTTAATAGGTCAATTTTTTTTCCTCTCGAAAGTGGTACGGTTTGTTTAAGGATTTTATGACTGTTGCTATAAGACAGTATAACAACCGTGGGAAAAAAAAATATCATGGATTATTACACATTAAATGTTGGAACTGGTTTGCCAACTACACCAACATCTAACAGCACAAAGAATCGACTATGTTGCAGCTCTAAACTAGCAGCGTACCTTCAGGTCAAAGTGAGCAATATGTTTGGAGTGCAGGTAGTTGACGCCATCCAGGATCTGTTTGAGAAACTCTGTGGCCTCCTCCTCACTTAGAGACTCTTTCTCTGCCAAAAAGTCGAAGAGTTCTCCACCTGCCACACTAAGAACACAGGAAACACACCGGTCAAAGCAGGTCTGTAGTCTGAAGAGAGGTAAATTTACGAATGTTTAGTACAGGACTAAATAATACAGGTTGAACTGCCAAGCTGCATGAAACATATCCAAGACAGCAATCCAACAATTACTTAAATTCAATTCAGATTTATTTACATAGCACTTTTAACAATTGATATTGTTTTGAAGTAGCTTTACAGAACATAAGTAAGAATACAGAACCACCCAAAAAGTTATCCAAACCATCCCTCAAAAAACATCTCTAGTTAGCAAGCCTGGGGTGACCGTGGCAAGAGAAAACTCCCTTAGATGGTACAAGGAAGAAACCTTTAGAGGAACCTTCCTTATCTGGGTGAAACTTTATAAAAAGGAATAAAATAATTTATCAAACCCACTTTTCGGTAAACATATAGTCAAATCTTTGAAAGGCATAATCCAATTAAAAGGTAAAAGATCCTAATCCAGAACAAACTCTGTCTATTTGACAATGATCATTTATTTTATCCTATAAAATACTCCAAAAGTTATATAAAAATATTTTATCTAACACTTAACTAGAATACCAAGCTATTACCACATAAAATCTTTGGTGCAATTTAATGTTTCTAATCCATTTCTTGTTGGTTTGGTTTAAAACCTTTATACATCTAATGTTCTTTAAGTTTAGTGCTAAACATCAAAACCTATAAAACAGCTCATCAATAAAGCGTGAACTTTTAAAGGTTAATTGTTTCAGCCTTATCAAAATGCACAAGGCACAAGATACGTTACACTCCCTGGCGTTGGATTTAAGCTTGGACTTACGCCAACTGTGAATCATTAGTAAAACAAACATTAAGTCTTGGTGAATAGATAAATGTCCTTACAACGTATTCCACATGACTTTTTTTTTTAAAGAAAAAAAAAAAAAAAGCATCTTGCTAATGAAAAACCCTGGCCAAGCAGTAATCATGGCTTATGGTTGAAAGCTGACAGGATCTGAGTGTGTTTATGTAGAAAGAGGAAGCGGTGAAGCAGCTGTGCAGCGGTGACATGATGATGTAGGCTGTTTAAGTCACTCTGCTACAAAAAACCCCAACAGCCCAGTCTCAGACAGGTTCCTGTTGTCACTTCCATCACAAAATGACAAGTGCTAACGACTTTATAGCTGGACTGAGGGGCTGCGGATCGATTACAATAGGGTACTTTAGGGTCCAGGCTGCAGAAGATTCTGTAATGCCCTTACTCCAGGATTGCGTATAAAAGAAAGGGGAGCAATAATTGATTATATGAAATTATATGAGCCCAGTAAATACAGCATTTCATAACTATAAAACATATAGCAGAATTAATTTATAATTAAACTGACACAACTAACACAGGACGGCTTTTTAATAGGATTATGTGTTTATGCGTTCAAGTCAGTCACACGACAAAGTTACAACTCAGCATTCCAGTATCTGTGAAAGAACAAAACAACCAGAACATAAATTCCATCCTGTCACAAAAGGGATAAGAGATGCTAAAAGATGTTAACAAGAAACATGAGACTCGTCTGAAGTGTAATGTCTTGTGCAATCACGTTTACAAGAACTTTAAGTCGTTTGCGCTAAATTCCTGAAAGCCTTAAAGTGTTATTTTAATTCAGTGACCCCTCATTAAATTCAAGAGCAGAAAAAAATAAACAGTGTAGTGTTACATATACCAGTAATGCAGCTAATCCACTGCAGTGCATCAGCTGGCACAAACAAGCACTAATTCTTCCTTCTATTTAATGGCAGCAGTTATTTTTTGAATAAATTGCTAAATTATGCAAGAATATTTTTCCGTAAATCATTACTTTCATGGTTCCAAAATTAGAATAAAATTAGAATAAAATAAAAATAGAATGACTCGCCAATTATGTTATTTGAAGATGATGTTGTAAGGCTTACATTAGTAAGTCTCCGTACATGTCCATTTACACAACCTCAAATGCTCTTCTAGGATATGAGTACTTTATATAATTAAATAAATTAATTTCATTTTAGGAATTTTAAACTAAAAAATTCTAAAAAACCTAGTGACAAATTGTTTACATATATTGTTTAAACATGGTATTCCTAAAAATCCTTATTCCATAAGGTCCATTTTTAGGGAAGAACCTATACCACAGTGGCCTATAGAAGGCTAAATAGGTTAAAAAAGAGTAAACAAAGGCGTATACACACACGTATGTATGTAGTTCTTAAGCGGTATATTTCTGGTGTTTACCACAACTAACCTTGGCGGTCAAACGTAATTTAACCGTTCGTCTTTGTTAAGCGATCTAGGCTAAATGTAATAGATGTAAAAGGTTGTCTTTCTAGTCCTTATGTGCTTATGTGTAAAAGACTGTGTGCTTGTGACTACACAAACAGGTCCAACCGGTACTGCACTTGAGGCACTGGTTCCTCAACAGCCACGTGACGTGTCTGCCTTAGGGTCAATGTAACGGACTGATTGTATCAGGTTTTGCTTTGTGGAAGTCTGTGCGGTGGCAAGGCAGCGACACAAGAGATTTCTCTATCTTTTAAAATAACAATATATATCTGGTGTGAAGGTTTTGACCCAAGTCAGTCTTACACTGTGCAATTTTGGCCACAATTTTTATAATCCTACATTAAAATCCGTTGTCCTTAAATGCTAGTTTTACATATCCACCGACTGATGATTAATAGCTATTGCGATCATTTTTTTTTCTGCAGTGTGACTCCTTCCACGACGACCATGGGAACCTATGGGAGCGCTAAACCCGATGACGAAATTAGCACACCAACTACAAGGCATGCATGGAAACTGTCAAAACACGTCAGGATAGTACAGCAAGAAGAGAAACTTATTGCGTTATGTAGGGAAGAGGAGTGTTTGTATGTCACTGCTGTTTGTTTGCTTCTAGCTACCGTTAAGCAAAAGAACGTGGGTTACTGCGCACATCACGGGCCGATTATGTAAAACTCTGCTAGTGTGCGTCTGTTTTTAACGAGACTCGACCGTTGAACAGTCCGACATTATGATAACTGTATGAGAACCTACAGTGCGACCTCGGCTTAATTTCACATTTCTGCACATAAAAAAACTGACAGCCTGCAAATTCTTTTACAAACCTTGTTTTTGTCTGCAGTCTGTAGTCATAAAAACAAAATGTTCTATACTCACAGCTCAAGGATGAGGATGACCTCGTTCTTATTTTCAAACACATCGTGCAGAGTGATGACATTGGGATGCTGGATTTGCTTCAGGATGCTCACTTCCCTCTCAATGTCCTCCTTGGACACACCACGCCGGCTCGATTTGCTCCGACGCTTTTTAATGAACTTTGCGGCATACTCGTACCCTGTGTTCCTATTGCGGCATTTCCTCACCACGGCAAACTGACCACTGGAGAAGAACAGAAGAAGAGAGTTGTAGTTAAATTAATGCACTGGTTAACACGTGTAATACCATGGAGGCAGAATGATAATAATATTATCTACAGAATCTGAGAAGGCGCTTTTTATAACTTCAAGCCATGTTTTTAGTCTGCAGTATTTCACAGTCCTATTTCACCACATTCACAGCTCCTCTCAGTCACGATGCAGGCTGTGAACCGTTTCCAAGACGTAGCGCTGCTGCCAGTGGCTCACAGTAACCCAAGTTGCGAAGACATTGTGTAAAAACCAGGCATGCTGCTATTCTCAACTTAACTTCTAGAACAGGACACTATTTTCCTTCACTAGGTGAAATTAGGAACTCAAAACTTTATAGAATCCACAACCTCATTTACATTTACAGCATTTGGCACACGCCTTTATCCAAAGCGACTTACAGTTATCTATTATATCCAACTGAGCAATGGGGGGTTAAGGGCCAAGTTGCCACTGGGAATTGAACCACAATCTTCCAGTTGGCAGTCTAACATTTTAACCACTGAGCTAACACTTCATCCACAACCTTGTATTCATATTCTGTAGAAACTCGATGTGACACATATTTATTAAACAGCTGCGACCCCAAATATGAAATTTTTGCAGAAGTAAAAAAAATGAACAAGATTTTTTAAATACCAAAGCTTTCTCATATTAATGACCTCTATTCAAGTCACTTTTACCTTTTGTCACCCAAGCACCAAAAAGTCCCACAGCAGACTTTTTATCATGGGCTTTGGAGGCCAATTAATACAGGGTGTCCCATAAGTTCATACAAAGAAAAAATAAAATAATGAAAACCACTTTTATTTATATAACATGCTCTACATGACTACCAATGTTTTGGAAACACGTTTCGATGCGTGTCCTCCACTGCTGAAGAACACGTATAAGCACAGCTGGACTGATGGCTTGTAATGGCGTTGGTGATACTTTCCTTAAGAGGATTTATGTTTTGTATATTTTTCCTGATACATCATGGCCTTCAAATGCTCCCAAATATAAAAATCAAGTAAGGTAAGATCTGGAAAAATTGTTATAAAAAAAAATATATATATATTTTTTCCTTATGGAAACTTATGGGACATTTATGAAAGAAACCAAAGAACACCGAACTGGTGGGTCCGCATATTATCTGACTGCACTTCCTTAAATTCTGAGATAATCTTAAATAGGTTTTTGGAGATTTTTGTTTGCCGTTTAACATTAGTCACTTAATATGATCACTTGAATGAGTTACTATTTCTATAGTAAAGGCTTATTCTTAGGATACTTCTACACCAAAGATCTGTGGTTCCCTGACCATTACACCCATACCTTTAATGTTAAATGCACAGGGTATCTTTCGATGCTGTATCATTACAAAAGCCTTGCTCAGGGGCCCAGCAGTAGTAAATTGTTGGTGCTTGGAATAGAACCCCATTCTACCAATTAGCAGTTCAACAATTTAACCACTGCGCTTAGATACAGTTTGCAAATATTGGGGTAGAAAAAAAACAAGTGACTTGCATGGACTTTAACCCCATAGAACACCTTTCGATTAGGCGGAATTTCGGTTAGCTTTCAGGCTTAATATCAGTTTCTGAGCTGACTAATACTATGGTGGATAGATGAGCACAAACCCACACAGCCACAGACAGAAATCTAGTAAAAAGCCTTGCAAGAACAATAGGTTGCAAAATCTGGAATGGGATGAAAACACATATGGGTATAAATTTTTAATGTCTTACATTTTGATTTTTTCACTTAACATTTACAGACGTAGTCTTTAGGGATCATAGGAAAAATGCTAGCTGTAGAGTTTCCTAGAAACAAGCTGAAGTTTTTTTAATGCCTTCATGAAAAAGGAAAGGCATGACCGTTGATAACTGCTATACCGTGAGTGACAGGGAAAAGCACCTGTTTATTCAGTTTTTGAGTGTAACAGAACAGTGTTAGCGCCACGCAAAATGGACTTTCTGAATTGCTCTAGTCTGAGTAAATAAACAAAAGTAGTGTTGCCTAACTTTCTGGAGTAGTAGGAAACTTGGTCTTGTTTAGCGAGCCCGAGTCTAGCGTGTGATCTGGTACAAACAGAAACCTTATGTATTATTTATCTCTCTGCGCTGTCATTCATCATTTATCAGTGATGCAACACAACTACTATAGATATTTATTTCATAAGCATGTAACCGACACATTATTTATTTATTTAAAAATGTGGGGTATAAGAGCGTGATAAAACCTGAGTAATTTTAATTAGCATTTATAACACTATTTCATGTCTTTTTGTTTCATTTTATATTTTTTGCAAGCATTTATCCACATCCACGACCTAAATGTAAGCAAAATATGTTATAATTAAACATCGTCTTTGTAATAACAATGTTTAAAGCTATTTACTTATCCTGAATAAAATGAAGCTACATTTGTTTGCTCCTGTTGAAGATTGTGTAATATGCTTTAAAAGTACGTGTTGGAATACTTTAAATAAAATTCGGTTAAAACAAAATAATTTGTGTGTTATAAGGACGATTGTATATTTATTTATTTATTTATCATGGCTGAGAGTTTAATAGTAATAAATGGTTTACAGATACAATATGCACATTTGTCTATTTGTGTTGCAAGGTTATTGCTTAATAATTACATGAAGGACCCCCCCCTTACACACACACACACACCAAAAACTATCCATTATGACCTCCCAAGCCTGGCTTTTGGCAGGATGACACAGCTGAATGCTTTTGTCAGAGACTCCCTCTAAATGAAGGAATCAAGGGTTCCTCAGCCATGCCGGTTTCCATGGTACTAGTAACATGGAAAGGAAAAAAAGGAGGGATTGCTTCCTCAGTCCATTTCGTACTGCAAATTGCTGCCAAACCCCTGCTGTACACTGAGAATTGCAAACTAGCATCACCAGTGACCCGGCAACCACCTGAAAAAGAATATGACGCCGTCTTTCCATGGTGTGAATCCGCCTGTTAGGGAAGTGATGCTCTCTCGAGATCCATACCGGTCTGATCTGAAAAGGAGATGGCGTAAAACGTATCTAGACGTCAGTGTAACAAGGCTTTTGTGCGTTTAAGATTCGGAGCTCCATGGTGATGAAGAGCCTCGTTAAACATGGTGGATGTTCAAAGGCCTTGTCTGGTGAAAGTGCTCTCCAGACTGGGCTCTATGGCAATTCAGTACGAATCTACAAGTGAATTATTGACTGAGACTGGTACACATCAAACTTCAATGAGTCTCCTGCGGAGTTACAAACAGACTCTGCTCCAAAACTATTATATTATAAGCCTAATCTAATACTATATTATAAACCTAATGTAACAACTATCACCTTAGAAACATTGCCAGAATTTGTGGTTGTTTCTGGTCAGGATCTGGAGACTTGTTTGTTTATGCTTTTATTACCAGTAGACTGGACTATTGTAATGCACTCCTTCCCAAAAGGACCCTTAACGTCTGCAGTTCATACAAAACACTGCTTTTAGGATTCTTACCTACACCAGAAAATCTGATCATATGGCGCCGGTCCTCAGGCCCTTACATTTAGTATTTATTTTAAAGTATCGATGTTACTCGTTTATAAGTCACTCAATGGCCTATAGGAACTAAATACATTTTAGATACGCTCACTGAATATAAACCAATTAGATCACTCAGATCATTAGGATCAAGTCAGTTAAACATACCAACGGTTCCGTCTAAACAAGGGAGAATCTGCATTTGGCTATTATGTAGCCCGCAGTTGGAACCAGCTACCGGAAGAGATCAGATTTGCTAAATCAGTAGCCATCTTTAAATCCAGGCTCAAAACCCATATTTAGTTCTGCATTTACTGAATGAGCACTGTGTTCTGTCCGAACTGGCTATAATCATTTTATATTCTTATTTATTTAAAATTTTTGATTTCATTTTAAAATTCTTTGTTTTATTATGTAAAGCACTTTAAATTACCACTGTGTAGGAAATGTGCTATACAAATACATTTACATTTATGGCATTTGGCAGACGACCTCTTATCCAGAGCGACTTACATTCAACTGAGCAATTGCGGGTTAAGGGCCTTGCTCAGGGGCCATCGGAGGTAGCTTGATGGGGCTGGGAATCCAGGTGTCAGTACAACATCTTAACCACTAAGCTACCACTTTGACACAAATAAACTTGCCTTGCCTAACAAATCTAATAAGCACAACTTAGAAGTAAATCTGTAGTTTCACAGCGTAAACGTACAATTGAACATACAAATTTATACATTCACCTGCATCTTTTACCACCGATTCTGACCCGAGAGCCACAGGAAATTCAAGTTTGGTGCATTGTAATTAAAAGGAATCCTGTATTTTATTACAGTATTACACAGCATTGATGCACTAGTATCAACGGTCAGAATTGAGTACCATGAACATCAAGGACTCTCTAAACACATGCACAATAATGTTATAGCAGTTTTAGTTGTACACCAATACTGTACAAACCCAAAATACAGCAGTGTGACCCGAAAACCAGCAGCTTAAAGAAACAGTATGCTCTACATTTTTCTGACGTCAGTGGATATTTTGGAAAATAACTAATTACATACTGCCTGGAATAAGTGTTTGGTTTCTAAAAGAAAATATCTCCACCAAACATATCCTGCGTCAAGCTTATTGAAGTGTTGACTGAAATTACATTTATTTATTTATTTATTGATGATTTCATGCCGTGTCAGCAGCAATGGCTAAATTCGTGGCAAGGAAAGCATTTCAGTTTTAATAATTGATTTGTAAACATTGATATTTCAATATAAGTTACTATTTTGTTAAAAATACATAAGGGCAATTATATGGGCAGTGGTGGCTCAAATGGAGTCGTTGATTGAAAGACCAGAAAGATTTTTTTTTGGTTTTACGCCCCCCCGACCGCCACCACCAGTCAGTCATCATTGGGTCCTTGAGCAAGACTCTAAACCCTTCTGGATCTTTCAACTTAATACGTAAAAAAAAAAATCGTCCCAGGCGGATTCTTTTTGAAAATATCTATTAATGTGTTCTCTGAATAACAATGTTGCCTATCATTATTTTAAAATGGACATTCAATTAAAATCTCTGTACACTCTGTAAATTTCTACACTATTCACAGACTTTCTCTTCCCCTTTCCACTGAAAATGACATGTCATTATTATCCACGAATTACGGGTTGTGTCCTCTATGTAAAAAACTGTATTTAAGAAGTTAGTGTGTGCTGATGTAAATCGTGTGCCGTAGGTCGTGCTGTATATCTTGCTACGTCACAGTGCTTTCCATGTTTAACACCTTTCTGTGTTAAACCCCATCGTTTAAAACTAGAACATGTAAATCACAATGTCCAAGAATCGAGAGTAAAAGAGTCGTTAGATTTACGCAGGAAAACTGGTTAATTATATGCCTGAAGCTGAGGACCTGGAACTTATCTTCTTTCTCCATGCACCTGCTGCTTTAACACCAATCCCACTCACCTTAACTGTCTCGTTTAACTTTAACCAGCAGTGTAACTTTGCCAGTTAAGGAAACGCTCCAATGCCTTTGGGTTAGGTTTTTATAAAAACAAAAAATTGAAATTGAAGATAGCTTAATATAAAAATAGGTCAAATTCCCAAAAACAACAACTTCAGTAATTTATGAACCAAGAACTGAAAAACCTCCAGTGTTGGTAAGTTAGAATAATTGTGATGGTAAGAAAAAAGGTTTTTTGTAATACCAAGAACAGTGAAGAACATTTAATAAATACAACGAAACATTCTTGGATGTCTATTCTTAAAAGGGTGCCTATCTGGCTATGCTTTAAATATTGAAGTTATTCCTAAAGGCCAACGATGTCCCCACTAAGACACTAAAGCTCCTGTACTAGATTTCAGCAAGTACGTACTTTCCGACTGTTGAAAATGTATGGTTACAGGTAGTATGAATAAAATTTGGATGTACTAAATTTTTGACATTCTTACATGACATACAACCTAACAGCAGTGCAAATTTAATGTTGGATAGTGTTTAAGTTGAATTCTGTTAAAAAACTAAAATTTAAATACAATAACAATGTTTTAACTTACTTAAAGTAGTTAAAAAGAGCCAAATCGCTGCTTGCCGCCACCTCGCTAATGTCTATCCGGTGGCCTTACAGGACAGTAAAGTGTGCAGAAGCAGTAAAGGGTCCTGGCAGAAGTAGTAAAGGGTCATCCTGAAAAATTTCACTAACTGTAAATTGTATACTAATGATTTGGACAGACTAGTCTTGGTTCAACCTACTCTTCTTGGTTTCTCATACTTAACTTCCACCCACTATATAGTATGGAAGTATGTGATACCTATGACTAAGTTCTTCTGGTAAGATGAGGTCTTCTGAAACACTAAAGGGATAGCCGACACACATTCTCTCGACATACACAAGCAGAAAATTCCACTTGCTAATGATACCCGTGGGATCCTGTTAAGAGTGGCCGCACTGAATTAATGTCACTTGGACAAAACATCCTATACTTAATTATTTACAATTTATAATTTGATCAGCTTTTGGTTACATAACTTTACCTTTTTATGGACTCAGGAACAGATTTTAACTACAGCAGAACTGTGTTGTCCTTTGTTACTTTTTTTGAGGCTTTCCAACTTTTGGCCACTTTGTCTGAAAGGGAAACCTGAGCTGGACCGTGGGGGGAGGGGAAGAACCAGGGGATGTCAACACCCTATTCTCCCCTGCACTGCTGCTTTCTGTGTACTTTTAGGTGGGCTACTTTAGATTCTCCTCAAGCACAGTGACCTTTGACAAATTTCCATAAAACAGCAGTGGGTGTGGGGCATCGGGGTAAACCAGGGATGCAGAATTTGTGCTTGAATGCTTGTGCTACAGTAGCTACAATGTTTATAGCTTCATTATCTGCACTAGTGTTTATTTTACAGGAAACCATACTCCAATTTCGGTAATGCTTGCCATGAAAGATGCAATAACCTTTCTAAAGCCAAGTTAGTTTGTAATATCAATTCTTAGAACGTTGTTATAATGTTAAGCTGACATCCTTCATTGCTGTACACGCTAAAGCTCCATTACCAGCAAGCAAACATCTGTACAAGCGAATTCCTTCAAACTTTGAGCTCAATTTATTGTTGCATCAGAATTAAACTTCTATCCTGCTGCAACAACGGCAGGCCTCAGACAACATGTATGACAAGTTGCTGACAAACAAAATTAAAACAGAAAAAAAAGGAAATCGAAAAATGAATTGGTACAAGCAACCTTGAACGTTGGATGTTCAATATTTGCAAATTTAGCGAGCGTCTCTAAAAGGCTACACGTTTCAAACCGCGACAGGCTTTAAATAAAAGACTTTTATCCATAAAACCAACTCTAAAGTGTTCCTGTGGGTGTCTGTTATAACTCGCGCTCTAGATATTGTTATCAACAACAGAAACATTGTGCATTATAGCTGACACATAGATGAACACATTATGACTGAAAGTCATTCTCCTTTAAATGCTATTGAGGTTTAAAACATGTAATAATTTCATATGAATGTTTTAATGCCCACATATTTTTGTGATGTTTCAATGAATCCTAAGATTAATGCTCTTTAAAATGTTGCCCCTGATGTCTGTATTTGTCTTTTGTTTTTCTTGCTAAAGCTTATGTGACTAGTGAAATTTCTATACCTAAAAATGGCCTAATTCGATCCTACAGTGTTGTTTATCTGCACATCCTTTCTGATCATTATAAATAATAATGCAAAACAATTATTTTAGAATATAAGAAATGCATCTTGCGTCACAAACTATCAATCAAAACCTACATGGGGAATTATCTTTTCCTGACTCTAGAGACTTGCACTCGACTTGGACATGAACCTCTTTGGACTTTGACCTGACTTGGACTCTAACCCTCTTTGGACTCGGTTTTGAGTCCTCGAACAAGGTCTCTAGTCCTCGAACAAGGTTAACTTTACTACAATCCTGGTGAAGAAAATATTTAAATGTTGCATGACAAATAAAGTCACATTTTCACATGCGAGTTATTCATTGGTTAAAAAAAATAAACTAGGGTAAGGGTCAGGGCAATAACTTAGCCCTATTACACCCCTGTTTACCACGCTTAATTAGACAAAGTAATTTTTCCCTATTACGCAAAACATGATGACAACAAGCTTTGAGACAAGTTCAGGTCAATGTTAAATTTAAAATGCAATGCATCGTCAGCAGCGCATGCATTAAGTGCATAAATATGTGAGTGGCTGAGACAGGAAAATGTTTCAATCCAGCATCAGTCTGATTATGTTGATAAGTAATGACTCTCTTGGTAGATGGGTAACATGCCAACAAAATCACCACAAAAGTCTTCGGTATAATATATAATGAAGCGCTATCTATTATGATATCATATTGCAAAAGAATAGAAAATAATAAAATAGAATAGTTTGGACTTTGTACAGCTTTACAACTAAATTAAGGCTCTCTTAAATGTGCACACAATCATACACGCATACAAATGTAAACAGATGGTTAAAGAATGCAATTTAACTAAATGAAATGTGGATGTAATTATGTCAAAAAATAAAAATATAAAAATGTGCAAATCGCAATAGGTTGGATATACGATAAATGTAATGCAATATTAGGATCATATCTTACTGCCTAACCCCATTGTGTACATCCATTATAACTTACAAATATAACAAACCTATTAAGAACTAATAGCATTTTTACTAATCGCTATTACTAAGAATGTATAGCGCTAAAGTTTTAGTGTACTTAAATGCATGCTTTGGATCAATTACTGCCAAAAGGGCCAATTACTATAATCATCATATTATCTCTAAAAATACCCAGAGCTAGCTGGCTGTGTGAAAATATTGCTACAGCGATATTTTTTTCCACAATATTTCATTAATATTCTAACCGCTAGTATCGAGAATATATTTGAATTACATTTTAAACTGATTTACTGATGAACGTGTGTGTGTTAGACAACTTCCACAACTGCTCCTGTAGGAAACTAGCATAGTTGAAAAAAAGGGTGCCTCTGGCTTTGTATTATATTTTTAGCTATTAGTTTTACATTTTTATAATTCAAAGCATGGCAGTATGTATTGTGTGTCTCTTGCCAATACACAGCCCTATAAAAGAAGGAGAGCTGTGTGCACAGAATGCTAATCCAGAGAAGATGCAGAATGTCTGAAACAGCTTTCCCCTTTAATGCTGGATTTGAAAATCATTCCTCCAAAGCCTGAGCATTACCTCAACCTCGTCGGCAGCTTGTACAGGAACTATAATGAGCAGGACTTGGTAAAATGTGACTTTCTGATGTGAAATATTTTCCTCCCCTAAAGCTGGCAGTATTCATCTTCCTGTGTTTTCTACCTGTTTTATCTCCATAGTGAAGCATTGGTATTCAAAACGACGCTGCGGATCACCTGAAATGTAGTGCACAGTGCCTTGCGGCATGCTTTCCCACAGACTCCTTTAAGGATTAGACATTTATTTACCTCAGGATGTTTTGCACATCCATGTCTAACACAAAGACAGACATTTTGAAACGATTCTATACATAAAATCTTCACAAGCTTTAAGAATTAATACAGTTTAGTTAGAGACAAACAAGAAGCAGCTGATGCTGGCTGACTCAGAGCATATTTAACATGTTCCACAGACTCCTGCTGGTAAAAAAAAAAAAAGTAGGACCTGACTTTGAGAAGTCCCATGCTGGCCTAAGTCCAGGTCTTATGGTTTCAGTTGCACAACACTGGCACTGAAAAACACAAGGTAATCGTTGCCCTCATTCCTGCTATATTCCGAATCCAAGTATGAGAGATGAACACACACTGATTTCTGCACACCATGTCAATGAGTCATAACCACAAAATGTAGTGCTGGCTACTCCCATGCTGTGGAAACGCTGGCTGCAGGTTACTAGATTACTTACCGGACACTCAGGAAGACCTAATTTTCTGGATATTTTACCTTTCACAATTTCACAAAATACGGGCTATTTAAATTAAAAATTTTCTCTTATCACATAATCTGTAATATGATACATTTCTTTCAAACGCCGGCAGGACATGGATTTTGAACCATGCGTTTATAAAGACACTGTTTGTCCAGATTTCTTAAACTACTCAGATAAAACTTGCGTAGAAAGATAACCTACACTTCCTCACTGCCTTGATCAAGAACCACCTGTACTATCCTGAACACCTGCTCTTTTATTTAATTATCCATTTATACAACTGTTGCGCAATAGAGAAAAAAAAAAAAATCGCCCGGATACAAAGCTCCAGGAGCTTAACAACAAACATCAAAATGGGGAAAAATGCAATCTTTGTAACACACAATTAGGGTAACCGGTATGTACTAGAACCCAATCAGAAAGCAGATTTCGATCAATTTAAATATTTGTCCTTTGCTTCTTTGAAACAGATGTAAAAAGCATCATCACAAGCTCCGCACATGAAAACGAATTTCCTGACTGAATGCATGTGCAAGCAAGTCGAAAAGCTTTAATGATACAAATCCAACAATCTTTATAGTAATGCGAGTGTCCAAGTTGTTTTTACATTCTACCTCAAAAGCACAACCTGAAATAAGAGGATTTGCGAAGTGCGCAAATGCAGTCTTGCTCTAGTAGCATACCGTTAGCTAGCTATGTGATAAATGTTTCATGTAAAGAGGGGCATGTCAAATCTATTGGAACATTTGTTGTAACTAATAAGTAACAACAGCAAGACACCACTTTTGTTCGTCAAAAAGAGAAGTTAGAATCTGGTTTCTTCGGTAACCAGATCGGTAGCTGCATTCTCGGAAAATGTTTGCGGGTCCATTTTCTAATCTGCCCAGTTTAAGTGAAAACTCTGAAAGATCTGAAGTTTTTTGAAATTCCCCCAACCACCTGACTGCACGGATGATCAAAACAGTTCTGAGCACATGTCAAAAAATTTACAACACATGCCTCACATTTAGACTCAGCCTCCCATTGTACCTGGTATAAATCACATTTATTTTTACATTGTTGGTAGACATTCTACCTTAACTGTGGTTATGAGTCGCCTTTTTTACTTAGGCTAAGCAAGCGTCACATAAGTTATAAAAAGCAACCGTGGGAATAAATCTACAGGGATCAAAAGACTGCTCCTTCAGTAAGGCTACAGATAACATATCAAATAGATATGCGTTGGGACAAAGGTGCGTAGGGAACCTTTATGACACACCGATTGGCAGATACATACAAAACACATGCACGTAGTTTGACTAGTCTCAACGACAGACATTTCAATATTGAAAGCACGTCAGAACAATTGACGAACTTTAGATGTATGAACAAAACGTGCATTCAGATTTCAGGTGTTTTCTTGTCAGGCTAATGTGCAGAGAATGTTATTATGGCCGTATTCACTGTCCCGTCATGTCCCGTTCATGGATTAAAGAACGGGGCATGACGGGACATGTCCCGTTCATGGATTAAAGAACATACACTTCTTGTAAATGATATGTTTCAGGACTGCGAGTCCTTCGTTTAAACCCCCCTCTTGTTTAAATCCCGTTGCCTGGGTTTTGACCCCGCGAGTTTTATGACAAAGCTGCTTTTGTGTCTGGTTGCCATTTCCCCGTCATGGTTCCTCAGTGGGGTGTAAGTGTGTTCAACACAACACCAGCCCCTGCTAGCAGAACTCTACACACCCGACATGAGGCTATGTTTCCGACAAATGTGAAGTAAAATCAGCTGATTTAGCTTCTTCCGTTTAGGTAAAACGTCTCACCTATGAATGTTTCACAAAAAGGAAACACCCTGGGCAGTCGTCCTGCTTCGACATTATTGTTACCGGTACACTCTTTTTAGAGCCTGACACTGTAAATTATAAAAAGGGGGGAAATTCTTGTGTCTATAAAAAAAAAAACCTTAAACAAATTGATTTCCCTGCCAAACCTCAATCTATAAGTTTTTCAGGCAACTGGTCAACCTCAGATTTTCTGCTTACAATTTTTTGGTGACTAAATTAAATAACAGAGCTTTAAAACCACAGATTAGATGCGCGCCATGACCTTCACATATAACTTTACAGTGCAAATCATCACAGTCTGTCCAGAAATTGATTATTGACGCTGCTGCATCATCAGCACAAACTAAATGACTCTTGGCTAGTTAAATTAATAGAGAAGAGTGCTTCCTTGTATACACACTTTCTCATCTTTCCCTAGCAGGGATCACTGCTATACTCATGCCATACTGTTGAAATATCACATAATACACGCCTCGGCTGCTGCGATAAAGTTAAAAATATGGGCGGCAAATGCACCAAGGTAAAAATATTGCATCAGGATCATTCCAGTGCCTCAGAATACCTACAGTTTTACCATGGAGCAGCACAGATTCATAAGATTTACAACAGAAATGAACACAGGTCCATTTTATTATCTAACTTAGACCTCTTGCTTCCTAATGTACATGTAAATACAAAATGCTGTGATTTATTGGTTCAATTATTGGTACTCTTTAAATTCATTGTATATTACTTCTATTTCTTTCCCTCCTTTCCTAATTCTCGTTGACCTTACTTTGTTTGTCTGACTACTGGCTTTCAATAGCTGCACGCATTAGATTTAAAACACTGACGCATGCCTACATAGCCAAAAACGGAGTAGCACCCTCTTACCCTCAAGCCCTCATCATTTCTTATATTGCACAGCGCTCTTTCAGATTCACAAGCACCGCTTGACTGGTCCCACCATCCATTAAAATACAAGGTAGGTCTGCGTCAAGACTTTTCTCTGTTCTGGCACCAGGATGAATGAATAAACATCCCATAATTGTTAAAACAGCCGCGTCAGAGGCTTTCTTCAATAGATATAAAAATCTATATTAAATGAATGCTAATTTATTTATGCTGCAGTTTTTGTAGGTTGTTAGCAACATTAATCATCTGTTCAATGATGAGACCTAAAGCACTTTGGTACGTGGCTCTGGATAAAAGCCCCTGCTAAATGATGCAAATGTAAATGTTTACTTGCACTCCTGTGTCACCTTGAATTTATCAGACAGGGGAATACTAACTAACATTTAATCAAATTTCAGTTTATCTTAATTAAGTGATAATTATCACATTAAATTTTTAGCTAGCACAACATCTGCAGTACAGAGCCATTGTCTTCTCCTAATAACTTCACTAATTAACATAAATTTGCCTGAACTACCTTTCCAAACAATTAATTTTACAAAAAAAAGTCGGTGCTGTATCCAAAATTATACGAATCACAACTGAGATAGGAGCACAAAAAACATCTGTTATGTAAAATTACCCACAATGCCTAACTGATCAGTTATCATATCACATTCTACAAACATTCTCACATTTTTGTAGTTCCAAAAAAACAGAAAAAAATGCAAAAAAAATAATTATTTAAAAAAGGTTTTGAGTTTTCTGCTTTTTTTTTTTAAACTCTGCATAATTGTAAAATGGACCAATTGTCATGGTCAGACTGAGTCCAACAGCTGGGAGACTGTCTGATCTTCTTGCTAATCAGATCTCCTATCCAGAAATGAGGTTTTTTCCTCTCCCGAACACTGATTCAGCTAAAGTTTGACATTTTGATTTGGAAAGGACTAAATTACTTTAGGGTCCCATTAATGGTATAGACAATGATATAGATCCTTTACTTATTGATTCTGCCGTTAACTAGCTTTAAAAACTTTACCAAAATTGACAGCTAAATCTACAAAGGGAATTTTAGGCGTAACACGACGAGAAACTACAAGGAGTAATTTAAAGTAGTAGGCTTAAAGGCTTAGTTCACACAAAAATGAAAATTTCGCTAATAATTACTTACTTTCCTTTTGGTCCGACCCTGCAAAACCTTCTTTTATCTTCGAAACAGAATTTAAGATATTTAACTTAATATTTTAAGATATAAATCTGAGGGTTCTCTGACCCTCCCATAGACAGCAAGGTAACTACCATGTTCAAGGCCCAGAAAAGTAGAGGATGATTGACAAAATAGTCCATCTGACATCAGTGGTTCAACTGTAATATTACGAAGCTACGAGAATACTTTTTTGCATGAAGAAAACAAAAATAACGACATTTTCTTCTCTTCTGTGTCACTTGTGGACGCATGTTAAGGACAGTATGTCTTTAACGTCATACCACGACAACTGTCAACTGTTTGGTTAAAGTAACAAAAAAAAAAACCCCAATAAAAAACCATAAATAAAATCACTGTTGATATCAAGTTGGATTAATAACATCCACAAATAGGATATGACTCGTTAAACATTATGAACTTAACAATCGCCTCAAATCTCCTTAATCTCTAATTAAACATTAGTTTGGGTTTCCTTAAAACCCACCCCGACACCCAAAGGTCTTACTGGATGTACACGGTATGAATTAATGGTTTACTTGCATAAGTCATTTTGATTCATTAGCAGAAAATGAGTGTGGGAGGACGGTTCAGGGAGAGCAGATCCTGAGCCGGCTAATCTACGTGCCAAAGCCATGCGCATTATGCAACAGCTCTGTAGTAACCAAGGAAACTGCGGTGCGGTAAAGCACACGACACTTTTTTTTCACTAAAGACAAAATCTTGCTGGGATTTACCAAAAAAGCATGCAGGCAAACAGCAGGAGTTCATTTCTAATCTTTTGTGTGTAGATATTTGTCTGCATTTTTTTTTCTTATTTATTTACACCACTTTACAAGCCGAGATGAAATTCCACATAAAATCCCCTGCCACCATTTGATCAGAACTCCAGTGACTGCAGCCAAAGAAACCGCTTAAAGGGCTCCTAACTTTTTTCCTTTTTGCTCAGGGATAACAGCGAAGCCCCACATGATTTGCTGTTGAAGGTCTTGACCTTTGCTTGATGTGAAAAGGTCTGTGATAATTGTGCTCATCGCAGTCGTGTGCCTGGTGCACTGCATAGACAGAAACTCTTTCCACAGCCAGTCAGTGCTCAGATAAATCCCCACCAGGCATTAAATACTGAGCAAACACTCCGTGTCAGATGTAAACATGGCACAGGCATTTTACTTTCAGAAGTAAACACTGTGGTAAATAGATATAAAAACCAATTTTACCCAAATCTTCCATTGCAAATTAAAGCACACTTTTAAATAAGGAAACACAGTTTATGGTTGCTTAACTCCATAAAGCAGAACTGCAGAGGGTGAAACCGTGTGATTTTAACATCCTCTCATGACAAGTGGCGTGTTAGTGCTTTGTTTGTTGACTTTGTCACGCTCTTGTAGGTCCTGGAGAATTGGTTTACTTCTAAACAGCGGTAAAGTCGGTTTCTATTCCTTTAAACAGTTATTTTTAAGAAGGAGGCTTTGCGTATGTTTAACATTTAGAAAATTGTTGTTATAGTTACACTATATAGACAAAAGTATTGGAACCTCTGGCCGGCGCCATGGTGTAGTGGGTTAAGGCGCCGACACCCGCATTCGTCGTCTGTCCTATAAGGAAAGGCAAAAATGCCGAAACAATTATCTAAAAAAAAAAAAATTGAAACCGCTGACAGTCATATGCAAATATCTTCTCAATATCCTATTCTATTATCTGTCTAACATCTACTCCCATAATAACCTCCACACTTGGAAGTACAGTGCATTAGATTTCCGACCGTAGCTTTGATTATTTTCCCATTCCACCACAAAATATCAGTGAGTGAGGGAAGTGGTGGCTCATGGTTAAGGTGTCAGACTACCAACCCTAAGACTGTGGGTTCAATTCCCAGCTTCACCGTTAGGGCCCCTGAGCAAGGCCCTTAAACCGCAATTGCTCAGTTGTATAAAAACGAGATAAATGTAAGTCGCTCTAAATATTTATAAACACTGTTTCCCTACCGTCTATCAAAATAATTAGCATTTTTTTAAATTCCAAAGTCTGAAAGTTGGAAAAGCTCACAATTTTAAAGCCCTGAATAAACCTGGCTTGCGCTCTCACTGAGCTCAGGATCAAAGCCTGAAATGTTGAGGATTTTTTTGTGCTGTGTGGTAAAGTATCCCAGAAGTAAAACTTATAATCTCACAAAGCCAGCGAGTTTCATTTCCGCTCTATTTTAATCACACAACATTAATAGCACGGTTATTTCTTCTTATTACTCAAACATTAAAAAATGATGGAAAACAACTGAATCACATTATTGCATGAGTTGATTAAACTTACTCCATGATTAAACCCAGAGTATTCTACTATTAGAGCAAATCTAATAAACCTTCATGCATTCTCTGCAATCGTGCAATTTTAACACAAACATTCACAGCAATGAATTTTTTTTGCACAAATCATGACTGGTACCCCACCAAACGCACTTCCCTTTTTTCTTTTTCTTTCTTTGAAATTCAGACATGCTGTCGCAATATCTCCTATTTACCAACAAAAAATTACTGCAAGCCGCAGCAGAGCTAAACTATCTGTACACCGTGCGCAACGCTGTGGTGTAATTTTCATCTAACCCCACATCTTTACTGCAACAAAAACGTTGCAAAATCCAAAGCATTTCTTTTGCCTACGAAATCAGTTACTTTAACGCACAACATATCGTAACCCTGTGTCAGCCAGTTTCAGGATAAGTACCATATGATCTCCTCATGTGATTTAACAAACTTAACAATGATGTCCATGACCAGACTTCCCACTTTTGGACTAAGCCACACACACGAGAGAAAGAAAAAGAGAGAGCGGAAGAGACAGAAAAAACAAAACAGAGCAGTTTAATCTAATAATAACTAACCAGAGAGAACAAACCCTCATGGATGTTATGAAACATTCACCTGTACTCTTGAGAGTTAGCAGCTAATAGCATGAAGTTAGTAGCTTTAGGTCGTACCTGTGGGAAAAGATGTTTGTTGCAACAGAAAAATCCACTCGTACATTTTTCTAGCATTCACAGCTTTCTCTAATACACACTTTTAGGATACTTTGCATGTCCAAGAAACAAATGTGTGTAGAATATAAAGAATACAAATGTGCTTTAATATGTAGTTGCCTGACATTTTAGTTTAGGAACCCTGCCCCTGATCAAGTTTTGCTCTGCATGTGTATGTGTATTTTATACTTAACCTGCTTTATAACGGAAAAAAACATGAGCCAATAGTCCTACCACCTGCTGCACTACATACAAAAATTGTATTCAGTGTTAGCATTAGGATCTGGCAGCTAATATTGATCACTGGATCTAAGCCTAAGCTACAGTAATGCGATAAAGGATGTAGCAGTCAGAAAATGCTATGCGATAACCCAAAGACCAAAGGTCTTCAAAATGGAAATAATACATAATTTGCTCTGTTCCTGAGGATTTGAGGTCACAAAAATATGTGAAAGGTCAACCAGTCTGCCTTTCGTTAAGAAAGGAAGAAGTCAGAAAGCCCCAAAGCCCAGAATCTCATTTGTAACTTCATTGAACTGGTAAAACTAATTACAGAATTAAAAAGTGGTGGATGCTTCGTGTTTTTAAATGAGGTTGGAGGCGGAGTGTGTGTCTCGGATCAGTCGCTTCAATCAGCGCATGGCGAGTCAGGGAGAGCGAGGCTAATCAGGGATGAGCCACAGATGCATGTGCTGAACCGATTGGAAAACAAGGAGGGGTAAGACAGCTGGTTAAAGCAGCAGCAGTAGGGGTGGAGCTAAGAAGGTGCATTTAAAGGGCAAGTACCGAGACTGAAACTGACATTCACTAGGTTTCGAGGCGGCCTGCCTGCTTACTGTCAAAACAAGATGGTTACATCATGTGGCATATCATCACAAAGTCAACTGAACATGATCATCTTTAAGGGTGACTTTGAGACCCACACCCCACACCAGAAACCCCTACACACGGTCTTAACTGGACATAAGGGATAACTAATTTAATGATTAAAAAACGATAGACTTGGACATCATCATCACATCATCATCACCAATAAGGCTGTGTATTGGCAAGAATCTCATTATACGATGCACATTACGATGCATGGGCCACAATACAATATAATCACAAAAACTATATTGGAATACTTCAAAATATATATTAAAAAATTAACTAAATAGATAAAAATACAAATATAACGTTTCTTTTTTGTCGTCAGCTACAACTATCAAAGCGGAGAAAAGGAAGTCCTTTAGGAGACACTGAAAGTTTAAATTAAACCGTACCTTAAACGTAAATCAGCTTAAAATGTAATTTAAATATTTATCGATACTAGAGTTTAGAGTATAAATACTCTATCGTATGTATAGAGTATTTATATATACACAATAGAGTGAGAGACAGACAGTGAGAGACAGACAGAGAGACAGATAGATATTTTACATAATCCTATCATCATCACAAGGAAGTGGTAGTCACTGGTTAAGGTGTTGGACTGCTCAGTTGAATAAATGAGATAAATATAATTCACTCTGTATCAGGGCGTCTGCTAAATGCCAGAATTGTAAATCATCATCATCATCATCAAAACAGCAACCAAGGTGGTAATTTTGCAAGAATGATGTTCAACCCTAGACCGATCCGAAGAAGTGTAACAGGCCAAAGTGTGTTGATGTGGTTGAGGTGACTTATTACTTTATTTTCCTAATGAACATAAAATATTTTACAGTTAACCTTAACAAAAACCGAGAACCTATTTTGATGGGAGAAAAAAAAGGTTGGGACTTCCTTGTTAACATCTTTTTGTCTGTTAAAGTTAAAAACACCTGTGGAGATCAACCATGTGTTTTGTGTCTGGTATGGATATCTGACAATCTAGCATTGTGATGAAAGAATAGTATCATTATATCACACAAGTCAAATGGAAACGCAGCATTCTATTTCCTTTGGCACTGTGTGCTGTTGTGTTTTATTTGTTTAAATGTAGTATAGTGTAAAAGTTTCTCGAACCAGTATAATTATCAATATTACCTCACAAACTGCTATACTGGATAAACCGGTAAACTCACTATTACTATGAGCCTTTAAAAATCAATATGTCAGGCTGAATCACTTGTAAGAAATGAAATGCAGTTGTGATGGCAATCGTGATAACTACACCTGCTTTTATGTCCAGACGACGTGCGTTCGTTTCCCTGACGCTCAGGTTTGACAAGGCGTGAATACGTCATAAATAATCTGACGGGTGACGGGCTACGGAAATGCTCCATCTAGGCGACAGGTTTTAGATGATCATGACAATAATGATACTATAAAACTGCCTGCAGAATCACACACGGATCGATTTATGCCAGTGCAGGTCTATGAATAGGTGACGACGCTGCATTTACGTGGCCATGTTAAATTTGTGTCGTTCAGTCAAGCTCAGCACACATTTGTTATGAGACTCACTGAGACGTCTGTCTGAATGTGTGTTTAAAAACAAACACAGAGGCTTTACATGTCTCAATTTCCACAAGGCGATCAGGTTTTATATATGCTAGGTGTGGGTCGTTGCAGGGATTCGACACATACAGTGTACAGACACACACTCGTACAGCGTCTCCTGTGTCTGAGCTCATGACAATCCCTTTGTGACCAAGCTCTTCATTAATCACAGTAGACTGGAGCTGGGCACAATAGCCTGCGTCTGGGCCCTTTTGATTTGGCTGTTAGTTTACACCTAAACAGCCCAAGCCTGGAACAAATTACCGGATGATTATTAAACAGGGGGGTTGTTCCAAAGTGTTTAGCCGCCTCCGGGCTTTGTTTGCTTGTGGGCTGTAGTCAATAGTGGACGCAAAGTTGAAGAACCTGCAGAAGATGGCTGGTGTAATAGTAAAAGAAGAAATAGATTTTTTTTTTATGCTATTGAAAATTTAGGAATGGGGAGGGGTATAAGTGAGGGGAACAAAAAACATGATGGGATGTGCCGATATCACATACTGTATGTATCTGGATCAAGAGATTCTATTCCTATGGCAGTACATTCTAAAATATTTTATTTTTTTATCATTAATGCATGTTATTTTAAATGATTTCTAATTACATTTAATGTTATAAAGCGTTCGAGACACGGTTCCGGGTTGCCAGATTCCTTTGTTCAGTTCAGTATTTATTTATCCTTTTAGAAATATTCTGTTTGCATTTAACTTGCTGGTACTGGGAATTGAACCCATAATCTTTCGGTTAACAGGCCAACACCTTAACCACTGGGTTACCACATGTTTGCAGCACACACAGAGATTTCACAATTACCGTTAGGCACATATAAATAAACAATAATATGTAAACAATAATTTAACACCGATCATTTAAATAAAGATAACCAGTCTAACTGAGCATCAGTTTCTACTAGAGAAAAAAAATAATAGTTAAAAACTCGTTGGCAACAATAGAACAGTATAAGATAATTATCGTTTTCAATCAGGTTAACCTTCTTTAACACTCTTTCTTTGTATTCACTCACTTTATTCCTAACAATTTACTTGCTGTTGTTACCACCATCCCTAAGGAGACTACAGGAGACTTCCAGTAGACACTACACTGGGGACTCCTTACAAAACACTTCAATAAAGCATTTCACACAAAATACTTCACTATCTGAACAACTGTACACATTTCTTCATTAATAATCTAACCTGTAGATTCTGTAGGTTGTTTTGCTTGCAAATAACCGAATTAGAGGCCTCTATAGAAATGTTTAGCTGTGACCCCCCCCCAAGTTGGCAATTCACTAGTAAAATCTAAATGAAGAGAAATAAACACAATACAGTAACAATACAGAGTCACTCGATAATACAGAGCCACCATACTAATGACTGTCCTACATTGCAATGTGCAAAGTCTTCTTCTTCTCCTTTCAGCTGTTCCCTATTAGGGGTCTCCACAGCGAATCATCTGTCTCCACCTAACCCTATTCTCTACATCCTCTTCACTCACACCCACTAACTTCATGTCCTCGTTTATCTCATCCTCCAATGTGCAAAGTGATGTACTGTAAATTCTGTATCATTTGGTCAGCTAATTTTGTCAGTTTTACAGCTTCATACACATTAGAGCTGCACGATATATCGTTTCAGCCTTGACGTCACAATGTGTGCATCTGCAATAGTCACACTATAGGATGTGCAACGTCAAGTGTGTATTTTAGTCGATGCGCCACAGTTTAAAATACATGTGTTGTGCGGAATAATTGCAAAGTTTAAAAATCGAGTGAAAGTTCATTTGCACATTGTTTTAAGGTTTGTTAACATTTTAATGTATTTAACATAAATCACTGTTAATGTAATTTTATATGTAGATTTATCAACTTGTGTATTATATTTAATAAAGACTAACTTCTTTACAAAATCACCACAACCTTTCTGAAATAATTTAATTCATCTGGTGACATTTTTTCATATTGCAAAATATAATCGCAAAAAAAATTGCAATGTCAGTTATTTCCAATATCGTGCAGCCGTAATAAACATACAGTCAAAAATTGAAAACTGAATATCTTTCTCTTTCTCCTGCTAGGGTATTTAACATGCTCGCCGCCCGGTGCTTACCCTTCACACTAGACTTGTCTCAAGAGAAAATGATTTTTTTTCTTTGACACACTCTTTTCATCTCAAGCACACACATTTACACATACACCCCGGGGGGTTGGGAGTGGGGGTGGGGTGCTGGAGATGCTAGATGACGTTTGACATGGGTCAAACCATTAAATCCGAAAAGTATTCGAATCCTATAACGGCGCATCCTTCACACTGGATCTATTGTAAAAGAAAATTAGTTCTCTCTTCACATCTTAAGAACACACTGTTAGAGATGTACCATTATCAGAGAATAGAACTGAATGATGTTCTAATGAAAATGCTACACTGACAATTTAGCATACAGTCTGCCTAACTGGCTGTCATACGATTTTAGCTAAATGTATACAGAAATGCAACCTGGCTAAGATCCATGTTTAATTCTAAAACGAAAGTATTAACAAAATGATGCATTGACGAGATGTTTGTTACTCATTGAAGTCAGGACCTCAGAGATGCTGTGTGGCATTCAGCTTGCTGCTCAGCTGGTACACAAATTCACTCCAGTTAACGAAAAAAAATGTCCAGCTTTACTTTTGTCAGAACTGGAAAAAATGCTTGTTTAATTCATTTCAAGATGCAGCAGGACATCTTGCTAACTGTAGCCATAGCACTGAAAGATTCTTCCACCCCTGTCGGCTATAGCCACGCCTGCTAAACTAGACAACCACCTACAACATTACTACATCATTCACCGGTGAGAAAATTTTATAGTAGTTAGTAACAGTACTAAAATACCAAAAATTAAAAATAGTACCTGATTACACACTGCTGCTATAGCTGAACTAATTTGTAAAAATACACAAACTACATAAGCTTTGCATTACAATCAAAACACACCATATTTCTACCTGTCCAAAAGAAATACTGCAACCATGGTGTCATTATTCAGACAATTTGACTTTTGTAGTTGTCTAAAGTGTGGAAATGGGAAATTCAGGGAAAGACAAGCAGGTAGGACAGCCTATCATCATGTCTGGACCGATAATAATTGCTAAACAAAAAAAAGTTTTTGAAGACAATTACCTATTTTAACTTGAAAATGAATATACACATCGAGTCCATGTGATTAGCTTTTAATTTAATTCTGTATGTTTAAAGCCATATATTAATTCAAAATCAGAGCCCACACATTAAATGAGACCCAAACCCACTGATGACTGGCAACAAGACACTGCACCAACGCAGTATAACTATAATGTGAATAAGTTCCATCAGAGCCTATGACTTTGTGAGGTTTAAGGTCATTGGTGTATGCTTATACTACATCATTATACCCACTCTAAATCTTTTAATCTAGTAACAAAAAACTAATTTTAGTTTAGTATGAATAATGGAATCACGTTTAGTTGCGATCATACGTACGTACAGAACAGAGAATCATTTTGTTTTTTAGTTCGGTTTATCATCATAAACCAGTTGTAGTTCATCAGACTGTTGCAGTAGGGCTGAGCATGCTTTAGAAAAGTTTTGCAACCCACATCAGCACATGTGTCTTTACATTTTTTGCATGTCAATACAAGACAGTATCTGCATGATTGAGGCCTTCTCTTTTCCTTTTCTTGCATTTAGCTATGCTGTATTACAAAATAAACAAAACCTTTTTACAAAAACTTTTTAAACCTTTTTCTTCTTTTTCATATTACACAAGCCGTCGCAGAACACCCAAACCACCAGAAAATGTTGTTAAACTGTGTAGTCTGTCTTAATCGCAGTACGGGAGAGAGAAATGAACGTGCAAATGAGAAATCTGGCATGCAACCAATTCGTCCAGCCACATTGATCCAGTCAATCCACTACTTTTAGCGTTGCACATTCTGCTTCTCTTTATTTGGCATTTATACAGGATTACTGTTGTTTAATATGGTTAATACTCTCTAATAATGGAAGCAGCAGCAGCGTACTCCATTCAGTGTGGTCAATAATAAGCACTCATCAAGCTGACACCATGACAAAAAGCCCTCTTGCGTATTTGCAAATTCCAGTGAAAGTTTGTGTGACATCCCAAAAACTGCTTATAAATCCAAACATTGTGTCCAAATAGCAACTCATCCCAGAGACCCTTGAAAGCCCTGGTCAATGGAGGGGTCCCAACTTTACAGCGCTGGACCACCCTAAGCAAGGCCTACTAAAGAGCGAGAAGCGAATAAGGGCTTCTTTTTTGTGTTTTATGTTTACCCTGGCTGTAGTCTCTTAATGCCTATCAAACGAATTGTGTGTTCAACCTCGGAACCTCCAAACTATTGAAGCGAATTTACACTCCAGCATCGAATGCATGAGGAGATCAGCGTTGGGCATACAAACGATATCATTAAAGACAAATCAGAAGACAATAGCTGAAATGCAAGCAGCCACTTGCATATTGCTTTTGTTTAAATTCTCTGAAGCAGGGTATTTGGTTTCAGTCGGTGGTCCCTCATCGAGGTCATTGAATAAGTGAGTCTAATCCATGCAGATTTGCAGCAATGCCTGGAAGCCAAACAGCAAATCTAAGTCTTAGGATGGAAACCTACAATCTTCTGATCTCTTGCCCACTTCTGGTAGATCCAGTTATTTATTTCTTTTTTTGGAGGCTTGTGGTGGATAATGGTGACAAACCACTTTGAACAATCTTGCTGATTTTGTAGGATCTACTCATGTCTGGCTAAACACGATCGTCCTCCTAAGTGCTCGAGGTGGCAAAAAAGCAAGAGAAATATTCCAAAAAGATCAAAAATCTACAGACAGATCAGACCAATCTACAGACTTCACATCGACAGCATGCCGTTACAGTTTAATCGATAGGCAGATCCTGAAACACACAGTTGCGTATTATAAACTACATCTTGAACAGGTGAACAGGTGAACAGGAGTGTATGCGGTAAGATGCATTCATTCTGCTTGTAATAAAAAAATCCTTTCAAATATCCCAAAAAAAGAAATTTTACCTCAGAAAGAGAGAAACAGAGAGAGCGAGAGAGCGAGAGAGAGAGAAAGAGAGAGAGAGAGAAGTGTGAACAAGCGAGAGAAGGCACACATATCATTTCCTCTCTTCACTGTAATCAAATACAGTCCCGTAGTTCCCTTATTACCCAAACATGTTCAATGCAATACATTTTCCAGAACTCTCATACCAGCGATACTGAATCAATTACACAAATCAGTTCAGCTTAATAGACACAAGCTTGCATTTTCTGGTATTGAAGAGGTATAGAGTGAGCTCAAGAGTCTTCTAGCATCCTCTTATTGGCACGGTACCACTTATCCCACACAGTATTCAAATGTAGGGCATTTCCCACTATCTATATGCCGCTCCACGAGAGCTGGTACACAAACCATTCCTTTCCAACATATAGAGTCCAATTTGCAACAGCCCACGTTTTGACACGCGAATCGCTTCATGTGGCATGAGCAAACACCACCCACAAGATTGGCAATAAGTGAGAAAATCCTCATGTCCAATCACACACAAGGTTTCACATAGAAAAAAACAGCCTACATGATTGAACGGTCTGGTGGCTGAAACGAGATCATCTTAGCAAATAAACTAACTGGCATCTTATTATTAATTTATAGGGCCAAATGGTAAACCCATAATATAAGTAACTTATAACAAATCAATGACAATTTTAAGGATTGCACTGAATACAGATTCAACTAGATGATGTCTAGCACACCAACATATTCCCTGGCCATTACATGACCTATAAAAACCTTAGAACACCACCGACATTGCAAATGTATCCGTCTGGTCCAGGTAAAATTAGCAGCTAAGCTTCTTCACCGGGTTCTTTGTCTTTGCTTACATAAATATTGCTACTCCTCTGCATTCTTCATACAAGTTCATATTCATCGAAAAAATGCCCAAACTTATTATTTAGAAGAGAGAAGATGTTTCTCAGCAAATACAGGTAAAGGTGGTGGCTTAGTGGTGAAGGTGATGACCTGCTAACATAATATTGTGGGTTAGATTCCTAGCACCACCAAGTTGCCACTGTGGAGGACAATATCATGATCCTCACATAACTGGAAACAGTACAAAAGTCTCTTTGGTCTATTACAATCTGTCCATGTGAGACTATGTTAAAATCTACTCAAAAGCAATATAGGAAATTACGACTAGGAATCCCCATACAAATATAAGATGAAAACAGGAAAATGCACGGAAATTATATTACATTTGCGACATCTAGCAGACGTCCTTATCCAGAGCGACTTACTTTTATCTCTTTTATACAACCGAGCGACTGGGGGTTAAGGGCCTTGCTTAGGGGCCCAGCGGTGCAAAAAAATTGGTGATATCAGTATGCAAACACTGATCTTCCAATTAGCTGTCCAACACCTTAACAACCGAGCTACCACTTTCCCCAGCAAGGAAGAAAACGCTTACCTTCCAAGCTCTTCTCCAATCTCATAATTTTCCTCCACGTTCTCCTGGTTGAAAGCTGTCATGGTGCTGGGCGCTTCCATCACCTGCACCCTCATGTTAGCTTACATCGAAATCTACTCATATTCGACCTGAAAGAGAAGAAAATAAAAAAATAAATCAAAATAATAAAATTAAAAAGGAAAGAAGATCAGGAGGTTTCTTTTTTTCTGTTCTGTCAAGCTATATTTCCATCACCGACCCGTTTGAGATCTTTCGAAGATCTGTTTTCGACGCTGGTGTTACTTCTATATATTAGAATAACAAATAATGGGATGTTTTGTAAAGATGTGTGTGTGTGTGGGGGGGGGGGATTAAACACGACATACACGGTATTAGACGTGTATAGAGACGTGTGTATGGGTGAAAAACAGCTGCTGCTGTAACATTACCACACTATCAACCACGACATACGCAAGTCTGCCATCAGAAAAACCCCTAAGTGAATTTACGCCACCAAACATCTCACAATGGGGCGGTTTTATTATTATCATTATTATTATTATTATTATTAATAATAATAAACGCAAGTTTCAGTCTTTAGTGTTGCGTTGAGTGTAAACCAAACAAACGCAGTCGTTATTCTTCATTTCGGTAGTAGTGGAGAAGCGGAGTCAGATACACTCACCCAGAACACTGTTCATTCCATCTCCACAACATCCAACCATTCCGACATTCCCTTTAATTCCCCGCCGTCGTCTCGTCACTGCGCAACAAAACAGCTGAAATCCGGTCTAATGCGTTAAAACCGGGACACCGTCCAGGAGAGACACGAAAATGGCATGTTGGAGGAAATGGGAGGCTTCTAACAATGTAGGTGTGCGGCGTCGCCTAAGCAGAGAGCGCTGTGTGATCACCAAACACGGTGCTTCAGCCTGTAGGGGGCGCCATTGAGCTTTATTACACGTACGTGCAAACGGGTCTACAGGTGCACTTACCACATCAGTGCACTTATCAGTACTTTTACATGCAACCAAAGAATATATAGCTCTATATTATATATAAAATTATATATATATATATCTATATATATATAGATATATCATATATATATATATATATATATATAATATATATATATAATATATATAGATATATAGATATATATCTATATATCTATATATATATATATATATATATAGATATATATCTATATATCTATATCTATATATATATAGGGATATTATCTATCTATCTATCTATCTATCTATCTATCTATCTATCTATCTATCTATCTATCTATCTATCTATCTATCTATCTATCTATCTATCTATCTATCTATCTATCTGATCTATCTATCTGTCTATCTGTCTATCTATCTATCTATCTATCTATCTATCTATCTATCTATCTATCTATCTATCTATCTATCTATCTATCTGTTTAGGTTACATAGCAGTTGTATCTATGATGCATAGGGGAATTAAAACAGTGTGATGTCACATGAAGAACCCTTGAGAGGAAACTTTCATTCCCAGAAATACCAGAGAGGCTGAAGCTGCCCTGATATATACCGGGATTATATTGAGTAACATGTGAATGAATGCAATATTTATTCATTTAGCTTTTCAAAATGTTGTAATGTTGTTTTAAACTAACTTTGGAATATTCTACTGGGAAATGTCTCTGTTTCTTTGTGCCAAAAATTGCTCAAGCTCTGTCACATTAGATAGAGACAAATGGAGGATAGCAATGTTTCACTGGCAGACAGCAAAGTTCCACCGATTTTTCAATCCAGTGGAAGTCAGAGCTCTGACAGCCATTCTAGCACATTAATGGGGTTTATTTTACACGACTACTGAAATGCAGTGCCCTTCAGTTCCTGCTGCACAAACCCCCCCACCCACAAAATTGTAACGCTACCATCATCACGCTTCACTGTGGGGATGGTATATGAGGCATATGAGTAGTGTTAGTGCTTTCCTAATCATAGTCCTTAATTCAAATAAGAAATAATTTTATTTTAGATTGACACGTCACAAGCTATTCTATTTAGCTTTTTACGCTTGTCTTCTTTAGTCCAGTCTCCCACAAATCCCAGATGAAAGTCACATTTGATGATAAAGTATTATGCAAGATGAAGATCATGCAAGCACAAACGTTTTTAAGCTTTTCATCTATAACATGCGACGCACTTGCTCCATCTAGTGGCAAATATACGCATGGCACGCATTTTCTGGAATTAACAGGATTTCTGTTAATACGTTGAACATTATTATCATTTTAATGATACTTTAGCAAAAAAGATACATTTTTGCTGGTGGAAAAACGCTCAGTTTCCATGTATAAAAACATAAACGATGCTATGAATATATATATATATATATATATATATATATATATATATATATATATATATATATATATATATATATATATAGTATATATATTTTTTATATATCAGTGTTAATCTCAACCCCCAATTTATCCACGTGGTCCTCCAGGAAATAAGAACTTTTAATCTACTGAAAAAACAAAGTACCGTTTTTTTGTATAGAGAAGTAATTATTTCCTCTAGAGGGCAGTAGCGGATCAGTGTTTAAGGATTGGATTTGGGGATTTGAGGGTTAAGAAGGTTAAACCGTTGTGCTCTTATTAAAGAAGTTAATCTATCTTCCTGTCTTTATGTCTTTTCATCTATCTATCTATCTATCTATCTATCTATCTATCTATCTATCTATCTATCTATCTATCTATCTGTCTGTCTGTCTGTCTGTCTGTCTGTCTGCTCTATCTGTCTTTCTGTCTGCCAGTAAGTTTTACTTATTTACTCTATCTATCTATCTATCTATCTATCTATCTATCTATCTATCTATCTATCCTCACTTTGGGAGCAATCCAGTGCGATTTTGTTGCTGCCAATTTTCTTTTCCCTACAACACACAGACATGTCATCTTTTTTTAATGTGCATGCTTTGGTATGCGTTTAAATGTGTGTGTGTGTGTGTGTGTGTGTGTGTGTGTGTGTGTGTGTGTGTATAAGTGTTTGTGTTTATAAAGGACCACTTTTTATAATTAATGACGGAATGTAACTAATTTGTTTTTCCACAAAAAAGACCAAAAGGATTTATTGAATTTATTTGTCTGCTTTGTGAGCTAAACAAATTGTTAGCCAATGATAAGATGAAAAAAAATTATCTGGCGCCACTTTGTGTCAGTTTACGTTCAGAGAAAATACATCTAAAGAGCAGAACAGTGCCAACAGACCCTGTAATAATGATGATGATGATGATGACGATAAGCATTCCTAGCCTCACCTCCTCTGCTATATCTGCTATGAATAGCTTCAAACATGGCACATAATATTATTAGTTTCCTGATAAATCAACCACATTATGTGTTATAATCTGAACCATTTACTGGTCTGTAATTTTTTTTTATATATTCAGCACAAAGACATAAATTTGAGCATAAATCAAGCTGACATGATGGAAAGTGTTGACTGAAACGTGACTCAACAGCTATTGGGCCCAGCAGTTATAGTGTCAGGTTTATTCAATGACAGGGTTTCGTTCTGTTCTCCATGCAGAAGCTAACGTGTTGATGCGTGGGAAGGCGAGAATTTTAATCCTATTAATTAAAGACGTAAATTCACCAGGACGACTGGCATCACATCTGTCATCGCTACTACTCCAAATACTGGGGTAGTGTTTTGTTTAAAGTCTCACACACAGGAATTATCCACAGTGACTTCATGCTAGGTCCAGAAACTAGCAACTAGCAACATTAAAACATGAACATACATTGATATGGTTTTATATTTTTAGGCTTTTTTTTTATTGATGTTTGCTAAAATAGAGCATAAAGATGTATCAGTCTTCTTCCTGATAGATGATCCAGAACACTAAAGCAGCTCCGGTTTATTTTATGAGCATGGGTATATCTTAGAAGTCAACATACTAAGTGCTCTGAGGAGCTGAGCTGGCATGCAGGTGTTTAATCTTCAGGCTCTTTGGTGACTGGATTGTGAAGACAAGATGTTTTGAATTGGATTTTTGCTGCAAAAGTGAACCGGTGAGGTGACTGCGATAGGGGGGTGATGGAAAGTTTAGAAATAAGCCAAGCAAAAACATTCTTAATTCAAAAGAGAACTGCAGTCTCGGTTCTGGTTAAAGATTAAATCAGTTTTGTTTAAGGACTCCAGAAAGCAACATGAATATAAAATAAGATCGATCTCTCTTTCCTTTCTTTTTTTCTTGCTCCCTCTGTTTATATATGTAAAATATGACACTTTGGGGCAATATTAAAACTATGAATCAGTTAAACACATTTTGTGTGCTAAAGAACAATAATGTTTTATTTCTTCTCGCTGGACACTTTTTTTCGCAAGAACATTACAAGTAGATCTTATGACTAACCCATTAAAAAACTTAAATAGAAGAACATTTATTTTTTCCCCTTAGACAAGCTGCCACCGTTGGGCCCCCAAATAAGGCCCCCATCTCACTCAGAGGCTCTACATCATGTCCAACCGCACACCCTGAACGCAGCTTCCTGATGTAAATGTGAGAATGAATGGCTTACATTTGCATTTACATTTACATTTGTGGCAGACGTCCTTATTCAGAGCGACTGACATTTATCTCTTTTATACAACTGAGCAATTAGGGGTTAAGGGCCTTGCTCCGGGGCCCAACAGTGCCAACTAAGGCTTCCAGACTGCAATACATTTTTTATATACCCCCTTTTGTTATGCATTTGGGGTCAGAGCACAGGGTCAGCATCTAAGGAGCTGACAGGTTTGAGGGCCTCGCTTAAGGTCCCAATAGTGGCAGCTGGCACCTCTGGGGAACCCCTGACCTTCTGCATTTACAAATTTGTCCACTTTTGAGAAAAAGTGAGAAATAATGTAAATAACTTAACATAAGAGATGTGGAATTAAAAGCAAGTCTTTTGTATAGGAGTTTGTGGTTTCTTTAGGGAGCCAGTGTTACATTAATCATTCACACAGCACTGTAATCAAGGCATTCCTTCATCATCTTTGTTCAGTTAGCTTGAATTATCAGGATGAGAGAGAGAGAGAGCGAGAGATCTGTGTGTGGTCTCCACCATTCTTTTGTATAATTAATACAGAGTATCACAGTTTATCACATGCTCTCTCTCTCTTTGATACAAACAGTTCTTCATTCTATCTTTTTTGGTGGTCCCCCCCGCCCACCCTCTCCCTCTCTTTCTCTCTCTTTCTCTCGCTCTTTTTTTTTCCTCTCTCATTTTTCATTCTTTACTGCAGGATTGCATAGTTTGTTGGTTGGAGAAGAGAAAAGAACAAAAGACGAGAACAGAAGGAAGAAAAAAAATCTAAGTTTAAATTAAAAAAAACACAGAAGGCAGCAAAGATTGTTGATTAAGTTAGCTAACATTTTTCTTCAGTAAAACATTTACATTTACAGCCTTTGGCAGACGTCCTGATCCAGGGCGACTTACAGGAGTACACAGTGGTGGCTTGGTGTTGCTGGGAATCGAACTCCGGTCTTTCTGGTATCAGTCTAACACATTAACAACTAAGCCACCACTTTCCCAAATGAATGAAATTCCACCATTATTGATTAACGACAGAAATAATGTCATGTAAATTCGAATCTTGTATCCGCACTACATATCGAAAAACAGGTCAGCACCTTGAGCAGGGCTGCTGAAACCCGGGATCGAACCAGGGATCCTTAGATCTTCAGTCTAACGCTCTCCAGAATATTTAATAACTTTTAGCTCCTGCTTCAATTGTCTACTTCCTTATTCCTCCTATGCCTAATATACCTCCTTCTTATCCATTTGTATAATTATATTTTTCTTGTCAATAGTCTTATTAGGGCTAGCTTGGTTGTGTATTTATTCGTTCATCTTCTATACCAGCTTATTTCCTAATTCGGGGTCACAGGGATCTGCTGGAGTCCATCCCAGCCGTCTCTGAAAGGAAGAAAGGGCCATCACAGGGCCACACACACTGACATTCACTCCTATGGGCAACCTAACCAACATAACATACATGTTTTTGGACTGTAGGAGTAAACCAGAGAACCCAGAATAAACCCACGGAAACACGGGGGGGGGGGGACATGCAAACTCTGGGCCTTCTTGCTGTAAGGCAAAAGTGCTAACCACTAAGCCACTAAGCCTTGGTTGTGTACACCTCTGCTAAAGTAAATCTCCTGTTGTACAACATAATGCCCCTAATGAGACTATCTTTTAGGGGAATAGCATTTCTTAGCATGCTTTGATCTTGTCTCATCTTTTCCTAGAAAAAATTCTATTGTCTTGTTTTTCAACGCAGTTACACTCACCAGTCCTGTCTAAATGATGACCCCTGCCATGATATTGGAGCATGAATCATTTCTACTTGCCCTGAATCAGACTACTTTTTTACACAGACAGAATCTAATATATCATGTTTAAAATGACAACCCTACACACTGAACAGGTGCTTTTGGTTGTAGTTTTTGAACCTAACAGTAAGATCAGCCGAACATTAATAGACAGTGAGTTTGTGTTAGTCTTGTTTTGATAGTAGATGGATAGCCACCATTTGGCCTACAGTTCCGGACCTCTGCAACTCTGCAAGACACTCTGTGTTAAAACAACAAGATCAAGTGCAGGCTGAGAGACGTGCAAAAGACTGAAGTGCTTCACTGTCTCCCAGCCAGTTAACTCTCTACAGGTGTGATCATTAATCACTGGTGTTATTACAGCCGTTCATATCTGTGACACACAACCCCCCAAGCCCCCCCCGCCACCACCCCTTAATGTACGGGCATTAGGGATGCACCGTTACTGGTATCGAGCCTGCTACTGAGCTCATGTACTCATACTAGTACACATAAAAACACTCTGATACCTCTTGTGATTTCATTGATAGAACCTTGTTCGGCAAAACTATAAAGAGGTACAAAAATGATTACTTATAATACGAGGAGTAATCTTAAACATCAGAAATTAAAACATTAAAGTAAACACAGATTTTGCCACTAGCAGTAACGATAGCAATCGGCAACCAACAATGCAGAAAACTTTGCAATACGTGAAAAAATGGCAAGAGAAAACAAGAGATCCATACAAATAATCCCCCCCCCCCCCAAAAAAAAAATACAGGTATCTGTATTGTACCAGAAAAAATATCTGTACTCATACTTGGCCTTTAGAAAATTCTCCCCTAATTTGCACCAGGGTGCGCCGTTAGCATTTTTGTGCCCTATGAAAGAATATAAGGTTGGGCCCTATGTCATACACATTCCGCACTAATAAAACAGATCTCTAGGAGCCCCCATCGGAGCGGGTCATTAGAATCTTTCCCCAATGACATCCATGATGGGCACAAGCTAATAAAGATGGGTTTGTACATAACAAACTACCCAGCACACATTTAATAATAATTAAAACAATATAATATCAATCATAAAGAAATCACATGACATATAGGATGATTGTGTTTTATAAGAACAAAAACTACATTAAATTGGTTGCAGAAGTTTACACACCCCATACCTAATGCTTTGATTAAAGCACATGCTGTAATGCAGTTGTGTTTGTATATGTAATGCTGTGCTTTGTGTTTCACGTAACAGACTAAAACCCCTGTCCTTTTGCATAGTACCACCTCATTCCTCACCATGTGTATGGGTTACTTTAGTTTAAATGCGGTGTTGTTTATGTGTCATGAATTATGCCTGAAGCGTTGTATGCTGGTCTCATAAGACTATGGTTAGGGATGATTTATCGAGGCTTTTTTCATGAGAAAGAGCATCTGTCTAACCAGCCTAGCCCATCTGTGAAAAATATGACAGATTGCTGTCACATGCAGGGAGGGACAAACATTTGCCAGATATTCCTGCAGCTCCTCCAACGTAGCCATAGTTTTTTTTTGGAAGCTTCCCACCTGGTCCCTGGTAAGTTTCATCTTGTCCTTATGTCAGTTTTAGAGGGATGTCCTGTTCTTGTTTATGTCCCCATGTTGCCTGTTTTGCCAACTTGTTGATTATGGCCTTCACTGTGTTCTACGGTACAGTACATTCAATGTTTTAGGAATTTTTGGGTACCCCTTTCCTGATTAGTCTTGATAGTCGATTAATAATAATTAATGTTCTTTTTTGCAATTTATATACGGTAGAAATAAAATATTTTTAGTTAAATTAGGCTTTAACAGCCACAATCATGTCTTTATTTAATTAAGCCGAATAAATGTCTTGTAGCTAAAGAAGACATGAGGGAATAGGCAATCAGTACTAGAAGGTAAGTAACTGTCCAACAGGAATACAAGCAATGATGTCAGTAAAGATGGAAATGGATGATAGAGCTGGTAATGTGCCTTCTGCCGTATTTTAAAGTTAAGCAATTCTGAACTTTTCATGCAACACATGCAGAGAAAAAAAATCTTTAACTATACCTGGGGAAAGATTTTCATACCTGTGGTGAAGTCTCACTATATTTTATTACAGTTTTCCTTTTTTTTCTTTATTTCAGGTCATTGGCCAAGAAAGAAAACATGAGAGGAAAGCCAAGAGTTGAGTCAGCCTAAACCTGGGAAAAGTTCTCGAAGCTAATGAACGAATCATGACAGCTTTATTTCTTTTGGAGGTGTTGGCTGAGAAATTAAACACAGAATGATTATCCGATGATTTAAAATCTTTCCATATTTATAAAGGATTGAGTAACTTGAAATGGGCAATTTATAATAATATAATAATTCCTAAGCCATGAGTTTTGTAAAATTCTTAGTTTTTACCCTATGATTTAACAAGTGGGGTTGTATTAATTTTAGAACGCTTGATAATTGTGTTATTGAAAGTAAACGTATAGTTCTTTAACCACTAAACCGTGTAATATAAAGAGATGAATGGCTCACGGATTGGAATTAATCTTAATATATTAATCCTTTTTTTCTAAATGAAAGAACCCATCTCATATCTGCTGACATCTTTAGTATATCAAATCCTGTTCAACTCAACGAAATGAAAGGCAACAGGTGCACTTATTTTTTTTCTTTCAGAAGCAGTGAAGTAAAAGGAAACGGACGAAATTAGAGATGCTTTTCTTAATTAAAGTGGCCTTCGCTGCGAATAAGACTTGCATAGGCTGAGATGTGTGTTTCTCTTCAGCAGGGATGAATCAAGGTTAAACCCCCTCCAGTTCTTATCTTGACAATATGCACCCCTCGATTGCATCACCTTACATGTCCCACACTCATACAGAATAGAATGTGTATGCCTCTGGCAGGACTTGTAAAAACAGGAGAATGGGCGTTCAACTATTCTTCAAGCTGTGGGGTGAGCCTGCTTATCAATTACAATGGAAACACAATTAACATAGATAAATTAAAATAAGTCATTTTAATATCATTTTGGCTTTATTATTATGTACTGTATAATATATATCAGTTAGCCCACATATTTTACTAGCCTACATTAGCACAACGTCTGAATTTACAGTTTGGGATAGAAAGAAATCAGCCTAAGCTTTGCTTCTTCATACATTTTATCTTTAGTTTTATTTCATGTACAATTAAAAGAATAATAGTTTCAGATTTAACATTGTGCATACTGTACTATGGATTCTAACAGATACTGTATGTTGTAAAAAACAGGCACATTGCAATTAATCTTCCTATTGCGACAACGATATCAATTGTGATAAATTAGAGGAATTTTATATTATATTTAAAACGAAAAATGCGATTTATTTTCTTTTTATTTTTCATTTTAAAAAATCGTTTCTTCATGATTTAGGTTTAAAAAAGTAATACTCATTATAAAACAAATAACATTTAACGTTTGCACTGAAGTGCTTTATGAGATTTGACTCTGAGTTCACACCACTTGAGCTTCTCACTCCTATTCAATTCAATCCATTCTACTTCCTTCAGCGGTTCCACTATCCTGACCCAGTGTCTCGGCTAATGCGATCAGACACTGCTTTACCGGAGTCCATAAAGTCTTCCCATGCCGCTTCACATAAAACAGCAGACCAGCATGTGCAAGCCAGAACTGAGCATTCTTAAGAATCCTCTCCCAGGAGCTCAGTTCCGCTTTTATTCTTTTCCGGGCTTAAGCAGTCGTGTGAAGGTTAACGACTTAAACTCAATCTATTACACTGTGATTTATAAAAACAAGATTTTATTTCATCATACACAATTTAATATGTACACTTGAAAAATCATCCTGGTACTCTGTTTTCCCTCCACAGTCCAAAAACATATATGTTAGATTGATTGGTGATTCTAAATTGCCCATAGGAGTGAGTGTGAGTGTGTGTGTGGCCCTGTGATGGACTGGCAACCTGTCCAGGGTGTCCCCCTCCTGCCTTTTGCCCTTTTAGAGTTGGCTGGGATAGACTTCAGCAGATCCCTGTGACCCCGAATTAGGGAATAAGCAGGTATAAAAAATAAATGAATGAATGAATATTAATAACGATTTAAATTCACATTTAAGGTCACATTTAAACCATAGTCCTAAATCTGATTTATTATCAATATTAATACCATTGTGACTTAGTTTAATGTTTTACAGGGTGAAAACCTTTCAAAGGTGATTTTTATTTTTGACATCTTGGAAAATGCTAGCCTGATAGCACTGAAAATACTGTCCAATCCCACGCCTTCTGAACGCATGAATGCACACAGACTAGACGACCAGAGAGAATATTACTACAATACAAGAAAACTTTATAGTACTGTTAGTAATGGTACTAAAATACCAAACATTAAAATAGTACACTCTAAACCTGGATAAATTGAGCTTACTTAAACAATCTGAGTAAACGAGTTGCCCTTAAAATATTAAGTAACGTTTACTTCAGAAACTTGAGTGATATTAATAAGAGATAAGAAAAAGATAAGAGTAGTTCTAACATTAATTTTAAGACTAATAGACTCAATGCTTTTTATTTCTTTTCTTGCGTTGCATTAAATCATATAAAAAGCATTTAAACTAATTTTTATTTATAAAAAAACAAAACAAAATACAACAATACAAGTATAAAACAAGTTTGAAGATCATTAACAGGCAAAAAAACCATGAAAAAACCCCACAATACCACGAAGTGAAATAAAAATACCATGACTTGTTTAAAATATGTTTTTGAGCCCGTCTGTAAAAGGTTATGTTTCATTATTCACAAACATCCCATTGATAGAAAGAAAAAAACCCCAAATGAACAGGCGATGTCACGACTGCCCACCGAGTTTACCTGTCAGGTGTTATAGGAGGACCCACATGAGTTAAATAAAGCAAAACATACTTTAAACAGTGTTGTCCAGTACTCACAAACAGCTTCTAAGTGAACAACTTTTTTTTAACAAATCAGCCAATCAGGGTGCAGGTTGGGGACTTGATCAGTGAAAAACTTAAAATATTAAATATTTAGGAAAATATTATGAAAATTTACTTATAATGCGACTATTTTTGTAGACATAGTTGAACGTATAAATAAAATCAAATAAAAAAAAAAATTCTAAAGTTGTTAAGATAAATTAAAGTAAATGTTAATATCTATATATAATGTGGAAGACCTGTTATAAAAACTTTTTTATGCAACATATAATTTCTTTTTTACAGAAAACTGTTTATGCTCATTAAACACAGCAATTAACAGAAAGTGTAAATGGTAATGCAAGGGTCAAGTCCTGTCCAGCCAATTCTGCTTTTTCATAATTTTTCTGAAAAATCATAGATCATATTTGATATATTTTTTAGGCAAAGCCAGTAAAGGAACACAAATCCATATAATAGAACAAATAAAACAGCCAGATCTTAATTTGATATTCAATGCTTTTATAAAGCCACAATACATACTGTAATTATTGCCTTTTATTGCTGTATAAACTATAATGTTACCTTGTAATTTGATGGTTGCACACATAGCAATTTAGCGACCCTAGCTATGCTTTGGCTTTGTTTGTTTGCATATTTACGTAACGAGTTTCTGCTTTTCCTAAAAGCCCAGTGTGTAATTTTCACTGGGTGTGGGATTTTTTATTTTCTTTTTAAGACCCTAAAAAAGCAACATGAGACCATGACTCATGTGGGTTACAAAAGTGGGACTAATGACTTTTACTTATAACAAAGTCAGACATTAGAAGGTTAAATGCTTCCCGACAGTCATGATAACATAAAAAAAGATCTTCTAAAGACCAAATTAATCAGATAATTATGTGCATAATCCTCCTGTAAGTAATCAAATATCCAGGAAGCAGTCATTTGCCTAGTACAGTTATGTGATCAGTCTTAAAGTTTGAGTTAATGTCGGATTAGTTTTAGGAAGTCCTGGCAGGGGATTTAGTCCTTGGTTTGCTCTGCTACAATGTCCAAAATAAAAAATTCAGTATTTTTATTTGATATATTTACTATATATATATATATTGCTTCTTGCAAAAGGTGCACCTGTCCAGGAATAATTTACAATACTTTAATCAGTACGAATAAAAAAGATTTTATTAATTGTAGCTTTTATTTTCCAAAAAAAGAGTGACCAAAGGTTTCTGCCACTTGTAAAATCTTTTTTGATCAAAGAATATTTTCCACATGTTTACTAGGTCCACAACAATGTTTTTTTTCCCCCCAAACTTTCTTAAAATATGACTATTATGATCAGGACTGTTTTAGTGCTGTTTCCTCTGATATGTGGATAATTAACTTCTGTAATATTATCCTGTAATCGGTTTCAACATTTGGCTTTAAAGCAAAGCAAAGCAAAGGCTTAAAGCCTATCAGCGTGAGTGTTTCTCTTTAAGGTGGATAATGACCTCCGTGTCCTTACTTGCCTTGAATACATCCCTGACCTTGCTCCATCTCGTTGGAGTAATAACACCTGCATTAATCAAGGACGCTCTGTAAGCCTTTTTTCATTCTCCTGGAGTAGCACTGAACCTTGCCACACGTTTGTTTTGCTCTAGTTTTTGACCTTTATTGCAGTGCAAATAATTACTCATTTACATTTGCAGTATTTGACAGTCGCTCTGAATAAGAGCGTTTGTACATTTATCTCTTTTTTACATTTAACTGAGCAATTGGTTGTTATAGGCCTTGCTCAGGGGCCCAACAGGGGCAACTCGGTCTTCCATTTAGCAGTCCAACGCCTTAACAACTGCGCTACCACTTCCCCCATAACGGGCAATTACTCCAGTTGCTTATTCCTAATCTGTTCTCTTCAGTGATGGGAAAAACAGCGTTATAAATAAACAGCGTTACTGACAGCATTACTTTATTCAGTAACAAGTAATCAAACGAATTACTGTTAACAATGTTGTTACCGTTACTGAAATGCGGCGTTACTACAATTAAGCTTACTGAAGGCGTTTTTATCCGAGTAGTCGCTGTCAGCCATAGCCATTGGTGTTTGTGTGTGTTAGGGTAAAGTCAGGTGATGTGGAATGGGGTGCCATATGACATGCTTAACACTGCATATTTCCTGTTAACATCCTGGATTCACACTCGTAACTCTTACACATATTCTGTTTTGTATTTGCTTTGCACTGTATTGAATAAACCTCCCACGATGCACAGGAACAGATAAATTGTTGCATGAGATTTTTCTTGGGAACACAAGTCCTTCATCCGCTTTATACACATCACAAGGTTCCCATAAGACCCCCTGCCTTGTATTGCGTAATACCAGCCGTTAACTGCTTAGTAATTCCGGCAGTAAGTTAGCATAAATGTAATCTGATTCTGATCTTAGATCTCATGAAGGTCTTGTCATCTTGGTTACTTTCACAAACACAAAAACATGGCTTGCTTTTCTGTATGTTATTTATGTATGGAAAGTAGTAGCTGGAAGGTTGTGGGTTTAATTCCCACGATTACCGAGCTGCCACTGCTGGGCCCATAAGCAAGACCCTTAACCCTTGATCAAAACAAAATAGGAGAATAAATGTGAGTACATAGCTCTTAATAAAGAGCCAAATGTAAATAAATATGTGTTCCTTTATAAGTGGCAGCTCAGTGGTTACGGTGTCAGACTGCTAATTGAAAAAATTGTGGTTTCGATTCCCAGCATCACCAATTTAACAATGCTGGGCCCCTAAGCAAGGCCCTTAATCCCTAATTGCTCATTTGTATAAAAGAGATGTAAGTCTTTCTGCATAAAGGCGTCTGCCCAATGCTAGATGTCAATGTATACACAAAGTGATAAATACACAATAAAAGCACACAATTAACGCTGGCATTGTTTTCCAGTCAATCATTCAAATTTTGTTCCTTCTTTACTGTTTATAAAGCATAAAGCACAGTATACAGAATCTCTATCTAACAGGGTGTGTTTGCAGACCTTGGAGCTGTGCTGTCCTCTTCTCAAACCCCACCATCCATCTCCTACGTGCACCCCGAAAAGGGCAGGTGGCCTCTTATTGTATGTGAGGCCCCAGTGCTCGTCATCAACCTATCGCAGTAATGGTCTTTAAGTACACCTCTATTACAGCTCTAAATGAGGTCTCCTGTGGGCTTACAGTACACTTATAGGCTGCCAAATCATGGAGCAAAGCCTCTGGAAAAACTTTACAGTAATTGCTCAAAAAAACATGACTGGGAAAGAAAGGGTCGTTAATCACGCGAGGGCTCTGGCACAAACAGCTGTATGCTCAAAAAAATGCACGTGTGAACATTTACCACATATGTCACACACCAGGAATCTATGAGTCACATGCTTCTTCACTTAGTTTCACATTTATTTGCATTAATTCGACACATGCTTTGATCTGATGTGGCCTACAGAATAAGACAACATCCAGGAAGCAGAACTCATCATTTTGTGTTTATACAGAAGAAATAATATTACGATATTTCATGTTGACCACATCACTTCTTATGAACACTGTTAAAGGATTCTATTTTTTTCAATTTTTAAGTGATTTTTAAGTGTGTTAAAAAATTATGTAGAGAATATCACATAAAAGTGTGTGATCATGTCGGAAAACGAATTAGTTGCATGAGAAGATCAAAGTCATCTGAAGCATAAAACCACATGACCTACACGTCAAAAATTAGAGAAATTAAGCAAAAAAAAAACCCAGAAAAAGATCCTAAACTAATGTCAAACAATAGAAACTCGCTTATGAAGGTGTGTTTAATAATAATATATATTAATTACATGTACTATATAAATACTGGTAGCATTTTTTATCACCATGACTGAAAAGACAGAATACTTGTATATTGTGTTTATGCCATTTTTAAGAAACACAAGAGGGCGCTGTACCTTAGATTATTTCAGCTTTTTAGAACCTTCATAAACTGAAAAGTGCAGAGAGCAACAGTGGGATCGAGAAGAAACAAAGTGTCAAGTCAAAATAACTTTAGTGTTAAAGATTTGCCTGTATACATTTAAGTGTTTTTTTCTAAATGAGTGTTTTTAAAGATACTTAGGGTTAAATGCAATGAACGTAGTTATATCACAAGAAGCTTTTGTTAATATAACATTTACAGCATTTGGCAGATGCCCTTTTCCAGAGCGACTTACAATATTCCTTGTTATACAGCTGAGCAATTGAGGGTTAAGGGCCTTGCTTAGGGGCCCAGCAGTCATATCAAATATTAATTTATTTGTAATGATGCAGAAAGAACTGCATTTAATGATCACGTCCTTTCCCACTTGAACCTTAACCCCTGTGCAAATAATAATTTTATAATAATGAAATTTTTTTCATAGACATCAGTCTCTACAGCCTACAAAAATGGACTGGAAACCGAGCTAAATAAGTTGCTTACAAGAAGATTTTCCAGGTGATGGATATCAAAGAGACGCCATCTTCAAATAATTAAAACTGTGGTTTTTGACACAGTTTGGCCTGGACAGCTGTTTTCCTTTGGGCTTCTTTCAGCTCATCCTCACCTGTGATGTACCATTGTAGCGGGTGGGTTTTTAAAGGTTTTATTATTTTATGCCCTAAACTCCCCTCACTCTGAGTGTTAGAAGCAAACAACTGCAGATTAGGACTAGAGGCTAACTTTGGCTGGTCCTTAAAAGCGCATTGAAAAATGCTTCCAGATTCTCTTAAGTGTTTTTTTCCCTCATGTCTGATTTTTTCCTTCCTCACAGTCACACTCTGACGATATTTTTCCTGCACTTCTGACGCATTAATAAGGCTCATGCACTGTGCTCTTTCTTTTCTCCCAGTCATTGTTTAGCTCTATCGCTCTGTAAACCCCCTCCCTGCAATGTCTTTCCGTGTCAGAGCCTAATCAAACAAAGTCGCGTGCTGGTTGCCTAGCAACATTTGTGAACTGTGCAAACTTTCTTATGAGTAGCCATTTTAGTTCTATGTGTGTGTGTGTGTGTGTGTGTGTGTGTGTTGTGGCTATGATTTAGCTTTTATAGATGTGATAGTGTAGTGATAGTCTGGCCAATATGGATGATTTTACAGTGCAAACTTTTGGCTAGTCGAATGCATCGCTTGCTAATTTGCCTAAAGCTCCCTCAGTCGTCTTGTTCATTCGGAAGCCGATCAGCTGCATGATGGTACAATTAGGATGGGAGATTTGTTTATGAAGGGTTATCCACTTTGATTTAGCGTGTTTTCCAGCTATTCAAGCTTCCTGTCAGCTTTAGAGGGAGAGTAGAGAAGAAAGAAGGAGAAAGCGAGAAGCCTGTAGAGGCAGGCCCCATGCAACAGCTAATGCAGATGTCAAAGCAAAGTCTGCATGTGTTGCTGTCAGGTACTTCTGTGGATGGGGGCTTTGTTTTCCCCTCCTTCTCTGACCTTTCCACCATTTGCCTGCAGGCGTGAAACATCAGACACACATACACACACACACACACATAAACACACACATCAGTGGGAAGTAGCTCGCTATTTCCAAAGACATCTTAATGATTTTGTGGTTTCAGTCTTTACAGTTTTCTCACAATGTTAGTCTTCACTAATCCCTACCTGTTAACCAAGTGCTTCCTCTATAACGTGTAATTGTAAGTGTCAATGATTTTTTTCTTTTTAAAAGATGCACCGTGAAAGAAAGTAGACTTATCTACATCTATCTACATACCTAATTCATCTTTAACAATATATATATATATATATCTATATATATATATATATATATATATATATATATATATATATATATATATATATATATATATGTATACATGAGGGGAGTATCAACAGGTTTCGACACTTGCAAACATATGACAGCACAAGGCTGTAAAATAATGAAAAGTAGCTGAATAAACCAGTCAGGGCTGGTTTATTTATTCTAGTCTGGTTTAGTTTTAATTCATTTTCTTACCTTAACTTTATCTTGCTGTTTTATCCTGCTGTTTTTTTCTTTTTGTCAGGTTTATATTTTTTTTTCTTTGCACCAGAAGGATGCGTCCTTTTTTTTGTGACATTATTGAGAGTTTAGCTTCTTTAATCAACTTCAATAACATTTATCATTTATCTGTACATGCATCCCCTTAACATAATATTAAGGTTTTTTAAAATTGTATAACTACTATTGTCCACTGACATATACAGTGTATATATATATATATATATATATACTATATATATATATATATATATATATATATGGTGGATCTGGAGATCCTAAGCAGCCGTTTAGTTTGCTTATGCCTCGGGATGGCTCTGTAAATATACTTTACATAAACCTTTATACATACAGGTTTTCCACAATAGTACTAGTGGGATTGGTGCAGTCTTTAGCATCAGGTGATTAGGTCTAGGGTTCAGTCACTGTTCTAGTACATGTTAAGGACGTTTAGTGGGGTTGAATGAGAATCAGGGCTTTCACACCAACATGACACACCATGTCTTGGTGGAGCTTAGGGGCTTTGCGCACAGGGGCATTGTCATGCTGAAACAGTGTTTGAGTCTCCTAGTTTCACTGAATAAATGATTAAATATACAAAAACATTGTAGAAAATTGTGAGTTTTTAGCTTCGTGGAAACAGTTTAAGAAGTCTCACTTATGAGTGTGCAGGTAAGGCCCACAAATGTTTTTGCCATATTATGTAGCTAGAATATCGCAACTATATTGGCACAAATAAAGTAACTGCCAAGGCATGAAGGTTTTTGTTCCAGCTGAGCAGGAGCCGGGTTGTCTGGTCCAGTCATGGGTGCAGCATACGGTATAAATCACAGTCTGTCAGTGCCATTTTTCACAGTCTTTCCTCCTGACGGTATTCACTTTGGTTAATGTTAACATTACCCACATTACTGTTCACTGACTGGGCTAACAGTGAAAAGTGAGCAATGCATCAAAGCTATAGTTATTTAGTCTGTCCAGATTTCTCACCTCCTCATCTGTACAATTTGCTGAAACAGAAAATTATGTGTGAAGAAAAGTGCTTTTGTTTTTTGGACTAATTGTCTAATAATATCTCTTATATGAAGAGTGAAGTAGTAGCTCAGTGGTTAAGGTGTTAGACTGCTGCCCTAAAGATCATGGTTTCAATTTCTAGCACCACTAAGCTGTCACTGCTGGGCCCCTGAGTAAGGCCCTTAACCCTCAAGATGTATAAAAAAAGAGATCACATATGTTGGTGGAGTTTTACTTTAAATAATTAACTATAGAGGTTTAAAACTAGGTTAAGAGACCAAAGTATCTGCTGAACCACAAGCCTCTCTCTAACCACAGCTGGATCACTCAATCCATGTGGTGTGTGGTTAGCAGTACCTACACCTTGCATATACACACACACACACACACACACACACACACACACAGTCACTTTTTTAACTGACAAATTTTGGGTTTTAGGAAAGGATGTTGTGTTGCCAAGTATAAGTTTCTGACAATATGATAACCCTAAGCAAAATCGCAACTCTAAAAGTTATACACTATATATATATATATATATATATATATATATATATATATATATATATATATATATGTGTGTTTGGTTATATACTAGACAACCGGGGTCCCCAAACTCTTGGTCCTGGGGGGGTCGGTTTCCTAAACCAGCTAATCAAGGTTATTAGCCAGGTTTTCTACATCAGTAGCAAACCAAATAGAAATTATTTTAACGATGCTTAACACATTTTACTCTTTTAGATGGCTGTAATTGTTTATTTAAAGACAGCATGATCTCGAATTAAGCGAGGACCGATGGGTAGGATTGTCTTCCCTACACCACTCTTTTTAACGTTGTTTTACAATAAAGATGTTCTTTCTCTCCAAGTCGTATCCAACGAATTCCCACACAACAGACTTTGTTTTTTCGACAAAGTCCTTCAGATAGATACAGGTAACTTCCATGGACTGCTCATACTAACCGAAAGGGGGAGGGGTTAAGCTACTTGTTAAGCTCTTCGCTGCACCCAACCTAAGCGATTTCTGCCCTTTTCATCTTTGCCGGCATGTAAAAAACACTAAAACCAAATTTTAGTGGTTTTGAAAGCGTGACCTGTCAACACCGTGGTAACCAGTAATCGACACATGCCTCGTGCCAACAAACTGTATTTATGTAAAAATCCCCGAGAACTTAATCTTCACCAACATCCCAGTGTTGCCAGTGCTGTGAAAGGGAGCAAAGGGAGAAATACTGAGAGCTAATGTGTGTACACTGATTATTCATCAGAGGAAAAAAACCACAAAAGATTCCATACAGGTTCCAAAAAAAACAGGCAACCATCCTTTACCAGCAACAGAGTCAAAGCTTTTATGGAATGCAAGGGCTAATAGCTGCCAAAGAAACAACGTTACCATGGCAATGGATTAAAAAAAAATACAGTCAAGCCAATCTGATTTATAAATATTTCTGTGACATTTTCTGAAATCTAAGCAAAAAAAAAGGATCATGCATTTTAACATGGTCTCACATGCCATAAAGAGTGTATTCAAAAGCAACCTTTCCCTCTTTAACTTCTACGTTACAAATTATAGGCAATGATTGGCTCAAAGCTACCACAATGTCATCACGACCGTGGCTGGAGTGAGACTTAAGGCATTCTGACAGATAGAAAAGTAATTCTATATCGCGCATGCTAATTCAACTCAGAAGGGAAAGAAAGGGGCAGCGGTGATGTTGCCGGAATTGTTCTTATACAAAGAAGCTCTGTTGTTTGTACAATTGGAAGCTTGTCTCAGTTACAAAATTGTGGCTTTTCATGGCGTCCTGAGAGTAAACTTCAGTTTGTAGTTGTTGTTTTGTTGGCCTGGCCTTAGAGACTGAACGTTTAGACACCGGAGGCCTGGGTGTAGCCATTACGTCTCATGAATGGGGCTCTGTCGACATTTGGGCTGGGAGTCAGCATAAAGTATTTGTAAATGCCTGATGGAGATAAGCCATGTAATGAGGGTGAAGTCAAGAGGCCCTGAGCAAAATATCAGATTTTAAATGTTTTCTTGGTAACGTCAAACGAATTGAACACTGCTTGGACGGTGCAAAGGTTGTGGTGACCTTGAATTGAAATGAGATATAAACCCAAATTTCCTTGGGTCCCTAATTGTAAACAAAACACACTGGCTAGGTGTATGGTGGGAAAGACTGTTAGAACTGTTCTCACTTCAACTACTGTAATCTTTCAGGACGGAGACTCTGGTACACCCTATCAGTGTTGGCTACAGGGAACATACAGTAAAGCTAGAAACTCAGCACTTAGTAAGTCTTAATGGGTTAGACTGCTTTAGGTATGTATTTTATGCACAACATTAACTTATATTTTGACAATGTCTGCCAGAACAATAAGATCAGCTATTAATTGGTATGTAAAAAAGAATTATTGGAACCTTTAGCATGGATTTAGTTCATTTGGAAATTTCTTTACAAGCTAAATCAGGAAATCCTTTCGGTCACTATTTGAAACAAGGTTAACACTTTTAAATTAACTATGCAGAACGTAATAGATAGAATTATATTAACACCTTAATTAATATTGTTAATTAATATAGAAGTCAGATCAACTTAACAGTAAGTAAGAACTGATTTGGGACAAAGGTAGTTCCTTATTAGTTACTCATTAATAATTACTAAAAATATCATTGTCACTGAGAACCACTTGCAAACTATGACATCTCCATTTACCGCATTTGGCAGACGTCCCTATCCAGAGCGACTTACATTTGTTTCTTTTTTTGTTATACAATTAGGAGTTAAGAGCCTTGCTTATGGGCCTACCAGTGGTAATTTGGTGGTGCCGAAAATCGAACCCCGATCCTCCAATTAGCAGTTCAACACATTAACCACTGAGCTACTACTGAGCTACTACTTTTTCTACTAATGACTATTTACCACTAATGGGTAACTAATAAACAATTAATTAATAATCACAATAATAATGACCCCCCCTTAGCTACAGATTGAAATTGTGACTCTTCCCAAAGCATGAATGGATATATGTTTTCTGTTTAATTCAAACTTCAACTATAATGTTAATAATAATTCTTATTATTATTAAACTCACTTCTATATTAGTTAACAATATTTATTTAGGTGTTAATAGCTACCTATCACTTCCTGCATAGTTACTTGTTAACTATGACCCATTATTCTAAAGTGTTACTGAAACAAGAACTACAGCATTAAAATACAGTAAATTTTGATATGAATTAAATTAATCTCTCTTTTTCCCTTTCTTTATTAGTTATTTCTTAATTCATCTAAATTATTAAACCTCAACAATGTACCAAATAAACTGCTAAAAAAAGACAAAAGGCTAATATATGAAGACATTTGAAAAAGAGAGGGGCTAACGGAAGGCTCAGTGGGTAAAATGTTGGACTACTGATCGGGAGGTTTTAGGTGTAATTCTCATTACACTAAGTTTCCATTTCTGGCCCCTAGGTAAGGCCCCTTCACCTGCTTAATTATATACATGAATTAAAGGTATAAAAGTCAAATTATTTAGCCTTTGTTAAATAATGTTTATCTAGAGGATATTAAAATTTCTATCTTGGATGGATTATATGAAAAATATATAAAAAAATTTGAATTGACCTGTAATCAGCAGTTATAAGATTTCAATTGTAGATTTTTATTCTATATCTACATTATTCGAAGTCCACATATGCCCATAGATGTCCATAGTGACTTTTTTTTATTCCAAAAGCAGTGAAATACAAGAACGAGAATTATGTAAGTATCTTTATAGCTGTTTCTCATTTTGAGGGATTGCAAAAGCATATTGGAAAGTTATGTGGGAGAACCTTGAGTTCCAAATCCGTTTATGTGTACATGGATTTCAATTCAATTTTATGACTGCTTATTTCCAAGATTTTCGTTTTAGTACTTTAGTGCATTTTTTTTTTTTTTTTTTTTTTTTTTTTTTTTTTTTTTTTTGCTGAGCAGCCATGAGAATGCTGTGACACTGGGTGAGGGGTGGAATGATAGGGGCTGGTTATATTTGAATAAAAACCGAGAGAACGATTAGCCTCACTATCAATTAGCCACCAAAAAGCCCCTTCTTTCTAATGCCTAAAACATACAACCCATGAAGGCTGTTTGACTTTTCCCCCCTGTTTTTTTTTCCTTCCACAGTTGGCGGCTGGCACAGTGGCATTTTCTGGGATCGTGAATGCCGTCAGCTGCATGCTATCTCGGCGCCTCTGTGTAGTCTGGCCAAAAATGTGCTAGAAATGCAAGCGAGACTAATGGCCTATTAGAGGAAGGCCAAGATGGCTGCCTAAGAAATCGCACAGCACTGACAGTTTATCCAGGCGCCCAGCAATTAGAGGTTCTCAGAACAAAGGCTCCTCAAAGGCAAACACGAAATTTATCCTTGGAAAATCGAGGGGTGTGCTCATAGTACTGCTGCTGTGTTTGTGTGTGTGTGTGTGTGTGTGTGTGTAAGTGGGGACAAACGGTGAAAGGGGAACAAATCGAAAAGCTGTTCCAACTGCTGCGGTTTACCCAAAACCAGTTCCAGACTCCACAGGAGAAAGCAGGCGGACGGCTGGGGTGTGTCATGTGACCTGTCTTTCCCTCTGCTAAGCCCATCTCGAGTTCCCAATGGACAGCCTTAAAAATATAGGAAACATATTTTTTAAAAAAATACTGAAACCAATGGTATCTATTGTCTTTTGGTGTTCATTCAATGCATATTCAAATCAAGACACAACTATTCCAAACAAGATATGGATAGAAGATTTGCTTTCTTTTATCATTTCATGTCTTGGCGTGTGATGAAAGGTCTTGGATGTCAGTCATAGGAGTGCAAAATTCATGAGAGGCATAAAGAATAAGAATTAGGAGCAGATGGGAAAGTGTGGAGGAGCAAATCATAATTCAAAAACATCTGGGTTGTGAATTGAGTTTAGAGAGTTAACGTTTTGCTCGAGTTGGAAAAAAAAAGAATTGAGATTCAACATCATAAATAACTTACATACAAGATACATAAATGTATGCTGGGGTTATAAGTGTGTGTATTTACCAATTTCCTGTTTATGCATTTTATATCATAGCATAAAGTTAAATATTTGAGTTACAAGTGTCACATATGGAAAGCACTTGTATATAATGATACAACCCCTTCCGAGTTTTTCATTTTTATCCACATGTTCTTATTATTTCCTTTGCTTCCGTCCATCTGCACGCTCGATCAGCATGAATGCCTTTCTAGGCCTGCAACTTATTTCCCTGTGCTTCCCAATAATGACCTGACCTCACCCATGACACCAACTAATGAATAATTCATAGCCTTTATTTTATAGCCAGATCCAAACCATGTGACTGTCTATTAGCTGGATGATAATAAGACAGGAAAAATCCTGTTTTACATTAATCACAAAAAAGAAAAAAAAAGCAGGCCAAATCAGAAGGTAAACCCATGACTGATAAAACAGAGCATTTCAATACAGGTGAGACACAGGCAACTGATAAAACATCTTTTGGAGAATTCTTTCTAGTGGTTTTCATACAAACCTGTGCAAACCTGTAAACAAAACTCCTTAGATTTTAGGTAATTTTATATAATTATTATTTAGGGATGTTGGAAGCTCTGTGTTTAAGGCTCCCAATCACCAATTGCTCAGTTAGGGGCAGTGGTGGCTCAAATGGTTAAGTTGATGATTGGAAGACCATGAAGAAATGTGTTCAAGTCCCACCGCCGCTAGTCAGCTAGACCCTTAACCTTCTCTGCTCCAGGGGCACTGTACCATATCTGACCCCAATTTTCTATGACGTTATGGAATGTATGTCAAAGGGAACAAAACTATTTTTTTTCTATACATGCAAGCTGCATACATGGTGAACACGAGATTTAGTGAAGTTTGCTCTCTTATTAGCCAGCAGTGATAAAACAAAATACAGCTTGAGCTCACATGCCGCACTGCCCCGGGTTCGACGCCAAGCAAGGCTCCCAATCACCAATTGCTTAGTTGTATAAATTAGGGGGAGTGTTGGCTCAAATGGTTAAGGTGCTAAGTTGTTGATTGGAAGACCATGAAGACATGGGTTCAAGTCCCACTGCCGCTAGACTCTTAAACTTCTCTGTACCATAGCTGACCCTGTCCACTGACCCCAATTTTCTGATGGGATATGCAAAGAAACTAATTTCACTGTGCTGTAGAGTCTATGTGACAAATAAAGACATTTACCTTCAATTAAATAAATGTAAGTTGGGCATCTGACAAATGCTGTAAATGTAAATTATTGAGTTGAGGGTAAAAAACCATGTTGTAATGGTAAAATTTTTTTTTTTTTTTTACGATTGATCGCGAACATTGCGATCGAGAAATGCCTGATAGTACCAGACAGATCGGATATTTGTTTAGACTTGGCGAGACTATTTCGAGTGGAACAGCCAGACTGACTGAAAGTCTACAGCGACTCAAATAACAACAGCAGAAAAGCATCTCAGAAAGCACAACCTTTCCAACCTGGATTTACTGTAGGTGAGTTAGAACAGCAGAAAACATAAGGGTTTTACTCCTCACATCCGGAAACCGGAATCTGAAGGCGCAGAGGGTAAAGACGTAAAGTCCTAAAATTGTTCCTCGAAGCAGTACAGGATTTTTTTCCTCAACTGGCACTTATGGCACATTTATAAGACACTATATGTGATAAAGTAAGTTAAAAAGATGCATATAAATCAGTGTTGATATATAAATAGCAGTTTGCTGGTAATCCAATCATCTAGAGGGTCCTTTTGGTCATTCACAGCAATCTATGAATGACCCCACATGGATGACTTTGCAGCTTTCAACCCATTCGCTATTTATACCAAGTGTAAGGAGCTCAGAGCTCCGTGTTCCCACTGCCAGTCAGCATTAGAACATGCAATTTTAACCATAACAGGAGACTAAAACTTGCCTTATATAGACATATGAGCATATTTACATATGCGATGAACAGCCCTCTTTCAAACGGCCATTTTCTTCCTCGAAATAGGTCTTCAAAGAGTCTATTACTGGATTAGCATTACAGGCACTCTGTTCTCCCAGCATTCCCCTGCACTCACTCTGTTCTGTGGTCCACCACAACGCGCACATGTTGCTGTTTATTTCCATTCTGTCTTGTGTGAATCTGATTACAGGTCGCTAAGTCAATATTTAGCTTTTGTGGCAGATCATAGCCGGTCAGTTTATTTTCCCTCTCGCCGTCGGCTGCCAGCGGTGTATGCGGAGGACGGAGTGACAATAAAAAATGCCACGGAAGAGTGAGTAAGAAAAAAACATGGAACAATTTAAAAAAAATGCCACACAGTGTGGAGGAAAATAAAGAGAAAAAAAAAAACCTGATTTGTCTTTATTGCAAACATACAGTGTGAGACACGACTATGCATATTACAACTCGTGTTTCTAGTTTAGTGAAGAAAAAGGTCAACATGGCTTCCATGGTTGTGGTTTTATTGTCAGCCAGCGACCCCCCATTGCGTATCATTATCGTCAAGACGACATGGAATGTATGTCATAGGGAACAAAGCTATTTTTTTTATTCATGCAAGCTGCATACACGGTGAACACGAGATTCAGTAAAGTCTGCTCTCTTATTAGCCAGCAGTGATAAAACAAAATACAGCTTGAGCTCACATGCGGCACTGCCTCATTCCCCCCCACCCCCACCGAAGCCTGCAAGGATTTGAAAGTTATTAAAAATAGAGAGCGGTATTTTTCTTTCATTCACAAGTCTGTTACAGTGGCGAACTAGACCACACACACACACACACACACACACACACACACTGAAACCTACAGTACAAATGCTTGCATATGCACATGCTCAGCCGGGAACACACACAAACTCAGACTTTCCTCTTGTTCTTTAATGAAAACAGGTCATATTTTTTTTAACATTGATTTTTGTTTAAGATGTAAATCTGCTGCACTGACATCCTGGACGGAGTTTTGCATGAGTAAATATTTGAAATAATATCTGCTGCGCTGGATGAAAAAACATTGGGGCCTAAATAAAACTGTATGCAGATGCAACCCACAAACCAGATCATTATCATATAAATGATATATTCATGGAAATAGATATGTAAAAGTTCAATTTTTGCTGTAGTACTGCATGTCTTTATGTGTACTCAGCTGAAAGCCTTAAAAAGCAGACATGATCTATAATGAAAACAACATGGCCTCTCTCTCTCTCTCTCTCTCTCTCTCTCTCTCTCTCTATATATATATATATATATATATATATATATATACTGTATGTACATAAATTGAATGCTCGGGAATGTACAGTTTAGCCTCTGGAGATCAGCACAGACAGCGATCGTGAATCTTCTTGCCCCTGCAGGTATTTTTCCCCCTAGTAAAATGTTCGGCTGCAGAAATCTATATACTAAATCCAATAATAACGAGCATTCCAGTTCCTTCAAACTTCGGGGACCCCAGACCTACGTCTCCACCCTCTTCATTTGATTGATAATAGTCTTATAATAAGGACGTTGATCACCCCCCAAACCTTCCCCCAACCCCCGAAAAATGACTAACAACTCAACTCCTACACATCTGGAATTCATCTTTATAGAAAAAAATTGAGTTGGTGGGGTATAAGGCAGTAAAGACCCTCTAGCTAGAAGTCCCTTGCCGTGTACTCTCTTTCAGATGGCAAGATAAACTTGTAGACTTGGAGGAAAAAAAAGTTCCTAAGGGTTTGTTTGCTGTTGAGTGGTTTTTTAGCCCTGCTTTCTTTTTTTTCCATTTAGAAAAACAAATCAAACCTTTAACAAAATCAGACCTTTCTAATGATCCAGAGCAGGTCAGAATATTTGCTGTGTATTATAATATCAAAAGACAGCAATAATTAAGAGCAACATGGTGTAATACGATGCTTTAAAGGAAATAGTTTTGTCTGAGTAATTTTCTACATGCATTTTTGGAGCCTCTGTCATCTTCATAAACCACAAAATATGCTGTAAGAAATGTTATGTTTCCTCTGGGCACCATATACATCATATACATTCGAGTGTGTTTGGGCCATAACATGCTGCTGGTCATCATATAGAGATGTAATAGAGCATGAAGAGGGTGGTTTGTGTGGTGTTTTTCTAACTCACGTGACTGTTTAGAAAACCTATCATGGATTTGGCAGCGTCTTCATGTTTAGATGCTGTATTTTTAGCGTAGGATTAAACCTTCCAGTCAAGCAGTGACTTAATATAATAAAATATTATTATAGTCAAATGCATGCAGTGTGTGTTTATAAAGCTAATTATTACTTCACAAATTATGGGAAAAAATGATACAATACAACAAGATGAAATTTTACACACACACACACATACAAACCCAGACGGGATCAGCGTTAATAGTGCAATGTTTACAGTTTTAAATGCTGGAATCAACCCTGCCAAGGGGGAAAAAATGAATCAGTTTACTTGTCCATTCACAATCAGCAGGCCATTATGATAGCAAACTCAGGATTTGGCCACCACAAAGCATGCTTTGGACTCAGGATTAAAGCATGGAGACATTTTAGATAACATTTAAATGGCAGCAATTTTGATTGGGGCCTGATTTTGGGACTGTGCTGATTTTCTCAGTGGATAAATGGCATAGGATGTCCCCCGCCCTCCATCCAGGCCACAACAATCACGACCTTTTACACAGTTTTTTTCCCTCGGATTGGTACTATATATATATATATATATATATATATATATATATATATATATATATATATATATATATATACTAATATATACACACACACACACACACACACACATATATATATATATATATATATATATATATATATATATATATATATATATATATAAATTTATTTATTTATTTATTTATTTTTCTCGCTTGTCATATGTTTCTAAAATCCACACCTTTGAAGACTTTAGCTTTACTGCTCTATTTAATAGTAAATTAGTTGTTTTTTTATGCATGACACCAGCAGTAAATGGTTGTATTATGATAACAAGGCTATTTCCTGTAGTTATGATTTTAGTTTAGCTTTAAGGTCTATTCCGAGTCACGGCTCGGGAGCAAGCAGAGATTTACTTTCATCAGATTCATCTTTGCTGAACAAACCAGCTGTGGCATCTTTAAACCAATTGTTAGTTGTCTTACTGCAGGTATTTTTGCTATTAAAAGTTTCCATCCAGTTGTTTATGTGAGGGAGGTGTTGGATTCCTTCCTGATAACATCAGCTTTTCCCTGACGCAGTCAGACTGCTTGTAGGGAATAATTCTACATTTTGTTAGAATTTTTTTTCGTAGATTCATTTCAGTTCAATTGAATATAAACTATACAGATTTGACTTAAATTTAATTTTAACCTTTGAGACAATGTCCATTGTTATAAAACTATAAATATTTATACCTTATAAACAGGAAGCCGATATGAGGAGGGGCAGCATCTTGGCTTAGCGGTTAGCATTGTTGCCTCACAGCAAGGAGGTCTCAGGTTCGTATCCCCAGCAGAGGTCATTCTGTGTGGAGTTTGCATGTTCTCCCCGAGCTTGTGTGGGTTAACTCCGGGTACTCCGGTTTCCTCCCTCAGTCTAAAAATTGGCGATTCTAAATTGAAGTGACCGTGAGTGAGTGGCCCTGCGATGGACTGGAGACCTGTCCAGGGTGTAACCCTGCATTTCACTTAATGACAGCTGGGATAGACTCCAGCAGATCCCTGTGAACCTAATTAGGAATAAGCGGATATAGACTCAATGAATAATATGAAAAAGAATCATCAAGGGGTGGTTTGGGATTTTTCAATATCATTTCCAAGCTTCTACTGCTGGGCCCCTGACCATGACCCTTAACCCCTCAACTGCTCAAATAAATTAAAAACTGAGACAAATGTAATTTTAAAAGAGGTGGGTAGAGTATCCAAAATCTGTACTCAACTTTACTAGAAATATGACAATAACTTTAAATATGGCACGAAAAAGAGTAATTCACACTGTGTGTATCGCATTATGTTTTGCTATTAAACTGCAAACCAATCAATCAATGTTAAGCAACAATATAACCAACATTTTCCAAAACCCCGCCAACCCTGATCTCATCTTTGGCACGATACCCGGATGGCTAATCATTACCCCGTCTGTCAGGATAGTCCTTTCATCCTCTTCCATTTGTGCCCTATTTCCCTTTGTCGCTCAGTCCTCTGGTCTCTCAGGGCATCTTGAATGACACAAAGCTGTGGGTGCCTGCATGCTGTCGGTGCCTGTTCTGTCTTTTCCCTCTGTGCCAGTAAGATCGCTTTCCCGCACTGAACCGTTTCTGTGATCCAGGCCGAGGGATTAGCTTTCATATAATCTCTGCGTAATCAGAAAGAGTTACAGGGAGGAAATCCATCCTGCACATGTGTTTGTGTCACGCTCGTGTCAGAGCGGCTAATTCGCTGTGTTTGCTGGTACAATGGTCTAGCTCATTCTCTTCTGGAGTGGGAGAATGAGGGCAGGAAATTCACACATGTATCATGTTAGCGTTATGTTAAAATTCCTCTGGGAGTCGTTACCATTTTCGGATTCGGCTATAGGAATCTAGGGTATAGGATATCGACTTTGTTTCAAACAAAAAGGTAAAGATTGCATGTTAATCTGTTGCTACGAGGCTTTTCTGTTAAATTGTAATTTTTAAAATCTATTTTTGCATTATCCTGCCTCGCTCACAATATCTCGCTTCCCAGTGCACACGTTTCATGTAGACGCGACTGTTTTATATATTTAAAGCTGCCTCCTTTTCTATTCCGTTCTGTCCATGTGCTCCTCCTTTGCCCAAACTCCCTGTCTAAGACGCAAACCAATCAGATTGCTTCTGCTCTTCAATCGTGGAATCAATTTCTGTAGCATTGTTGCGGTGGTTTACTGAATAAACTGACAGTGGTTCATTATTCTTAACAAGAGGACGGTCGGGGTTGCAGGACACATTCCTCTCCAGATGAAGCAGCTCAAGCCAGAATCTTTTAAACTCAGCATGAAGCAAATGTACAGCTAAGGAAATATTTACATTAAAGAACATGTCCTCATTGGTGCTAAACCTTCGTGAACTCTCCTGAGCCGCAGCGGGTGTCGTTAAAAGGTGCTAGGCGTGATGGGTTACTTTAAACAACCGAAGGCTGCTCAGGCAGCGTGGAAAAAAAGGAAAAAGTGCTTGTGTAAACATAAAGGACTTTGAGTGGTCAGAGAAAAAAAAACAACTGGTGTACATTATACATACACACATATGAACTATCATTATGTTATTCAATCAAGTGCCTTTAAAAAGATCTTATTGTGATGTCATTCATACATCTGTATGAGTTTGATTCTATTTAAAGATCATGTGGTTCTGGAGTTTGTCCCAGGAATACCCCCCACCCCCCTCACCCCCTAACCAGAAAGCCATATTAAATAAAATATAATACAATACCCCTTAATATGTTTACCCCCTAGTTTACATAAAGGTGGTGGTTATCGTGGATGAATGTCCTTATGTTTGTGTCCAAAATGTGTCTCATGTCTGTGTCAGAAAATCTCCTCTTACTACACACACACACACACACACACGTCTGGTGATGACTTCCTGTTCGAACTCCATGAGGGATTCTTGTTCTTGACTCTTGAGATGACCCCAAACCAAAAACCTCAGCTTTCATTCCTCTGCCCGTGAAATATGCTCTGTGGCTTTGAAATGCTCTCCAGTGGATCATGAACTGGCGCGTTGTGCCGTCACAGGCATATGCCACTGTCCGGGATCTGTTCTTACAGTCTTTTGGCTGAAAGTTTTATTGACTGTGTATTTTTTCATTATGTTGAGTCAGCCTTTTTTATTTTGTGTTAAGGCCCGAGTTAAAAACAAGATAAAATGTTAATTAAGAAGGGTGTCTGCTTAGATTATATTTTGGCAAATGTGATTTTTTACTTGTTACACATTTTATTAGATGTTTTTTTGTTTGTACTTTTTAAAAACCCACATACATAAATTACCCTCTCATGCCTCCTTGTTTAGTGTCCTTCTCAAAAAGAAGAAAGCCTTCTCCATGTCTACACTGTGTTTAAATCTTATTAGGAAAAAAAATATTTAAAGCTTTTTGAGAGCTTTAAGACAGCAAACGACAGGATGTATTTCTGCAGCAGAAATGACTTTTTTTTAGCCTTTTTTTACTCAGCACTTCAGGTTATGCTAACGCTAACAACACTACTGTTAGTTTATATTGTTACTAATGCTAACTAAGGAATTATGTGTTTTGTCCCAAAATCCCAAACTGAAATAATAAATAGCATGTGGAAATACACACTCTATAGTGTGTATTATTTAATATATAAATGCATGTGCTTCCTATATAGCTAAAACATATGTGGACACTTTACCTGCACACCCCAAACTGTTGCCAAAAATGTGGAAGCACAAAGTTCTCTAAAATGTTTAAAAATACCGAAGCCTTGAGATTTCCGTTTAATAAAAATGAAGAGAACCACATACTTTTCCGGCAGGACAATATTACTGTGCACAAAGTCCCTAAGCTCCATGAAGACTGGTTGGACTGTGTTCTGGTTGGAATGTAGCAAATCCCGTCCTGCACAGAGCCCTGACTCTAAACTCAACCTCACTGAACATCTTTGGGATGAACTGCACCCCAGACCTCCTGAAACTCAACACATGGACAAGGGATCACATGACAGGAACACATAGGGAACAATGTTCACATGACAGGAAGTAAACAAAGGGCATGAACAGAAACATAAAACATAAATACAAAATTCATTAACATTAACATAAAACATGAGACACCAAACCTTACACCTCCTCACCTCACATTAATGTCTAATCTTGACCAAATTTGACCAAATTCTTATTGCCATGCTCCAGAATCCAGTGTAAAGCATTACCAGTGGTAGTGGTAGCACAGTTGACACTAACTGGAAGCTTGGGGTTTCGATTTCCAGCACTACCAAGTTTCCACTATCGGTCCCCTAAGCAAGGCCCTCAACCCCCAATTGCTCACTTTTATAGATGAGATAAATGTAAGTCGCTCTGGATAAGGATGTCTGCCAAATGCCATAAATGTAAATGTGATATCCCAGGGAAACATGCGTTCACTGTCATGCTTTTGCTTAGCTTTTCTACGTACAAAGCAAAGTATTATAGCTGGAAGATAGATTCTGTTGTCAGGACATGTTTATATATACCATTTTTCCAATAGGGTGGTGTCTGGAAACCTGGGTGCTGTTTATAAGGTTTAATCTGAAGATAAATCAGATAGTACATGGCATCCTGGAATGCATTAATAATAACCAGATCAAATCGGAATTTATTGCTGGAAGAAAGTTATGAACGCTAACATTCAACCTCATAGGCATTCTGAAGTATTGGAAGCATACCATAAAATGGCAAGTTCAGGCTTCTCAAAAGATGAAAAAAAAATGAAAATCTACTTGAAATATAAAAGTATCTTTTCTAGTATCTTTTTCATTCGTTCAAAGTTTTTTTTTTTATTGGCCAGAACGAATGTCCAATTAGTTGCATTCATTGTTTCCAGAGTGTATTTCCATCATAAAGAAGAGCCTGTGTAATCCAGGATGGCTCGGAAAGATTCCGAACTCCTCTGAGCCACTCTTTCCCACTGATGAGAGAAGGGACACAGTGTCAGTATTGTACTCTCTCGTTTACTTGTTTTCCATTGGGACGTCAGACAATAGGTTATTCATGCCTGTCTGTCATCCCATGAGTGACATGAAGGTGCAGAGACGCCCCTGGGAAGCCGATTGCTGAATCTGACATGCTAATCTTATACAATAATCCGCTTTCCTTCCTTCCTTCCTTCCTTCCTTCATTCCTAACAGCTAAATGCTGCGGGACAATGACACATTTTTTTAGAAATATATAATGGCAAAACATAAAGTAGACGAAAAGGATGCATTTAACTTGTGCATTTAATGAGGGCATGCTATACCAAATCACAACAGTTCCTCACTTCCTTTCATTACTGCTGAAGGGCAGATGCTTTAAAGAGGGAGATAAGGGGTAGATAAAAAAAGATGAACAATAAGGTCCTCAAGCCTGTACACATGCATGCAGCCAGGACTAACAATTACATTCCCCATTACTGAGAACATTCTCGGCTATTTTGGATAATCATTTGCAGATTTTAGGGAAAGGTTTCCCGCAGATGCAATCAAGACAGTAATATTTAAAGCACAGCAATTCTGGTGGAATATTTCCAGAGAACTAAAGTCATCCTGCAATTAGGTATTTTGGGGTAATTGCTGCTTTGTGATAAGATGTAACTCTTAATATACTATTGAAGTGAGCTAGCTAGTTTTATGTCATTTGCACAATGCTAACAGGTCACATGGCTCTGTTTCTCGCACTCTGTTGTGTACCTTTTGCACATTTGGTTAGGGGAAATTAATCACCACAAAAAGTCCCTGCCTGATGTGACCGTGAATGTTGTCTTAGCCCATAAATGGTTAATGGGCCCCTTGGCCTATGCAGCAAAACTCTACGGCTGAGATTTTTTGGAGAGTGGAACAGTGTTTTAAAACTGCCTGCTTCGAGCGCATGGCTTCGGACCACCCGGCTCGGTGCAACACATAATACAATCCAGAGCTCTCTCTGTCTTTTTTACTTACTCTCTTCGACTCCACCTCGTTTCTTCCCTCTTCACATTTACCTATATTTGGAACAGCTTGGATTTCAGGATCTGCTAGCTTGAGATGTTCTACAGTAAACAATGTAAAACTTCTGTAAAACCTCAGAATGTGAAACCGTGACACGACGCATTTACATCTTTACTAAGATTTTATTTATTTATTAACTTTACAGTTCTGTATCTGGAAAAAATAAATCTACAAAAGGAAATGTTCTGGTTACATTTTTTTTTTAACTCTTTACAAGTACTGTTTTATGCTTGCTGCCAAAACGCGTATATTAGGGTGATGTCATGAAGTATTGAATATATCCCATAATATGTCAGTTAATATATTAAGACATTAACCACAACCATACCCTCATTATGCTGAAAGGAAGCCATGAGGAAGGTTTTCTTTTCTATGTGTTCCCGCATGCCCTGTTTCAAAGGCACCAAACCGGATTATAATTTTGGCCTAGCTCCTGCGGGACATTAAGTTAAAACTCAAGCCATCGTTGAGTAAGAGACACAGTGGGCCTTTTGGAGGGGGTTGTGGCGCCACAGCCTCCAGGAACTTTACAGGCATGATGAATGAAGCTCGTTGCAAGTAGTATGGAGACCTGAGAAAAAGGCCTGAACTGACCTCTTGAGAATATGAAAAAAAAACCTGGTGGACTTTAACTCGATTGATGCTGACTGTAGAAGGAATCATCTAGATTCCTGATGATGTGCTGTATGTTCCTATTAGCCCTGTATAAATGATATACCCCCACTGAACACTTTATTAGAAACACCTGCGCACCTACTTATTCATGCTATTATCTGTTCAGCCAATCAGATGGCAGCAGTGCAATGCATGAAATCATGTAGATATAAGCCAGCAGTTTTAGGAAATGTTGAGCATCAAAAATATAGGAAAATTCTGAGGCATGATTACTGGTGCCAGAAAATCTGATTTGATTAATTTTAAAACTGCTAAAGTTTTAGGATTTTCACACACTATAAATGATGAGTATTAATGAGCGAAATTAATTTAGTATGGCTAGTATGTAGCATTTTACAGTAACTTTCATTGTACGATTTTAGTAGGTGGACGAAATCTGCTTTATGCTAATATTATAGGATGGCTGAGGTGGTGTAATGGTGTGGGGAATGGTCTCTCAATTTGGGCTAATCAATGTGCCCAAACATAAGCATATGGCATTGCTAATAAAGCATATGGTCAGTGTTGTTGTCTCCATATGTGTATGCATTCATTGCCACAATTGTATCTTCTAATAATTACTTTTAGCCTGATAATACATCACAAAAAAAAGCTGTCTTAAACTGGACAGTATCTCAAGGCCAGGCCAAACCTTTAGAGAGCCCCAAGCAGAATTTTATTTGGGGGCCCGCTCAGTGGCACCAATATGGGAAATAATTGTCAATCTGTGATTATTCGCACACTATAAATCTAACACACTCAGTATCAATTTTATTTGTTGTAGCTGTGTTTCTTATATCATGCTATTGTTTTTAACCATCTATAATTTTTAATATGCACTTAAACATTTAAAGTGGCATACTTAATGTAGTGTACTGAAAAGTAGCTAAATAAACCAGCAAACAGTCTAGACTAGTTTAGTTTACTTTAAATTTCTTAACTTATCTTTATCTTTCTGTTTTTTCCTGAACAATTTTGTGATATTATTTAATTCTGAATGTATAACAGTACTACAATACACGTCATGTGTCACTCACCAGTGACAAAACTTTATAGTACAGATAGTAAGAGTACTAAACATTAAAACAGTACCTGATTAGACGCTGCTGCCATAGTTGCGCTAATTCCTAAAGATACACAAACTACATAAGCTATCAGTTACTATCAAAACACACGTATTCTTACCTTTCCAAAAGAAATACTATGACATCATCTTTTAAACCCTTTGACTTAGTCGACTCCAGTGTGGAAACAAAACACTGATATCAATTCAGGTTTTCGCTTTGTTTTAATGTGAATAAGCTGGTAAATTGATGGTTTCCAGCCCAAAAGCTAAGCTTAGCGCACTAGCACAAACATAAACACTAAACAAACAACAAACATGAACTTGACTAGAATGCACTTAACTTGACAAACTCACAACAGCAGTACAGGGACACAACCAAAATCCTCGACAGAGACAAAAGGGAAACACAGGGGCTATAAATACACAAGTCTGACCAATAAGAACACGACACATAACAAGGAGCACATGAGGAACAAAGATCACGTGATACAGGACAAAACAGGAAGTAAACAAACTTAAAACATGACCTAATAAAAACTAAAACAAGAGACTAGATCAGAACATAAAACATGAAACAAACATGAAACATAAACATAAAGCAAAAAAAAAGGAAACATAAACATGAATATGAACATAAAACAAACATAAAGCTTAAACATGACACATGAACCTAACAAAAAACCCCACAATCCTTACACCCATTCTATTAATAATGTCATCTTTCACACTTGGATTTTGTTTAAAAAACTATAAAATGCACGTTTTAAAACCATCCACTTAATCCCAAGTTTTGTATACCTACTCAAGTTAATTTTTTACCTTTACAGTCAAATTTTAAACAGCCACCTGTGTGGCAAAACCTCGCAATATGGCAACCCAGGCTGATGGCTTATCCTGTACATGCGAACAGAGTGTGCAGAGGTATGCGAATAACAATGTTTACAGGCAAGTAGGAAAGCCTATCGTAATGTTCGGACCAAACGTTTTGATTGGACGTACATTTCTTGGTCTTACCTATGACATGAATACATATAAATATATTTAGACAACTTAATTTAATAATTGCTATCAGGATCTGAAGAGACTTTCAACCCGCAGAAGAAAACATTTTTCTACAAACAATCTCCTATTGTACCTTTCACGACAGAGGGGACACCAGCCTATGGCAGAGGGCACAATCACACATATATTCATTATAACGTAAGGTTATCTACCATGCTATGTGCCTATAGCTTTTCTACTCACCACAGTTAAAATAATGATTGTTTTAATTACTGTATACAGCCTGTAAACTTCTGCCGTTTTTCTCTAACATATACCGTATCATCAATTAATCTCTTCAAATTTTTCTTTGAGTGGTTGCTTTTTTCATGTCGTGCCACTGTGATTATGTCTGGAAAAATCCCAGGAAAGCCACAGTTCCAAAAATATTAAAACCAGCTCAACAACAAGGAAACAAAAATGTTTCCTTATTTGGATGTTTAGTGTAAAATTAACTCCTGCTCTGTGATTGACTAACTTTATGAATGCCTTATACACTTATACACTATTAAGCCAGTAATAACATTTAACAAGTGATATACAAATCTTGATCTAAATCTTCATCTGCTTACAGGTTAAGGAAACTGCAAGGTTAAGTATAATAGATAAAATACTCCATTTTAGCACACATTTAATGTCAAACTTCTTTTCCTCCAGACAGAGTAACGGCCAGTGATCTCAGAATAACAGGTGCAGAAAACCCCCAGCTCTCAACCTATTCTGTCACTTACTGTACATCCTGTCTAGACACACATCATTTCCTGTCATGAGTGGGTGTCAGCTTTTTTACATATTTGTAAAAGTAAGGGGCATGACATTCTCTGGATCTGAAAACAATTCCTTCTTTAAAAAGTGTCCTAGCTTGGCAGGCGTTGACTGTTGTGAGGTGTCTTAGCCTGTAAAATCTGAGTCTGTTACATCCAGACACATTCTGTCTGTGCAGGATCATTGTATCCAAGCCAAAGCAAGTGTCCACTGTCTTAGCTCTCCTAAGCAAGATTTTCTTTAAACAAGCTGCCACGAAACATTTATTTAAATTGTGTGAATGCAACTAAAATGTGTGCCTTCACACCTGTTTACTTTGAACGTCAAACTAGATCTTTCCTACAACACTATACACTATACATATCTCACTAATATCTCCCAATTTCTAATGAATACAAACCTGGCCTGATTAATTCAATCTATGTCTTTAAAAAAAAAATCTCCTTTATGTGACACTTCCGATAGATGACTTTCTCCCACCGTCCACAGGAAGCCTCACCGCCTGAGAGCACGTCAAGATTGATTCAGCTCCGGCAGTAGGGGACCAGACTTCTGACCCCTCGTCCTTAGGGGGAAAGCTGTAACTGCTCCACCAGTTGATGAAGGCTTATTTTAAATGCCACTATCTGAAGATTTGCAGGGAAATATGTAACCTCTGGACTGGTTTGATGTCTCGCAACCCTGGGAAGGGTCATTTGCAAAGGATGGGAGCCGGTTCACCTCATCGCGAGCGGTTTTAACTCAAACAGAATTCTATTAGCGACGTTCATTTCAGGATATCATGAAGTCACATTCCGGTGCACAAAGAATCCGAGCTAGGACTCTCAAATATTTGACTTTTTTCCCCTAATATATATTTTTTTCTCTCTTTCACTTATTTTTTAAATTTGTCTTATAAACAATTTTCTCACATTAAATTAACACCAAATCCAACAAACTATTCTGTTTTTAAGTTAAGTCTGTGCAGCAGTTAATAAATAGAATACTGTAGGAAGATATGAGACCTGCTAATGCAGACATAACGCTGTGTTTACATCTGCTGTGCACACTCTTGACTGTACATTCAAGTGTGTGCATATTGACTCCAGGAAAAGGAGTTCTTGGGCCCCCTTTAAGACTAGAGAAACATTTCTTTCCTTACCTATGGTGTGAGAAAAAGATGTTTGTGTTGGACCACCACCAGCGCCATAGTATGTTGTTCTGATTCAAGTCAGGCTGAGAGCGATTATTGTCTCTCAAAACGGTCTGGCCAGCAGCGCCACAGTGTCAAATAAATTTGCTTACAACATTAAAAACATTCAGAGTAGCCACAGCAGTTCACAGCTTTTTTTTTTTGGTTCCAGAGAGTATTGTGGACACTTACTGCACCCCACTGATGTTTAAAGCCCTGGTCATTTAACAGGGGCTTGTAAAACGACCCCCACTGAGCAATAGGCTCTTCATGATCTGTTAATTCTACGTTTTTCTTTATGTCGTTTGGAAGTGTAGGGTGGCACATAAATGGGCGAATCGTTATGAACAATAACGAGAGTGATAAAATAGGAACCACTGCCAGGACACATCTGTGACGCTTCAAGTTCAGGCTGAAAATAGGTATGTTAATACGCATTAGTTGCACAATTTTTTCTTAAGAAATGCTCAAGATATTTTACCTTTAAAAACCAGATGCAGGAAATAAACCAACTACTTGACTAACTACTTGAAAATACTATTTGTTGTTGTGTGCTAAAAGGCAACCCCATACACTGATTCATTTCATATAATTAGTTTGATTTATGAATTTTTAAATGGATCCAGAGACTTTTTTTTTTAACAGAAAGCAGTTTTAAGAAATAAATCCATCCATTCATCCATCCATTTTTCCATCCATCGATTGTCTATACCCGCTTATTAGTCATTAGGCAAAAAGCAGGGTTACACCCTGGACAGGCTACCAGTCCATTGCAGGACCACATACAAACCATACGAACCTTTGGGCAATTTAGAATCAATAATCAACCCTAACATATATGTTTTTTTTGGACTTTTGGAGGAAACCGGAGTAAACGGACACAAACACAGGGAAAACATGCAAAATACATCCAATAAACACAAGTTTGATTATCTTTCCAAAATTAAGGAAATGTTTTTTGGCAATCATGAAATAGCAGGCTTCAGCAGATGGAATTGCATTTTCTCTTATCTCTGCAAGCCTTAACCTTTTTCCCAGAGACATCAAGAGCAACAGACACAATATGGCTAAGAATCAAAGAGCTTTCGCACATGACAAACAACATGTCCTGGACTTCATGTGGTTCTGGTCTGTTCTTTGGTACAGAGCTGACCCCAGGGAGCAGAACATTTTGCTTGAGCAATGAGCTATGAGTGTAATAGTCCTGCTTTAGTTCCAGCATGGCCTTCATGCTACCAAATGCACAGCACTGAACTGTGGCCATGTGGTCCTTATAAATAAATGATCATTTCTTTCTTTCTTTCTTTCTTTCTTTCTTTCTTTCTTTCTTTCTTTCTCTGTTTTGGCTGTTTGCTTTCAATTTCAATTTCAGGAATCACAATGCATTTGATTTATTTTAGAAAAATTAGATGCTAAAAATGTAAACTTAGACTTTCATGTATACTTTAACTAGAGGGGACAAATCCCACAAATCAGTGTAAAGCATTTCCAGTAGTGTGAAGGTTCTTTAAGGTTATAATAGGACCTATATGTATATTGAACTGAACTGAATCAAGCTTCTATCTAAGCTTTAACACCAGCGCACTTGATGATACATTAGCCAGATCCTTGCAAGTCTGAATGAAAGCCACTAGATTAAACCTAGTTCAAGTTACAGCTCCTTGTAATAAAGCCAAATTTAAAAAATCCTATCCGGTTATCACTTTCGCATCGACTCGTATGGGAAAAGCCTAAAGCTTTGAAATATATGTAATAATACAATTGTGTGTGTCAATAAGACGGAGTAGCATGATAGAAACCTGTGTTTAGTTTTTGGACCCCTATCGTTGTCATCTACTTGAGTTGCAGCTGCATCTGTCCCCTTTCCAACTCCTACACACACACACCAGCAGCTGTTATTGCAAAAGTCTTGAGATCATGTTTCCTTCCCCTATTATACCATGATGCTTGAATGCATTATACAAGATTTAGATACTTTGTTTAAATGCTGAGCTCCAGCATAAATTTCTCATGGCTGTGTGTGTGTTTGACTAATTATTTGTTCTATCTTCTTTATCACTTCTTTTTGATTTTAAGCTATTCTTCTACATAAGATAACACAACCTATTGCCTTGTATTTCTTCTTACACTGATGCAATGTAAAAAAACCCCATCCAAGCCTCTAATTATCTCCAACAACCATTAATTGAGACATCAAAAAAATCCAAGATTAGAGCACAATGTATCATTAGTACTCTACATGTCTACATTAGCTCATGCATGAAAATGGGGCTTGCAGATTGCAGAATTGTTCTACTGATGAACAGATTTTAAGATGCATGGATTGTTGCCATCAAATCCCTGATTTAAAAAAAAATCAAGTAATCATCAAGTAATCATGTCCTTTATGTAACAAACGTCTTTTTCCATTGTGGTCCAAATTAGTTCAATATCTTTTATCTCATTGGCTGTGGGCCCTGTGATGTCATTTACATTTCAATTCACGACATTCGGAAGACACTCTTATTCGAGACAATTTACAAAACTGCTTTTAAAGTCTCCGTCAATGACTAAATCAGGGATTCAGTCTAACAAGTTTGTTGGGAAAAAATACAAGACAAGCTCAAGTGGTAGTTTTAGTATTTAGGGAAAGGGGTTAGTTTTTACACAATATTTAAAGATGTTGGTGTAACATAGTAATACTTACAGCAAAGTATTTTACTTCCTAAGGGTTAATGCATTTGTTCTCTTGTCAAACCTTAATGAGAGTAGAAATATTTCTTCTGACTGTTTCTGGTGTAACAAATAAGATTCTACTATGCTATAGTTGTGGTAAGATTACAAGCTTAAATGAAAAAAAAAGCTTATTTCAGTATAGAAGAAGGTTGTTTGTTTGATACTGAACTTCATCTGATGTTTTTGTATGACTATCAAAAGAGAACCAGAGTATTTCTAGGTTCCTTAGTCCACATTCATTAAAAAAAAACCAAGGCTATAAAAATATTGAAAACAAGAAAACCAAAACCAAAAATAAATAAACTACTTGAAGACCCACAGTCACATCTGGAACAATTTAGCAACAAATACATTTTTGGAACAATGGATTTGAGATTTTTGTAGGTTTTTCATTTAAAAAAAAAAAAAAATCCAGACCTACTGCTAAGCATCCTTTGACCAACTGGAAACTAAACAACAAACATTAAAAATCCAGGGCGACTTACATTTATCTCATTTATACAACTGTGCAGTTAGGGGGTTAAGGGTCTTGCTCAGGGTCCCAACATTGGTAACTTGGTGGTGCTGTGAATTAAACCCTGAACTTCCAATTAGCAGTCCAGCACCTCAACCACTGTACTACTATTTTTGTTGATCTCTTGTGTGACATACTTGTGTGTATGTCTTGACAGTGAATGAAGTCAAATTAAAAGTCTCTTATTTAAGATGAAACATTTCTTGAATTACATGCAACCCTGCATTTTCATTAACCTTCTTTGAAAAAGTGTGACACATAATTGCGGTTTCAATGAAATTAGCAAGCTATGTGAAATTATCTCACCTAGATTCATGTCCTTAAATCTGATTTTTTTGTGTTTTGATTCTATGGCATATGTGGTTACAGATTTGGCCACCTGATTTCCGAACTGCAATTAAATGGCATTTACAGTTTAATACCAAAAAATGGACGAGATGGTTGGTTTCATTGTATCTTGTAAAATTTCTGTAAAGGGACATTAAAAACGAATAAAGTTACACATCCACAAGCGACCAACTACGAGTGACACACGTGTATAGTATGAACACACACTTAAACCAGATACACTTGTTGATCAAAAAGCAAATGAAAGATTCTGTTCAAAAGTCATTTTGCTATTTTTAGGTAATTTATTAGAATTTCTCTGGGAAGTAAATCTGACAGCCCTTAATTATGTGGATTTTATATACTAACTAATACAATGCAATGCAAACTTGACTAAACTTTAAATAGATTTATTTATTAAATGAAATATATATTTATTTAAAATATATCACATAAAAAACTTATGGCCAAAGTCAAATTTGCAATGCTTGTCTTTTACTTCTGCTTACCATCACCTGGATTTAAGTACGAAATTCTTGACTCTTGTCTATCTTTAGATCTCAATCCTGAATGACAAAGGTGGGGCATCTTGAACCCTTGACACATGTCTCATTTCAGAAGCGATGTCTATTTTGGGTTGTCACTTTGCCTTGGTGAACTTTAGCTGTAAGAACAATAGCCATTTTGTTCACCTCTCCCTCATCTCCTTCTCTCCATCTCTCTCTGTCACAGGGCAGGTATTTCCTGAGGGAACACGGCCCATTATCACAGCTACGGAAGGTCAGGTTTCAGCACTTATATATCTTGAGGAGTTCTGGCCTTCAAATCAATACCTACATATGTGCTGTCCACTGCCAGGCATCTAAAGTCACCATCCCCCCCCCAGCTGGAGGCTGTCAGTCTGTCATGCTGAATATGTCTGTGTCTCACAGGGCTTTGAGCAGGATGCAGGCTAGGAAGCCTGATTAAGAGAAAAAAGAAGTAGAGAGAGAGAGGGAGAAGAAGAAAGGGAGGGAGGGAGGGAGGAAGGGAGGAGGGTAAGAGATCTGGATACGGGTACACAGCTGCTGGTAAGCTGAAGTTACAGGTTGAAAAGGTCAGCGAAAGCAACGCTTCATCAATCTGAAGGCCAGTGCTGTTAAAGGAAGGTTGAGTTTTCAGGGCTGAAAGGTTATATGACGGCAATATTTACAGTGCGAGTGTCATTGTAAAATCTAGTGATCCTGGTTGTTTTGAAAGCTCAGAAGATGTGCAGGATGAAAGACAGAACGCATATGAAGCATAAAAGGGGTTGCTTTTAAAGTCTGGTTCCTGGCATGTCTATTGTAGTTCCTGTTCCATATGGAAACACGTAACATGATCTGTTCCGTCACTAACACAACCAAAAAGGAAAAGAGAAAAAGATCTTCACGCCGTCAGGTTAGCGTTGTCAGCTAGCGAAAACCGAGAGGATTTCCAGATGCATGCTTTAGTCTTTGTCTGTGCTGAAGACAGATATCTGGACATCGTAATCCTAGTCTGGCCTCTCGCCAAGAACTTTCTCCTTGTGATTTATTGGGCGTTCGTAAAGGGTTGTTTTCTCGAGTTGAAGGGGAGGCTAGTAAGCGGATCCAAACTAACAAATCAGACATGTGGTTTTTGAATAATTTTGTTCCTTATATTAAAAAGAAATTGGAACATAGATTGTATGATATATACTAACATTAAAGGATTTAATTACACTCTTTTTAAAGTCTTGTTTATTGTCACGATTATCAGTTTGATCAGACTGGGAGCTCATATTGGCAGATTTCAGGATAGATGCCATTATTATGCATTATCACAAAAAGGAGCTCTTAATAAGCATTTAAACAGGATATTATGTCAGTAATAATATTTAACATTAAATAATGTATGAACGTTTGCCTTAAAGAGAATTTATAATAACTGAATAATTTGTGCATATGAGAGTTTGAAAAACTAGATAAGGTTCTGAAATAATGCAGTCTATAATAAAATACAGGAAGCAAATATCCGTCTTAAATCTTAATTTTAAGAGTAACAAGAAAAATGTTTCTATTCCTTCTTTATATAAAGTTCTGACACCAATGCTTGTGGCTTCTTGTTAAATATGGAGAACTGTAGCTCAACTGTAGCTCTATTCTGTTTCTGTCATCAGGATGTTGCTATTTTATACAGAACTGGAAAACACTCTTCTCATCTCTGGGGCTCTCTCAGAAAACTGGTCTGCTTTTCAGCTTTTCCCTTCCTATAGTAACTAAAAAAGAGACCTTAGTGACCTTGGAAAATGCTAATCATTAGAAAACACACTTTGTTTACAGGCCATGTTGATTGATGAACCATCAAATATAAATATAATTCGAAAATGGATAGATCAGGAAGAGGCTGTCGGATTAGTGGTTAGCATGTTCTTTCCATGTTTTTGTGTTTTCTTTGGGTTCTATGGTACAAAGACAAGCTTTGTAGGCTGATTGGCATCTTGTAATTGTCTGCAGTGTGTGTGTGTGTGTGTGTGTGTGTGTGTTTTGGCCCTGTGATGGATGACACCATGTATAGTGTCCCCTGCCTCCACTACAGATATAGAAGATTCATCCTATCCATGAACATTTTAATAATATGACCTGATCTTAAGGTTGTAGCGGCTTAGATTGTAATTCCAGTAATTTTATTAGACAAAGAATTTGCTATAAATAAGTCAGTTTCAGATTTATAAGTTATTCGTCAATTTATAGTGCAATTAATTCAATATACATTCGGTTAATAGTGATGTCCTTGGAATAATGAAATGACATCAGGGACAGAGTACAAATTAGATCTCACATGCGTGAACACACACACACACACACGCACACATTAAATATTTCATCGATATTGTTGAGGGATTGTTGTTACTTTTCATTACCTTTCTGATATATTTTGACACATACAATAAACAGTTGATACAATATTGTAAAAGTGATTTGTCAAATATTTTCATAAGAAATTCCCAGGGCTAAAGAAGTTAATTACTGAGAGAAACAACCGGTCAACTAGAGCCATAAAACAGCCAAAAGTGCAATCAAGAACATGGCACATTCCTTTAGTTAGGATCCAAGGTGAAGAAGGTCACACAGGTTTTTTTTACACCTCAGTTTTCCCATTTTCTCCCATTTCATTCCCCATTAAACCTCGTGGGACCTAAAGATTAAACAAACATCTGGAGTTACAACAATACACCGATCACAGTTCTGGCCCAGTAAAGCTATTCCTGCATAACTGAAAGATAATGTATCAGAAGAGATAAGACTAAAACTGACCCATGATGGCTTTCTCTCCACAGGAATTCAGACTGTACTCCCAACTCCCTCCCAGAATGCAGTGCTTTATGTTTCTAGTGCTGACTGTATGAAACATTCACCAGATATTGTATTTTTATGGATTAGTGCTTATCTGGAACTGGCTTTTATTTTACATTCTTGATATTTTTCCATGTCTCCCTTTTTTTTCCAGCCTCTGATAAATCTTTCCATCCTTCCCTAAAGTGGCTTACTGCAAAACAACAGATCAGGTTTCAGGTTTTTTTCAGTTTAAATCTTTGAGACTAATTATTGGGGTTGGCGCTAATCACTAACAGAAACCTGACACTTTCATCGGTGTTAAAATGGCAAATGAAAAATGCAACAATAAAAGCAAAAACAAAAAAGCTTACCGTAAATCTGGATGATTAGGGTTCAATTTCCAGCACCATTAAGTTGCCACTGTTGGTCCCCCCTTTAACCCCCAATTACTCAGTTGTATAAATAAATTAAAATGTGGGTCACGCTTAAAAAATACTGTATGTACATGTAAATGTAAAAACATGACAACCAAACCTGAAACACCTTAACAAAACCAACAACATGAGACAAAATCTAACAGGAAAGCGGAAGATTTCGCTTGAAGAGATGGTTGTTATTTAAAAATGGTGTATGAATATTAGAGAGGAAACTCTCAACAACTGTGTTGTTGTTGGGTTCTTGATTTACTATTGAAATAGCATTCTTGTGTATGTTGCATGCTTTTTTGTCTTCCCAGTTCTTTTCTGCCACGTCTTTCATTTTACAGTTGTGCCTTTTGTTTTTGTGTTTCTACATTTAGTTCACATTTAAATTTTTTACATGCTTTTTCCTGTTGTAATGTGTTTTCAGTTTCCTGTTGCATTTGGTTTCATTGTTTGTTTGCGTTTTATTGATTTGGTTTTGTACAGATTGGTCAGACTGAATAAGTATATGATCTCATGGAACATTAACATTATCATAGCAGACTTAATCCCTTCAATGCTAATCAACATCGCTAGCATTTGGAGATGGCTTGATATGCACAAGTATGTGAGCTCCTGGTAAAATTAGCCTGTCTTGTTGAGTGTTGACAGAAATGCTGAGTGCAGAGGAATCTTGTAGGCGACATGAGCCTGAGGCGAGGCCTCTTGGCCAGCTGCTGCTGTCAGGTACTGAGCCGTTTGGTGGTAAATCATAGCCGTGGCCTGGTGAGAACGGCACTCCAACATCGCTCCTTTTTCCCAGCGCTGATAGGAAAAGCAGCCTTGCTGTCTGTTCCGGCCTTGCTCGAGTTCCAGAAAGAAGCCTGTTAATTGTCCTTCCCATGAGGATTATATCATAATCCCTACAGCAACTGCTGCAGAAAGCACATGCCCCAGATTCACTCAGCAGAGGCTAGAATAATTAAGATGTATCTATTAAATCTGATTAAAGCTGTTTTTGTCTGGGCATGTAGATTTTTTTTTATTTACTCTCATCCCCAAGGAAACAATGTAAAGTCATTTGTTTTAAATAAATACATTGAAAGATGAGTATTTAATTATTTTGATAATTTTTTTTTCCCTTTTACATAGCAGTAGGTTTTGCAGATTTATCTAAACGCTATGGCTCAGTGAAATCAAATATTTCCATACTATGCAAGGAAAGCTGATTATGCAAGTATGTCTGAATCCAGAGGATACAAAACATGGTACACAAAAGGTTCCCGGTGCCCAGGAAAACCTCCTGTCAGTTAAAAACGGGAATCTAAAGCTATAGTTTTAGCATACTAGAGTTGACTGGCTATTGACTGCATGAACACACAGAGTTACTGTTGAGTAGTGAGTATACAGTATTTTTATGTACCTACTTAAATCTATTTTTTGGCTGGGAGTGTCGTGGTGTAGCGGGGTCAAGGATCTGGCAGCCTGGGTTCGATTCCGACTTGTGTCCCCTCTGGTCCCACCCCTTTCCCCTTACCCTGCTTTATCTCTGATCTGTCCTGTAATTTAATGGACAAATGCCCAAAAATATATCTTTAAAAAGCATTTTTTTCTGTGCTGTAGTTTAAATCACAAACTACACTTTGTATTTCATTTAACAGCCCTAAATTTAACCTTTTTACCTCCCAAATGATGTCAACCTTAACTCCTTATGTGTCATCCGAGTCCCCATGCTATAGCGTAAAACACATTTTCCCTCGAAATTAGTCTTCTAAGTTCCTTAAAAACTCTCCTGCTCCTCTTTCAATCCTTGTAAAATACAAACAACAAACGAGATGAGAGCAAGATGGAGAGACACATGGTAACCATGTGGAGGTCATCTTATCTCAAGTTCAAAGTAAAAGATTTGGTCAAGAAGGCTTACTCAAACCAAAGAGTATGCTTTCATGATAAGGACTGGTGGATGGCGGGTTGGCTGGCGAACTGAAGGCTCTTGATGTCACATGCTTGAACCTCATTGAGTAATGAGTGTGGGGAGCTTCTACTGCCTCCTTGAGCATCGACTTTAGATCGGTCAACTCCCACTCTCTATTTCATTCGTGTTTTAGGGGTACAAGGCAAAACTTGCAGTAAACTATAAATGTTTCCCGGGTAAAAATATGTCTAATTGTTGGTTGACAGGGTATGTTTTTGCAAGATTTTACTTATTGCCACAAAAAAAGCTAAAAATTCATCTAGAATAAAATGTATACCAATAAGAGGTTTTACCAGTGCCAGTAATAGCAGAATAGCTTTAGTTGATTAACCCTCAATGAGGCTTTCCCACACTTGTGTTCCTGTATTATGCTGAAAATAGCATTTTCCCGGGAATTGGATAAGGCTTCGTGTAAGAACCACTCCTACTGAAGCAGATTTCCATTGATTTCAAGTTTTAGTTAATGGTGGTTGTGGAATATGATCAGACAGCCATTACATTATCCAGTTATCTGGCATGTCCATGGATCTTAATGTTGATGGACGAATTGGGCCGTTGCTCTTTAATTCATCTTTGTTTAAGCCTGAACGATTGACAATAAGTATGTCTGACAGTGGAGGGCAAAGGAAGGTTCTGGATTGTTCGAATGTTATCTCAGACGAGCTGGGATTGCAAAGCCGTATTTTCTTGGCGGTCTGAAGGGACCGTGTGTGTGTATATCTACTGTTCTCTTTGCAGAAGCTGCTGTGGCTCACCAGACTTCCAGTCTCCAAACAGCCTCTGTGTCTGCATACTCACTGTCCTTATTTCCGCTATGACGGAGATGTCAAGTACTCTGCTTGCACAATTCACTCATTTGTCTCCATGTGGTTCTTTGTGGTGGCCATGATTTCTGTCTGTGCTTCTTCTTTTTTCACACACTGACAGAGTGTACTCACAAACTGTATTATATAAACCATGTGGAACATAGTTGAGGGCAAGAGGACATCTGCAGTACCATCTGCACTGGCACAACTTAAGCAAGCTGGGGAAATTGATAGCACATTTTGCATACCCATTGTCTAAGGCTTTTGCCGGTTATGTCTGTATTTGTGTGTGTGTCTCAAACGATGTCCTCATTTGTCAGGGACATAGTAATGAAGCCATGAGTCATAGGGTGTACCGAGGGTCATTAAACAGGCCAGCGCAGCTCCACAGTGCATTCCAGGCAGGGTAAAATCAGACCAGAGGCCAAGGATATAGAGCTGTCTCTTCGAACATACCCAAAGCTCTAACGCAAAACTCTAAGGTCGTAAACCTGCCTACCACTGAGAACTACATCTACTTGCTTTCACAGGCAGTTACAGCTGGAAAAAAAACAAAGAACATCTGACTTAAATGCAGCTCATTACCATAACGAGACACAAAAGGGCAAATAATTTAATGCCCGTAGCTGAAAGTACACAGACTTAATGGAGCGCCAATTATTTTGATTTAGTAATCTGTAATCATTGTTAATGCCATGGAAGATTCATGAGAATTCAGATGACTGCTCAGTCTGCCCTTTGCCCTAACCTCAACAGAGCTGGCTTGTGAGAGCATGTTGTTTTAATCAGTTCCAGCTTTATTTTATTGCTGGTTCTATTAGACATAACTTGAAAAACAATGCACAGAAAGCAAACGCAGTACTATATCAGCCAGTATATTTCCAAAAGGATACTAGGAGGGTGAGTTTAGGTTTGTTATAACGGATGAAGTCATCCAGAGTGTTAAACCTAGAATTAGGTCAGCTGCTTTGAGCAAAGATGCAGGCATTTGTTGTGACAGGCTGAGGACAGCTGCAGAAACCGTTTCCTTCACACGCCAAATGATGGCTTCATTAACAGGAACTGTTTAACCATGAAGTAGCAATAAATTCAAAAATGACACATGAAATAATGTCTGAAAATAAACAAAACAGTAAATTGGCATATAAGAGAAGAAAGTTTTAATTGCCAAAAACTTGTAATTAAGACTTAAGATTTTACAGAAAGAGGCTGAATTGAATGAAGCTGTGGCTTTTAGCAACGTCATAACATTCGGGTTGGTTAAGTGAGCTGCACAGGAGGCTACAAAACAAACATTCCAGAACTGCACAGTGCAAATCGTGTTTTCACTGCTGTCTTGACTCAAGCTGTGCAGCAGTACTTAGAGCTCTCAGAAAAAGATACCGAAACAAGAAGAAATAGGCCACGCGAGAGAAAGAGAGAGAGAGAGAGACTAAAAAGAACATGAAACTTGTGCCAAACTTTCAGCAGAGCTCTTCCATGGCCACTTGCAAGACCACAAGGCTTCTTGACTGTCTTTTCAACCGTGTCGCCTTAACCTTCCAGACAGTTTTATTTCACATACACAGAACTCACTGGAAAGAAGCACCCAGAATTCCTCTGTTTCAGTTAATATTAATGACAGATGACAAGAGACCTACCAGTGACTCCTGTTTGCGTCACATTACGAAGCTTAGTTTTACACTGGAACTTTGCAGTGTTCCATTGTTTATGAACCGAAGCGGTGTGTATATCAGAAGCTGAAGGTGGTCTGTGTCCTCAAGACGTCAGGAATGAAGTGTCTGTGTCCGTGTGGCGTGATAAAGGTATAGTGTTGAAAAAAGGACCACCATCACGGTGTTTGTGTATGTTATTTTTAAGCGGAATTATTTCAGTCGGAGATTAAATGAAGTAAATCATATACATTGGTTAAAGCTAGACTGGAAGGGATATGTTTTGTGGAATAAGATTAAAAAGAAAGCTAGCGCTAGATTGTTGTGGGATGGCGTCCTTCCATACGAGTACTTCTAACAATAAAACTGTCATTTTCTGCTGTTAAACAAAACTTTCTTAAGTTGACTAAATTTAAAGCATGGAAAGGTTTTAAAGAAATGGCTGCAGTCCAGCACAGATGGGACTCTTAAAAACTGTTAAGGATCAGAGCAAAGATCTCTCTCTCTATCTCTACGCTACCTCCCCATTATTTTCCAGATTTTGCTAAATGAAAGACATTTGTGGTATTTATTATGTGTAAATAGTTTCTTTCTTTTTTTTAACACCCCATGGTTTTTTTGCACTCTATTTTAGAATTTTTGTTCCTCTGCCAAGATAATAGGCTCTGGTGCACATTATTGCACAGACTCTGGGTTAAGTCAAGACTTTGTGTACACATCGGTGGTGCCAGCAAGGCTTTAACAATATTGGAAGCTGACCTACATTTACAAATATAAATTCTAATATTTGTTCTGTTAAATTGTATTTGTTTATTCCGAACAGTTTATTCTCTTTATTTCGTAGCGTTTCACTTGCTGCACTGCAAAATCTGTGTGGACATTACATTTTTTGGTCCAATCAGATTTCAGTTTCTATGTTCTGCCATGTTAATCAAATCTGCCCACAGCCTTCAGAATCAGTAGTGCTGCTCATGTAACTTAAACTATATTGCTAATTGATTAAAGACAGTTTCTTTAACCAATCAGATCTCGAATTCGAATATCCAGAGTCAGCTAGCTGGACTCCAAAGACGTCAGGATTTTTCTGTCCTCTGATTAGTCGATCAGAGTAAAACTGTTACAGCCCAGTTCGACTACCAAAATGCGTCTGTAGAATATAAAAATTGTAATTTTTATGCCCACAATCACTGACACAATTGGTTGTGTCTCAGTGTAGAAGAGCACTAAGGCGTTAGGACACTTTATGAGAACTCTAAATTTAAGCTAAATATAAATCCAAAAACATTTTAGTGATCTAGACAAGCAGGTAATGGAAATACAATTCTGGAAAAAAATTGGACCTTGTATTGTCTGGAGTTTAACTCCACTCAGGCCTACTGTCATTAATTCATTAATCCACTTTAAAGTTGATGATTTAAGCCCAACCTCAATTTTATTTTATACCTTTATGACTATGGGCCCTTAAAACAGAGTGACAAGGGGTAGGAATGAAAATATTCCCCAAAGAAATTGAACATCACTACTATACCAGTATGCATCATCATATATGCTGCAACTTTTATATTTGACAGGTTTCCCCGTCAGTTTATTAGTTAATGTTATCAGGCATAATAATATGTTGTGGGACTATCGTGCAGCAGTGTAACATTAGCAAACTTTTCGCTAGATAACATATCGCTAGCGATTTTTTAAAATAAATGAACACAACATTGTATTTTATAAAACAGATGATTGTTGGTTTATTAAATTCCTTAACTTAAAAATTAAAAAATTGTTCACAGCAATACAAACTGTTTAGATAAAGAGTCTGCAGCACCAAATCTTTGAATATGTGATTTTTAAAATGCATTGAAGACCTAAACTCAAAATTAGGACCAGACCATCACCCAGCATAAAAGCAAAACACACATCATCACAAATAAATGCAGCCTGATGGGTCATAACCTATAACTGAACCATGACCGGGGGGATAAAATAGAGCCATGTCCCATATTACAGTTCAATCTTGTGATTTACAGGAACTTCCTAATAGATTACCAAATGGTGACTTTTAGGCAATGAGTGATGAGTATGTCTGAAAACATCTGGTTGGCTAAAAACATGAGAATGTGGATATCAGTGAATGCCAGATACTGACGTTCATTATTGTACCACAGTCCAGACTTTTTTTGTTAAGCATTTTTATGACTAAGGCTTGAGCTAAGCTCCATTGGGATTAAGTTTTCTTTTTTCCAGGATTAGCTATAGCAGTGGAATAAGTGCCTGTGAGTAACGAATGAGCTCCTAACAATCACAGATACTTGGATGTTGACATAAAAACATTTCTCAAGGTAATATTTATGGCAACTCACTTTAATGGCCAGCTCAAACACTGATCATCATAAAAAAAGTCATTTTTATAGCAGGGTCCTATAAAAAACTCACCATGATATGCCACCTCATACAATTTCTTACTTTCATCTCAGGCATTACTTGAAAGAATAGGAAAATTATATTACATTGGCTAGACACTTTCATCCAAAGCAAAATACAACTTAAAAGCTCTGAGATCCTACTCAAAGAGCCAAACATGGCAGCTTGGCAGGACTGGACATTTTAACTCACAATCTTACTTACAAGTTCAAAGGCATAATCACTGAATGACCACACTCTTACTAGTATTATCAAACACCTAATCTCAGCATAATAAGAAGTCACACCCACAAACGGCTGGCTGAAAACGGCTGACACAAAAAAATTGGAAACGATTCATGGGAAGTTGGGATTCGATGACCTCGTTCTTTAATGGTCCCCCTTAAAACAAAACCGTTGTGACGCAATACTTTCCTTATAACAAAAAAGCTGTCATGTTTACAACTTTGCATTGAGTCTTTATAAGATTTAGCTGAACGCTGGACAACTTTCCAATTGGGGCAACTGATCAATTGGGGGTTAAGGGCTTTGCTTAGGGGCCAAGCGGTGGAAACTTGCTGGTGCTGGGTATTAAACCATGATCTTGGAATTAGCACGAACAGCTTAATAACTGCGCTTCCACTTTCCACTTTACTTACAAGTCAGTCAGATGGCAGTCCCGAGCAATAAAAGATGTTATAGAGTCCAGTCCTTGGTTGTGATTGTAAGGATCTGGCTGTGAGACTTGCAAACACCTAACATCACTTGTAGATGTTTCAGAAAAAAAACTTTTACCCCAGTAAAAGTAGAGTTATCAAGAGGTGGCCATTGCCCATGATAATAGTGTGACTGCAATTTGCAAGTTTTTGAAGGTTTATTTACCATTTCTAAAAGGGGTCTGCAATCACAGTGCCTACAAATCAGAATTAGAACTTCTTCTGCATTGGAAAGTACAGTACAACAAACAACTTACTGTTGCCTTAGTAACAAGATTCCGATATCTCATTACGTTTCAGAAAAAAATGTAAAAACAATAAACAAGCTATTAACATCAACAAAAGCTTGACTATAACTCACTGAAACTTATATAATGCTGATAATCAGAGGAAACGTGACACAGTTAAGGCTGATTGCGAAATGTGACATCGAGCGCCGAACCCTGAGTAGGTATGTATACTGTTTAAAATAAATTGTTTACAGACACGATAATAAATGAGACTACATGTTCATACAGAAATGTAATAATGCCGTGTTGTAAGTGGAATAAAACACTTACACACATCACAAGGGGTTTGTTTGAGGCAGTGTTAGACCACCTTGTCGTAGATTACTGTCCCCATCATACCTCACACAGAGGAAGCAGGCCCATAGATGGAGGCAAGCCCAACAATACCACACCATGGGACCATCTGACAGAGAAATACTACAAACTTTGCCGTTTTGATGTAAATGTTGTTTGTCTTCACACCTTGCTTTGCTTAGAAGTGGAAAAAGATGCATCGTACAATGAAGTGAACGTCTTGTCCTCTACACTACTGAAGACGCTGTACGATAACACTTTGTTTTAGTTAATAATATGGAAAATTGTCTATTGTTGAACAATGTTTTAAACAGCACAGCTGGATTCAGTTTATGCAAATGAATTTATATAAAAGGACAATGGAAAAAAGGAAAAAATCAGCAAAATAATCCTGTGATTTCCCCTAAACACGACCCCAGTTACAGTGTGTATATAAATATATATATATATATATATATATATATATATATATATATATATATATATATATATATATATATATATATACAGTCGAGCAGGTTATGAATCGTTACAATGTGATACATCTTGGCCACATTACACATACAGGAAAGTATATATCATATGAAAGAATAAAAACAACCCAGTCTAATAAACTTTGTAACCCAGGGCAACTGTGGTGTGGCTGATCTCACTGTAATGTGATGACATAGGAAAGAGTGATAGTGTGATTGTGCTGCATTTATTAATTTATAAGATTTGTATGTTTGTGAAATCCTGGTCTAAATCTAGAGTGTATTTTCGGGACTGTATATGAATTTGTTGTGCTTTCATTTTACTTAAGAAAATGAAGTCGCACAAAGGACAACGCTGTTGTAAGGAGTCCACTGAGTACCTGAGAACCCAAGTGAGTGTTATTACATTTAAACTAACACAAAGCAATAAATAAAGACTTGGCTTGAGCACAGATATTGACTTACCGAGCAGCAGTTACACATGACAAAGGCAAGAAGAGGGCTATATATAACAAAAAAAAAGACCACATGACATAAGCCAACCATTGACGCACAAGACTGATAACCTATATAATAAACCTACATATAACAAAAGAAGAACGAATGACATAAACAAACCAATGACAAGACAAGACTGAAAATGACAAATGACAAAAACAACCAATAAAACCATGACACACGGATGCACATGTCATGGGGAATCAGGATCTAAGAACAAAGAACATGAACAAACAACAAAAACCCTCAAATCAAAACTTGCCATTATAATAAAAAAAAAAGAAGACAAAGATTTTTTCATTATAGCAGCAATGTGTGTGTTATGGTGCATATGAGGCAGTGGTGGCTTAAATGGTTAAGTTGATTGATTGGAGTTGTTGATTGGAAAACCAGGAATACCTGGGTTCAAGCCCCTCCGCTGCCAAGTCCACCACTGTTGGGTCATTGAGCAAAACCTGTAACCCTTCCTGCTCCAGGGGCGCTGTATCATAGCTGACCCTGCGCTCTGACTCCAAACCTTTGAAGATGGGATATGCGCAGTGGTTAAGGCGTTGGACTGCTAATTGAAAGATTGGGATTTGATTCCCAGCATCATCAAGTTGCCTCTGCTGGGCCCCTGAGCAAGGCCCACTAAACACATTTAGAATGAACTGGAACACCGACTAAACCCCAGACCTCCTTACCTGTACTAATTAATTAATCCTTACTAACTATAACTAATTAAACAAATCCCCACAGAAATGCTTCAAAACCTAGTAAACACTTTTTATTAGAGAAAATCTCAGAGTAAATCTGGAATAGGATGTTTCAATAAAGACATAAAAACACTACAGTGTAGATGTGTTATTGTTAATAAATTGAGGTTGTAATTATAATAAAGGTTTTTCCTTTAAAAACCATGAGGCAAATGTTACCGTGTTTATAGTTTATAGGCTAAGTTCCCAAATATTAATATATATATTTATATATGTAAAATTAATTATAATGTATGTATGCATGCCTAAAATTTAATTATAAAACATTATAGAACCACTGTTACCATGTTGAAATGTACATATTATATCTAAATATCTACCTTCCAAGTCTCATCAAACATAAAAGCTAACTTGAAATATGTTTTCCCTATAACCCTTTCTTTCTCCATCTGTTTTTCAGAAGAGGAGAGAAAAGCTTGCTGGAGTCGTAAGAAATGACAGTATTATTATTTGGGACGACTGATGGAAATGACGGTCTCATTAGAATGTTGGAACACACTGCTTCCCATCCCAACAGACATTCAGTTCTAGAAGAGAGAAATAAAGATGCGGAGAGAAAAAAACACCCTGGCACACAGATGGAAGCAGAGGAAAATGTCTTTCTGGGGTTTTAACAACCTTCCCACATTTGTTTATTTGAAGAAAAACCCATTGTGTCAGTCAGTTATTCTAACACGTCCTGTGGCAGCTGCCGCTTAGGTTTGCAATGACGGCTTTTATAACACACTGTTTACTCTCAGTCAAAAGTGGCCCCCGAGCTGCAATGGATAGAACCAGATGGTTGATGAATACCATGAGGTTTCGCATTGCCTGCTTTCCCCGAATTCCAGCAGCAGGGCTAAGATACACTCTTTTTATTATCAACAAACTGTATAAATCCTCATGTTCCGTTTTTACAGTGGAATCCCGTATATATTGTGTGGCTCAGGAAAAGCCATCAGATCATCACTGCTGTGGCTGAAGTGTAAAACACAGCCATAAATGACTATTTTAACCACGATTTTAAACAAATGTTTGCATTCTGCCTGTAATGTACTCTGATATCTTCGATTTTGGCTTCGACTTTAAGAAAACATAAATATTCTTTCACCAAATTTACCTTCCATTATGCTACATCTTTTTCTTGGCAGTCTTCCTACAGCAATTTAGCATTTCTGCAAACTATATACTTTACATTTCGCCTTGACTATAAGAAAATATGCCACATTTAACCAAATTGATACCTTTACATTGGGCTATTTGCTAACATTTGCTAACTGTTCACATTAGTAAAACCTGGCCGGCTTTTCGTACGCAGTCAATGTCACGGTTTTGACTGTTGTTGGATTCCTACATTCATCCACCCAACCCTTCATTTATTTCTTTTATTTAATCCACTATCACATAAGACTTGAAGCCCAAGCTAGAGAACACTGCAGGACATGATTGCACACACACTCATAGACCAGGTCAAATAGTACCAACAATTTAGTGATGCCAATCTTTAGACTGGGGAAGGAAACTGGAGAACCCAAAGGAAGTCCCAGAAGCACAGCACACACAGGGTGGAGATAGGGATCGAAACCCCCCCCCCAACCACAAAGGTGCTAAACATTAAGCCAAGTGTCTTCGGAATGTTTCGCACCTCAACAAAACATATACAAGCGGTCAGGGTTTTTAACTTAAATATAATATAAAAAACACATTTCTAAAAAAACAAAAAAATCTAAATTGTTAATTTATTATTTATTTACTACAGTGTGCTTTGGTTATTGCATTAATTTCTATATATAGAAATTCATTTTTAAATGAATTTTGAATGAAATCTTCAGTTTTATCTGTTGTAACTTTCTTTGCGCTAACCAAACTGTAAAAATTCTAAAATTTTTCTCTTCTGGTTGAGATTCCGAAAAAGAAAAATATGTTTTAGTAACGTATTCAGAACTATAGTAAAAAAACAAACAAAATCCACATATTTAATGTAATATCTTGTCTTTTTCTGAATTTTTATCATTACAAAAGAAAAAAATTGCATTTTCTGCTGACGCCAAGGATTAATTTATTTAGGAAAATGTGCAGTTGCTTCTGGCGCAAAGGTCACACAGGGAGATATAATTTAAAAATAATCTCTTTATCATCATTTAATGCCACAATAATGCTCATTTACAGTCTTTAAAGAAATTGATCCAAGCAATGAAGTGAACGTCTTGTACTTTACACTACTGAAGACGATAACAATATAGAAAATTGTCTATTGTCTATTGTTAAACAATGTTTTTAAACAGCACAGCTGGATCCAGTTTATGCAAATGAATTTATAAAAAAAAAGGCAATGGGAAAAGAAAAGGAAAAAAAATCATCAGCAAAATAATCCTGTGACTTTTGAGGGTCAACCAGAAGTCGAGCAGGCTATGAATGGTTACCATGTCATACATCTTGATCACATTATATTTTTGTTTGGTAGCCTATTACACATACAAGAAAATATATATCATATGAGTCAAAGCATAAAAACAACCCAATCTTTGTAACCCAGGGCAACTGTGGTGTGGCTGATCTCACTGTAACGTAATGATATGGGAAAGAGTGATAGTGTGATTGTGCTGCATTTATTAATTTATAAGATTTGTATGTTTGTGAAATCCTGGTCTAAATCCAGAGTGTATTTTCTGGACTGTATATGAATTTGTTGTGCTTTCCTTTTATTTCAGGAAATGAAGTCACATCAAATTTATTGTGGCAAAATCTTTGACTCATTTAAAAACTGCCCTTTTTGTTACTAACACACTTAGTTAAATAAACAGTTTCTGGGATGATAAGAGCATTTCTAAAGCATGACCTTTAATACCAAAGGAATAAATATAAAGTCCACGTATAGACCATACTTTTATGTCCAGACTGTCATGGTTTGCATGTGACCTGTATTTGGCTTATCAACACACCACGATCCAGCAGAAGAGGGTTTGATAAGATGTAATGCTTACCTGTAGAGCACCACAAAAAACATGTGTGCTAACAGATGCTGAAGGTTTCAGCAAACATAATGGGGTTTTTGTTCTATCCCAACCAGTTCCAAAAAAAAAATACTAAGAAATTAGACAAAATTGCAAAAGTGAGCTTGCTCCACACAAGATATTAGTATTACCACAGATTTTGGGTATCACCTGATCGTATCCTTCTTCGACTGAAGCTTTGCCAGGACCGCACTGAACACATGGCATCACTGTTCCTGTCTGAACTCCAACAGCCATCGATGCACAAATGTCTGATCTGAATCAGATCTGGAATGTTGAACACTTGCAGCAACCACTGATTTTTCCTTTCTCTCTCTCTCTCTGTTTTTTTAATTGATGTGGTTTGTTGTGTCTCAAGCTGCTACACTCCACGTTTGCCTGATTAATATCATGTCTGTAGAAGGTTATCTTTTTTGGCCCAGTGTGTGTACGCTGTTCTTCTTGCGTGCTGGATAGCAGACCCCTTAGGCCTTTTTCAATAATCTCATGCATAATATAGTGAGGTATAAAAGACATGTGTCGGGACAGCTGGGATGTGTAAAAATGTTAAAGTAGGTTTTTAAAAAAAATAAAATTGGCAAAACAAACACCAACATGTGGTTTGTCAAGAAAGACAGATTGATGCTGATGCTAGCAGAGAGTATTCAAAGCTCTGCCGTGCTACATCGCCTCCAAATGGATTTATACCAATTTATACCCTTAGATTTATTAGATGCTAATTCAATTTTAACCACAACCCTCTTTACTCTCTATACACACGGCGCTTGTTCTGAAAATGATTTTAAGGATACGCAGCTAATTTATGAGGTCACTGATCGTTTTTCTTGAATGAAGAAGGTAATTCTTACAGCCACAATTCCAAGATATGTGGAAGTCACTATAGGAGAACCAGTGAGAGGAAATCTGGAATGGGATATGCGAAAAACTGTAAAAATATGTACTATTATAAGTTTCCTAATACTATATGTAATCTAACTACACTTTATGTAATCTAAGTCCAATAATAATCCAATAATAAACACATTTTAACAATACAAACATAAATGTTTACCTGTATGAAAGAATATCTAATGAACTAGAAGTAATGTATAACAAATCATATATTATTTAATAAATCATTTAATTGCCAAGGTTTTGGAGAAATATAACCATTTATAATAGTCAGATGTTGGGTATTTCTTTTATAATCACATGCCGGCTGTTGTTTTTTTTTCAATTGCATAATGAACTTAAAACCTGCCAAACTTCAAAATGAAGGATGTTCTACAACTGCAGCTACCACTTCCAACTTTGAGAGGTCAGAACTGATGTGCTCTAATGTTTACAGCTTTACTCTGCAAATAAAATAGTCATAGATTAAGTAATACTGTAATCAGTCAAGTTAAAAGTATACTTCTGGTAATACTCTGGACTTCATGAGGTATTTCATGATTGAGCCTTAACCTTATAAAAATGATGCATTCAATTTCACAGGCAATTCTGATGATTGATTAGGCATCTGTCTGTCTTTGGATCAGGGTCTTAATGACAGCTGTTCTAATATGTGGTAAACGCGATAGCAGCTGTAGCATTAACAAAAAAGCCCCAATATATCACCTTGAAGGTGAGCACAGAGCAGCCAATGAAACGAAAAGCCAAGTCTCGGTAACAAAGGTTCTACAGTAGTGTATACATACAGCATGTTTTCTATAATAGGGGTAATATGAGTAATATTTCGGGCTTATAAAAGTTCTGGTAAATATAAATTATAGCTTTTAGCTATAACTGGCCGAAAAGTGAAATAATATAGAAAGTGAATTTAGTTAATGCCATAATTATGAGAATAACTAAAAGAACAGTTTACCTTTAGAGGTGCTGAGGGAAAAGAAATTGGCAACCTTGAGCCTAAAAAAATCTGGAAGAAAATCTGTTTTTTATTACAGTCCAGGCAATAATGTGGGAGGAACTAGAGAATAAATTGTTATTTATTTTAAAAACCTAGATTATTTGCCAACATTCCATCAATTATATGTGTAGCTTTATAAGCAATTAAATTATATATGACTATAAAACAAACCAATAAAGTCATTTCTACAGTTCAAGTGTAAAATATACAGAATTATAAAGTACTAGCACATACATACAAGTGCTATAGTTACTTCAGCATGTACTAAAAAACATGCAAAATGAAGCAGGTTGTTAAACACAAATTTCTGATGGAAATGAAGTGCCGGATGTCCAATTTAGTAGACTTATCATTATCTTGCTTCCTAAAGGTTCTATAGAGGAAGTGCCATATCCATATAAATAGATTGTTCCTGTTTAGTCATTTCCTGTAGTTTTCATACTTCCTTTCTAAAACACACCACTTCCACCCACATGTACAGTAGAAGCACAGAAAATATACTGAACACCTAATAGACATTAAGCTTCAGAGATAACCATTTCTTACATTTGTATAGATGTTAGAAATCTTGGGAGTCCAGGGACATTTTAATTGACGCACCAGGGACATTTACATTTATCTCTTTTATACAACTAAGCAATTTGTGGTTAAGAGTCGTGCTCAGGGGCCCAGCAGTGGCAGCTTGGTGGTGCTTGGAATCGAGCCCTAATCTTCCAGATAGCAGTTCAACACCTTAACCACTGGGCTACCACTTTCCTGCATCATAATGTTTAAGAAAAACAGGTGAAAATCACAGTACAGAAGGATCGTTAGGTGAAACCTGTATTTTATTCTAGAATAATTCCGTTTTTTACCTGCCAAAACGGTCTATTATAAAAAATACACAGCTTTTTTTCATCCATATCTTATAATTGTTTTAGGAATCTCTCGAAGAAAACACTTTATTCGTCAAAATAATTTGGCCCTAAAATGATGTGATAAACAAACTGTGCTAACTGCCTCCTAGCAGAGGTCTCAGTCGTCAGGGGAGCCTTGTGTTTGTAGTGACTTCATTGTGTTTGTCCCATAATTACATTATAGAAGCACAAAAGCGCCTTTAATGGCACCATCAAAAAGTAATGGCATGCAGCGCGCCGCTGTTCAGCACATCTGGTGTGTGTAAATTCAGCCTGCCAAAGAAAATAGTTTGGTTAGTTAAAAGTTTTCTCCTTTTTTCCCTTTCCCTCATTTTTGTCCTTCTTTAGCTCCATGTGAAGTTGTTAACGGGTCTCTCATTAGGAAAATCTATTTTAATGCAAGTTAAACAAGTGGATTTGTTCTGTGGATTTGTTCCAAGTAAAAAAAAAATCCACATAAAACGTTTTAAGATTATTAGCTGTGTGTGTGAGTGTGTGTGTTAAGGCTCTTATTGTGATTTATCCTTTTTTTTTCATATGTAGCTAATGTTTTGTGCTAGTTGCTATACCATGTAGATGTCTATAAGATTTTTGTGCTTAGTATTGATTACTATAAATCTAAAATGTCTGTCAAATAAAAAAAAATAAAAAAAAGGCTTTAAATTTATTGTAAAACAAATTTTGGAGGTCAGGTGAGGTTCATGTACTGGGCTGCTAAAAGATCCCACAACAGCTGTCTTTATTTTGTGATAAATGTTGCCTCAGGGTTTACTGTTTGACTGACTCAGGAGGATAGTGTTGCCTTCATACCTCACCGTGACCTGACGAAAGCATCGCCAGTCTCAGATCTGACCATCCGTAACTGACATTGAGTGCATTGTGTTTTTTGGGTGAAGAGCTCAGTGCACACTGGCCTAAAGGTACATTCCTGACTCGAGAGCAGTGTTTGAAACACAAACCCTCTTTGTACCTAGTGGAACTTTGTGAATCTTCAAACTTTAGCATCCACAGGTTCTTTTTTTTCCTACGCCTTCAAGTGTGAACTTGCACGATATTATTTGACACAAGTGTAAGCATACCATCATTTTCCATTTGCATGCATGGCTACAGGTCATATCAATGTATAGAGACGACCGACCGGCTTAGAAACTGCATTCAATCGTGCTTTTATCTATTTTAGAGATATTCCAAGTGGAGGACTGTGCCAGGAAGGATCAGTTTCAAACATTTAATCATCCTTCCTGCATGAACACATTTTTCCAGTTAAGGCTTTCATAACTGAAGATTGAAATAACCTGAAAGTCTGGAATACACTGCAGCCAAGGGTCCAGTTATGGGTGGACCTTTCTGAAGATTTCTGAGAGTTTGTTGATTTAAATTGATTAAAGATGCTAGACTGACACAGATTATTAGATTATGAATTAAATTTCTGTGCTTGGAACTGACATCACACCGACTGTATGCACAGTATAGATCTACAGTATACAGAATAAAATCTTTGCAATTCCTAAAATGTAGCATCTGGAAAGTAGTTGTATTAGACATAATCTGTACAAATGTATAAGTAGAAAATGTGTAAACGTAGAAACAGATAATAAAATGATATTAAATATGATGATAAAAAAACTGTGTTATATGATCTGGTCATTGGTTTAAATCTGTATTACTATTACAGCATTTGGCAGACACCCCGATCAAAAGTGGCTCACATTTTTCACTTATTTATACAAGAAATTAGGGATTAGGGGTCCAATAGTGGTAACTTGGCAGTGCTGGAAATGAACCCTGATCTTCCAATTAGCAGTCCAACACCTTAACCACTGCACACCAATTAAATAACTTTAATAATTACTATTTAATTTATTATCTCTCATTTTCTTAATCTTGTAATGTGGGAAACATTGACAACATGCATGATAGATAGATAGATAGATAGATAGACAGACAGACAGACAGACAGACAGACAGACAGACAGACAGATAGATAGATAGATAGATAGATAGATAGATAGATAGATAGATAGATAGATAGAACTTTATTGTCATTGCATTACAGGTAGATAGCAACGAAATGCTGTTTAGCATTTACCAGACGTGCAAATAGTAAAAACTGTGCAGATAAATATGTAAGTATGTACATTAATAAATAAGGCTATGCCGGTATGTGCATAGAGGAGTATGTGCAAGTATGTGCAAGTATTTACAGCATATAAACTGTTAGATGTAATTATTATATTGTGCAAAATGCGTGCATTGTATGTAACCAGTGACAGAGATAATATACCGCTTATATACTTATAGTATATATTTACAGATAGATAAACTAGTGTATACTTAAATTAATTAATTATATCTACATTATAAATGATATTATACAGAGAAAATGTGTCAGAATGTGAAGTGTGAAACAGAACTGCAAGATGGTGAAGTGGAGTGAGACATGCGGTACTAACAGTGTAGTATAGAGTTTAGGAGATTTATGGTTGTGGGAACATACTGGCCCTGAACCTGCTGGTTCTGCTGCGGATGGACCTGTACGTCCTCCTGGACCGATAAACTAATAAGCTTTACAAATAACACAAAAATCTTAAATATTAATTTAGTAGACAAGTGATAGAAGTGCAAATGTTTAAATGCTATACATATTAAATGCAATCAGGAAAATAAGCTGTCTTTTATCAATATTACATTCTTCCTTCTGATATAATTAGACAGCATGGGGATTTAAGACAGCTTAAAAATAGCATCCTAAAAACTGTGGTTTAATAACAAAAGAAAACGGAGCACTAAAATAACTCACACAAATTCATCATGAGTCTAAATAAAATCAATGACTAATTTTAACATTCCACTATAAAATATCTGTTCGAATAAAACGGAAAAATTTTTTCCGTCGACTTCTACTCGGGTTAGAATAAAAAAAATTGGCGGTCAGGGTGATTTATAAACTGTGTACCTCTGAAACCACGCCCCTCTGTCTCCTCTTTATCTGCCTTAGACTCCGCCCATGATGGCGTCACATGTTACGACAGCTTATGCTCTGACCAATAGAAACCCTCCAAACTTCCGTAAGCCTCGAAGTGGATAAAGACGAGCGGCCGTGGCGGAGTAACTGATACATGAGTACAAAGCGCTTGAACTTTTGTTGTTTGTTTTTGCACTGTTGTAGTGTTTATTTTCCCCACGCGTACTTAATGAAGGATGAGAAACCCACTTCCGTGAAGGTTTTTTTTTCTCTCAAGTGCACGAGACGTGACTACTAAAGAACGCTCTAACTTACACGAGCTCAGTTTGGTGTAGCGGAAAAGAGAGAAGAGGACGGAGCTCGCGAGTCCTGCTGCTTACACGGAGATCTGCTGGAAGATATTCCGGAGAAATGGATCGCGTAATTATTAAGTAGTTTTTATGTTTTTTTTAAGTCACAGTTTTATCGATTTTGATCAAGTGAGTGGAATCATTGCATTGCAACGGACGTTTTACAAACTCCAGCCGGAGTTGAATTACTTCTGGAAAACACGACATGGTTTAAAAACATAACGGTGCAGTTACTCCGAGTTCCTGACATGGACGCATGATTGGTCAGTTGTCGCCTTGAGGCCAATGGCGAGGCTCGCGCATTCAGCCCGGGTCCCCGGCTTGTACCCCTGGCCGTTAGCTTGCGCGCTCCTTTTTCTCGGCACTTGTGTGTGCGCGGGCCCGGCGTCGAATCGCGCGCGGGGCCGTCTCGTGTGCTGGCAGGCTATTATGAATTGCCAGGCAGAGCCCGAGTGCCACTACGCGTACGGACAGTATGTGCGCGCGTGCGACCCGGTGTTGAGCGGCCGGCGACGCTCGTGCCCGAGCCACTGCATCGCATCACTTGTGCAACTCAACCAGACAAAAAGCGGCCCTGCACTGGAGGACTGCAGCTGCGCAGACGATCATTTGTGTCGCGAAACCAAGCGCGCCATCGAGCCTTGCCTGCCGAGGACCCGCAGCATGGGCTGCACGGAGGCGCGACGGCAGTGCGAGCGCGATGGACCGTGCCGCTCCGCCATGGGTGACTACCTACAGCACTGTGGTAAACTGTTCAGCGGCGCAACGTGCACGAACGCGTGCCGCGGCGTCATCGCGCATATGCAACGTCTGCCCAAGGCGCAGCTTCTGGACACGTGCGTTTGCGACGGCGCCGAACGAACCATTTGCGAATACGTTAAAGTGAGCATGCACGCGTTGTGCTTCGGCATGCCGCCTGCGGTAGATACTGATGGATCCGGTGGCTTTAACGATGAGGATGAGGATGATGAGGATGATGGAGAGGACGGGAGAGAGAACGGTCCGAGCAGCGCGGGGACGAGCGTGCGGTACTTTAGTGGTCTCGCTGTGCTTGCACCTATCTTGGCATTGTTAGGGGTTTAATTTTGTAAAGAAAAAGGATTAGAATGATGTGCATCCGTTGCCTCCTTTCGCAAAAGTACTTTGGGTGACTTTTCATGTTCTTTCTCAGCATTGCATTCACCTTCAATTATCTATGCAAATGCACTGTTTGGAAACTGAAATAAAGCTCAGAAACCACAACACCATATTTATTCCTGAGTAAAAGCTCTGATTCGGGATGTGGCAGATATCCTGAATAAAGCAAGACTATTCTCAGTCTGACACTACTGCCTTAAAACGAAGACTGCCTACAGAGAAATACTACTCAGACATTGTCCAGCAAGACCTGTGGACAGAAAAAGCAATATGTATGAATAACAGAAAAAAAGGATATTTTGTTATGTAGAGATTAACAATGCATAGATTTAAGACTATAGCTTTGCACTGCCATTATAAATCTACACAGCAAAATCTCTCCTCTTGATCAATTCCAAGCTGATTCAGCACTGGGGGGTGAGGGGGGTGGTGGTGGTTAGGTAAACATCAGGGATTTTGCTGTGTAGCTATCTAAGCTATTTTTTTTCCCCTAAAACTGTTATTTACTGAGAAGTTGAGCAACATTTCTGTTTGTAAAGTATTTGGCATGCTGGAATAAACGAAAAGAATGTGGACCGCTAGAGCATTCACTCAAACGGACCGGATAGATACGAGCATTATCACAACCTATGTTTGCATCCCGGAGTAGAAATCAATATTATGTATGATAAGATGTTTATGAAGACGCAGCGTGAGTCCAGCTTTCGAGAGAAGTTGGTAATTTCCTGTACAGTGTAAATAGAGTTTCAGAGATATTTTAAATCGTGCTATGGAAGATGAATTATGGACTGTAGAAAATGTCTAAATCCACTGTATGACTGCCTCAGTGATGTACTTTTTATAGAAGGCATAAAAAGAAAAGTATAAAAACTAAAACGTGTGTGTGTTTTGCATTGTTATAAAATTCATTTAAATGTGATCTCATTTGTCCTAAAAACAAACTTTGCAGTGGATTTAAAGCCATTTTACACTCTCACACACACGCACACACACACACACACACACACACACACACACACAAAGTATCAATACCCTTGACTTTGCAAACAGTGGTGTTTGCTTACAGCCTAAACTCTGACTTCTAGCTGTACTTTGCGAGCGTGAGCTTAAGAGAGTGAATGGCTTTTCCCTGGAGCCTGCGTGCAGTGAACAGACCGGCATTTGTTTACTTTCCAATCACTCTGTTTGCTTAACAGCCTCCGTCTGCCCGCTGCGGCTGTTTGAAGAGATTTAACCTTTGCCCATCAGACAGCCCGACAGTAGCACTATAACGGGATACACAATGCGACTTGTTACACTCTGTATATGTGCATGTTATCTACTAAACCCGCTTTATGAGACGTTCGCCGCTGCTCCGTGACTAACAGGGGAGGTTGGAATGTTAGCTTGATTTTTGAGGTCAGGAATCCTCGCTGTGAAAAGCTGTTGTTGTGGCTGCCTCATCATATGCTGTAGGCTAATAATGCCTATTGGTCAGCTCATTATGTAGCTATTAAGAAGATGAATTATGAAGCAGTTGCTCAAGTCTCATACTGTAAAATCAGTTTTATAGACATTTAGTTAAAATAAAATAAAATCATGCGGTATTCGTTAGCATTTAGTGTGTATGCAAATGCTGAGATAAAGAAGAAAAATTTCAAGTGCAATTATGGTTTGCGATCTGGTGTGATTTTATGTCACGTCCTGAGAAAGCATGAAGAATTCTTTAAAATCGTGTGGATTTTGAGAGCCTGTTTATGCCGCACCATGTTTAAAACACTGGCCTCCTCATTCTTTTCCTCTCATTGCAACGCTCTTCAAAACAGAGCGATTGCGGCAAAATGTTTTATTAGAGGAGAGACAAGAGACCTTCAGCTTGCTCAATGGGAAAGAAGTCGAGTGGCACTTTTGTCATGGTAATCTTAAGCACATAATAGCCGCGGCTGCACAATACGCAGGCACTTCATTCCTCCGAGGCTTGCTGACACCTCTTCAGAGCCGAGCCACAGGGTAGCATGTGGGAAAGATCCGCTCATCCCTCACTCCATCCACACACTCCATGTGGGCTCTCGCGCTCAGTTACGACCCCATGTGAAAAAAAGGGGGCCCAGCATGCTTCATAGGAAATAATGAGATCGGGCCTCGAGTGGGCGATGAGCCGGAACAACTGGAAGCGAGCAGCTAAGCGAGAGTGGGTGATGAATACCAAGATGGATTTTTGTGCTATAGTTTTCATTTTAGCGTAAGAGTTGCTGAGAACGATGGATGGTAAGTGACTATGAAGCAACGCTCTAAAGTGCTTCATCACAGAGTTATTCTTCCCGTCTGGGAGGCGCTGGATAATCTTACCGTTCCTTGACGTACTCTGGCACCAAGCGAGGGTCGGGCAGTGATGAAATCCGCCTCGTGTTTATAACTGCATTTACATGGCTGTGAAAACTAAAACCAGTCCCTAAATCAGCACTTAAGGGAAAAGTTAATACTCCAAAAGGGCTGCTGTAAATTAATTATCAAATTTAATTTACTGGTTTAAAATGTAATTAAAATACTGTATATAAAAAACGTAGAGACGTTTGGGTTGATTATGTAGTTTTTTCATATATTTATGCATATTTATCCCAGTTTCATCCTAATGAACTGTTAATTTCAATAATAGTTAACACACGTTACACCACAGTATGTTTAATTTTGGTTATGTTTTAGACAGGATTGATTCATCATCTAACAGCAGTTCCAAAGACAGTGCAAATCACAAGTTAATGTAATTGTGAAGCTTTGTGACCTGATATTTTTATACTTTTTTTTTTTGCCCTGATGATTTAGGTCTTCAGAACAGACTACTTTACCCTTTGTGTTTTTCTGGTTGAACCCTACGATGAGCTAAGTTTATTTCGTTTGCTTATTGACAGTTAAAGAAAGAAAACAAAAGTCTGTTAAGTGATAAAAAGTGATAACCTGTTTTGTAAACAGTAAATATGCAATATTTTAATCGATAACACATAGAAATGGTGCTATTAAAGAAAAACAACATATATTAACACGAGCTTCATTTTGCTGTACTTCATTATTACTACATACTTTCACAATGACAAAGTTCAACCTGATCTTATCTAATTTAATCTAACCCTAGTCTTATAAAATAGTGTAATATGTTACATTTAAATAGACACCCTTATCCAGAGCAACTTGCTCATTTATACAACTAAGCAATTGGAGATTAAGGGCCTTGCTCAGGGGCCCAGCAGTGGCAACTTGATGGGAACTTTGACTAACTTCTTTAGGTTGGTAGTCCAACTACTTAACCACTGTGCTACCACCTCAGTGTTTGCAATCCTAATGCTTTCCATAAATAATAACTATTTCTTACTTATATATTGGTAGAAAAGAAGGTTTTCTAACCAATAAAATAAACTCAGATTGCAACCTACAGCATTATAAATGATCAAATCAATTAAATGAATGAAAAGTGTATCATACAGGAACGTCACAATTAAGCATCCAAAGTCTAAACAAGACATGTTGTCATTTTAAGCATTAAAAGTGTCTTTCCTAATAATCCTGCCATCAGAGGCTTATAAGAAATAAGAACATAAACTCACAGAGCTTCTTATTCCCCGGAACATATAAGGTTTAGTGTGCATAACGTGCCCTAGTCTCTTAACCCCGACCAAACACAAACCTTCCTGTTGTGAGAACACGTTTCAGTAATCGTTTTCTTTTAAATTTTTTTCACTCCTGATATAATAATCAGTCTGATCCTTTTTCAAAATAATGGTGTGCTGCGCTGTTATATAACTATTCCCGCTTGGGCCATGAATAAGTGATTATAGCATGCAACTACAAGCTCTTTAAGGAAATGTATCTTGTCTCTTTGTAATGCAGTCATTGTATTATAGTTGTAATGGTTGTTTTGGATTATAAATTGGGTAATGTTTATTTTTGGTACCCTGAAGACAAATCCCAAACCGTGTTCCATTACTGAAAAAAAAAGGAGGGAAAATCTCCGGTCAAATATCCCCAAAAAACCTTATTAAAGTTTGTTGTCATTATTTTAAATATTTATAGGATTCGTTTTATTTTTTTTATTTTATTCTACCATTTTCTGCAATGATCTCTTTTGTAGTATATATAAACAAGGCACCTTATATAAAATATCAGAACAGGAATTAGCAGTGGAAGGAAAGGTTTATTGGATAGAATTGATGGTAATCCGTTAAAACTGGATTGGTTATATATTTCAACACTTATTTTCTGGTTTATGTATTTAATGCCTTCTTTGTCAACATATTTTGTCTGAGATTTTGAAAAGGACTCCTCTGAAAGAAGGAAGGAAGGAAGTGTATACCTTAAAGAAACCTCACTAAACATTAAAAAAGAGAAGAAACCCTTTTGTACATTCCCTGACTGGTCTTTTCAGCAACGGTTTGCGCTTGACAGCCAAAATAGGATTTTTTCCCCCTATCTGAGCTGCCACTTTGATTCCATCACTGTAGACCTCTGTCAAGTTCAGGGCTCTTTGAAATGAGTAAAAAAACGCACCTCAGCAGAGAATCGCAGGAGGGGTCCGGATCCTTTACTCACGAGATAGAAAAAAAAAACCCTGCAGGATTAACACAGTCACAAAGAGTTCACTTACCTGAGAGTTAGGAAAGAGAAGCTTATACGCTGTTTTTTCCATATATGGCTGCAGAGGATGTAAACACACAGTATGAATTGAATAAGAATTGAAGTCAGAATATTTCTCTGGTTATGGAGAGCACAGAAGATAATTTCTGAGTAACAGTTGAACGTATTGTGTTGGGAATTTATATGGAATGGATATATGGTGCTTTGTTTGTATTTACAAGCTACTTTAGAAAAGTGAAGCTACTTTGGCAAAATGATTGTGTGTATACAGGATAACGATGCAGTTACACATATTCTTAAGAGTTTTGCCACTCTTACTGACCTTGATTGCCAATGAATCATTAAAAACACAGTATCGACCCCTCCCGCGACAGCACAACTAATCCAAAATCACCATAACAGGAGGTGCAAGGAGAGCCGGAGATTCTATCCAGCAGGGAATAATGGCTGGCAAAGTTTGGCCGCTTGTTTTCGTTCAAGGGGATAATGAGGTGATGGAGGGGAGAGGTGTTTTTTACTAGCACCGAGCATGGCCCCTTTTTTCTACTGCAACAGCCATATAATTCCCCTGTCAGGCAGGGGAGGAGAGAGCCAGTAAGAGAAGGGAGGTTTCAGCCAAAAGCAATGGTTCCGATGAATGAAGGAGAAAGCGGCAAAGAGGCCGCAATGAATATCAACCATTGAGTTCTAGAGAGAGCTCTGATCTGGCAACCTTGCTGAGGCAAATAGGTGTTGGTGGGTGGTCAGTTGTTGTTTTTTTGTACCTTTTATACAAAACTGGATAGGATATCAGTCTTTTTGGTCAGTCTTTGATGTAAAACATTAGCCTAAATCAAGTGGAAACCTTTTGTACAGTCAAAGCCAAATTTATTGGCATCTGTCAAGGGGATGGAATTTTTTTTCCTCAAACAAATTAACAATATTTTAAAAAAAAAATGAACTTAGGTCTAACAACTAAGAACTTTTAGAGTGCACCTACGCAATGACCTCAACATGATGCCCATTATGGAGGAAGTATGCAGGAGAGGATAAAACCTACTCTGATTTTTAAGAGTAAATCCTTGCTAGATTGCTGTGCATGTCTGTGGTGAGAATTGACATCCTTTTGAGGTTTTATAAGGTTTTACGAACTTGTGGGTTTTACAAACAAAGTAGTTTGTAGGGACAGATCTAGAATTAGCCTTTCATTAGATAATGCTGACTAATTCTAGGTAGGTTGCAAACTATTGATTTGAAAATCTATGTGTTATTCTACACCTCACGGCTAAAAAAAAAGTTATCACCTGACTGTGACATCTATATTTGCTTGTTAAACATCCTTTTTCAGATTTAGCGCTTTCGCTGCTTAAATAACATCTACATTTTGTAAAAAATGAGTGAGTATTAATTGCACATTGTTTTAGTTCATCCCCAAGGTGTTCAGTGGGGTTGAGATCAGTTTCTGAACAGTTCTACCTCTCCAATATTGAGCTTAATATTGCGCATGGGGAATTGTCATGCTGGAACAGTTTTTAGTCCTTGTAGTTTTAATGAAGAAAAAATTGTAAAGCTACAGCATAAACCCGCATCCTGTACAGTTATCTGCTTTTAACTTTGTGTCAAAGTTGTAATATTGTATGCATGTATGTATGGATCGATCTATCTACCTATTTATCTATACATCCATTCATCTATCCATCCATCCATCCAGTTACATTTACCTCATTTTTTAGCCATCTTAAAACTTGGTGGTTACGGGCCCAGCAATGTCAATTTGGTGGTCCTGGGAATTAAACCCATAATTTTTCAATCATTAGTCCAATACCTTAACTACTGAGCTACTACTTTTCCCAGCTTTGGGTTGTTTTACAGTTTATACTCCAGGGTTTTGATTGGGCTGCTAATATAATGGGGGTATTGATGTATTTTGGATTACATATCAAGGAAACTTATTAACTAGTGTCTATTAAACAAATGTCTGTATGTGATCCAATTATATCTAATATATATTTTAATAACATTTTAATATGGTCTAATTTTGTAAATATATACGGTAGACAAATGCAGTTCATATGACATTATAAATATGAATCTGAATATCAGTTGACATAACGGTAAATTATATTGCAAAAATGTGTTCAAATATTTTCCATCCATGCAGGTCAAAGAACTCGTCCACAATCAAACCAAATAAAAGCACAACCCGAGGAGAGGAGATGGAGTGAGCTAGTGCATTTGAGAGACCAATTCACCAGAGCACTGGTGAAGGAGTTCTGTGAGTGTGTGTGTGTGTGAATTACTTAACATTGCCCAAGTGCAGAACCCCTCTCAATTACAGCTTCACAATACCTTACTCTGACCCTTCACTCTGCCATTAAGTCCATTTACCAACACTAAATACTTCAGCCAGCAGTGAACTCCAAAAGCCTCCAGTGGACTGTGCAGGGAAAGAGAGAACCAGAATGGGAAAATGCGGAGGGAGAGAGGAGCCAGAGGCCAAGAGAAGGAGGGAAAAGACAAAAAAATGCTGACACAAGGCATAACTTCATTTCCACGGTGGTAGGGCAGCTGGGAGGTGAAGTGGACTTCAATGGCTTCTCTGACCCCGAAGACCAACTCAGTCTGGACAAGACTGGTGCACTTTATAGGTCTGACAAGAAACTTAAGGTAGTGTGTGGTGTAATAAATAATAAAATGGACATTATAGCAGCATACAATATAAAAAATATAAAATGATGGAAACTATATGTTGAACGCCACACGGCATTCTGCTCCACAAAAGTATCAGCCATAATTTTCTGTTAATGATTCAGAAAAGTGTTTGAGTCGCTTACATCTCACTTGCTCACTTGGTCTTACTAGTGAACCCTCTGAAGGTGGCTTTAAAAAGCTTTTATAGTGTCACTCCTTCAGCTCTTCAGTCAAGAAGGCACTCAACTTACAAACTGGGATAACACTGAATGATTAACTAAGTACAAAATCAATTCAGGACAATAAAATGGAGGGCAATAACAAAAAAAAAAGGAGTGGGTTTGGTGGGGGGGGGGGGAGAAAAGCTTGAACAGAATAAATAATGAGACCCAAGCTGAGGAGTTGTTAAGAGTTAATAGTCTCAGAGAAACTGAATGGGGGCTGGGGCTCGCACTCTATTAAGCCGACCCCCAGGGCCATTGGCCAAATTGCGCCCAGTTGTTGTCTTGAAAGAATTCATCCTTCAGACATTCAGTTTCTCCCATTATGTTGTCCCTTTTCATGGCTAAGGACAGGCAGGAGTACCCAGGGTCTAAAGGAATCAGTACAGAGTGAGAGTTAGAGGGAGAGCAGGAGAATGAATGGTCATAAATATGTTGAATTGGTGCGCGAGTTTAACTGGCTTTGTGTAGCAAACACAAATGATCCTTCAGAGTAATTAATTAATTCAGCTAAGCTATTATGCACTGACGCAGCTTCCAAATGGAAGAAGAAGTGATATGTTTCCCAGGGAGCTTTCTCTCTCTTTTTATTTTTGTGACACAAGTATATTTGATGACGGATGAATATGAGCACATTGGTGTGGTTATATGAATACTGAGTCAGTTGCCCAAAGCTAAAAAGAGGAATAAAATGTCTCAGTGTTCAGGAGTAGTGTTATCACGCTAACCGTTCAACAGTCAAATGATTAACACACAAATTCCTCACAAAAAACAGTTTAGCAGAGTGTCATTTTTAAAAATTTATAGTAATCATTTACAACACTCGTTATATTATATAGGCAGACATGTTTAGATGTGACTTCAGTGTAACACTTACAGTACTGTATATGCCTTGTTTTGTGCTAATGATTTAAATGATGCCTGTTTTGCCATTTTATACTTTATATTCAAATATCATATCATATCATCATCAGAGAGCATGTTTGCCTTACACCTTTGGGCTAGTGTTTAATTCCCACCCCTGCCCTAAATGCTTTGGGTGTTTCCTCCGGTTGTCCCTGGTTTCCTTTCCTATGTCCAAAGCACACACTGTAGGAAAAGAATTGTTCTAAATTGTTTATAGTGTTTGAATGGGTGTAAGGTTGTGCCTATTAATTGGTTGCCTATCCACCCAGGGTGTTCTCCAACTTGTGCCCAGTATCCCCTGAGATAGCGATTAGGCCTCGGTTACAATCTGCATAGTACAAACTATCCTACTATCCAGTGTCACCCAGAAGACGACAGGATCCATCTGACACAAAGTTGCTTTCACTGGATGTTTTTCTTAGCCACTGGCGCTTCTTTGTCCTGTTCATAAGTGATTTGAATCTATATCTGTGTTTCAGCATAGCTGCTTCCTGAAAATGACTATTGTATTCTGGTAAAATAAGAAAAATGCATTTTCAACAATAAGGAAACCAGTATTTAAGTCTGAAACATTTGGTTAAGCAAGAATTCCACAATGACAGTTTTGTAAACTGGCTTGCTTAGTGTCCTTTTCTTAGTCCCTTTGCAGTGTACCACATGTGTTTGAGAATAAGAGAACATACTGTCCAAAAAAACAGTCGTACACTTCACAAGGTGGACACTATCATAAACCTGCCAAGGTATTATCACATCTAATAATTTAAATAGTCTTACTCTACATATTTGTTTCATTCATGTATGTTTCATTTAAACCACAATTGACTTGCAGAAGGAAGCAGCTGTCTTGAATCACTCCTGGCCCCTGTGGGCATCCCTCCTTCATACTTCCTCTCCACCATGCCGATCCTTTCTTCCTCTCGTTCTCTATCCCTCCTTCCTGGCCCACAGGGCCTAAAATAACACGTATTTGCGCTCCTATTTCACATTCCTCTAAGGCAAGCCCAATTAAGAAAGACAATGTTTTGACTTTGGCCCCTATTGTGTTTTGCCCCGGACACAATTCTGCTTATTAAAGGTTTCCTGAATGTAAAGTCTCACACCTTTTTCAAAAGAAAAGCAATATCTTGATATAGATAACAAGCAAAGTTTTAATAAAATGTTGGGTTACTTGACAATATTGTGGGATCAGGAACACTTTGTTATTTATTAGTGTGCAAATATTGTTGCATGTGAAATAAAATAGATCTGCAACACATATTTATCCTATATTTCATTGTTTGACTGATAAATACACTCAAAACTTGATCATACACACTTAGGAGAAATAGGAGAAATCGCTTTATTAAACCTTCTTTTTTGTTGGACTGGCCAATGGCAGATCACGATCAGAGAGCAGCAGATCAGCTCCTCTTCTCGTTTGTTGTTTTTTTGCCCTTGTTTATCTTTCTGGCCATGCATGTCTCTATCAGGTGAGCTAAGTGGGTGCCCTTATACTCTGCCGGCTAAAGGGGAGAAAAAAAAGCATGGGGGAAGTTTGGAAAGGGAGGGGGCAACAGCTGTTGCTTTCACAGAAACTTTTTTAACCTCCACCATTTTGCCAAACTGCAGCCGAAGTTAAAAGGCCTGTGTTACCTAGGAGACGACCCTTGACCTTATCCTCTCCCCCACTCGCCTACTCTCTCTCTATTGCACAGGATATATATTGGTTTACATACTGGCACTAGGCTCTGGTGCAGCAGATCTCTGTGTAAAAGCTCTCAGTTCTTCATTATAGCACACTGATGAAGGACAGCCCTGGAATCCGGTGCAATCACTCCACTGCTGACCTCTTTCAACACACCTGATGAACGAGTGGACGGAAGGCAAAGAATTTAATCACAGATTCCTGAAATCCTTTCTCAGCTTTTGTTACAGGGCACAGAATCTTAGCTAGGTGTGTGTGTGTGTATCACATCCTTGAATATTGACTATCTGTGCCAGTACTGTTTTATTAGACTGAGTCAAATTACCGGTAGTGTAAACTGAAATAGCACCAAGCTACTGCAGATGGTGTAAGTAATTATGGAGCTCATGGTATCAAATCGAACATTGTACAAACACTGTAAAAAAAGCAGTTAACTGGCAATTTGAGTGCAACATATTTAACGTCAAGTATTTTAATATCTTAATGTTGCGTAAAGAACCGCGATTAAGGTTTAGGGATTTGCCTCAGAAGGTTACAACCATAACTCTCTGAACTATGGCTCAAAGTTTTTACAATTGGCCCATTAAAACTACACAACATTATTAGTCTCTAAATTAAGGTTTGATGTCTGGCACAGAATTAAGGTTTCAATTTATTAATTGAAATCTGTTTAATTCCAAATTGTCATAATCAAACTTTAAGGTCAGGGGTGACCTGCATTTAACAAAAAAACCCCAAATAAACTGACTAACATCTTATTTCACTTAGTTTATATATGTATGAAGTGATAGCGCAGTAGTTATGGATGTTGGACTGTAGATGTTGGACTGCTAATTAGATCAGGGTTCGAGTCCCAGCACCAACTACTTGCCACTGCTGCGGGCCCATGAGCAAGGCCCTTAACCCGAATTGCTCAGTTGTATATATATAAAAAAAAAAAAAAAGTCGCTCTGGATAAGGGCGTCTGTCAAATGCTGCAAATGTAAATGTATAATATTACGCTATGTATCTGTAACACCAGATTGCCATTAAATAACTATCAAATCTAGAGGATTTATATGTTTAGACAACTCAACGAACATCTTTTCAAATTAATAAATGATTTTAATGTTTAATGTTCAGCTCTGCTGCTAAATCTTCTGCAAGAACAAACTCTCCATCTGAAATAACCATCTACACAGGAGACACAAGTCATTAAAGCTCGTTAGCTATGCAAACTGGCAGGATGCCTCGAATTAATAGCCTCCCAATTAAAATGCAATCAATTAGTTGTCTAGTAGACGTTTTGTCTGCGCGGGACAGCGTTAGTTAATTTAAAGCCTGCTGAGACAACCAATTTTCTACAACTAAGATCACTTCCCTGTAGCTGCTGTGTGGCTCTTTGGTATAAGAGAGAAGATGATAATAGTCTTTGAGACAAATTTACACAAAATTAAACTTTAAGCATGTTAAATGTAAACAGTAAAAAAGTTTAGTAACTAATAAAGAAATAAAACATGTCAAAATTTAGCACATCATATAAAAAATGGGTAATTTGGTTATTCAGCCAAAATGAATATTCAGTTATGTTTATAGTCATTAATCAATAACTAAATTCTAGTGATTAAGTACTTTAGTATGTTTTGTTAGACAATTAAAAATGCTCTAAAATGTTTCAACAACTTGTTATATAAGCACCAAGTATTACTTGCAATTGAGATGTTACTGAATATAAATAAATGATTAGGAATCTGATGTCTGATAGGAACGTACAGCAGAGTCACCTGGGTTTACAGCATTCACAGACTCACTGCCTGGTTTAAATCAGACTAGTAGTTTGTTTATGTTTTGGGAAATAGTCCGACTTCATTTGTTGGAAAATATCACAGGCAAGTACAAATGAGCATAACCACAAAACAGGGATTAACCACAGTCCTGCACACATCTCTAATTGAGACAAACTTGGAACTTATTTTTCCAAAACAGTTGTTACCCGCAGTTGTTTAGAATGTCTTTATATTTACATTTCCGGTAATTGGCAGACGTCCTCATCCACAGCGCCTTACATTTAATGTTGTAGTATTTCATTATTCTCTCACTGGAAGTAAGAGACCCCAACATTGTTCCAGCATAACAGAGCCTCTTTGTTCTATAAAGACATGGTGTATGGAAGAACCTGCACGAGTGTCCTGCACAGAGCGCTGACCTTGATCGTACCGAAGACCTTTGGGATGAACTGGAACTCCAAATAAACCCCAGACCTCCTCACCAGACCTCCACTAATACACTTGTGACTAAATAAAAAAAATTTCTGCTGAAACGCAAAAAGTTAAACCCCCCCCCTAGATCTCATAATTTTTTTTAGAAGTATAGCACAAAGTATTATATTATTACTTAATAATTCTTATATATATTACTAAATATATATATTTTTTAATTTGTAATCTCACTATCTTTCACAAGTCTACTGTAGAATTTTCCCACATGACTAAAAATCCACTCTATCTACTATTATTTTTACTAGTCCTACAAATGACATGTGTGAAATTAATACTGCAATGCTTTTAATACTTCATTAGACAGCCTACTTATGCCAGGCTTGTTTTTGGTAGCCACACCAGCAAAATCAACTTTCTCAGAAAAGAAATGATGTCATTTAGCAAATCCTCAGGTTTCTGATTGAAAAGGATGAGTGTGCAGACACAGCAAGGTTTTGATTAAGCCTATTTGGCATAAGCTCTCTCCATCTCTGCAGTAAGAACAACTTGAGCATTGTGTTACATTTCAGCATCAATAATTTATTGCTTTCTGTTTCATTATGGGACAAAAAGCATGCTATGATCTCTGCTTTCAGAGATCCGGTTTACAAATCGAATAAAACTTTTCAACAACCCAAACCTTTATGCTTTGAGAGCTTTATTTGAAGTCTAATACACAGATTACATTATTGAAGACTCAACTCATTTTAAGATTACATTCTTTTAACAGATTTCAAAATCATTTCCAAGTCTCCAGCAGCACTGGAAAAGCAACCCCAGCTTTATAAACTAATTACAGTGCAATATACAACCAGTTTAACGAAAACAGTGTCTGTGAATCATTTGTTTATGGTGTACTTACTTGTCTCTCCATTAGAGAAACCACAACATTCAGCTGTCTTTGGTTGTGGGTTGTACAACACTCCGGGTAGAGGATGGCATGCTTCTGAAAAATCCCTGGCCAAAACAGAATTTGCCACTATTTTTCCCACTACTGTAAACCAAAAATGTTATCTTTGATTTTGTTCTTTCTTGTTTTACAAATTGTCAAGCACTTTGTAAGAATTGCTTATAACACACTCTTCAGGCTGTTAATACCTAACGCTGATTATTGATGTCTTTAAAAACAAAGCTCGGACAGTGTATTACTTATACTTATTATTTTAAAACAGAGTGCTTTCTTCTCTCTCTCTCTCTCTCTCTCTCTCTCTCTCTCTCTCTCTCTCTCTCTCTCTCTCTCTCTCTCTCTATATATATCTATATATATATATATATATATATATATATATATATATATATATATATATAGAGAGAGAGAGAGAGAGAGAGAGAGAGAGTAAAATCTTTAATCAAAAGAAATACCATAGTAATGATAAATTGCATTAGTCACTTCATATATATACACACTTTTATTTCCTCTACAATACACAGGATATTTTTATTTTTTATTGTATTTTATTTTATTTTTTTATTGTATTTTTTTGTATATAGTTACATTTTTTAAATTCATATCATGTATGAAGGGGGAAGTGGTAGCGCATTGGTTAAGTTGTTGGCCTACCAACTTGAGGACCTGGGTTTGATTCCCAGCCCCACCAAGCCACCACCGCTGGGCCCCTGGGCATGCCCTCAACCCCCAATTGCACAGCTGCATAACAATGTTGTAAGTCAGTCTGGAAAAGGGCATCTGCCAAATGCAAATGTAATGTGACAGAATTTGAATTTACAGAGTTATAGAAAATAATAAAATGTTTTAATCAAATTATGCTTGTTAAAATCCCTTATGAATTAAATTTTTTAGTACTTTGGTATCTTACAATTGAGATTTTTCAGTTAATCTCTTTCTTCTTGTTTTTTTTTAAATGTTATTATATACTAGTAGGACAATGGAATTTTAGGACAGGTTGCGCCGCAGAACGGCTTGCGGTATTTCATGGCTTTTGGTTTCTACTGACACTTGAGAAGACTCAGTAAGTTTAGGACCGAATTTCTGGCTTCTTCCAACTTGTCAAATTGACATGTTGAGAAAACCACACTTACTGCTGTAGTTAATCCTATTTTATGACTCAGTTCCAGGGTGATGCCCTGGTCTGAACCTGTGACTGAATGATTTACAATGTTTTAAAGGTTTTCCTAGCTGGAATGTTTTGCATTAATAGCTGCTTTTCGTTTCCACACATAGCACGTTAGGATAGCTTAGCTTCTGATTAGCTGATGTTCAAATGTTTTAGTTTATACATAGTCATTCCGAACCACAACAATACGTTCTAGATGCAATTGCCAATATCCTTTCACATGCTTTAAAGGCTTGAAGAAAACCTTTTCATCCCTATCCTAACCCCTTTCAGCTCCAGTGTTCTAAATCAAACACAGAGGCAATAGAGAGGTCAAAGGGGAAACAGGGCACATTTGCCTCTTTAGCCCTTTGATATCAACCATTGCCCTAAACACCTGTTTTTTTTTCTTCCCCCTCCTCTTGGTTTTCTTAATTCTTGTTTAGAATAAAGTCTTTTGCAGTTCCAGCTCAGATTTTTTTTTACTTGAATAAAATTCCTAGTTTACTAGAAGAACAACTAAACTAATTAGCAGTTATAGCCAGCTTTACAATCATCCAGGCCAAACTGTACTGTACAGATGCCCTATTTTGGTTAAATGTGTCTGAAGTGGGCTTAGTGCAAATGCTATCATTTGTTAACATCATGTAAGTCAATAAAGAGGCTAGTTAAACAGTTCTTGTTGGTTTTAGTAAAGTAATGTGTGATCCTGGGGAGAAACCAAGAGTGTTAAGTGAAGAAAAAAAGCAGAGAAGTTGATTGTTAAAACTGTAAGCAGCTTCCCGAGGTTTGGTCAGGATCAAAGCTGCCTTGCTGAGAGTTTTCCTTTTGTTCTCACACCTTCTCAGTGGGCCGTTGCTCAGTTCCTCTTTTCATCTCTTTCCCAATGGAGTCTCAACCAAGCCTCAACTTCACATGGAGTCAGTGTTAGTCAAATTTAGCTGTCCAGCCGAGTAGAAAGTCAACAATATCGGGAACCACAATACGGTGCCATGGGGGTCTTGTAGTGATCTGGAGCAGAAATGTTTAAAACAATGTCTCTTAAGTTATGAATATACCAGCAGTGAGTGGAGTTATGCCGGATTGTTTATTCTTTTCAGATCTGACTTGATGCTATCACCTCCTACAGTCAGGTTCCTCTCTCTTTCTCTTACTCTCACACACACCCATTCACTTCAATCATGCAACCGCACAGGATAATTCCTTGCACGGCAATGTCAAAGAGGTACTCATGTCAACGCAAGCTGAAACAGCGTGAGATTAAAGAAACTTCAACATGGTCACAAGAAAGAAAAGCCCCTGCTAAAGCCTGTGTTTGTGTGTGTGTGCTGTCTCATAGCACTGTATCAGTATCATCTCTCAAATCCCCCTCAATCCTTACATAAATCTATTTATTGACCACAGTAATCCTTACTGAGACAACGCAAACAGTACTGTTTCCCCAAGCGGAATCCTTTCCTATCAGTGTAATCTGCTGAAATTGTTATTTAAACAGTATACAAATGTGTCAGTGAACATGTCAGTTTAAAAGATAATTTTTTTTGGTGTAATGATTTACAGTCGCGTACCGTGGGGTTTCAGTCAGAGCCTTCAGTAAGCAACTGTAAAATACATACACACATCTCTGTTACAGCTAACACATTCATATGATAATAATGGTTAAGGTGTTGGACTGCCAACCCAAAGATTGTGGGTTCAATTCCCAGCTGCACCAAGCCACCAATGTTGGGCCCCTGAGCAAGGCCCTTAATCCCCAATTGTATGTAATGTAAGTTGCTCTGGATAAGGGCCTCTGCCAAATGCTGTAAATGTAATGAATATTATGCACAACTGACATTATATGGCCTTTGAGCCTTATTATTTAAGAGCTGCCATAGCAGTCCGACTGTCAAAGCCAGAATCATTTCATGTCCAAAAAAAACAATGAAATAGCTTGTTCTGCTCTGTGATGCCATTTGTAGCACTTATAGGCACTTATCCATAAGGAATTTTGTCAGCTGTTTGATATCCGCTAGAATTTCAGAGTGCGTATTTGATATTAAGTCAAGTCTATCAAATAGCGATTGTAATTGGTTGGAATTTGATGTCGGTTATTAAGCAGAGTCGACGTATAAACCTTAAAACCTATTATGGTTTTCTCCCAAATGTGACCCTTCACAAAAATTCTCACAGCTACTCCAGTGTGAGCTTTTAGTTTCACATTCCATACAAAGACAGAAAGCCCCCTTTCATTATAATAATTTCAGTGTATGTGCATGTCCATAACTGGTGTTTAGGACTATAGAATATCCATGTTAGGTGATGGAGTATGCTTTTGTATAATGCTGTCAGTTGGCTAGAGGTTTTCTTACACAGTGTCTGCCAAGAAAAGGTTTGTCTTTGACCCTGAGCCTAGAGCTTTCACAATCCACACAAGGGAGACACCAACTTTTTCCCTCAGACTTGAATGTCGTCCAAACTAAAACTCTGGCTTGTCTCAAAATGATCTAGATGGACATCTGTGAGCAAAGCCATTCCTTTTTTCCACTTCAACCATAGATAACTGGTGAAGCTAATTTCATGTGGTGTATAAACTGTGTTTATTGTTTATCAACAGACAAATACGGGTGAAAGTTCTGTCTACAAACTTTTCAATTTGGGAAAACAATAGTTTGAGTAGAACCGTTGTGTATTTACACAGAACTTTGACCAGCTATCAGCAAGGGAATTTATGAAAACTGAAACCACAAGTAATGCTTTGGCTCACGAGCGCTTTACGTAGGCGTTTGCTAAACAATGAGTGTGAATTGCTATTTTTTCCAATTTTACTATCAAAACTGTTGTTTTATTTGAGGAAATTACATTTGGAGACTGGGCATTTTAAGACAGACTGATTTCGGGGTTAAACGTGTATAAAAAGTGGCTTTTCCACCATTCTTTAAAACACTATTTATTATTTTGTGCCATCAATTGAAACATTAAACTTGTGGTATCTTATCATTTAAGATACTGTGGGAATTTCTCAACCAAAATTGGCCCGGTCTATTCAAGTACCTTATATCCCATAATCAATCACCCTTAACTGAATTCCTGCTAAAGTATCTAGTAATTCTCTTAATGTAAAGATTTCCCTTTTGCGAGTGGATGACCTACCAAGTAAATTGCTTAGTTTTAAACATTAAACCTTGACATGAGACCTCAATGCGAAAAAGCACAGCTTAATAAATCTCCATTCCACTTCATCAAACTCAAAATCTCCCCTTTACTTTCTTTTGTTCACCAATTTCTTTGTGTCAATAACGTAAAGAATGTCAGCTTTCTTTCTTTAGGGATCTTTTGAAGTGATACATACCATGTATGGTTAATTGTGGGTGTGGCTTTGTTTAAATAACAAGTGACATGCACACGCACAGTGGATATGAACAGGATTTATTCATTTTTATTAATTACATTTATCTGCATCCATATTTTAATAGTTCTATTCTCAATAAAAATAATATAAAATGCAAGATATAAATCCACGTCACATAACCTTTATATATCCGGAAGCCCATCATGTCCATGTGTATTTCGAACATCTTATTCCAGATGGAGTCTCACCCTTACTCCCATAATAACCTCTACAGTTGTGGAAAGGCTTTTATCAGATTTTGGTGCATAGCTTTGGGGATTTGTTCATTCAGGCACAAAATGATAAGTGAGTTCAGACACTAGTGTTAAGTGAGCTAAAGTCGATGTATTAATTCAGTGTGATTTTTCACCAACTATAACACACCACGTCTTCATAAAGCTGGGCTTTGTGAACTAGGGCATTGCCATGCAGTTTCTTTGTCATTTGTGTTACATTTATCTCTTATATCTCTTATACAACTGAGCAATTGGGGGTTAAGGGCCTTGCTCAGGGGCCCAGCAGTTACAAATTGGTGGTGCTGGGAATCTAACCCCAAGCTTCCAATTAGCGGTCCAACACCTTAATCAATTCATTGTTCAGTTTGGCTAATTTTTGGTTTAGCAATTGCAAATTTTATTTATTTAACACTGTAAATTTGTATTAAAGGACAGCGTCTACAGTTAATGCCAGCGGTTAACAATTCACTGAAAACTAAAATGACTTCTGTTGGCACAGCATTCGACAACACAATATTGGAGGTATTTGTGCATACTGTAAATTTTGGTGCAATGTATTCTGATAATGTTGCTTTAAATCTTGTCTTCCATAATTACTGATGTTATATGTTAGGACAGTCTGCAGTCATCTTTCCAACGATGAAGGCTGGGAATGATATATAAATATATGATTATTATACTAGGTGGTTTTTCCAAACGTTTGTCTTGGATACCACAAAGAAGGAAAAGGGTGATTTTTGTAGACTGGGAATGAACCACAGGCTTGTTAGCTTACCGCTTGCGGCTTGCTGATCCCCTCTAATAGTATTACCAAAGCTGACCCATAAGCTCATCCACAGGAAACATCTGAATGGGAAAGGGAGAGAGAGAGAGAGAGAGAGAGAGAGAGAGAGAGAGAGAAAGAGACTGGAAACAGCTGTCCGTGCCTCCTTAGAGCAATTAAACGCAACCAAATTACATCCACAGAGAGAAACACAATATTGAGCCAAAATGTCTGCATCAAACAGGATGCTGAACAAACAAAAAAAGGCATTTTGGGTCAACAATGCATGAGCATGCGAGATCCCAGGCCTACGCCTTAGTGCAAAATCTGTCACATATTATTCAAAATAAATTTGATTTGAGGAAACTTGGCTTTTGTAAAGTCAACTCTTAGTCCATTTCCTTTATTGTTCCTGAGCACACACACCCACCCAATGAATAATAACATTTCTGCCCATATTTATGTCAAATAGCATGATTAAATCCGCATGACGTTACCATGTAGCAATGAAATGATCAAGCTTTGTGTCAGAGGCTTCTGATGCTGCCAGCAAGTGTGTGCCGAGGCTTAATGATTCAATCCTGATGCTAAAAAACGTTACGAGTCACTACACAATTTGCGAGTGGGTTGCAGTAACTCTGCAAAACATCATTAGTTGATTACATTCTTCATCCATAAAGCTATAAGGCGATGCAGTGCATCATCTTAATATCAGCATTTTTTTTAATTGTGTTTGACTATTGTGTCGTTATTTAAATCTATTCCGCTTTATTTTATTACATTAAAAGTGGAAGTTGAATGTGATCCTGGATTAACATTTTAATCAACCAATCATAACCATCTGATGTCATCAAGGTGATTCAACCAAACCCGCCTCAATCCATGTTTTAATCTTTTCCTTTATCTTAACTAAGATGTAATATTATACATGTATTTATTATATAAAACAACATAAACTACATGCTACTTAACAACTGCATAGAACATGTATGTGCAGTTTATTTAATGTGAGAGTATTTCCCCTTAAATTAAATTACTTTTTAGTTTAGATTTTATAATTATAAATATTGGGCTTGTTTTTGTTAAATTTCAAAAGGTTGTGATTTAGTGAAATAATCATGAATTCTGTTTTATAGTAGGAATATTAATCTTTTGCCATTCATAACTTTCATAACTTTTTACATTTAAGTGTGTATTAGTGATTGTTCATGATTCACTGTTTAAATTCATTAATGTTTATTTTGGATCATTAGAATCGATACAGTCTAAAGTCACTAATGTCGTTCCTGGAATATCATAAATTATTTTTAATATATGTTGTCTCACAAACGGATTGATGCAGGTTTGGTCGGCACACACCGATGACATCAGATGGTTGATTTAAATGTTGATTTAGGATCAGCAAAGTATGTTAAATCCAGCATCACATCCTACTTGGCAAAATCACCTTCAACATGGAAAGTCATATTAATCATTTCACTGCATGTTGAACGTTGTATGATTATATATAATAAATTAGGGAAAAAAATTGATCAATTCAGTTTATTGTATCAAAATAAAAGTAGTAAATCATTTAATTTGTAATCTGTATCGTGTACAGGACTGTTGTATAAAGAAATACTTTGCTGCATAATAAAAAAGTTAAAAAAAACCCTGTTTTTATTTCAACTATTAATAAATGATCTACTAACTAATTTGTATTAAAACCCTTTTTTGTGTGTAAGCCATATTTCCCACTATGCAGGTAGTGGGTAGCAAAAGCTATAAAACAACATCAAGCAGATCTTTAGTTAAGTCTGTCGCCATTTAGATGAATGCTCCGGAATGCTCCGGAAAATGATAAGTCAGGAGTTTTTTCCCCTCAGCTCTGCTTGGATATTCTTCAAAGGTTTGACAAATCATTTACAATAAAGGTTCTTCATATCTTCGGGGTTTGGCGAGGTCTTCGAAATCTCCGGTATTTTAATGAGATACCTCTACTTGAACTTTTGCTAGTATTTTATCAGTATTCTACAACAGATTTAAAAAAAAGTCTGTGCTGTGCTAAGGATTTATTGATGACATCCCCAGACTGCTCACAAGCTGTGGATAAAAGACTGTATCTTGTAACACTTCCAAAAGGAATTTTATTGATGTATGATTTTAGCTGTACATCATTACAATTTCTCTTGGGACACCACTAGCAATCTTCGGCCCACAAGCTGGGCTTTATTTTGAGGTCGGGCCTCCTAATGGTACCCTAACAAATCGGTTACTTACTTCTTATAAAACAGATTTCTGGGAGCCCCCAAAAAGCATGGAACATTAGTTCTAACTGTCCCCCTTTAGCGGTGACCCTGATTGTATATACAAAAGTATTGGGACACCCACCCATCACAGTCATATATTATTTATTTTGTACATTGTATTCCACATTTAGTCTCAGGGTTAGTAAAGCCCAAAGAATAGATTTTTTAAAATTTTTTATATTTATTAACTCATTCAGTGAGTCATCATACCCTGTAGATGGGAGTGTGGTTATCCTGGTAGAGACGTCAAGTCAAGTCAAGTCAAGTCAGGTCACCTTTATTTCGATACCACTTTTTAACAATAGAGATTGTGTGAAAGCAGCTTTATATAATCAAATCACTAAAAAAACACCCAGTTCCGTTTAATTAATATTGGCAAATTAAGAGTCTCTAACTAAGCAAGCCAAAGGCAACAGCGTCAAGGAACCAAAACTCCATCACTAATGAAATGAAGAAAAAAACCTTAGGAGAAACCAGGTTCAGTCGGGGGGGGGGGGTCTATTCTCCTCTGACCAGACAAACCAGCAGGTTATTCCATGCTACAGCAAAATTTCCTGAGTCTTGTCGGGACGGAAGAGCAATTTTGTGTGATTTATAAAATCTTCCACAAAAAACAAACAAACAAAACGACTAGTTTTGCACTGTTTATTTTCTCTTTACAGCATGTCTTTGGTGATACCTATCTTTAAAACATTATCTTACTATATCCTGTACAGATCAAATGGACCTGGTGTGTTTCCTTTTCAACTGAACGCCAATCTGCGCTAAACCTTTAGGGTCCACTGCATAATAAAGAGACTTGGTTTATACTGCTGTTTGTCCTTTGTCCCACCGTCACACACAGGCTTACTGAGCTAAAGACTCGCACGGCCACAAGCTTCAAAAGTAGTCAACCAGAGATGTCGAGATTAGACGAGGTCTGTCCTAACTTGCATGTTGATTCCTCTGGGAAGGAAAGAGGCAAAACAAGGCTAAAAAGAAATTCCTGAAGTAATCAGAAGACGACACAAAATGTGGGTTTCAAACATATGATTGTCTGTCATGTGATTTTTATGAGGTCTTTATGAATCATTCAGGAACAGTGAACAAAACAGTAATTTTGGTGGAAATAAAGAAAGTTTCTTTCTTTCTATTGCTGACTATAATGTAGCAAGAGATTGTCATATGGTGTTATGTTAAATGAAATATGTTAAAATATATATATTTATACATATATATATATATATATATATATATATATATATATTATATATATATTAATTTTTTGTTTTTTTACTGACAAATAGCAAATAGCTAGTTACATAGTTAAGGAAATAGACTTCTTCGATTCCCAGCAAAACCCAAGTTGCCACTGCTGGTGACTGTGAAAGACAATAAAAAAGTGTATGTGTAGCCATGATGGAAATAAGAGTTTAACAATTTAGTGAAAAATTATTCACACAAAGTTTTAAAAAGTATCTTTAAACACTGTAACTAAATAAACTGTATAGTTGTAATCATCCAGGGCAAGCAAACTGCTGTAGTCAGATTTATAAAAAAAACTTTACCCTATATATATATATATATAAACATTATATAACATTATTTTCACTTTGTGTAATGGACAGAATTTTTTTTTCTTTCTACCACATGGAAGTCAGTGAGTTTTAGCGTTAGATCTATAATAAATATAACACACAGAATTGAATTCTTATTTATAGAGACTAAGATAAGGAGCACTAAATGAGAATTAAACTTTATCTGAATTTAGAAGTTTAAAAGTGAAAACAATATCCAAATTTGGTAAAGCAAAGTAGAGCGAAAGAAAAAGAGAGAGAGAGAGAGAGAGAGAGAGAGAGAGACAGCCCTCTAAGTCACTCTTAATTTTATAACCAGAAAACCGCAGTAAACAAACAAAGAAGCACATAAACTGTTCCTCTAGCAAACATGGCAGTTGTTGCCAAAGCCAGACGTTTTTTGTTTGTTAATGCTGCCGTGCCTTACAGTATTTAGGCATGCTGGGACGTTGAGTCTGAGCCTTCAAGTCACAGGAAATTAAAGCCGCAAGGAATAAAGCATTACTCCTATATTCCAAAATCCAGATGCTTAATTCGCTTTGGGTGCATGTGCTGCATTAACTATTTCTCTGTGAATTATTTCCACTATTTTTATGATATTTATTTTACTAGTGGAAAATCATTGTAGCTGAAGAAACTGTAACACAGCTTAGCTTCCGCCTGTTGTTTATTATATTTCGTAATAACTTTGGTTTCCATATAGGTATAAAAAATAATTTAGGACACGATAAATACAAGTGAAAAAAAGTTTTATAATAGAAAAACTGTCAATAATACAGAATCTTACCGTAAAATATTGTACTGTACATAACTCCTGCCTGGCTTTGCGTTCTGTTACAGACTAAAATAGTTAAGCAGAAAAAGCGGATGCTAATTATCTTGCCTTGATCTGGCTTTTTCAAATGAGGCCTATTCGCAGGTTGTATATAATTGATCCCGTATTTGCGAAAGGTCAGTGTTCACACATGGCATGTGGCAAGAGGAAAAGAACATTTAGACTTCCTGTTATTCTATGATTGGGTCATTAGTGGAAAAAAAAACTAACCGGCACTCGTTTGTCTAAAGGGGGGTAAAAAGGGTAGTTAGTCACAGCTTGCTGAGTCTGTAACTGGTGCTTATACTATTAAACTACTTTTTTTTTGTATGAATGAAGTCAATAATTAGACTCGTCTTTCGATAAATCCAAAATTTTTTACACTTGAAGCTACTGATTTTTTCCTTATTAAATTATACTGACAGAGTGAAATTAAATACGTGAAAGTAATAAACCTGAAGGGTTGTTTTTGGCTTTATTTTGCTGACACTCTATAATAAATTATTTAATGTAATACATTATGTAAATCAGAGTAATGTAAAATATAAATATATATAAAAAGGCATATATTAAGCATTATAAATAGCTTTGATTCTAATGATATCCACAGCATTGTGTAAGTAAAAGATGTTAATGAAAAAGGTTTAAATGATGCATTATCAGACAACCTACTACTTCAATTCATTAACAAACTATTTGCCCCCAAGCTGAAGGGGCTTCTTTATTTTAAAATTCAACCCCAATGCTTTAAAACACATTTTGCAGTTATTTTAGCCTGAAGCTTTGCTCGAGAGGCAGTTTTGTCTAGCCATCTGTAACCCCTGGTCATGTTTTGCCCTGCTGTGTTTTCATAACTGTATCCGTATGGCTGGAATTTGAAATTCTAAAGAGCTTTGGCACATGTCACCTGCCTTTAATTTCTCACTCTGGGCAACCAAAAAGGGGGGAGGGGGGAAATAGTGGGTTGGGGGGGTGGATTGAAGTACCCTAATAGACATCTAACCAGTGAGAAGTAATGGCATTTCACTGAACAAAGCCCCAGTGGTGTTTACGCCTGCTGGTATTTTCCATTCATGAAAATTCTTTTAGTTAGGAAACTCACTGGTTTCTGAAACCAGTTCACTAAAATCAGTCAACGACTGGAATCATCAATAGTTTGTATTTAAAAAACAAACAAACAGAATGTTGATATTTACGTTTACAGCATTTGGCAGACGTCCTTAACCAGAGCGACTTACATTATCTCTTTTATACAACTAAGCAATTAGGGGTTAAGGGCCTTGCTCAGGGGCCCAGCGAGGATAACCTGGTGGTGCTAAGAATCCACAACTTTCGGTTTAGTAGTCCAACACCTTAACCACTGTGCTACCTTAGATAGATATGATATTATAGTTTATTTACTTGTTCATTACTTTAATCTACCAGTAAAATCTAATTAAAGAGAGAAACACAGGCATACATTCATTTAAGGGTCCATGACTGGGGTGTTATTTATTACTCTTAAACATGTGAAAGCTTTCTTTCTTTCCTTCCTTTCCTTCCTTCCTTTCTTTCTTTCTTTCTTTCTTTCTTTTTTCTTTCTTTCTTTCTTTCTTTCTTTCTTTCTTTCTTTCTTTCAGCCAGTCTTTCATTCTTTCCATTCATTCATTCATTCCGTTCTTTCTTTCCGTTTTTTTTTTTCTTTCTTTTCATTCTTTCTTCCTTTTTGTTTTTTTCGTTCTTCTGTTCTTTTTGTTCTTTCTTAATTTTACCTTTAAAAATGCCTTTGTTAAATGTATTTATATATTTATATTGTTTTATTTTATTATTTATTTAATGCCTGATGCCTGATGATATTATATTATTATGAAATGACAAACAAATGATCATTCTTGAAAGACAAAACAAAAAGCTCTTCTTTTCTTTATGACTTTTGTGTATTATGATTATTATTTTGTATGTTTAAGTAAAATACTTTTGCCAATAAGTATTATGTAGTTGCATGTATGTTTAGTATAAAAATAACTTTTGCATTTCCAGATGACAAGTGCAGATGTTCATTGACGTGCAGCATGATGTTATTTAAGTGCAGATGTTGATTTAAGTGCAGATATTAATTTAAGTGCAGAGTGCAGATGTTGATATTAAGTGCAGATGTTCATTAAGGTGCAGATTTTCATTTCAGTGCAGATGTTCACCTAAGTGCAGATGTTTTATTTAAGTTCAGGTGTTCATTTAGGCAGTTGCAGATGTTCATTTTGCATTTAAGTGCAGAGTTTCAGATTTAATTTAAGTGCAGATATTAATTTAAGTGCAGATGTTCATTTAAGTGCAGATGTTAATTTAAGTGCAGATACGTTAAATTTAAGTGCAGATCATTTAAGTGCATAATTCATTTAAGTGCAGATGTTCATTTAAGTGCAGATGTTCATTTCAATGCAGTGCATTTTAAGTTATTCATTTAAGTGCAGATCTCATTTAAGTGCATAATCATTTAAGTGCAGATAATCATTTAAGTGCAGATATTAATTTAAGTGCAGTTATTAATTAAAGTGCAGATGTTCATTTAATAATCATTTTTAAGTGCAGATGTTAATTAATGGCACAAGTGCAGATAATCATGTTTTTGCAGATTCATTTAAGTGCAGATGTTCATAATTTAAGTACAGATGTTCATTCAAGTGCAGATAATTAATTTAAGTTCAGATTAAGTGTTCATTTTTAAGTACAGATGTTCATTTAAGTTGCAGAATATACAAGATGTTATTTTCATTTTAAGTGCAGATGTTCATTTAAGTGCAGGTGTTCATTTAAGTGCAGATAATCATTTAAGTGCAGAAATTAACTTAAGTGCAGATGTTCATTGAAGTGCAGATGTTCATTGAAGTGCAGATGTTCATTCACTGTATAAATGGACAACTATTAAATGACCACAGTTTATATGCTACAGTAAGAGTGCTGAAGACTGTGGAAATGTTTTACTCTCTTCAGAAAAGCCAGTAAAGCCAAAAGCATTAAAAACCCAGTTATTTTTTAAGGAATGTATCTTATTTTCTTCCTCGAGCCGTTTAGGATGAATGTTGACGTGATACCACATGCAGACAAAATATTCATACAGAACATTTGCAACTGAATCCCTTCTGTTCAGTGATCAGTGTTAAATTAACTCTTCCAGTGTTCTTTTTTGGCCATCTGAACGTCCTATAAACACTGTGGTAATTCACCGCTGAGATTTGTTCATGCTGATGTAAATGATGCATTGCATGTCTGCATTTCTCAGCACACACACACACACACACACACACACACATACAGTAGGCTATGTATACAAAAAGAGTGTGTGCATAATAAGAGCTGAGCCAGCAGCCGCAGTTCCCAGTCATGTTTGTTTAGTAAAAAAATCCTCCTGGGGACTGCAGAGTGAGAACCAAGCTATCAGCCTCGTGTGTGTGTGTGTGTGTGTGTGTGTATAACTTGTATAACAGCAATGGTGCTGTTAAGTCAAAAAAAGGGTTTTTAAAAGGTAAAACAAACCAAAATAATAAGAAACAAAGAACATAAGTCTGAATAAATATAATCATTTGTAAGATTTTTTTAAAGATATAGATTTTATAAGTAAATCCATAAACTGGTCTGTTTATTAATATTGTTCTTTGTTTGTGTTTTTAGTTGTATATCAGTTTAATATCTGTTTCCATCCATATTCCAGTAGCATTTATTCTCATTATTTTAAAAATATTTGTTATTAAATGATTAGGTATTAAAATAATCAAGCATGTTATTAAGCAGACAAATCATGCATGACAACAACAAAAATGACAACAAACAACAACAATAATATTAATAATAATTTAACAAACAATAATAATAAATAACCAAAAAATAATATCAACAATTATAACAATAATAATAATTAATTATTTTAACAACAACAACATAATAATATTAATATTAACAACATAATAAATAATAATAGTAGTAGAGTAGTAAGTAATATTACTTTTAGTATTAGTATGAGTTTGTAAATACTCCCCTATTTTACATTTTATTTATAGGAATACAGTCACCAAAGATCAAAGATTTATAAAATATATAAAAGGTCTAAGTTTTGACATCATTTTTAAAACTAATACAAACAAAATATTCGATTGCATGTATTTGTGCGAAATGCTCCCAAATCATATACAAAGGAAAACCTTTTAAATACATTTCGTTTTTTTATGTTGCTATAAATTACACTTATTCCCGTCTGACAAAACATTTGGATTAGATTCGGAGGAAAGGCCAAAGCCATCAGATCATTATTGTTAATAAAATATCAGGCTTGGCTCGGACATGTCTTTGTCCACTGAATTTAAAAGCAGGTCCAGAGACTAGCCATTTCTTCATCTGGTTCCCATTTCTGTTTGACGTTGTCTAATGAAACCTGACCATTTTTAAAAGATCCAGAGTTATGGGCCCATCAGTAAATACCATATTTACCCTTTGAAGTTAGCCAGGCTATGGAAAGTGCTAAGATGTCACGTGTAAAAGTTATGACCTGATTCATTAAAACTAATCTACTCGGCTTGACATGGCTCGCTTTTAGTACATGTGTGTCGTTATTTATTCTGACACGTGGCAAGGTCAGGTGAGGGATTTGACTAAGTGGACCCTCCCTTTTTATCAAATTTCAAACCTTTTTCGACCCGATTCCAAACAACCCAAATGATTAGGAAAAAAAACCCCGTGAGAAGCATGTAGAGCCTCAGCAGCATGTGTGTTATGTGTTGCTGAGTGTTTTAACGTTGACTATAAAAAACTGCAAAGGTTTTTCCTCCCAGGAAGTCATTGGTAGCCTAAAGTAACAGTACAACTTGTATTTCACAGTCATCAGAAAGATTTGACAGCGTTTATTTTGTGCTTTAAGTGTGTTTAATTTGGGTTCTTTTAATAAGTGTATATCTTTAAGATATATAAAGTGATGATTAAAAAAAAAATTAACAGTGACATTTACTTTTTGTGTTAATATGCATATTGTTCTTTAATGGTCCATATCTTATCTTTTAAAATGTTTTTTTTTTTACATGTTGTCCAGAATAACATGTAAAAACAGTTTTTTGCCCCAAGAATTTCAGCCTTGTCATCAGCCTTGTTCTTTTTTTCTTTTTTAACATAGTTATTGTAGGCAAGAGGCAACACATAAACACAGCCTAAGGTTGAATTCATTATTGTAAAATTCCACAGCAGAGCCAAAGCGCGACCAGACAACATTAAACTAGAGTATCACATAATCACGAAACCAAAAAAAAAAAAAAAAAAAACCTGGAAAGAACAAAGAGAAACCAAGAACAGGATATACAGGAAATGTTTCGGATTCAACAAGACGAGAGACACGATAACTTTACAAGAAATATCGGGAAAAAAAGCCGTCTAAAAAAACTAATAGAGACACATTAAAGGTGAAGACGTGTGTAATTAAGCAATGCAAGACATGAGAGGAGACAGGATCAAAATCAAAACAAAAGCACATGGTGTGACCTCAGAACATACCATACAAAACCAGCGAGTGTGAGACAGGGGAATTCGTGTTTATTTTAAAGTTTGCCTTATACAAATAAAGCAATTTTAATGAGAGCGAGAGAGAGAGAGTGAGTGAGTGAGTGAGAGAGAGAGCGAGAAAGAGAGAGAGAGAAAGAGAGAGAGAAAACAAGAGGGGAGAAGAGAGGGAAAGAGAAAGAAAAAGAGTGAGAGAGAGTGGAAAAAAAAGAGAGAGAGCGTGCGCAAAAACAAAAGTTAGATAAAAAGAGAGAATTCACTTAATCTTCTTTAATGCCTACGCATCTTTTTGCATTATAGAGCCATAAGAATAATCCAAGAGTGGACAGACAGGGCAGCCCGGTGGCTTAGTGGTTTGCACTTTTGCCTCACAGTAAAAATCTCTCTGTGTGGGGTTTGCATGTTCTTCTTTGTGCTTGCGTGGGTTTACTCCAGGTTCTCCGGTTTCCTCCAACAGTCCAAAAACATGTATGTTAGTTTTAAAAGTAATTCTATTTTGGTTATAGGAGTGAGCGTGAGCGTGAGCGTGAGTGTGTGTGTGTGTGTGTGTGTGGTGTGGGTGTGGTTGTTTGCCTATATGTGGCCCTGCAATAGACCGGTGACCTGTCCAGGGTGACCCAATGGCAGCTGAGACCGACTACAGCAGATCCCCATGACCCCGATTAGGAATATGCAGGTATAGAAAATGGATAAACAGACAAAAAACAGATATTTTAACACCCAGCCTATGTTTGACCTCTGTCTCACCTTCGCTAAAGCTTCCTGATTAAGATCTACACTTAAACTGGCCCAGTGACAGTTTGAGATGATAAAGTGGTGTCTCTGCTTGGTAAAGAGCCTCCCAGCTGTTTTGGATAATGAAAGATAGTCATGCAGTGGTAAGTGTGAGAAACGCCAGAGCTTCAATTACAGTGTATGTGTCAGGAGAAGACAGTTACTGTAGGCAAGGGAGGAGATGCAACATGCTACTTACATCCATTATGAAATGACTCTACACAAAGTTCACCTGGCAGCGCTGCTTAATCATTCCGCTGTTGAGAAATACAATTTATACAGATTTAAAATGCTGATAAAAAGTCATCTAAAACCACATACCACATTTGTTTTTTTGATCTATTTCACTTGTGGTGAATAATATAAAGCAACTCTTTTGTATATAGATGTTTGGACTTATAGTTATTTACCAGATAATAAATCACTTTTGACCTATAAAACACACGAAGTTCAACGCATTTTGTACATTTTTTTTAAATAGAAAAGCAAAAATATTATGTGGTGGAAAGACATTGGAATGGAATTGAATTTTTAAACATTATCCTTTATCATTATTTTTTACAATGAATAATAATAATAATAATAATAGTCTATTTAATTTGAACCTGTATGTCTTTTTTAATTAATAGCCAGCAATGTATTCTTGACAGGATGCAATTATTTCTATAAAATAAAAAAAAATCTAAAACATTTACATAACCGCAAGTCAGGAAACTTAAAGTTTAAGACTGTTTAGCTATTATTTATTCGGTTAATGCAAACAATACAACAGCTATTTCTATAAAACGAATCTGGAAAGCAAAAACAACAAGTAAAAAGAGAAATAAAAGCAAAACTAAACAAAAAGTTATAAAACTAACCTTATTCTGTTAATACTTTATTGTTTTGCTAGAAATGATTTTCCATGTTAAAAATTTTTTGTTTCCATAATTAGATTAATTTATATAATTAAATTAGTTAATTATTAGTTTATATAATTTAAAAAAATGGATTTATAGCCAATACTGAAACTGCTCGAATATTCTATGAATTAAAGTTTTTTTACCTTAAAGGCGAAAAATGACTCTTTTTACTAAATGTTTCTAGAATTTTTATGTGATAATAATAACAATCAAATTAGTATCCATAATTCTTTGCAAGTGTTTAAAAAAGCTGTGAAGGAAATGTGTGTTGCTTTTGAAAATGGATATCTCCAGCACTGGATCTCTTACTAACATGTAAAACAAGACAAGTACTGCCTACAAAAACATCCTCTCAGACCTCACTGCTGAGAAAGGAAATGTACGGAGAAGAGCAAAGGCATCCGTTACAGGCAAGAGGATTTTCCTGTCAAAGAACTGTATTGTTTGCTGTGACGACGCCTCATGTTAAGACCTAATATCGTATGTGCTGCGGTTTTTCTTTCCCCCAAACAGTCACATCACCTTCTCATCCTACATATAACAAAGTAACCCAAGCTTAAGGTGACACTGTGGCTTTAGACTCAAAAGCTGCCGTGGGATTTCCAGCACAACGTTCGCTCAGTGACCGAGAGAGGAAGAGTCATAGGTTGTGAAAATAAAAAGAAGGGCTGGGGTTGTTGTTCTGAATGTCTGCCACGATGAACTGTAATGGAAGAGGTTGCAGTTCTGGGAAGCGGGTGTGTAGCTGGCTGAAACGGAGTCTGTAATAGCGTCCAGCAGAAGGATGAATATGAAATTACGCACTGCAGATCTGCGTGCATTGTGTTCAAGCTTGTGCCAGCTGGCTCACTAGAGATCAGACTAACTCCTAATGTTACCATTTAATACTGTTATCACAGCATCAATGGCTCGTTTTAAGCATAGTTACTTTGAACATTTGAAACAATGTGCCTTAGTGTTCTGCTTTACAGACGAACCTGCATGCAAATTTAAACTAGGATTAAAACAATAACTCGTGCAAAATTTGTAGTTATTAGGATGAGCAAAAAAGATTCAGCGTGAACGCAGATAAAAAGGTATAACAAGAGATATATGTAATAAAAAATTGCAGCATAACCTCCTTGCACTATTAAATATGATGTTATAACTATGTAATAAACACATTAACTAACAAAAATTTAAAGAATACATTTTTCTAGATCAAATATTAAGCAATTTAATATTTAATTTAATGGTGGGAAGTTAATGGTTAAGGTGTTGGATTACCAACCCGAAGGGTGTGGGTTCGATTCCCAGCTCCACCAAGCCACCACTGTTGAGCCCCTGAGCAAGGCCCTTAACCCCCAATTGCTCAGTTGTATAACAAGGGATATTGTAAGTCGCTCTGGATAAGGGCATCTGCCAAATGCTGCAAATGTAAATGTAAATGCAATTTGTGTGAAACATCCAGAGATAACCAATCAAAATAGACTCCATTAAAAACAGGGTAAATGACATCATCTCATTATCGGACATGTAACAATAAAAAAAATAATACTATATTACTTTGCAAGGAACAGGCAAAAGTTAACATACAATAACAATTTAAACAACTGTACACGGTGCTACATGCTAGATGTCTCTAGAAACTAGCTAGAAGGTTACATCTTTTTAAAATAGCAGTGTTTAGGTTTTTTAGGTTTTTTTAGGAAGAACATTTTATGATCTTACGAATTAGCTGTCTAATAGTTATTCATATAAATCTCTATTTTCTATTTATGTTTACACCACTGAGGTGGTAGCTACCTGTTAACTACCTTTCCAGCAAATGCCTCCTTTGTCGGTTATTATTTCATAATATTGAAAAAAACATTAGGGACCCCTGGTGATTTGGAGGCCATATACACTTATTGCAATACAAGACAGTAATGTGAAGTATATGTATAAATATGTATTTGTATAAATATGTTAGTATAGTATTAAATATATTACTATCTACTATATTTAATTCTATACTATTCTATACTACTAAACTAGTATAGACATTTCAGAATAATTTCACATGAGCTCAGTCAAATTTTAATACTTTATGCTTGTAAAAACGGTTTTAGAAAATATCACACGGCTTTTATATTCTTTGTTGTCTTGTAAAACACACAGGTACACACAAGTACTACACAATAATTGCAACATCCAATCTACGAAATCTCTCTGAGCCTTTTATAGACATTCTGATGAACAGAAACACGTCATAATCAAGCCTGTTACCCTTTCATTAAGCAGATGTCCTTATAACTAGCAGACCATTGTGTGATCTCTAAATACCTGCCTGTATTGTGTTCTCCAGATTTCAGGATGCCCTTTCATCATGGTGAATCAGAGAAGCAAGCCAACGAGCGATGTGATTACAGGGTACAAGCAGCCACCTCAATGCTTTAACAACCAATCTTCTGCCTATATGACCGTCCTGGGAATGAGTGCATGTGAAGAATAGTCTGTCTGTTGCAAGCTGTTGCCTCAGGGCTTGGCTCAGATTGAGGCCTTTAAAAGAGAATGGATCGATGGCTTTATCTCTGAATGGCAGAAAGCCACATGTGCAAGCTTGTGCGACAATGATACATTTTACCTTCACGCGAGCAAAGGTTAATACAGGGCTATATGCCAAGGAGAGATTGGCTGCCATGTTTATTAACACTCACATCTAAAGAGTTCTAGTTTTAGATGCCGAATGATACTGTAAAGGGTCAGCATGTGGGTTTAGTGATTAGCACTGTTGCCTCACAGAAAGAAGGTCCCAGGTTTGTATCCCCAGCAGGGGTCTTTTTGTGTGGAGTTTGTATGTTCGCCCTGTGTTTGTGTAAGTTTACTCCGGGTTCTCCGGTTTCCTCCAACAGTCATGTATGTTAGGTTAATTGGTGATTTTAACTCGCCTATAGGAATGAGTGTGAGTGTGTGTGGTTGTTTGTCTGTATGTGGCTTTGCGATGGACTGCCCAGGTTGTACCCCCTGCCCTTCACTCAATGACAGATGAAATAGACTCCAGCAGATCCCCGTGACCCTGATTAGCAATAAGCGGGGATTGACAATGGATGGTTGGATGGATGAATAGATACAAAAGACCTTATTTTAAGGTGATGTTACATACTGACAAATATTTTTTAGTATGTGTCGCATTCCATAGAACTTAATTGTCCTTATACCCTGATAGCGATCACTAAAGTACTTGCTTAAAACAGGAAATAGTTTCCCTGACATGAGGGTCAGTGTCAGTATCACTTCAGTTGGGTGCAATTAAGCAAGTGTTTATTTATTTAATCTAAATCTAAATGTAATTGTAAATGTAATTTATTTTAATAAATAGTAGCAAAAATAAAATTTTTTGCTAATGATTCAGTTTAATTGACAATCTCGCTAACATAACATGTCAGTTTTTAAAACAGTTCTGTCAACTATTTGAATAATCTGCTTAGTATTTGTTAATCTGCCGCATATTTAGTTTATTGCCTTGTATATTTTTTTTGCTATAGTAATGATAAATACCAACATTATCAAATCCTAGATAAAACATTTCTACATTATTTTAATGAAAACATTTGTTTAAATTTCTGGCATTTGGCAGACGCCCTTATCCGGAGCAACTTACATTTATCTCATTTATACAACTAAGCAATTGGGGATTAAGGGCCTTGCTCAGGGACCCAGCAGTGGTAGCTTCCTGACGCAGGGAATTAAACCCACAATCTTCTGATTTGCAGTTCAACACCGTAACTACTGTGCTATCACTTTTCATTACGGTGTAAGACTTTGTAGTATGTAGATAAGATTTTTATTATCTTTCTTATCTGTCTAAAATAACATCAGTCTGGCTTTTCTTTTCAGACTCTAGAGATACCTAGTCGCTAAGTCTGGTTGAGGTATGAATTGTTACTGATCAGTGATGCACATGTATTTACTACTTGCACATACAGATGTACATAGTCTATATTTTTTATTATTTTTATTATTTATATTTCTTCTTTTGCAGCATAGTTTATTTTATTATTATGTGTATGTCTGTTTAGATTTACATAGTTCTTGCATGCACCTGTCTTAGATAGACAGATAGATAGATAGATAGACAGACAGACAGACAGACAGACAGACAGACAGATAGATAGATAGATAGATAGATAGATAGATAGCTAGATAGATAGATATATCTCTCATTTTGGACAGCAACAAAACAGTAAAGTTTACATTATTTCCCGCATAAACTACATGACCAAATGTTTTTGGACCTCTGACCATCTCTACATAACATCCTATTGCAAATCACTTTTTCTTTTTATAATAAACAACACACTTTAGGTAAGAATTTCCACTACAATGTAAAGAATTTGTTTATTTAGCTACAAGAACATGGCTGATTTCAGGCACTAATGTTGATTATGGAGATTGATGTGGAGTCTGCATTCCATTTTATCCCAAAGGTGTTGAGCTCAGGCGATTTGTGCACTGGGGCATTATCATGCTAGAAGAGTGTTTGGACCTCTTAGTCCTGTGAAGGAAAATTGGAATGTTATAGAATACAAAGTCAGTCTATACAATTGTGTGTTTGTAAATATGTGGCAATAGATTGTAAAAGAACCACGTACGGCTGGTGAGGTGTTCACAAACTTCTGGTTATATAGTGTTGTTATATAAATGTAGGTTAAGTATTTTGTGCTTGCAGTCTTTTAATCAATGGTATTCAGTACTTCTGAGTATGTCAGTTCTCTCTGGAACTGAATAATATGGGCAAAATTGAAATACTTTTCATTTATGTTCATACAGAGTTCATGCCAAACGTTACCCTTTCTGCTTACTATGCAGTGTTCTAAGAGGTTCCTGTTATAGTCTGTACAGTCAGGATACAAGTAAAAGTGCTTTGATTTTAACCGAAAACAGATGTCAATAAACTTGTTTGTGCATTGTAGGGAAAATATTTCTATGCAACTAAAACTCGGTATTAAAGTAATGAGCTTTTAAACGCAAGAAAAAGGTTTGGAGGGTTCATAACATAACTGTTGTAGCATGCAGCCAATGCCAGCAGCTATAACTATAAGTCATGCGCTAATGCATCACTCCAGGAATGTTCCAATAAGTGTTCCAATAAGCCAAGTGCAGACCAGCCGGGTGGACCAGTGAAGCTTTATTTATGTACGTTGGTACATTGCTAAATGATTTGAAGTACATTCGTTAAGCAAACTCCCTGTGACGCTAATCTGAAGAATGCAGACTCCCTCCTGAGGTCAGTAATTGGGTCTTTCTACCCCTCCTTCATCTCTCTTCTTCAGCAGCAGGTTTAGACCTGAAATTCATCCTCCCTTGGGGCCAGCCAAAGACATGCTCTCTCTCTAAGGAAACTTTTTCTCACCTAGATATCCGTCAAATGCAGCTACACACACACACACACACACAAACAAACACACACACACACAAAAAGGTAAAAAAACTAATTCCTGCCTAATGGTAAAAAAACTAATTCCTGCCTAATGTGTCAGTCTTGTAGATCTATAAAAAAATAAGATACTATTCTGTAGATAATTAACAGGATATAAAATTTTGTTAAAATTAATGAAAACTCTTTGTTGGTTTCTACTTGTTTTTTCAGTAAGTGTTAAGAAACTAAAGCAGCAGTTTCCATTCCGATAATGTTCGACGAGAAGACTAAAAACGCAGATACTGATACACTGTCTGTCATGTTATTATGCTTTTATACTGTTAAAATAAATAATCCTGCAGGTGATGTCACTTTAGTAGAGTTCAGGTTATTATTATAGTTGATTGTGGATAAATGGTCAAATTTTATGTACTTTCACGCCTTAAAATCCCACAAAATTACATTTTGACTTTTTAAAACCGCACAGGAATAAAGACAAAAAGAGAACATAAATGCCACAACATGATTTGACAAGAAGTCAAAGAATGTATTTTGCTAAAGGGCATGACTGAAAATATGGTATTTATCGTCCCTATATTCGTTCACTGTTTTTTTGTTGAGCTGAATCTTGTAGTTACTGTATGTGCTCTTCTGATTCATTAGCTTTATCTTTGGTCCATGATTACTTTTTTTAAGTTCACGGAAACCAACTTGCTCACCGAGCCACATCATCGTTTGTGTTTTTTTAATTTGCCTCTGTGAGCAGTTTGGTCTGACCTGTACTAATAACACAAATTATAAACCTATTTAGCTCAGACCCTTGTGCCTGCTCTTACAGGAAACTCGCGTTAATGGCCGTTTTTGGGGACAGCTGCACCTAAAAAGCCACTCAACAGGAACAATGGCATTATAGTTTTTTTTGGCCAGTGTTGTCAGAGCCAAGGCCATGTTCCAAACATTTCCCAACAACCCCTACACCTCCCTCCCTCTCAACGTCCAATTCCTAATCCCTTCAAAGTCCCATGCCGGCAAAGAAGTTGGAAAAAAAAGAATTACAGAGCAAAAGGAAGGGGAGGGACGGAAAGCGAAAGCTGCTGTGTTAACCAGCTTAACGCAATTAAAATTTATTTAGGGCTTACAAGGAATTCTTTCACTGGTGAATAAATCACAGCCGAAATGACACAGCTCAGGTGGAAGTACTGTTTTTTTTTTTTTTTACTTCGACACTGTTCTGGCAGAACCTTCGTCTCCCTGTAATTATTCGGTCACACCTTTAGCATATTGGGGCTCCAGGTTAAAAGAAAAACACCCTTTTTCTTGGTCCTCGGAAACTTTACCACCTCAACGCTGAAATATTTGATTTTTCTGTGCATGTAATTATGTCGTTAAAATAGATGCCAAGGTACTGGCGGCTCTATTCGAAATAGGGCTGATGCAATGTTTCACTGGTGCAGCATGGATACGCCTCAGGCTCTCACTTGGCCGCTATAGACACTGTACAAGCAAAGAACATACAATTAAATGCCATTAGTGTGTGGTTAATTGGATGCTAATGAGGATGTCGTGATCCAAAAAAAAGGTCTCGACAATGACTAAGTGTTCAGGGTGAATAAGTGCGCTGCTTCATAACAGAAAAAAACAATGCACTTGGCGCTCGTCCTTGGCAGACGTTTTGTTATCATTTTTATGTGACTTGCAATTCAAACCCAACATTTTTAGGGGCCCAAAACTAAACGATTTCCACAAGCCTCCAACTCAACCAACACCCAGGATGAGAATTTTTGTGCATTAGAAAGAAACAGTAAGACATTTTAATCCCGAGGTACTTCAGTGATGATAGAAATCGCAAAATAGGCGCACACCCAGATATTTCTTTTCAATTTATCATTCCAATAATAGTAATTATCTTAATTTTACTTAGTTTTTCTCCTTAGTTTGTCAACACAGAGGTATTTAGGTATTAAAATGATCATAATTTCAATTTATAATCCTCTGGGTTTTGAATTAGCAACTTTATATTGGATATAATTTATATCTTACGGAAACAGCAACATTTCAATTGTGAAATAATATTTATTTAATCAACAGATGCAAGGTAAATCATTATAAAAACAGACAGGTGCAAAAACTTGGGAATAAATAACAGCCTGTAGACGTTTCTTATAGTCTTCTTATATTTTGGACCATTCTTCTTTGCAAAATCTCTCCAGTACATTGTATCTGTGCTTTAATGCTTCAAACCCAACCATTTGAACAATGACCCAAAGCATTGTTTCAAATCTACCAAAGAAATTCATGCACAAACACAGATACAATGTTCCAGAATGGCCGTCTCAGTCCCCAGACTTGAACATCATCGACAATCTATGGATTGACTATCAGAAGCGTCTACAAGCTGTTATTTCAGCGAAATGTGGCTTTACTATATATTGATGTCATTATATCATTGGGGTGCCAGATTTTTTGCACCTGTCTGTATACAGTGATGTGAGAAAATATTGACCCGCTATGATCCTTCACAAGGGCAAGGTGATTTTGGAGCAAATATCGTCCTGCCCTACACAAAACAATAGCACCCTTTCTCTTTCGTGTGCACATCTGTGTCCAAACCCACTACTGTAATTGCATTGAGTTAGTCTTGGTAATTGACAGCATAAATATTAGACTGTGAAAATGTAACCATCAGTGAAAAACTCCAGGGTGAGTCACATGCAGCTGGAGGAGAAGGAAAACACTCCTCAGCTCTCAACTGGCTAGTGGCAAGCGAACGAAGTCATCAATTTTAAGCGACTTTGTCATCACGTCATTGCAGAATTGTAATACAGTAATAAATTTCGGGTAGGACTGCCCTTAAGCCACTGTTTAGCCATTGTTCCTTATGGTGTTTGTAGATTTTATGGTTTTACTCTAACTAAAAACTTGAGAGTGGAGATTTGATCATTAAAAGTTAAAGTCACATTCATAGCTAATTTTTAGCATGTTACGCTAAACAATACTAATAACATTATTAATATAGTCACAAGGGAAAAAATAACAAAAATGCTGCATGGTCAGAAAGACAACATCCATCCTATTGTGTTTAAAATGACCATTTCAGCAACTTTTAAATGTTACCACTTTTGCGGCCGGGTTTAAGAGTTTTTGTGGGTGGTGTAATTGGTCACATGAATTAACAATTCAATTTAAAAGTGCAGCTAGACAGAAGATGCAGGGTCTGTAGAGTGAAGCATGTAACACGTTTTAATACAGAAACAACTATCGCGTTTGGTTTGTAGTTATCCGTTAACTTTTAATTAAAATTGTACTAACACATTTATATTTTTTACCATATATTATCTAAAAAAACAAAACATTACTTTACTTTTATAGTACTTTTTTTGTATCTTGTAAAAACCCTAAAATGTATCAGTTTACTTTCACTATTAATTTTTATACATTATAAACAATGTGGTTAAAATGGTTTAATTTATTTATTTATTTTTACCTAAAAAAAAAAAAAATCTGCGGTTTAAACAGGTTGTGTAAAACACTTGTAGTTTACACATCCTAACTCCAGTCAAAAAGTCATTATATTTTCAGAGCAATAAAACTGTGGCTTGTGCTTTTGCAAATCTCTCAGCAGTTCTCTTTCACAGGGCTGCGGCAGTCAATGCGGAGAGGAGGGTCGGTTAAGACTGGCATGGGACCTAAATAAACTGTGCTGACAAGACTGAGAGCTGCGCAAACAAAAGATTAGACGGATGAAAGGACGAGGGAACGAGACGCGTTGTTCATTTGTGAAACAAGAAGGTCAGGTGTGCTACTGTATTAAGTTTTGAGATGAAGTCTTGACATGCAGGTGTTTTGTCTGCATGTTTGGGTGTAATTATATAGCGCTACTGGTGAAGAGGCTGTGATGTCTAATTGACCGTAATAGTGTACAATAGGACAGCCTGCTTTAGAAATCATTTTACTTAGCAATTGATGTTTTTTGTTTCAGCAATTATTTAAGTGTAAATGTGAAAATGTCCCAAAGCTTCATTTTTAGTCATAATTTATTGATCATATATAAATGGGTGTTCAGGTGTTCAGCCGGTGACCCGTCTGGGGTAGATCAAAATACAAACATGCATCTGTGTATAATCTGAATAGGATCTTACTAGGTCAGGTTCTAACCTGATCACTGTTTTTGTAAAAGAATCCCTTGTTCACAAACTGTAAGAAATTAAGCTAACAAATGTTAAAAAAAATTCTACTTTTTGGTAAGACAATTTAACCCAAAACAAAGTGCAAAATGTGGGTAATTTTTGCTGTAAACAAATCTGTCCCACTGCTTCATGCGCCCTCCCCTCTTTCACTCTTTGCCTGCTGGGCAAGTGTCATCTTGAAGGCTGTACACATCATCCTGAAGCATGGCCCCCTACAGCCCGGTTGCTACTCGACCATGCCTGGCATCCTAAGCCAAGGACCTGAAGCGCTCTCACACTGGCACCCCTGGCATTCTTTTGGCCAGCCCTGCCATGCCTGCTGAGAAGTGTGACAGTAAGACCTGACAGCTCAGGGGCCAGGCTGAGAGACACATTGTCACCAGCACACAAAGGAGCTCACCTGATGCACAACGGCCCTCAACAACACCCAGATCTCCTGCTGGCGGATTAAGGGGGCCAAGCAAACAAAGGAGAGTTATGCAAAAAAAGCCTGTGTTAAATTGGGCATTAAATTTAACATTTGGTCACATGGTCATAAGCATTCAACTGCAGTTGATGAAAACAAAAGTGTTGGTATAGGAGCATGAGAGAAAAACAATTGAGGGCAATATTTTTGAGACCTTAGGGCAGGATTAAGCCCCCTATATAAAACAATTATTGCAATGCTTCTAATTCTTTACATGACTCAGTACAAAAGAGCCACAAGATCTGCATGGTTTTGATGAAGTAAGAATACAGCCAGACTGTTGAGACATTCTATAAAAGGTTGATTGCTAAATTAATTTGGCCATTTGCCCAAAATTACAAGAGTCTAATTAATCCCAGATTCAAGACAGACACATAATTGGACTAGAGGCACAGTGTTCACATGGTCTCTTGTCATCTATGAGCTTTGGAGTGGAAGGATTTGGAAGCGATTAAAAGGAGTAAATCGGTCCACTAAAGCAGACGCTTATTAAAAAGAGACAGCAGGTGGAAGCACCCTGTCCAAAAAGAGAGAACTTTCAGAGAAATTTCAGAGTTCACCACACCACCTTAAATTTTAGCTGTGGTCAGTCTGGTCAGGCCCACACTTAGTCTCTGTTTGGGTTCTTGCTTTTTCTGACCACTTGCAGCAAAGCCGTGTTTTACTTTCTGTCAAAGCCTGCTTTACAACCACACTAGAATAACACCACAGAAACCCCGGCACAAACTCGCTGCAAGAACACCATTAGCCTTAAAATGCTTCTTGATATGGAATGGAATAAGGAAAAAACACCTATGTGCATTTTCTCTGCTAATAATAATAATAATAAATATATAAATATCAACTGATCAAATAAAACTCACCATTAATTATTAAAATAAGGAAAATTTAGAATTGATGGTAAATAAGTGAAATAATTGGGAATAAAGTTAAGTTAAATTTGTGCAATACAGTAAAAAGATATTTACATATCCCAGATTATTACAAGGCTGTGGTCAGGCTTGAACCCTGACCCCTATTAATGAGTAACCCAAAGCCTTAACTGTTGACTATCGCAGTCATTTAATCACAGAGTGATGAAGGTTTTTATTCACTTCATATTCCACAACTTTCTTGGCGCACTTTTTTGGTAGGCACTAAGCACTGAATAAGTAAAGTTTAGCTCAGTGGTTTGAGTGTTAGACTGCTGATCAGACTTTGGCTTCAATTTCCAGGACCACCAAGATAGTGATGGGCCCCTGAGCAAAGCCCATAACCCTCGTTTGCTCAGCTGGATTAGAAAAAACATGAGATAAATGTACATCACTCTGAATGAATGCTAATGCATATTGGAAACACCTCAAAAGACCTGCTATTTTTTACCCCCACACAATTCATTGGGGTCATCCATAAGTTTTGTTCCTTACGATTTTAATATATTTCTGGTACAAAAGCCTATATTTAAGATGAAATGTTTGGCCTACCAGCTAATGTAAGCATTTAATAAGGTGTATTAAGCCTAAACTATGGTGGTCTTTGTGTTGGATTAATATAAAACAGATGCCATAAACACTCATCTGTACCAAAGAACATTATATGGCAGATGCTGATTTCATTACAAGCTGAAATGAATGGCATATGACCTCGGGAGCTTTATAAAGGCTGAATCATACTCAAGCATACTCGTGCTTTTAGTTTTCTGTAAGACCAAGGTTGCTACAGCAGAGACATAGGGGCCTGGTCATTACCTCCAATTTGCTAGTCATTTTTTTCCCTCTGAAATGTGCACACAAGAGCTTCATTGATGAAGTCCAGGGGTAAAAAACATGTCACTGTAATTGAGGCTGAAGCAGTCAGTCGTCTCGAAGGAACTTCTGCACGCAAACAGGTTCTCGTCTGAAAAGAGTGTAACCCCTGAGTCACAACAGGCTTTGACATGCGTTTGCATTCCAGCCAGCAGAAACAGTACATGACTAGCAGAATTCTGCATATGAACTCAAAAGTTCGGAGAAATTCAAAAACGTTTTTCGTGAGGTGTAACATACCAATTAGTCACGCCATTTTTTCATCTCTATAGTCGATGACGAGTGTTTTCCTTTCACCCCCCCTGGTGCCTAACATTTCATTTATGGTTCAACTCTAAATCCTATCCATGAGTTATCCAGAACAAGTTCCGCTGTGAAGGGCTTCATAATTTAAGGTTTTGTTAATAATTTGTACTTTATCCAGATCCCACATGCTGTAAAAATCGAAATGAAAGGCGTTTTACAATGATGTTGCATCCTGTGAATAAAAGGAAAACATAGACTGTATTGCCTGCAAGGCAGATATCAGTGTGTGGTTGAGTTTATGTGGGGCTGTATGTGTGTGTGTGTGCTGCCAGGATTAGATAGTCAGCACCTGGGATGGGAATAAAACTAGACAGATGGTGGAACATATATAAAATAACCCTGCAATGCATTTTAACGTAAAGGTTTTTGCCAATATGTATATAAATAGGGGTGCCATCGCTTTGCTTAGCCTTTGTTAACATTTATGAATCATCAGTAAAACCAAATAAAATCTTCTCAGCTAACTTATAAAACTGTTACTTAACATTAACAGGAAATATAGCTAAGAGGCGCCAAAATTATTATATGAGTCAATGAAGATGGCTAGAAAACTTTTATATAATAGTATGATGTACACTAGAGTGTAGAAGTTAACTTTTCACAGTACACACTCCAGGATTTGCAAAATTTCCTAAAAGTAAATGCTCTCAGCACAACATGTTATTACTATAATGCACTGTGTCAAACATAAAAGTGTTTAATGTATAGAAATGCTTTCCACTGTGCGATCTATGGCGAATACATTACCATGAAAATAGTTGTTATGCAATTTTACCTCTGTAAGAAAGTCTGTGTTGTTTATTCGAAACTTAAAAGGAGATGTGAGCAGCGCCGTCTGCCTTATTTTTTCTTAATATAAACTAAAGTGATTTAAGAATGGCTAATAATAAAAGTGGTCTCGCGTGGCTAACGTACCACAGCTTATTTTGGCAAAATATAAGGCAATTTATAAATATTTAACCACAAGGCAGACTACAACTTTCCACTAACTTGTGAGGTGAGCCAGCAAACGTAGCTAGCTGTTAGCCTTAAAATGTTTATAGCATTTTTTTTTTCATAGCCGAAGAGAGAGGAAGCAAGAAGTTAATCATTTCAATAAACTCTAAATAGCGAGACTAGGTTCCTAAAAAAACCTTTATAGAAATGCCAAATATCAATCACTTTGATGTGAATGTCAAATGGACCTTTTCTGTGTTGCTAGGAGAACCCACTAACCGAGCAGCTACAAATGTGATAGGAAGACAAAATGGGCTGTAGTAGGTGCCTAACATGGCTGTACAGTTTTTGCAAATTACTAAATGTTCGTGTTCCTGTAAAAGGGCTGCCTGGGTGGTCCAGCTAGGGTTGCGTAGGATTGTTGGATTTTAATACCACCATCTATTAGCACTATTGGGTCATGATTTATGCAGCTGTCAGCTTGGACTTCATCAGCCACTTTGGTCCTGGTGAGTTGTGTGCATATAGGCAGGGGCCCGAACCACCAAGCCTATTAATGCAGAAGCTAAAGTAAACCACTGACTGAGGGAGGGAGAGAAAGAAGAAAAAAATGGTGACACTGGAAAAGAGAAAGGGAAAAAAATGAAACAAAACAAAACACAGAAAGAGAAAAGAACACCCCATGGATGCCTCTTGTCTCCTCTCCTGGTGAAATATGTCCTCCTCAGAAAGTCTAAGTCAACTGCACACAAAGGTGAAAATAGAAGTGAGGAGTGTGTGTAATGTGTGTACGGGCTTATGCATCCTGGTGGGGACCTAAACTTAAAGATACACACATACTTATGGGGACTCGTTTCAAGGTGGGGACCAAAATTGAGGTCCCCATGGGTACAAAAGCTTCTAAATCATACAAGATAGACGAGATTTTTTAAGTAAGTAAAAATACAGAAAGTTTCTGGTTAGGGTTAGGGTTAGGGGTTAGAGTTAGGGTTTGGGTTGGGGGGTTGAAAAATACAGTTTGTGTGGTATAAAACCATTACACTTATAGAGAGTCCCCACAAGGATAGCTAACCAGACATGTGTGTGTGTTGTGGGGCTGTTTAGTCATGTAAAATGTAGACGTTTACTCGAAAGCTACTTTTATAAAGAAACAAAGAGCAACAGATTTTTACTTTCGAACCAAACAATGATTCAAGTGTTTTTTTTTATACTCTTGGAATTTATGCTAAATTTATATACACTCTGGATTTTTTGGGGTGATTTTGCTTAAGTTACTGTGTTGCTTTGTTGTTACTTTGTGGATCTATATGAGAAATGAGAAAAAGCTTAAGTTTAGCTTAAGTTAGCAAAGTTTTATAGGACAATATACCATTTTTTGTTTTTTTTCTTTGTCTTACAGAAAAACAAACTGAATTATTTAGTGGGTTATACAGATGATAAGCTAGCTAAATAAATCCTTAAACATAAGTAAAGGCACAATATTAGCTAGCTAAGGATACAAGTCAGCTGTACAATAATTTAATTTAATTCAATTTTATTTGTATAGCGCTTTTTACAATGGTCATTGTCTTAAAGCAGCTTTACAGAATCAAAGATGTAAAATAAAATATGGATGAAACAGAAATCAGTTTTTCCCTGATTCTCCCTGATGAGCGAGCTGAGGGGGGCGGTGGCAAGGAAAAAATCCCTGAGGTGGTAATATGAAGAAACCTTGAGAAGAACGAGACTCAACAGAGAACCCATCCTCATTCTTTCGGTACATTTGTTAATGCTGGTGTTTTTGTATTAATCCCATGAACACTGACAGGATTTTATCTTAAAAAACTGTTTCAGGGAATAATTCAGTTGTCATTTTAATAGGAAACAATAAAAATGTGATGGTTTTTATCAAATCTTTGATTGTCCAATTAAAAGCTTTTTAGAACAACACGTGTATTAGTAATAAACATCAATTGCCAATTTGTGTTTTTTCTTACCCCTTATGTTCTTTTATCCTTTGGTTAAGAAAAGATTTTTTTGGGGTTCATTAGTTTAGAACAATATATATATATATATTTGGTATGGTATTATTGGTATTCATTAAACTAAGGACAAGGATAATGCTCAGTCAAGTTGTAAAGAAAAACATTGCTAGGTTTGTTTACTATGTGATATTTAGATGGATGAATAGATAGATAGATAGACAGACAGACAGACAGACAGATAAATAAAACACAAAACACGTCAGGGTAAAGGCCGAATCTGGAATGAGTGTTCTTTAGTGTTACATAAATCACACAATACACACTAATTATCCATCAATCCCTCAACACTATGAGTTCCATACAGCTCTTTTTCTTAACTCATTATAGAGAAGGTGTTGGCATTGGAATGGTAATTGGTCACCAGATGGTCATTATGTGGCATTTTTTTTGTAAAGGGGTCAGGGGTTCTTGGCAAAATCCAAGGGTACTCTCTGATTGGACAAGCCCTGACAGATGATTTATTTGTGTCATGTCTTTAGCAGGGTACTTACTCTTATAAAGCGTAAATTGAGGACAAAGCTTCCGCAATACCAAAGTCTTAGACTCAGAAACATGGGACTCATTTCCCCTTGTTTAACAACATAGAGCTTTGGAATATTCAGTTAGTAAATTAATATAAATTATTTACAGTACAAATCAGTGTAACTGGAGCTAGCACACGGGGAAATAAGACTGGTTTATAACTTATCTCAAACCTTTTCATGGTAGTGTCTCAAATGAATTATTTATACAACTCAGAAGTGAAAGTTTAGTGTAGTAAGATTAAGTTTGCTATTTAAAACCATAAATACTTTCTGTTTTGTAACTTTTAACCACAGTCAACCAAATAAGGCCCACATATGGCTGATGTGAACTTCAGTCAGGATCGTTTAGACGCACAAATGGCTTGCAATGAAATAAGCTTGGCTTGTGATGCGGTCTGAAAGAGGGCAAACATTGTTTTTTTCTGTTTTTCTTCTTGGGTTAGACCCACAGCGTGGACAGCCTTGGCGACCGAACAGCGCTGGCACAAGCGCAGGGTGTGACGCCGTGTCATTTAGTTGGACTGTTATGGTTTTGCTTAATCCACATTAGGTCTCCGGCAGAAAAGTCCCATTTTCTTGTTTCGTTTCACATGGATGGAGCCTTGTCTGAGGTCACTGTCAAACTTTCCAGATGCGTCTGCGTGTGATCAAACAGTTCATAATTAGAACCATATAATTTGTAGACATTAGTATATTAAAGATGGCAGTTTGGTTTGCCGAGCAAAAACTAACTTTGTGAGTGGCTGACCATAATTTAAGGTTCTGTTCACAGTCGTGCCAGGGGAGGGGGAGCCTCGGCAAGTAGAACATGGGTCTGCTTATGTCAGACACTGCGCTACAGGAAAGTGTGTGAAACATATTTACCAACTTAGCAAAGATCATCAAAGCAAAACCAAAAAAAAGTGGATGAGTCTACGGTCATTGTTTTGTTGGATAAACATTTAAGTGCACTTACTATGATATACAATATACAGTATAAAAAGTGAAAATTCTATTCACATTAAATCTATTTGTTCTGTTAAGCTGGAATTTTGATGATTCACCTATCCAAAAGAAAAACATTTCCCACAAATATTTTCAGGGGAGGCAGTGAAAGCACTGGGAGGCACTGAGTGGCATTGGGTTGCACTAGGAGACACGGAGTGGCAATGGGAGGCAATAAATGGTACTGGGGTGTACCGAATGGCATTGGGAGGCATTAATTGATGCTTGAAGGCACTGAATTGCACCTAAAGGTACTGGCAGTGGAATGCACATGGAGGTACCGAGTGGAAATGAGAGATATATTGAAGCACTAAGAAACACTGGTAAGGATTGAATGGCACTACGAGGCAAAAAATGGCACTGGAAAGCACAGAAAAGCAATGAGACACTGTGAGGTAGTGAGAAGCTGTGGAAAATCCTGAGAAGATGGCAAGGTGTTTGTACTCTATTTTTAAGGTTTATGTGTTTCTTCTAAACAATTAAAGACCAGATATTAATGTAATATAATTAATATAAGGTGAAATATAGAAATGCCTTAGTCCTAAAGCTGTTTACGGGATAAAAAAGCTTTTGGAGACAAATAAAAAATTGACAACTTTTAACATTTAAGTAATAAATCTTTATGAAATAAATTAAGCTATATAGTTTTTTTTAAATACATTCGGCTGCATTTACACTGCATGTATCGAGTTTAGATTTTTTCCTCTAATGTGGTACATGTGGCACATGGATTCTAAAATTTTCACTTTGGTTTCAGGCCTTATTCGCATGTGGAAACAAATCTGACATAAATCGGATACCTGCATTAACGTCTGCTATGTAAACAGACAGATCGGATTTTCACCTGTCAATGCGAGTCAAATGCCATTAAATAAGCAACGGTGGCGCATAACTTATAAAATTAAAATAAAAACGGATAAAGTTACAAAATTAGAATTGGGCATCAAGTCCTGCAGTGTAAGTGCAGCCTTAGATAGTCTAAAGGACTATAAACCAATATGACAATGATGAATCCAAAGCAACAAAGCAATAACAGCAATCTGGACAACACTTCTTGAACACTTTTGTTCCAGTATCCCAGAGCCCTGTATATGAGGACTTACAATCCAGAACTTTTAACTGTTCCAGCTGCACCCGGCTTCTTGTCCTTAAAAGCACAGTTTGTGCAGCTTAGTAGACCATTCGGACCCTTTTGGCCATGTGCTGAGTGGAAAATTTGCAGAGGATCTGCCTGTACACACACAAACACACACTTATTAAGTTATGCACACACGCATTCTTGAATAAAAGATTTATGGAACGCTCAGTAGTTTTCTGCTATGGATCAAGATCAAGGTTGGGGCTGAGCAAAAATCTCATGCAGTGCATTCATCTCCAGTAACAGCTTGGCTTCACAAACAACATAAAAAATGAGTATATAAACAGGTTATTGTTATAAATAGAGCTGTGCTGTTCCTTTGATGCCATGGATCCTATCCTACAAGCCAGTGCTGAAGGTTGGTGAAAGGGTAAAAACAGGTCAATCATATTCCTACACAAATGTAGGATTGTGCTCTAGAACTGTATATACATACATTTTGCACATGTGTATAGAGCAGGAAGCCATTTGCGATTAAAGTTACAATTACGCATACCACAGAACAGCTATAATCGAAATTGACATCATAAAACCTTTCATAGGGAAAAAAACATTTTTTCTGTGTAACTGTAGCCAAAATCCACAAATTATTTACACAGTTATTGCATTATGCACTGCTACAGAACACACACACACTTCCCTCTGTTACATATTAAAAGCTTCATGCTAAAAGAGTCCTTTCATAAAATGTCACAAACATTTAATTTATGTTTTTTTATTCCAAATTACATTTTTTCCTTGAAAATAAAATAAAAATCACTGTAAGTGAACTGCAACAGGTTAGCGACTTCAGGCTTAGCAATACTTTCCAGTGCTAGGATAAGAGGGGACTGTGAAGTCATATTCATAAATATCGCTTTTGTATTCATAAATGGTCATAAATGCATGGCTCCTAAGTAATATTTTTTGGTTAATGTCACCTTATTTGAAATGTTAAAATGACATTCTAACAACGACGTCGGTTTAGGTTAGAATTAGCGAAGGAAAATAAGCTAATTGCATTTTCAAGTCAGTTAGCATGTTAGCTAGGTTACGTTTTTCTTATATAGCTAACATTTTCCCACATAGTTATTGTGAATGATCCAAAAACCTACACAAAATTTTCTTCATTATTTACATATCGTGGCTAAAAATGTGTGGAAAAAAAGGATTGCGTGCATTTCTCCTTCTTTTCAAAGCGCAACCATCATCTGCGCTCTCTTTGACAGAAATTTAAAGGAAATATCAGCAATGCATTTCCATCCCTGCTGTAACTCTGCTACAAAATGTATTTATTTACAAACAAAAGAAAAAACACAGTGATATGTTCCTAGTTTACTGCTGAGGTTTCAGTGTAAAGGAAAAGTTTAGGAAGTTGATTAGTTGTGTTCTTATCACATGACCCGAAATGCGTTTGCAGCATTCCCCAAAGTTGATGTGGTTTGGAGACGTCTGGAAAAAAACCAGTGTGTTGCACTACATGCGCGTCGTATCCGTGTTGCTTTCCATTTGCCCGCTTCCCACATGTCTACATTCGATCTAATGAAATTAAGGTGCAAAAGATGCAGACATAAAAACATCCCCTGAGGCAGCTTGTCAAGTGCACATGGAGTTTAGTCGTTTAAACACTTAGGGATGCACAGATACCGATACTGGTACTCGTGTACTTGTATTGGTTTGAACACTCCAATACCAAAGACCTCGATACCTTGTGTGACATCATTGACAGAACAGTCAGTAACAATATGAGAAGGATTTGTGTTGCAGAAAATATTGTATATTAAACAACATTTTTTTATTCATCTTCCATACCCGCTTATTTCCTCATTCGGGGCCACGGGGATCTGCTGGAATCTATCCCAGCCATCTCTGAAAGGACGAAAGACAGGAGGGATTCACCCTCGCCAGTCCACACTCACTCCTATGGGCAATTTAGAATCACCAATCAACCTAACATACATGTTTTTGGGAGGAAACCAGAGAACCCAGAGTAAACCCACGCAAGCGAGGGGAGAACATGTAAACTCCACACAGAAAGGCCTCTACACGGGAATCGAACCCAGGACCTTCTTGCTGTAAATGAACAGCGCTAACCATTAAGCCACTGTGCTGCCCTATTAAACAACAGATAATCCAAATTGTAAAGCGAGTTGGTAAACGAATAAACACAAAACTAAGTAATGTAGTTGAATAAACAGTGAGCGAAGGTCATAACCAACAGGTAAAGTTTAGTCAGTCTATCTATAGACATGAAAACATGTTTTTAATGTTATAAAATGAAAGGTGTTGAAGTAGAGTTAATGTCAGTATGAAAATAGAGTCAAATCAGATCTGGATATTTCAATTAGATAACAAAATCATTTTAAATAGATCATTTTGCTGTTTTAATATTTAGTGTATTTTGATAAAGTATATACAGACTGTGTATTAAATAACTACCAGTCAGTACCCATATCTTGCCTCGATTATAATTTATATCAGTTAATTTTTATTTACCTCAAATGGTGTCTATATTATGCAATTTAAACAATATTTCATATAATTATAGTGAAAAAAAAATCAATTTAAATAAATAAATAAATACTTTTTTTTACTGTTGTGTAAATTGTGTAGCACGCGATAAACTTGAAACCTTTTTTAATGTAAACTTAATGTAGACTGGAGCAGAAATAAAAGGCTTCGGAAATAGAAAGTAGAGATAAACGTACTGTATGATGAGAATTGCAGAATGATGCAGTGATGTGTTGGATGGACTAAAACCAAATCTCTGGAAAGTTTCATAAAAGAAAAATGTTCAGCTGTTTGGTGGTATGTCTTTGCCACCTAGTGGTTTAGTAATGCGACGTGGTTATCATTACGCCTCTAAAGTCCACTTCCACAGGTGCACAGGGGAATTTAAAGGTAATATCCACACCCTGAATTGTTCTTTTACTCCCCATTCGCATTTATGAGCCGTGAGCACCTATGACCCGGTCACTATCTCAATTCTAATTTATTTGCATATCAGTTTCAAAAGGAAACATTGTCAAATTGACAAAACAACTTTAAAGAATTGTAAAAATGTAATATTTTAGGTTTTCCTTATCTATAACGATCAAGAAAAAATCCCTGGGACGAAACCTAAAGAGAATAAACCAGATATCAAATGATTGTTTGCTCCTCTGGGTGACAGCGGAGAGTGTGATTGAACAAGTTAACCGATTTTTCTTTCTTGGACCACCATTTTGGGGCTTAACCCAAAGGCTGCATGCTGTCGCATCACACCAGGCTTCCTCAGATCCACAAGCACCGCTTGACTGGTGCCACCATCCCCAACAAGGTAGGTCTGCATCTAGATGTTTCTCTGTTCTGGCAGAGTTGGAATAAACTTACCATCACTCAAGACTCAAGCCAATTTTGTCGCTCTGGGCAAAATCAACTGCTAAAAAAATGTAAATGTTTTGGAGATGCTGTGCCCCAGTCATCCAGCCATCACATTAATACCCTTGTTAAAGTCACTCAAATTCTTACAAGCGCCATTTTATCTGCCTCCACGACTCCATTTTAAACATTATAATATAATATTTCCAATGTAATGAAATCCAAATATTCCTGTTTATAGAAAATAAGGTTATAAGAAGGAGATAAAAAAGGTTAAATGTACTTCTTTATTTCACAGTGAGGTATGATGTTGGGTTTGAGGTTTCCAAAGTATTATTTATCGACTGTGTACAACTGGATTTAGACACAGGAATTATTGTTACTGTTTTTGACAGTGAGCAGCTACAGTCACGCACTGAGGTGGACATGGCATGATATATTATACTGTACATTATTCTCAAAGGCAGCTTTCTTATTAGTGCAAGAAATTAATACCACTGCATACTTTTCAAGCATCAAACAAACAAAGCACTGAAAATACCACACACATTAGTTTGTATAAAATATGTGTAAAATACAAAAAAAACAACGTTTGGACAAACCTTTGTTTTCCTCAAGGCAGGTTTAATAAATATTATCTTTTTACAGGTTTTAATAAAAATGAACATCTGATTAAAACCTATTTTACATCCTTCCTCATTGTCCTTATTTAATCAGCTTTAACATAAAATATTTAAACAGAAGTTCCTATATACATATATTTATATACACACACATCACACACACACACATTATATATATATATATCATGAGCTATAAGGTTAAAGTTGGATGCAAACAAAGTTTTATTAACGCGATAAACAAACTAACAAAAAAGTTGAAAAAAACACAAAAACATAAAACTAAACTAACAAAATCTGACCTAAACCTGACGCATACCTTAACCTTCACATAAACTGTGACATGTAACAAAGTAAAAGTGATAAAGACAGACTGAAACACAGGGGTATAAATACTAAACCTAATGGGAGAAACAATCAACTAAACAAGACCCACCTAAACACAATGATCAACACATGACCAAAATAAACCAATGGAAACATGTCACATGGACAGGGGAAACACATGACAAGAAATCAACAAACATTGAGCCCATGGACTAGAACATAAAACAAAGAAAGAACGTTTCACTTTTGCCCTCTGGTGGTCTGACAGGGCAACGCACTCAGCAGGCCTAAACTAATCCTGACACAGGGAATGCTGTAACATTACGAGTTCCTTTTAATGGAACCTAAACACTGTTCCTGCATAACAATTCTGGAGATGATTGGGGTAAAAAACTTAACTAGAGGCCTGACTTTAACTCCACTGAACAACTCTGGAACATTGACTATATCTCAGACCACCTCATCCAATATTAGTGTCAGAATTTACATTTTTGGAGGGCTGAATGGGAACCCCCACCAACCCGCCCAAGCACCCCCCAACAAATATTTGAAAAACTTCGATAAAATGAAACTATTATAAAATCTTTCTGTTAATATTATTAAAACATTTTGGTTATTTAACTAATTACCACTGACCAGATTTAACCACAGCGAATTAAGCCAAAGCATTTCGCGGCGTCTAGCTGGAACAGCTGGGCTTCACATGTTGTGCTCGGCTTTGCTATCTTGTACCAGAGCTCTTCCACTGGCGTGAGCTCACCATCGGGTACCTATCAAGTGATAATCAGAAATCAGCACTGACAATAATTCCACTATCCAATCAGAAGTCTGAACTATTTTTTAGCTCTGTTTATACGTCCTAGCTTTACTTACATAGAAGACTAACCAAGTTCAGCACATCTTGGTGAGAAAATGCAGAATTATGGGTAATTTCTTAGCCAGGCTGAGACTCTGTTTTGTTAAAAAGTGCTATAACAGTTATGTAACATTTTTTTGCTATCTGGCAGTGACTTCACAGTGAATTTAATGTCTTTGCTCAAATCCCCTGCAATGGAAGATTTTTTGGGTGTTGAGTTTAAACTCAAAACCCACTAATCACCATCTTAAACCCTTAGGTGTCACTTGCCCTGTGGTTATCCTACATATTTATTAAAATAAAAGGTATACCTCTGTGGATAGACTCTGGAGCCACATCAACTCTTCTCCAGTAAACTCCATCTCAGAACGGAAAGCTGTTTTTGTAAATACTCGATTAGAACAGATATAAAGCTTCTACAGAAGCACACACACATTTATGTAAAATTTGAGGCTGAATGTGTTGTACATTATACACACCTGGAGCTGTCCTCTCTGTGCTACTCTCTGTCATTACCGCACACACGTTGGCTGCCAAAAAATAAATAAAAAATTATATATAAAAATATATATACATACATAAAATAACAGATGATAAATAAAATCATATAATAAATAAATAAATAAAATAGGGCAGCTTAGTGATTAGCACTGTTGCCCACAGCAATGAAGGTTTGAATGTCTTATAATCACTTATCTTGTGATTTTTCTTAGACGTTTATCCCACACAAGAGGGCGCTATAATCACTTGTGTTATATTCGTGACAAAACTTGCTTCAGTGATCGTTGCGTGTAACATAAAAACAAACTATGATAATAAGCTACTACCAACTACTATCCAATCTGGGCATGAAACCATTAAGCCACCATGCTGCCCCTGGTTTTTTTTTTTATTATTATTATTATTATTATTATTATTATTATTATATAATAGTAATATACATATACATACATACATATATCGCCACGTTGTTTGTACATGAATATGTATTTAATAAATAAAATCAAAAAAATAAAATAAAATAAAAAAACATTCTTTTCCGGTCAGTACGTCTCCATCGGGTTGTTTTGCAGTGGAAAGTGGAAATGTAGATATCGGATATCGGTCAGTTTTAAAAGATGATGTAAGCAGATCATCAAAAAAAAAAAAAAAAAAAAAAAAAAAAAAAAAAAGGATCGAAATTGATCATGAAGACCTGCAGTGTAAATGCAGCCATAGCAAATACCGTCACCCAGCAGAACTGAGAAATAAACTGAACTAACAGGAATAAAGTGAAATTATTCTCGTGTTTAACTGAACCTAAAGCCTGCTGGAAGTTTAGAGCACGTGAACTATTGAACAGAAAAACACTGATATTCTACATAATGTGGGGTTTTTTTTATTGTTTGTAACAAATTGGTCTCCTAGTTTGAATGAACTTACCTTAAATTCCAGCGTTTTTAATGCTCCAGTATTTGGAAAGCGAAGTGTGACATTGTTCATGTAAACAATCAAACCGATCCGGATTATAAAACTGCAAATAAAGTCGCACTCAGATGAATTTTTTTAACGACATGCATTACTTTCGCAGACATTTTCCTTGTCGGTTTACACACACACACACACACACACACACTCTCTCTCTCTCTCACACTGTTTCTCTACCAGCTGCTGTTTCCCAGAAATCAGCCGTAAAGAAAGTGAAACTGTGTTGGCTCATTGTATGTAAAGTTCTAGTTTAAATGACACACAACAGCACTAAGTGGAAAAAATAACCCAGACACATAATATAAGATTTATTTTATTTGCAGACCCGCCTGATTTTTTAAAGACAGAAACATTACAGCTTACAAAAAGAAAGGAAAAATGTAGCTGAGGAGTTTGACATGAATATAAAATAACTCCGTCTAACAGACTTTTGATTCATGGTTGAAGAAACATTAATATGCAGATGATGGTAAATATGCAGTCATAATCATTTCAGCTCAAAATGTCTTTATACAGATTTGGATTTTGGAAACTTGAGTTTTTAAAGTTGTATAAAAGGTGAGAGTATCAGCAGGTCAGTGAGACACGCCAGCAGTCGGTGGCGTTTACAGCTGCAGGGTGTGACAGAACCCGTCCCAACAACTAGTCAAAGCAATACAGCTAAAACAGGATCTGCATTTTATGTTTGCAGAAACTTTTCCTAAACGTTCTGTGTTCATTTATCTGTTCCTGAGATGTGAAACATCAGATCGGAGTGGAGTAAATTTTCAGGAGGTTAAAACTCCTCTTCGGCGTTGCGGGTTCTTGCTGCTTTCAGTTGTTTCAAGCGTTCCATGCACTCGGACAGACTTCTTTCACCGTGAACTTTGTTATCTCTGGTCCGCACGTTCACCGTGTCGCTGCTCTTTTCCTTCTCTCCCACCACTGAACATGAAATCAGTGATAAAACGTTAAAGGAACAAACACCACAATACCCCACTGTAGCCAATACATAGTGAGCAGTGTTTTCATAGTGAGCTCTGCTTCCTGTTAGCACTTAAGTATCAAAATGAAAGGTCCTACAAGCTCTACTGTTGCTTACTGTATTATACAGAATCATTATAGTACCAACTAAATTAAAACTTAGTGACAAGACAGCAAAACTTTGATTATTACATCTGTAATTCTGTTTAAATATCTGGCTTTGTGCTTAGTGTTCTGCGTAATGCTGGTTTCTCTACCTGATAAATGGCATGGATTTGTTTTTACATTTTTACATTTAAGGAAATGCAGGTACAATAACTACACAACTGGCTAGGTGATACTCAGAGACCTAAGAACATGATGTAGCCCAGAGAGAGCATGAGACTGACATGACTGCTGCAAGTGAGAGCATGAGACTGACATGACTGCTGCAAGAGAAATTTTAGGTTAGGTTTTTTTTTTTGCCCTGAAGAGATACAGGGATCACTTGTTTGTCATTTATCGGGTAACTTGGAAGTGGTAGCGCAGTGGTTAGGTTGTTGGACAACCAACTTGAGCAGGGGACTGCAACATGCTAGTAAGGGTTTAAAGCTTTTCAGTCCATTACCTTAGTAACAGCTCATTTTTTCTCAATCCCAGACAATTCACTAAGGCCGTATTTACACTGCATCCCCCCTCCATAAATGTGGCACAAATAGGATATGACTGACTATCGTGTAAGCACGAAAAAAACCCCACATGGATTCTAATAATTTCAGATCAGATTCAGGCTTCATTCTTAAGTGGAAATAAATCAGATATGAATTGGATACGTGCAGAAAGATTGGATTTTTCCCGTCAATGCAAGTCGTACATCATTGAATCAGCGATCAGTGCTACCAATCTGTTCACCCAGGCTGCAATGAGCATCCAAACATCCTAAAAGTCTACCTTTTTTTAACTTAAATATAATTTAAAACTTTCAGGAAATCACAACGTTCCTTTTTTTCTTACTTACTTGTCAGTTACAACAGCACCTGCTTACCTAAAATAAAGTTATACTGTGCCAGCTGTGCGTTTCTGATCTTCTTGTTCAGAGTGCAGCCTGGATCAAGATCTACGTCTGTCATCAGACCTGCGTTGTGAAACTCTTTTTGCACCTTATAAAGAGAGAAAAAAACCAGTAGTGTTATCTACTAGTGCAGTAGTTTTTTTACATGCTGGTTAGCCGAAAACTGGAAGTCTCACTCTGTGTGCGTAATCCTCACAAGTGGGTCCAACTGGCACAACCATCACCTGCCGTGGAGAAAGCCACAAAGGCCTAGGAAAAAAAAACAGATCATGGGGTCTTCATAATAATTAACCAAAAAATAATCATCACATGTGCAGAATGAGTAGCAGATCTTTTGCACTAAATAAGAGAGAATGAAATATTTTGTTATTGATTTTTGATTGTGAAATACTTTTTACACACTACAATGCAAGAGAATTACCTACTGTAATAATTTATTACTTATTGTAATGAATTTAATTAAATTGAAAAAAAAAATAAAAAATAAGATTCATTATATTTATACATACCATTTCCCACCATAGTTTTCAGTCAGGATGGCAATCATGCGCTCAACCGAGCCCAGAATGGCTCTGTGAATAATCACTGGTCTCTTCTTATCATCTCCATCATGACTGTAGTGACAAACACATAAAAACAGTTGATATATTTAGAAATTTAGTTTCAACAAAATGAAAAACAAACAATAATTTTGTCAAGAAAAATGAGTGTAATGCTGACAAATAAACACTTGGTGTCACTGTTGCATTACACAGATTTGTTCAATGAACTACACAGTAAATACATCACAATAACAATAATAACAATAATAATAATAACATGTAGGCTGAAATCTGCAGCAGGTAGCTTACCTGACGAAGGTTAGATTAAAGCGGATGGGGAGCTGGAAGTCAAGTTGAATTGTGGCACACTGGTGGTATCTTCCAATGGCATCCTTAATCTGTATGTCAATCTAGAAAAAAAAACATTTAATAAAAAAAATGAATGAACAGGAACCACACAAAGTAACTCATGTTACAAATCTCCAGCTATTTGTTACCTTTGGTCCATAGAAAGCACCATCTCCAGGGTTTAATACCCACTTCTCCCCAAACTCATTGAGGCTGTTCTCTAGTTGCTGTTGATGATAAAAGTAAAAGGCGAAGTAGCCGTTTATATTAAGTGTAAACTGTCTATAAATAACAATGTTCAATTCAGATTTTAAACGTTTAATTCGGAAAAACTTTGGAGAATGTGATTGGTTTGTAGGATAACTGCTGGTTCGCAAGTCAGATTACCTTTTCGGCTTGATCCCACACTTCTGGCTCCCCAAGGAACTTCTCTGGTCTGGTGGAAAGGTTCAGTTTGAAGGTGAAGCCGAATACGTCATACACTGCACGCAGGAACTCCAGACAGCCTTTAATCTCTGACTCAATCTAAACAAATGGACAATATAAAACAATCCGAAAATTTTATTCCATTATAGTTGCCTGTGTGAAACCATTTGTCAGTTTGGTTGGTTGGTCGATCTGTCTACAAGAATCTCTCTCTCTCTCTCTCTCTGTGTCTGGCTGTCTGGAACATTCTTTTCATTTTCAGACAGCTGATGTAACAGATGTTATAACCTGTTACAAGTCTTTTTTTCATATTAGTTATATTTGTGTTGACTTTTTTATACTAATTCAACATTTCATTAGTTTTCATCGTTGTCCTCCAGAGACCCCGTTCACTGTCTTATGTCCTCTGTGATAAACATACTATTTTCATGAAATATTTCTAAGCTACTGCTTTGACATTTGATTGGCTGGGATGTTAGGAATTAGTTCTTAAACTTCACCCAATATGGCCGCCATTGGAAAAAAAAAAATTTGGAAACTCTAAATTGTAGAATGTTTTTAACCCAAAACAAGTGGGAAATCACACAAAACAAAAACAATTTGCTGACACTCTGTTCCTTAGCTTCCAGGAGGATATATACAGGTGGTCTTCCTAACATTACAGTTCCAGTTTGATTTAAAAAAAAAAAAAAGAAAAAAATCTGAAATAACAAAACAGTTCTTGACCTGCTCCATGGCACAGAAGATGTGCGCGTCGTCTTGCTGGAAGCGGCGGACACGGGTGAGACCGGTGAGAGCGCCGGAGAGCTCGTTGCGGTGCAGCACGCCAAAATCAGCCAGACGCAAAGGCAGTTCTCTCCAGGAGCGAGGCCGATGATCAAACATCAGACTGTAGGGATATAAATGAACAAACGGAAGATTACACTACACTTCACAATGTTATGTCCTTCTGCCTATGAAATAAATCAAAAGTTAACTGATTTCTTTAACAGTATTAATTCTGTCACAGTAGCATTTAAGATACTGCAATTATCCGGAATTATCCGGAGAAACGGAATTTTAACAGGTCATACAATATTTATTACTTACTTCGATGGGTCTGTTTTAACTCCTGGTAAACTTTTATTTAAGTAGCCAGAATTTTTTCTTTTAAAAAAGGAAAGGGTTTTTTATGCAAATATTGTAAAGGAAACAAAAATCTATCAAAAACATTTTTAAAATACAAATAGCAATCAAATAAAATGGTAGCTTAGGGATTATTGATATTATTGACATGATATTATATAGTGGTGTCTTAGTGGTTAAGGTGTTGGACTGCCACCAGAAAGACCAGGGTTCAATTCCACCACCAAGCCACCATTGTGAGCCCCTGAGCAAGGCCTTAACCCCCAATTGCTCAGTTGTATAAAAGAGATAAATGTCAGTCGCTGAGGATAAGGACGTCTGCCAAATGCTGTAAATGTAAACGTAGTAATGACTGACAGCACGACCTTAGAGGAATTGGTAAGCATCAGATCTGACGTCTCACTGACAAATGTTATATCTATAATCAACAGTTTGCACAATTGCAAACAGTAGGTAGAAAGTAAATACAGAACTACATTTGTAAGGGAAGGCAAAAGCATTGAAATCTATTGTTCTCCCTATGAGACAGACCAACAGGCAGGGCAGGGATATATTTTGATAGCCCAACTGAAAGACATGATAGGCTGACGATTTTCCGAGCCCTGTACGACCCACATAAACAGGAAGCTAGCACAATGTATTCTACACTGAAATGAGAGAGCTGGTCTTACCAGTGTCCAGGGCAATTCATCGGCTTAAGAGCGAAGATCTCCTTTTCCACCTCGAAGGAGAACATGTTCTCGCTGTAGTGCTGCCAATGACCAGAAGTCTGCCACAGCTTGCTGTTATAGATGTTTGGAGTGACCACTTCCTGAAAGCCCCTTTTCCTGTACTCACTCTGTGGAGCAGAATCATGACACGTACATCATCAATTAAATGTGTGTCTAAAAAAGATTTTTCAATTGGATTTTTTATAAGCACCCTATAGTTTTCTTTAATGCTTACTTTCAGAGAGTATTAATTAAAAAAAATGTTTAGTCACACCCACACTTAAACACACAACATAGGAACGAAACGGGTTAAGTGGATGACTAGTGTGCTTATACGAGAATATCTTTACCTGTAAGGCAGGTAATGCAAGCACCTCAGCATAACAGGCTAAATATATCTGCCGGAATACAATGGCTCTATCCGAAAACACACGCTACTAAGGTATAGATGACATTTGCGTTAGTACCTACTTCCTGATCTTAAAAATACCAAGTATGTTTTATCCAGTATGATTATTCCTAAAATGAAATTTTGACTTACTATATTAATCATGTTAATCACGACACAGCACAGCAGTCAATTCGTATATATATAGTCAAAGTTACAATTATCAATTACACAACATATCCAAATTTGTGCTTCTGTGATGATGTCATAAAGCTTTTTAAAGCACAGCTTTTTATCGCTTTAGGTTAAGGGGTACCGTCTCTCCTGCAGGATCAAAGGATAGTAACGTACAGTAGTAGGTCATGCGGCAACTTTTTACATACTGAATTTCGCATACTACGGATTCGGACATACTCCTACTCGTAGGTCTGGGTGATATGGCATAAACACAATCTCGATAATTCTTTTCCATATTATGTTTTTTCGTTACAATGCCCCTGTGCACAATGCCCCTACGTCCTATTATCACATGATGTGTTGAGGGTTCTGCCCAAAGCTCTTAAGACTACTGAATACCTTTGGGATGAACTGGAACGCTGACTGCACCACAGACCTCCTTACTTGAATTTAGTGTCTAATCTCACTAATACTATTCTAGCTGAACACATACAAGCTTCTAATTGTAGTGGAACACTTTACTAGGAGAGAGGAGCTTAATCCAACAGCTAAATAAGTAAATCTGGAATAAGATATTTAATAATATTCTTACAGCATTTAATTCTTCCCTAAATGTTTAGAAGTGAAAGCTTACCCTTATAAACTCCACTAGTGTGTTGTAGATGTAGGCCCCCTTTGGGAGGAAGAAGCAGCTACCCGGGCTGAGATCATGGAAGAAAAACAAGTCCTGTTCCTGGAAACAAGCAACAACAAGAAACAGCGTGTCTGTGCGACTGTCGTGCATTCAAGGTGCAAAGATCGACATTATGCGTGAAAAGGAGATAAACAACAGTCCGAAAACAACCTAGTTAAAAAACAAAAAAATTGGCAGAGCGCTCAGGCTTCCGATTATAATTCTCGCTTCAGCTGTGACAAAGTGGTCCCTGTGTGCCCATCGGTGCGCTTCCCGGCAGATGGCGCATTAAGGAGACCGACATCTGCCAGCTTTACCCCCCTGGCCTTGCTGCTAGTTAACAGAGAGCACACTGGAGCACTGGGATTCTCCACACACGGGAGCTTTACTGAAAGCGTGCACAGTTTGCAAGCCGAGTCGTTTACACACCAGGACTCCTTCTTTATTTAGTACGTTTATGCTTTCGCTGCCGGTTTTATCAACAACGGATCAAGACCATTTAATTACCAACAGTCGGCTTTCCTCACAGACGCTGAACCGAGTCCTGCTGAGAGTGCCTGTTTAGAAGAAAAGCCTACAAGCTCATGGGTGGCTGCTCGATAAACATCTATTTATTCTTAACAGCTGGAGAGTCGACTGTGCAAACAAACACACACGATATTATATACAGTCAAAACGATTGTTTAGATTGCATGTGCAACACCGCGCAAGTTGTTTTTGCTTCCGTGGCTACAAAAAAAAAGGATCTATGTTGTCACCTGCAGCCCACCTAATCCTAATCAGCTAGAATAAATATCTGGAACGTTACGTAAAAAAACAGAACATGTGACAAGCGCTACGGCTTTATGCAAAGACGCTAACAAAAGCACTGACTTGATTGCAATTTACACAAATATTTCTATATACAAGTAACAGTTTAAGCGTATAATCATACTTTAAATACCACTTAGTGAATGTAGGGTAGCATTAGCTAGCTATTATCTAGCTAAATGTTTCTTAAGCATGTCACAACGTCAAATGCAGACGCTATATTACGGCTCGTGACTGGTTACTACGGCAATGTAAAGGTGAATTTAGAATTTGATTTGCCGTCAGGCCAGATGTTTTAGATGTAAATAAGTCAGCCAGATGCTTGCAATCCTCAAGGAAAAAAAAAAAAAAAAACATCTCGGAGATGGAACATTCTTTCCCCCACCAATAAGACCTGCATCTTCTGTTTACAATTTTAAATACAGTCTCGTCTTCTCACACTTGCATTCAATTCATTATAATACTTATTACAAATGTTATTATAAGGTCTTATTTGAACTTTTTCAGTTGTTATTATTATTTTCAGTTCAATTCAGGTTTTTTGATATAGCGTTTTAACCAATAGACACTGTCTCAAAGCAGCTTCACAGAACATAAGGGACAATAGAAAAGTCCATGATTAATACGATAACTTTTTGTTAAAGCGTTATTAAAACACATACCTAGTGAGCAGTGCCCGGGGCGACTGCGGCAAAGTTTAAAAAAAAACACCCTAAGATGGTACTAGGAAGAAACCTTGAAAGGAACCAGACTCAAAGAGGAACCCCATCCTTTTTTACCGGAGAGTGTGCTTTATAAATTAGTTTATTTTAAACACCGGGTAGTGCGATTATGAGCCGTGTCCCTTCTACAATCATATAGTACATAATAACAAAATAAAATATCTTTTCCGCCATATTCTGTGTTTTATATAAAAGCAGCTGTTTCCCTCTTTAAGCTTTAGTGATGTCAAAATAAAAGACACTCACTGAAATATGGACACGTTACTAATTAAGCTGCGGTTCCAGAGATTAGCTGGCCAAAATGAACACATTAGGATTTGATGTGGTACCACTTTAATGACCAGACACTGATCCTACAGCTATTCGATAAGCCTTTGCACTCCACAATCAATACCAGACATTTCAGTTACTACACCACCACTGTGCCTCAGATCAGTACAATTTCTGTATCGATGACTTTGTCCCTCTAATTTAATTAAGAAATCCTATCAGATGGATTGGATTCACTTTAACGTACAGTCACTAGTTTTTTTTGTTGTGTTTTTTTATCTACACACTTGACAAATCTAACATTAAATGAAAGCCATTTCATCATCCCATTCATCTAGATCGCTTCGATTCAGCATCGCACCGTATCAAAGCAACTCCAATCTGTATGTTTCTTCCCCGCAAATAAACAGATAAAAAAAAGAAAGTATTAAAATGGAGATCGGATCGTTTCAGGGTGGATATTTAGCTTGATTCAGCACCGTGCGATACAACTCGGCAATCTGGTCATGCAGGATGATGAAATTCTTGGCATGTGGGTGATGCCTTATCACAAAACCTAATGAGACTTTTAAGCCATGATACAAACAGCATTAAGGCTTGATATTAAATCTTCTATGTAGTTGTTATTTTACTTTAATGTCTAAAAAGATCAATTATTTGAAATAAAGAAAGAGCAGCAGGGACACGAATGATCCCTATCGTTGAACCAGTCATATTTCCATGACTAAGTTGGTCCACCTATAACATGAGTGCTTTGGAAATGCTTTTTTAAGATATTTTTGCCCTTATTCGTAAAACAGACAGAAAGATCAACCCGGGTTGCGGAAGCAATAACAGACGGCCATAACAACAGTTGACGCAATAGAGCCATCGATGTTTCAATTTATACGTCGTGTTTTTCTATGCCTTTATCATGCATGCTAGCTCTTAAATTAAAAACGTCACGCCACACAAGTGTAAGTAACCGCTGATACGTGATCTGCATTGTTTTGTGTCCAGGTTTATTTACGGGACAACAATCTGCCACACCCATTTAAACCGAGCGTCAAAAATAGTCCATTACTAGATGCACAAATCTTGATAACATTATAAGTGGACGTCAGGAAACAGTTCAGAATAAAAAAAAAACAAGTTAGTTCATGATGCCTTCATGCAAAGCAGAAATACTAAAAATGATCTCCTCGGTACAGTATAAAAGCAGTTAGTTTATGACCTGACGTGAAGCACAGATCTGCATATGCGTATTCATACCCGTCCCAGTTTGCGGTGGTCTCTGTTTTTGGCCTCTTCTTGGAATTTCTCCCATTCCTTCAGCATCTTAGGGTCAGGGAAGGAGATGCCATAGATGCGCTGTAAGGTCTCCATGTCTGCCTTGCCCTCCCAGTATGTGGAGGAATTCTGAACATTTAGAGGCGTCCAATTAACACGCACAGTTTCATGTATGCAATAACAAACCCAAAAACTTACAATGGGGAACATGAATTCCTAAACATACAGCGTTTACATTTTGTTAATTCATTATTAGGTAATAAATGATAACCGAATCTTTCCATGTTTAATTATTAAATGACTGAGTACCTTGTGAATTTTTAAGGCTTTGATCTTCCCAGTGTGCCTCACATGGGGACCTCTGCATAGGTCAATCAGGGGCCCGCACCTTTAGTGGAATACATAAAAGTATTGAAAAAAAGCAGACCTAATACAGTGTTCTAATACACTCATGTACAGCTGCTTTATAAGCGTCTCTTGCTCTTATAACAAGTAGGGCAGTATAAAACAATATTGACACAGATATCTATCGTGATTTTTTTTTTTTACACAATAGTGTATCGATATTCTAACCTCTGGTAACGATACATATTAAAAATGTAACTGATTTACATTCATGTTAATATTTAGTGTGTGTGAAACAATTTCCTCCTCCGGTCCTGTAGTTGTCACTGAAACATATCAGAAGCAAACATAGCGGGAAAAAAACATGTTGTATTTGTTAAACTTTTGGCTATTTATTTCACTTTTTTAGAGTCTTGCACCGTGATTAAATTTTAGATGTATTTTTTAGTATTGTATTGTGACTTCTTGCTAATACACAGCCCTAAAAACAAGCATTACAGACAATATATTTCACCTTTGCACTAAAGTTCAGCTTTGTAGAACTAAATTCACAGCAGACACGCTGCAAAAGTGACATCAGCACCGAGCACTTACACTGAAGAAGCGTGCTTGTTGATACTGTCACTCTTATCAGTCCACTGGTTTTATATTTTAACAGTGGATTAAAAAAAAAAAAAAAAAAAAAAAAAAAAAAAAAAAAAAAAAAATAAAAAATAAATAAATAATCGACCTACATGTTTTCATTCAGTTTAAACAAATTACTCTATTAATATCATTATTTTAACTAAGACGTCCCCATGCTTATAAATAAGCACTTATAGCATCACAGAACTTTACCAATCACCAATTTTTATAAAAGTAATGCCCCCATGGTAAAGAGTAAAACCACACACGCCATAGCACAGCCACGCATGTGGGTGCCGCCACCATAGTGTAGTGAGTTAAGGCGCCAGGCCCGGCGACCCGAGTTCGATTCCTTTCTGTCACCCCATCCCGACCCAACCTCTCACTTCCTCTCACTCTCTGTCCTATCAATAAAGGCAAAAAATGCCCAAAAAATATCCTAAAAAAAACCCCCCAAATACTTATTTAATAAAAACCCTTTTCTTTATATAAATACTGGGCATAGACACCAACAAAAAATGGAAAATTCTTATTTTTAATTTGAACACAAATATTTTTGCCAAATATTTTACCAAACAAAACTAAACAAGGTCCCAGAATGCCTGTGAAGGATTAGTTTTCAGTAGATCACTATTAAAGCTAAATTTGTGGCAGTATAATAAATGTTAAAGTTAGTCCTACCTGTAAACTGTAGTTGTTGGGGTGGTGACTTTCTCATTTAGAATCCTGCACTTAAACTTGTTGTACTGCAAAAAAGACAGAGACACGAACTTCAGCTAAATCGCGGCGAGATAGTCGTCTTTTATGATCTTCACCTCCTACTGCCAAACCGAGGTAAATACTGGTACCTTGAACATTTCCAGAAGCGTCTCCTTCTTCACCTCCAGCCGTTCAAAGGGCTGCTTCTCCTTGATGATCTTTTTACACAGGTTCTCCAGACAGGGGAAGTCATTACTCGATACGCCTCTAAAAGTGTGCGCATTTCAGAGCGGGAGAGAAAATAGTTACGCGCTCATGAATAAACATTAACTCTGAAAATAAATAAATATAACATCACTTTCAAAGCTTTAAGAAAGAAATTCCAAACGTTTCCTAGATTGAGAGGAACTTTCGCTATTACCAGTCACCTTATTCGGCTGTGCTGACATATCTACACCATAAACAAGGTGCAGCTTGACAGTCAAATCATCTCCCAGAATACCATTAGCATAAATTGGCTTTTCAGCAAGAAAATAACAGCGCTTATTATTTCCTCTCTTTGCACTAATTTATAGACACAGAAAAAGCACCAGGTCCAAGAAAAGGTCAAATAAAATTGTTTAGAACACGTCGTTCCGAGTTCGCTTTGAAAAGACTGCGTTTGAAATTAACATTTCTTAAGCACGTACTGAAAATGGAGGACTGTATTAAACTAATAAAAGCCGACCTTGTGCTGAGAGAACAGAACGCAAATCTTTTTCACTTCACTTCTCTGATTTTTTTTTTTTTCCTTTTCTGCATGGTCTGGTAAACAACTCGTTAAATTCACCTTCCACTTAAATGCTACGTAAAGTATGTGAAGTTCATTAGGCCACAAGAACTTTTATAAAGATTTATACACCAGGGTCAATTTGCCATCTGTAGCACCATTTAGCACGGAATAAAAAAATATTTATTACTTGTATTTCTACCAATACCACTTGGCAGTCTTCTTGTTTTTAGGAGAAGCCGGTAAATTATTCCAGGCCTGGCTAAAAGAACTGAACTTACCGTACAGTATAGATAAAATAGTAAAATTTCTATAGTATAAAATTGGTACACTCACTCATTGTCCAGGTACATGTCGTAGTAGAAGCCGTTCTCAATAGGAGGTCCGTAACACAAGCAGCCTCCATACACCTTCTCCATGGCCTCACCCATAATGTGAGCGCTGGAGTGCCAATAGACCTTCAAACAGAATCATTTGTGTTACTAAATGAACAGAAAAAATAAACAGACAACCGACTACCATTTCACAAGATTTTAGGATATTTAGGTTTGGTGCCTACATGGACCTCATATTTGGCACATGATCCTGGGCATAAGAAAAACATGTATAGGTTCTTGCTGTAGCATACAGTAGCACAAAACTAAACATGCTAAATGGTATGCTCATTTAGTATTACAGTGTGGTACAGCAACTGAACCGCCTTAGACCGGTAGGGCCTTTCAGCAGGAGGGGATAACTGCTCAACACATCAGCGGTGTTCAGCTATCCAGCAGCAATGACATGTACCACAAACGTTGCCTAAAGACAGTGAAACGCATCATTAAAGACGCTTCTCACTGTAACCATGGACTGTTTAACCCTTTACCATCTGCACTGTACATAACCTGCAATCATACAATGCTCACTATTCATACTGCATTACAAGCACTTTTACCCCATTGTGCTATTAGTACTGGCAAGACACTATCAGTACTTATAACTCACGGTCACCATCATATATATATATATATATATATATATATATATATATATATATAAAAATAAATAATAATTTAAGACATTTTAATGACCCGCAGCCACTCTGCTTTTGTAGATGCCAGAAATAGGAGACGCCTAATTCAATTTTTAGCCATACATAATTCAGAAACTTGTTTTTTTTTTTTGCGTTCTCAGCTCCATTAGCCAACTGTTACCTGCCCGATAGGACCAACTGCTGAGTCACCAATAAATCAAACACACACAAAACAAAACGGACAAGATGAATTTTTGGACTTACTGCTTGTGCCTCCTCATCATCAAACTTGAGAAGCTGCAAACTGCAGTCTCCTTCCAATGGTCTGTCCAGGTCCCACACATCGTTATTCACTTTGGCAATAACCGTGTTATCAGCAAGACCTTGGCTGTTTTAAAACAGCACAAGAAAGTATAAATTAGACACCATGAAGGCAAATGTAAAGATACTTACTTATGCATTAGAATTTAATTAGACTCCATCTGCTTTAATTTGCAGCAGCTTTTTTTTAGTAAAATATTTTGATCGCTTGTGTGTAGAAAATTGACTGATGATATAGCTATAATAAACCAGCTGTTTGAAGGATCCAACCTGATGCCACAGGCCACCTGGTAGGGCGTGGTCTTCCATGACTCGCCGTCCACCACTTTCCCATCAGGCAGGGTGATCTTGATAGGCTTGCTCTCCTTCTCGGCTCGCTCGGCTATGAGAGCGTCATGTTCAGCCTTTAGCTTGTTGTACAGCACCAGACGGTCTTCTATATATTGAGGCTGAGGATTCAGCTACATGAGGAAAGAGGGCAGACAACTGGAGTTTAAAAATAAGAAATAAATTCTGATGATAATGCTTTAATGTGATCATAGAGAGAAATAGAAAAGTCTGAGCACTACGACTCGCCCAAATTGGTTTTGTAGCACGAATAACTGCTTTTATTTCTTTTATCAAAAACATACAGTTGTACATCATGCAGGAATGATGTATTGACATGCAGGATATAAGAGCGACATTTAATTACGTCGTCATCTTTTCATACAAACACAAAGCCAATGACAAGTAAAAAAAACAAACAAACAAAAAAAAAAACAGATTCTAAAAGGAAGTGGGGAAAATGAAAGTGCAGTGTTAAAGGTGTTAAACTGCTAATTGAAAGACCTGGGTTCGATTCCCAGCATCACCAAGCTGCCACTGCTGGGGCCCTAAGAAAGACCCTTATCCCTTAATTGCTTAGTTGTATAAAAAAAAAAGAAATAAATGTAAGTCATGTTTGCTGAATGCTGTAAAAGTGTATTAAATAGGACGTCTAACTGGTCCCTTTAGCAGGTTTTTTTTTTGTTTGTCTCTTTATATTCGAAAACGTGGTGACGCTTGTGGTGCTTTTTACTAAATGAGGTTTTTTCTTAATGTGAGCATGTTAATTATAAGCGGTATTTGGCTCGGTGTGTTCTGCCTTTATTACAATGGGTGTTGCGTGTATTTTTCCCGATAACAAACTTTCCGAAACAGTCTAGTTTTTTGATAGCTGAACATTTTTATTAACATTAATAAATGACTTTAATAATAGCTAATCATTAATGCTTGTGCCCACAGTTTACGTGTCAATTCTTTTTTTTTTTTTTGGAAAGGCAACAATACATTTGTGTGAAAATATTTTACACGTTGGCGCTTTGGCGTAGTGGGTAGCAGGCCGACATGTATGTAGCGCTGTTGCGCTCCTGGTGACCAGGGTTCGATACTGGCTCAGGGTTTTCCTGGTCTTATCCCACCTCCCATTGTTCTGAATAAAGGCTGCCCATATTGTATAACATATATTAATATAATACAAGGCAGATTTCTACATAGATGTCATGTCAAGTCAAAGAGCATGATTTAGGACACATGACAGCCTGTCTGGATTTTGTGTCTTTGGATTATTTCCAAATAGCTTAAAATCTATTACAGGTGAAAAATAATAAAGTAATGCGAAACACTAAATGAAGAAATGAATCCCAATACATTGACAAATACTGCGGTTCAAACTCATGTCAGCTGTGAACCACAGGCACTGGTGTAACGTGTAAACAGAGAACACAGGTGTGGACCTATACACTATACTTGCAGATTGAGCGTCAAACAAATCCAGTATCTATTAGGGACAAGTTCAGATGCAGGTACTGTCTCACATCGGTCAATATGATACACGGTTCTAGCACTAAACATGTAAAAGAATCAGGCAAATTCCATCTGATATTTAACACTGGATTCCGTTACACCAGCACAGCTCAGTCATGACGTGGCAAAAGTTTCTGTTTGCGGTAGGAATTATTCTCCTGCCATGAAGAACAATGGCTGGATTTGAACTACAATCCAAGCTAACATTAAGAGAGGAAAGGCAAAAAAATCTGAACGAAGAGAAAATCAAAAAATATCTAAAGGGAGAGAAATCAGAAAAGATCTAAAAGAAAAGATATTGGAAAAGTTCTAAAGGGAGGGAAAAAAAACCTCAAAAAGAGCTCCAAAAAAGACAAAACAAAAAAAAAAAAAAATCAGAAAAGATCTAAAAGAAAAGATATTGGAAAAGTTCTAAAGGGAGGGAAAAAAATCAGATAAGATCTGAAAGAAGAGAAAGGATTAAAGATCTAAATGAAAATAACGCAGAAAAAACTGTGAAAAAAAACTTCTGAATGAAGAAAAAATCAGATAAGATCTGAATAAAGTGATCACTCCTGGTTGTCCTACCTCAGTTCTGCCCCCTGTGTCTCCAGATGCTTTGCTCTTCTTTTTCCCTCCATCTTTTCCAGCACTGTCTGCTGTCTTTCCCTGAGACAGATGAATAAAATAAAGAGTGTGATCTGACTGGTTGTTGCCTCCTGCAGGTTAAACATTTTTCTTCCATTGCAAAATCAATCAGAAGTCAAATATGGCTACAGTTTCTGAATCCAAAATATGAATCACAGACTAATAAATATTCCTGGTACTCAGATGGGCCAACATGTTACTATAACTTACTATAAAGTCAGTAATGTTGACAGCATGCTAATGTATGACAGACTGCAAGTGAGCTAGCCGACATGCTAACCACATTATGCTACTTAACTTAACATGTAACATTACCTGCTTCCCTTCTTTGATTTTTAACTCCTTCATTTGCTCACTTATGGTTTCATCCGCCATTCTAAGACTATACAATAACTCAGAAACCCAAGTATGTCCTCCGTATAGAACTTTAACAGCGCTTTACAAGCTTAAGATATGCCGGCATACAGCAACGTCTCCCGGATATGACCAGCACACAGACACTAACCTGAATGACAGCACGTTACAGCGAATGGTAATGCGTTGCTGCTGTGATGGGCGGGCTCTTTTTCGACTGACCGCAGATTCAGCCAATGATGTCTCTAAAACGTCACAGTGTCGCAGTGAAATGATGCAATATTCACAAAAATATCGTGCGAAAAGTGAAAATAGCAATAAATTAGTAATCATTTTGGCAATACATATGAGGTTAAATGAAAAAAGGTATTACTTGAATATAAAATGATAAAAACTATTAATTTCATGACTAAACTGCCTTAATTATATTCCAAAAATGTATAAATAATCTTGGCAGTTTTCTACAGTATAAATGTATTACATTAGATTAGATTCAACTTTATTGTGAAGGTACATGTGCAGATCCAATGCAATGCAGTTAGCATCTAACCAGAAGTGCCTATTTACAATAAATAGCAGTGTAATAAATAAAGGTATAAGGTTGATAAATCACAGAGGTGGGAATAAATAATGTACAGAAGTACATTTTATGTAATATTTAGTACTTATATAATATATATATATATATATATATATATATATATATATATATATATATATGGTATGATGTCACTCTTCATGAAAATAGGTAAAACTACAACATGCAATTATATTTTGATTTCGTTTAAGCATAGAATTTTTACATCTACTATAGTTGTAGTGCCTGTCTTTAAATAAATTAATAATTATATTAATCAATCAATCAATGAATTAAAGCAAATCAAAGAAACAAACAAACAAAAAAAACACCCCTCCCTCTACACCTCCAAATGTAGAAACACTTATTTTAATATTAAAGGGATTTTCGGCCTAGCGTTTCTCTACTAACATTGGGTCATGCATATGAGCTGCGCTTTTCATCCGATACAAAACAAACAAAACAGTTATTTTGTTTTAAAAAGTCAATATAATTATTGCACTGCACTGATTTTATATAATTTAATGAATTCTTTGTTAATGTTTCCTTTATTCTCTTGTATAAAGTTGTAAAAATGAAAAAGAAAAATGCCTAACAGTAGCTGGGTTTTTGGACTAAGATATCTTGGCAATTAGCAATATTGATGGTGCAATCTAATATTAAAATTAATTTAATCATCAGTAATCCACTGTACATTCACATGATCTTAGCTCTTTTTGTAATTCTTTAGTATATACATATAGTATCACATATATTGCTTAAATTTGTAAAAAAAAAAATAAAAAAAATAGCCTTTTAATTTAAATGTTTTTTGTTATGAACCCCAATTTTAATAAAGTTGAAAAAAAACTTTGATAAAAAAAACCTAAATACAATGTCCTGCAAATCCTTGTTGAAACGTATCCAGCTAAAAAACACCACTGTGTTACATTGTCTTTCCTTTTAACAACACTTGGTAAGCATTTGGGAACTGAGGTGGAATTTCTTTCCCATTCTTGCTTGATGTATGATCTCAGTTGCTCTGGGCTCTTCATTGTTGTATTTTACACTTCTTGGTCTCATTCGCCATTCAGGCCAATCTATTAGCCGCACACTACAAAGCCAAGTTGTTTTAAAATGTGTAAAATGTGTCTTGGCATTGTCTTGCTGAAATAAGCAGCTAAAAAAGACATTGTTTTGATAGCAGCATATTTTGCTCAATAGTTGCCATATAAATGTACAAGTTACCTATGCCATGGGCATTAAACCATCATGGATGCTAGCTTTTAAACTTTGTGCTGACAGCAATCTGGATGAAAATGGCTTTATTTTGTCACATATCCTTTTTTACAGCACAGTGAAGTTCTTTTTTTTCGTATATATCCCACCTTAGTAAGTTGTGGTCTGGAGCAGGAAGGGTTAAGGGTCTTTCTCAAGGATCCAACAGTGGTAGGCTTGAACCCAGATGTTTCTGGTCTTCAGATCAACAGCTGGCGGTGGTGGGATTTAATCCCAGGTATTTCTGGGCTCAGCGTCTATTTATTCACTCAATAACTATTTGAGCCACCACTGCCCCTTTAGCCTGGAGGACGCCGCGTCCATGATTTCCAAAACAATTTGACATGTGAACTCGTCAGACCACAGAACAGTTTAAGAATGTTAAACAGTTTGGAAACCCACTTGGATAATAAAATGTTTTCTTTCCCCAGCACGGATGTTTTGTGTAAGAGGGGGCGGCAAATATTGCAGAAACTAAGGTCATGGTTATATCATAGACAGTTTTGGGGTAAAGCCCAGAGTATTTGGTTAAATGATTCTACTCTCTGTATCACAATGTTCAACCCTTTTTTCTTCTGGTAGTCTAACAAATCAGTTTAGACATGTATTTATCCCCTCAGCTGTAAAGTTTTTAAATTTAACGTAAGGAGAAAATTGTGTTTTTGTATTGTGTGATCTGTTGTCTTATGTGATATGCTTGTATGCTGCAACCAAATCGGAAATAAAAGAAATAAAGCTGGACTGATCTGAACTGAAGGTCACAGCCATTCAGTATTGGTTTTCGGCCTTGCCGCTTACGTGCAGAGATTTCTTTGGATTCTTGGAATATTCTGATGATATTATGGACTGTAGATTAGAAAAAATCTAAATACCTTTTGACTGTACATTAAAAAAAATTGTTCCTAAACTGCTGGACTATTTGCCCACACAGTTGTCCTCAAAGTGATGTTCTGTGCCCCATCCTTGCTTGGGAATAACTGAGCCTTTTGGATATCCTTCTTTTATACCTAATCATGATGCTCATCTGTTTCCAAATAACTTGTTAACAGGTGTTTTTTAATCTTTCCTAGTCTTTTGTTGCCCCTGTCCTAAATTCCTTGGAATTGCAGTTTGTATATTTTTGTATATTTAATGAGCCAGTAAGTTTAAGCACAAAATATCAGTTATTTTATGTTCTTTGTTTTAGTATGTTGTGTTTTTCTCGTTTTTCATGAAGAATGCCGGTCATCTCTTTTGGTCGTCTCGTTTAACAAAGAAACTGCTGTTGATAAACAAGTGCACTTACCCCCAATTCCACAAACTTACAGTTAAATGTATTCTTTTGCCTATAGTTTGATTTGCTGAAGTTTACATTAGATATATTTGGAATACAGCTGCTGTACAGGTGAATTAAGTGCCGTATAGACTCCATGGGAATTCACTACCTGGTCCCAGTACTACTATATAAACTATAATGCCTTGAGGAAGTCACAAATTTAGAGTGGCATTGAAGTGCATATAAATGTGCCACTTTATTACCCAGGTAAGGGAAGCGAGGTGAGCGAGTACTCTGGCACGAATTGAGTGCGAGATTCAATTTCATGCACAGACACTTGCCTAAGAAAGTGAGACTGTGTCAGATTGACCTGAGCTCATGCAGCGAGTTCCTGTAATTTTCTGCACATTTGACTTGGCTTGTAGCCTGATAGCATGCTCTGACACACAAGTGTTACAAAATACAATGCACGTGCATATGTTTGCTGGAACTAATGACAATACTAATAATAATTTAAGATATTAAACTCAGTGTATTATTGTTTTTTCATTTTAAGAATGACACTAAATTACAGCGATTTTTTCCATGAATATACAAGCTTAGAATTTGGGATCAGTGCCATGATGCAACGCTCCTAGATCAGAGAGGGTTCAGGGCCTTGCTTGGGGACCCAAAAGAGGCAGCTTTACAGTGCTGGGGCTTGAATCCTGAACATAGATCCCTAAATGCTGATCCACCACTGCAGTTTACACTAAACAGGTTTCTAAAACATTTGTGTCATGGGCTCATGCATGCTGAATTGGACACACACTTCTGCAAAGCTGGATGGGTTGCAGATTCCAGGAAGGTTCATGTTAGCTCATTTTCTCTCCTCTGATAGACAGTAGGAAGTCTGGCTGTTGGGTGGAAAATGGCAGGTTATCCAACTGGATAAGATAAATGATGCAATAATAGCATTAATTCTAATCAATAAACGTGAACCTATATAAATAATGCATACGTGAAAACATTTGATCAAACATATACGATAACAGAATTTTACCAGATGGTCTTATGCACCATAAAAAAATAGGTAAAATGAAACTTCTTAAGCTTCACTGAGTCCATTTTACATATTGTTTGAGCTTCAGAATTCCCTCGGCTAGACTTTGAACCGGTTTCATCATGAAAAAGATGTCCTCCCAGGAAAACATGAAAGCGTCCGGCTTATGCTGCTCTTGTTTATTTAAATTCCCCCATTAAACCACTTAGCGAGAGATTAGCATTAACAGGTGATAGTGGCTGGTTTCCGATGGGGGACAGGAGCCTTTTAAAACAGTCAGCCTCAAAAGACTAGCTGATGGCTTATGCAAATAGATCTTTAGTACAGCAGTGATTTATTCCAAGAAAACCATCTGGGCCACATATTCACGTCCAAGCCTGTAGAGGAAATATTTTTAGGACATACAAAGAAAAAATAATCTAAAACTGGCACCTAATATTTGGGGTGCCATTCAATTTGACACATTGCAGTGTGTATTGTATGTGTGTAATTCCACGACGGGTGTGACTAATTAGTAAACAACATACCTTACAAAGTCATTTGTAAGGTAAGTGATTTAATGACTTTTATGCAAAAATACTGTTCAAAATGTGACATTGAAGTAACTTTAAAAGTCATGTTTTATAACAGGACCTCCAGGGGCACAAATGAATTTCATCAATCCAGCAGGTTTTTCCCAAATGTATTAGTCATGCTGTTGTCCATGGGTGTCCATGAGAATGAGTTATAATTGTAGGTTTTAGAAAAACAATCCAACTGTTTTATAGTGCATGAGAAAATAACACTGTTTAATAGAGATCAGTTAATCCAAAATTTAGTGTTAACCAAATAAACCTGAATTATTGCCACACATACTGTATACCATGAGGACAAAACACTGAGCAAGACCTTAAACCCCTTAACTGCCCAGTGTGATTGATAATAAGATAAATGCCGCTCTGATTAGGGACCTCTGCCTAAATCTAGAAATTCCCTGCTGGACACAGTTAAATAGTCTGTCTAGATTTTCCAATTTGGGATTAAATATTCTCTAAATTTAAAGGTTACACTAGTTTTACCATTCTTGCTTATTTCTCTTAAAGTTTATAGCATTTTTTTTTCAAATTGGCACATTTTCTTGTCTCATCAATCACCAGCACTGCTTCCTTCTTCTTTTCTATTACTGCTCTATAAGACTGCGCTGCAGTTATTGAAGGTCTCTGGAAGTTTATCCCAAACCGTGATTTTTCTATTCGGAATAAAAAAAAGTCTCTTTTTCTATATTTAATATGCTGTTTGTTTTCTTTCTGTATTCATCCTCAGGACAGCACAGACGTCTCTGCAGTGATAAAAATATCAGTAACACCTGCCAACCTACGCTGTCTGTAGCACACACACACACAAACACACACGCTGGCCAAGGTGTCCCTCTTACATCCCCCAAATCTCTGTCACGATGAGTAAATGTGGTCCAGAATTCCCAATGCTTTGGGTTATGTGGTCGTCAGCAGAAAAGGTTCTCCCATTACCTTCTGCTCAGATCCACTCGACATACACAGCCTTTTAACTAGCGCAACACACACTGCACAATAAGATTAGGATGTTAATGTAAGTGCGCGAGTAGCAAGACTGTGTGCGCGCTTGTGTGTTGTTTGTGTGTACTGAGGGGGTGAAATGTGACCTTGCTTCTCTCCTTGTGGTATAATCAAAGCACAAACATGGCATTTAAAAAAATTAATTAATTTACTTGCTTTTTGTGAATAAAATGTGAATAACATCAAGCGGTTTAACATGAGGCATCTGTTATACTGCATGTGTCAATCGGAACAGTGTTGCATTTATTCATTTGTTTTTAGACAGATTTTTATCCTGCTCAGAGTCATGGAGAATCCAATGTATATCCTGGAGACACCAGGTGTTGAATATACTCCAGATGGAATGCCTGGCTTTTGCACAGCCCCATACACCCACAATTACACACTCATTCAAAACTAGAGGCATGTTAGCATAATCAGTCTACGCATGTTCTGATTTTACTGGAGGGACGACCCCAGAAAACCCAAACGAAAAGCTTAAGCAAGCAAACAGAAAACTAATATTTTTATTTTTGTTGTAATGTGTGTGTATATAGACAGATAGATAGATAGATAGAGATATTTTTCTTTATAAAATATATTTTTCAGTAAATTGTAATTGGTGTTTTGCACAAGATGTTTTTGCGTCCAACATTTTAACTTTATGCAGACATTAATGGTTGTGCCAATTTTTAACCATCTTGAAAAATTGTGTTTTTACTTTTGTCAAGCACAGACACGCAAGCGGAGATAAAACAGCAGGTGTCAGTAAAAACCCTGTGGATATGAGCTTTAACATTAAAAGCTACACCTATTTATGCACACACACACACATTCTGGTTTGCCAAGAGATATGCTCAAAACAGAATACACAAAATCAGTTTGTCCTTCATGCAATCAAGTGTTGGATTTTAGAGGCTTGAAAAGCACATGCTGTAAAACAAGCACATGTTGTGCTTGGAGGTTAAAGTACCCTACTGCCCTTTTTTAGGGCAACAAAAGGTTTTTTGTTCTATTTAAAAATGAGTCACTTTACAGTATATAGACATTGTGTGTTTCGGGATCAGGAGGTTGAGCAGAATGCATTTGCAAATTATTTAGATAAAAATGCAAAATATAAGAACGAGGACAGAAAACCCCTAGTATAGCCTAACAACCTGGAAACATGTCCCTTTGAGATCAACTGCAAACTTAAGACCGGCTGAAACACTGGGGTATAAATACACAAACTAATGAGGGACCCAATAAACCTTAACACAATACACCTGAATCTAATAAGGGAACCGCCCATTGACAAGACAAGTGTGACACATGACAAGACACACAACACATACTACATAAACACAAAGCACATGGCCTACATTAACAAAGAAACAAGAAGTCTCCAGGTTGCCCTCTGGTGGCCTGGTGAGGGTAATGCTCTATATATCCTTTACATTGTGTTGTGGTTGTTCTGGAAGTATTCTGTACAACAAACCCCCGACCTCAAACTCATCTAATTATTCCAAAATATAGTATTATAGGATTGAGATTCAGACGCAATATACAATAGGATGTTTAAAAACACATATGAATGCGATAGTAAGATATCCTTATCTTTGTAGCCAATATTGTGTAGCTATGGCAATTTTTTTTTTTTTTTTACAAAATCATTTAAAGATTTAAGATTATGTATTAATTTTAGTTGTAAAATGTTGCGTCTAGGTAACCATATTTTCAGACTCAGCTTTCGGATAACAATTGTAAACTTTTGTAAAAAACTTTATATTCTAGGATAAATTGCTAATACTTAGAATTATTCCCAACCTTCATAGACATATATATAAAAACACATACAGAATGTAGCTTTGAAACCTGCTCAGCCAGATTTTAAAGTATTCCCGAGAGACCTGACGTATATTAAATGATATGGCGCATCTATAAATAAACAGATGTGAGATGAATATATTTGACTTACTGCTAGACCTCATCCATATTCAGTCTAAATTGTGTGATTCAGCATGTACCAAGCATTACTCATAATTGCGCAGAGCATTTTAGCCATTCAGCATGCTGTTTTGTTAAAGTGTGTAAGAACTTGTCTGGAAACTTTAATTAAAGCACCTTAATGTAAAAGCAAAGAACAAAAAAAAATCGAACTGTTACAAAGGACACTGTTAAAAAAAAACTGTCTTAAAAGACTATATTACTTTAAGAGAAACTCAGTGCTCCATGCTGTGTTTAAACAGCACACGGGTTGTGATTGTAATGGCCTCTTTAGGAAACCATGGTGATTCTGAATCATGCATTACAGGTGAACTAGGATCACGGATTATGCCTTAAAAAGTGAATAATATCTAAAAAGGCGGTTGCCATGATTGTTTTTTTTACGTGCCACATACATGTAGGGTCTGCTTTTCCGATGGGGTCACCACCCACATGAAAAAAATACTACAGGATACTTGAGGGTAGTATTTACTACATTTTACTGCAGTGTTCGATAATAGTAACTTTAGTGAGTTTATAAACTCTAGCCAATTCTGTAGTTTACTTTAGATATATATATATATATATATATATATATATATATATATATATATATATATTTTTTTTTTTTTTTTTTTTTTTTTTTTTTTTTTTTTTCAATTTTATACATATTCTATAGCTAATAAAAAGATGCTTTAGATAGCAAATTGTCTGTTTCAGTTGTAAATAAAATAAAAAAATGTATACCCTTTTTTAAGTTAGAAAATCAAACCAATAATAAAAAAAAAGACAACTACGAGTCTTTTTTTCATGACCACAGCACCGACCTGGCATCTTAAAATGTCTGAACGCCATGACATTTTGTCTAAAAAAACCACATCTATCAGGAGTGTGAGTTGTTTTTTATTCAATCCTCTTATCTCTGTGTTTCAGCCTAAACAATTTCTACTAGCCACAGTGGTCAGTCTTTATCAGTATGAGTATTTCTGCACTGCTGGTTTAGTAGATTGAAATGCATTGCTTTTATCTTCCTGACATGGTCCTCAAAGACAAACATGATGACAGCTTCTAGTGTGGGTGTGAACTTAACCCATTCAAACCGTCACAATATTGTTTTCAACATAATAGTGTATGTGGGGTTGTTTCTTGGGGGGAAAAAAGATTTTGCAGTGATGAAAATACAATACGAATTTTGAGGACGTATTGAAATTTGAATAAAATGAAAACTAAAAGACTTTCAAATCACACGAGCCAATATTTTTTTCACAATATAACATAAACGTTTAAACTAAAAACTTTTATCCACATTAAAAAGTGTTGTTCATCCGGACAAGACCACGGAAAGCAGAATCTGCACATTGCTGCAGCATAGAACAACCTGCTGGTTAGTCTGTCCACCATGACTGAGTTTGCTTTCTCCTAAGGTTTTTATCTGCATTCTGTCACTGATGAAGTTTAGGTTCCTTGCCGCTGTCGCCTCTGGCTCGCTTAGTTGGGGACACTTAATTTACAGATACTAATTAAAACTGAACTGAGTTTTAGTAAGTGTTAACTATTGCCCCTGTATTGACACACTATTTTACTATTTACTACTGTAAAGCTGCTTTAAAACAATCTTTATCATTGAAAGCCCTACATTATATAAAGGTGACTTGACTATCTGAATAGCGGTTTTCTTTCATTTGCATTTGAAGTAGATAAATCACGCAATAGTCATTTGCTGTTTTTTACAGCCCTTATTAACATGCATAAAACTGGGGAATGAACTCTGTTTACACTGTAGTGGATTTGCCTTTGCTATTACCCAAACGAATGCATATTTTCACCTTCATCAGTGGAGATGTGGAAGACTGCCATGTCAGCAAGTCCTTGCTTTAAGTTTTGGTCCAATTTAATTTGTCATTTCTCACAGACCGAAAAGGGCCCAAATCATCACATTTTTTCCGTCCAAACATATTAGGTGATCTTCTTAAAATTTTATGTCCTATCACAATGTAAGATTTTAAGTTTGCTGAGGCAATAAGAATGTGAAATGAAAAAAAAAAAAAAGGTTTTAGATTTGGCTTTAAAACAGTTAGCAACAGTAAAAACGCAGGAGAAATGGCTCATTCTGCGCCATTAAAAGCTTTTCCTGATCATAACTCAAAAGATAATTGACCTCAAGGGCTCTTAATAAAGGTCACACGCCGCACAAGCTACGGAAATGAAAGATTTTTTTTCCCCATTTGTCGAAGGGCAAAGCGGCTCGCTGAAGGGCAGAATTTGTGAATCGAGTTCCAGCTTGATAAGCTTTTACATATCAAACAAATTAATTTATTTGACACCCTAGAACATCTTGCACAAAGATTAATAGATTTCCAAACTTTTTAAATCTCGCAAGCTTTAAAACACCTTTCAACAAGGCCACACTAAATCTGTCATGCATTAACCTTTTCACAGCAACTTATTCAATACCCAGTATCCTCAAGCCAACCTGGACTGTGATCGTGTATCGAATGAGAACTCGACATGACAGACAAGGATGGCCTTTGCACTCCAATTAGTAAAACCTTGAAAAATGATTGCTGCAGTAAAGCAGATTAGTGGGCAGCTGTCAGAGTCTGACAATTTCACTCGTTAAACTGATCAACCACAGCGTAAATAAATCGAAGAAATCGTAAATATGCTTGATTTTTATTGCATCTATAAATGATAGTCAGAAGATTATACAAAACAATCATCATCCGAGTATTAATTCACTAGCTGAGTAAAAGTAAAGTGATCCAAAAGTTTCTTTGGAGTGAATAAATAAATAAAAGTAATAGCCGAAAGATTTTACTTATACTGACAGCTATGTTGGAATGTACATGCAGATAACTGAATAAATAACATAACATAACATAACATAACATAACATAACATAACATAACATAACATAACATAACATAACACTTCAAGTAAAATCATGCAATATAAAAAAGGACTAAACCCATGAAAATCTGCTTATTTTTATATATATCTATATATATATATATATATAGATATATATATAAAATATGCTAATATATAATATTTTTTAATTATTAGAGTTAAGATCTGCGTTCAACCTAAACGGTTTTGCCTTGAACATTTTACAATTAATTACCTACGGTTGACAGATACAATGAAATTGTAAACCTAATTTGTATTGTTAAATATTATTATTAATGTAAAATGTAATATTAAATGAATAAACTAACTATAAGCAACACTTTTAGAGCATTTTAACCCCACATTATTGACCTCACGATATTACAAATTATATAAATCTTAACAGTCAGGGTTGAAGATAGCCATTTTTTACAATTTAAACAAGGCACAAAGCAAAAACATTAAATAAATATATATTTATAGTCTTACACGTTTGCTATGTTCTCAATTTATCAAAATACTTTTGGTCTGTATTCTAGATCTGGGAAATTTTATTCTGGTTAATTGATGAGAAAACCTGGCATCACTGGCTGTCTGGTCGTCGGGTCGTAAGGGGACCGGTGTTTGTTGGAGTTTCCCTGTTTTCATTTGCTTTTAATTAACTAGTTTAATAAACTAAAATATTTTTTCGCTTATTTTAAGCACAGATCTTTTATTAAGATCATAATCGAAATTTGACACCTGTTGACTCCTATTGCGCGGCACATTGTGTCAAAAAGACGGTTGGGGCAAGAGAGATTGCAGCAACGCTGCTATATTCCAGTGAAAAACTACAGCGTCAGAATAGATTTTTTTGCCGATGGGTAAAACATACATACGCATCTATAATTATTACAACTAAAATCTCTGGTAATTTAGTAAATTGCAAACTACTATAAATATCGTAATTCAGAAAATAAAGAAATCTGTATCGTGTAATAACCTAATAAGTTCAGCAGAGAATTGGCCCCCCCTTTCTGTGTATTTGGATTTATTTACATATTTTCTATACATATATGTTAGTTTGCTAGCAGCTTTGTGTGGATCACCAGTGTCCTCCTTTTTAGGATTTAGTCAGTCTTCTTTTAACCTTTTCTTATTACGTGTTAGTCTAAAAATCAGATTCATAAATGTCTCTTTGAGGAGCGAGTAAATTTAGCTGAGACATTTACATTACATGGAATTCTCCTTTAAAGCCTCGGTGTCAACAAACTCCAAAGGGAGCACGGCTCAGCAATTTCTTTTGAAGGCACTATTGACCGATAATTAATAGTCTTAGAGATGCAACCCATTCTGCTTTCGGGCTTAAGGCACTGAATATTTCTCCAATAAGAGTTTAATCAGTGGACTAAATTTATAGTAATCACTGACAATAAAAAGAGCAATAATGACTCAGATTTGGTTTAACCAGCATTTATATAAAAGGGGTTGAAAAAGAGCAAGACACTCAGAATGATTGTTATACTGACTACAATCATCATAAATCACAGCCCATATGTTAGATAAAATCATGCCACACTTTGCAATGTAGCTAAAATAACACAAGCTAGGCGAGATGGTGCTAATCATGTAATTGCAGACACTAAAGCAGAGCCAAGGCCTATGTAGCATTGTGAAGACGTCAGGGTGTCAGACTCTCAGAGACGAACCATTTAGCTTCATCCTAATCACTGGGAGGGTGATGACAGACACGACTGATAGATAACAGAGAAGGATTCATTCATTTAGTTCCACGGAGATGGATACGAGAATGCCCTGTTGCCTCCTCCTTCTTTTAAAAGACGGCTTTCAGAAAATAAACAGGTCCTTATTACAGTCAGTATCAAAGCTATACAGACGCTTACATGAAAACTTAGATTCCATGTTGATGTGCCAGTATAAGCAAGCAGTATAGAATGTAAAGTATACGGTAAAATATGATGAAACCAATTGTTTATAAGATGCCCTTATCCAGAGCAACTTACATTTATCTCTTTTATACAACTAAGCAACTGGGGGTTATGGGCCTTGCTCAGGGGACCAGCATTGGCAACTTGGTGGTGCCAAGAATCGAACCATGATCTTCCAATTAGCATTCCAACACCTTAAACTTCTAGCCTGTATTTTATACACTGCACTGCTGCCACCTGATTAGATAATTGAATAACTGTGTGTAGGTGTAAAAGTATTTAAATTGCTTCGTGAGAGTATGTACAGAAACGAGAAACAAATTGCTTTCCTGTAGGCATGTAGGAAGGTGCAGGATTGGGATTATAAACGTTGTTCATTGGTTGGTCGTTGGCTTCAGGTTCAGACATCACCATCACCCAGCTGATCAGCATGCTTTCCTCCATGAACCTGTATGAGATGGTGAGAAACTGGTAGCTGGCGTGTTGTTGAGGGTTTTTTTAACAAGGAGCTTGGTATTAATACTTTCATACCAGAGTAAAATGTGATTAAAGCTCAAGACACAAATTGTATTGTTTTTTATTAGTAAAATCAAAAAAAATAAAGGAATGTGAGCAAATGTACAAAATCAGCAGGGGTTCCCCTCACTGTCTTTTTTTCCTAAATAACCAGATTGTACAATTACACATAACATAATAATAGTAAAATAAGTATTAATAAATAATTTCAATAGAAAAAAATAACAGCAAGAATTAATCAAACTACAACTTCCAAAAGTCTTTCTTTGTTGACATGGTTAGCACACCCTGCTATTAGCAGTGTTACTAATTATTGTTTATAATTGGCTTCACATTTGGCATGTCATCAGCAGATGTTATACAAGCGTCATGCTTTCATGACCAGTCATGGCAGAGAAAGCAACATTTAGAGTAGTGTTAATTATAGTGTCAGATTTCAGAAGGATTCGACATGGAAATTTGGAAGATTTCGATCCTGGAAAATGTTTAAAAAATATATATAAATAAAAAAACCCACAATTTTTTGATTAATTTACTGTAGATGTACTGTAGAAAAAAAGCAACGCCCCCTTGGACTGTCCAGTGCATTTCCAAGTATTTATATCATATTTCTATGATAATTATGATCCTATAAAACACACTCTGTAAAATGCTAATAATGCTGTAAAATCCTGCCTCAACATGATAGATCTGCTGCCCGAACGATTCAGCTCCAACACTGTAAAGATCCATCTTTAAAAAAAATATTTACTCAGTGTTAATGCTGTGTAAAGAATGTGGCATTTAGCTAAAGTTATAAATAATGGTTAAACTTCTGCCATTAGAAGAGAAATATGCACCTGCATCTTTTTGAATGCATATTGCTAGAACCTGCTGGGAATGCCTTGATGGATGAACTGAGTCATTTGGTAATTGCTCAGGGACGAGGCAAGCAGGGTTGCACAAATAAACTCAGATTAAATTGAAATTGAATGGCATTCTCTGGAGGTTTAGAACGTGAAGCGTTTTTTTTTTTTTCACAAGCAGTCGAATACACAGGAATCTAAGTTTAGTATTCAAAGTAGGTCTGCATTAACAAACAGAAATCGGTTGCTACTGGAGTGAATGGCAAAGGTCAAGAGCTTCTTATTACTGCATTCAGTGTAAATTCTTTTTACGCAGATCAAATCTAACTTGGAATCCAGTAAAAGTGTCAATCATGAGTTGGAAAACTGTCAATCAACATTAACTTAGCATTTAAAATGTTATGTCCAGGATGAAATTTGGACTGTCTTCACTAAAGGAATCTATAAAAGATGATGTAAATAGATAACATAAATAGGATGCCATCATCCAGGCATCATGAAGCAGCTGTGTGTGTGTGTGTGTGTGTGTGTGTGCACTGTGCCAAGGAAAGTTTTCACCGGTAAGTTATGTTAGAACTTGTCAAGGAAGGAACCTTTAATGTCCCGACATCCAACCACCACTAATGCAGTCATCAGTGATGGAAATGAGGACTAGTTATTTCAATTGTGTGTTTGTTTCTCATATTGTCATCAATATATATATATATATATACATATATATGTATATATATATATATATATATATATATATATATATATATATATATATATAATAGGACAATGTCCTATAGGACAATAGGACTAGAGGACCATGACATGAGAGCAGTTTAAACTGGTGTATCGAAGTAAGGAAGAAACAATTATTTATCCTAAGAATTTTTCAGCAAACTATATAATTAGGGTTGCCAGGTTTGCATAAAATATGTATAACGTAATAGATTTTAAACCAATCCCAATGCCTTTTCATGACTGTCTCAAACTTATCTTTCTAATTAAACTCTTTTTTCCCAGTGGTCAAAAAGTATTAATTTCTTCATCTTTTCTACAAAATAGTGGTTAATGACTTCATAGTAAACAATCATTGTTTTGAGATATTGTAGTTTTTTTTGTTATCTATCTAAATAGGGACATTTTTTAAAAGACATATTTTGGGGAATTTTTCCCTTTATTGACTGGACAGATCGGAGATAAAACAGGTGAAAGACAGAGGGGTGGGACCTGAGCCAAAATCAAACCCGGGTCGCCAGAGAGCAACAGCGCTTGAGTGCCGGCACTTTAACCCACTGCACCACGGTGCTATTCAACTAGGGACTTTTTTTTCCAACTAAAAATAAAAACAAATTATTTTTTATTAATTTTTTTAATTATCAAACATAACACCTCCTTTTAAAATATCCACCCATCTATTTTCTGCACTGCTGATCTTGTTGGGAGCCTGAAAAATATCCCAGGGGACACCAAGCAGGGTAAACTATAGACTATAGGATGACAACCAGGGCACAATCACAGGGCACAATCTTACACACACTAATACCAAATTAATGACACCAATCAGTTACTTACCACTAAACCCACCACTACCCACATAACATAATATGATACATTATTAAGAAAACAAGCAGCGTAAAACTATAAAACAAATTAAATTGCCGTCATTAACTCTTACTCATTTCCTTACTGTATACTTGCAGGTTGTTTTGGTAAAACACTCTATTATTTATTTATAATATATTCCCAGAGATATTAGCTAAGATGTCTGAAGAGACACAACTCAAGGCTGACATGAATTTCCAGCTCCCAGTGTACAAACGTCTTGAAACAACACAATCAAGGTGAATTTTCTATTTTCCTCTGCATTCATAAAATGCAGTGACATTCAAAAGCAGACCTTTCGGCATTGACCTTTTGGGTCACATCTAAAATAAATGTTGAAATAGATTCCAAGACAACACAGGCTTTATACACACCGTCGTGTGAATGACATTTCACAGTCACTGTGGTTAAGATGTTCAATCTTGGTCTCCATCTCACATCAACACTTTGATGTGCATCTGCCCTCCCGGTGTCAAAGTGCAGACTTTAAATTCAAATACGTTCACCATGCCTGAAAATCTCCCTGCAAATGTCAAAAAATAAATAAAGCAGGTGGCTGCCTAGTCCTTGAAAATAAAGATGTGGAATCATAGGCTTCTTTGAAAGTCTTATCACACTTTCACCTTCTCAGGTCACCGGCATATTGAGATTGGTTTACTGGGTTCTGTCATAGTCATCTCTCATGCTTCTTTGAAGGCCCTGAGATAAATTGTGAAGCTCTAGTGTTATGTGAAATCTTGACTATAAGCAGACTTTTGATTTGATAATTAATAATGATATATATCTTATATATAATAAATATATATGATATATATATATATATATATATATATATATATATATAATAATATATAATGAAATAAATCTATTTATATGCCTTTTACAGTGTTTCCTTTTTGACACCGGCCTTTTCTCTTAACATTTAAAACAGGATGTGTCTATTAGTCCAAAATAAAGCAGACTAAAAGAAACTGCCATTAAAATAGATCATAAAGTACATGGTAATGACTTAAAATATTTATTTCATCGTTTAATTATAATGAATAATTTGCTGACATGGCCATGTTTGAAGTGATTCTGCCATTTTCTGCATTGTCTCCCCGTGCTTGCGTGGGTTTACTCCAGGTTCTCCGGGTTTCCTCCCGCAGTCCAAAAACATGTATGTTAGATTAAGTGGTGATTTTAAATTGCCCATGGGAGTGAGTGTGAGTGTATGTGTTGCCCTGGGATGAACTAGCGACCTGTCCAGGGTGTCCCCCTCCTGCCCTTTCGCCCTTTCAGAGACAGCTGGGATAGACTCCAGCAGATCCCTGTGACCCCGAATTAGAGAATAAGCAGGTGTAGAAGATGAATGAATGATCCTCACCTGGTGGCAGCTGTCTGGGCGCCCCCTGTTGGTGGCGCAGTTTGTCGGGGGGGCTGAACAGGGGTTAAAATTCGGGATGATTTAGTTTATTTTGTTAAAAAATGTCATTCGAATACGATTGACTGTTTTGAGAAAGTGTGTAGCTCGGTCTGTGCTGTGTTTAGTGTACACGGCTGGTAGTGCTATTAGTGAGCCTCGCAAATCCACACCTTTAACGGTTCGTGTGCGTGACGTCTGAGGCTGGGACTAGCTTACTGATTTTACCTTTATTACGTTTTCCCTTTAAATATCTTAATTTATACTCCAGCTTGCGGACATAAAACAAGCATAAAATAATTTGTCTTAAAACAAAACAGGAAGACGAAATCATTACTGCTGCTGATATCAGGAGCTAAAGGTCTCTGATATATATATGATATATATGAATAATTATGCTGCTATATATATATATATATATATATATATATATATATATATATATATATATATAGATAATATATATATATGAAATCACCAATTGGTTGCGTGTGTTTGGAATATTCATGAGCTGTATTTGAATACGGCTGTCAGACTGGTCGCTCTTGTTTGTCAGCTGATCGCAGGTGAGTTCCGGGTTTCAGGTAAATCAGGAAACAATAGGAAACCGAGGCGACCTGGTCTGTATGTCGCGTTATTAATGCTCGAGTTATAATGGAGCGGTGCGATGTTCGGTACACGAAGGTAGCTACTGATATTCAGTATGAAATAGAACCCGGCCGTGAGAACGAGGACAGCGATGAAGAACAAGTGACAGTCTACTTAAAGCTGTAAGTGAAGAGTAAGGACACATGCAGCTCATTTATTAACGCGCACTGTGAGCTGCGTATTAACGCGCACTGTGAGCTGCGTATTAAGGCGCAGCACTGTGAGCTGCGTATTAACGCGCACTGTGAACTGTGGAATGTTCACGATCGGCATCATTTTTTTCTACAAACTCTCACTGTTTAACCTCGTCATTACATTGATTAAGTGGAATTTTAGGCTCTGTGCTGTTCAGATATCACAGCCATAATAATGCGACGTGATGTAATTCAACTGTATCTGAACTGTGTTTCAGACAATCAGGCTTCAATCTGTATAAAAGTCGTGATAAATACATAGACAAACGTTATAAGTGGTTAAATGCTGCATCAAAAAAACATCAAGTGCAGAAAATCCTAAAATGATTGCTGGTTATTGATTATTACTTTTTGGTGATTATTAATGTTTGAGTGACTGTTAAAAGTATTGTTAAAATATGAAAATATATAAAAATGTTCAGTCTGCCATTAAAACTTTAGAAAAGTCTGATGCTTTGGACTACGTGATGCCTTTATAAATCTTTTATAAGCATTTTATAGAGAAAGGCAGTGGCTTGCTCAAAGGAACCGTAAGTGAGACCGTATACTGTACATCAGATTCTAAACAAATGTCATTGTTCTCATTTGCAACTGTACATTTTAACTCATGTTTGTGTATTAAATCATTATTATTTTATAATGTAATTGTTTCTATTTAAACGTGAGGCCGAACAGGGTTTCAATAACCTACTTGCCTTTCTGGATGTTGCACAATCATAGCAACAAGTGCTAATGAAAGCCCAGGGGAGAGGGAATCATGCTGCAAATGCTGGCTCTGATTGGTTTAAAATATAATATTTTATAGCAGATAAATGAAATTAAACATTATGGCCAAAATAAATATAGATAAATAACACCATTACTTATATTTACATTTACAGCATTTGGCAGACGCACTTATCCAGAGCGACTTATATTCATTTAATTTATACATCTGAGCAATTCCGATTTAAGGGCCTTGGTGGTGCTGGAAATCTAACCCACAACACCTTAAATACTGTGTTACCATTTCGATCTCTGAATATCGGTAGTCCTTAACCTTAACCACTGAGCTACCACTTCCCACGTGTGTATCTTATGCACACTGTTGTCACTAATTTGCAACTGTGTATATTGTATTGTGTAGTATTACAATTTTTTTTTTTACCAGAACTAAAGGGCATCAATCCATAACTCTTTATTACTGCCAATTCAAAATTGTTGCAAAAGTGTGAGACTATCCATCATTTATACAGGTGAGAGGTGTGTATACTGTCTGTTCATGGTTTTGACCCTTCTAAGCTTTTAGGACGGGCAAATTATATTTTTTGGATGTACAGTGTGAAGTTTTGAATAGCCAGGATTAATTGTTAACTTCATATAAAATACGATCAGTGGAAGCAAAAGAACCCAAGAGTTACACTGACCTAAGGTTAACTAATTCAAGTTAGAAAAGCTTTTTTCATACTAAGCTCGCACAGAGCCCTGACCTTAACTCCACTGAACACCTTGAAGTGGTTTACCTCTTACCCAACATCACTGAGCACAAATCCTCACAATCACAGAAAAATCCCTCTAAAGTGAATTAAAGCTTTTTAAAAGGTGAATTTATATAATATTTTGAATTGGAGGAAAAAAAAGCTTGAACTTAAGTTTTTTTTGTTCTTATCTAGTATGTTATTAGCTTGTCGTTACTTAAAAAACATCTTTAAACATTTTCATTCAAATCATGTATCCGTGTATATGTACAGAATTGACACAATTTACTGTCTAACACATTTCCAGCGCTTTACTTAATTGAGAAGACAGTATCTACGTATGGTGAATGAGGTACATGTCATCTAAACTAAAATAATAACTGCGTATTTAAAAGAGTATTCGGAGGCACTATGTATAGCCTTTACACCTTTACTTATTAAAGACACTCATATGTCAGTGGACTGAACGGAATTGGCAAGGATGAGCTACGAGCAAAGAGGACAATAATGTAAAAAAAACAATGTTGAAAACTATACCGCTTTGTGTGTGTGTGTATATATATATATATATATATATATCTATAATATATATATATATATATATATATATATATATATATATATATATATATATAGATATATATATATCAGCAGGTTTTGCAGTGAATTATTTAGTAGGATTATCATGTGTGTTTCTTATATATATATATATATATATATATATATATATATATATATTACCGACGTTCATGAATAACTTGTCTCACAAATCCTTACTGACTATATTTACATATATATATATATATATATATATATATATATATATATATATATATATATATATATATATATAATGTGTGTGTATCTGTATCTATTCAGATGTAAAAATTACATTTCAGTTAAGTAATTCATACGTCTGTATAGATACAGAAACACATCTATGCATAACATTACTGACGTTTATTGATAACTTCTCAATGTAATAAATCCTCGTGTAATAAATCCTTTCCTTTACCCTCCTTTTCCTTCAACTACGCTTAATAAAGACACACACTGAATAATTGACCCCACTGATAATCCTACTGAATAATTCACTGCAAAACCTGTCATATCCTCACGGTGATCTAGTAAAACTAATTTAAAACTCCTAACATGGCATGTTGGTGCATAACGACAGCTAGCCTGTAATGTTTTCTTCATAATGATGCATTTATTACTTTTATATTAGTGTCAGAATAAATAAACCTTAAAACATTTTTTCGGGTTTTCCGAGTTTAATACCGCAATGTGCTCTGCGTGTAGTTGCATCGTGATTTTTCTGCCACATCTTTTAGCTTTTTGCAGTAAAGATTTCAACTGAAGTTTGCTCTCAAGCAAAGACCTCAACTACAGCTTTTAAAGAGATATATTTTTGTAAAAGTAAGGTACATGTGGATGATTCATGTAATGATTCATTACATGCGGATGATTCATGAATCCTTAAGAGAATACAAGGTAGATGAGTGGATTGAAGTGGAGGGCTATTTATTGAGATTCTTGAAATTTTTCTTTTTGTTCTGCTGGGCATTAGAGCAGTGCATTTAGCTCTAAAGGGGTAGAGCGATAGCCTGCCGTCATGTTTGCAGATGTTTTGACACATAAAAACTGTAAAAGGCAACTAAGACCATGTAAAATGATGGCTGAGGGAAAGTTATGTGGGGCAGCAGTTATTGTGTTTTATTACCTAGTTCTCTCACGCCTACATGTAAAATCTCCTAAAGTCTAAAGCTCATGCTCAGGTAGGATAAGGGCATCATATACTGCTGCATCATTTTAAAAATGCTGCTAATGCAACATCCTACGGTAGCTGAATGTGTTTGTTTGAAGTGCTAACTGCTGTGTTCTGTATGCATGAAATCACAGCACCCACCGTTGTCTAGCTTCACTGTCATTGACAGGGGAAAGAGCACGGCCAGTTTTGCTCTCACAGACTCCCGACTGTGCAACAGACAGTTCTTCATCTTCAGGATTCAGCCTCTTGACCCCTTGGTGATAGATGATACATGATAAGGGATGAAACTTGAGAGCCTGTGTTGTATTGTGTTACATTTTGTTTTGTTTAAGAAATCTATTTAATTCCAGTCTAGTTTATGATCTAGTTGCGGTTTGGTTAATTTTATTTACAATGAATTGCTTGCAGGGCAGCACGGTGGCTTAGTGGTTAGTACTGTTGCCTCACAGCAAGGGGTTCGAATCCCGGCCAGGGGGTCTTTCTGTGTGGAGTTTGCATGTTCTCTCTGTGTTGCATGGGTTTATTCCAGGTCCTCCAGCTTTATGCAGGAACTAACGTTTCTCATAGATGTTTCTCTCAAGTGTTATCTATTAATAAAGGCCAATGTGTTGGCAAATCAGTGTGTTATAAATAATATGTATGATGTTACGATCCATGCCATAACATGCCACAACCTTGTATAATGTCTATATTTTGTGTCCCATTAGGCCTGCGGATAGACGGCAGGAAAAAACGAGACAGCGACTCACATGTTTCCGTGTGTCAGCGGATCTGCTACTGCTGGCTGTCATTGTGGTGTTCGCTCTTCTTCAGTGGTACAAATATTGGCCTGATTCCGAGGGAATTCATAATGCAGCAACCCACATCATGAATATTTCAAAGGAACATGATGACAATCATCACCACTCTACCATGGCTGATGACGAACACGATGATGGAGAAGAATCCCATCACCATGAGCACAGTGCGCTCTACCACCATGCTGTTGTTCTGACAGCCTCAGGTCTGTCTTTTTCATTTCCACCCCAGTGAATTTATGCCATTGATACGACATCTTTGGACCGATTAGCTTTCTACAGTTTTAATGAGATATTGTTGCTTTTGCTATGCGTAGCTAACTGTTCCAGCATCGGTAAGGCGCTTCTGCAGGAAGGAGGGAACATAGTGGATGCAGCTATCGCTTCTCTGCTCTGCTTGGGAGTCGTTCATCCACACACAGCTGGACTCGGTTAGTAAAATAGTTTTCATTTAGTATCTAAAGATCAGATCATGTAATAATATATAGTATAGTAATGATGCCATGGAAGAAATGTCTTCTTTTACCAATGATTTTATATTTATGACCCAATAAATTTTTATTGACCATTGGGCACATTAAATGTTTTAATTTATTCGAGCAAGACATTATGTTCCATTTACTGCTGGTAAAATTTGAACACATATTAACCGAGTACTTTTATTTTTTCAGAGACATAAAAAACGAGAAAGCTTAGAAAGAATATGAAATTTGTATGCAGCATAGAGGAGGGTTTTTTTTTTTTTTTTTTACCAGTGTCCATAAAACTGTATAACTCCTCCCCTTTTTAAAGCAGAGCTGACACAATGAACACTGACAGTACCATTGTAGTGTTACACTAGGCACTTTCTCTATTTTACAATTATTACATCGATAATAATGTACAGTAATTAAAATATGTATGTATACAATGTACAAAATCACATTAATGTGCAATATGTTCTTATACTGTACTGTACTTCTGTTTTTATACTTTTTGTATATAAATATGAGTATTTCCTTGATATTTCTTTTGAATTAATTTTTCCTACAAGCAGTTTCTGGCATTTTTGGATTTTCCTTCAGAATTAGTAAAGTTCTCATCCCAACTAATTTACGTTGTAAATGTTTACTCATAAGCACTTGTTATAGAAATGAGCAATATGATAGCATTAATTACACACATATTTAAGAGCATTTGGCAAATGCGTCAGGGAGCCACTATCAATATGTGGGGCATCAAAATTAAGTTTTAACACACGTCTGCCTTTTGTTTTGACTTCCAATCTGCTATCACACAAACTGTGTATGAGGAACCGCAGTACTGGGATATTTGTCAGTGACACTATTGATCTCTTGCACATCAATTTCTTCCAAATGAAATTTTGTGAAGCAATCTTTGTGTTTTAAAACACACCTGGAATTTTAACATTTCGCCCAACATAAAACCCAACAAAATAAAAACAGTTGAAAACTGATGACATCATACATTTTTAGTAAGGTGGCTTATATGAATCTGATAGGAATTACCCATAGATATCGAGAGGCTTGTAGCAGGATAATAAACAAAACATATTTCCAAATCTAAACATTATGACTGTTACTACATGTGGCCTTATTGCACATTAGGTGTCATCTGCATTCCAGGTCATCCTAAGAATTGTTTAAACATGTTACATCTGAGATATCATGATCTCCTTTTTTAATTTTTATCCCATTGCTATTTATTCTCTCACATAATTTGTCAATTTATTTCAATGCTCTGTATAATTGTGTGTGTGTGTGTTTTGTAGGTGGTGTATTTTCAGCCGTCCTGTACAACAAAACATCCGGTTTACTCAAGACAATATGTTCTGCTGCACCTGAAAATTCATCAACTACCATCTTAGTCCCATCTATTTTGCAAGGTCTCCATGAGCTCCACTCTCGGTGGGGGCGATCCAAATGGAGCCGACTTTTCAAAGAAGCCATAACGTTAGCGCAGGAAGGATTCCTCATAGACAATGTCCTTGCTCGGGCTTTAAAAAGCCTTAAGGAGAAAATTCTCACTTCCAAGCTGTGCGATCTATTCTGTGATGCGACCGGACACGTGAAATCGGTGGGAGCGATTGTCCAAAATAAGAATCTATCCAAGCTTTTGCAGAGCGCCAGTCTGAATGAGAACAATTTCCTAGAAACTCTAGCCGTGAAATTGTCCGAAGACCTCTCCTTGAGCGAGAGGCCTGGCTTCTTAGCTGCCATTCAGCACAGCCGTGGAGAAATCAATGACTCTGTTATCGTCGAGGGAGATAAATATTCTGTCCTTTCAGCCAGTTTTCCATTCTCAGGCCAGATACTATCTGATATATTAAAGCAAGTCAGGCAGCGAAGCCTCTCCTTTAAGGATGGGGCAAATTTTAACAGAACCTCTACCGCCTACGGTGAGCTCTTAAACTTGATTCAAGTACGCAACAATTCAGCCTTCGCTCAGAAATACCCAGGCCTTAAAGACACATTTATTTCCAATATTCAAAACAGTCACGTTGCTGTGCTTGATCAGTCTGGTAATTTTCTCATTATGTCAGCTTCACTCAACAGCACATGGGGATCTGGCCGATTTCTCCCATCCAGTGGTATCATCCTTAACAGCTTTAACGCAAACCTCTTAAACTCTCCTCACTTTAACCTTCCACTGGTTCTGAGAATCTCTGAAGAGGATGAATCTCATAATGATGATACAGGAATCGACGAAGAAGAGAATGAAGTAGAAGTTGTCGCCGTTTTCGGAGGGCTCTCCACTGTGTTTAATGCCGCTGTTCTTTTGCACAACAGAATCGATTTAGGAATGTCTTCCAAAGAAACTCTCAGCATCCCTCTTCTCCATCTAGAGCCCGGAATGTCTTCAGCAGCTTTTTGTCTTTCTGGCATTGTAAATGACTCCGATGTTTACATGCGATTCTCTGAGGTTGGACATGAGCTTCAGCAGGTGGACGAGTGTTCGGATTATTCACTAGCCACGATACTGCGCTTACACACAAAACATATAGGTGCATACGGAGCCCCAGCTGTTTATGCTCAAAAGAATGGCTACTGACTATTTCTATGTCTGTAAAGTCTAATGGTGACATTATTATTATTAATACAGATGCATTAAGATGGTGCAAATGCACTTTGTTATGATTTTTGACAGAAAGTAAATGGAAAATTAGTAGTCAGCCACTTAAGTCTGTTAGCAATTATGATGTTCCTAGGGTTCTTCAGAGCGGAAATCTATTTTTATACGGTACAGAATGCGAACAAGGGAACAGTTGGTTTTGCTGTCTTGCAAATGGGCTAATGGCTGCCAAATTGGGACACCTTATAATTGATTTTAAAAACATACAACATAAAACAAATCTTTTCTCATGACAGATAAATGCACTATTGTGTCAGTATTATTATTTGAATTGAGGATTTTATTAAACTCTCTTATATTGAAGCTGTCTCATCTTAGTACAGCTTTATATACAGTGGTGGTACAGTGGAAAAAATAACTCCTGATGAAGGATGTTTCAGTTTATACTTCCCCATTTTCTGCACTGATTAATTATGTAAGCACAAAGTAGTCATTAGTCTGCTGCTAATCTCTGGTGGATACTTTCGAGAATCTCCATCCGAAGAAGAATACTTTAAAGAACAGCCTGTTATTTAATTATAACAAATTGAATTTGTACAGCATGACAGGTAACGTTCTTAAAGCAACAATATGTAATTTGTCAACCTTAAAATAATGTTTTTTAAATTATTTAAGTCCTAGAACAACTCTTACCTGGATACATTTTACTGCTTCTACTACCTGCGCAGGTCAGAGCATGCAGCCCCTTCCATCCCCAACCAGTGGAAGACTGTGACCTGCTTTAAAGTACATCTTTCACATAGTTTACTGGTAGCCTGGGTGGAGTTAGCTAACAGCTAATATAAGACAAAACAATCTAATATGCAATAGCTAGCATGCAAGTCTAAAAAACAACATACGATAAAGTCAGCGAAGAAACAAAAAAAGGGGTTGGAGGAAGTGTAGAAAAGAAAGAGGGGTGGACTTGAATCAACAACAGATAGGATTACACTCTGTGGTGCGAGCTAAAAGAGGCAACAGGTTGCACTCGTAGAGACCTAATGTTAGCCTTTCTGCTACTGGATTTGTAAGTCCTATATGTACATTTTTTCTTACTGTTCTGTAAATTTGAGCTTATTTGTTATTATGCTGTGTTAAAGTTGTTGTCAGGTAAAGTCGTAGGGAAAAAGTGCCGTTTATTAACAAGATAACAAGTAAACAAACAAACAAAGAAGATGGAAACACTAATCATAAAACTAAACTTAACACAACCAGACCTGACTTAACTGACTAGAACATAAACATGATAGAAAGACCAAGACAGACTAAAAGGGGTATACATACTCAACCCAATGAGGAAACAATCGACTATAAACGAGACACATAACAAGACAAAACAAATATTAAGCACATGGACTAGAACATAAGCAAAGAAATTCTCTTACAAGCCACAAGAGGGCAACGCACCTGGCAAGCCAGACAGATTCCTTACAGTTGTTCATTGGCGCTCTACTGGTTTAAAGTTAATAACCATAAGGTAGCCTGGAGATAAGGAAATGTTGCCAGTCTCAATAGCTATCGATAGCTAGCATGTTGTGCCTTTTCATAAATTTACTGTTGTAAACGATGACAGTAAATCTTTTATGGTGAAAAATTGCAGTTTTATGCATGTGATTTGCGTAATTGTCGAGCAGATATTGGTATTGTTGTTATCTTTATGTATATCAGTAGTGACAGAGCACCCATGGCCTCACATTTAATAAAGATTGAAACGAACAGTTACATTATGCAATGAATTTCATGTGCACCAAAACAAGTTGACATATCAGAGTACAGAAATTCCAGTGCTTCGATCCCGCTGTTACAGTCAATTTTATGATAATGGCTATTTAATAGGGATTTTGCAATGATAGGCAATGATTTGAAGCATAGGTTAGCATGAGTTACTATAAAGTCTCACATAAAATCGTACACATCGACTGTTCATCTTTTTTTACATGCATTTTAGTAGTAACTCACTGCGTTATTACTTTTACTTAAGTAACATTTATAGTTTTACTCTTACTTCAGTCATTTATTTTAAAAGTGGTTGTATTTAAGTAACATTTTCGGAAACTTTACCCACTACTGCCAAAACCCTTTTTGCTGTATGATGCTGATGCGATTTAAAAAACGCTCACAAATCTGTTATCACATTCCGAATCCTGAAAGAGCACAGATAGCATTTCCCTCATGTCCAATAGAGCATAACTGGCCTTCTCTTCAGGTGGGAAAACACTATTTCTCCCTCTGCAGAGAAATCGCCAGGATCTCATAATCAAAGCGTGATATCTATGAATCAATGCAAATGTTACCAACTATGACCAGCAGTGTGATGGCTTCACATATCTCGCAAGCCAAGGAAGAATATAGTTTTACAAAAAAAGGCATTTGACTAATAAATGACCATAACCACATCCTATATCCCACCTTTTATTTACTTGAATTCTTTAACCCTGCAGTCAGAGGTGTTTTTTGAGATCCTGGGGTTGTGTTCAATTGCCATAACTTTTGTTTTTAACTTCAAAAAAGTTCATTGTGTCATAATAAAATCCATATCTGAAACAAAATATTACATTATTGTCCCAGGAAATGTTGCAGAAGTGAGAATACCATGCAATTAGTCAAGCTATTTGTGTCCAGCTGAGTGTACAAGACAAATTAGAGCAGGAGCGTCAAGCACATGACCTGCAGGCCAGATCTTCTGATAAAAGTTCTTTAAAATAAAAGTTGTTTTATAGCCTGTAATTAAACTGAAAAGTCGGAAAAAAGAGCTACTAGAGGGGAAAAAGAGAGCAATAAACTCAGGTCATTAACTCCTGACGTTATGTACTAATTATATATGTCTTTATTAACATACTTATATAGATGCTTTCTGAAAAAAAACGGAGAGAGTAGTTAGAAAATTACAACCTATTTTTTGTAAGTCCAATTCATTTTTAGTAGTAAAAATGTTTAGTGATTGGCAGCAAAGTGCAGTTCCGTAATATTTGAGTGCAATTTAACCAAAAAGGGTATTTAGCGTATTAGAGGATCCAGGTTTTAACCACTACAACAACTAAGTTAACGAGGCGAACTTAAACATGTGCTCATTTCAGAGTATGTGTTTCCAGTATAAATACTTCGTTAATGTTCGTTAAAGTAGATTTTTCTGGTATCAGTATTTTACTTGACTGTTAATTTTTCTGACAAATTTTACTTTTACCCTTTACATTTTACACAAAATGTTACATTTTTCAACCAGTCAGGCAAGAAGAATGGTGTGGACGATATGACAGAGGGAGTCAGTGATGTAAACATGACCCATGATCGTATATGAGGGAGATGTTCGAAGTTGTCAGATTTCTGGCCTGCAAATCGTGAACCTAAAAAAACGCATAGTGCTGGATTTCGTAAACTCACCGCTGGATTTAAGAAAGCACATACAGGTAAATTAACAATACATGATTTTTTGTTATCTCTTTTTTGTTTAATGCTTTCAGTAATAATAGTTTATTTTTGTCAGTAATCTTACCTTAAATTCATACAGGCACAATTTTCTATTACATTAACTATAGTGCAGCACGTGTGTTTACTAACGTTACTTAGTTAATGAGTGAACATTAGTTAATTTACTAACTAGATATATTCAGAAGGTAAGCCAGCTCTTATTTTTATTGGAAAATAAATTAACTTTATTTACTATCATTTCACTATCAGAAAACTATAATCTATAAAACTATTTATCACCTTTGGGTGCAGAATGTAATGTAATTCACTTTTATTTCTTTTTTATTAGTTAGTTTACTTCTATTTATTTTATGGTAGTTGATTTTCTTTTCTTTATTTTTCTGGTGGTTAATTCACTTTTCTTTATTTTTCTGGTAGTTGATTTTCTTTTCTTTATTTTTCTGGTAGTTGATTTTCTTTTCTTTATTTTTCTGGTAGTTGATTCACTTTTCTTTATTTTTCTATTAGTGTTAAGTTAACTTTTTCACTTTTCTTTATTTTTCTGGTAGTTAATTCACTTTTCTTTATTTTTCTGGTAGTTAATTCACTTTTCTTTATTTTTCTGGTAGTTTTTTTCTTTATTTTCTGGTTTTTCTTGTTATTTTTCTTGTAGGTTGTATATTTTCTAGTTGGTTCACTTTTCTTTATTTTTCTGGTAGTTGATTCACTTTCTTTATTTTTCTGGTAGTTGATTCACTTTTCTTTATTTTTCTGGTAGTTGATTCACTTTTCTTTATTTTTCTAGTAGTTAATTCACTTTTCTTTATTTTTCTGGTAGTTGACTTACTTTTCTTTATTTTTCTGGTGATTGATTTAGTTTTATACTCAAGTACATGTCAGAGCCCGTATTTAAGTAAAAAAGTGTAGTCACTTCTTCAACTTTGAAACGTTGTTTTAAACATGACTCTCTGTACTTCTACTCAAGTAAAGGATGTGTATACTTTTGCCATCTCGGGCTCATTTTAGAAACTCGTACTATCAGAATGCCTCGCTTACATTATTACAGATATTTCTGCCGGTGTATTTTCTATTAAGTGTAAATTAAAAATGTAAAAAACCCCAAAACTATTAGTTTCACTTCTCGTGCTTTCTTTGCTTCGCAAATCCTGTCAGACAGACAACATTATTTCCAACCTCCGGAGAGCTGCAGGCTTGTTACATTAATTTAGATGAATGTGTACAAGGTGTTCGCTTCATATATCTCTTATCAGAGTGCTGCCTTAGGGTTTTATCTGCATTCCCCCCCCCCCCCTTTGATAAATCGTGATTTTTTACACTGCAGGTGAGCGGCTCCTCTCTGATGGAAAAAATTGCTTCTATTATTGCTGTGGAAGCAAAATCTTTTCCTCTGATTGTAAAAGATGTGGTCTGTCTTTGTCAGGTTTTTGGCTGTGTGCTTTGATTTTCATTCCTCTGCTCCACAATAATGTGTTCTTCCTGTCCTCCTAGCACAACAGAATACATCAGGGCTACGGATATTTGGGGTTTTATGATGTTTTAGGATTTGATTTGTGTCTTCTGATGTAAGTCAGTCAATTTTACTGTAATGAATTCACACTTACACATCTGCAGGTTTTTTAATCCTACAAATCTAATTATGATCATCTACATCTACATGACAGATTCTCGATAAAATGATACCAAGACATGAGACCAGGTTATTTTTTTTTTATCTCAGTGAGTTTTTTTTTCTACTTGTCTGCCAATGCTGCAGTAACACATTCATAGCAGGAAGTCTGTGAATATTTAGGTCATATGTTTGAATAAAAATGTAACACTTAGCTTTGACCTGATGAAAGGTCCGCTGTGGTCGGCTCACTGTTTCACTAAGACGCTGTCAGTTAATAAATATTCAGTAATAATCCAACAGTATGTACCTTTACAGACTTAGTCAAAGATTCGAAAGCAATAATTTACCCAGACCAGAGCTAAACTATCCAGAACACTATAACAAGTTATATACTGCTCAAAAAAATAAAGGGAACACTTAAACAACACAATGTAACTCCAAGTCAATCACCCTTCTGTGAAATCAAACTGCCCACTTAGGAAGCAACATTGATTGACAATCAATTTCACATGCTGTTGTGCAAATGGAATAGACAACAGGTGGAAATTATAGGCAATTAGCAACACACCCCAATAAAGGAGTGGTTGTGCAGGTGGTGACCACAGACCACTTCTCAGTTCCTCTGCTTTCTGGCTGATGTTTTGGTCACTTTTGAATGCTGGCGGTGCTTTCACTCTAGTGGTAGCATGAGACGGAGTCTACAACCCACACAAGTGGCTCAGGTAGTGCAGCTCATCCAGGATGGCACATCAATGCGAGCTGTGGCAAGAAGGTTTGCTGTGTCTGTCAGCGTAGTGTCCAGAGCATGGAGGCACTACCAGGAGACAGGCCAGTACATCAGGAGACGTGGAGGAGGCCGTAGGAGGGCAATAACTCAGCAGCAGGACCGCTACCTCCGCCTTTGTGCAAGGAGAAAAAGGAGGAGCACTGCCAGAGCCCTGCAAAATGACCTCCAGCAGGCCACAAATGTGCATGTGTCTGCTCAAACAGTCAGAAACAGACTCCATGAGGGTGGTATGAGGGCCCGATGTCCACAGGTGGGGGTTGTGCTTACAGCCCAACACCATGCAGGACGTTTGGCATTTGCCAGAGAACACCAAGATTGGCAAATTCGCCACTGGCACCCTGTGCTCTTCACAGATGAAAGCAGGTTCACACTAAGCACATGTGGCAGACGTGACAGAGTCTGGAGACGCCGTGGATGCCGGTTTGGCAGTGGGTCAGTAATGGTGTGGGGTGGCATTTCTTTTGGAGGGCCGCACAGCCCTCCATGTGCTCGCCAGAGAGGTAGCCTGACTGCCATTAGGTACCGAGATGAGATCCTCAGACCCCATGTGGCTGGAGTGTCTCAGCAGTTCCTGCAAGACGAAGGCATTGATGCTATGGACTGGCCCGCCCGTTCTCCAGACCTGAATCCAATTGAGCACATCTGGGACATCATGTCTCGCTCCATCCACCAACGTCATGTTGCACCCCAGACTGTCCAGGAGTTGGCGGATGCTTTAGTCCAGGTCTGGGAGGAGATCCCTCAGGAGACCATCCGCCACCTCATCAGGAGCATGCCCAGGCGTTGTAGGGAGGTCATACAGGCACGTGGAGGCCACACACACTACTGAGCCTCATTTTGACTTGTTTTAAGGACAAGTTGGATCAGCCTGTAGTGTGTTTTTTTTTTTTTTCCACTTCAATTTTGAGTGTGACTCCAAATCCAGACCTCCATGAGTTAATAAATTTGATTTTCATTGATAATTTTTTTGTGATTTTGTTGTCAGCACATTCAACTATGTAAAGAACAAAGTATTTAATAAGAATATTTCATTCATTCAGATCTAGGATGTGTTATTTTAGTGTTCCCTTTTGTGAGCAGTGTATTTCAGTGATATAAAGCACCTTTTTTTACAAAGCATTTAACAATCAGAACAAATATTCAAATTTTATTAAAGTTTGGTTTATAAAGAATGGTTGCGTGAAAAATTTCACGTTTGCATAGGAAAGATTTTTCTGCCCTTTAATCCAGCATTAATGCAGAAATGTAGCATGTAGCATTAATGCAGAAATGTAGGTTTTACTGTTATTGTAATATTTATTTATTATTATTATTTTCTCTATAATATATATTTGTTATGAATGATGGCTAGAGAAACAGTGGATCTAAGAGCAGTGGTTTATTTAAACGAACAAACTTACACTCAACCAGGCAAACAGGAACAGAGACATTGAAGAAACGAGCTAAAGAACATGCAAACGAACAAAAACGTAAGAAACAATGAACTGAAAACATCTAACGAACAAATGAGAAACTAGAAACAATGAACAACTACACATATATATTTTATCATTTTTTCCACTCATGAGGTTGGTTCTTAAAAATTGAGAACCAAGTTAATAAAGAATTTTTGTCTTGTAGCTCTATTTTATCTTTTAAACCTTTTTCTTTTTTATCTCTAGAAATTTGGTTCTTCTCAAGAGAGAGAACTTATTGATTTTCTACTTCTTCTTCTTCCTTTCCTTATTATAGTTATTGTTTTTCTTCTTCTTGTTATTATATACATTATTTATTATACTGTATCTTCTTTTCCTTTCGGCTGTTTCCTTTTGGTGGTCTTTACAGCCAATCATCTGTCGCCACTTAATCCTATTCTCTACATCCTCTTCACCCACACCCACTAACTTTATGTCCTCATTTAGCGCTTCTATATACCTCCTCTTTGCTCTTTCTCTTTGCCTTCTGCCTGGTAGATACATTTCTAACATCCTCCACCAATATATTCACTATCCCTCCTCTGTACATGTCCAAACCACTTCAATCTGGCTTCCCTGATTTTCTCCCCAAAACATCTAACATGAGCCGTCCCCCTGATGAACTCGTTCCTAATCCTGTCCAACCTCGTCCCTCCCAAAGAAAACCTCAACATCTTCAGCTCTGCTACTTCCAGCTTTGCCACCTGTCACTACATTATTTATTATACTGTATAATGTTGAATTATATCTATAAGGGAGTCTTTGCCACAGGGTTAAAAGCAACTTTATGAACGAAGTGAAAAGCAACGGGTTAAAATTACGACTGATGATTCGCATATTTAGATATGGCAATTTTTTATGTCAGATTTTTAACACAACTGTCTCTATTTATCCAGGCTTGGGACCCCTGTGGCTAGATTAATAATTATTATACTGTATAATGCTAAATTATACCGGTATGTGAGTCTTTACCTTAAAGTTAAAAGCAACTGTTACTAGTGTACTTTTGAGGTGCACTATTAAGATTTCACTTTATCAAGTCAGGGGATCGAGTCCAAACCCATTCCAGCATAATAATGCCCCTGTGCATTCTTAAGTGTTGTGGACTCAAATGTTCTAAACAGAGCCCTGACCTTGACCACGTGAAGACCTTTGGGGTGAACTGAAACACCGACTACATGCATGGTATGCTTACATGGCATTAGTGCCTGACCTCACTAATGCCCCTGTGACTAAATGAGCACAAACTGCAAAAACAGAAGGTTTTTATCTATTTATTTCTATTAGATATTTCGGCCATTTTGCCTTATTTATAGGACAGACACAGATGAAATGGGGGAGATAGATAGAGAGAGGGTGGGACTGGAAAGGACTCGAGCCGGAATCGAACCTGGGTTGCCGGAGCGCAACTGTGCATGCGCAAAAGGTGTTTGTCTTCTGCTTCTGGATTTCTAATGTAAATGGGTTTACTGTGAAGTCTGGTTCCTCTTAGGGTTCTTTCTCATTGAAGGTCATTTTGTTTAATGATAGTTGTTTCGGGACTAGAATCAACATCTATAAAGCTGTTATTACTATGTTATTACTAAAGTTCAATGCTTAAAAAACACCATGTGTTATATCAACTTAACATTACAAAAGAAATATATTTGACACCTAATGGCTTTCAGCTCTTAGATTTACAGCGTTTGGCAGACGTCCTTATCCAGCGCGAATTACATTGATCTCATTTATACAATTGGGGGTTGAGGGCCTTGCTCAGGAGTCCAACAGTGGTGGCTTGGTGGAGATGGGACTCGAACCCACAATTTCCGGGTTGGTAATCCAACACCGTAACCATGAGCCACCACTTTCCCCAGCTCTTATATTTACATAGTATTATTAATATTCTATCTTCTATGAATGTATTTATGTTATTTTGGATTATGTAGGCTCATGGAAAGTAGCTTTATAAAAAAATGTTACTTCTTTCCACTTCACTAACTGCATGCTTGACATATCATTGGAGTTTGAACCCTGTTGAGAATACCATCATGTATAGTGCTTGGAGTTTAAGAAAGCAAAAGTGTTTCTTGAGTGGCGATGATTGCAGGCTTTAGTCCCTTGACGATACGACTGACACGAGCCTATTGTGCGTCTCTGGCTGCTCATCCTTCTCTGGAAAATGGTTCAAATTTGCAGCAGTAACATACAGTAACTAAAAATCACAAGGATAAACAAGGATCCCAAAAGCGAGCAAATAAAGAAGTAAAACTACGTGTGAATAAGAACTCAATCTAAAATAATTTCGGGTCTTCTTCATTTCATCAGCCACAGCATCAAGGAACTGAGAGTGTAATACAAACATCTCATGAAAAAACAGCACGCTTATGGATTTAGCAGTGTATAATTTGTATCGCTGCAGATTAGTAGTTCATCATCAGAGGATATGTAGTGCCTCCAAAACAATTTGCTGGAGAGATTTATTGACATGGCTGTTCATAAACATGAGCATCTGGTTAATCTGTTTCTGTTCTTGGCTTGTCAGTCATTCCTGGCTGCAAGAGAGCTTTAAAATATAATTTATCATCATCTACAATCATATATCTTTGCTTGGTTTTTGATTTGCTCCTTTCATCTGTGAGACAGAACAGTAGAATTGTATTTGTGTGGTGCAGAAGGAAATATGGATAGGAGATTTATTGTCGGGTTGTAAGATTATTCCAGGGTAAAGACTCGCTTCTGGTGTTCTATGCTGCCTATTAAATATACCCAGCAACCCAGAGCAGGATGAAGCGTTTACTTTGCACAGTATGTACAGCAGTTTGATCTGTATTTAACCCTCAGCTACAAACCCATGAAGTCCATGCTGTTGCTTAGTGACTAAGTAAGAACGAATGTGTTTTTTTTTTTTTTTTTTTTTTTTTTTTGTAGCTTGACATATAATTGAACATTAAGTACTTATACATGACATATGATCACTTGGAAAATTAAGGCATTTGAATCTGATTTATAAAAATAAACCACTTTTAATTAAGAATAGGTCACAAAAACCATAATAAGCTAAAATGAATTAAACAAGTCACTTGATTTGTGATTTGTGACTCTTTTTTTAAGTTTTTTTTAAAGCCTATTAAAGTGTGTACGTTCAAAAATGGCTGGGAAAAATCTGACACTGCTCTTATTTGTTGCTGAAGGGAAAAAACAATGTTCTCAAACCGCTACATTTACATTAACAGTACTTGGCTTAGTCCTTATCCAAAGCGACGTACATGTATCTCTTTAACACAACTGAGCAATTGGTGGTTAAGGGCCTTGCTTAGTGGCCCAGCAGTGGCAAGTTGGTGGTGCTAAAAAAATCGAACGCAGATCTTCCAATTAGCAGTCCAACACCTTAACCACCTTAATACTTTTTCTATTGTATCCCCAACCACTAGTGTTACACATTAGCACCATATTGGCCTGGCACATTATGCGGCCATGAGCATTTATTTAGCACTAAATTAGGGCGTGCCGAGTTCCTGACAAACAGCTCATTTATTAAACACTTCAACTCAGAGAAAAAAACAAGGCTTGTTAATACAGAAAAAAATAAAATGTTTATTTGTTTTATCTGTGAATAACAATCCTCTTTGACCCAAACCCTCACCAGGTACTTACAACAGTAAATTGAGGTTATTTATTGAAGGTTTCCATTTTTTCTGTTTTTTTTTTTCCTTTTTTAGCAAAAAAAAAAAAAAAAAAAAAAATACTTGGCCACTTTTTCATTACACAATCAATAGTATAATAAAATTCAATCAATAATACGGTCCACCAAAAAACAACTATATCTTGACAATAGTGACACTTTTTTACTTATTACATATTTAAACAGTAGATAAAAATGTACTGTATCACATTTTTTGTGTCTCAGTGCAAATTTAGTGATAAAAAATAAAAACAGGAATCAAAATCGGTTCCTCCATAAATACTTCTACTTTTTAGCTTCTCTACTATCAACCCCAGTAATACTTTTGGTCTTTTCAGATTTTCGACAGCAATAAATAATCACATGACACATTTTTTTTTACAGTCACCGTTATAGCAGCAGCAGCAATGTTCATCTTTAAAACAGTACCATGTTCACAAAGAGCAGTGCAACACTGGAACCACTGCACTCCATCTGGACAGTACCAAGAATGCAAAATGGCGAATATAGCAGAAACCCAAGCATCAGTTAACCACCAAAAATATTAATGATTTAAAAAAAAAAAAACTTCAAGTGTTTGTGAGTAGTCAGATTTCATTACATACCGTGTTCACTAACATGAGTGCAACACATCACTGTAGAGTTTTCCGATCTGAGCAAGTAAAAACAACAAAAGGGTTTATATGTGTCCGTTTAGATTTTATTTACAGTGTGATGAGTTCTCTGGCTTTGTTTTCCTTTTGTTTGAATTCCAAAGGCATTATCAGCTGGTGCAGATGCTGTTGATGGTGATAATAGCCGGGTCGACGAGACCCATTTCCTCGTGCTCGTTGACGCAGAGCTGGTATCCGCATCCACGCTGCCGCTTCATCGGCGTCACCTTGGCGTCAGGCTTGGCACGGGGCGGCAGAAGGAAGCCCACACTGCCGGCAATCAGCATGTGCCAGATGCTGTGGATGTAGAAGTAGTTCTCTTCGGTCTCTACGAAGGCGTAAAGCGCAACGGCTGAAGTAGCAATGGTGGTGCCTGGAAGCAGAAAAAAGATCCAGCGTTTCCATGTGGGAGGGTAGCAGCGGCGCCGACGGATGGTGCGAACGGTCTGGAAGATAAAAAAAAAAACGTGCGAATGAACAATCAAATCAGTGTGAATTATGAGGCCAGAAGACGCATTTTCGATGTGCGACTGTTTAATGATGAATTTTGACAGGAATTCCTACACCTAATAATTTATTTTGATATTTTTTTGCATAGCCATGGCTTTAGTCTGGATAATTCAATAGTATTGGTAGTTAAAAATTGCAAGATTTTTAGATTGAAGTCCCAAATGAAAAGAATGTTGCTTGGATTCAGACATTAACAGCATATTGCAGACGCCCTGAGCAACTTACATTTATCGCTTTTACACAACTGAGCATTTGGGTAGGGCTAGGAATTAAACCCCAATCCTACAATTAGCAGTCCAACACCTACCACTGCTCTACCACTTCCCCATGAATTGTAGTCGATTTTTCGGGCTTCCCTTTATAGATCATACAAATCAACTGCACTGTTGATTAATTGATTGATTGATCAGAAATTTCCACTAAAAGGTTGTTTTATAGCATCCACACAACATAATACTAACTCTGAATACTACTAAACACCTTTTTTTAACTTTACATTTGTCTTACTCGCCTCTAAATACAATACTCATACTAATATATTTGTATATTTTAAGCAGTAAAAGTAAAATCTCTGCCCAAATACAATAAACTGTATATGTAGGATATAACAAGGAGATACAAAAAACAAGTTTCACAGTTAAACTCATATCATCAGGCCGCTCTGCATAAATTCAGGTGCTCTAACCTACAAAAATCCTGATATTTTTTAAGCGCATGGGGCTACACTAAGCCCCAGTCACACACACACACACACACCCCTCCCTCGACACCATACGCTCCATTATTTCATATTCCACTCAGACTTTCATTGACGCCATTATCAGTAATGCAAGTACTTCAGCATGAACCACTTTTCACGAGAGCACTCACCGCATTAGGCTGGCTTGTAAATGCAATCATAAAAGCGATACCTTTTCAGACCATCGGCTTCTCAGATTCAGCACCATTCTCTTGCCGGGCCCTATTGTCGGAGTGCCGACCGTGCGTCTGGTTTGACCCTTTTGCAATTCTAATGTAACATTTGAAGCTGAGGAGATAAGACACAGCTCTACTTTGCACAGGGCACTTTTTTAAAAAAACTCTTTTGTAGCGCCGGCTTTAAGAGGTAGCCGAGGTGAAGATTCCAAACACGCAAAGGTAGTTACTTTCAGACAGCACAGCAAATAGAAGAATATGTTTTTCGCTATCCTCCAGAGTATTTCGCTCCATTTATACTCTTCACTACTTTATGTTTGCTACATCCTTCGGCGGCAACTAGTGATTTGTCCTACGTTACAAATTCATGAACAGATGGAGGAAGTCAGCCAGGTCATTGCTGAGTATGTTTTAGAAATATTGTCAGCTTTTATAAAATATGGCCAAACATTAATGTATAAAACATTTATTATTTTAATTTGGAAAATGAGAAAAATAATTATTTTGTTTAAAAATGTCATGTTGCATAAAAAGAAGCCTTCCATTTATCTTTTATTAAAATGGCTGAACACAGAAACACTGTACAAACCAGACAATGCTATAGAAATTTCATTCAAGGTTATTTTTTATTACAAATTTTATTCTCAATTTTTAAAATTAATTTTTGTTGCAATTTCACTTCATTTTATGTCATTTAAATGAACCTGATGTATCTTAGTGGTCATTTTTAGTTTTTTAAATATAATTTCTGTTGGTCCTTTATGATGCAGAATCATTCATTCATTAAATTATTCATTCGTTCATCTTCTATACCCACTTATTCCCTAATTCGGGGTCACAGGGATCTGCTGAAGTCTATCTCAGCCATCTCTGAAGGGGCGAAAGGCAGGAGGGGTACACCCTGAACAGGTCACCAGTCCATCACAGGGCCACGCACTCATAATTAAGAATCACTAATCAACCTAACATGCATGTTTTTGGGCTGTGGGAGGACACCGGAGTACCCTGAATAAACCCAGGCAAGCACAGGGAAAACATACAAACTCCCCACAGGAATGTGGAGTCTTAACTTGTATTTGTTTGGTTCTATGGTGTATTGCAATATGGTGGTGGGTCAAAGATACAAGATACAAAAGTGTCTAACCAAATTATATTGTATTTCAATTGCTTATTCATAAACAACCATGAATTTTTAGCTGAACCAAAAGCAGGGATTTTTTTTACCTTGACCTTCACAAAAAAAAGCCTAACCTTATATCATACTCTTATAAACAATCTATTTACCTAAGTATGTCTTCCTGTCAGTAAAACATAGATATATCGTGGGTGCTATTATATACATCTATAATTCTGAAAAAAAAATGGTACGATGTCCAACAAAAATTTCAAAAAAATTCAGAAACAACCTCCAGTATCTTATATAGCGGTGCCTTGACTTACGAGTTAAATTTTTTCCTTGACGAAGCTCGTAACTCAAATTACTGGTATGTCAAATAAATTTTTCCCCATTGAAAAGAATTGAAAAGCCATTAATCCAACCCGGGTCCCCAAATAAACACTGCAATTATTTTTGTTATATGTTTTTAAATAAGAAAAATTTAGTTATAAATAACAAATACTGTATAAAAAACAATACAAGAGCAATAAACTGGTTTTATGAAGTTTAAAGTACAGCATTTACCTTGGAGATCAGACGACTCCACTTGCTAATGCGCATGTCTGACTAGCTATTGAGTGAGACACGGGATGCTGGGCAGATGTTACGTCGTTCACTGTGGCGTTCGCTAGCGGTTGGGTGTCTGAAGCTGGCTCGTAACCTGAATTTTAGCTCCCAACTCAAAGCAAAAAGTCGTCCGAGAGACGGCTTATATCTCGAAAAAACTCGTTAGTTGGGACACTCGTACCTCAAGGTAGACATTTATCTCAAACTTGGTGAGTAGTCACTGATTACTGATTGGATGATGTATGAATCAATAGCACATAAAGGCACGATTGAATACTGTTTTTTACACCCAAAAGTCTAGTTAATTTAGTTCCTCAGAAAACATATTAAAGGGCATTTGAGTAAGAAATACTGGAAATTTATCCACGCCTGTCTGTCTTTCTGAAATTGAAATAACTACTTCCTTATTTCAAACTTTTATTTTGTCATTTTTCTCTCTCCACTCTGCTGTGATTGTATTTTGATATACAGTATCTGTGTTGCAGTCTTCCAGGAGACACTACATCTTATTTATTACAGACATCTCTGTCTCTCTCCTTCTTTCACTCTTTCTCTCGCTTTTCTTTTTCTCTAGTTTCATCATTTTGTCACTTACAATATCTTTATATTCTGTTCTTCTATCACAGTTTGCCTCTGCATGAATGCAGTCCTCTGTTCTGCTTCACTGCTCTCGTTTTTCACCGTATTTGCACATTCGCGATGTGAAGTCTTGCCAAACCACATGCGTGCGAGTAGATTGATATAAAAGAACTTCAGATAGATAAACGCACCGCTTTTATGCTGCAGCTGTGGCATATTCCAATATAGATAAAGTCTATTTTTAGCACTGAAATAAAAAGGGATAAATAAATACATAAACTACACCACGGGATACTAGAAGAGGTGTCTGAAGAAATATGCAAGCTGAGGGCGATAACTGGAGCATATAATGTCCCAAATGTGCAATGAATAATACACTGTGGGGCGTTGATTATGCAGGTATACTGATTATTAACACTTGTCGGTACAGCTTGATATTTCAATTCCTTTTTTTAGAACTTCTCTGTTCATGTGCTATGCATGCTTGTATACACCGCTTCTTAAAATAGTCTCTAATTTTATTTTAATTGCAGTCTGTAAACTGCCAGATGATTACGCTGTGTGTGAAGTTATTACAGATGCTTATTTAGTTTTTCCAGTGTAGTTTGTACTGTGGTACAAAATGTACTCAAGGGCTGCGGTATTGGGACACATAATGCCATACTGAGAATCTAGACAAAGAAAATGATGGCTATTATAAGGATCAGGTATTGGGAAATTGTGGGTATGTGGATACTGTGTCTGTATTTAAATGATAGAGGTGATTTTGCCAAATGAGATGTGATTCTGGATTAATTCTGGATTAACATTTCAATCAACCAATCATAACCATCTGAAAGAATTTTGACTCTTTTCCTTTTTTTGTCCACAAACAAATTGAAAAACTTTAACTGATTAAATGCTGAAAAATATATTATTGGCTGAGACTAGAAATGAATTGATTCTGGAACAATGTACTGATACAGATAATCAATAATCGTTTAACATTATTCAATTAAAATTAAAGCCTTTAGAAATTCAATAATCAAAAGCCATATTTTTATAACCTTAAATTATTAATTGATGTTTTATTAATGCATGCACAACTAAATACATATGCTGCATTTGACGCCCTTATCCAGAGCGACTTATACATATGTATACATTTACATTTACATTCACAGCATTTGGCAGACGTCCTTATCCAGAGCGACTTACATTTATCTCTTTTATACAGCTGAGCAATTGGGGGTTAAGGAGCTTGCTCAGGGGCCCAACAGTGGTGGCTTGGTGGACCTGGAATTCGAACCCACAATTCTTCAGTACAGCATGTAATGTATTACATATGTCATTTAGGTATTTCTATAAATACCTATAATACATTTATATTATTACATTTTGGTTTACACAATGGGAAAGATGTAGTGAGACGGGTTTGTTCGACACACGCTGATGACATCAGAAGGTTAGGATTGGTTGATAAACATGTCGATCCAGAATTAATTCCAGAATCACATCCAACTTGGCAAAATCACCTCCACCATATTTGAATGAATAAAAAGTCTGACCAGATTAAAAGTGACTTTTAAATTGTTCTGCAGGAGTAAAAGTTAAAAAATAACAGAAATCAGAAGTAGTTTTGACACGATTTGACATTTTTCATTTTCACATCACTAAAACCTGCCATTTTATAAATGTGTGTGGGTGTATAAATTTTATATTCATTGTATTCAATCTTACCCTTAGTTGTTTTTTTTTTTTTCAATAAACGTCTGTACTGCATCAGTTTTCACACAGAAATATCTGACGCATGCTGAGTATAACACAGCCCAACAGCCTTATTTCCATATAAACCTTTAATAAGAAATAATCACAGCTTGAAAATGTCGAACTTTTTTTTATGCAATACATTGTGACTGCTTCTTTCTTTCTTTCTTTCTTTCTTTCTTTCTTTCTTTCTTTTTTTCCCTCTAAATCGATTTGTGTGCTCAGTCGTCACCGCATGCAGCGAATGATTCATACCAGTCACAGCCAGATCACCTTATGAAGACACAATTCACTTCTTTCTACTTTATCTCACCTCGATTCCCCGTTTTATCGTACATGAACCAGTGTTCGGCTCGAGGGAGACTTCCCTCAATTCATTGATCACTTGTGAAACTCTTGTGCTCGGGAGCCAAGTCTTCTCCTTTCCTAACACCCATTATTTTTTATCAGCTCACTTCAGGAAGCACATTATAGTGATAAAAAAAAAGAACAAGCTGGCTTGTAATGGAACTATAAAGGCGTGACTAATACCGCCTGTATAAAGTAATGTCAGTGGCCCCCATTTTATTTAAGCCGACGTGCTAATGACTTTTACCTAAGATAAATGGAATGTTTCTAGTGCAAGTGAAAAGTGAAAGGGGCCACATGTTCAAGCGAATAAATTCAAATCACCTATCAAATCGCAAATAACGAGATGCTACAATTTCCATTAGCCAATATGAGCAAAAAAGCCTAGCCCGAGCACTTAGCATAAAAGTTTTACCAACAACCACATTTTTTTTTTTTACACCAAGAGATTTATAGGCTATATTTAAACTGTGGTGCATTGCAGCTTTTTTAGCCACAAAGCATTTTAAACAAGCTGGTTTAAAAGAAAACTTTCATTGGGCACAGTTCAATATCATTTTTTTTCACTTGTGTTTCATAATTCAGCAGTTATAAAAAAAAAAACTTCCTAGTTTTAGTTTTAGCTAAAGAAAATCAGGGCCAAAAATGTCCAAATATATAATCCCTTTTTGATGGCACATCCTGCAAAGACCTGACCCTGCAACTACAGTGTTGTATAGTTTCTGGCACTACTAGACATTTTCCATGCTGTAACTTATTTTTTAAGTTTCTCACCCAGGCGATGGCCATTATACCCAGGGCGAAAAGGCTGGGGCCTAGAAGGTTCCACAGGCCATGCCGATCCAGCTGAAGAGCCATGGACAGAGACATAGCCCCTAGCAGGTACAGCACCTAAACAATGAATAGACATTAGGTCTTTTTCAAGGTAAATATTAGCTTCTTCTTAGATGCAAAAACACTTTTAACATTAAGCTTGATTAAATATAGAGTCTTTCTGGCTTTTTAATTTATTTTAAAATGCTTCTTTAATATCTCAAACACATACAAACACACAGTCTATTTCTGTATTTCTATCTATAAGATTCTATTCCTTTTTTTTCTTTAATCTGTCCATATACCTTGCATGCGCCAGAGGAAAAAGAAAATGTTTATTAACACACACACACAATGAAAAAATAACATAGCATCAAATCAGAGCTGAAACAAATTTTCAGAGCTAAAACAGTTCAATTCCAGTCATAACTATGAAACGGACTCTAGATAGAGTTAGAACGTTAAATCCAGAGTCAGAAAAATTATTTATTGTACTAGTTTTCCTGAATTAAGTTTTAACAATGCCAAAGACATACATCAGGTCAATATTACCTGCTTAATGATGGATTTAAGTCTGGCCATGGCAATGACGGTCACCCAGACGGACATGAGGGAGCCGAGGAAGTCACAGAACTGCAGGACGTCGTACTCCATAATGCAGAACACTACAATGCCAGGCTGATCACAGGCATGGTAGAACTATAGAACGAAAGAAAACCTCAACTATACTGCATAATTACAGTAATACAACAGTATTTAAGCCAGTAAATATAAGCTTTCAATATCCTGGTTTAAAAAAACACTAAATCGTTATAATTATTTTTATTTCCCCCAAGAAAAATAAACATCAGTGGAAACACTGACCAAAAAGTTTTATTTGGAATAAAATACTTTCCTCATTGTGATGATTATTTTTAAAAATAAATAAAAAGTACAGAAATCCTTTTTTATGATATACAGACAAGATATCTTGACTAAACCCACCAATGTCACATTAAAATGGCCAAACTGGGTAGAAAAGACTTTTTTAGTCCTCATTGTTGCAGAAAATCTCCTCAATCAAAAATAATTTTTTAAAGACAGGAAGTGCAAATTAAAGATGTCTTAAAAAATCATCCGGATTATTGGAGCTCTGACTAAAATAAAGGACAGTTTTATACAGTGGACATTTTTCAAAGACACCACAGCCGCGAACACCACCACCACAAACAATCTATCATACTATGCCACATTTACATTTCTGATCTTTTACACTGATCGTTTACACACAAACATCTCTCATGCAAGGACACTTTATGTTCTTTAGGATTTGGGACTTGCATGGTTTTTTTTAGATCCACAGTTAAGAAAATTTTAATTAGACAAACTGTAAATACACACTAAACCTACTTAAATTATTTTCTGAATATATTAACTATCAGAAAAATATATATCTTAATAAGCTGTTTAAATATTTATATATTATGTTATTAGTTTTTTTTTTTTGTATATCATTATTCATAATATTGCTTTTTCTTTTCGCATAGACTGTGTTAGAGCAAGGCAGATTAACAAAAAAATACTCACAGTAGAGAAGAACATTGTGAAGATGTAGACGGAGGCTTCAAGCAAGTAATGGCTGCGAATAGCGATGGCCACCGGTGGCACGAACATCAGGTTACTCAGGCACAGCAGCAGAGTGGACAGTAGCTGAAATCCATATGAATATGCTTGTGTGTTGTCTGTACAGCCCCACCCTTCCCAACCTAAAAGAAAACAAATTAGGGAACTGATTTTAAAGTAAAACTTACAAAACCTTACAAAAACCACAGTAAGCTGAATTCACTTTATATCAAATATATGTGTATATATATGATATATATATATATATATATATATATATATATATATATATATATATATATATATATATATATATATATATATATATATCATATATATATTCATTCATTCATTCATTTTCTGTACCCTGCTTATTCCCTAATTCGGGGTCAAGGGAATCTGCTGGAGTCTATCCCAGCCGTCTCTGAAGGGGTGAAAGGCAGGAGGAGTTCACCCTGGACAGGTCATCAGTCCATTACAGGGCCACACACACTCTCACACTCACTCCTATAGGCAATTTAGAATTACCAATAAATCTAACAGATATGTTTTTGGACTGTGGGAGGAAACCGGAGAACCCCCAGAGTAAACCAACACAGGGAGGAGAACATGCAAACTCCACACAGAAAGGCCCCTGCCCAGGATCGAACCCATCCTTCTTGCTGGATAATTACTAAGCCACCATGCTGTGTATATATATATATAGATATATATATATCTATATATATATATATATATATATAGATATATATAGATATCTATATATATATATATATATATAAATTAAATCTAAAACTAAATGAGAAAAAATCATAGATGTTTTTGAACCCACAAATTAGTGCTTATTTAAGTCACATAATTAAAGTCTTTTCTATGATCTCTGAAAGAACCCTATTTAGTTTAAAAAACACACTAATGAGCTACCAGAACAAAATCTGGCACAAAATTTAGAAAAAGTATGAGTCAGGTTAAATTAAAAGAAAATTAAACTGAATCTTTAATATATTTAATATATATAATATATATAAAAGTTCTTCTTTTACAACAGCATTTAATATCCATTATTAATCAGTGGAAAGAATGTAAAACAAGCTCAAGGTTCTGCCAAGAGAAACCACCCACCGAAAATTAGTGATGAGGTAAAGATTATTGTAATGCTACCATCACTATGCTTTATTTACAATAAACTTACAGTTTGCTGGCATTGTGATGACAGTGTCAAAATGTAAACAAAAATGCTGAACGCTGAACGTTACATTTTGGGCTTGTAAAATATTTTTTCTACACTGAATTTTATATCAGCTTTTTACTGAATCTCTAAATAGCGATTCTTAAAAAGGGCAGAAGTGGCGCCCCAACCCATTGAGCGTTCAGACCATGACAGGTGCCATTGGAAATCTATGTATAAATAATGCTGGGCGTTAAAGAAGCAGGTGTGTTAAGAGTTTCTATATAGGAATTTGTTCAGTTTCTTCATTAATAGCACAGCTGAAAAAACATACGCCAAAATAAACGTATTATTTTCGGTATGGCTTTATTCGGCTTACCTAATTACTAAAATAAACCAAATAAACAGGCACAGCGCTCTCACTAATTTGCTCACACACTGACAACCTGTATGATATTTGTGTAATAATATTGATGCTAATCTGCTGCTAATTTCTTAAAAGTTTTTAAAGAATGTTTTTAATTATTTTTTATTCTAATAACGTAAATTTCACTCATACTGAAACAAAAAGGTGTCTAATTGAATGATGACAGTTTGTGTGCATGGGGTGTGGGATAGGGCATGGAGGGGGTCAGTAAGGGCTTTTAACTTGTATTAAACAACAAGCTCTAAGAGGTCATACTGCTTCCTGAACACAAAACTGAGAACTAAACTTATAGATTAAAGTTAATCAGTCTGTGACTTTCCTATAAACAGCATTTCCCCAAAAACCTGAAGATTTGATCGGCTTAGGTCTAAATCCCTCTTCACCCAGTCAATCACTTTTAGGCCATGTCTCGGTTTTGACATATTGTTCTTTTTTAATAACAGATTTTATGGTCTTTAGGATATTCAACTAAAATCAGTTTTACAACTTTGATTAATACTTTACCCGAAGTTTACTCAGACTTATGTCCTGGTCTTTACAATGGTTTTTTTTTGCCACCAGCTAACATGCCAAACCGTAGACATATGCATAGACAAACAGCTCTGTTTGCACACACACACACACACACACACACACACACAACTAAATATCTCCTACTTATCATGCTCAAAACAGCAAAAAAAACATTTCAACATTCACACCCATTTACCAGCTAATTTAGATTTCTTTGTGAACAAGTTCCTAAATATAGATTGGATCCTTTAAGCCTGCTGTGAGAAAACGCTGTGCAAAATAGGCACATCACGGTCTTTTCTGGAGACACTAATTTTAATTAAGGTTGTCTAATCAGTACCAGTCTCGAAGAAAAAAATTCTTTAACTCTCTCAGCTCGAATGCGGATCGAGTGGCAAATGCAATGATCAGACGGAGCTCTTTCAGACACTCGAGAAGAAAGTCAGTGTCTGTGTAAGAACTCGGCGTGCTCCTTCTTTAGATTGAAAAGAAAATGTTTCAATGTCAGTTGTTTGTCTACAAATATCCATTAAAAGAGATGGGAGTTTAGGCAATTGGCAATAGAAGTCGCAAGACAGAATCCGGAGGGAGAAACAAAAATGTAAGACACAAGAGGAACCTTAATTGGGAGGTAATTGAGAGGCTTTGATTAGCTTATTTCCAAGCATCGTTCCATGTGCTGTAATTAAGCTACTATTTGATTTCTGATTTCTAATTCACAAGGTGAGATGAGTGACATACATGGGATTCGCCATTTAACTTAACCTGCCAATTATTGCTGATTGTCGTTTAACTGTCAAGTGGGTGATTAACATGAAATTAGGGAAAGATTTTGCCGATTAACAGCCCATTACCTTTTAAACTGATTGCAGAGCCAAAAAAGAAAGACTTAGTGTTAGTGGAAATAGCTAAAAAAAAACCCTATAAATGTGAACTTAAATAATTGTAAATCAGGAAATAACCTGTTTAAATCATAGAAGGTCGCACTACAGAACGAACTGCAATAAATATCTGTATGCATGTGGGCAAAAAACTTAGAAGCAATAAATTATCCTAAAAAAAGCTGTTTTAAAGGCATGGATTAATCACCTGCTTTGCACTCGCATGCAGCGTACAAGTAGTTATTGGTGCGGAGGAGTTTACACTGGCCATAAGTGCCACAGTCATTGATACATGGGGTCAGATAGGAGCGAAGATACACCTCTGCTGTTATATTAGTGCACGCCTCAAACCTGCAAAAAGATAACAATAAGGACATTAGTAGAAATTCACCTGAAAGTACTGCAGAATGAGAACTCATTGTTCGGGATTGTTTTCTATCCTCCACTGCCTTTGTTCCAATATTTATCTTGAATTTCTTTTTTTTTTTTGTCAACATGGAAAAATCTAAAAGGAATTCACCGTAAGATAATAGACATTGATTTAAATGTAAATATGGAGGTAATTCCCAAATACAAAAGTCTTAATCTAAAACTTTCTAGTCTTTCTGGCTAATTTGCATTAGTATATTTCAAGTGCTGCCATGGTAGCCTAGAATTACATGCCAGTCATTTGCAAAATATATTATCTGCATTCAAATAAATAAATGTAGGCGTGTGACTCTTTGAATGTTTTCAGACACGAAAATTACCCGTGTTCTGTGGAGCGTAGAGATCGGAGGCTGAGGTACCAGGTGCCAGTCTGGGGGTACGGGATACGCAGCTTGGTGATGTTTGTAGTCGTGTTCACGGACAAAAGAAATCCAGACACTGACTCTGTGCAGATGTAAGATTAGCAACACAGAATTTAAAGAGGCTGTTTAGCATTTGTTACAGCTTATTCGAATATTATAACATGTAATCTGATGTACATGTTACATTTATCCAAGATCAGTGTAACATGTAAAAGAAGAACTAAAAAAAGGCCCCGTTTGCATTTTGTTGTCTTTCGAATTCAGATATATATATAACCTAAGGTGGATATGCACAGAATCGTGATTCTTTTATGCTGCCATCATTTTAAGAACAATTTATATGATTAAAGTATTGTTTGTATTTGTATGATCGGATATCTTGACAAGAAATGATGTACATTAATATTAATATATGCAGCCATTAAACATAACTATAAACAATGAGAAAATAGTTTAATTAATGTATAACCTTGTCTGTAAAATATTTTTTAAGAAATTGTGTTTCCTATATGTTGACGCATAATCTAAAGGCAATGGAAAAAACCATTTGCACTTTCATTTCGTGAACACACCACGACTGCCTTTGCAAACCCGGTTTACGATTGTATCTTCTAAGCATCACACTGAAACCTGTCAATCAGTGTGTCAGTGTTTGTATTCAGCAGTGATGTCACTCACAGTCGACGATCAAGAGGGGAAATGACATTAATATTCTCTGACATTACATTATGTATATTGTTACTAAATAAGCATTGTAAAAAATTTATAAGACCAATAAATTGTGCCAAATGATTTGAACATTTACAGCATTTGGCAGACATCCTTATTCAGTACGACTTACGTTTATCTCTTTTGTACAACAGTCAAAGGACTTTTCGCCAAAGGTTTGCGCGCTCACGAAACAAATATACAAATGCTTTACAATTGCCACATTGATTATGTCACAATTATGCGTCCACGTATATAAAACGCAATTTTGAATACACTTTGCAATTCCTTTTTTAAAATTGCCCGTGTTATACATTTCATATTAAAGGGCAACTGGTGTCACCATACAGTTTATCTGCTCCTTGGTCAGTAAAGAATCTATACATTTTTGCTAAACTCAGATATTTAAAGAAATAATATCAGTCTAGTAACTGACTGAGGAATATAAAAAGCAGTCCTATAAAAGTGGAAAGTAAATTATTATTATAACCTTATTTATAATTTTATTATATAACACAGAGTACATGTCTTACCAGACTCGCACTTGACGGAAGAGTTGTCTCGAAGGGCCAGCGGCATTCCATGGTGCAGACAGCCAAATACAGTAATATTCTCCCCTTTAACTGAGGACTTAATAAGAAAAGAAAAGACAAAGATATACATATATATATATATATATATATATATATATATCTATATATATATATATATATATATATATATATATATATCTATATATATATAAAGAGAGAGAGAGAGAGAAAAAGTATTTACAGACATTATAAAAGCTTCAATTGATGTTGAATGCATGCCAAGCTTAACAGATAACTAGTTTAATATATTTCTATACTTGACTATTTTTACATATCTAAATTTTTATTTTTTATATTTTTACAATAGTAATTAAAGCCTGAAGCACTGTGAGACTCTAAGGGCAATGGGGAAGCATGTGGTAGCAAATGTCCTCTGAACGTCTGTATCCATCTGAAAATAGAGCTGTTCAACCTTGTAGCTCCCTTGGCACATGAATTATAGAAAGGGATCCACATACAGAGAGAGAGAGAGAGAGAGAGAGAGAGAGAGAGAGAGAGAGAGAGAGAGAGAGAGAGAGAGAGAGAAAGAGAGAGAGAGAGCAAGAGAGAGAGAAGAGAGAGAGAGAGAGAGAGAGAGAGAGAGAGAGAGAGAGAGAGAGTTGGCTTCTGTAGCTAATCAGTGTTGTAACTCATGCTGTCATATGCTGTAGTGCTTTATGATGTCTAGATTATGTAGTAAAAGATCCTGAATTTCCTTTTTTATTTATTATTGCAATAATTTATTTATTTTTATTGTCGCTGACTTATTACAACAAAACAACAAATGATGGCCCTAAAAATAAGAGTGGCTACCGTGTGTTTAAAGTTAGCTTTTAAAAAGTCTACATCTGGCATTTTTTATTTTTATTTTTTTGGTTATATGGTGTTAATATTGTTACAATAACCTAAAATCCAGCTTAAAAGGAAAAAAATCTGTATTTTACCACACAGAGAAAATATCGCTACACTAGGTAACACATATATATCTTTATACAAGTATCTTTGATGACATTTCTAAAGCTGATGTCATTGTATTGGCTAACAGGTTTATAACCAGTTGTTATTGACCGTGTTCTTTGTTGATACTGTTCCAACAACCTGTGTTGATTTGGCCACAGATCAGACTCCAATTATAGAAGTAATCTATCAAAAAATGACTGATGACTACCAGGTATGAGCTTCGGGTACTGTTTGGCCGTCATTCAAATGACCCACATAATTAACAAGCAACATGAAGCGTTTGCTCTGATTCCAGAGTTGAAAAGATCACAGGATGATGTCCAAATAAGACAGCAAATGGGAAAACTACCATCACTAGAACACGGCCCATGAAATGTTCTTCAAACTGCTAATGTGTATTACACGCGAGAAGCAGATGTTTTGCTAATGTTACTAAAGTATTTAAGCCACAGGACAAACACTGGCTGCCATTATAGTGTTTAAGCCTAGTAGCATAAGTAGATGGCTTTGATTTTGTGCCATATTTACACAGAACTACGTTACCCATCAACCCCAACAAGATTGTGATACTCCCTATTAGAGCTCCTATTTAAATTTTGTTTCTGATGTACCTTTTTTTTTGTGTGCGCACCATAGCTTTTCTGATTGAAGTTACTAGTAGCACAGACTTACATTTACAACTTTAAAATTTGTATTAATTTATTCCCAACAGTTTATTCTCTTCATTTTATAGCATTTCTTTCGGCTGCACTGCTTCTAGCACATGTATATGGATGTTAGATTTTTTTGTCCGATCAGATTTCAGTTTCTATATGCTGCCATGTTAATCTAATCTGCCCAGGGACTTCAGAATCAGTAGTGCTGACCATCTAACTTAAACTATGTTAGTAGTGGCAGAATGCTAATTGATTAAAGATTGTTTCTTAAAGCAACCAAATTTCACGTTCGAATCTCCAGATCCAGCTCGGCAGTCCTCAGCATTTTTTTGTCTTTTGATTGGTTGATCGGAGTAAAACTGTTGCAGCCTAGCACAAAACACGTCTGTACAGTCGAATTAGAGTTTTTATGCCCACAATGGCTAACAGAGGAGGAGAAATTGACTGGTGTCGGAAATTCCGTTTTTAAGGCAGATTTCTCCAGAAATGTTTGACATAGTCAGGAGAGGTCGGCTAACACCGAAGATAACAAGCTTGTTTTAGCCTGGGAAAGGGTTTATTTACTACTTCCAGATCAGTTCCGCTGACCGGTAACACTGAATTATAGCCTCTAAATGAACATATTTTATTGTTATATGTTATATTGAGATAAATATTGATTCTGAACTGCTCCAGATGATGTATGTGTTGTCGGGATTTCTTACCTCAATAAAAATGTGTTTTACCCTCAATATGTGAAATGCCTCCCTCTCTGTAATGAAACACCATGTTTTATTGTGTTTTTGTATAGTATTAATGGTTTCTTTAATCGTCACATTATAGTGGTGGTATTAAAAGATGTATCAGTCGGGTAAGTCCCTATTGAAGGCCCGGGTTCCAAATGCACCCCCTGCCACTGGATAAGAAGTTAACTCTCAGTGTTACAGATTGCAGGGACGTGTCAGGATGGGCATCCAGTGAAAAACCTGTACCAAAACAGATGTCCTGATCATTTGAGGTGCTGTAACTTCCAATAAAGAGTAGCTAAACTTTTTGTTTTGAGTGCTGGTTTAAAGTTATCTCACTTATAAAATAGGATTACAGGTTTCTATCTCTTAATCAGTCTTATCTTGTTTTATATATATACCTTTTCTTAGTCTTAAACTTTGATTAGTGTGTTTGAACCATCATATTTCTTTATCTAAGGGCAAAATCTTGTTCTGTTTCTATATAAATCTGTATCTGTATTTATCCCAGCTTTGTTGCTTTTGCTTATCTTCTATGTCTTACGTTGACTTTGCATCGTATCAAAACCACGATTTTGGAATTTTCTAAATGACAACTTCAGCTTTTTAGGTTAAATTATTATTGCTGTGATCTACTGTGGGCCTAACCAGAATAAAGTGGTACCTGAAGATGAACGAGTGAATAATTGTCAGCTTTATTATATGTATCGAATTCTTTATACAAAATTATAGAGAGCTGTTTCACTTTTTCTGCTTGTGTGATTTTAATCATAGGAGATCAAATATAAAAGTCATAGAAGCCAAAAGTCATTAAAAATATACATATTAAAAGGCTGCCTTTATGTTTTTAAGTATGCTTTTATATTAAACAAGAGATGAATGAGAAACCATTATTTCGAAATGGACTAAATAAAAAGAGTGATTAGCCCTTAAATGTAAGAACGTCCATCTCTATAGCACTATTTGTCACGCTTCAAATCATTTAGCTTTTAAATTACTAGATAATACTGTATGTAATTACAGAAGAAGGGGACAAAAGCCATTTATGGCTCATAAGAGGACATTAAAAAACCCAGTGATGATCCTTTCTTCAGCATTATTAATGACAGGATCTAGATTTATTAGGCTTTTAATATATACATAACATTTTTCGCTTTCTACATTTTTCTACATTTTCCGCTTAAGTCAGCAGAACCCTGTTCAGATAAGTCTAACTACCACAATGAAGAACAAGGGAAAGATGTTGGTTTTAAGTAACTGTTGTTCCCCAGAAGCTTCTAGAAACATTTCCTGTTGTGTCAAGAGTGCAGGCTTCTTCAGGCAAATCAAGGCCCACAGATCTAGCGGTTTTGAGCAAGATAAGGCTGTCATACACATAACCCTTCGCTAGGTCTGCCTGAGAGCCTCAAAACTTCTGTCTGTCCTTTGCCTTAGCAGCAGCTGGGTTTGAATCCTGGGGACTCATTGCCTGGCCATTCTCATTAAAAATAGTAGTGTACCCACATCAGCTTGTTTTATTTGAGATCTTAGGAAAAAAGAACCTTCAATATTTTTTAAAGGTGTTAATCACTATTTATTCAGAGCTCAGTTGTTCTCACACAAATATTGGAAACTGAGCCTAATTCATGCCAGTATCTCAAATGTCCTGGTTGGAGTTCAGTTATTAATCTCAATCCTCATCTTGAAGGACATAATTAGCATGAGAGCATCATGCTCTTGTCCTGCAGCAGTAACCCAAGACCGCAAAAGACTGTTTAGAAGGAGAAGAAAAAGAGAGTTAGCGCTCTGATGGCAGTTTGAGGACAAGCCTGATGCCTAATAAAGCAATATGTGTCTGCTTATTATTATTATTAGCACATAAACAGTCAGGATATTGATAAATTATTTTCCATTTATTTACTTTCACAAAGTGAACATAGCTTCGATGGAGGGAAATTCAAAAAGAATGGTTGAGAACAGAAAAAAGGCCGTTTTAGGATCTCTAAATCTGTGTGATCCCAAGATTTTAGGCACATTTCATGAAGCCTACTTTCATAAAAATCGCAATTATCGACAACATGGAAGTGTGTTTAATGCTATATGCAAAAAGGAGATCACGCTAGTTGAGGTCTTAACTCATCGACTGTAAATTAAAGTTCTTTTTTTTTTTAACACTGGTATTTCCACTTCTAAGCGCAGATTTCCTTATCTTTAGCAGATTTCTCACTGATCCTGTTACAGTGTTGTATATCACAGATCATCACAGGCTGCATTACCCATTTGTTGTTGAACAATGAATAATTTCTAGGTAATTATGATAATGGGGGCTCTCTGCAGGAAGCGCAGCAGGAAGCAAGACTGTCAGGGTTATGAGGAAGAGACTGATACATTCCAGGCTGTTTTGGTCCACACTAAAATACCCATGACATTATTAATATTTATGCAATAATCAAATAAAATGCTTGGTGATGTACTTTTCCATCTAACTGCTTTTAATGTGTATGCCTTTACAAGATATAAATTAGAGGGTTTGATACATTTACATTGCAGATACACAAATAGAAAATGTCACCCTATCATGAGTCTCACAGAGAGATGGGAAGTAACAAATACCTGGTATCAGTATTTTACTTTAATATGTAGTTGTCTGGTAGATGATCAATATTATTTCTTTTGATTGCGTGATTTGCCTGCCTTTTCAACCAAACGGTGGCTATCATGCACCGGAAACATAGGGTAGTTTATGAAGCTAGCAATGAGCAAGGCAGTCAGGCAGAAGCTAACAAGAATAATTAACATGGCTAACTTTATTAACCATCGGTTCACCTTCAGGAGATCATAATCTATATCACCTTTTGGTGCATAATAATTATTTTTACGGTAACATAATTCTGGTAGTTGATTTATCTAAGAACATGTCAGAGCTCGTACTTCTTTACTTAAACTTGAGTAAAAAAGTGTAGTGAGTACTTTTGCCATCTCTGGTCACGCATAGCCAGACCTTCAGACTGACAGCAGAACATACTGTTCTAATCCTTTAAACCAGCAACCTCACCACATATCAGAGTATCTATTCACACATGAGTCTGTGTGACTTCCGGGGGAAGTTGTGGCTCATGATTTAAGGTGTTGGATTATTGTGGGTCCGATTCCCAGCTCGACCAAGCTATCACTGCTGGGCCCCTAAGCAAGGTTCTTAACCTCTGATTGCTCAGTTGTATAAAAGAGATAAATGTAAGTCGCTCTGGAGAAGGATGTCGGCCAAAAATGCTGATGAATCCACCAAGGATTACAACCACTTTTTCCCTGCACTCATCACACTCTATTCCTAAAAAAACTCATTACAATGTCCTTGTACCGCTACATTAATGGAGCTTCATATTCACACTGTGATATTTTCCCAAGCCAAATGCTCGGATCAGGACGTGTTCTACGCGAGCTTGAGAAAGTGTAATAGATTTGCATTAACATTTATGGCAATTGGCAGATGCCCTTATTCAGAGCGAATTACATTTTATCTCTTTTATAACACTGAGCAATAGAGGGTTGGTAGTCTTGCTCAGGGGCCCGACAGTGGCAACTTGGTGGTGCTGGGAATCAAACCCTGATCTTCCAATTAGCAGTCCAACACTTTAAACATTGCGCTAGCACTTCCAAATATCTTGTAAGAGCAGACGAATCAAGAAATCCTTCCCTGGCAGTTACATTGTGTTCTGTTCCTTATATATTGGATAGTCTGAGGAAACTACCACACATTAAAAAATGCATAATAACCAGAGTAATTATTCCCTTAAGAGGTTTCTCGGAGCAGCATGTATACAGTTTAAATAGTTCTGATGTTTAATCTAAGACGAGTATGCAGCAGGGCCTCAGTTTAATTGTTCTTTTGGGTTTTTTTTATAGAAAGTGCTGTGGAGAGTAGTAAGATTCATAGAGCTCAAAGGGATGGATGAGTTCGGATGCCACTCCCACAAATTACAGGCTGAAAGTCTAATATATAATGTATAAAAATTTCAAAACACTTTTAGGGGTTTTAAAGTCTTATTAAAATGTGTCTGTAATGGCCAGTTACAGCTAAATTACAGTAATGAACTTTAAACAAGATCAATACATTATAATGTATACTTTCTCAGAAATGAATGAATTTTTAACTATAACAAATAAGGGATTTGTTTATTTCAGTCGGTCCATCATTAGTTCTATCCTGATAAGAGGAAGTGGTAGCACAATGGTTAAGGTGTTGGACTGCTAATTGGAAAATCGGAGGTTCAATTTCCAGCTTCACCATATTCCCACCGCTGGGCCCCTGAGCAAGACCCTTAAACCCAATAGCTCAGTTGTATAAAAGAGATTATTGTAAGTCTCCCTGGATAAGGACATCTGCCAAATGCTAAAAATGTAAATGTATCTGAATTGCACCATTTTAAATGTTTACTCAGATCTTTGCATTCAGAACTCAGCAGCATGTGTTCTCACTCACACAGCCTCATGGCAGCACATCAGTCGTGTCCTCTGTAATTTGCACTGGATTCCCGTTTGTTTGCTTGCTGAGTTTAACAAGCCTGTTGTACAGAAACTTTGGAGCTGTGCATGAATTAGCCCTTTTTTATTTTTGTGATTTAGTTACCTTATACATGCCTTCTCCTCCTGTCCATTTTGTTGATTCTGTTCTCCTACATCAGCTCTACTTCAGATGAAAAACAATGATACAGAGGACTTTCTCTCTGGCCACTCCGAGGCTATGAAATGTGCTTCCTTTGAATATTAGAAGTACTAGTACACTAAGTATATTTAGAAAACTGTTGAAATCCCAGCTCTTTAAAATTGCTCATCATGATGAAGCTGTTAATTAGGGTTGTGTTTTTTGATTAAGTGCCTTTGTTTTATGTTTGGAAGAGTACAGTTCTAGTACACTTTGGGTGTAAGTATATTTAGAAAACTGAAATGCCTATTGAAATCGTGACCACAGCTCTATTAAAAAATTGCCCGCATCAATGTATGAAGTAATTAAATAAACTAAAATTGTTGTGAATGTGGATTCAAGAATCTATATTAGTCAACATTTGAAGTAAAATGGGTGTCCTAAAACTAAAAAACTTAAAATCCTAAAAATCCCTTTTTTTCTTAGGTCAAATTTTTATGATCACTTTTAAATGTTGACAAATGAGGTTTAATTTCATAAAAAAATAAACACCTATGAACTGTAGTGGTTACTAAGTGTTAAGGTGTTTTGTTTGGAGTTAGTTACCCAAACTAAAAGATCAGGGTTTCGAATTATGTTGACCATGGGCCCTGTAAGAAAAAGATACCCCCAATACTAAGTTGAATAAACGAGATAAAACTTTGTTTGACAAATGTCGATTATTAGAGAAATAGCTCCAAGAAAATTAAAAATGACTCACATGCCTATTATGATCCAGCGTAGCTAACAGTACATCTAAAACCTCTAGAAAAATTAACTTAAAATTATTGTAGAATAACTTTTTTTTGTTGTTTTTTTTTTTTCGAACTTTACTATTTCAAATGTAGTTTTTCATTTTTTATTACGTTAAAAGTCCTTCTTTATTAAAATTGTCTTGATATATATTGAATAAAATAAAAATTGTTAAGGCGGGCACAACAACCTAGGAATGGGGGCACAGCTTTTGCGAAATGCCTTCCCATGACGCCAGGTTAATATGTTAATAATTTTTTATCGTCTTTACTCAAAGTGAAAATCGGCATCGAACAGTGCTGTCATCATGCCAAAATTAACGATAAACGACTAAACTACATACCAGAAATATTTTGTTCAGTGTTTTGTCCAAATCATCGGTCACTCAAGGTTACCATGACGGCTTGTACACACATCAAGCTCATATAGTCTTTAAAAAATTAGTTGTTCCATGACTCTAAGCCGTTTTATCCAACTTCTAGATCACAAGCCCAGACTCAAGTTAGCTCAAGGTCGGAAGCACAAATGATTCCTATTAACTTGCCTGCTCATAAACCTGTACAACGGCATCCATCACGTCACCGTCCTTGCCAGATAATTTCTATTCGACAGCATACGGCAGCGGGCGGAAATCATTTACTTTACAGCACCCACTCAAGAGGCTGGTCTTTACTTCAAATATAAAACAGGTCTTTTTACAATGCCCGGTTCTACCATTAAAAGACAAAGAGAAAGCTAATCTACAACTAGATTCCAAAGTGCTGATTAAAGAAAAAGACTTTTTAGCTCACTCACATGGGTCGTTTCACCTCCTTTGGCTTGACCAGAAATACATAGGACAGTTTTTTAATTACACCCTTTAAACAGGTTTGACTACAATGGTGGAAAATCGGATTTAGGATTAATTGTAGCAAATATGACTTTCTTTTATTCTGTACGATTCTGCCGGAAAATACAATATTAAATGTTTTATTTAAATGCCAGCTAGTTCCAGGTCACGTATTGCTTTTAAAAATATGGTTTGTGGCTCAATCTGATTACTCATGCTGTGGAGGGAAATGGTGGAATATAAAAAATTATACCTTTTTAAAAAAAAAAAAAAAAAAAAAAAGATAAGGGTATGACATACGTAGGTGTTTAGACGTCTTTAGACTTGTACAGGATGGTTTAATTATCTAGACACTTTTAAAGTTCTCACTACGGTCTTTAATGCTCCTTTTTTTAAAGTTTTTTTAATAACGATTCACTGGGTGTCTCGTTTCATTATTTTTTTTTTTGCCAGCAGTTCCTGCATAAGATCCAATAATGTCTGTTAATGGCATCTTCAGAAAAAAAGAAACAGGTGAAATGCGTAGGCACACTGGTCTACATAGAAGCTGGTTAATAGAGCCTTCTTCCTTTGCCATGTGATATTTCTTCTGACAACTAAATGAGAATAAATAGATATATATATATATATATATATATATATATATATATATATATTATAAAATCTCAAAAAATGTTATTTTAGTTTGTGGTTGTAAGGTGACAAAATGTAAAAAGGTTCAAGGTATATATGAATACCTTTTCATATAATGTTATGATAGATATATATATATATATATATATATATATATATATATATATATAAGGTTCAGGGAGTATGAATACCTTTTAATTATATATATAAATATATATATATATATATATATATATATATATATATATATATAGATATATATATATATATATATATATATATATATAGATATACACCCACATACCAACACAGCATATAAGTCGCAATTTATAGCACATAATGACTGGTAGATGATAATAGATGATAATAGCATTTTGTGAAGCACTGTTCATCACTGCAGCACTAGAAACTGGTAGAATCACTAACTCGGTTGCTAACATTTGTTATTAATAAGACTAAGGTCGTCAACCACCCACATAAAGTACATTTTGTTGAAACTCTCAACAGGCCTTTGATATTCCAGACTTGCGCCTTTGTATCTGTTCTCTGAGTTATAATATAAATATGAAGTACTGAATTATTGAATATTTCATATTTTATTCACATGAGACACTGCTGTCAGAGAACAGAGCACTCCCGATGATACCTACGCCATTTGCAACAAGGCACAAACTTGTATTTTGGGGAAGTCTGGGAACCATTTATCTTTTTTAAAAAAACTAAACAAAACAGAAGCATGCTACCATGCACGATGGCTATATTCTGAGATTGAGTAAGGAAACAAAGAGTCTAGAAAATGAGTCATTCCATCACAAAGACAGTAATTACATTTTATACTACGGTGCTGTTGAACTGTTGAATCTGTTTGGTCAGACAGCTCTGACAGTAGTGCCGGCTGTAATTCAAATGATGGGTTTATATTAAAGTCTTTTCTGTAAGGCATTATCATTTTTACAGTCACAGCTCATACACAGTGACTCCGATGGCGGATATGTCACATTATCCAAGCTAATAACAAAAAAGGAAATTTGTTTCTGTTTAACAATGAATAGTGAAGTTTTCAATAAGTAGATATGTATTTACCGTTAATGAAAAGTATCTTTGGTGTCAGTGCTTTAACATTCAGTAAGTTTTCTGCCATAGGACGGCTTTCTAAACAGATGGGGGTTTTGATTGCTTTAAAACATGAGAGACAGCTTTTTTATCCCCTTATTATCAAGGAATTAAAAATAGATCGGTGGGCTGCCTTACAGTACAGTATGTGATAACAGGAACCAACTTGTCTCGTCTATGTTATATGACATTTAATTCAATAATTAATGGTTAAAAAGCTCAAGAAAATCAAAATAACTGGAAAAATAACAATTGTGTAATCGAGGGCCATTACATTACGAGTGAGTAACGTCATGGACAGGAAGAAAACCTAAATAAATATGCTTGTGCAGCTGTAAGCTTTTTTCTTTAGTGAGTGTGTGTGTATGAAAGAGATAAGAATATCCGAAAAATGCTTAAAAGAAAGCGGAAAATGAGAGACAGCATACTATTCAAGAAGCTCAAGTTTTCTTTTGGTCTCTCTCTTTGTGCTACACCCAGGAGTTCTGGGAAGCATTCAGAACAAGGTCAGACTACTGCTGGTAGGCCCATTCTGGCCAGCTGGAGCCTGGCTTTGGATCAAGTGTCCCTTCTGGACAGTCACCTATTCAAAATACCTAACAAAAGGGTTCTCCTTTTGCAATTGAAGGACCCCTGGTTTAACCCCACCCAGAGTTATGAAGGCAGTGGGCATGGCCCCTGACATTTGTCCGGTTTTACAACCTGGGCCTGGCAGAAACCCCAGGGGCCAGGGCCCTGTGACATGGCACTTGGTGTATGTAAGGGGTTCTTAAAACATTTCTATGCAGCTTAAGTTCCTGATTGGGAACGTTTCCAGGTTACGTATGTAACCCCGGTTTTCCAGAAGGAAGAAGATGCTGTGTCGCCTGCCATACCTCTAGTGTCCCTGTCTGCTCTGAATACAAGCTTACGTAGCGCAACGCAACGCGTTTATATAGTTTATATAGCATTACTTCCTGCTTGATAACATCACCCACCCATCAGTTGTCTGTGATATAATAAATTACATACGTGCTTTAGGCCAAAGGTTCTAAAAGGACATTCCCAAAGCATCTCAATTAAGAATTCAGAATGAATAACAATATAAACTATAAACAAATTAGATCTGCAATGGATACCAGTGTCATTTTCCACCTCTAAGGCTGACAATTTACCAATTCCTTCCTGAAGTAAACAACACGTGAAGTATTTCCATTAGCGACTGCTACATTAATAGGGAAGCTTGATAGATTTAATATGAGAATTTTTTTTTTAATTTTCACTTACCACATTGAGTTTGAGCTCCATGTTAAGAACTCCTCCGCTGTCCAATACTGGCATCAGATTTATGGAGAACACAGCTGCCCGGTCTGGAGGAATAGAGATGTTGGGCCCGAAGAAAATATAGAAGTGAACAGAGAAGGTATCCAACTCGTTGCGTAATGTGGGTCTGATTGGCCAGCACTTATTGGTGTCAGCAGTGGGAGCCAAGTAGATGATGCTGTTCTCTGCCTTGAGCAGGGGATTCTGATCTGAGCTGTTCCGTGCCAGGTTGGGCAAGCCGGCAGCCGGCAGTGTTTCTGACAGAGAAAAGCCCATCGCTGTGCCAAATGACTGGGGCATATTCATAGCAGATGAGCCTTTGGTGATGCTCGGCTTGGAGCAGTCTAAAGAGAGCATCAAGATCAAAGGATTAAATTTCAGGTTAAAGTTCATAGTGTGCACACAGAGTATGAGAATAATAAAGGATGACAACGAAGCAAAATACATGTGGAATGAAGATGTTGCACTCTCTAAGAGAGAGGTGACAGGGTAATTTCAAAGTAAGGTCAAAGCATAGATGTAAGGATCTACCTGGGAGCTTTCTATGAACCTCTGAAATTTATTACTGCAGGAATATCATAATATGTATCCAGAAATTCTGCTTTGCTCCTTACATTTCTGATAGTGTTTTTTTTTTTTTGCTGGTGTGGGTATCTGTATTCTACACACATTGTACATTAAAACTGAGAAGTGTCTCAGGAGAAGAAGGTTTTACTACAATAGAGAACGCAATTTATAGCAGGAAGAGAAAAGTTTCAGCACCTCTTACTGGATTATTTTTAATTGTGATTCGGTAATCATGTTTTTACATTTTGAAAGCATACAGGAAATTAAAATTTATAGAGAATATTCAGAAGTTTACTTTGTTGTCTCAAAATCTATACTATAAAAAGAAACGTATTGGAACACCTGACCATCACATCCATAAATGTTTTTTTTTATTTCAGTATTAGTAAAATCAGGCACTGATGAAGAGGTCTGGGTGCAGTTGGTGCTCCAATTCAATAATGGGATCAGGGGCCTTGTGTACAGAAGCATTGTTATACTGGGACAAGGATTGGGTCTCCAGTTCTTTTATTTTGGTGTGTTTGTAAGGTTTCCATCATCTTTTAGCTATATAAAATATCTATTTAAACATTTTTAATGATACACCTTAACTAATGTCTTGTGCGTGACACCAAAATATATCAATTAATAAACAGCATATGAAATAAAATATTTTTTAAAGGCAATAGAGTAACACACAAAAGATCATTTAATTATATAATTTCACACGATCACATTAATAGTAAATGTTTTTGTTACATATTTAAAATTTCATATTTAAAGCAATCAAAATGCAATTAAAAAAACCATACAATTTATGCATGTTCTATAATGTACATTTATGCTAAACAGGCTAATACATTTGAATCTAAAGTGCAAAATAAACCAGAAACATCTGCAAGAGTTGTGGCTACATATAATTATTATTATAATTATTATTTAAATATGTAAAAAGTAATTAATTAAAAATCGTGGCCTGTATTATAGGAACGCTCAATAACTCATACGACCTGTCATATCTGAAAGAAACCTTCATTAGTATGTTAATTATATTCTATTTAGCCAGTGCATCTAATCAAATCAAGCCAATCTTCCACTCCTCCAAGATTATTTCTCTAGCCATTGCAAAATGATAATGGTCTGAGGCATGCAATTAGAGATTTTTTGTAGAGTTCTGGGGAACCAGAAGCATCAACAAGCAAGCATCCCAACCAGCTGGACGCAGTTTTCTGCACCAAACCACAGGTGGTGCCGCAGGAGGTCCACATGCTGCCTCTAATCAGCGATTGCTATTGCGCTAAAACAAAAAAAATTAAAGAATATCTTATCTAGCATGCCTATTTTAACCATGTAACATTTTCACTCAACAAACATACAACTTGTAGTGACCTAAGCAACCCGTGCCGCAATAGATCACATGACTTATGGCAGCTAGTCTTTTATAAACCTTCTTTGTTTTAGTCAAGAAAAGTCTACATCTCAGAGATGCTGCTTTAATCATAATCATCCCCCCCACCCCCCACCCCCCACGCATTGCTCAATTCTCCCTGGATGTTTGCCATCAAACAGAGCTGCACATATTGCTGTGGCAGTGGGGGTGCTCGCTGACATTTCTTCCTGCAACCCAGAAGTTTGAATGTAGACACAATCGCAAGACAAACAAGCAAACACTTCAGGATGTAGTGTACACACGTAGTCCTTCAGCTTTCTTCAAATGCCTCATTGCCGTCCAATCGTCCCTCTCTGTTCCCAAGACATCACAGAGTAATAGGTGCTCAGCCTTTGTCCAAAAGAGTGGCGTTTACCACAAATAAGCAATTTGTAGTGGAAGAAAGTCTTATTATCCCCTCCCAGATCTGTTACAGCGCACTTACATTCAGTCCATTGGAAATAATTGCTTTCATTTTACAGTTTAAAGCGGCTTTCCACCTTCTGTAAATTTTTAGGAAAGCTAACATCTGTTGATGGAAATATATGCAAGGCTGCCTTGCTGGATCAAAGTGTGCTTTATAGCTTCAGGCTCAGCACTAATACAACACGAGTTTAACAGAGCACAGCTGGAAGATTTGCTGTACACAGTAGTGCGTGACACAATAACACAAACTTGAAAAGATCTTGCAGGAAAGAATATACAGGTACGTTTCGGCGACTTCTAGGAGCTGACACACTTACTCCTACTCAATAAATTGGGCAACACGGTTTGACAACAGAAGCGCACAACACCAGCCATAAGTAGATAATAAAGCTGATACTATACTATTATTAACTTTTCCTATTCATGCATATCATTTAAAAAAAATGAGTACAAATGTAGTCAAATTGACCTGAGCTTGTCAACATTTTCTTTTTTTCTTGTTTTGTAATCGATTGTTTTGTTCTGGATTTTCACTAGTACACCAAATTAACCACTAAAGCACCTTCTATTAATGCGTACCACATTATTAGTCCATTGGTGACTTCCTGTCTTCCTTCTCACACAGGCACACCAATAAAACCCAAGTTATCTTTGCCAGGTAATGAAGGAAGTGCTGAACCTGATCTAGATATAAAAGCAGTGTGTAAAAAGATCAGTGAGACTAACAGGGCTATAAAACGTGCAAGCGAGTATGGGCAGTTGTGTAGCTGTAAAACCATTTTTTAGTAATTGTCTCGTAGCAGGTGGGGGTGGGGGTGGTTTAACATGGGTCTGAAGTGGAAGAGATTTGTTCGAGGATGAGCTGGTGGAGTAATAACTACCGTGTCACACCTGAGCCCGGCTATTCCTCATAAATTTATGTGATCTCTTATTTCTCTCCGTCTCTGCTTCGATCACTCAATCAGGGTAGGGAGCCATGTGGATGTGTGTGTGCGTGAGTCAGTCAGTCAGTTAATAGGACAAACAAAACCAAGGCAAGCTGAATAAGCGGTGAGAAATTTTTGATTATTTTATGCAAAAGGTTTTAGATTCGCTGTTGGGATACACATTAAAAAAAATAATGTAATAGACATTTTATAACAAAATATTAGTTATAAATTCTAAATAAATATAAATAAGCCGAGAAAGTGGTAGTGCAGCAGTTAAGTTGTTGGACTGCTAATTGGAAGATCATGGTTTGATTCCCAGTACCATCAAGTTGCCACTGCTGGACCCCTGAGCAAGGTCCTTAACTCCCAATTGCTCAGATGTATAAAATAGATAAATGTAAGTCACACTGGATGATGTAAATGTAAATAAGTAAAAGAATTGTATCTGGTTCGACTATATGACTGTATCAATACCTTTAAGTCACTGATAAAACTGTAAAATAGAACATAAATAAAATAATCTTTAAAATTCAAAGCTCCTGAATTATTAATGGATTAATAATGTAAGTGCCAGCTCGGGTTAAGAGTAAGCAGAGGGTTTGTTTTTCCCCCACCAAACTCCCACTGTGGGTCTAAGAGATAATGAATGAGTGGAGTGAACAGCTGAGAAGTGGGTGGCTGGCACATGTTTTTGGAGTAACCTCCACCCTCATCCTTCCACCTACGCCAAATCGCACCTCTGAGTAGTGAGCAAAGATTTCGGACTCCGTTGTGTATTTCCAATTAGCACTTTTCTACAATGGATTTTTTTTTACTTCTTGCATGTTCCTCGCAGCTGCAGTGCTGGCAGGAGAACCCCTGTATGAAAAAGGAGGTGGAGTGTGTAATCATTTGTATGTAGAACCTAGGGCTGTGTTGGCCCTTAACTGAATTCGACTTCAACAGAGGTCAAGCAAAATATCACACAGCGGCTCCCGCTGTATTGCTATGGTAACCGAGCTTGCTAAGAGAGACAGGGTGCAAAGAAGAGAGCACAGACAAGGCTACTCCAGCAAGCCAGACTCCTTCCCGTTGACTTCTAACAATGTATTGCTAAATGCTTTGCTGCGAGCGCTAGTTCAATAAGAGAGCTACGTAAAACTTAAGCTGCTACCTAGCTGTATTTTTTGGCATATGGATCTTTAATGGGCAGCTTCCAAAAAAAGATGAAATTCCAGAGGGTTCTCTTATGTATGCCGTTCAGAATTTTGATGGACAGAAACTCTCTTGACATTTGATGAATGCTAAATAAGGCTTTCATCTTTTGCTTATTTCAAAGACAAGATTTCAAAAGACTGGCAGAACTGCTAGACACTGGGATGATGTCTCTCTATCCCTTGACAGTTTGCACTTTAACAGCATGTATATTTATAAGATGATGCATTTTCAGGTTTTGCTATATTAAGGTTTAAGGTTCAAGGGCTTTACTGTAATTTCAACCTTGAATTAAAGGCGTTTATAGTGTAATCATTGATATGCGTGTTGTTGTAATAACTGTTAATAATCTAAACCTTAAAATACAGTATATACTCAAAAAACAGAAAAATAACCACCACAAGTACGTAACTACTGTATTAAGTGTATACAGTCTTTACGGCTCATTATATAATCCATGTTAATATGTATACCCTGTGCTTTCTGACTCATCAGCACCCGTACATCAAAAAACTTTATTCCAATTCTTAATAATCACCCACACTATTTCTATGTTACCCTTAAACATCAGCCATACATACTATATGACCAAAATTGTGTGGTCACCTTACCAGCACCTCTATAAATGTGTTTTTCCCAAGCTGTTGCCACAGATTTGGAAGCATACGGTTGTTTAGAATGTCTCTAAAGGTATACGCTGTAGCAATATGTTTCCCTTTTCTGGAACTGAACACCTTTCCAGCATGATAATGAAGACATGGTGTGTTATGATTGGAACATATTCACAGTCCTGTCCATCGACTGCACCCTATCTGACATTAATGCTTTAACTATCAATACTTTCATTGTACTTGCAATACTTGCATATGCGCATTACATTGTAAATATTGTATAGTTGTCATGTGTATGTGTTGTCATGTTTACATTTACATTTATGGCCCCATATGCAGAGCGACTTACATTTACTTCACCTACACAACTGAAGGTTGAGGGCCTTCCTCGAGGGCCCAGCAGTGGTAACTTGGTGGTGCTGGGAATCAAACCCAAAATGGAACCCACAAAATGACAGATGACTAATGTAAAACTGAGAAAACGTAATAGACTTGAAACAGACAAAGTTGAAAAAAAAAAAAAAGATTAAGGTTGCTTATCTGCTTTAAAGTCTGTGTGTGTGTGTGTTTGCCCAACATTAGTCTTCTCACACTATCAATAAGCCTTGCATGTTTGGCCCTACTAATAGTTCTGTTATTGTTGTGCTATTAATAGATACGCTACATTTAGTTTACCCAGTTTGCTATTATAATGGCCTTCACTCTTTTAGAAAGGCTCTCCATTAGATTTAGAAGTATGGCCTTGAGGTATTTGCCAATTCAGCCACAATTGCATTAGTGAGGTCAGGCTGATACTGAAGAGGATTGAGATAGTCAGTGTTCTAATCCACCCCAAAAGTGTTCAGTGGAGTTGGTGTTAGAGTTCTGTGCGTGCAGATCACTCAAGTTCTTTTAAATCAGCTTTAGTGAACCATGAAGCTCTTTTTCTACACAGTAGCACTGTCATGCTGGAATATCTTCACATCCTGTAATTCTAGTAACACATCCAAACTGTGGCCACCGTTTGAGTAAAAGGTGTTTAGTGGTGTTAAGGTCAGGGCTTTATGTAGAACACTTTTTTTTTTTTTTTTACTCCAATCAGAACACACCATGTCTTAATGGAACTCAAGTGCTTTTGTCATGTTGGAACGGTGTTTGAGTTACTTGAGTTAGATTCAGTGAGGAAACAAAGATTTTCTAGACAACTATGTGCTTCCAAATATGTAGCAAATGTTTGGAGAGGAACCATATATAGATCTGGTGGTCAGATTTTGGCAATATAGTGTGTATTTGGTTATACAGTGAAACTTAGCCCATCTATCTTGAATATTCCAACCAGTTATCACTGATTATATGTCAAAAATGTACAGATGAGTTCAGCTTGTTAGGAAGCCACTGATCTGTAGACATGTCATCTGACCTTCCCCCTATTTGATATTTGTGGTCTTTTAATCATTGTTTGCAGATAGATTTTTAGGCACCCTAGAATTCACAGCTACACGCCTACCTAGAGGTTTGTCAGGCTTTTTAAATGAACCGTAACTTATTTTTCCAAAGTATATTTTAGCTCCAGTAAACCACAAAATAAAACGGTTTCCTAAAGGATCCTAAAAGGATTCCTGAACATTTTATCAGATCAGAAATATAAAAAGGAATGAAAAAGAAACAAGAAAAAAAACGATTTAAAATACTTTAAATCAGCTCAATAAAGTAGCCATTACGGAACCATTTTACAAAAGACCTACAGCTGTCATAGAACAATAACTGAATGTATTCTAAAAACATTGGGTTATTCACTATTGATATTAAACATATTGGGCTATTATGTTGAGTTATTCTTTTACTGGGTTGTTTGTGTAAGAGACAGAGGGCGTGCTCCCACAGAACGTCACAATTTGATTGGCTGATGGTTCCATCACTAATACTTGTTACAAATCAGACTTTCAACAAAAGGCTAGCAGTATCTCTAGTGCTGGCCCAGACCTTTTTATCGTAGGATATTCCAGTTTAACTTCAATAAAACTAATCATAGGCAATTTTGGAGACATTACACTAATGAAAATTATTAAAAAAAAAAAAAATACAATCTTATCAGACTGTTTGGCAATTTGTCTTGATTTACCACTGCAGGAGTACACTCATCTTTTTTATTTATCTTCAGTAACTATTGTTCAGGGCTGTAATACATCACAGGAATACAATGCATGAGCGTCCAATCCACAGAGCCTTATCTCATGCGCCTATTAAGAGAAACTTCACAACTCCCTTTTACCAAAGATACATGTTTGACAGTCAACCTTACATGAGAGGTTGTTTTTTTATTTCTCGCTGCAGTCGCCTTTGTCCTGGTTAAATTCTGACAAGGATAAAACGCCTTTTCCCGTGTCTCAGCATTATTCGAGAGCAATGTCAACCAAGGTCTTCCTGTACCTTGTAAGATAGATGAGAATCCAGAACATCTTTAGTATCTAATGCGCAAGGCTTGTCTGAAGAGAGTGGATTTAAAATGTAATACTGTGCGTGAGGCTTTCACAGAATGAAAACAGAGAGATATGAAGTGCAGCCTGGGAAATTTTGAAACATTTTAATGCTATTAAAAATATTGGATTTGTACTATGAGATTTTCGCTGGATTTACTAAATACTCACTAAACCAATTAACCTTGCTAATTCTTGTTAGCTGGGTGTGTAAAAACTTTAGGATTTGTGCGCCTTGCATTTTGTATGTTATCCTACGATTCTGCTTACTGGCACAGTGATTTCAGTACTGCAACTTTAACACAAGCTCACAGAACCAAAACACACTAAACCTATTTAATTGCCTCTCTCAAGGCCCTGATAAGGATGGCTAAGCAGAATCAAGGAAAACAAGACTATCGTTACGCTTGCTTTAATAAGAGACCTTGTGGACAGAAGAAAACTCATTTTATTTCACATCTTAACTCTTTTTTACTTTACTCTGTAAAAAATATTCGTCTTTTTTTCCTGAATTTTTCTGCATCCCTAACTATAGGGAAAAAGAAACATACCAGATGAAAAAATACCATAGGAAACTTAAGGATTTATTACAGTAAGATGTAGTAAATTGTATTATACTGTAGTACATTACAGTATTTACTGTAGCACATTACAGTATTTATCTTAGTACATTGCAATATTTACCTTAGTACATTCCAGCATTTACTGTAGTACATTGCAGTATTTACCTTAGTACATTACAGTATTTACCTTAGTACATTCCAGTATTTACTGTAGTACATTGCAGTATTTACTGTAGTACATTACAGTATTTACCTTAGTACATTACAGTATTTACTGTAGTACATTACAGTATTTATTGTAGTACATTACAGTATTAGTACTATAGTATTAACGCTATTGAATTGATAAACTGTAGTAAATACTGTGGCAAACTTACACCTAAACTGTATAATAATATAGTATTTATTATTAAGTATTTCGTTTGTTATAGTATTTAAACCTGGTTAATGTATAGACCCATATTTTAGAGAAAATTGTAGTGAACTGGTAAACCCTATTTTTGGGGGAACCGAGTTTCTGATGGGAAACAGTGTGTTCGAGTGTATAAGGCCATATTTTTTTCTATTTCTAAGATCATTAATTTGGCAAATGTGAACCAATACAGCTAAGATTTCCAACAAAAATAAGCAAATAATAATAATAATAATAATAATCACTTTGTCATTAAAGGGATTTTTTGTGCATTACATTGATAGACTCTTTGATCTGATCTGTTCTGTGAAGGTTTTTACACATACTGTATAATATAGTTAAAGAAAATTTACTATAGTAACTAATGTAGTAATTTTTTCAATTCTACTATAGTAGAGTTACCACAAGGAAGGAAGCTGACATCGGAACCAGGATTGGCGGATACAGGTAGGGAGTGCTTTGTGTTGGAGGTTGACAAAGGCACTTGGGAAATAATCAAAGGAAGTCCAGCATGTCCGTAAACATAAACGAGACCAGACAGTGACTGCGGGTGAAACATGCCCTCATTAATTGGAGTGAGTGTGAGTCAGGGTAAATGTGGAATAAGTTTCAGGTGTGAATTCTAATAAGAATTCAGAGGAAGAGGTGAATGGGGTGGCTGAAGGATTAGGCGTGATGTTTGGTGTTACTGTGACAACTATAGTATTTTTTCATATTGGTTAGTAGGCTTTAATATTTTTAAAATAGGGCCACCGATTTAGGCTTTAGAAAGCCGAGTACTTCCTTGTTTTATGTTCAGAACATTTGATACATTTGTTCAGCCTACTAGCCATATTACTACCCCTGACTTTAAAGTGATTCTTTTGGGAAAAAAGACTATGTACTAGAGCAATTTTAGAGTCTGTAAACAAATGTAAACAAGATTAGCATTTTTATTTAGGCATAGATCTGACTCTTTTGTCTGACTGGCTGCACACAGTAAATCGTTTTGCTTTAAAAGTTCTGGATTTCATGGAGTTCATGTTTGGGTTGGTTTGGGTTTATTTTTAAACTAAAATGCCCGAAAGAAAAAAAGCTTTCATGACATGTGACAAGCACACTAGTTTTTAGGCACTTTTCTTATTACTTCTTACATGTTAATGACACAATTTTAAACCACAAATCTTTTTTTCTTATTATAGGGCTACGCTATTGCTGTAAATGTGAATAAAGTGACAGAAAGAAAAAAAAACAACAACAAAAAATACACGTACATTATTATAGTGTTTAATATAAGTAAATACATGCTCGCTGTACTGTACTGTGCTGTACTGTGCTATCAATGCAAGTAGCAAAGAAAAAAAGAAAATAAAGAGTAATAGCTACGATTCTCTAACCAACAAGAGCAAAGAAACTTAAAAAAAAAATTTATTTACTTGCATGAGGATATTTTTTTTTCAGAATGCTATCGTTATGCTTCTGTTCAATCGTGTTCGGATCAATCCTTCACACCTTTCAGCATTAAATAACCACTGCAACATTTACCCATAGTTCCATTCTAACTTGTTTGTCTTGCAGTGTGAAGCAAACTGCAGATAATTAGTTTACTGAGACCAATGGCCTGTGTTGCTGCCCTTGCCTTGCTTCGTTTCACTAATTTGCTGTGCAGTAGGTGCTCTGTAGGCATATCACTACAAATTAAGGCTATTAAATGAGAGATAATGGGAATCCTGCCTAATGGTTCTTTGATTAATAGCTTTTTTATTCTTGGGATGTATTTGTAGTACTTATAGCATGCTATTCTTGTTGTTCATGCTATTCTTATTCTTCATCTTTCACCATAGAAGCCTAATAATTTAGTTATGTTTTAACCACAATATAACAGCTCTATGTTTTCTGTTTTAAATAAAATATAAGTATTTTTGCAAGCTTCAAGCTTAATACAGAATATTTAACTACAGAATATATGAGCAGCAATTACATCCCTGAAAGGTACTTGTTAAAAAATGGCTATTTATATTGATATTATTAGAATGACAGTACGGCATGCAAGCGCCATCTGATTGTGTGCCTTGTTGGAAGGTATTAGACTCTTAATTCAACATTCATATAATGAATCATTTACAGATAGTGAACAATTCTTAGAACTCTAATATTTAATAAAAAAGACTTTTGGAGTCTTCTGTAAAACTCCGCTGATTTATTGGCTTTAAATGAAATATAAATAAAAGCAAGCTTAATCATATTATGAATTTGAAAAATGTACATCCCTTTATTAAAAGAACAAGAGATACATTTACATTTACTAGGGCTTTGAAATATAACAAGAACATCTAACAGCTTACTGCTGTAATGAGCCTGAGGTATTTCAGACGGCACACTGAATACTGATTAACTTAGAGCTGACTGTTTATTAGCTTCTCCCTGGGCCATATATAACATAAATTCTGTGTAAAACAGCATACAAAATAGTTTATCATGCTGCGACATTATCAGCTAGAAGAATGTAAGGGTAAATATTATTATAATTTCTTAAAGACTTCTTAAAGGAAAATTACTGTGATACAATAAAACAAAAGCTGGTATAATACATATAATATATAACAACCAAAGATAATACTTTGTCAGATGATTCATCGAATCTTGAAAACCAGCATAGGCAAAAATCAGAAATTAGACAGCCAAGGGAACCAGAGAACAAGACACAGGAATGTGCAATAATGGCAGGGACAAAGACACAGGAGGATATAAATAAACAGACTAATCAAAGGCTTAATACAGACCACATGGACACAATCGGGAAAAACGCCAATAACAGAACCGAGGTGAAGAAAAGACCTTATTCACAATAAAGCCCCGTGTCAGTGCTAATAAAAGCACCCGTGAGAGGAGAATAAAAGAGAAAAGAATAAAATAAGTATATACTGTGAATATATTCTTAAAAGGAATGCAAAAGAGAAGATCATGTCTATCTATCTACCTATCTTATATATATATATATGACCTTTTGTGCAACTCATTATCTCTCTGATTACACCTGCCGTTATAACACTTTAAATAATTAATTATAATACATTATTAATCCTGTGCATTCAATCACAATTATTTATAAGCCCTTTTTGTGCTTATATTGTGTCAATTATAAGCTGTATATAAACAGCTCCATTAATCCATTGAAGTGTTGTTCTTATGCCAACCACTGCAGGACAATGGCTTCTAGCCCCACTTGTTTCTTTTTGTTTTGAGTATAATCTCTAAGGACAAGCAATTCAAGCAAGTGGAACGTATTTATAGGGCAATAGAACTACTCTGAAATAATCTTGCAAAAAAACTTTTTGCGTCTGTTCGCTCTATGTTGCAGATTGCTTTATCGTTTAACACAGCAATTATAACACCGAAGAACTTTGTGTTGCTAAGCTTCCTGTTTTTTTTTCTCTCGCATACATTCAGCCTGATGCACAGCGAAATGTTATTATTCAAATGAAAACTAAACTACAGTATAGATACAGTATACATACTCAAACCGGTTTAGTATTAACAGTACCAAATATTCTGAAGTTAATGCATTGCCCCCTCTCAGGTCCTGAAGCACTGCATGACGACTGGTCCTACCCTCAGTGAGGGTACATGGTACTGTACCACTTTTTAATTCTGAAATGAACTTTCCTTTAAATTACAGGTGAAGACGTTGCTGCTCCTAAAATCCTGGCATCAGCCCTCGCTTTTATATAAACAAAATAACCTATATTATGGTATTCTTAGATTGTTTTCCAGTGAATTGGCATCATTGTATTTATATTCTCTTTTTGTTGCTCTGAATAGGACGATCTGCTAAATTCCTTAACTGTCAATGTTAGAAAATTTGATAGGGCCATAAATATCATAAAAACGTGTAAGAAAATGACTGTAAATGGGTGTCAGTATCTTGCTGTAATAAAAAGCATCGAATAAACTGACCCTACAATAATAAAAGTCAAACATTTTGCCTGTTGTATAACAGATAAAGAGTTTTTTCGAGTTTATGGAGTAACTGAGTCGTGTTCGTTCTCTAAGGCAAACTTTACCCTTCCCATGCAACTGTTTGATCAGCACATAAATCCAAACGGAACTCAGAGGCACATTAAGTATTAACTCCTACCGCTGTGTTTATCTAGATTTCAGATACAGCCCATAGTTACTCATTGTATTTTTAAGGATCAGCTCTTTGAAGGAGACAGGTTACAACACAAATCCTTGCCCAGGGTGTGACTCTTCATTGTTTGGTATGACTTATAGTCTTGACTAACACACCACTGTCCACACCTTTTAACCAGACTGGTAGAGCATGGCATAAAACATAATTCTATGTTAAATAAAATATTTGAACCTTGCTCTTGAGTTCCTAAACCAGTACACTGGCTTATTTCTGTCCAATATGTGAGTGAACCCAGAGTTTTGGGTTGGTATTCAAGCCCAACCTTTGGGCTTGTGGGCAGCGCTCACATCACCCTTCTGCTCATACATCAAGCACTGCCACCAGCTTCAAAACATGTCTGCTTCTCATTATTGCCTGCCATTAAAAGCAGTCAGTGTGTCAACATTAAGGATGACTGTTGCTCTAGTTTCCCTGGCAGGTGTCTGATCTCACTGCTGATGCATGCCCGGGCTCTGCATGAGAACTCAATCATGATGTCAATAAACCCTAAAAACTCAATTGACTCTTTAGCATCAGGTCAGTCTGTGGACGATATTCCAAATTTTTATTTATAGGTTTGTCTGTAATCATTTACAGTTTTGATTTTATTTACAAAATATATGATGCAATCTGGCTTAATTTTATGGCTACATTAGTACATAAGGCTAATCAATAGAAAGACACCAATGAATATCTTTGACTTAAACATCTTTGACGTATATACACCCCGGATTCCAGAAAAGGTGTTTAAATTTAAATAAAATGAAAACTAAAAGACTTACAAATGACATGAGCCAATATTTTATTTATGATAGAACATACATTTACATTTACAGCATTTGGCACATGCTCTTATCCAGAGCGACTTACATTTATCTTATTTATACAACTGAGCAATTGGAGGTTAAGGGCCTTGCTCAGGGGCCCAGCAGTGGTGGCTTGGTGGAGCTGGGAATCGAACCCACAACCTTCGGGTTGGTAGGCCAACACCATAACCATGAGCCACCACTTCCATCATAGATAACATCAAATCTATTAACTAAAACAAACTTTTTTTATCCACTAAACAAGCTCATTACAAATTTGATGCCTGGTTTAAAAAAAGTTGGCACAGGGGAAACAATGGGCTAAAAAAACCCAATTAATTTTAAAAAGATTCAGCTGGAGGAACATTTAGCAACTAATTAAGTTAATTGGGATCAACTCTATAACATGATTAGCTATAAAATGGAGAGGCAGAGAGTCTTAGAGAGGCAGAGTCTTTCAGAAATAGAGATGGGCAAGGGCTCTTTGTAAAAAAGTGTGTAAATTGATTGTGGAATAGTTTAAAAACATGCTCCACGACTTCACATTGCAAAGGCTATGCAAATCTCATCATCTACAGTGCATAACATCATCAAAAGATTCAGAGAAACTGGAAATATTTGTGTGCGTAAGGATGCTTGTGTTCTTCGAGTCCTCAGACGACACTGCATCACTTATCGGCATGATTCTGTGATTGACGTTACTAAATAGACCTAGGAATACTTCCAGAAACCACTGTCAGTAAACACAATCCGCCGTACCATCTGCAGATGCCAACAAAAGCTCTATCGTGCAAAAAAATGGTCCAGAAAGTCGGTCGTGTCCTATGGGTTGATTCAAAGTGAAAAAGTGTTCTATGGTCAGACGAGTCCAAATTTGACATTCTTTATGGAAATCACAGACCCTGTGTCCTCCGGGCTAAAGAGCATGAAGACCTTACAGTTTGTTATCAGCATTTAGCCTCTCTGATGGTATAGGGAGCATAAGTCACTATTTTGAGACCCGTAGCAGGCATCACATTTGAAATGAGCTCATTTTGTGCATAAAAGTGTACAATTTCTCTGTTTGAACATTTATGATGTTATCTATGTTCTATTGCAAATAAAATATTGGCTCTTATGATTTAAAAAAAATAGTTTACATTTTGTTTAAATATAAAAATGTCCCGAGTTTTCCTGGAAATTAAAAAGTGAGCAATATGCAGTCTTGTTAAAATAGAAAATCCGTTTAGTTTAAATTATATTTCAGCTTAATGAAAATGCCACCGGCTATATAGTTCGTCCCACATAAGAAAAAAAATGTGCATTCTGAATTGAATTTTCATGATAGCCAGCAATTTAATAGTTTTACCAGCTGCACACTTAAATAATTTACTATTGACTTCCGTTTCCGACCCGGCTTACTAATTATAAGCACCAGCAAGAAATCCGTTTTTTATTTATTTGTTTACAGTAAGGCCAGAGTCATAGTGGACTCAGAATACTGCATGTCTTGAGAACTCTTTGTTTGAGATACCACGCTAACTCATTAACACTTAGGGGATGTTTTTGCATAGTCAATTTTCAAAGGCTTAGGAGAACCAGATAAGTAGGGTGGTGCAATTAAACAAGACTTAAAAACTTCTCACAATCTGAGAACCCTGAAGCTCATGATACACGATAACTGTGATACCCAAATAAACATCAGTCTAAATCAAGGAATTATCGATTAATTAATTATAACTGAATGAACCCCTTATTTCTTCTATCTATGGAAATTATCAGGGCTTTAACGCCTGGGCCCTTTAAAGGGAAGGAATATTGATAAGTTCTTTTTTTAAAAAAACACTAACTGGGTCTGGAAAACAAGTCCACTTAGTTTGTTATTTAAACCAGTGTGATCCTTTTTGCCTGTTCTGTGTCTCCTTTTACATATCGATCAACAATTGGCCTGTTTTGATCCTCTGCTACCTGTGGAGTTAAACGTCTGAGAGTTACACTGTAGTTTAACTCTGTCTCATTTTCTAAAGCAATCAGAGAACGCCCTTAAAATCCCAAGACTAATCCTGACTTTCAACAACACACTACTGTTAAGTTTATTGCATTAAACTATATTTATTCATCGGTTTACAGGTTCAGACACTGAAACTTGCATCTGGTGGATTAGCCTTCAATTAATTTTTCCTCAGCATGATTTCTTAACATGAATACAAAAACCTTTGCAAGATTCAGAGTCCTAATTAAGCTTATTTTTTTAGGAAGAAAAAAAAGCTAGGGATTCATGATAATTGCAGGGATACTCACACTTACATCTGTTTTTTGTGTGTCTCAAACAAGCATGGGCAAAAAAAAAAAAGTTAGCATATGTGCAGTTTGCAAAACCTTTTATCTCTGTGGCTGATGTTTCCATTACAGACTTGTGATGAAATATGCTCATTATACAGCCGAAAGCTGGTGCCCATTGTCTTGGAAACTGCTTTTGAAAACCCGTAAATGCCTGGTTCATTTGGCTGAATGTCACTCAAACACATGACCAATGATAGCAATTAAAGCTAGCATCACGAGGGTGACTGCGGTGGTTTTGTGTTTTCAGTTTTAACCGCCATTAATTGCAGTGGCTGTCGCGGTTTTGTATTTTTGAAAAAGAACACAATGAAAGCAGGAATGAAAGGAATCCCCATTATCCAAGCAGCAGGAAAAAATGCTGCCCATTTTGTCAATAGAACCTTTCAGGACGTCAGTTTATTTTATAAAAAATTGAAATGATAAGATTGTAATCTAAACATTAAGAGACTTGCTCATATACACAGTGGAGGAAATCTGGACAATTGTTGGACAATCATAGTTTCAGAGCAACACCAAGTTTTAATTAACAACTGAAATATTTTTATGTGAGGCTGGAACCTGCAATTTAAGTTTATAAGGAAAAGAGCTGAGCAAGAGAGGAAACATTACTCTCTCTCTCTCTCTCTCTCTCTCTCTCTCTCTCTAAAACACACACACTTTATCTCCCACTCTCCACTGACCCTGGATATATTGCTAATTAAGGTCCCAAAGCAGTGAAGGAAGGAGGTTCAAGAAGATGAAGAGTTCAGCTAGTGGGTGGTCAACGTAGGAGAGCTGAGAAATCTGGCAGAGTGCCAGCATGGGCTGTTAGATGAAATTGATTTGAAGAGTGCAGGGGAGAGCGGGATACAGCATAATAGAATTAAGTCTGACAAAAGCGCTGACCTGGAGGTTAGATCCGAGGGACAGTAACTCTACAAGGTCAGGCAATACGCAGAATGTAATGCCTGATGAGAAGACACGGAAAGCGGTAAAGTGAATGCTCTTCTACAACGAATTCAAGATGAATAAGGAAAATGTACTATATCAGATTCAGAGCCAGCATTGAGATTCAGCAAACCAAATACTGGAACATACCAAATCAACCAGGAATGTCCATGTATGAAGTGTCCAAGTGGTGGCTTAGTGGTTAAGGTGTTGGATTGATACCTGGAAGATTCGGGGGTTCTATTTCCAGCACCACAAAGTTACCAATGCTGGGCCTCTGCGCAAGGCCCTTAACCCCCCATTGCTAGTTGTATAAAAGAGATAAATGTAAGTCATTGTGGATAAGGACGGCTGCCAAATGCTGTAAATGTAATGTAAATGTATAATGGAGGCAGCTCATTGAACCAATGACTGATTTAGCATTTTATTTTCTGATCTTTGGTCTGATTGCTGAACTGATCACATGGTAAAAGCTCTGATTTGTGATAAAACTCTAATATTTAAATATACTAAGTAAGTGATACTGCAGTGGTTAAGGTGTTACTAATTTGCAGTGGTTAAGGTGTTACTAGGATACTAATTTACATTGGAAAAACATTGATGATCACATCACCAGGGTTAACCAAGGATGTTCCACTCTGCCATAAAGATGTTCCAGCTGTTCTTTAAGGACTAATGGTTTAAGTTGCTTACACACACATTGTAACCACATAATTCCTGCTTCCTGTTTTTCACCCAAATCAGGATGGGTTCTCTGTTGAGTCTGGTTCCTCTCAAGGTGTCTTCCTATTCTGTCTCATTAGGGACAAACTGACTTCTGTTTTATTTTCATCTTATAATTTCTTCGATTGTGTAAAGCTGCTTTGTGACAAGGACCATTGTAAAAAGCGCTATAGAAATAAAATTGAATTGAATTGAATTGAAATTATTCGGACCTACTTATTTATCTCTTCTATACAACTGAGCAATAGGGATTTAAAGGAACTTGCTCAGAGACCCAGCAGTTGCAACTTGGTGGTGCTGGAAATCGAACCATGAACCTTCTAATTAGCAGTCCAACACCTTTACCACTGCGTTACCACTTCCCCAATTTGAAGATCTATTCCCAGCACCACCAAGCTACCACCTTGAGCCCATAAGCAAGGCCCTTAACCCTCAGTTGCTTAGTTAACAGAGAATAATGTAAGTCGAGCTGGATAAAACTGTCTGCCAAATGCCGCAAATGTAATGCATATATAAAAAAGTCTGATTTTAAATTGTGTAAAATATAAAGAAAGAAATAAACCTCTATTATAATTTAACATCCATAAACATAAAACGCTCTTACTAACTAGGGTTATTTTACACATTGGTTTAGTTTTAAGGCTTGTAACTTATTTAAACACCTACAGAAAAGTGCTTTGATGGAATAAACTTGGGTTCTCAGACCTGAGAGCAATAAAATGTGCTGCAGTAAAGCCATGCTCCATTTCTTAATGGCTCAATACACAATGCAATTTGAGAGGAAGACAGTTTTCACAGTTTTTTTGTTCCTCATTCAAGAGCAATAATACGGTCCACAGGTAGAGCAGCCCATCATGGCCAATTGTTTCCCTTGCATCTAAGCTGCTCTAAGACCTTTAAAGCCTCATTGAACCGATCCCTGCTTACCTTAACACCATAGACAGGGAAACCGCATCAGCACACACAATTGAAAAAAGAGAAAAAAAACAAAGACAAAAAGTATTTAAAAGAAATAAAATCATTTAATTTTGGTTGGGACTTAGCTTTTTTAAATATTTATTCCCTGTGGCTATTTGGCTTTCCTCTAGGTTTTCCAGATTCTTTTCACCTCTCAAATATACACTAACATACTCGTGAATGTATGTTTGATGTGTGCATCATTTAATCACCTTTACAAAGATAAGCAATATGTTTAATTTTTTCTTTGCAAGTGCTGTACAACACTTATGGAACATGCAGACAACATTTTATTCTATAATACGAATTACAGCCTTTGAAAAAAATGCTATATACGGACATTGCCAGCAAAAAAACTAGGCTAACATGCTAGCGATGTTTTTGTTATTGTAGTTTGTAATTCTAGAGTAGTAATAAACATTGTTTGCCATGTTACTATAAAAAAAGTAATTAGTTATAGGTACTAGCAGTGTTGGGCTTTTGTGTCGCTAATTGTTTAGCATGGGGGGTTTTTTTGGAATAAAATAGCTTTCCAGTTTTGTTAACCCACCAGCATGATAGCGCCCACACAAGCTACATTTACCGAGCCTGGATCAGTAAGTGACGCAGCGGCCATTTATGGAGCTGTTTAGCCAACAAAAGTCGTTAGGTATGACAGTGCTCTCTTCTTTATCATGTTTCACAGCGGTTGCCAAGCAACATTTTACTTACCGACGTCATGAAACAGTCACTGACAAGAGAAGTTGCAAAAGTAGTGCTTTAAACTAGTACTTGAAATTTAAGTTTTAAATAGTAGGTCACTAGTAATAATAAAATAGATGTTGATTAATTTAATTAGATTCTTAATTGCTTACATTATTCAGGGAAGTAACTATAATATCCATTTATCACTATTACACAATTTTGAATCATATTAGTGAATCTTCAAGCTCCATTAGTCTGAATGAATGATGGGTCTCGACGAGTCTGGAGGCAGTATTAGTTATGTTGCAACCGCATCTGGAAATCCACTTTCTTTTCAATAAATGGAAGCCCACTTATATTAAAATTGACATGGCTGTGAATCACTCGATTCTTGAGCTGCAGAAGGTCCTTCAAAATGCACTCGACTCAGTGCAGCCACTTCATCATTTCCCATATGACACGCCGGTGCATTAATACGGTTGGGGTCAGACACTGTAGACTGCCAAACAGCATACATTCTGATCATTATACCCATTTTAATCGCTGGCTAGAAGTCATTCTGAGCATTTTATCACCTTACTACTTCGAAATGATAAATATATAATACTACTTAGGTACATACTACAGTTTATATACTCTGAAAAACATAGCATATTAATATGCTACCACATAGCATAACATTGTATCACTGCAACGCATACAAGGTTCTTTATAAAGCCGTGATGTTTTTGCATTTAAAAAAAAAAAAACTTGAATTTATATCCTGTATGCGTTGCAGTGGTACAATGGTTATAACACATGCAGAGATGGAGTTATAGCACATTTTATAATTGGTGTTAGTTCATGTTACAGACTATGATGCGTTAAGTAACATGACTTTAGGTAATGTACACTTAGGACATAAATGCTATCCAATTAGCCACAAGCATCACTAAAACATTGAAGCAATTAGGTCACCTTGTGACATCATTCATTTATAAGGCACTATTTAAATTTACTCAAAGGAAGTACTGAATATACATTTTGATGCATTATAACACAAGCAGGTATAATATTAATTAAAGCTGAGTTAAAATGTTAAATAAAAGTTAAAAATGCTATAAGACACTATAACCAAGCATTACTTTTGTACTTATGAGCTTTATGAGCATTTATACTTACAGCTGGACAAGCTGTTGCAGAAGTATTATCAATGTTAGATAGTGTTTTAAATGCATTTACAGGATTTATTGCAAAATACTGTGATTATTACTGTAAAAGCAATATATTTATTCGTCCCCTTGTTTAAGTGTAAAAAAAACCTGTAAATTCTAAATTTTCATCAAGGTAAGTGTTGAGCCGGGACTCCCCCTCTGATAAATAAGTATGGTGTGGATGAATCATCCATCTGTTTAATTTTCCACTTAACTCAATTGCTATATTCTTTATTTTTAGTAAAAACACTATGAACTGGGAAATGCATCAACACTTTACTGTGACATCAGGCAGAAAAATAACAGCGATTCCAGGGCGGGACAGTGGCCTCGGCTCGGCCCAGTGAGACTCCAATTATTTAATAAGATTCATGACTAACTTTCCTGTTCCACTTGGTCTAAGTGAAAAAAATCTGTCTTTAAAATACCCAAACAATCTTCCGGCAAACGGCTACGGCCAAAACAATAAGCCGCTAAGCCATATGCCTTTAATATTTATGCCTATAAATATGATTAAATATGTAATAAAACCCAGGACAAACTATTAACTTGTTCTGCTTTAACCTCAGTGTTTCTAAGATTAAACATATGGATCACCTCGGGCCTCCGAATGCCCTGTCATGAATCACACTAGATGTGGTGTTAGTGTGCTGAGATGTGCCCTCCAGCAGTCTATTTGGACAAAATGGCACTACACAATGTCCCCCAGATACCAACCACTCATACACACACACACACATACACCGCCCAGTGTCACAGACACCACACATCTTGAGGATTTACTCATAAAAATATATATATCAACAGAACAGCATGTCTACATCAAAGTGGTCCACAAAGGATGCTGTGCCATAATACAACATCCTGAAAAAGACCACAAAGAGAAAGATCTTTTAGTTCCAGCTGCTGCTAATGTAAGCTAAATTATTGAAGAAATTACACATCAATTCTCACTAGCGGCAAAAAATATTAAAATATAACACTGAAAAGTTGTGCAACAAAGAAACACACCAAACACTGTGCAAATTTCTAGCAAAGACACGTCTAATAATAAATTGGTGATGTCACAGCCATTATCTTTGACATCTGTGGTAATTGACTATTTGTTAAAATATATATTTTATTTTTATCCTGGGGGCAGTTATTATAATGAATTTGGACATTCAGTAACAAGCAAAATAAATGTCTCAAAAGGGGTATAACAAAATACCACTATATGTATTAGGTTCTGTATCTGTTTATGAATGTACCGCATTCATATAAACACATTAGCTATCCAACGCTTTAACCACTCACATTAACACATGACCTTAACAAGCCGAGATCGTTTATTTTTGTAATAAATTATTTTTGGTACGGATTTTTAAAAAATTTTTAATGGTTTTTTTTTAATGCACTTTTTCAAATGATGTTTTTCATTATGTTCGGTGGCTAATTGACATTGGAAGTAACTATAGTAGTGTATTTATTAGGGTTTGCTCTAAAAAAAAATACATCATCCTAATACGACCACCATGTTTAAGTAAGCATTAAATAAAATAAATATAATAAGACTTGAACCGAAATCTGTTTGAAGTATATTTATATTTTAGACATTCACTAAGGATAAATGTTTCAAACTTTTAAACATAAAAGTATTAAAATTATACCGAAATAAAAGTGAATAATAGTAAAAGGCTGGTCTTAAATGCTCATGAGCTGATAAAGTCTAGTCTCATGACCTACAGTCGATAACCAAAAACCATTAGAGACATAATTCTTACCTTTGACCTGTACACCAATTCGGAAGTACACATCTGCGGTATTGAGGTAGCGTTCCACCAGAATGTAGTACCACTGTTCCCAAGACAGCAGCGGCACCTCCAGCTCACATGGGGTGTTCTCTCTGCAGTCCACAGCACTAGAGTTGTGGACTGGTGGCGCTCTAGCCCTCAACTTTAACAGAACAGGGCATCTTTCACTGCTTTTGTTCCTGGTGTTGCAGTCCACCAACTGTACCTTTACTGAAGATATGTAGCTGGGGATAAAGACTCTGTAAGACACACAGAAAGGAGGTGTGTTTGGTATATTTGGACATTGATTAATTTCTATCCAAAATATATAATATAAAAAACCTTCAGTTTAGTCGTGCCTTATTATATTATTATTATTTTTAAAAAAAATTTATATGCTTTTATACACATATAAAAGCATATAACGTACAGCGCCAAAAGATTTTGGACACCCATATAAGTGTGTTTACCCTAAACTGCTGCACACAATTGTCTTTGTATGTTTGTAGCATTACTTATTCCTTCATTAAAACTATGAGCCCCATATGAGCCCCAAACACTGTCACAGCAAGACAATGCCCCCAATCTCGCCGAGACGAGCTTCTATTTTCCCAGTTCATTCTGTCTCTCCTTTTGTAGCATGGCAATTAGGCAACATGAATAAGACATCAAACAGGACACAAGTTGTTTACATAATCCATCAAGGCTATTCCAATAAACTTTGAATTAAATTGACTCTTTAGCATTTTACTCCAATTTTATACACTCTTAAAACAAAAATTCTATATAGAATGTTCTTTCCTGAATTTTCTATATAGAATTTTATAGCGCAGTCAGGAAAAGCGCTTTCGCTCCTTGAAGGCAAACAGAGAATCAGAAGGAGCTTCTTCCCGCAAGCCATTCGGTGTCTAAATCAGGAAACACAGAGCACTGAATACCGGGACTTCTCTCAGAGACTTTCTTTTTGTTTCATCTTCCCTCTGCTTAATTATTTGCACATTTGCACAGTTATTTGCACATTTGCACTCATAACATTGGACTGGCACAGCACAGAGTCACACTTTAATCTGTTATATTCATATCCATCCCTTCTGTTATCCATGTGTGTATACTTTTTCTAGTGTATGTACATACATATCTTATACTTTATATAGTGTATACTATACACCTTATACTTATATATCGTTTTTATAGTTATATTTTATACTATATATCATAAACTTTATTGTTATATTTTTATACTAATTATCTTATACTTTATAGCTATATTTTATACTATATACCTTATACTTCATATTTATATTTTATATTAAATATACTATACTTTTATATATTTATATTTTATATTAAATATACTATACTTTATAGTTATATAGTTTATATACTATATATCTTATACTTTTTAGTTATATTTAATACTATATACAGTATACTTTTATAGTTTATATTTTTAGCATACTTTATACTTTATATATCTTATTCTTTAGTTATATTTTATACTTATATCGTTATTCTTTATAGTTTATTTTATACTATATATTTTTATACTTTATAGGTGTATTTAATACTATATATTGTATACTTTACTGTATACTTATATTTTATACTTTAGGTGTATACTTTATTTATTAGTTATATATTTATACGCTGTATCTTATACTTTATATATTTTATTTTATATAGCATACTTTATAGTTACATTTTATACTATATACCAGATACTTTACATACTTCTATACTATCCATATTCTTCTATTTTACCAAATATTACAAATTTAAAGACTGAAACCTTTACAGTATTCAGTAACAGTGCTTTTTAATACAACTAATGTGATGATTAATATGTTAATATTAATATTGTTTTGCATTTTTAAATTAGGTGTGGTAAAATTGTTTAAAAACTGTATAAAGACTTAGCTTTTGCTTTGGTTGGATTTAGCGATGTATATTAATTTGAAGTTAAAAATTTCACACTCTATTTTCACTCTGATTTCACATCTTTGTTCCTTGGATGCTTCCATTTCTATTTTTAGAAAGAGCTGCTTGCTATTTGACACTAATTAATATTTGAACATAATATTGATGGAGGCTCGAAAAAAAAGAACAGAAAACGATGCATGACAAAACCTGTGTGTGTGTGTGTGTGTGTGTTTGTGTGTGTGTGTGTGGTACAGACATCCTGCTGTTAGTATGCTGAGCAAATAACGCAAGCGTCTTTATCAGCCTCATTTAAGAACTGGAACCCTAAAATATCTCTGACTTGTGTTTGTGGAGTCTACCTGCTTCAGCATCATCATCATCATCATCATCAAATTGGGAAACAGCCTCTCATTTCCAGATGGGCTGCTGGCTAAGTATATTTGCATGCTTGCGTGTGCTCATCTATCTGCATCAGTAAATGTGCCCATCTGTCTCTTTATTTAGTGTCCCTGTGAGGACACCATGCGATATTAAAATGTCCACTCACTTGTAGAGAACAGATCTGTTGTGACCTGGAATCATCTGGTCTATAAAGTAGCCGGGGTAGAGCACCGAAATCCCGATTAGTCTCTGGACTATGAGTTGAGGCTGGAAGAGGTACTGACATTCTTCATGAAGACCCTACAGAAGAAGATAAGAAAATATATATAAGCATGATTTTGTTGATTAAGTGATCTTTGATTGCTAAATTTGACTTAGCTGTAAAATGAGATAAGAGCAATCATCAGGGCCTACTGAGACCTGAGATCTTAGAACAGCATCAGGTTCCATAACTGTCAGCCATAACTCTTGTTGTGTGACAACACCTTTGTGTTGCATGCTGCTTTCTTAATTCACACTTCACATAGCAGAAAAAGATCAACAACATGTGGCATAACTAACACATACTCCAGTTACTTATCAAGAACCTAAAATCCTCAACATTAGAGTTGTTATACAACAAAAAAAAATAGTTATACAATCATTTCTAGGTAATGGAAGCATGTGTAATATTTTGTCAGTACCAACAAGACAGAGCAAGCAGGCGTTATTACTTTTCAATTAGCATTCCATGAGCAAAACAGTGTGATGTCAACAAATGAGAATGTTGGATGATGTGCTATAAGCAGAGGGATTTATCCCTACAATGTGGATGTTGTTAAATGGCTTGTTTTACATATGGTCTACAATTAGCTATGTAGTTTGTGTAGACGCTTTTCTCTATTCACTCTTAAGCAACTAACCAAAAATGGAGGCGGTGGAAATGCAAAGCAATGTTTAAATCTACCATATGGTATGGTATCCTGTATCTCTTTCAGCTCCTCTCATCAGGTAGAAGGTACCGGAGTATCAAAACTCGCTCTGTCAGATTGCTCAACAGTTTTTTCCCCCAGGCTGTGATAGCCCTCAAATCCAATCTTACTGCCCCCTTCTGAAACCTCATCCACAACCCTACCCCATGAAACCATGATCACCCCACCACCACCACCACCAAATCATGAAAACTGACAATCTTTTTAAGTGCAATTCTAAGTGTGCTACATAGAGTTGAGTGGGCTATACAAACCACCTGTAGTAACACACTCTTTTCTGCGTATGAACACTAGACACTTTTGATAAACACTCCCTCACACAAAGACTTAATATGACGATGCATGTTTATTTGTGCATTGCAGTACAAATCATCTTACCTTACATTTAGCAGACACCCTTATTCAGAGTGACTTACATTTATTTTTTTTATACACCTGAGCAATTGAGGATTAAGGGCCTTACTCAAGAGCCCAGCAGTGGTAACTTGGTGGCACTGGGAATCGAACCCTGATCTTACAATTAGCAGTCCAACACCTTAACGGCTGCAGTACAACTTCCATCTTGCACTAAGCGCTGCTTTCTTCAAAATATCTCTTTAGCACAATTTCATTTATACTATATATATCTTAAGTTTTTGTACAGTCTTAGTTTGTGAATGTTTAGTCAGATGGTTAACTGTTGTACATGTCTATAATTGTTTTTCTTATACTTCTATTGTCGTATGTCTATATTTATGTTTAATTAGTATGTAGCACCGTGGTTCTGCGAGACACAACATTTTCACTACATGTCCACACATGTAGCAGCTCGACTTGACTTGACTATGATATGTTTTTGGCCCAAACCAAATATGCATGCAGACATAATGAAGACATGCCCTAGTTTCTCCATTTACGCTGACATAAACTCCCAGCTGGATAACCATGTCGCATGATTCTTCTGCTTTTCTAGAAGCCACTAGCAAAATAATCACGGCTGAGATCAAAAGATTGCAGGAAACCAAAGAATTTCAGCAGCATCCCAAAGTCTCATAAGATTGAATTAAAGAACAGATGTGCTGGATAGATTTGTAAGGACACATTTTGACATAGAAATTGCCCACTGGAATGAGGTGAGAAAGAGAATGGAAGGGGAAAAAAATAAGGCAGGTGGGTGGAGAGGTGTTTCATCAGGACTACTATTAATATTTATTATGATACATGCTGCCAAATTACAATGCAGCATTTCATCATTCACCCCCTGGCCTCTTGAGCAGTAGCAGGTAGCCCTCTCCGCAAAGACATTAATCATTGTCAAACCACGACCAACCACCACCCCTCCTTCTCTTCTTCATCCTCTCCATTCTTTTTTCCAATCTTGTAGATTTTCCATGCTGAGTACGGAAAATCCCCCAGCGTATCTCTTATACACCGGCACGCTGACCTCACAGGTATGAAAACGCTGGAGTTCCTGCTGAAGAAAAGCTTCTGTGTGACACTTTTTTTTCCCCTTATCGAATTCTACTGTAACAATAGAGCAGGTGCCTTAATGTAGCATGTATTATTTCATAGCTAACTATAGGTTTCAGCTTAGATGATGAAACGATTTTTGTATATTGAAACACAGACATAGGGCAAATCAGTGACGCTTTCACTGAGGTCAGTCAGCCATGTTATTACTACATACAGGAAAGAACGAGTGGCATATATATATATGGCCGTACCTGTCAGCTTAATGCAGCAGAACAATAACCCTAAAACTGGCAACTACCTGCACGGCAAACGATTCCTTATAATAACGTATAAAAATGCCCAAGAATGAATACTAAAAAGGAAATGGATAAATAGTCTTATGTTGATATACTTTAATTTGTGTAATGATTTTATTGCCTCGTGATTATTGTTTCAGTTATTCTTCTCATTATTATTAATTATTAAAAGTACAAGTAGTTGAACAGTTATTCTGTAATACATTTCAAAATCAAGAAAGGCAATTTCATTTGGTGTGAGTCCTAAGTAGATTGGCTATGCTAAAATGCCCCTAGGTGTTAATGAGTTTGTGTGCGTGTCTGTAAAGGCAGGCTGTGTTCCAAAAATCATGCACAGTGATCCAAATAAACTCTGAATCCAACAGAATCCTGACTAGATAGACAGATAGACAGACAGACAGAGAGACAGACAGACAAACAAACAGAAAGATAGATAGATAGATAGATAGATAGATAGATAGATAGATAGATAGATAGATAGATAGATAGATAGATAGACAGACAGACCACCAATCCATTACTTGAATGAAAGTGAATATACTACTAGTCAAATATATACATTTAAGAGTACTTTAGAATTATAAGTAAATTTTCTACTGTAACCTACCAAACACACTGACTAGCTTCCCGTATCTGTTAAATAAAGAGATTTTGAGAATAGAAGTGAAACGACCGAACACCTTTAGGAAATAAATGACAGTTATAATCGTTTTATTTTTTTTTATGTAACACTTTTACAACCCATCCTCACAACAGCAGCATGGTAGAGTTCAGAAACACACAAAGATGTGCATCCATTCATTCGCATTCGAATTAAGTAGACAATGAAATTTCCAGACTTTAAAATAATAAGATAGATAGATAGATAGATAGATAGATAGATAGATAGATTTCATCATGGCATGACTTGTGGTTCGACGTTGTTAGACAGGTGTCACTGCATCAGCCATTTACAGAGTCCTGCATTGTTAATTATCTCTTGTGTCATCATGGTCTAATTCACTCTCAGCTTGATTAGTGTGCTCATTCATTTTGTTACGATCTTTCTGGCAATTACTTGCAAGGCCATTCACCAGCTCTAAAATTGTCTCGCTCTATGCTTTCTGCCTTTAATGTAAAAACCTTAGCTTTAAAACTGGATATGCAAAGGAAAAAAAATGTTCGTTTGATTATATTAGGGCATGCCAACATCCATTTGACCTTATTTATTGATTCATTTTCATTTGATCTTAATTTTAAATATCCTTATGATTTATTTCCATTCACCAAAACATTATGTAGCTACTGCGATTCTCCAACATCTTATTTGTTCCTATCTCTTAATTTTCATACCGTGGTGGCTGATTTCTGATCAACTCCCTGTAAAGCATGCAGAGCCAGACCTGCCATCAGGCTGTAATGGTAGAATGATTTGTCATCAGCCTGAAATGGTAGAAATAGCAATGAAGGCAGGATAATAGGAATGAAAAGAGAAGTGAAAACCACCTTCATCGTTAAATAACAAACTAGAGAAGGAGCCCAATCTGTTGTTTGTGCATGGATACATACATAAAGCACAGCTGGTGCTGGAAGAAGGAAAGAAGAAAAAAAAAACAAAGCTTTGCCTTGAACCTTCCATATTGCGAAACAATCTCTGTGTCTTCATTTCGCATTACTTTGGCATTGTAAAATATAATCGTTTGGAATCCTTACAACAAAATTCTTTCATTAAATGACATGTAACTATACTTCATTCATTTATTTGCCACATTCTCAAAAGTAAGTCCACTTGTTTTGCTTATTTTCAGCTCCAGTAACATGGCTATGCTTGAGTACCCCATAGTCTTCCCTGTTTCCCCAAAACATCTCCCGTTGCATTAGGTAAGCAATGTAAGGAAGGCGCAACCTGAATAGCAAAATATGGCTCAGATTAACTGTCTAGAAGTGTTACCCTATTGAAACGTGTTGCCACGCAACCTGAGTCAACTAAATGGCTCCCCCACTGCTTTCTTTCACCTGGAAACACAATTAGAGTGTGTTTTGAACCATACAAGGCCAAAGCTCTGGGGAACTAGAGTTTTAAGTTAGCACTATTCTCACCATTTTTTAGGATTCAGTGTCCTAAATAACTTTTCTGTCAACAGCAGCTAAAGGAAAACGCTACAGAGAGACAAATCAGCAGCAAATTGACAGATTTCCTGCTCTTCTGTGGCCACTGTCTGAAACAAACTTTGGTGCACTGGGCAAAAATCATATCTCTAGGCTCCTGACAGCTTCCAATTATCTCATTGATTTGGAAAGAGTGTGTGGTTGGCTTGAGACAAACTGTCATTGCACTGAGCTTTTGGTCACTGTTGATCTATAATAACAGCTCCAGTTAGCAGAGATGCTTTAGTGATCTTAGCCACTGTAATTTTTTTTACATTGCTTAGCACTTTATTGCTAAATGTTTGTGGAAACTTTAGCTTTATACCTACATAGGTTTTGCTTAAATGATACAAACACAGAGTTTTCTAGCATGTCCTTTTTATGTGCAATTTTACTTAAAATAAAAGGCCAAACACTGATTCGGTCTAAGAAACAACCCTAATCTAGTGTAACAGTTGGTGTGGAAGTGTCCGACACAGAGCCCTGACCTCAACCTCACTGAAATCCTCAGAGATAAAATGGAACATTGACTGCAGCGTATACAGTACCTCCTTATCTAACATTAACTTCTGATCTTATTAATACTAACACAAAATCCCCATAGCCACACTTCCAAATCTAGCAAAAAGCCTTTCCAGAGGTGTGGAAGGGTGATATAGGAGTCAATCTACGACTACATCTGGAATAAGAGGTACTAAAAACACATATGGATTTAATAGTCGGGTGTCCCAGTATTTCAGCCTATATAATGCAGCAGAAATTGTTTTTTTGTCCTTTGGGTTTACTAAGCATTAAAAATTGACCACAGTGTAAGAAATTTTGAGATGTGCAAGCTACATAAAATGTCTTGTGTACAAAATCCTAAATCTGTAGCAACAGTTGGCTTTTTATTGCTTATAATAAAATTAGAATCATTTGCCACTAGTTTGTGTCTATAAATAAGACTAGTTATGGTTTCTTTTCACATTATCATTCACATGACCACTTTTGGTGCCACTTTTTAAACAGAGGAGATAAAAATGTGTCTCTGGCCAATTGTCTCCACATCTCCTGTCTGTGTAGTTGACAGTTTTAAAGATAAAAATGTAGAAGGTCTATGAAATGTATGCTCATTATCAATGAGTTTGCTTCAGCTAAATAATTCACTGAAAACAGAGCCATCATTCATCGTATCTCATGTGGCTAATTAATTTCAAGTGTTTAGTCGGATCCACTGAAGCACCATCAGTCCAACAGGTGATGACTCCTGCTTTTCATCACAATTACTGTAGTCACACAAATGCTAACAAATTTTAACAAAATGAAAATAATATATTTTAAAATAGTCAAACATGGCCACAAAATATAGCTGCTGAAATCTATTTCAAAGTATTGTAAATTCTGAAAATACATGTTTTTGGGCAATTTTTTGTATGTTATCGAAAATCTAAAAACAAGGTCCATGAGCCAGAACTCGAAGCAAATGTCACTCAACGCACAGTGGCACCACTTATGTCAATACGCTACACACTAGGCTATCATGTCAAACACATCTAACGTTTAAAGAAAATTACATTTTATATCTTACATATTTCACAAATCTAGCAATAAACATATTTGAATATATATATAATGAAATGCATTTTTTGCATATCCCATCTTGGTAAGTTGGGGGTCAGAGTGCAGGGTCAGCTATGATACAGCACCCCTGGAGCAGGAAGGGTTAAGGGTTGAAATATATTTTTTGTTTTAAATATTGATAAATATATATCGTAGATTTTATTGAGCATCACAGATAAAACATAAATTTAAAATATATTTTGGCAAGAAGAAAAGCAGTTTTTTTTGTCTGTAGCATTATTCACATGTATTCCACTCAAATCACAAATTTTAGATTTAGATAGTACAAAGTCCAACAGACAGTAGAGTTAGTATTACAACTCATAAAGCCTCACAGCTTTCGTTAGACAGCTCAGATGTTGAGTTAGAAACTAGCTTTTATGTTTATGAGACTGTTTCCAGGACAGCTGGGTCTCTTTGACTGTTTCAAAACTTTTGATGACTTTGGGGGGGGGGAAATAGGCATTTTCCATAAAAGACTCTAAAATGTTGTTGAACAGTGGCTAATAAAACGATCTGTGCCTCCACAGAGTCTGTGTTCAGTTTGATTTTATTTCCTCAGATAATATTATTATTTCTCTGGTCTGGAAAACATAACTTAATATTAAAGGATGTAATGCAATGTCTCCATTGGAAAGGGAAAAAAAACATACCCCTAGACATCGAAAATATAACTGGCAAAAAATAATACTAGCACCATCAGGACGCACTGTAAATTCTGGCTCTGACAGTTTTTAATTGGTCTCAAATGAAAACAAGCAGAAATGGGCCAATTTCCTTTCACTCGTGCCGTTTTTATTTACTTAGAAACATGCGTGTTACGCACACCTACATTAGCTTTCCAACAGTCGCTTCGTTCATCAAGCTGCACATCTGACCAGGCAGTTAGTAAAAAATGAAGGAAGGAACAATACATATAGATTGCACAACCTACAGGTTTTATATTTGTCTATGATTAAATGAAATGTAAAACCTGCCAATCAGGTAACTGTTGTTAGTAGCATATAATCAGATGCACTGTTACCCTTTCTAAGAGTCTTGTCTATATTAGTCTTTCATAGCCCTTCAGTCTGATAGCAGAAGGTATGGATTCAATATTAGCTTTTTATGGCCGAAAGGGTTTTGACTGACGTGTGACGTCGGGTCACGCTGTGTTTGTCATGTTTAGGGGTGTGAAAATCCTCACCACTTACAGAAATCCAGTAGAATCCACTAAATCTGAGTAAAATTCTTAAAAAGGTTTTTAGTTTTGTGTCAATGTCATTTACATTTAGCAGACAGTTAATAGCTGTTATGTCTGCATTAGAGACTATGTCTAAATATGTGATATAAATGGTTCTAATGTAAAAACAAAAATTAATTAAAAACCAGTAGTCTCTTTAGAGTGTTTGTCATTTATCAAAGCTATATTGCAATATAGTCCAATTCCAGGTATAATATTTCAAAGTATCACATACACTCGAGAACCATTCCAGTTACTAACTAATCACTCATCTCTACACATAGAAATATACTGTTGTTACTTGCTACAGCTGAGAGAAATAACTTGACAACCTGTATGTATATTATGCAAAGACAAAATTTGCGGCAAACAGGCAATAGTACATGTCGTTCGAGAAAAGTCATTGCATATCATTCCAGCTCTGGGGATTAATAGGGTTTAATGGATCACGAAAGAAAATTTTTTTTTTTTACAAAATAGAGTCTGATATCAAGCAATTTCACACCACCCATCCATTAGGTCGGAATAAGTGTTTATATTATGTTAAAAGACAACACTAACTAGCCGATATAGCCGAGCTAATTCATGTTATTTATTGTGCGTGTTTTCTGCACATCGTTAAGCCTGTATCTGAATGTGCTCTTATTGCAAAGTAAAAGAAAATAGTGTCAACAAACAATAAAAAGTGCATTTGATTTAAAATGTTTATATGAGGCAAAAGCATTCATTTTATATCCATTATGGGCGCGATAACGCCGGTCATAAGTGCACAACATGCACTAATTAGTGCACTAATATTCAGAATGACAGCATATGAACGGGACTTCTTTAAATTTGCTCCGCTTTCTTCTCTTTTTACAACATGCTGTACATTTGTTTGAACTTGCAAAAAAGCCGTTATTAGATTCCAATTTAGCTGCAGCTGATACCGAATAATTTAAGCATTTCCCACGATGCATGATTGACCTTACCCATAACCCTGATTACTGTTCTTTAAGAGTCAACACACTGCCTGTTTTCGTTCGAATTAAAAAATTACACAAGTATGGAACTACTTTAATTTGGAGCTAACATTCTGCTAGAAATAATAGGCTTAAAAGCGTTTGTAAAGAGATCTGTGTTTCTTGTATGCAGGTTCTGTGTATAACATAGTTTCTTAAGTGCATCGAATGTCCATATCTGAATCTGTAATCAGATGCAAAGATAGAGGAAATGTTTTAATGTATAATGTATAATTTTAATGTATAATGTACATTTTATACATCTTATTTTATTTATTCAACTCAGCAGTTAAGATCAATACTCAATACTCAGCAGAGGCAACTGTGTGGTCCTGGGAATTGAACCTGTAACCTTCTGATCGGCAGTCCAACACCACTGAGCTACTATTTGCTCTACTCTAAGTAATATATTTATATTGCTGTTGCATCCATTAATTAACACATTATACTCATTTAATGTGCATAAAAAGTCATTTGGTTCCTAAACTTTGTATGGTCATAAATCTAGAAACAATATGTTTTATATTCTGTCTTTTCAACAGAGAAAATCGATTCTAATACTACACACATTTGGCACCTGAGCACATTAGTAATAATTCATGACCGACAAGGATAACATACTTGCTCTTAATTTTCCATCTCAAGCGAACAGGACGACAGCTATTATCCAAGAGGTCCGAATGTTTGATTTAGCATCATGAACCGAAGGCGTCCACCAGAATCAATAACATTTGCATAGAATGCTTTATAATGAGCTCACAGTCTGCTCTCACCTTGACAGAGATTTTCCCTTCATCCTTTGGCAGATGTGCAGCCAAGAACCAGTCTCCAGGGAGAGGGCTGGTAACATTGAACACACCAGTTGTGCGGTTGGGCAGCGTCCATGTCAGCGTGACAGCAAATGACCCTGGGACGATGGTGTCCTTCGGAAAATGGGTGTTCAGAGGGTTGATAACCGGTGGGGCTCCTGACCTGAAATACCTGTCAAGCAAAGTAGACAAATTTGATCTTTTATAGGAAATTTGACAGGAAGCAATGAAGAATAATTTGAGTCATAAGTCATCGCTGCTTAGTTCTATCCGAAGTTCTGATTTCGTAAAATTACAGCGGCGCTCGTCTCATTAAAGTTTTCATAAATCAAACAAGCATTAAGCCAGGCACATTTAATTAGATGTGGGTGAGCAAGCAGCATTGTGTGTGTTTGTGTGTGTGTGTGTGTGAGAGAGCGGGAAGGAGAAAGAGAGAGAAACAGAAAAACGATGTCAAATGGAATTCAAATACGCTCCGATGTCTCCCTTTTACCAGAAGTTAAACAAAGCACTGTAACTAATTCTAAATTATGCACAAATTAACCTGAAGTGTAAAATAAATATTCCAACATTAAGCAACTTTGGAAGTTTCTAGAAGTGAGACGGAATTGGAAAAATAATCAGTGAGTGGACTTCCTTATGTGTTTTTTTTCTCAGTTCTTTTGTTAAAATTTTTTTTTATAGAAGTAAGTGAAGGCTAAAGTGGTGTCTTTCTCCTTCGATGCTGCCATTCAATATTAAAAAGAGGTCTGACAGCCAGAATCTGCCACGGATCATATGACATGAAAGCTTTCATCTGCCATGATTTTTTTCGCTTGGCCCAGTGAGCTGGGATCCTGTAGTATGTCAATAAGAATCCTGACAGGCTTTAAATGCTAAGTTCTCCTGCGAATAGAAATCACAATAACAGCTGACGTGCATTCTCCTGCTCATTTTTTATGATACGTAGAATACTTAGTGCGAATGTGTGCAGAATTAGGATGTGTTTGTGCATGTGAGAGTGAGAGAGAGAGAGAGAGAGAGAGAGAGAGGAAGCGAGAAGACTAATAAAACCGAACACATATTATCTTTGTGTGTATCTTGCCCCCAGTGAGTAGGTCTCTTCTCTGTAGTGTGTGTCTCAGCTCCATCAATTTTTAACAAGACAAGTACGTGTGCAAATGCAGCGGCTGACTGTTATAATATCTGTATGCATATCTTCTTCAACAGGATCGTCATAAAAGGATGGATTTGTGGTTGTGTTTTGGATTCTTTTGTCCATACAGACACCATCTTAGATTGGTATAGTGTTCATGTATCATGGTTTGCAGATAATCTCCCAAACTGCAGCTGTAGAAAAATCGTACCACCCTTATCGGTCTGTATGTGCAGAAGAAGCTTGTATGTCTGAAACATGTCAGTGCAGAGAGGCTTTTGTCCTGGCGATGTTTAAGGATTATTTTTGTCCCTGAGTAACAAAGACTGTGACTGAACAGGACAATGTGGTCTGTGTGGGTTTATTTCAATCATAAAAACCCCGGCTTATTTTTAGTGTGATTTTGATACCATTATTGGTGAACCTTAGTGCTATCAGGACAAAAAAAAGAAACCTTTAAAAGTTTATGAAGTAAAGTGTATTGTAAAACAAAATGAGCCTGAAAGTCCAATTTTTTTGTCCTATTATAATGTGTATTCAAATCACAAACTCTAAAAAATAAAAACGGATCGTAATTATGTATAAAAACTAAAGGCCACCTTTGTAATATTAAATCAATTTATTTAGGAGATTCAAAAACAAATTACTATAATCACCTGTACACCAAGTTACAGAATACAGTCTTAGCACTAAACATCTTTCCAGAACCTTATTAGAATAGGCCATGAATACGAGTTCAGAATCAACATAATGGATCAAAATTTGAGCTATTATTCCCTGATATTTAAATCTACATCAACAGGCTGGAAAACCTTTACGAATTTTCGGAATAATAACATCAACAAAAGCCAATTAGATTTAAATGTTTGGCAAACCTGGCATCTAAAGTTTGTATGCGTAAATTAGAGCATAATTGTCTTATAAAAAGCGCTTTCACTTATGTTTTTTTAATAGAACGTAAAACATGATACGAGAAACAGATTTATGAAGAAAGACAATCTTCAAAAACCTTTAGAAACTTCCAGAGGGGTTCACATCCACTTCTTTGCCATACACACACTCGTGTTTAAACTTTTTTTCATCCATATTAAAGTTTAAATATACACACATGCGAAAGATCTGTATAAAACAGCTGTTTCTGTGTACTTTTGTATAAATGATTTTGTGCTTGTAAAAAAAATTACAATTTTCAGTAAATTCCAGACTGACATTACTGATAAAACCATTCTTAATTATACATTCAACACTTTGCTTTAATCCATAATTATCCACGTCAGCATTTTCTGATGCGGTATCTCTTAAATAAGGTATTTTTCTAGGGCTGCATGTGTTTGCTTCACTGGTTATCTGGACCCTGGTGGAGCTGACACCAGCTGTGGCCCGACATTCTGATGATAAAGCACTTATTTATGCTGCCGCGTCCTGCTCCATATTAAGGGTACTCAGCTCTTCCCCCTGTAGAATCCAGCTGGCTTACTGCTTCTCCTCTGCCTCACGTTCATATATTACGTCTTATCTGTGCATGCGCAGCCTGCCGTGAAAGTTGAATCATTTAACACACCCTGAGACAAAAAAGTCATTTAACCTTTGCAGTGTCCACGGGCTAATTAGATAGCGGTGTGCTTTTTCTTTATTCTGTCTTGCTTTTAAATGTACACAGCAAATTGTTGTCACCTTCTCTTTAATTTGTACAATGTGGGTTGGCCTTAAATTGGTACTAAGCTTTATTATCAGATGCAGGCCATGTCAAAGTCTGTTATGAACTAATTAACACTGCCTTCATGCATAATACAACAAAATAATGTGACATCCATCAAATGTCAGACATGTCAGCCAGTCATTCACCTTTATAACAAAATATGTAAAAAATCGTAGCTGTTATTTGACAACTTGAACTCGTTTCCTCAAAGCTAAAATTAACAGATTTAATAAAAAAGGCTTAGATTACTTCTTTGCTAACTCCTCCCCAGCATGACTGTGGTAAGAGGCAGACCGAGTCAATAGTCAAAAATCAATTCAACCTCTGTAGGTAACTTGTATTCATGGATCAGCAAACTGAGACATTAAACAGTCAATAAAGAGTCTTTTCAAATGACAGATGATGGATGTAAGCATTTATAAACAAAAATTAAATTTGGACTAAGAACAAGAGGTGAAAGAAAGAGAGATATATTACTTTCTAAATGTTATTCGGTCATGAAAACAGGAAAAATGACAGAAAAAGTGATCGATTGTGGACATCTCACCATCAAATTAGCAATGGTTGCCACAAAACTATAACAGCACTAGGTACTATGGTGGCTTCGTGGTTAGCCCATTTGCCTCAAACACAGGGCAAACAGTTTCCACACCTGTCGTATGTGTGCATATATGTGTTTCCTGTACCGCCACATGAATTCCCTCTTCTTGTCCAAAAAATGTGTTGTAGGCTGATGAGCATTCAAAATTTGTCCAAACCATATGAACTGGGGTGTGTGTAGGGGGTGGGGGCGATTGTGCCCTGTGACAGGTTGGCACCCTGCCCACAGTGTCCCCTGCCTTGTGTCTCTGTGCCTTGTGACTATTTTGACCCTGTGTAGGATGAGCATTACAGAAAGAGGACCCATTTAAAAAAATACTATATTATTGTAGAGTAACTATAGAACATGTAGTGAGTGTTTTTATACCTTACTGTAGTAAATTGCAATGATCATTTATTGCGTTAATTATATCACAATTATTATAGTATTTCCACTATAGTGAAATAAAACAAATTTCCTTAGTTACAATAGGAAATTTTCCACAAATATGTTATAGTGTATGCGTAAAAAAAAAACACGGATCAGAGCAAAAATTTTATTAAAAAATCACTAAAATAGTTAAACCAAAACTGTAAACAAACCGTTCATTATTTTTTGCTTATTTTTGTTAAAAAAATTCTAAGCGTCGTTGCCTAATTTAAGATTGTTTAGCCGAAACAATAATCTAACATAGCTGTCCATTAGAAACAGGAATCTGGCCTTTCACATTGCAACACACTCTTTTCCATAAGCAAACCTGTATCCGGGATATTAGCTCGAAGGGTAAATGCTAAAACAAACCTGAAATATTTTAGTAAATACCATATAATCCGGTATAGTACCCTCTTTTAGTTTACGCCAGTAACTTCTAAAGTATACTGTTAATACTACAGTACGCTGCAGTAAGATGTACTAAATACTATAATTCTGCCTATAAAAGCTGAAAGGATTCGCAAGAAATATAAATATTAGAAATTGCTATTAGTTATGCACAAACTTTACGATACTTTATATCAACTTCAAATATTTATATTCCTTGCAAATCTTCTCAGCTCTTACAGGCAGAACATTAAAAGGCCTCAATATGAAGATGTTATCACCTGTTTAATGCATTTAAGTTCATAATAGTCATCAGTATTTTAAATGAATAAAGTTTCCTTCAGGAGGTACAGACTTCTTTTGATGACACAGTATGTTTCCGTAGTGGACCAAAAATAGACATGGAGGAAAAAATCCACTGTCAGCAAACCACTTGTGATCCACACGGGGTATATATTTCATCGCACCGCAGCACTGGGACAAACAGTGCCACTTGTCAGACCCTGTTTTCACTCCTAGTACAAAATAACTATCAGAACTCCTATAATTTACATTTATGGCATTTGGCAAACACCCTCATCCAAAGCAGCTTACATTTATTTATTTATTTATTCAACTGAGCAATGAAGGGTTAATGGACTAGCTCAGGGGCCCAACAGTGGCAACTTAGTGTTACTGGGAGCTAAATTTTCTGGTTAGCAGTCCAACACCTTAAACAAAGAGCTACCACTTACCTGGCCACAAACTGGCATATGAGCTGAATGAGTAAAGACCAGATATGTCATTAGAGCTAGTAATCATGTTATTTTTTTTCTAGACTTTTTGACCTAGGAAATGCAAGACATTTTTTTTATATGCAATGGTAATTAAATGCGCTTTACATAAAATTAATTAAAATAATCTTTTACTTATACTATGCATATCAGACCTAAACTATATCCAAATACAGAAACATCCAGTAAATAATGAGTGGGTCAGGAAGGTTTACATATAATTCTTTGGATAAAATATTGAGTTAGAGAAATGCTCTTCTATTAAAGAACTGACTCAGGATAAAACTTTTATGAAATGCAGCCCAAAGCAGCTGAAACACATTTTCTCATATTCTAACTAAAGAGGGCATAAAGTGGGTTTAGTTAGTTAGTTGGATTTTATTCTCTCCACCCCCACAACCAAAAATGTCCCACCCGGGATATCTGTCTGCCCACCCTTCTATGGTTGGCAAGAATCAGCCCTGCTTAATTATACCCTACCCGTGCTGTACTTACACCTTTTTTTCATCCCAGTTTATGATTTTCTAAGATTAAAGCCTTTCTTTGATAATTACATTAAAACTAATAAAAACGGTATATAGGAATTCCCCCAGCAGGGAGTCTAACACACACTAATTTTATTAACCAATTTTACAACTTGTTGCCTTACAGCAAGAGGGGGTGTGGGGTGGGGGGATCCAAAAACATGTATGTTAGGTTGATTGGTGTTTCTAAATTGCCCATAGGAGTGAGTGTGTATGGCCCTGTGATGGACTGGCGACCAGGGTGAGCAGGGTGACTTTCACCCTTTCAGAGACAGCTGGGATAGACTCCAGCAGATCCCTGTGACCCCGAATTAGGGAATAAGCGGGTATAGAGGATGAATGAATGAATAAACAACCTAATGCCTGGAAGTTGTTTAGCAGCACAATAATGGCACACTCTATTACAAACTGGTAGGGACATTCACACAATTTAGTGTAGCTAGAGATTGATGTATAAAGCTTATAAAGAATGGGCAGTGGTGGCTTAAATGGTTAAGGCACTGAGTTGCTGATCCAGAGACCAGGAAGGCCTGGGTTCATGCCCCACCACTGCCAGCTGTTGATCTGAAGACCAGAAACACTTGGGGTCAAGCCCTACCACCACTGTTGGTTCCTTGAGCAAGACCCTTAATCCTTCCTGCTCCAGGGGCGCTGTATCATAGCTGACCCTGCGCTCTGACCCCAACTTACTAAGATGAAAAGTATATGTGGCAAAATAAAGGCATTTGCATCATACACTACAAGGATGCACCCTAACCCTAGAAGTATCAATCCACCTAAGTTTAAAAACGAGCACAAAATCAAACTTTAGGAGCTTTTTTTCTCTTGTCACTTGTCTTGCAATTTATGACTTGATTAAGTTTGTTGACGTGCTCAACCTATGAATCTGATATTATGCAAATGCACAGCATAAATCTGACTCTTCTTGTTCTCATCTAAATAAACAAGCACAGAATACAGATTAAGTTGGCATTACAACAATAACTAAAGCAGGGGTTCGTTTTACTGTTTCTTGTCGCACAGAGTAACGGCTGCTTCAGTGAGCTATGTGATAGGAATTAATTGAAAAGAAAAACTCTGCAACTACAGTAATGGCAACACAGCAATATGAAGTAGTCAGAGGATCTAGAGATACACAGGACACGTACATGTTTTAATTCTTACTTTCACTGTTATTATAACATTTACAGTAATTAAAACCCTCAAGTGATTGTGGGGCCTTTTATATTTTTTAACAGAAACACGATGTAAAAATGTCATGCTTATAACGGCATTAACCAATGGGGCGTGTGCATAACCCCAAACTATTTAGCATGTGAATAGCGCTGGGGGTGTGGCGGTCTCATCTCATTACCAGAAACGGGAAAAACTGTAACACTCCTTGGTTTCATACAGTTTACATAAAGTAAAAAATATTTGTGTTCAATTTAACTCATTCTATGCTTTCTGCAGACATGTTTATCGGGGTGGGTGGGGTTGTGGCAGTGGTGGCTCAAATGCTTAAGGCGCTAAGTTGTTGATCTGGAGACCAGAATGACCTGAGTTCCAGCCCCACCACTGCCAGCCAGCCACTTGAGCAAGACCCTGAACCCTTCCTGCTCCAGGAATTTCACTGTGCTGTAAAGAGTATATGTAACAAACTAAAGGCACTTTACATGTTTGTGTGACAAGTATTGCGAAAAGTACAACAATTTGTTAAGATAGACACTTAAACGTTTCAATTGATGTATTACACTTATCTGTATGACCAAAATCAACCGAGTATTTTTAGTGTATTTTACACTGATAAAAACGAAAAGAAAAAAAAAAAAGTGCTGGTCTTGTCGGCATGACTGATGACTTTTAAATGCTTTTAGATATACTATACTGCCAAACGTTTGTAGACACGTCACCCTCAGATCCATGTGTGGTTTCCTTCCAAAAAAATCTTTAATGTCTTTATATTTTGTAGCATTACAATATAACTTTACTAGACCCAGACACCCAAACTCTGTTGCAGCATGACAAAGCCCTTAAGTTCCATTAACACATGGTGTGTTATGAATAAAGTGGAAATACTTAAGTGTTCTGCACAAAGCTCTGACCTTAACACCACTGAACACCTTTGGTATGAACTGGAACGCCGACTAAACCACAGACCCGACGTTAGCGTCTGATCTCACTAATACCATCGTAGCTAAATGAACACATATCTCATATTCAAGCCCCAAATTTCAGTGAGAAGTGTGGAGCCTAATCTAACAGCAGAATAAGGTGTAAATCTAAAATAAGATGTTTTATGTTTGTTATGGTCAGGTGTCCACAATTTTCCATGCAATGCCTAAACAATAAAATTATAAATAGTTACATTATTCCTTCTAGAACAGCAAATCACCCTTTAACACACGGCTATAAAGCTGGTAAGACCTCAAGAGTTTTGCTACACTCCAGTTCCTGAGTGTAGGCTGGACCTAATTAGAGTTTTCATGGTTAGTCCGACCCCAAGATATTGATTCCAAAGCGGGGGCGTTTGACTGCTTTCTACTATCCCCTAGTCACCTTAAAGCCTTTCCACCTTCCCTACAGCATTATCTTTTCCGCTTTATCTCCCCCCCAGCACTCAACAGCATCCTCGTTTAATTACCATCTCATTGTGTCACCCCCTGCTTGCTATCTGACAGCTGAATTGACAGATTGAGTGCCTGGCCCCGTACGTTATCACAGCAGTAATGAGACCTCGTGGTGGTCGAGGGTGGTGGGGGGGTGTAGGGAGTTAGGGGTGACAACAAGGATAAAAAAAAAAAAAAACTACAGAAAAGGTTTGGCAAAGTGCTTTAATTACTGCAGTAACTTGTCATTTTGCTTGTATTTGATTCAAGTGGTATATGAGCACAAATCTAACAGATTTTTATTCATACGTGAAAATAAATCGGATATAAATAAGATAAGTGCATTAGCGTCTGTCATGTAAACCAGATCAGATTTTCACCTGTCAAAGTGAGTCGAACATCATTAAATAAGTGGCGGTGGTGCATGACATCAGCTCTGAGATTTACAGTATATATATATTCATATATATTACTTAGTGCTAGTGTGTATTTTGATATTTATTATTTCTAATCACTTAAAATCTGTTTTGTATGTAAGTATTTAAAGAAAAAAATCACTGTAAAAAAATATATATAACTTAGCGATCAGCGATAGTTATAAATATAACTGAATATGACTACATTCTCTCAGGCCACAACAAGGACTCTTCTCTTTTTTTTTCCTCCACCTAAAGAGAGCCGACCTTTAAAATGATGCGGAAAAAACATACTGAATATTGCTTAGTTTTCGTACTTCGTTCTATTGATTATTACCGTTTTTACTTTTATTTCCAGTCAGTACGTCTGCATTGGGTTGATTTTGTCATGTATAGTGTAAATGCAGATATCAGATACGCGCCAGTTTTAAAAGAAGATGTAAGCGGGTCAAATAAAAAATTTGGATATAGTCATAAAATCGGAATTGGGCATCAAGATCTGCAGCGTAAATGCAGCCATAGAATTTTACCAAAACGTTTTTAGAGAAAAAAATTTGTTAAAAACGTAACTATTAAAATTGGGTTAAAATGAGTGATATTACTGACTGGTCCCACACAGAGTCACCGGCCAGTTTAATAGAAATCCCTGTATAACCCATATAATTTTTACATCTGGAAGTGGAAAAGTGGGTCATAATATACAAAGTGCCTCCCCTTCAAGTGCACTGGTAGAACAGCAAAAAACACAAATAATGGCTACAGTGGGCACAAGGTGACCGAAACTGGACAGGAAATGTTATATACTGAGCTATTATCTGAATCTGAGCCAAATATATTAATACTTTAGTTAAAAAATATAGACTGATTATTAGCGCATTGTATTTTCTACTTTTTCTATTTACATCAACAAGAAAAAAAAACATTTGATCCATGATCAGGGCTCGAGATCCTTATTTTCATTAACATGCAAGCTGCAACATGACAAAATTAAGGCGAAGATAATTTTACCTCCCGGCTCTATAGTATTCATATGCAGGTCCCCTACAGGTAGCAGATGAGCTTATTCACTGTTCTGTATATAATGGAAAGCATTTATCTTTAGTTTTCACATAAAATTAGAGTCACAGCATCCATGGCATCCGTAGCATGAACAGTGTATTTTCTAAAGTGCCACAACCTTGTATTCACTGTGTTTAGACTTTAAGGTCAGCGCAGGAACTGAAGTGTACAAACACAAGAGCAGTTGAACCATAAAACAGACTTCCACTGTTTTTAATGTTTGTCAAAGGCGTGACAAACACCCCACTGAGACGGGCTTTGTTATCGCTAGCAGTCATAACAGCAGTGTTTGTTCAAGGTCAAGGTTTTCTCATTATATATTGCCACATTTAACCTCCTAAAGTTTACTTCAACACACACAACAGTCAGCCCAAGCAAGGTCGTGTATCTGATGGACATCCAATGACAGAATGAAGGCTGAGCTTTGAAGACTTAAATGTTCTATTAATGTCCCTATGAACTGTCTTAATGCAGCATCGGAAGATCAGTGCTATGTTAAACTGCTGTACTTTAGCAAAACACGACAGACGGAGCACACAAATCGTTCTCGGGTTGTGGAAAAGAAACGGGAACCATTTACAAGCTAAAAGAACACTTTGCACAATGTAAAGTGTTTAGTATTGTCCGTCTGATTATACCACATTTCTTTTTAGAAGCCTAGAATTTGTTATATATTTTTTTTTTTCCAGGTAATATCTATAGATCTCGAGTACACACTGCAGTTACTTACAGAAATTCGACTCCGGGACTGAGATATTACATGTCACTTTTATAAAGAGAGCATAAAAGGATTCTCAAAGATGGGAAGCAATTTTTAATTGCACAATTTGCATGACTTTTTTAACCAATAAAGGTACTTTTATTATTGTGCGTTTTTTTCTCCCTTTTTTGGCATTTTCCTGGCTATCACACACTGTAAACATAGACTAGTGTATGAAGGTAACGGCGAGAAAATACGATCTATTGGTCAGGAAAACTCACACTGCCACGTTGCGGTCAGGACAGTTGTCTCCAAACGTCCCTCCTTGCTCCTTAAATGTGATGAGGTTCCAAACAGCAACTACTGTGTCATCAGGCACGGTAAAGTGGAAGAGCTCCACGCTGGCAAATGAGCGAAAGGCATTCAGCTTGCGAGGTGTCCGGGTAAAATAATCTGTCACAAACAGGCAACCTGCAAAAATCAAACACAAGGAAATACGTTAGATCCAAGGTTCTGAACTGCAGTCCTGCTCACTTACTGCATTTATTCCTTTTATTATCGTCCTACTTTATCAAATCCAACTTTTGTAAATCGTAACAAAATTCAAAAGCGCATCACTCGGTTGGAGCTAATGGATATCTCGGACTACAGCTGTGAATTTCAGAGATGAGGTGTATTTGTAGTAGCTTTGTCATAAAAGGTTTGGAAGAATCAGTTATGATGCTATTTGACTGAACCTCCTTTCCGTATTAGTGATTTAATCGAATCCGTCCTCTGTTTGGTTTCTATTCGAAATAATCTTTAGGCAAAATTCATTTTGCACTTATCCTCCAGCACAGGGCCAGTGAGGAGACATCAAGATGACATTTTTCAATCAGTTGTAATGAGCCCTGCCTTCCTGTGGCACCAGTGTCAGCAACAAAAATGGCTTGCAATCTTTTTGTTGTGTGTGAGATGAAACATTTATACCCTGGCATCTGGGTATTTTTTTACATTCTATTCCCATGCAGGCAGGACTGATTTATTAAAATGTACGACCCAAGGGCGAAGAGTGATAAATGCTCTCGCTCTGGATGTTGACTAAACCTTTATCATAATCACGTCGATATTTAGCAATCACAACAATGCATATATGGTCAGGGTAGCAGAAAATCAAAAGTAGGTAGAACAGGGGTAGCTGGAAAACAAGCGGAACAAAGTAACTTAAAGAATATGTGTTAGCCAGGCCTGTCTATGGGGTCTGACAAAAGTATTTCAACTATATATGACATTAAATGAAATTGTATTTTTGTGAAATATTTCTGTACTGCATTTAATACATTTTCTTATCACCTGTTTGTTTCAAACTTCCTAGAAGTAAGATTTGCCTTTACAAACATTTGACAAGTTTTGGTTTTGTGACTATTTAAACACCTAGCCATCTCATTCAAATGTGTTTTTTTGGGATATCCTGCTCCAGATGTAGTCTGACTCTTATTCTTATAATAAACTTCACACCTCTAGACTCCAAAATAGGCACTCATGTTGGGTTCCAGTTTATCCCAAAGTAGTTCAATAGATTCAATAGAATCTATGCTGGACACTCCATTGGCAGGTTAGTCAGCAGGGGAAGTGGTGGCTTAGTGGTTAAGGTGTTGGACTGATACCAGAAAGACCGGGGTTTGATTTCCAGCATCACCAAGCCACCACTGTGGGCCCTAAATGTAAGTCGCTGGGTAAGGGCGTCTGCTGAATGCTGTAAACGTAGTGTAATTGTCTAGATTGCTGAGTTTAAGCACTCTGTAAGCACTGAATTTTTTTCAAAGAAGCCTGGATGCTTTACTATTGACCGATTTTACTGAACATTTTCTTTATTTGAATTTTAACTCTCAACTCAACTCAGTTTTATGCCATTTCTCCACAAACAGAGTACGCAAAAGACGTGTATGCTGTAACTACAGACCTAGATGCACAGATATTGTGAAAGCATTAAAAATGAACATTGAACATTATACATAGCAACTCTAACATGAATGAGGAAGATGTGATGAATATATAGGGTCAAATATAAGTGGAATAAGTAGTATAAAAGTAAATTAAAATGCACAGTCAGACTTGACCAATTTCCAATTGAGACATTTAGCAGACGTCCTTATCCAGAGCAACTTACTATTTTTTTTAATCTCAGTTAAACAACTAAGCAATTGAGGGTTAAGGGCCTTGATCAGGGGCCCAGCAGTTTAATGCCTTAACCACTGTTTATCTACTTCCCATGTAAGTGTACAGAGAAAGTTGACCGTGTGCAAATGTGGTTGTGCTTATCAGTTGTTTTTTTTTAATATTAAAATCATAATGTATTATTTAAAAAATGTGTTTTTAAAGGTTAAAGCTTCCCACGTTCAAAAGAAAAATAAAACCCGCTTTTAGTCTTTTTATTCCAGCTTGTTGTTCTGAGTGTCCCAAATAATTTTTTTGCCCTTTGTTCCTTTTTTATCAGAATCCTTTTAAATTCATGCCTGGTTTTCAACGTTTTCTGCAGCATTTGGACATCACTATCCTCAAAAGCATCAGCCTAATGTACAAATGATAAAGTTTAATTGATGAGCTGTTGTTATCCAGCAACGTTAGCCTCTTGAGCCATAGATGGTTAAAACCTTAGCCAAATGTTAAAACAGGATGCTCCAGGCTTTAATATTACACTATAGCATCAAACAGAGGTTTGTCGCACATTAGACAATTATAGTAAATGCTCAACATGGAGGTCTGGGTCAGGACAGTGCAGCAGGAAGCTGTCAAAGTAAATCTGTCTGGCTTCCAGCGGCTGGGAACTGAACCAGGAGGCGATATAACAATTACACGGCACTGCAGCTATACCTGAGGTTATAAATGCTACAGCGCATTCTCTTCTCCTCTTTTCTCTTCTCTTCTTTTCTCTTCTCTTCTCTTCTCCTCTTCTCTTCTCTTCTCTTCTCTTCTCCTCTTCTCTTCTCTTCTCTTCTCCTCTTCTCTCTACACTTAGCCAATGTTATTTACAGGCATAACAAATCAGCTGCACTGACACTTTTATTAAGCTGATGGACTCTTAGATGTATGACACCAGCATGGGCTTTTCATCTCCTAGCTCCGACAGCCTCTCCACTTCCCACACATTGACTCCTCACATAAAAGCATCAGTGTGAACAAAATTTTAGTGATACCAACCAGCAGGACGGGAAAAGAGCATTTGTAGCTGTGCGCAATGTTGTTCCGTTGCTCAGTTACTAGCAATCATTTTGCATGCATTTTTTGCCCCAAGTATTGGACAGACATTTTTCACATGTAGCCAAAAAGGCATAATTTAACAAACATTTGATAATTATCAGGCAATCTAATTTCTGAAACATTATGTGTGTAATAGAACTCATAGGCTGCCTTTACAACCTCCTGACAGGCGGATTTGTCCTTCTGCCGGTTAAGAAGCAAGACGACGCCATGGTGTTTGACGGTTACATACGCTGATGTGAAGCTTACAATGCTCACTGCCAGATTACATGACCTCTTATTTTTGTTCCCCCTACCAGGCGTACAAGCATCAGCGCTTTATAAAGTAATGCTAGAAATAAATACTAATACTACTACACTAATATGGTATTTTAGATATTTGCAGTCAGTCTGTAGGGCTGCTGTATGCATGGGATTGTTGATATTTTTTTCGATTCCTAAGAGTCTCTTGCAGACAGATTTAGTCTAACATATAAAAATAAAGAATATAAAAAAGTGTAAATAAAGTATTTATATATATTACAGAGTTGAACAATTTTCAATTTAGGCATTAAGTAGACACCATGCTACTTACAATTTTTTTATCCCAGTTATATGACTGAGCAATTTAGGGCCTTGCTCAGGGGCCCTATAAAAATAAAGGATATATAAAAGTGTAAATATAGCATATATTTAGAGTGAACGACGTAACATCCGCCCAGCATCCTGTGTGTTACTTAATAGCCAGTCAGACATGCGCAATAGCAAGTGCGTTAGCAAGACATCTGTTCTTCAAGATAAATGCTGTACATTATACTTAATAAAACCGGTTTGTTTCAGTACATTCTATTGTATTATTTGTATATAATATTCGTTATTAATAATTATATTTTTCTTATATTTAATCCTGTAACAAAAACAAAAAAAAAAAATCAGCGCTTTTGGGGACCCGAAACGGATTAATGCCATTTCAATTCAATGGGGAAATTTATTTGACATACGAGTAATTTGAATTACGAGCTCTGTCACGGAACGAATTAACCTAAGTCAAGGCACCACTATGTTTGTATGTATCTATATATATATATATATATATATATATACGATAGATAGATATGATGTATAGATATAGATAATATATATATATATATATATATATATATATATAGATATATAGATAGATATAGATAGATATGTATATATAGATATATATATATATATATATATATATATATATATATATATATATATATATATATATATATAGATAGATAGATAGATAGATATATATATATATATATATAATAAGGTACACTTACTATTTTGTAATGTCTTTCTTTCCCCTGTCCAGTACATCAGCAAAATTACCACAGGGAAACCGCTAAGATCTATAGTATAATATGAGCAACAATTAAATAGAAATGAGGAACAAGACTGATAAGAAACGCATCAAGGCTAGTCATGTCTTTGTTTTGTCTCTCAGAGCCACAGGAGCCTTCTTCATACCCTCAATGAAAGGGTCCAGTGATAAATCACGGGCCGCTTTTTATTACATTTCATGTCAATATCTCTCACACAACCAAGTTTTCTGCAGCTCAATACAGACGCCCTTCTTTTCAATCTCACCCTGGGATTGAAGGGCATTAAAATTAATATCAGCCCCCTGACAATATCCAACCCCCACCCACACCCCCCCCCTCTGTTTCAGTCACATATTGCCTACAGCATAGATAGCAGATCAATAATTGATGATCTTTCTCCCTTTACTTTCGTGTACTGGCGCATTTGTACATACTTTTAAGGCTCTGATGAATGACAAAGAAGACATTTAAGACACATTTATGTCAGGATGGTCAAGTTTTTAAAAGTCCCAAAACTTCTGTTCTTTTTAGTTGTATGTTGAAAAAGGAATTTATTCCTTTATTCTGGTCTCTAATGTGTTTTTTTTTTGGTTTCAATTCCTGGTTTCCATGTGTCTGTATTATAATGGACAACTTGTACATCACATTCCATCACAGATGCTCCTGTTAATTCATGCTTCCTACAACCTGTCAGGGTAATATCCCAAACATTCGGACAGATTAGACCATCAGGTGAATAGACAGGTCTGGTCCATCAGAATGTGTGTGTCTGCGTGTGAATGTGTAAAAAGCTCCTGGAGAGATGCCAGAACATTGAATGTCTTCAGCTTAGTCGAACCCACTGGGACACATACAGGATAGAGGGTAAGAAATGTCTTTTTTTTGGTAAAACCAGATGTGCTATGAATAAATAATTTATTGTAAGTGAGTAAAAGAAACTTGTAAAGTACATTTAGTAAAGTAGGTTTTATTTTTCTACAATATAGAATGAAGGAAAATGTAACAGACTTTGTCTTTTTTCTTTTTCTTTTAACATCTATTCACAAATGCCCTCAAAAACTAAGAATAGCTGTCCTTCTAGTATAGCAATGTTATCATGCTGTTCGGCGTTGTGGTACACAACAACTCCATCATTGTAGTTTCACATTTTTTTTTAATATTAAAATTAAAGTGCCTCTATTGGTACTACACATCATCTAATGCTGGGTATCACAACAGGCTGCCATGATGTAACCATTATAGAATTGCTATCATATCACATCTTTAGAGCAAAACCGAACACATTATCCATATAATTCTTGCACCTAAATCTCTACACAGCTTTATATTGTGCTATAAGTATGATTGCATTGCCTGTGTGCCTCAGATACGAAGAACCCAGTAAAAACATAAAAATGTATTACATCAAAATTGCCCTTTTAGGACACATTAAAATTAAACAGCTTGGTGAGAAGGTAACAATAGTTTGTGTGATCATTCACAGATGGAAGAAACACAAAATAACTGTCCAAAGACCAAAATCAAGCTCTTTGGCATCAACTCTGACCGTGTATGGAGGAGGAGACATGCTGCCTATGACCACGAAAACACCATCCCCACCAAACATAGAGGTGGAAACATTATGCTTTGGGGGCGTTTTGCTGCTGAGTGACATAACAACTTTATTGCGTTAAAGGAATGATGGACGGTGATATGTAGCGGCACTGAAAATGGCTTGTGGATGAGTATTCCAGCATGACACTGACACAAAACAGACCCCCAAATGGCCTATCTCCAGACCTTAATCCCATAGAAAATCTGTAGGGGAAGCTAGAGAGGTTGCCTGGTTACCAACTACAAGTAACATCTGACCTCTGTGATTGCCAACAAGAGTTTTGTCTAGACTGCTTATGCTAGGCCTGCCAAGCCAAAGACTGCACATGTCATGCCAGCCATGAAAGCCTTCCCTAAATATTTTTTGGGGTTGAGCTATAGTGCACAAGCTCAGGTGGAGCCGGGATCAGGACTTTTTAGGGATATTGCACGTCCTGTTTCAGGTACTGGTCCGGGTGGTGGTCCAGCCCCATTATAGCTCCTCACCTTGCTTTATTCTTTAGGCTCTACAGGGTTCCACAGCCTCCCTGTGCTCCAAGGTTCAGGTCTTTTAGGGCTTTACGGGCCTGGCCCCATCCTTAGGGTTTTTGACCGCGTTGGTGTTTAAGCGTTGGTGTGTTGCGTCTGCTTTGTTGCTTGTCACAGTCAATGTCATGATCCATGGCCTATGTTATGATTGATATTCATAGACATGTTTTCTTAGGTTATGTCTTGGTAGTTTCTTGTTTTATTACTCACCTTAGCCTAGTTCTTGTTTTTGTTTTGTTTTGTTCGGTCTTTTACTTTTTTTATTTTTTGTACATACACTGCAATTGAATTCTACCCAATCTTTTGACTCTTTACACATATACTGTAGCAGGTTTTGGTCTGCTTTTATATTTCTACTTCCCTTCTTTATTTTTATATAATTCCACACTCCAAGGCTGACACTAAGCTCTAAAGGCAGCACAGCATGGCAAAAGCTTTGCCCAGAGTTCAATTTGCCTTCTAACAACTCATCCTCCTCTTTCTAACCCAAATCCCCAGATTACATCCTTCAAAGCTATGCACACGAGCCTCCTCCAGCAGAGCGAGGTGTAATCTGCTGTGCCACCATCATTACCTGGACATCTCTCAGACTGATGTGTAAGGAAGCCATGAAGAATAAAAAAATGCTGCAGCTCCTGACCACACCAGCCCCTAACAGAAGGGAATACATCACTGGCATAACACCTGAACAAACAATTTGGGCATGTTTCTAAAATGATTTCTTTAGTACCTGCTTTATTGTGGTCAGAGTTGCAGGTCAGGAAGAACCAGAGTCAAACACAGGAAGGAATTACAGCGCGCCATATTTAGACACACATTCATAACCTCAATTTTACCCACAGTATGAGTCATTTTCCATAGGTAAACTTGAAAACAACCAGTCTGTATATATAGAGATAAAAGACAAGACTGCACACAAGATAATTCAAGTTCAGAATCGACGAGCCTGGAGCTGTCTGGCAGCAGCGCTACCTGCTGTGCTATAACAAGGTTGCATTTTATGGGATACCATAAGGGGGTGCAACAGAAAAGCATTCGCACTATCATCATTAGGTTGCGAGTTCATCTTCATCTAAACTTCCGTAGCCATCCTGGGATGAGAGCCAAAAGGTGATCAATTGGCTGTTTTGTCAGCATACAATGGACAGCATTACTTGGTCTCTTCCAATCAGCTCTCTGATCATGTTTGTAAAAAAAAAAAAAAAGGCAGATATTATTTACCTTTGACTTTGTGAAAGGAGCCCCCCCAGTCAAAAATTGGCACATGTTTAAATTAAAATAAAGCCTAAAAATAATAGATAAGTAATAAATAATTAATAGATAAATAAGTGTTTATTCCAATATGGAAAACTGCCTGTCTTCCTTTTCTCCTTCTTTTGCCACCTAACGAGCTGGCACCTTTCCCTGTAAAAGCTGGATGCATCATTAAAAACACAGCAGCCAAATGTCAAGAATAAACTGTGCTCTTTTCATATTTAGGCTTGGATACCTGCACTGACCTCTGTGCATGCTAAAGGGATAATAAATATTCCCAGCTGCTTTTATAAAGAGGGTAAAAATCAATCACACTGAGCATTAAGTACTCTGCCTTTGTACTCTTTTGGACAGATGATCAACCTTCTTCCACTTTGAAAGAGACATAATAGAAGATTGAGAGGAAGTTTTTTTATTTTTTATTTTTATTAAAGCCTGAAATGTATCAGTTGTTTCCAAAGTGATTTGCACTTTAGCTTTACAGATGGCACATTGCTTCAGTGACTGCTTCTTAATTAATAGTGAGGAGTAAAGCTGAGTGCTCTTCTGACTCCCTGACTGGAGCTTCTAGGTCAATATTGATGCTTGTATTGCATCTCAACGTACTAATTTATAACTAAGACAAAATTATATGAGTAAAAGTATTATAATATGTGTTATTTAGTGTACTTAAGTATGAAAAGTATTTTTGTTCTTTAGTATTGATTAGTATCTTTGAAAATTATTTCTATGTTCTTTAGTATTAAAAGTAAAAGTACAAGTAGGTGCAAAACGTAAAAGCGTAAAATGTTTTAAAAAATTGTTTTATACACATCTTTAGTTTTATTTTTTTCTTTTCTTTTAATTAATTAAATGAAGAAAATTGATTTATTTGAGTATAATAATACTAATAATAATGATAATTAAAATTATAAACTTCCGATTCATCTAAATATATTAATGACAAATAAACTATTTAGATGACAGTTATCTTTCAAAAAATCTAAAATGTACATGCAACATCTTACATGCAAACGAGTTTTGACCAAAAATAATTAAATGTAGATTAAAACAAGCCATTTCGTTCTCTATTTTTGCATTTATTATAAAATCTGTTTTAGCTCGCTTGCTAGCTGGAAATAAGTGGAAAATTAAATCAACCGTAAATTAAGTTAACCTGTTTTTACATGCAAACTGATAAACGCCAGGGCTCCATCCAAAAATACATACTTCCATACTATATAGTAGGCATACTACGTTTGTGAGGCGAGTAGTATGTCCAAATCCTAAGTATGCATATAACAGTATGCAAAAACACTTGTGTTCTAATTAGCCTTAAATACGTGAAGAAAAAAAAAAAGATTGTTCCTTGCACTCGTTTAACGTTATTCAGGCCAAGCATTATCCAACTTTCAATTAATGCTGCTGTGACATTGTATGTCATGTGTCAGTATCAAAATGGCGGATGTAGTATATTTAAATCTATACTCTATACTAATCATATCGAACTAACTATACTACAGGAAAGTTCCGTTTTTAATGGTCGGGAGGTAAGTACTTACTTAAATGTAGTACATACTTAAGTATTATTTCGATAATGCAGAGATCTTTTTTTTTTTTTTAAGTAAAGACTCGCACCGCTGACTGACCACCACGCGCCACAGAAAACGCTTGCTAACAATGGTGTAATTGGCTTGAAACTTATTTCTGCTGACACTCTCCAAACATATATTTGATTTCTCTTACTTTTGTCAGTACTTTTACACTTGTTTTTGTTTCAGGGCTAAAAACTTTGGAGCCGGTTGGTTGGAGTCTGTATTGTTTTAAAACTGGACGCATACTAGAGTAAAAGTAAAAGTTGACAGAATGTTAAAAGATTCATTAAAGTACAGATTCTCCCCAAAATAATACTGTTATAAAGTATTATTAATTTATTACATTACACCTCTACTGCTTCCGATACTTTGACCCAAATCAAAAGCTGGGATATAAAATTAGTGAATAGGTGGATTGTAAAATTAGGTAGTGTTGATTAATTTTCTATATCAGCAGAAATTTACTTTAATTTTTTTTTCATTTAAAATTAATTGTTTCTGTAGCAAGGCAACATCGTAGTGCTTAGGGACACAAAAAAAAAAAAAAAAATAAGTGTTAAATGTTATTTTAAAAAATGGCTCATCATTGGTATAAATAGTTTTAAATATCTATTTCATATTTATGAAAAGGTTCTTCAGTGTCAGCATTTTGCAAGATGGCATCATCTAGTTTGTTGTTACCGTTTTGTCTAATTACTGTGGTGGGAAAAAAAAATTAAAACACTTCAGAAAATATGATAGCTGTTATTGGAAACGTATCAACTTTAAGCTGGTGGCAATAACCCACTTTACATCACATCACATCACCGTCTTAATTATTTCCCACTAACATTGTGCATCATCGTTTTATAATTTACCTAAATAAATTATTAAATAAACATGAACATCTCTTACTAACATATGCTTTATTTCAGTGACAAATGATTGAAATTCTCGTTTCAGCCGGGTCTAATTTCTTTAGTGTTTGACCTGGGTTGTGTTTACATTCATCAGCACTATGGCCTATCCTCAAAATGTCCAGGCTCCGAGGAGATAAATGCAATCAGGAGTAATGAGTCTCATATCACTCATCTATTCAGTGCCTCAGAGTGGATCAGTGAAGGCTGTAAACACCAGATCTGGCCACGGCAAGAGAAAATAAACGGGGCTGCCAAAACTCTGTCTCTTTTTTTTCTCATTAGTGTTCGATAGAGAGGGAAGAGGTGGGCACTTTGATAGCAGACAAAGCAGTGTGTTTTCTACTAATTAAAAAAAATTCTGTATAAATAGGCACGGTACACACACATCAATTAAGAGTTACGTTCCAACCTTGAGCCATGTTAACCATGCGCCCCATGATCAAAGCCTTCTCCTCCCAGGGACCTTAATCTTTGTTTATGAAGTCTTATTACTACAAGGAGATTAACTAAACAAAATGGCAATCCTATTCGCTTCGCTTTAATCCTTTTTTTTTTTTTTAAATAAATGAATTTTAGGGTGAGCACCTCAGATAATATTCATGCTTTTCTTACATTAATGATGTCTTTTCTAAATATTTATTTATTAGTTTGGGATTTGGCAGGGTTTTGTCTTTATTTCATGCCTATTGACGAGTTTTGAATAAAACCTCTACAACCCTCAGGCTTGGTGATTTCATGGTCAGCACAGCCTCCTGAGGCAGCGAAGATTGCTGTGTATGTAAATAGCAAGCTCTAGAACGGCTAAATACCTTAAAGGTTAATGCAATTAAAATGAAGTGGGCCTTGAACAGTGAAAGTGCCTTTTCAAAAACAACAAACTTTGATTAATCATAAACTTAAGGAAGTTGAAAAGAGAGAGAACATTTCTGCTTGTTCTTTGTTCTTTTCTCGAATACACTCTTTTTTTACCATTTGCTCTATCTGCTCAGCTGTTCTGGCTTTAATTTCCACAGCTAGTCTTTAAAGCAGCTCGTAAAGAGTCTGACATGGGCACTTGTCTTGGCAGACATGACTGGCTGGCACAATCCACATCATGCACTTTACAGTCTAACCTTGAAAATTTCCTCAAACGTCTTTGCCGTCTCTTTGAGCACCGAGGAAAAGGACATGCTAAGGGATGAATACAAGCCAGATGGCATTGGTGGCTTCGTCAGCAGGGGTGAAAAAAAGCATCAGTGTTAGTGAGATATACTGTAGACTGCGTACTGTTGGTGCAGCTCCAGAGGGCGTTACTGGATGTCAGGTTGATGAATGTTGCACATGCTGCGGAAAATGTGCATAATTGGGGTATAGTTAAGACTATATGTACATACACACCACGACCCATATGTACTGTGACATCCTTTTCATCAATATCTTCAAAAGCCGGTTTATCCAGGTCACAGTGATGGGAATCCACAGTTTATAGCAGGAACACTGGGCGAGATGCTAAAATACAGACTAGGTGTTATAGTAGACACAGGCCACCATTTACACCCTCATTTAAGCATAGCAACAATGTCGTGTTGCACGGAAACAGGATATTCAGTCTTGTAATAAAAAGCCAGCCTTATACTGTAAGGTTTTGTATGGTTCATGTTTTATGCTATGTTAATGTTTTAAGTTCATGTTTGTGTTCATTGTTCATGCTTCATGTTTACTTCTTGTCTTATTTCCTGTTGGTTTTCAGTTCTGTCTTGTCATTGGTTTGAGTTGGTTATGTGTTTACATTGATAGACCTTGTGTTTCGTATTGTCTATGTCTTGGAATACCTTTTGTCCCTGTATCATTGCGGTAAGTCTTGTTGTTATGTGATTAGCAATTTTTTTTTAGTTTTATGTCTAGTTAGCTGCTCATGTCGAGTCAAGTTTATGTTTCTTGTTTTGCAAAGTGTTAATATATATAAATAAAGACTGCAGTTGGGTTCTCAACTACTCGCCTCAGTGGATTCGTTACAAATACAATGTTGACTCCAATTTTTCTTATCCACAGATTTTGCTGGGTCTTAAAGTTTAGTACTGCCGACAGCAAATGCTGGACATAATTTTGGATAAGCATTCTTTTAATTTTTCTCGTTTTCTTTTCGACTGCATTCACAAACCCAAATAGAGCAAAATAATGGTGGCCATTTCAGCTCAGAGAAAATATGTATTTGCATTTTGCCCACAAAAGAGAAGTCAGATTCATATCAGATACACTGAGACGCATTTATGTGGCCAAGTGCGGATAAAACCGTTTTGACAAATCCGATTTCTATCCGATCAGAATAAAACGCATGAAGTGACTAGGAATAAATAGGCCCTTACACAACAAGTGCCAAGCTCACAATCAAACCAGAAGCTTTACAGTGTTCAGTATGCCATCATTCTGCTCTTAGTTTATACACATACCATTTAAATACCCTTATATATTAAAATATATAATTCATATAGTTTGGGTGGGTTTTTTTTTATTTTGGACACAATTTAATTGCCGTTTTTATATTAATGTTGATAAAAAGCTAGGTATGGGGTAAATAGACCACATACTCATAATCTGTTACCTTATACATAATGAATAGCAGCTTAGGACGCCTTTAATCAATATTTTAATGAATAATGTTGCACCTTTCCTATAGTTAAAATGGAATCTAGTGGAATCCCCACTGCACAATCAATTGGTTGAGTTGGTGTCCTGTTTATTTATCAGCCTAATACATCACTCAGTTCTGTATCTCACTCGTACTGTATGTGTTCACAGAATCAAAGCTACACTGACACAAATCCCTGCATGTGAACATCACTCTCATCCCAGTCATTTCTGCATATTGACTGATGAAGCCATACATTTTTAAAGGCACCTTATTGATCTGCGGAGGACTGTGTCCATACCTGTAATTATTATACACCAAAGCATGGCTTAGCCTGAGGTGAATTTAAAAATGATTGCACTGAATTATTAATTACACTGTTTATTAACATTGTTTGCTTGCTTGTTTGCGTTTCATATTGCAGCAGTGGAAAAGGTAAGCAAGTATAATCACAGCGATTAAACCCAAACAAATCAGGAAGCTGTGTTATTTCATTAAACTTAAAATATAGTCTGTTTTACCTGCTGCAACAAGCAGCTTTTTAAAGAAACATCATCAGTCCATGACACTCTTATATAAAGTATATATAGTAAACAAATTGAGCCTAAATGAAAAAATACTATATACCAAGTAACTACAGAGGATACATGAATCACAGTGTCATCACAATGTCATTTAACCCGTAATTTACCGGCTAGTTATACATCACTGTCTTACTTGAAAAACATTCACATTTACAGCATTTGGCAGACGCCCTTATCCAGAGCCACTTACATTTATCTCCTTTATACAACTGAGCAATTAGGGGTTAAGGGCCTTGTTCAGGGGGCCAGCGGTGGTAGCTTGATGAAGTTGGGAATCAAACCCACTATTTTTGGGTCGGTAGTCCAACACCTTAACCATGAGCCACCACTTCAGATTTCATTAAAATCTCAGGGAAAATTGTAAAAAAAAATGAAATAAAATGAACTTGAACAAATGAATAAAATTACTACTAATGCTACAAATAATAATAATAAGAAATAGAATAAGAAGAATGCTTGATAAATATCCAACAAGGTATGATGTGATGAAACATTACAATAACAAAACCTGCAATCCAACCTTACTGTTTTAGTAACAAACTTTTTTTGGGGGGTAGCAGCTCAGTGGCTAAGGTGTCGGATTCAATTCCCAACACCACCAAGCTACCACTACCAATTGGGCTCCTGAGCAAGGTCCATCAGACACACAGTATTCAATTTGCTCAATAAAGGAGAATTGCAGTGGGGTTTTTTCCCCCACAAACCATTTTCTACCCAATCCTGCCTCGACACAGCTTTATAGAGGCTAAGCTACAGAACAGCAGGTAATTACCTACGTCCCCCATCACCATTGAGGTATTGCGGACCCAAATTTTTGTTACATTTACATATGGTTAGCAATATTTCAGACAGATTTCCTTTTTTTGCATAATGATTGTTCATACAATGACACACAATATTTGTCTTGTTTATTTAAAGCATCTCTTATTTAAAGCATCTTGTTTATTTGAAGCATCTTTATAGCAATCATGCAATAAAAAATCTTGCAGAATAAACTGCTGGTAGTCTGAATATTTTTTAGTAATAAATTTTTTTCCCAAAAGTTGTTTTGTCTATAAAAAGGTTGCAGCTATACTAAGAAACAAATGTAGATAAATGTTACATGCAAAAGGTGATGAAATAAAAAAAAAAAAAATGTTTAAAAAGCTTCTTCAAAATCTTCATGCTTCACAATTTTGGTTGCTATAGTGACGTGAACCACCTAAGATTATGTTTCAATGACAGACAAGGCAGAATTCTGTAAGACAAAATGTAGCAAAAAAACAAAGCATGTTATAGTCATACATATGATAAGCAACAGGGTTCAAGGGCCATTTTTCTGCATATTATTTACCATCTTAAATAAAAATAGTTCAAATCTGCAATAATAGCAAATAATATCCTTGGTAAATTTTGTACTGGGAAGGTGGGTATTGATTTATGACTCCATACCTGTCATGGCTGCACCATTTTAACTAATGTTCACACTTGCTTATGATGCTGCTACTGTGAGTTAAAAATTACATTTCACTGTGCAGACTGAAGTGAAAAAAGCTCTCTTTTTTTTATAAGGCTGGCTGGGGTAATAAACACGGCATGATATAGAGAGGGCGTTTGATAAAGTGTTCCATCTGTGTTATTGAACAGTTTGCAGAGCCTGGTCGAGAGCTCTGTCACTCCTGCTCTGCCACAAATCGATACTCACAATCACAAGGGGAAATATGACCAAAGCAGCAGCGGAGGACACGACATCAGGACACATCCGAAACTCACTCCCTACCTTACTATCTGTCTTTGTCTTTTGTTCTGTAAAGCTGTGCTAATTACAAATTATAATTCGACAACCGAGCACGGAAGGTAAAAAGGTTGTGCAATAAATAGCTTGGTAGGGTAAGCAGAACAGCGGACAATCTTAATGAACCAATTGATTAAAACTGCCTTAAGATCCTATCTCGACTTTACGGAAAAGAAAAATGAATAAAAATTTATTTAAGACTACACAAGAAAGACTTTATGCTCAACATCACCTCTAGCTGTTCCTGGCATCAGGACTTCTCATTTAATTATACAAATCTTATAATCCACTCCTAAAATGACAGCAATTAAAAAAACCTGATTTTTCTAGTTATATTTATAGTGATACTCCACTTATAGTGAAAGACATTTTATTATATAAAAAAAGTATACACAACATTTATTCCATATATCCAAAGGATGACGCATGGCTGGATGGATGAGGAAGGAGAGAAGGAAGGAAGAAAAAACATAAGGAAGGAAGAGAGGAAGGAAGGAAGGAGAGAAGATAAACGCAATATTTATTCCATTTATCCAAAGCATCCACCATTAATAAAAGAGGGATGGATGGATGGATGGATGGATGAAAGAAAGAAAGAAAGAAAGAAAGAAAGAAAGAAAGAAAAGAAAAAGAAAGAAAGAAAGAAAGAAAGAAAGAAAGAAAGAAAGAAGAAAAGCAAGGAAGATAAACATAATATTTGTTTCTGTTAATCCAAAGCATTCACCATGAGCATTATTAAATATTAATGGATGAATGAATTGATGAATGTATGAATAGATGAATGGATGGATGGATGGACGGAAGAAAGAAAGCAAGAAAGAAAGAAGGAAAGAAAAGAACCTTGCTGTATAACTGATACTCTTTACAGTAAGCATTTCTGTATCCAGACAGGTCAGCAATATTCCGTGCTAATAATTGTATGAATTGATTGCGATCAGCTACTATAATATGGAAGAATAGTGTTTTCTTCACGTGGTCATGTAGCAAAATATCACCGATAGATTGTTTGTCTAGTAAAAATTTTGACACAATAAATTGGCTGCACACTAAATATCGATGTAGGGATAGAACTCAGACACAATTTTTGTTTCTACTTTAAAAAAAATAGAAGAGCTCATACACTAATTACCAGAGAGTGAAAAGTTTTAAAGTAGGCCAGTGTGTGATCCTGGGATAAATGCATACAAAATGACACATTATAAAGCGAGTATGAGCATGGATCCATTGTGTAGCCCGCATGCCTATTCCAAAGCTGTGCTTGGGGCGACCAGCAGGCTAGACAGTCTGGTAATAGAACAAAGCAGAAATAACTCTTATCCCGTTCCCTCAGACTTGCGCATTGCTTCTTCTTACTTCGCTTTTAAAGTCTACATCCTGCACTGGGCCTGTATCTGATTCTCCCTGAGAGAGTGTGAGACCTTCCTTCTACAGAAAGAACAAAGTCTCTTCATCTTCCGGCTGCATATCTGCCTGCATCGCCTTAAGAACCTGACTGCTCCTGCTGAGATACTCCTCATCCTCTAGCACTGAGATGCAAATGTGCAAGAAATCTCCCTGACTCTTTAAGATTCTGCAGAGCAAGCATGTTTTAGTAAAGATTCAAGAGATCATAAATTACCTACATCCACGTCTGAAGTAATTTTTGCCGTGGATTATTATTAAACGTTTTAATATTTGGAATCAATCAATAGGGACAGTTGTGTAGTTCTTGCTTTTGCAGTAAGCCAGGAGAATGTGTGCAAAACGCCGAGCGCTAAAGAGCTGTAGAAGTGATTATTAATAATAACTGTGATTATCGCACCAGTAGAACATTATCATATATTATTATTTGAAACTATATAAGATGTTTTTTTAATGACAAGTTTTATATAAGAAATATGGCATCATGAAGCATGCTGCTACAGAAAAAGAGTTAATGCCAGGTGAAATAATATTTTATAATAACAGCAAGATCTTTTCTTTTTGTCATCCTGTACCACATCAACTTTTTTTAGTTGTTAAAGAGAAACAACTGTTTTTACCTACACAATAGCAGCTATACTATAATGACAGCTGACCAAATCTGGAACATTCTATTTCTATTTTTTAGTCTAACTCGTATAATAACTTCCACTCTTCTAAAAAAAAAAGTCTATCCTGCAGGGATTTTCTCATTTGCTCCACAAGGAAATGTAACAATGGTAAAAAAAATTTTGACATACATATCAATTCTATTTTTTCTAGTGTATGTATATACACATCTCATACCTTTTATTTTATTCTACATATTTCATACGGTACTTTATAGTTATATTTCATACTTTTAACACTTTTACTTGGACAGTCATAAAAAACAATTCAGTGCATGTTATACTGTGTATAATTATGTATAATAAATAATAAAAATTGAATGTGAATGTAAATTTGATATGGATGTGCTATTGGTGTATAAAAATCATTTAATTCTTTCCATTTCAAAAGTAAACCCCTTGCCGGGTTACCAGGGCCGGCCCATGCTCTGGTGGCACCCTGGAAGATATTTGTGCTCCCCATTCTGAACAAGTAGATAAATAAATAAGCATTAAGCATAAGTAGTAAATAAACTGTAATAATAAATAACAAAAAATGGACTAACAGTCACTAAAAGACTCAAGCAACAGTTAAACAAAGTGCAGTTAACAGACACTGAAAAACTCTTATAAACTCTTCTATAAATTCTATACACTTCACTAAATATCTATGGAATGTCAGAACAACTGTCAGAGATGCTGTTAAAGTAAATAATTAAACACCTTCTTATTAAAATATGACATTTAATAACACATTGGAGATTATAAAGAAACGACTGCTGCCAAAGTTTAGGAACATGAGATTTTGCTATTCATGTCCTTAACGCTCTGAAAAGCAGATCGACTCATTTTTCGTCAAACCTGTTTTCAGTGTGTGAATTCGAGCAGCACTGCCAGTATCTTTTTTAGCGCCACATATGGAGGAACCCTATTTTTGGCTACAGACTGTATGACAGGATGTCTGCCAAGTTCAGAAAGATTAAAAAAAAGTCAGTGAATAGAAATAAATTGATACGAAGTTGGGTAATAATAAAACAGAGTAATTGCTTCTTTCATTTGCATGTCAGATCTAAGCCAGTGTCTGCAAAGAGGTGAGGCAAGGATTTCCAAGTATCCGTAGCTTATCCATTATTATATCAAGATATATTTTTTAAATAAAAAAAATAAGTTAATAAGTATTTGTATTCAAGAAAAGCAAAAAAATATTTCTTTTTTAAAACTAAAACTTTTTAAAACTAAATTTATTGTTAGTTTTGCCTGTATTATACACTTGCAAAGAAAATTGTTTAAAAACAATTTATTTAAGTAATAATGCTTAAAATTTTTTTCAAGAAAACAACATATATATGTAACAAAATAAACAAAATCAGAACAAAAATCTGACCTTTCATGACTAACGTACACGACCTTCCATTACTTACGAATTTAGTTGTCAATCAAATGTAGAATTTTTATTGTTGTTCAGTCATTTATTTTCTATACCCGCTTATTCCCTAATTCAGGGTCACAGGGATCCGCTGGAGTCTATCCCAGCCGTCTCTGAAAGGACGAAAGACAGGATGGGCACACTCTAGACAGGTCGCCAGTCCATCACAGTCCAGTCCATCACAGGGCCACACTTCTGTGAGCAATTTATAATCACCAATCAACCTAACATACATGTTTCTGGACTGTAGGAGGAAACCAGAGAACCCGGAGTAAACCCACGCAAGCACAGGGAGAACATGCAAACTCCACACAGAAAGGCCCCTTCCCAGGAATTGAACCCATCTGTCTTGCTGTGAGGCAACAGCGCTAACCACTAAGCCACCATGCTGCCCTCTGAATGGCACATGACTATCCAAATTTCCCGTCTCTTAGCTTCATCAGTGAGTCCACAATTTCACATATTTTTGTGAGCTTTAACATCAGGTACTTTATGTTACTTAAATATTTTGCTGTAATAAGTGCACCTATAACATTTTGCAACATAAAAAGTCTGCAAAAAAACTTGAAAACTGATGAAAAATGCAGTTTCACATGGCAACAAGTCTGTTTTTAAAGCCCCGAATGCTAAAATCAGCAGGGCCATATTTCAGATTTAACAGCAGAGCAATTTATCAGGGCTTCACCTTTGCAACAGCGAAGGTAAAGAGTGCAATGTTAAGTGCTCTCCAGGCCAGTGTAAAACCAAGGGGAAATTTGATTTGCTGTTTATGACAGGTATTAACCGAGTGCTCCGTAAATAAAGTTTATGACATAATGGGTTTTAATGCTGTGTGTCTGAAAAGGATGTCTTCAATCAGCAACCTTTTCTAAAAGAGGAAAGTCTGGCTGGCTGGTGACTTTCCAAACTTTGGGGTCATTTTCACTGCCCGAACCAGGAGCAATTGTGTGCAGATTGGAGGGTTTGAGTGGCAGCTGTTTGAGTCAGTCATGTCAGCCAAATGTCCGCTTTCTGTTGTTATCTAAATGACAGAAAAGTGGATTGCTGGCAAAGCTACCTGTGATGTGCTGACACGGCTATTTTCTGCTCTACTCCAGGAGTCGGGGTTACATTACATTACCACTCATGCAAAAACATGTATTATTAACGGAGAGCGGAAACGATCAATTCTTATTTCATATGACAAGTGTGGAGGAAAATTAGATCAGATAAGCAATAAATGTGTAAAATTTTTAAAAGAAAATGAAAAGATGAGAAAAAGGGAAATCTGTAATCCAATTCGATGTCTCACTAGAGAGGAAACAGTGAAGGATTTTATGATTAGTATTAATGACCTTAAAATACTATTAAAAAAAGGCAAAAATGATTGAGCTTTTACGTGTCTTTCAGTTCTAGCACATCAAACAGCCGCTGGTTCCCCAGAGCTTTTCAGTCAAAGGGTTGATAATGGTACATCTGTTATAATCTGGTGCTGCAGGGTTGCAGGAATGTCAGCTGCACCATTCAGTCGCACAAAAGTCATCCTGATCTCATACACATGCTGAAAAAAAAGTTGTTTTGTTTTTTTTCCCTTGTTATCTCAATTAACAATCCCAGCAAAGTAATAATCACGTACCTGAATAAAAGAACTTTGTTCTCGTGTTAATTTGTGAGATTTTCTACCAATTTATCATATGACGTAGAAGCAAATTCTACTAGTAGGTTTTGTTTGCCGGAAATATGTTGATTTTTTGCTTTTTTTATAAAAGTGAAAATTATAGTAGTTTTAAATCCGCTTACGTAGTCCGTAGTTGATTCTGATTGAAATCACATTCTGACTGTGGTGCAGGAGCATCACTGACATTTTTATCAGCCAGAATCTGATTATTACTATTACTATTACTAGCTGACAACTTGCAGTGTCACACTCCAATAAACTGATTGACTGTGTACCAGTGATGGGAATAAAGGAGATATGAATAAAAAGCATAATTAACATTATTAACATCGTTTCATTAATGAGCAATCAAATTATAGCGTTGTCATTGAACTGGTTTTAATCCGAGTAGACTCTCTCAGCCATAGGACCTGCAAAGTGCGTGTGTGGTAGGGTGGGACACAAAACTGATGATGATTGGTTTATGTGTCTGTTAGGGTGGGAAATAACCACATAACTGTTAATAAATGGCTTAGTTAGAGTAAATTTCCATCGTTTGCCAATCGGAGACAGAGAGTGATGCAGATGTTTACACACAAGCATGAACAATCGCACACACCAACAACAGCGACAATTACATTTTAATTGCCTGCCAAAAAAAAAAACTTAAGAAGATGTAATCCAGCAAAAAATGTCAGCAGCTTGGCCGGCGTAAACGTGTAGTGAGTTAAGACGCTGGCACCCACATGCATGGTTGCGCTTTGGCGACCCGGGTTTGATTCCAGCTCCGGTCCTTTTTGGTCCCACCCCCCATCTCCTCTGTTTCATCTCTCTCACTGTCCTATATAATATATATAATATATTACAATATATTACAATATATATATATATATATATATATATATATATATATACATATTAAAGAAGGCAAATACTAAAAATACAAGAACATATCCATTGAGACAGAATTCACTAACCTCATGTTGTTACGCATAAATAAAATCCGCTTATTTACTTTGCAAGGCAGCAAACGTTCAAAACCTGTTTCAAACACTTTTTCTATTGCTGGCACTTTTGCAAACTGGCAAATTTGTCTAAAAAAATCTGTCTCACAACAGCCTCCAAGAATAAAAAATAGACCAGAAGAACCAATTAACTCATGCCAAAAAAACCTAATCTGCAGCTTACTACACCTGACAGAAAATGCCGGGTGAACAGCGACTCGCTGGCCGCCTTCATCAGAGGTGAGAACCCCAGCTGCAATCAGGGCTGGATTATTTTTAAAAAGCTAGCACTGTTCCAGGTCAAAATGAATGCAGAGAATGAGGTATGAAAAGCTGAAATTTAGTCTGTCTGAAAAACCAGCTGAGCCTGGATGTCACTTAATTATCCTAGTTTGAATGTTGTATTTAACTCGCCGTGTATATTGTGAAACCTCGGAACAGGTGAAACTGTTTGGCTGTGGCAAACAATCACACAACCCAAATCTAGAGAATGGATTAATACTGCTAGATACTATGATGTTAAGATAAATAGTGTGTAATTAAAACACTGAGTCAAGTGTTTCCTAACAGCTGCTCTGACTGGATCAAGCAAACTCTACAGTCTAATTAACCTTATCAATAAGTTTAAAAAAAATGGATTATGAATTATTATAAAATCAATTTTAAAAATGCATTTAATTTAAATTTGCCTGCACTAAGCAAATATACATTGGATGCACCCTTTGAATGTAGCTTCCTATCTCTTATTCATTTTTATTTATTTATTTTAATTCACCCACTTAAAGCAAACTGCAAGTTTAAAGTAAATTCATCTTTTAATTAGTCTTAGAATTGTGAAGAAAATGTTGACACAGTGTGAGTGTGATACTGTCTTTATATTAATTTTGAACATTTTTGGATAAATTATTAGTGAGATGTCGCATACTTATGATGATTGGTAAAGTATTTTTGACTTAAACAACATTGGCCAAGAATTAATACACTTTATACAAATAAATATTTGTGTTCAGTTATTGAAAGAAATATATATTTTTGATTTTATTGCTATGACAACAGTGTAATTTTCAAACTTTCAAGTTGTACATTGTTTTTTTTTGGCATTCTGCTTTTTACTGGGGTTTTTTTCTACACTACATTTACAGCATTTGGCATTACAGCATCCAGAGCAACTTACATTTATCTCATTTATACAACTGAGCAATTGGGGGTTAAGGGCCTTGCTCAGGAACCCAACAGTTGTGGCACGGTGGAGCTGGGAATCAAACCCACAGTCTTCGAGTTGGTAGTCCAATGCCTTGACCTTGAGCCACCACTTCCCACAAGAAGGAAATATAGAAATATTAAGGCAAAAACTAATAATACAGAAACATATACTTCGAGACAGAATTCACTAAACTCATGTTGTTGATTCATAACTTTTTCTGTTGCTGGCAAATTGGCAAATCCTTCGAGACAGAATTTACGAAATTTATGTTGATTTTCTAGGACATATTTATCTAAAATTCAAAAATAATACACCCCCTTCTCAAAAATAATTGGAAGCATACAATTAATAACAAGTGTAACAGCATTTTATTATTTTATTATTCTATGTGAAAGTGCACTAATTAAACTTTAAACAAGTTTAAAGCATAATCTAACTAGAAGGCATAATATTACATAAAATACAGGGCAAAACTTCCCAGTGTGACTTAGGACTCTGATTGTTTAAATTGCTTAGACCTAATGAGGCTTCGGGTGCCAATTTACTGTGCCAGTAGCTCGGTGGCCCAGTGAAGTGAAGCACTGAAAACCCAGTCTGGTGTGAAAATGAACTGGGATGTAGGAGTGGAGAATAATTCATTCGTTATATTTAGTTAGTACATGTTAAAACTCCTGTGGTAGATTTTTTTTTTTTTTAGGTACACGTACTGTACAAAAGGGAAAAATCTAGCAGTCATGAACATGTCATTTATACGCAATCAGGTGTTTGTGACCTAAAAAAATAACCAATTTGATAAAACACGTTGGAATGGCACAGTTATTTAGGCTGTATTTGTAAGCTACAGCATTAAGACTTTTTATCACTGAATTCAAGAGACCCAAACATTGTTCCAGTATGACAATGCGGCTGTGCTCAAAGCCCCTGAGCTCCAAGAAGACATGCTGCATTATGGTTAGTGTTCAGGAACTCAAGTTTTCCACACAGAGCCCTGACCTAAACCTTTCTAAACTCCTATGAGATTGACTGGAACACCAACTGCACACCAGACATAGTCACCCAACAGTAATGCCTGATCTCACTAATAGTATTATAAATAAACAGGAAAGTCTCCACAGCCACGCTTCAAAATCTAGTGGGAAGCTTCTATGGACGTTTGAAAGTTATTATAGAAGAAAGAGTGAGATTAAACCTAAAATAAAATGTTTAACAACACATATAGATGTAATGGTCAGGTGACCAAAAACCTTTGACTCCTAAATTCCTAATAGTTCTTTTTATGCATTGTAATTTACTTTCGCTAACAAAAAGTTTTGATATTTTATCACTTTTATAAGTGTTTCAAAGGGGTTATTGGCTAAGAAATATTGGACAAATTATATTCCAGCTACAGTTTTATCATTTTAAAGGCCTCCGACGAGTGAAAAAAAACTGTGGGTGGTAGAATAAAGTACGGCTTTGTAGAATGTACATTCTGTGATAGTTATTTGCACATCACGAGACATGTGGAGGCTATAAAACCTATAGCATAAATGTGGCAAAGCTAGAGCAACTCTTCAAAAAATCTAAACATCAGCTCATTGGAATCCTCATTTATATAAGCAATACCTAGCAGCCTGTAAAGTGTTTTCCCCCAAGGATATTAAACATGTTTCCTTTTCATAGCTAAAATGAGATACAATCTGCTTCCTGCAGATTATCTTCTTGTTTTTATAGAGAAGAAGCAACAAGAAATGGATGCTTTTGAAAACACACCAATACATTTGTCTTTTACACCAATAAATTCATATTTTAGCTATAAATCAATTAAAGCATGATTTTGATTAGATACAGAAACGTAGCAGATCTTCAACACCCAAGTTGGCAGGGGCAAAGTCAGGTTTTAGAGTATGTGAGTAATTACTTTAAGTAAACAGTGAAAGATTAAAGGTTTGCTTGTGTATAGAACGTCAAAAACTTTATGGAGTGCTATTTTTTTTTTTTACAATACTCAAAGATGTGTGAGGAATGAAAGACTCTGAGTTGCGCTGTGAAAATAAATGAAGATGCAAAGGAATAGTTACTATCACCATTCTGATGATATTTCTAAAATATTATTAAGGATAAATGAAAGACCTACTTGTGTTTATAAAGCATTTTAACAGTGCATTGAGAAATGCTGCAAAAAAAACCCTAAAATACTTAAAATGTGAACTAATGATACATTCTTCAGCTCTCGTATCTGAACCAGTATTTTGGTTTTGCTAATAATTACCATCCTCTGTAGTAAGGTCCAAGCTTCCAAGCTGTGTCATGATAGTTCTATGCATCACATGGTTTAACCACCCTGGCAAGACAGACTTGGAGTAGACATGAACCTTAGTTATTCAAGGACTCTGATGCAACAGTATCGCCTCGCCGTCGTATCTATGCTAGGAGGCTGACCGACTTTTTTTTTAAAGAACTCAGGTATCATGCTTGAATACAAGTTAAGATCTATTTAGGGTCATCAAAAGGTCATGTGATGCCAAGCAGACAGTACAGACCTTTCAGTTCTAGTTAAATTATGATTGATTGAAACTTGTATTAAAAAGAGTCTTGGACAGGGAAAAAAAGGAAAATCGAAAAAGGGCACGCTGACATTAAAAGACAAAAGGGGCAGATGCTCAAGTGTTTTTTTCCAACCCCTTCACCCTCCTATATATATATATATATGTGCTATCAACCTTCTTATTCGAAGCACTGTCAGACAAAAGGATACTAAAAGCCCTTTCTGAACGGGGTGCCTAAGTGGCAATTTAGCTCAATCTCATCTCTCACTCTTTCTCTCCTTAAACCATTAGTTACTACTCTTCCATTAGTCTCGACATGGACTGCAATCAAGAAAGCTTTCATTTGGAGCCCCAAAAGTAAAGTCTCGCACACTTTTCACACACTTCTGCTAATTAATGTTTCCCTGAGGACGGGTGAAACATGCTGTAGTAACCTGTATCAAAGGCAGATGCAGGCCAAAAGATACAGACAGAAGGAACAAGAGGGAAAGAGAAATAGAGAGAGAGAGAGAGAGAGAGAGAGAGAAAGAGAAAAGCGTCCCAACAAATAAAAAAAATGGAAACCTCTTTTCCCTGGTGGCAGTTGGTGAGTCAGCGAGGGACCTGATATGCAAGGATGAGTGTAATTAGCAGAGCAGTTCTAATGCCAGGCCCAGGCTACAAAGAGAGCAGAAGCAGACCTATAGCCCTCTGGAGCAGGATGTGCCCTTTACATGAGTACACAAGTGTCAGCTCAGCATGGGCTTGTATATAACAAAGCTTTGCCATTTAGGATCAGAAAACTGCCACAAATTGCTTAAGCTATAAGCCCTTCTCTGTTTTCCTTTTTTTGGATATGTGTCAATAACATGCATAAGAAAACATTATTATAAAAGGTTAATATAATATAACCGCAGCCATATTTGCTATATTAAAATTCTCTTGTAGTTTCCACACTTCAAAAAACTTTTATGCCCCTTTGCCTATTTCTATATATAAGTGGATATAACACAGGTGTGTTAATGCCATCAAATCACACTTTGATGAATTGCCCCTGTGATTTACTCCCAATTTTCATGAATTTTTTTCATTGCATCTCATATAGATTATAGATGAGCTTTGACCTGATGTCATTTTAATTTTCTTGTTTTTCATCCCAGATGACAGCTCTTAGATGGGTAATCCTTCGCCGGTTTAATAACACTGAACCCTGAGATGACAAGGCTGTTGATTAATTCAGCAGGTCTTTCTATGGGTGTGTTACTTTGAGAAGATAATTTCATTCTTCCAGGTGATAGGCTGCCGCTGTGAAAGAGAGGAAATCATATTCTATCTCTCGATCTGTAGCATTAGCAACAGCTATTTCAATGCCTCCAAAAGTATATGGCTGAATATATATATCGATTTATTTTATTTGTTTTTTTTAGAAGGTCTTGAAGAAAGGAATAACACATACATACAAAATCTCTCTTTTCTTCAATTCAGAAAGGTAATTCTGAAGTTATTGCAGGAATTCCAATGGCTTACTTGGGTACCCATTTATGCCTTCTGAGTAATGGTGGAGTACCTGTGAATATCCTGTGCTCTGTGATTCCTTGAGATCCTTTCCCATTGTTTAAGAGGAGGTTTTTTATTTCTGTTGGATTGGTTGCATGCCCCAATTTTAAAAGATATTAGCATGTCTCCTTTTAAGCATAACATTTCAGACGCATGAGCTGACAGATTGCTGTGCAGACTGTTCCACCCTTATGAGCGTGCCTCGAACACAGCAGGGCTGCTTGTCAGAGCTCGGTATAGGTGGGAAAATTGCAAGGGCGAAATGCAGATATAGAAGAGCAAGTGAAAGTGGAGCCTAAAGCACATCTGCACCAGTAAAAGAGGGTTTCGTATCTTTTATCTGCGAATCTTTGTAACAAGTGAAGTTAAAATGAATTTTTACTAAGCTTAGTATTGCAGATTTCGGTATAGTTTCTTCTTTAATACATGTCACTTACAGAGAACTTAGTAACCAGTAGAGAAGCTGATTCAGTAGTTCACAGTGAAGCGCGCAGTAAAAAACACAGAGGGGGCAAATATTACTACAGAATCTGACTGTTTATAGATAAATCTTATGCATGACATTGTTTAACCCCACAAAAAATTGAACACCACAATGTTAGCAACTGAGCCCAGTAATCGCATAAAAAGCTCGGTGGTGGGACTTGAACCCATGATCTTTCGATTCTTTGATTTACTATGTACTTTATCTGTTCAAAGTGCGTATGTCTGTGTGTGTGTGTGTGTGTAAGATAATTGATATTTCATCGACGTGTAACATTATTTTCTTACTTAATACATATAAACAATCGACCACAATGAATCATTTATAAGGAATCATTCATAAGGAATCACATATACTGAACCATCTGTACTAAATCTTTTACGCTCAATCATCTACACCGAATCAATTTATAAAAATCAGCAAAAACAACACACATTCTGTTTAACAAAATCAACTCTAATAAATCATCCATACCAACTTACTTATACAGAATTATCTATACAAGAATAATCTATAAGGAATCAAATCTGTAATTATTTCCCATATTATTATATAATCTGACGTTTTATAAATAAATCTTATGCATAACATTGTATACCCCCACAAATAATAAAACACCACAATGTTAGCAACTGATTCTTCATGTCTGCTACGATGCGAGATAAAGCCCCAGTGAAACGGACTTTATAGCCCTGACTGAACAGATTAGGAGGCAACACCTTGAACTTTTTGTCATGCTTGTCAAACATTTTTTTACATAGTGGTTGGGCACATTGTCCTGCTAAAGAATAACCTCGCCATTAGGGAATATCAGTACTAAGGGTCAAGTCAAGAAGCTTTTATTGTCATTTCAACCGTATATAACAGCTGCAGTACACAAACATTGTTTCTACAGCACCTTGATGCTACAAAAAAACAACACAGAGCTAAGGACTGAAGACGAAATTGTCCTATTCACATAACGTGCATAGTGTGCAAAGACAGACAGTGAGAATTGACAATACAAAATACTACAGCCTGTCAAAAGAGACAATACAAAAACACTACGCAGATACATTAAATAGAGCCAACCGGAGTACAGACAATAGTGTGCAAATAAATAAAATAAATAAAGCTTTAAGGAATATTTTAATTTGTTTTTTAATGTACAGACTAATTGTGTGCACAAAATAAATAAAATAAATAAAGCATTAATATTTTAATTAGTTTTTTAATGTAGTGCTGTAAATAGTATAGCTTTGTGTGTTTCTGTGTGTGTCAATGGAGACAGTTCAGTTCTGGGTATTATAGAGACTGATGGTTTGAGGGAAGAAACTGTAACACATTCAGGTCGTGAGGTCGTAGAGCAGAACTTTGACCACTCCAGCTTTTGCTTTCATCATCTTTTTAAATGGCCCCTGTCACAAACTGATCATATCTGTGGCCCAGACAGTGAAACTGGATGCTGTTTTTGTTAGGTACCTCATTCTGTCTGGGTTACCGCAAACCCGACGAGCTCATAGAGCCAGACTTCCATTAGTTCATGCTGAAGACGAGATTAGCAACTTGGTGCAGCACATATTGAGTTTTGTTCTGGCATGACATCAATCAGGGTGCTGCAATACGCATTTGTCAGATGGTATACTGATCAAGTTTGCACAAAGCAGTGATGCCTAAAATCCCCCTGTGGTTTCTCCTGGCGCCGGTTATCTCGAGGTTTTTAACCGATTTTGGACATTATGTGAATCCACGCGTGATACGTGGCATAACACTGCTTACAGAAATTAATCCTATCAGTACCACCTTTTGAGGAGGGGTTTAGTAAACACAGTCTGGATATTTAACAAAATTTCTTACCTGGGTGTCGATAGACATTACAACTGAAGAGCACAAAGACAAGTTGAAATATTTGATGTGATGTGTTGATACATAACAGATCCAATTGGCAGCAAAAATGGAAGCATTTAATCTTTCTGAGACATGAAACAGATTTTGTACCAGATGAATTGTTTTCAGCCTCATATCACGATCATACGTTCAACAAAACAAGCCCAAAACAAGCTGTGTTTCTGTCTCACCAATGATTAACTAACTAATCTCTCACACACTTTCCCTGAAGCTCCAGGGACAATGCAGCAAACACAAGAGCTCAATAATGTACGGATGCCTAATTTTCTTGACTTAATGAAAAACAAGTTTGCTTTCATTTAAGCAGAATGTCCATAAGTATAATTTAACAACTAAAAAAGAAATCGGTCAACATTAATTTAAGTTTGGGCGGATGCTTAACATGAGAGACAGGTGGTGGCTCAGTGGTTAAGGTGTTGGCCTACTAACCAGAAGATTGTGAGTTTGATTTCCAGCACTATCAAGTTACCACTGCTGGGCCCCTGAGCAAGGCCCTTAAGCCTCAATTGCTCAGCTGTATAAATGAAATAAATGTAAGTCGCTCTGGATAAAGGCATCTATAAAATGCCGGAAATGTAAATCAGGCTGTCCAAACTCGATTCTGGAGGGTTGGTTTCCTGCAGAGTTTAGGCTCCAACCCTAATAAAATACAACTGAACCAACTAATCAAGATCTTGCTAGATATACTTGAAACTTAGGAGCAGATTTGCTAAGGCAAATTGGAGCCAAACTCTGCAAGAACCGAGTTTGAACACCCCTGATGTATATGATACTTTCTCAAAGGTTATTTAAATAGTCAAAGCACGGGCCACCAGACTCGGACCTCGAGAGGCAGTGTTTCTGTAGACTTTCACTCCAATTGCCTTAACACACCTGCCTGTAAGTTTTAAGTATTCCTAACAAGACCTTGATGCAGGTGGTTCAGGTGTGTTTAATTAGGGTTGAAGCAGGACACCACAGAAGACCAACGTTGGTGAAAATGTAGGAGGCTGGTTTGAATTAAGCAAGTACCATTAACCCTTTATTTATTGTTAAAAATAATTGAATCAATGAAGTTCTAAATAAAAAAAATAGATAAATTTGCTGCGCATTATATTATTACAACAAAATGCTTTTAACAACATACAAAATGCAACTCTCTCCCAATTTCTTAGGCTTTTTTCCAAAAAATGATAAACTTTTGCAACCAACCACATATGGCAATTACTGGGCATACAGAAAAGATAAATATAATAAAAACATTATTTTAAGAATAAAGGTAGAACATATTGTGCTTGATTTCAAAACCATTTCTATTACAGAAAAAGGTTCTGGGTTAAAGACCAAGGGTAAGGAACAAAAAACTGTTTACATTTTTATATGCAACCGTTTTAAAAGCAGGTACTGAAGTGTTCTACCAAAATATTTGAAGAATTACACCGCATACACAATATTATATTTCTCAGGACAGTGAATCCTTTTATTACTTCTAGTTTTTTAGCATAAATAAAGCCTGATGTTCTGCAGTCTATATTCTTGATCCTTATTAAAAAATGAAAAAAAAAGAAATCCAATTAAAAACTAAACATTCATTTAAAAAAAAACAGTTTTTAAAAGTATATACCTCAATCTGCAGATTACTTATTTTTAAGCATATGTACAATAAAATCTAAACTAAATCTTAGAATTTGCCAATCACAGTGCATTCACATGGAGCTTTTTTGCTAAAATAAATGCTTTTAAAATGTCTTATAAATAAAAAAAATACACTTTACAAAGTTAAATAAGTGCAGCAGCCCAAAATTACACCGACCTGGAAAAAAAACACTATTTGTGTCTTTTGCATTTCTTTTTTTTTTTTCGTCTTTTAAATCTGTTCTACAGGTGGTTTACAAATCTAAGGGAAAAAATGTGTCTTTGTTATGAAGTTTGTTTCTTCTGGCTTCTCACCTGTACCCTACGGTAGGACATTCCTGAACTAAGGTAAGGATGATCCCGCACACAAGAACAGGGTCCAAGTGTATAAAGGCTTATTGGGTGGTTTAATAAAAATATAATTATAATGTAAACTGTACGCTTCATCTTTAAATCTTAACCGAAATGAACCGGGTGCTTTTGAAGTGACTTGTCAGACACCGACTGACACCATGTGAAACGTATACCTTACAAAATGACGTTTTGATTTCATGCCGCTCAGTACATTAACGTTGTTTGTGGTGGGTCCTTAATAAGACATCTTATTTGTTTTGTCTTTAATTAACCACCCAGCCTACTGAGCAATATGGGCACGCAGAGCAGTTACACAATAGAGTCATATACAGTACACACACACGCAGACCTTTAATGACATCTGTTTCTCCACAGAAGTCTATCTGATTAAACCACCACATTCAGTCTGCTGTGACTCATTCTCTCATGAGACCATGCTGCTTATCATTCTAGCGTGGTTATACGTGCCTCTGCGGATCACTCTGCTCTGGCTACTCGTCGATAACGCAATCAGTGTGAGTAAACTGCACGCTTCGCATACGGTTTAGGTGTTCTCTTACTATCACATTTACATTTACAGCAGACACCCTTATCCAGAGCGACTCTTTTTTATACAACTTAGCACTTAGGGGTTAAGCGCCTTGCTCAAGGACCCACAGTGGTGGCTTGCTGGTGCTGGTATCAGTCCAACACCTTAACCACTAAGCCACCACTTCACATATCACAGCATGGACGGTTAATCAGTTCGATTGTGATTATGGATCAGTTTCATCACTTAACTTGATAGTAGTCTCCTTCAGTAAAGGTTGTGCATTAATAATTGATTAAAAATAATAATTTTGTTGGAATAAGACTTGCATTATTTATGTAGACACGGATATTTAAAGCTGTAAATTTGAGAACTAAAGCGAATAGCACCTAAACCGTATGCGGTAATTCAAGCAGTTCACCAGCACCTTCTTAAACCAGCCGTTTAAAAGCTAAGTGATGAGCTCACATTTATTTCAGGACCGACATATCATTTCTTTGTAACATCTGGTAGATTTGAGCATAAACCAGGGTTAGTTTCCACATGCTAAGAGGAAAAAAAGGTTCTATTGCCCCCTTTATAAGACTTTTTTGGTTTGTCATTAAAAGGTTTAGCTTTATTAACGTAAAGAAAATTAATCATGCAAAGGAACCTGATGAGAAACATATAACATGCAATTAAAGAAACGTTAAATTAACACCATCAATAACACTATCACTTCATGTATGTATTAAACTTCACATGGGGAATTTAACTAATGTAAACAGCGAGATTCATTAATCACTGTCATGCTGAAAAGGTTAATATTGTCCTGCTATGGTATCTTCTCTCCTATCTTTTGTCTGTTATTTTCTATGAACGATCAACATTCCGATGTAAACCATAAACAGCTTGGAACACTGTACAGCCTGCGTGAGAAATGATTCGCTCTAGGAAATAACTTTCTATAGTTTCTTTGTATATTTTTGCTCCCATTTTTCTTTTTTTTATTGAATCGGGATAGTCTTACAAAGCCTACCAAAGCACAACAGCTATCAATCACCAACAACTTCAGACGCACAGATCACACTTTAAACAGCACAGCAAAGCACACCATTAAATAGCTTAAGACTTGATCATGATTTTTTGGGGGTTCTTTTGTTGTAATGTGAGTTAAATTTAGATAAATATAAAATAATTCAAGGTAAATGAAATTCTCCAGCGTGCATGTCTTGACTTTGAACAATCAGTGTTTCGAGAGAAAAGATCTGGGTTTCTCAATGTTCTCACTGATGTTAAGGTTTCACTTTAGAAATATCTTATGTTTACTTTGTTGGCCAGTTTATTTGTGTAGATCAGAACGTTTGAGTAAAAGTAAAGCTTGGCAAACATAAAGTGTATAGCTTACTGTAAATTCTAAGCATAATAAGCAATTAAAACATTTCTGAACACAGCACTGCTACTCCTGCCAATGACATTAAGAGACATGTTTCAGCACCAGCACAAAGGACAGCTCCTCCGCATCAACACCGGACATCTCGCGCTAACGGACTCACCTGTGATGGAGCAAAGATGAGCGGAAACGAGCACGAGGAGCTGCAGGCGGCCCGATTCCGACCTCACATTTCCGAGCCGCCGCATCGCGATTAAAAAACGACCAGAGGTTCACCGTCCGAGAGCGGCTGGCCGCCAGTTTATATTACCGCGCCCGTCCACATCTTCGTGTCTCGCGACGGACCGGCCGCTCGCGCATGACGTCAGGTGGAAGGAGGGGCCAGCGGGGGGGGGAGCAATTCCGAGAAGGCTCCTCCTCTAAAACGCAGGGATTGGATAGCGCGCGTTTCCATGAGCAGTTAATTGGAGAAGGAGACTGTCAATCAAAGCGGTTTCGTGGAATTAGAGGAAATTAGTGTGAGTTTGTTGTCGTGAATAAAATTTGGGCTTTATGCGTTTTTTTAAAAAAGTTTCTTTACATAGTTTTTTTTAAATATATATATATATATAGTTATTTATCAATCTTAATATAATATTACATATTAACAGACAAACAAACAGTTTGTCTTTTCGCATTTGTGAAGTTATAGCCTGTAACCGCTAACCTTCATATCAAGTTGTAGTGTCTACATAGTAAATAATAATAATAATAATAATAATAAAAGTCTTTATTTTTAATCAACAGATGGTTGCAGCGGAGAAGGTAAAGTGTCTTGTGTAAAGGAGATAAATGCTGCCCCCTACTGCACAACACTAGAAAAATGTTACTTTTAGTTTACTAAAATTGTAACCTGCAGCTCAGATGTTGTGGAATGAAAATGTGATGCTGATCAGGATTCACTACATTCACACACAGAATCCAGCTTTGGTTGGATTTTTGGCATCACTTGTAGATACATGCTTAACACTAAAAAATTAACAGTGTTCTGGCCCAAAGCTATATCTAGACTAATTGTTGAATAAAATAAGGCAAATCAGACGACTGACTGTCATTAGACACAGACATACACTTACTTGCTTTGTTTTAATCTTTAAAAAGATCCTACTCGGTAGATGCCTTCCAAAAAACGCTAAATTAACTATATAAAATCTTTAGAACACTTTACAATATCACTGACTAAACCTGTTTATTAAACTGGTTTGTGTGTTATGTCCTCGTTATTAAATGCAAATTGTTTAAGGAGACCCAATTAACTAATAGTCAAATCTGCAGTTAGGAAAGATTTAAACTTCATCCTTATCCGTTCAGACAACCGTGTCTTCCTCTGATTTTTTTCATTACAAACTTAAGGTTAAATTGAATAAAGGCAGCACACATTAAAATAGCTTTGAGTATTGTAATAGCAGCAGTGTCTGGATAGTAATCAACCATGTGAGGAACAAAAATAAACTCCTGTGTAATTTGTAATTATTTTATTTTTTCTTAATGAACTGCATATCGTTTCAACTTTTAATACCAAAACTAAAGATCTGTACTAAACCAGGTATTATTCTCACCCTAGACCCCATTTTGTCTAAATATATGTGCATGTGTTTTGAATTGTGCTTGTGCTGCTGAGTGTAGGTCAATTTATACATAAGTCCATTTCATTTAGACTTCAGCCTCAAATCTTGTGATTTTTACCGACTTACTGCATCTACAGTTTTTAATGGGATAGATATGAGTTCCTTCACTAAAACTAAAAGGCCCAAACACTGTTTCGGCATGACAATGCCTCTGTGCACAAAGCCTAAAAAAGACAAAGTATGACATGGTTCCAAAAATGTTCACAGAAACCTTATCCTGACCCCACCGAACGCCTCTGGAACTGGAAACTGAACTGGAAACACTAACACGCGGACCTTCTCATCCAACATTGGCACCTGAATTCATTTAACAGCATTGTAGTTAAATAGGCCACAATCTGGTGGAAAGACTGTCCAGAAGTGAGAGTGAGACTTGAAAAACTGTCCATGGTTGAAGTGCAACAAAGATTAACTTCCAGAACACCTAGACAACTTGGTTCTTCTATAAAAATAGCTACTATGTTAAAGTGGGTTAAAGGAAAACTAGGATTGTTAGACCAAAGATAAACCCATGTCTACCATATATATACACACATATACAGTATGCGTATACATGTATAGGCATACATAGTTATAGTTATATACGCATACATAGTTATAGTTATATAGGCATACATAGTTATACTTATATACGCATACATAGTTATAGTTATATAGGCATACATAGTTATACTTATATACGCATACATAGTTATAGTTATATAGGCATACATAGTTATACTTATATACGCATACATAGTTATAGTTATTTACATAGTTATATAGGCATACATAGTTTATACATAACATATTATATACGCATAGTTTATACATAGTTAGTTATAGTTATATAGGGCATACATAGTTATACTTATATACGCATACATAGTTATAGTTATATAGGCATACATAGTTTATACTTTATATACGCCATACAGTTATAGTTATATATAGTTTACGCTTATATACGCATACATAGTTATAGTTATATAGGCATACATAGTTATACTTATATACGCATACATAGTTATAGTTATATAGGCATACATAGTTGGGCATAGTTATACTTATATACGCATACATAGTTATAGTTATATAGGCATACATAGTTATACTTATATACGCATACATAGTTATAGTTATAGGCATACATAGTTATACTATATACGCATACATAGTATAGTATAGGCATACATAGTATATATATAGCATACATAGTTTATAGTTATATAGGCATACATAGTTATACTTATATACGCATACATAGTTATAGTTATATACCGGCATACATAGTTATACTTATATACGCATACATAGTTATAGTTATATATAGCATACATAGTTATGGAACACCAATTTGCTCAATTTTCGTGTGATTTGTTGCAATGATTTTAATTAAAAACCGCCTTTTTTCTAGTTGTCATACTAAAAGATGATCTTTAGTTAGTTATGGAAAAAACGCCAATTGGCTCATTATTCGTGTGATGTGTGCATCGATTTTAATTTGTAAAACGCCGTCTTTCTAATTGTCATACTAAAAGATGAGCCATAGTTATGGAACGCCAATTGGCTCATTATTTGTTTGACGTTGCGTCGTTTTAAAAAAAAAAACGTCCTTTTCCTCGCATAATTATACTAAAAGACGATCCATAGTTATGGACCGCCAATTGGTTCTTTATTCCGTGACTTGTTGCATCGTTTTTAATTTAAAAACGCCTTTTTTTTTTCCTATTGTCGTACTAAAAGATGATCTATAGTATGGTACATTATTCGTATGATGTGTGCATCGTTTTTTAATTATAAACAACCCATCTTTTTCCTCATAATAATACTAAAAGATGATCCATAGTTATGGAACGCCAATTGGCTCATTATTCGTGTGATGTAAAACGTAAAACACCGTCTTTCCAATTGTCAAAAGATGATACATAGTTATGGAAAGCCAATTGGTAAATTATTTGCAAATTTGTAAATTGGTAATTTACTTGTTGCATCGTTTTTATTTAAAAAACGTTTATTTCCTAATTGTCATACTAAAAGATGAGCTACAGTTATGGAACGCTAAATGGCTTATTATTTGTGTGACTTATTGCATCATTTTTAATTAAAAAAAACGTCTTATCCCCTCATAATAATACTAAAAGACGATCCATTGTTATGGAACGCCAATTGGTACATTATTCCGTGACTTGCTGCATCGTTTTATGCTAAAAATGTCTTATTTCAATTTGAAATAAATGGATGTAAGAAAGACTATTCTCTGTATATAGGCTCAGTTCCATCTGCCCCATTGCCCAGTTGCCTCTGATAATACACTAAATTCGTTTGACATTTACTTGGTATGAGTTTGGTTGGAAACATTAAAACATTAAAAAATCTCTTTACTAACAGTTACCCTATTTTGTGGTTTTACAATCATTCATTCGACCACTAGGGGACAGCAAAAGACACAAATGCAAAGAAACGGTAATTCACATTCACACCATTAAATTTAATAAATAAACTGAAATGATGACCAGTTTGTCTTCTTTACTGTGCAGCTTCTACTGACAAATTACTTAATAGTTCGAACAAACCCACCTCAATCCATTTTTAAAGCTTTCCTTTTAAACCAAAATGTAAAATTATAGATATATTTATTAAATAAATAAAATAAATAAATAAACATTAAATACCTAAATCACATATCTAATACATTACATATAATGAAGAATTGCATACAACATGTTTATCTAATGTTTTAACGTTTTTAGCTCAGTCTTAAAGGTGGACACAGATGATATATTTCGAAGTAAAAGTGGTAGTGCATTCCATAATTTAAGGTCATTAACACTAAATGATCTACCCCCTATAGTGGACATCTGATAACAAGGCACGGTCAAGAGACCAAGCTCAGATGATCTGAGGCAGTGGTTTCCAACTATTTTGCGTCGGAGGCCCCGTTTTTTCCAATATAATATTCTAGGGCCCTTTTTCACATTTAATGATATTATCGCTCCTGGTATTTCCTGTACTTCTTGTTTCCAGTATTGCTAGCACTATGACCAGAACTGGTGGCAGTTTCCTTACTGGGAGTCATTAAGACTCGTCTTCCATTTTTTTGGTTAACCATGGCATCATGGATAAAATTAGCTGATGCAATATGATTGGTTGCCTTAATGCTCACTGCTCAGCACTCAAAATATGACACGACCCACTACAGAGCTCGCTGTGGCCCCCTTGTGAGTCGGGACCCCCCCCCCCCGTTGGGACCCGCTGATCTAAGGAACCGGGGAAAAGAGTAGGGTTACAGTAGGTATGACAGATATGGATATTTAATGCCTTGAATGTTAGAAGTAGTATTTTAAAGTGAATACGTAATGCCACAGGTAGAAGTGTAGAAGAGTAATGTAAGCAAAGCGCCAGGTGGAAGTGAGAACTTTTGTTGCTGAGTTGTAAACATACTCTAGCCTTGCAATAAGTTTTTTGGGCATACCAGGAAAATAAGAAATAGAGCAACAATCCAGACAAATACCGTATACCAAAACATACGCTGAAATAAAGTAGTAAAGGAACAAGTGATGGATTTGTGTTATAGGCTGCACATTAAAGAGATTTATATATATACTCTTATTAAAAGACCAGCCTTTCTTTCTGTAACTGTGTAGGCAGAGTTGATGATCCAGCACTAATAGGAGTTCACACAGGACATTTTTACAGTCACTTCCCATTACATTTTTAAGCATCTACATATGTGCAGTGATATATCTGTATTTTATGCTTAAACAAAGCCATTTTAGGAAAGAGAAACCCAAGCCTATAATTCTACATTAATACCCTCTTTATTCTTAATATGGTCAGAAATTTTTGTAACCATAAGCATGACACACTTTATATAAAAGTCACAAAGGAACATTAAGGTTAGTTTTTATACCCTGTTCTCTTTGGGATGAAGTGTAGCATCGCAAAATTTATGGTAAATCGATATCTGTAGTATGATGTCCAAAATATGGATGTAATAATCAGGTGTCTTAGAACTTTTTATCCATGATGCTAATATTCATACAGTGCCTTGAAAGGGGATTTATATACACTAAACATACAGCCAGAGCTACAATGGAGTGGTTTGGATCAAAGAATATTCATGTGTTAGAATGACCCAGTCAAAGTCCAGCCCTAAATCCGATTTAGCATCTGTGGCAAGACTTGAAAATTGCTGTTCACAGACGTTCCCCATCCAATCTGGCTGAACTTGAGCTATTTTGCAAAAAAAGAATAGGCAAAAATTTCAGTCTCTAGATGTGCAGAGCTGAGAGATATACCGCAAAAGACTCGCAGCTGGAATCGCAGTGATAGGTGGCTCTACAAAATATTTCTTTTCAGATTTTTATTTGCTTTAAAATGTTAAAAACCATGTATTATTTTGTGTTTGTGTTGGTCTGTTACATAAAACCTCAATAAAATGTATTTAAGTTTGTGGTTGTAAAGTGACAACATGTGAAAAAGTTTTTCCAGCCATCAGACACCTGGTAAAGTAGTGCTGAAAGACTGAGTTATACTGAGTTAGATTTAAACCAGTGTATCAGACAGCTAAGCTTTAGAAACATCTGCATCTGGAAAGATATCAGCAGGCTTTAAACCCATCTAGTCATAAATACAGGAGGGAAATAAATGCAATGACTTTTAAATGATAGAGTTTCATAAAATTAAGCAAACATTATGGGTTATGTTGAAACGGCAAGGTTAGTCAGAGGAAAAGAAACTCATGTGATGTGGCTTACTTGGCAGAGGTAGTAACATGTTTTACTGGAGATCAGATGCTTTGTAACATTTCCTGAATGAAAAGCAAAGGTAGTCTGTGTTTGGTAAGTACAGCAAAGATTACCAATAGTGTGTTATATATTATTCATGTAGCTAAACAATGACAGTGACAGGCTGGCTGAGTCAATAAATGAACTGAACAGAAGGTACCAGTTAGTTTTATGGTCTTCATTGTCAGTGATGAATAAAGTATAAAAACTTCGCAATGCTTATGTAATTTTCGCATATATGTAAACACATATGGTTTTCACATGATTGTGAATATGATTTAATTAGGAGAACCGATCCTCTGGGTTCTTGTTGCTCATTTAGCTCAGTCTGATCTAAGTACACTTTTAAATGCAGGCCCTGTTTTTACCTTTCTACACCCTCCAGTCTGCATTGTCGTCTAATATTTCAGGGGGTCGTTTTATATCTCTGCATGGGTTGGTGTGCGCTCCTTATTACAGCATTCGTCTTGGCTTAGAATGCCTCGTCTCCAAGGACAATAACAAGTTCCATATGTGAGGCAAAGCTGATTCTTCTCTGCCCCCCCCCCACTAAAAACACAGTAATGTTTAGCTTGATTTGACGACAGCAACAGAGCACCATGGTACACCTCGTTTAGTATGCAACAAGGCTGCCTGTGTTATGTGCTGGGAAACAAGCCAGACTTTCCCACCTAATACATTAATACAGCCGCTGGCTGAGTGTGAAAAAAGGTACTTATGTCGTGTTAAGGCAGCATTGTTTTGGTAAGAGTCGCACGCCACCAAGTGTTTAGGGGCAGTTGGGCTTGCTTTTTAATCCAGGACTTTGACCCAAGCTTCAAAAAAAAGAGCGACTGGTTTCCTTTTCCAACGGAAAAAAAGAAAACAGAGAGTAAGTCTGAGGATCTTCAGTTTCTTACTCACTTGCAGTGAAGGAGAACCCCTCGGTCAACATGGGGGTGGATGACAGAACATTAAGCCTTTGACGTGTTTGTTGTTGTGTTTGTTGAAGGAGAATGAGATGTGAAGCCTGAAGCATTCCTCAGCCTCTTGGCACAAGCTCTGGGTTGTTTGTTGTCCACTTGGGAGGTGGTCCTAACAGAAAAGGTAGAGGGCAAACGAAAGGAAGTGAGCGTTTGGCATATAAGACTAAAATGTCAAATTGTTAAACCAGAATATTTACCGGTTGGCTTAGATATAAATTGTAAGATATCTTGAAGGAGCAAAAAGGCAGTTTCTTTTCCATAGAGCTTATTTGCAATGACAATCACAAAGATCCTTTTCATGATTCGACGATTTCACAATTTATCACAGACAAATGAAATGAAAACATCAAATAAATATTATATTTAATTAAAATTGTTAAATTAAAATGCTGAAAAGAAGCATATTCACTATAGTTAAGTCCAGGGGCTCTGACACCAAGCATAATTTAGCCCAGAAGCTGGTTGCCTGGTATAGGAGGTTATGATTTGGCTGTGTGTGGATAAGCCTTTCAACACAACAATGAACTCCAGATTTACCTCCAAATCAACACAACTGTGTTTTCACCACATGTGAACTTATATAAAAAAAACTGAACTCAGTCCTTTTTAAGTGTACCAGCAGTTGGCCTGGGGAAAAAACAGAAACCCTTTTTGCATTTACACCTGGTCTGGAAAGTAGACTTAGCTCACTCGCTGGTTCCCTTTAGCTTTTATGAGACCTCTATTCTCCATCAGTTGTTTCTTTTGGATTGAGACCAGTAACCATTTAAATATGTGAATAATTTCCTCTGGAAAAGAATTCCTGCACTCACACTTACAATTTATTACACAATAATAAAATTTTAATGAACCATGTTTTGGCTTTATATACATGTTTAGTCAAACTCCTTGGCCTTTTTGCTGTTTTTAATGAGTTAAAATATTATTATTATTATTATTATTATTCTCAACTTTAACTGTGCAACTGTGTCCTCCTCTGACCACACAACTCCCCGTTTTGCATTTTTAAGCCTAGTTCAGTTGTAATGTGACCCAAACAATGTAGAGGAAAACTTGGGGTCAAAATGGTTTCAATAGCAATGACTTCAAGAAGAGCGCTAGGCATGCTTTGCATTTATAATGCGTCAACACACGAAGCCACAAAACACACTTGAAATGAACCATACTTAGACCACCTCCCGAGCTGGTATGAGTTTTGCAAGCTTTTGGGGGTCGGTGTTCAGCATATGGCCCAGATACAGGGCCAGCGGAGTCCACTTAAATTAAAACAAGCTGACTGTGAAAATTCCTTAGAGCTTTGGATCTGAACTCTATTGAAAACAAGAGTAGTTCATGAAAGACATGGAAGAAAATAAAAACCACCGGTTACTTTTTGTGTTGTTCTAAGTACTGTTAATTAGCAAAGCTGAAGGAAAATTATGGTTTGACAGAACTCGAAAGATTTTTAAGCATCGTTTAGACAGTAACCAGTAACCTAAACTTAAAGTTTAGCAGAATTTTGAGTTTAAACTGAACAATAACTGGCAACATCATGACGAAGTCAGAGTTGGAACAACCTTTGCGTCAGGAATTAAAAAAAACTTTCAAGTAAACATGAATATGGAACAGACAGACAGACAGACAGACAGACACACAAAACCGAGACAGAATTAGATTAAAATTTATTGCAGTATTTGAATGTTTAGACTGTGCAACCACTTGAGCAGCAAATCTGCCTAACAAATCAGAATATATGACAAATTATTTTACATTAAAAAACACGATACAAATCGTGTAGCAGAACCGTCAGCTCTGTCAACTTCTTTCCTTTTTTCTAATGATTACAACAACCTACTACAACAGAACAAAATGTTTCAGGACTTATGGGAAATCTTTGTTTTCTTGGCTTTTTTCAAGACTTCAGGGAAAGAACATCTGTGTGTGATGGTTGTAAAAAAAAAACAGGAATGAACCACAGACCTATGAAGAGGCGAGTCAGCAAACAGGATTTCAGGAAAGGAATCCACTAACAGAACAACCGAGAGAGAGAGAGAGAGAGAGAGAGAGAGAGAAAGAGAGAGAGAGAGAAAAAGAGAGAAAGAGAGACTTTTTTTTTACTTTTTACACAACTTTTAAAAATATGTTTTAAATAATGTCAATAAATGAGTTTAAACATAAGTGATGATAAGTTTAACTCTGCTGCAAGAGAGAGAGAGAGAGGGAGAGAGAAGGGGGGGGTACATTGTGCTTCTCATTTCTCATTTTCATTTCATTGTGCATTCCAGGCAGTTCATGTGACGACAGAATTGTAGAGAAGAGGATATGATGCAAGAAGTTGTTTTTTTGCCGTTTGCTGACCTTTTAACACAGTTTCCAGCAGAACATCTGGAGAGGGTTCTTACGGATACATTTTTATTTTCTTTAATTTAATAGCCAGTTTATAGCAGTCAGTGTTATGGTGCATCTTAATTGTGTGAGACACAAGCAATAGTTCACATCTCTTAGGGTCTTAAACCCAAAATAATTGTGCAAAAAATACTCATTTAAATGGACCTTAAACATTTAGAGTAAATGAGTGGATTCGTTTTAGTTAATTTGCTATAAGACTGCACTGAAAACCACTGGAAAGCAAATGCCTTTGATATGATGCCCCTTCCGTAACCCCAAACATTTGGTCTATTTCAGCCACAAAGATGCATCAGTGCTGCACCACTGTAAGCACAAAGAAGCGACAAAAAATTTACATGACAAAAAATGTATAAGATAGTGCTTCTTTTTGCAATGAATGTTGGCTTCTTCAATGAAGTCATTTCTTTTACAGAGGTTCTTGTGAGTAAAGATCGAAGGGGAAAGATGAGGTGAAATTATGTGACCCATAACCTCTGGATTCCAGAATAAAAAGAAATGAATGAATGGCTTTTTTGGGGAAGCCATGAAAGTCGGTTACAGATCAAGTGCCTCAAATGGTTCGTGGATTTTCCACTGCTGTGACATGCCCACGTTTCCTTTCTGTTTTTTTTTGCTCGTATATATTAGAAATATACTTGGACAAAATACCTTCAGATATCAGAGTATGACTCATACTCTGTTCAAATAGTCAAAGTGCGAGATGAACACAGAGTAAGTAATCTGCCATGGCAACAGTACTCCACAGACCAAATGGTAGGAGAATGTTGTGGATGTGGATGTTGCGAAAAATGTCTGGTAAAAAAAAAATTAATACAGGAAGAGAAAATGCAAAAATGTTTCTTAAAAATGCAGTTGGTTGTGAGCCCACAAGCAGAAAGGAATATAGGTTAGGGGTATCTTTGAGTAATAATGATAACATTTCCTGGAATCTTAGGGAAGCAGATAGAGATACTTCTTATCTTCAACCTGGTATGGGGGGGAAGGTGGGGAAAGGCTTAACCATGAGTCAACTCGAAAATGTTTCAAATATCAGAGTTTAAGAGTTTAAATTAATTGTTGGAAAAGGTGAAATGTTAAAAAAAACCTAAATTATTAGTTGTTGTCAAAATTGAGTTTATTGTTGGGTGTTCTTGCTACATAATTTTACCTTTTATTGAACACCATGTTTTTATCTTACCTAAACTAACTATAGAACTATAAAGAACTATAATTTTCTTACTCATTACTATAATCATTACTAAGTGTTGCTATTTTATATCACAAATATATATATATATATATATATATATATATATATATATATATATATATATATATATATATATAAACCCCTTTCAGTCCACCCCTTTTCAGAAGTCGTCTTCAGAGTTAGCAAAATACAGAGGCACAGGAAGAGGATGGAAAGGTGGCGTGCCACTGTCAATCCAGGGTTAGTGCACCATCCATTTCCTTCTCTTTTCTTTTGAATTCTTGTGACACAATCATGTGACTGTCAATGCAATTCACTGAAGGGAGAGAAAGAAAGCATTCCTAATATATTTAGGGTGTATCTGTAAAAGTAAAGATCTGCCAACACCTGACAAATGTGTTTACCTTAAAACCTGGAGAAATGTGTTAGTCATGTCCTTGGACTATGATTGGCTGAGGAATGAGTAACCAAAAAGCAAGCTTTATATACAAAGTGCATGTTGTTCTGTTGACAGGCAGCAGTGACATCAGCATATGGAAAACATTTCTAGCCACTGCAGCGAGAGCTGAAGAATAACTCCCTGTCAAATAACAACTTAAAAACAACCTACATCCTAGAACTAGAACCACATACCAAGGAGTCTCTTTTTGCACCGATAGGGCCTGTAAATAAATTCCACCCTCAGCACAGATACACTACATTATATATTAGGCTAATTTACATTTACCTTATATATTTAGCTTAGCAGTTAAGGGTTAGAGACTTTCACAGCGGCCCAGCAGTGGCAGTTTGGTGGTGCTGGGAATTGAACTTACAATTTTCAGACCACCAGTCCAGCACCCTAACCACTGAGCTACCACTTATTTATCAACTTAGCTTTGTTTCCAACATTTCCAGCATTTGGCAGATACTGTTATCAATAGCGACAAACATTTATCTCTTTTATGCAACTGGGAATCGAACCCCGGTCTTCCAATGAGCAGACCAACAACTTAAACACTTAAACCGCTTCAAATACTATTTGAATTATAATTAATAGCCTTTATATTATATCAAATTAGATTTTTTTATATTTATGTTTTTGTATTTCCAGATATAATTTTAGGCTCATAGTTTTAATGTGTTCAATAACACATCAATTTCTCAAACACAAAATCCTCCCACTGATACAAGCTGCTTATCTGTTTCTCTGCCTGTCTTTCTGTCTGTCAGTCTGACTGCTTATCTGTATGTCTTCTCTATCTATCTGTTTTGATGAGAGAGAGAGAGAGAGAGAGAGAGAGAGAGAGAGAGAGAGAGAGAGAGAGAGCGGGAGAGAGAGAGAGAGAGAGAGAGAGAGAGAGTGAGAGAGAGAGAGTGAGGGGGGCGGGGCGCGGCGAGGGGGCGAGAGAGAGAGAGGGGCGAGGGAGAGACGGGTGGAGAGAGAGAGGGAGAGAGAGTAAGCAGGAAAGGAAGAGAGAGAGAGGGTGGGAGGAGAGATGGAGGAGAGAGAGAGGGGGAGGAGGGAGGCGAGGGAGAGAGAGAGACGGGGAGGAAGGAGAGAGAGAGAGAGAGGGAGAGGGGGAGGGAGAGAGAGATACGGGAAGAGAGAGAGAGAGAGAGAGAGAGAGAGAGAGAGAGAGAGAGAGAGAGAGAGAGAACGGGAGAGAGAGAGAGAGAGAGAGAGAGGGGGAGAGAAAGGGAGAGAGAGAGACAGAGGGAGAAGGGGGAGAGAAAGGGGAGAGAGAGGGAGAGAGAGAGATAGGGGGGAGAGATAGGGAGAGGGAGAGATAGGGGGGAGAGATAGGGAGGGGGAGAGAAAGAGAGAGAGAAAGAGAGAGAGAGAAAGAGAGAGAGTGTTCCGGCTCTTACAGAGTTAACTGGACGCCGTGCTGAAGGCGGCACTCTGTGTGGGAGTTACTGCGTCTTGAGCCGCTGCTGCAACATCACAGCACATTCCTGAATTCCTGAGCAGAGCTGCTAACATCTAACTATCACATCTCATTCCATCTCATATCATCTCAACCCATCGCATCCTAAACCATCTTATCGTATCGCTTATCATCGCATCTCATTATAAGCCCGACTGCACTGGAGGTTCTCCAACCACCGCCATCTGCTCCACGGGCGCAGTACTGGAGACTATGCATGGTCTAAGCACCACTGGGTAACTACACCACGGTGAGTACAACCATGCCTACAACCCATTGGTGTAAATTCGCCTGCACAAAAACAAAAACTGGCACGACAAAATAGCCCTTTTGGACTACCTGTCGTATATAAATGCTCTCTAGGACGCGCCGGGAAAAGACACAAAGACGTTGAATTTAAAATTCTAATATTATATGTTTTCCTTTTCTAATTTTTTTTTTAAATCTAGTCTTTAAATGCAACCTGTTGTTATTTTTAGGTTAAAAGTGTAGCTACCCATCCGATCTGAACAGATCCTACGAAGCCGCAGATCTTACCAATAGCACAGGCTTTAATCTATCGAGCCTGTCCTTCTGTACCGCGTTCTGTACAGACGGCACAATAAAACAATCAGTCTGTTTTGTCCAGACGTTTGTTTTTTATATGTTTACATCTTTATTTTGTCATATTTTAAGCTTTGCTATTCTTGTGCGTCACGACGCGCGTTTATGATTTCACATATCGTGCCAGGCGCAAGCTGAATGGACTTCGCTAAAAATGCAGCCTTGGGTATAATAAAATGGAGTTTGTATTTTGGCTCGGTTGACCATTTCCTTATGAGTTTCGTATATTTAAGCCTTTAATTTAAAAATTTGTCTTTGTATTATAATTTATTCATACAAGTGACATTCATTCTGGGGTTATAAATTAAAAGCCTTCAAAACCATAACAAATAAAAGGAATTTATAGGTCCTGATAACAAAATATAATAATTTTTTATTTTTTTTTAATCAAATTCTGTATTTAGATTTTGCTTGATATTTGGTTCGTGAAATATTTTCCCTCATTACTAAATAACCTATTGTAAAAAACAAGAGCAATTTCTTCTTATAGTGTGTATTTTAGTAACAAATTGTGTACAAACGCTTTTCTGACTGCAGGAATGAGCTAAGTGTGCAGGAATGTGTATGTGTGTGTGTGTGTGTGTGTGTCTGTGTAGACCTGGAACTTTATAGCAGTCCAGGATGTGGAAAATGTAGAAAGAGAAAGAAATGAGAGATGACAGGAAGAGCAAGTAGGAGGGGTGAAAAAATGTCAAGGAGGCCTAGAAATAACCATAATTGTGGCATTTTCTCTGTCTTTTTTTGTCTTTTCTGTCTTTGTCCACTACCTCACCAGCCTTCATGTTACATCTAATGGAGTAAATGCCACTGTGCAACTCGTGCACTCGGTTCCATACCAAGCCGACCAAACATGAAAGTGTTTTAGAGAGTTTTTAAACGGTTTGAAGTTTAGTTAGGTAAACATTGCCAACAAAAATGTCAAGGGAAATGGCAATTTTCTTTCTGTGGCTCCACAAATGGTCATGAAGATACAGAGATTAAGATTTAATCTTACAGAAAGTAAGTGCTCCCCCACCCAACTAAACACCCCTAAATCTTAGCTGAGTAAGATGTTTAAATAACTCATAACTATGTGTTTAACCGTCTTGTAAGAAGTGAAATTGCAAATTTTTTTTTGGTGAAATAGCAATGTTTAAGTATGACTCAGAGCAAGACACTTGATTTTTTTCCTCTCTTTTAGTTACATTGCTTGCAGTTTTATTGGAAGCAGATGTTGGCGCTCAGCTTTCCTTTGCTTTGGCCTGCTCTGAATTGTTCTCCTAGGGCTATGCACCTCTCGAAAGAAGGAAAATAAAGTTTGGTGAGGAAAGTTCAGCAAGGACAAAGAAAGTAATACGAGGTCCTGTTTAAAATACAGAACTTAAGATATTTCTCATTTGAATTTTCTGGGTTGTCTTTCTCTCTTTTTGTGTGAATGGGAGAAAAGGAGAGCTGTTTTGTGTTAAGGGCAACATACAGTATACAGGCCACTGAAGAAGTCATGGTATCTCTTTTACGTGAACAGCTGTATTTCACTAGGGTGGCCACATGCTGAGGTAAATGACCTTTGCCCTGCCTGTTTGTGTCCCACTTTCCCCCTATTGTGAGGAAAGAATTAAAATCTGGACAATCACTTAAAGTTCTGTGGTAGAAAAAAAAGGAGAAAAAAAGTTTGGAGAAAATGTTGATCTATTTGTTTCTACACTATACAGTTAAATGAGGATCACCCAACCTCACTTTTATAGAATTCCATTTATGAGAATAAACATTTTGAGTAACTCCTCTTGTGCAGGGCAGCTTATTGGTTAGCACGCTTGCCTCACAGCAAGAAGGTCCCGGGTTTGATTCTCCTGCAGAGGTCTTTCTGTGTGGAGTTTGCATGTTCTCCCTATGCTTGCATGGGTTTACTCCAGGTACTCTGGTTTCCTCCCACAGTCCAAAAACATGTACGTTTCTAAATTAATGTGTGGGTGTGTGTGGTCCTGTGATAGACTGGCGAACTGTCCAGGGTCTACCCCTCCTGCCTTTCGCCTTTTCGGCTGGGTTAGGCTCCAGCAGATCCCTGCAGGTATAGAAGATAATTAAATGAATGAGATCCTAATTTACTCCTTAATTACTTTTAAGACATTTGATAAGCCTGGGAAAGTTATCACACTAAAGATCACACACACATTTCCCCAAACAATTTAATCCAAAAGTTTATTGTCAGACAATACAGTATAAGTGAAAAAAGTGCCCAGAGCTGACGTTTTCACTACCAGGTTATGTAAACAAGGGCATTCTACAGATGTCCTTGAGAGAAAGTGGCATTTGCTAGTGTTTGGTTATGTTTTAAAAACTCCAACAGCATTGACGTTTAAGGCCACACACAATGCAGCTTAGAACTGTTATGATGTCCTTGGTCATTGTTCTCTTTTCGGTGACTTAAAATCTTTAATTATTATACACTGTCGATTTCCCATGAATCAGGACTGGGTTCATTTTATTGTGAGTAAAAACAATATAAATTCAGGGTAGTTATGTTAACAACTGTTTTCGGTAGACTCTATGCACTGTGCTTATTTTAGTTGGGTGGGGTAGGGGTCTGGGCTGAGGGTGGGGGATTATCCTAAGCACCTAAAGACATCACTGTAATGAAAAGCTATATAATTATCTTGTTACTATGCTCTGAGCATAAATTGCAATTATTTGCACCTCTCATTTGGGTGCACAGGTATACATTCACCGTGTGACTGTAGCTCTATCCAATATGGTAGCCTGACCACCAATTGACTACCAACAAGCTAATACTTTTCAGGAGGCATACTATTTTCAACTCAGAAATGATAATGTAGTTAAATGTTAGTGTGTGTTATAGTACACAGGTACGAGTTGCTCTTTTCCCAGATGGATAGGATATAAAAAGAAATTAAAAAACAGTTTGCATACCTGCAAGATGCTCAAAAGACCAAATCAATTTATTCAAGTATGTGACTAGTAAAGTAAACCGAAAAAATCCCTCCAAAGCTGTGTGTATGTGTTTGTCTACCCTTTAATTGGTTTGATTGTGCATCCCTGCTGATAAATTCTGTGTTTTCTATGTAAAGCCAGACTATAACAGCTCAAAGTAGAGCAGTTATACTAGTATAACAGTTACACCTGTCAAAGAAGAAGAATGTGGGAGTCCTGGCAACTCTCCAGAAAAAGTGCTGTAGAAATCATCTGTCCTTATTTTTCTTATTTTTTGTCATTTGCATTCCTCTGAATCTCACTCAGCCAAAGATGACTAACTGTTGTCTGGAAATAATTTGGCACTCATTGCTTTTTAACATAGCCAGACTTATTCATACATTCTAGATTCTACCTGTAGCACTTATTCAAAACAGATACTTGATCTATAGTTTTTTGGGATTTTTTTTTTTTTTTTTTTTTCAAAAAATAAACATGCAAATTTTTTTTTTAAGTTTGGAATTGGACTAGTTGGACAAGGAAAACATCTAAACTGGAGATGGCACTGATCTAAAACCTGGTATTGCTGTCAGGCTGAGAACAGAAGGGATAGTAGGTTGAAGATCAAAGAAAACATATTATATAAATATTATATATTCAACGTCCAATGCATTCGGCTGTTTGAGTTTAAATATTGTATATGTAAGTGGTTTTTTTTTTTTAGTTTTTGTTTTTTTTGTTTTTTTTTTTTTTTTTTTTTCGCTTTTTAATGATAACATTAGTTATGTGTTCAGTATTTAAAACCGGGTTTAGCTGTTACACAAACTATAACATAATGTTTTTCTTTTGAACGTTCTAAAAAGCAGTTAAACTGCAGTTTTTCACCCTGAAATACAAACCTTCCATTTTGGGTGTGTTGTCGTTGTCCCGAATGCCCTGAAAGAGTCTTTAACTTGTGCAAACATGGCTGCTTTAATTGTGGTGTTAGCTTAATTGCTACCCAGTTACAATTTGTGCTTTCTTTAACAGTCTAATTCTAAGGTACTGTCTTGAGCGAATCAAATAAATGTGGCCTCAGACCTTTCTGTAACCTTTGCAGTCTTATATGGGGTCACTGCTAAATCTACACCCATGGAGATACAGTACTTCATGTTCAGATACTTCTTCTCTGTGGAAACATTCCTGGCACAGGGCTGAGGTGGATGTGTTTCAGTCCCCAGCTATTTTTTTTTTTTAATGTGTGTACTTAGGGATCTGCATAGCCTGTGTAAAGAGAGAGGCATGAAGCCAGGGAAAAGAAAAGCTGCTGTTTACTGTACACTCTTTGTTTTTCTTCACTGGAAGGATCCTCGGAATAGTGGCTTCAAATCTGACCCCATGTTCGCTTTCCTTTCTGAAACTAGATCCTGAGGGGCTGGGGGTCATATCAGGCCAGAAACTAGGTGTAAATATAGACAGTGAATTTGTGGCTTAGTTATGACCAGGAAATCCTGGAATCAGCTGTTTACTGGGGGGAAGGAAAGTTTTAAAGGAAATACATGTCTCCAAGCAACTTCTGAAGAATTCTTTGGGCAACAGTGTTTTGGAAAATCTAAGGAATATACAGTACTTTAAACTAAGACCAGAGGTGTTGTAAAAAGTCTATTTATCTTTCCAAATCTTTTGTCCCTTAGTGTTTAAACACCATACAATAGTATATTGTTTTGTATCTTGCTTTATGGTAGGAGTTAAATAGATGTTAGCAGTAAAATAGATGCACTTTTTGTCCATGTGTCTTCTCTTTTAGTTTTATGATTAATTAATCTGGAGGAAAGTTTGTATGAGTTTATAAACATAGAATATTTACTACTAAAAAAGTTGTTTTACTAATTAGGTTTCTTCAGTGAAAGAAGGTTCCAGGTTCGTATCTCCTTCAGGGGTCTTTGGAGACTGTGGAGACTGTATGTTCTCCCCGTGTTTGTGTGGGTTTACTTCGGGTACTCTGATTTCCTCCCACAGGAGACATGTATGTTAGTTTAATTAGTGATTCTAATTTACCCATAGGTGTGAGTGTGTATTTGTCTGTATGTGGCCCTGTGATGGACTGGCGACCTGTCCAGTGTGTAGCCCTGTCTTTCGCTCAAAGACGACTGGGATTGACTCCTCATGAACCTGATTAGGAATAAGCAAATAACAGTATAGGCAAATAATGGATAACTAGTAACAAAATCATTGGCATATTTAGAGAGGTGGATACTTTGCTAGATCGAGCTGTTTAAACAGAATTATAATAAATAGATAATTTGTTAGGAGGAAATAATAATGTTACAGGTCTACTGTTGGGTCCAGTATAATTAGAATATAAGCTTATGTAGAAGAACATTTGATTCTTGACCATGAAGAAGAGCACAAATTTTTCTGCTTTGATATCTTTTACCCATGAGCTCGGGTGTATCGGGTTTAAAATAAATGGGTGTGGCTAATAAATGGATGTAACCTTAATTGCAAAGTGAATGGGCTTAGCTAACCTGATATATAGTCCAAAGTGAATGGGCAGAACTAACCTGATATAAAGTCCTAAGTAAATGGGCGGGGCTAAATCTGATATAAGGTCCAAATTAAATGGGCAGAACTAACCTCATACAAAGTCCAAAGTGAATGGGCGGGGCTAATCTGATATAAGGTCCGAAGTGAATTAGCAGAACTAACCTCTTATAAAGTCCAGAGTAATTGGGTGGAGCTTACCTGATATAAAGTCCAAAGTGAATAGGCAGAGCGAACCTGATATAAAGTTACAAGTAAACAGATAGGGATAACCTGATATAAAGGCAATGAACAGGGCTAATCTGGTATAAAGGGAATAGGTGGTACTAATTTAATGTTTGGAGAAAAGGAACGTCCAGTGTCAAAAACAGTAAAAAAAAAAACCCTGTAAAACTACTGAAAAAACATGCTTTATCCACAGCTTACTATGAACTACAGATCATTAAGCTATTTTAAGCAAACCTTTTCCATGTTTTCATAACCTTTTAATTTTACATTTATAAGATCGTAAGGGTAACTTTGGACTTTTCGGTAATAATTGCATTCTATTTTTAGATATCTACAATCTGCAAGTAATAACAGTTAGCATGCATTGTATAAGTGGAAAATGTCTGCTTTGTGAAATTCCTTCAAAATTTTGTCACAGCCTGGTACCAGCTTTCAGGCATTATTTAGGTATGTACCCTTTCAGCGAGAGTTTAATAAGAAACATCTTTGTATACAGCTTTAGAGAATTAGCTGTATCAGAGGAAGAATTCACATTAAAGTCTTGCCAATGCCTTCCCAGCCGGCTAGCACACCAAACAATTATTAAAAACGTATTTATTACTTCATCATATTTTTAAATTATCGTTCACTAGCTGTCCTATTTCTAATAATTTATTATTCTCTTTAAGGTCACTAACTAACAGGCCAGTATTTTGTTATGTTCACCACAAAGCAGCTGTGGTTCAGTTAAAGGCTTCTTATCTAATTTCCATTTATAGACTAGCAGCTAAATTTACATGTTTTGCCTGCTAAAAAAAGATGGAGTTGTGGGTCGGTTGCTACTCAGTGAGGTGCAGCTGATTATAGCATGCAGGAGTAAGTGTTAATGTCAGGTGGAAGAGAACAGTGCTTATGTTCACCCAGCCTGAAAAAAGCACAGGAAGGGAAAGAGACTGTTAGATAATAAAAGATGACCTTTTCCATTTGGGGAGCTATTTAGGAAAGTTGTTACTTGTACATGTTCCGGAAATTACTCGTCCATAAACAAGTTAGTTCTTACAAATCAGCCCAACTTGTTTATTTAGACGGAGATTTGCAAATCCTGCTTCCTAAACCTTGAGAACATTTTATTCTTATTACTCATAACTTCCATTAAAGCCAAACACTCCAGTATACAGAGGTTCTGTATTCTAAAATTCAAGAACATTGTATTATTAGTTGCATTGAGAGCAGAAGAGCGTATATAAAAAAACTTACTTCTATTTCCTGCTCTTGATATACTTTGACATGGGCAAAAAGGAAAACGCCCTAGATATTTACGAATAGCCCTTGCTCTGATTTCCTAGATTGAAAACAAGCGCAAGAAAACAATCGGCCTGTGTTTTGAATATGGTGGAGACTCTATGGATCCCAGATGCAAGGAAAGGCTCCCATTTCCTTTAGCCACATATTTGGTGACATTTTTAATAGTTTGAATACCAGAGCAAAGATTATAGAGAGCAGATGTTCTTTTATAGGTTTTAGTACCAGCAATTTTCTATATTATTTATTTTTTTATTATTATTATATATATTTTTCTAATTTCTTGCTTATTTAAATACATACTTATACAAATACAAATTCTATTAGCTTTTTAAAACTCTTTTTACGTTAGATCATCGAGAGAAAATCTGCCGAGTACATTTTCCATTAAAAAAGAAAGCGACTGCCTCACAAGATCAGAGAATATATAACTGTCGAAGGGCTCCCTCATTAAAAACAATGGCTTTTGTGAGGAATGAGGAAACATGACAAATGACAAAGTGTTTTATAAAGATAAGCTAGGTTAATTTTGGAGCGGTGTAATAAACAATGAACGGTATATTCTTATAGCACAACAGAATTCCCAAAGACAAGGATCTTTACCATGGGCAAAAATATATGTTATATAATGGTATATAATGGCAGCTACATCCAGTGAAGTTTGTATGCCACATTTTTTCATAAGTAAATCAATAAAATTTACATTTAAAGCATTTAGCAGATGTTCTTATCCAGAGAGACTTACATTTATGTCTTTTATGAGGGTTAAGGGCCTTGCTCAGGGGCCCAGCAGTGGCAACTTGGCGTCATTGGGAATCAAACCCGATCTTCTTCCAATTAGCAGTCCAACACCTTACCCCCACTGTTCTAACCACTTCCCCACTTACCTTAACTACTTAACTACATATTAAATCTTTTGGTGTTTATTTTTTCAAAGCACATTTTCATTTTCTACTATTTTATGTCAGAAGGTCATAAAACTTAAGAAAATTAATATTAATTATAAATTAATTAATATTTGGAAAATTGCTGGGGACAAGAAATGTTAAACACAACATGGAAACAATTGATCAGCAGTAAACTAGTGCTTTACCGCTGCAATTTAATAAGTGTTGTTTACTGAAAAGAAAACACTTTTATTCAAAATCTTTATTTTAACTATGTGGAAGTGAAGCCATATTTCCATTTTTCCAAATGTTCTTAAACCTGTTTACTTTTTTACCTTAAACTTATTTTTTCTTTCACTCACGTTATTGCACATAACCTTATTTCCTTCTTATTGTTTTTCCAAGCTCCAGCTTTGCTGAACATGACCTACTGCTGAATCCGGCTGTAAAGTGCACACTACACCGTGGGGAGAAGGACAGAAAGCTTCTTTCGATCACCCCGTCACAGGAGGCTGGCCCCAAAAAATGTCTGCAGAGGTGGAGTCCGGCATGCCTCCAGCGGAGCAGGCACCCGTGAAGACGCCATCCAAAAAAGAGAAGAAGAAGGGTATGTAAACATTCGTGCTGGGAGGTTACAATGGGGTACGTGGTTATGGAAGTTGTTTTTCTTAATGCATCATTTGGGAGCATGAATTAAAAACTGGTAGCCATCCTGTTTATTTAAGGATTTTTTGATTAATAGAGCAACCAGCTAGGATTGTGCTTTAGTGTTGCATTACACATCCTGTTTCTTAGGCTCCCAACCTTAAGCAGCTAGCATTTTTAAGTTTTAATGTCAGAAGTTGTTTTTCTGTCAAAGTTTAGAGATGACTTCAGGTTACTAATATTGGACGTTTTTAAAATATATGTTCAGGTCAACTTTCCTGCATAGAGGAAGCTATAAATAGCCATACTTGAAATGTTTAACTGAAACTTCATTTAGTTTGACGAATACAGAGACTTCTGTTTTTCTTGTTCTTTTTTTTATACAAAGAAGAAACAGAAGGTGTTTAGTTTGACTGGGTGTAGGCCCCAATGAACCACACCCACAGAGTAATGCCTTAAGTGTTTACCTTATTTTAAGAAAAAATCTTAAAAACGAGGTCATTACCTCTTTCTATTCTGCAAAAAATCCAGATTTTGATGTAGCTATTTCACATGTACTAAGCTATACACATTTATACACAACTTCTCTAACTCCGTTATAGCCCAGTTTCTAGCACATTCCTGTTCCTCGTTACTACATACCTGAAAAGTTTTACTGTATTGACTGGATCTTTAAAATAGTCACTGTATTCAACATTGTAATTTTAGGGTGCTTTAGTTAACAGAATAACGTTGAATTGCTTATTTTGATTGGTTAGATTTTTTCTGAACATTTACGATGGCTGCGGCACATAAACAGATTAAAAAATATGTTATCATTAGTATTGTAAAGGTTTTTTTTTATCAGGGGATGTTTGGAAGAGCTATATTTGGAAGTCTTTAGTATTAGTTCTATTACAATTTATACTAAAGTATTGAGACTTTCAACATTCTGTTCCAGATTTACTGTCACTCTCATCCTATAATAACCACCACACTTCTAAAAAAACTTTTTACTACATTTACAGCATTTGGCAGATGCTGCAATCGGAGCAACTTACATTTATCTAATTTATACAACTGAGCAATTGGTGGATAAGGACCTTGCTTAGGGACCCAGGAGTGGCAACTTGGAAATTGAACCCTAACCTTCCAATTAGCAGTGCAACTTTTTAACCACAGCGCTACCACTTCCCTTTTCTAGATTTTATTGAAATTCGTTTATTCAGTATTCATAAGTTCAGGAAGTAATTTCAGTTGAAGAAGTCTGTGTCGCAAACAATGTTCCAGTTGTATCTCAAAGGATTGGGTTGAGGTCCAGGCTCTGTGCAGGATATTGGAGTCTATTCACTCTAATTATTAAGCAACATGTCTTTATAGAGCTAAAAGGCTTTGTGCACAGTGTCATTGTCATACTGAAACAGTATTTAACGGTGGAAGGGGTCACACAATTTTCTAAAATACATTAATTAGACAACTGTGTGCTTCCAACTTATGTGGGTGTGCTCGTAAAGGGGTTTTAGACTTATCGTGCATAATGACTAAAGGTGGAAGAGTTCGCAGTTTTTATAATATGCATGACAAGCTGTTGGTATGGAAACAGCGGCTATAACATAAGTTATTACATGATTACATGATTGACTTTGCAGAAGGTAAAATGAAAAAAAGGGGTGTTGTGACATTGTTTGAATTTAGTATTACATTTTCTATATTACATCAGTCAATACAGTAAAGCTTTTTTGGTACGTACTAACGAGGAACAGGAATGTGCTAGAAACTGGGCTATAAAAGGAGAAGTTGTGTATAAATGCGTCATATCTGAGCACATCATATAGCTACTTCAGAATCTGGATTTTCTGCAGAATAAAAAGAGGTAATGAGCTCTTTCTTAAGATCTTAAGATTATTCTTCTCTACCTGTATACTTCAAGTAAACAACTAAGTAATTCAGTGTTATGGGCGTAAAACAGGAATAATTCTAGATAACTGAACGCTGCTAATGAAGTAGATTTCATATACAAATACAGGCTAACAATGGAAAACATTCTGGGTGCCGCCTTGACATGGATTTATTATTGTTAAGAAGGACCCAGTGCTTAGTGATATTGTTTGTCTTTGCCAGACTTGCTCATAGCAGAAGACTGCATTGCTGATAGATTCCATTAGGGCTGTCTCTACAAAATCTTCCAGCTGCACATTAAAATCCCTCCCCACCCTGTCTATGATCCCTTTTTTGTACCGGCATAAAAACAAGTTTCATACTGTGGAATTTACAATGACTTGGGTTACAGAGTGCATCTGGACAGTTGCAGCTAGATCATGTAATGATGAGGTGTTGTTTTGATTTGCTACCTCGCTCTAGTTGTCAGAGGACCAGAACACAAATCTGATGTGTACCAGCTGTAGGGGTGACTGTTTTAATCTTAGCTTTTTCTAAAAAAAAAAAAAAAAAAGCTTTTTCTATTACTTGCTTTTATCAAGCATTGTCATTTGTAAATAGCTTTGTCACTTATTAAACTGTTATCGTTAAACCACCTCATATCACGACCACGGTGGGAAATGTTTAGTCCTGGAAATAATACACACAGGTACCTTGAAAGGTCAGAGGTTTCGCAATAAACAACATGCTCAGTGAGGCGGTGTTTTCAGCAATAATGTTTTACAATTTTTAAGGCCAGTTCAATTTTTCTTTTAAACTCTGACTCTGATTCAGTAAATCACTTGTTCATTAATTGATTCATTTATTCATTCATTTATTTATTTATCATCAGTAAGTGTTTCATAGTCGACCGGGTTGTAATAGATATGTATCATAGTGTGTGAGGTAAGAATACATAAAAGATGGTTGTACACAACTTTGTGTGTCTAGGTCAGGTACTGACTTGTTTTTAAAATTTGGGAGAAAAATGTTGAAGAGAACCATGTAGAAATGGCTAGAACAAGAGCTGTGAGGTAGCAACTAGTGACCATTACCTTCGTAACGTATCTACATTCAACCATCACTTCCCCAATTCTTTTCAAAGACAATTATGTAATTGTTATTTATGTAAGTGTTAATTACATAAGTCAAGAAAGATTTGAGCTTTATTTTTGCTCAAAGTTTACCTTACTGTCTAAGTCTAATTTTCTTTAGTCTCGCTTCACTAAGCCTTCCGTCTTATTTTATAAGTCGGCAGTTGTGTCTGATCTGTTTAAAACTAAAGGAAGTGACTGAAAGAGGCCTGCACATTCATTGGTGTGGGGGTTGTCCTGTGTCCCAGTGATAATAAGGGGGGAACCGCCAGCCTGTTGAGTCCTTGCATGGTTTGAAAGTCAATAGTGTCCCTTAGTTTGTTCACAAACTGTCTGGCTATAGCCATTCTTTCACTCCTTCTCTCCGCCCCTGCCATCTAAACAGTGCAGACAGTCGAGTGGATTACCCCCAACATAATTAGCAGATGCAAAGAAAGAGAGGGTGCAAAGGGAGAGGACAAAGAGCCAATAGACCTTGATAAAAAAAAAAAAACACAAGTCAAATAGGATAAAAGGGAACGATAGCAGAAAATAACAGATCAAACGCTATGCAGTTCAGTGAACAGAGGCCAGAAACAGAGATGAAGCAGATAAATCAGCTGGTGAGGTGAATATAGTACCCAAAAGCAACAATTGAATAAAACAGCGTTATTTTACTGGAAAATGCATTTGTTAGATTTTATATTCACCATTTTGAATGTTTCTTGAGTAAAAATTGTATATGTGGTATTTATTATGCGTAATTCTGAAAGTTATTTTTTAGACCTTTAAAGTGAAAGTATTAGTAAAAGCAAAATAGAAAAGCATTAATATTTTTTACAAGTGTTTATATAGTTTTAGCAAGATTGTGTTTAGTTCAAACTTTCCACATTGTCTGTTTTAAAGTAAATAATAAGAATAAGAATAATAAATTCTCTGTTTATATGAAGGCAAACTGCCAAAGACAATTAATTTCACATGCAAAAAACTGTGACACTCGGATCCCCTTACAGAATATAGAAATTTGCGCATGCAATGCTAAATAAAGAAATCACTTTTCGTGTCAACTCTTTGATTGGAGTCATTTCATAATTCATAAATAAAACGTCACTACTTGTTTGGTTAGTATGGCATTTTAATTCTAAAGTAGTGGAGTAAATGTAGTTGCAGATTCTATTCAGATTCTATTACAAGTGAAGCACCAATATTAAATCATGGTGTGGAAATTTATTATGATATTTAAGTTTTCCAAGACTAGAAGAAATACTCATCTTACCTATCGTAGATTGGCACTTTATAACAACTCCAGCGCTCATTATAACCTCAGTCTGGGATGTATTTAGATTTTGTCTGAAAATTAAGTCAGTATTTACTTGGGGGAGTTAATTATTTTTTATTATTTTTGTTATGCAATAAGTTACAACAATTTTTTTATTAGGTGTTTGATTTAGATGATGTCTAAACACACATTCATAGCACACCACTGTGTTTCTTTTGAAAAAATAAAATAGTTTGTAAATAGAAAAAAAATGTTTTTTTTGGCTTAATTTAATCTAAGCCTTGAACAGTGGAAAATAAAGCAATATGTTACTGGACATAATTATACTAATTAAACGATCTTTTAATAAAAGCACCCAAAATGTAGAACAATAACATGCCCTCAAAGTTTCTGCCTTATATCTTCTAAAACATTTTTCTTTGTTTTGGAATTCTCATACGGGACCAAAATTGAGATGGGAATTTCTGTAAAGCACTTTAGTTGGATTAAATGTAATTAAATTGCACTGAATCGAATCAAATCAAATGACACCATATCAAATCAAATCAAGGACACGATGCTGTCAATCATCATAAAAGTCTTCTTGATTATAAAGGTGTTTTCTGACCCTTTTTGAACTATTTAATTGATGCTGACCACAAAAATCATTCAATTAAAAATCACTGACATGAAAAGACCTTGAAGTGAACTACAAAGTCTGTCTAATAAGCACCTGATATAATGACAGGTTGTGGAAGAAAACCTGTTATCCCCTTTTTAGCTACAGTAACAAACCGACAAGCAGGGCCAAGGATCACTCAGCATTTAGTTTCAGTTTAAACATGCTGCTGTGAACAGTTTGTACTTTCTGCTTTGTTACCTTTTGTGGTCAAATGAACATACTGTTAAGTTTATGCGGTACATGTATGGTCTAATACGTCGTGTGGTTACAGGTGTCATGCTTAATAACAGTTAATCCGCAGGTGCAACTAAAAAAAAAGATATTGTCTTATTACTTAACCGTAATCCTTTCAAGAGCTACATCACTTTTCTATTTTTGATTCTTCTGAGCGCAAAATAATCACTTTTCAGTGAGGCTGTTATTGCATATAAATCTTAGGATTGAGGAAAAAAAGTATGTGAAAATAATTGTAGAATTGGAAATACTGTTTATAAAGTAAAATATGGAATTGGTATGTGGGTGTGAAAGTAAAGCATGGAAGTGAAATTGATGTGTACAACTTGAAAAATATTAAAAGACCTATAGGATATTATTATAATTATAATGATTTGTGCCACTGTAAATGCCCATGACAAAGGGAACCAGAATTCATTATTATTTACACAGAACCAACATCTCATTTAATCCATTTTTTACTAGCGTTATTTAATAGCGCTTACCCATATTTCTGTCTCAGGTTCAGCTACTCCAGAGAAAACAGATGATTTCCTGCTAGCCAGGTTCAAAGGTGATGGTGTTCGGTACAAGGCCAAGCTGATTGGAGTGGATGATGTGCCTGAGGCCAGAGGGGACAAAATGAGCCAAGACTCCATGATGAAACTGAAGGTAGGTGAAATAGTAGCAAGACATTGATATACCTGCTTAGCACTGTTGAAATAAATACTATTTGGTTCACTACCAAGGCAGATAACATGGCTAATTAACTAGACAACTAGACAATAACTATAGTTTCTTCCTCACATACTAATTTAGTCTGCTCTTTCTCGCTTTGTAAAGTAATGTGAAAAAGGAAACTGTAGTTGATGTTGGCTAGTTAATTAGCCGTGTTATCTGTCTCTGAAGCAAGTCAAATAGTATTTATTTTAACAGTAACTTAGATAGTTGCAACTGTTTATTTAGACATCGTTAGCTGTAATTTTGCAAAGAGTGATGGGTGGTGCTGCCACAGGAGATCATATTTAACGTATTCCTCTGCTAGCAGCCACCCTTACACATTGTATGCCTGGATAATTTGAATATATAGAGTATGTATATATATTACAAAGTTTTGTAATGTTTTCTAAAAATTTGAACATACAATTACATTTAAATATACAGCATGTGGCAGATGCCCTTATTCGGAGCGATTTATCTCTTTTATACAACTGAGAAATGAAGGGTTAAGGGCCTTGCTCGGGGGCCCAACAGTAATGACTTGGTGGGAATTTCTGGTATCAGTCCAACACACTAACCACTAATCCGTCACCTCCCCAATTAAAGATATCTTAAATAAACAAGAGACAAGACATTTATACACATATTAAAATTAGGATTGTCATTTAGAAGCAGTTTATTTTACAGTAAGTTGTCAACTAAAGATGCATTCATTAATACACTGATTTTATGTTTACATCTACATGTCAAGGGTTGCTGTCGTCCATGTCATTGAAATAGAATTAAGTTTACCTGCTTTTTTTTATATATATTATATATACTGTACAGTGCTATTAAAATATATTTGCACTTTCTGTGCCTGTGACTGTTTTTCAGGGGAAGGCAGCAGCTGCTCGCTCTCAGGGCAAACACAAGCAGAAAGTTTGGGTAAACATCTCTCTCTCAGGAATCACTATCACAGAAGAAAAGACAGGGGTGTGTCCTCATCGCCATTCACTTCCGGATCAGAAATGTTTAGAGCTTTAACACAGCAATAATTTTTATGTCATCTCTGCAGGCATTACTGATGGAACATGCAGTGAACAAGATCTCGTTTATAGCTCGTGACGTCACAGACAACCGAGCATTTGGTTATGTGTGTGGTGCAGAAGGGCAGCACCAGTTCTTCGCCATTAAAACTGCTCAACAGGTCTGATAGCGTTTAACTTTATAACCATTTTTTATTTTAACATTACTACTTTTTCGTGGACTACCTCCAAAGCAGACTAACATTAACTTGTGTTTGCTTTTAGGCAGAACCTCTCGTTATTGATCTAAAGGATCTCTTTCAGCTCATCTTTAATATGAGGAAGAAAGAAGCAGAAGGTTCAAAGAAGGTACCAGATGTTGGACAATTAAATGGAAACATTCAGAAAACTTCAGGAAGTAGTCATTAGTAAAGTGTCGTCAAAGCTATCATGGGAAATTATGTAAATAGTAAGAAAATCTGGAAAACCAGATGTTTAGAACATTAGGCAAATCATAAATATGTAGCGCTGATATTTCCTAAAACATAGCTAATGCTATATTTAGCCAATATATGGCTAAAAGTTATGAACACTATGGCAGAACACCCACATATATTTTACCCAAACTACTGCGGCAAAGTTGGAAGCTGACAGTTGTCTACAATGTCTTTATATTCTGTAGCATCAATATTGTAACTTCACTGGAGCTAACACTGTTTAATCATCCTGATGCCCCTGTGATTAAAGCCTCTTAGCTAAGCGTGTTGGATTGATGCATTAATGTGAAGGAGCTCAATCCAGCACTGTTGGGGTAAACAAGACATTCTCGCCCAACTCAAAGCCGAAGCTGAACTCAAGGCCAAAGACACATTCCACAATCAAGTGTAAAATTTACTACAGGAGTAAGAGTGAATAGAATAGAATCTTCAAAAACACATATAGATGTAATAGTCAAACGTATCATCTCTAATGAACCTCTAAAATCTGTTATTTATCTGATTCTTTTCACTTTAGGAAGAAACAAACAAGGCGGTAGAGGTAATTAATAAAGATAATACAGAGATACTAAATATGTAATAAAGAGAAACACTTCTAGGAACATAATTAATAAAATAATTAATAATTAATAAAATGAAAAATTGAATAAACGTCCTACTTTTTTATTACACAGAATGGCAGTGATGCATCACTCAGCAATAGAAGGGTAAGGTTTTGTTATGTGGTATTTTTTTGGTTTATGTTAGAGCCCATAATGCTGTATATACAGTATCACAGCAGTTTACATTCTGATGAGGGGGAAAGTGTTATCGCAGTGGTTAAGGTGTTAGACTACTAATTTGAAGATCAGGGTTCGATTCCCAGCACCACCAAGCTAACCTGGCCCCTGAGCAAGGCCCTTAACCCTTAACTGCTCAGTTGTATTACAGAGTATAATGTATGTCGCTCTATATAAGGGCGTCTGTTAAATGCTGCAAATGTAAATGATGAACATGATTGTCTACTTTGCCACCAACTAAAAATCAACACTAACTGAAGCCTAAAGCACTAAATGTGGATAAATACTGCCCGCAGGGATTAAAATGATTTAATTATTATTATTATTATTATTTATTATTTTTATTTATTTAGACTCCTGTCATATGCTTTTTTTTCCTGTGATCAACATAAAATATCTCATTTGGTTTTCTTGATTTACTAAAGCCCATTCTAAGTTTTTTTTGCATTCATTAATCATGATTAATCACATAATCATCAAATCTACTCCCCACTCTCCCACTTCCTTTAGGGTGTGGAACAGCTGGACCTGTTTGGAGACATGTCAACCCCGCCAGACATGAACTCCCCTTCGGTAAGACAAAATCAAAACAGCAACATTCAGTTTACTAATTAAGTTAGAGTTTCAAAACTAAATGTAATATTAAACTTACAGATAAAAAGACAGTAAGTACATTTACATGAGCCCTATTAAACCGATTATAATGAGATTTTGGCAAAACTCTGATTAAACTCTGCTTCATGTAAACGCTATACTACGATTTATCATGCAAACCATCCCACCACTTTTCTCAAGCTATCATTCTTCCTCTAATCGGATGATAATCGCTGCCATCATCAATTTAATTAGTTTGTTAACAGGGGTGTAAATAATTACATGTATTTATGTAATTTACTCATAAAATAAATGTAGTAGTTATTTGTAACAGTGACTTAGAATAAATGTATAAATAAATTACAGTTACTTATAAAAAATGTTGAAAATAACACAAATTGGTTTACAACTTAATATTTCTTATATAATTTGTTGTTGCTTTTTTTGATTTGCTTGATACTCGATTTATTAAAGCGGTGCTATTCTGATGTTTTTGATTGGTATTAAAGGTGGCAACCCGTGACCCGCACAAATAATAGAAATTGCATGGAAGCAGGAGTGAAGAGCTTTCCTTTCGACATGTAAAACACATAATGCGATTTTTAAAAACTTTCATATTTGTGCTAATGTAAAAACATATTAATATCTACAGTAACTCTTGTATTAAAATTTATTTATTAAATATATTAAAAATATTGAGCATGAACCTTGTTTCTTGGTTATATACCAGCTTGTTTCTCAGGGTATGTAAATTAAATTAGACATGTTTGGTTCAAGCTCACTCCTCTAGCTGTGTTTTGGACCGCATAAAGTGTCAGCTTAGTCTCTGCTTTAGGGAAATTAGGTTTTTGGGAGTAGTGGATTTTAACTGCAGCCAAGAATAATAACTTATGTTGTAACAGACAGAGTTCCTAGCACATAAAGAGTATATTCTTTAACCTTTTCAGGATGTGGGATAGTAACAGGGTTTGTAGAAAAAAAGGTTTATGACTGTAGCTATAGTTATGAATAAGTTCATTAATCGGGAAAACAGACAGGTGGTAAACTGTAATAAAACAATAACCATTAATGACATAGTATATGCATGTTTTTTTATATTTAGTCCTAATAAAGTGTCTGTTTTTTTCTGGTTAAAAATGGCAATAACCGTGAGAGGTAAAGTTCAGGTAATTATTCTGTAAAATAGATGTCTGTGAAGTCACTTCAACCATTACAGTGTTTAAGCTCAATTCAGTCCCAGTCATGATTGTGCATGAGACTATTTGAGAAAATTGACCTGGTTATTTATCATAGCATGATATTGTCAGTGATTTCATGTCATAAAGTGAGCATGTTTTACATTTTTACATCTGAGTTTGCATGTTTCGTTTTCTTTGCTTACTAAAATTTTAATTAAACGTTTTGTCTTCTCTTAGGAATCTAAGGACATCCTCCTGCTAGATTTGTCCACCGAGATAGACAGCAACCAAAATTGTGTGAAAAGCAACCCATTTACAAACTCATCCTCTACCCTCAGTGCCCAGTCCAGCCTCTCGCCTGAGAACCCCTTCTCCTCTCAGATCAGCTATTTTCCCACCCCCAGCCACGATCCTTTCCGGGATGACCCCTTCTCCAAAAGCAACAACCAAACAGCCAATCACAACTCCCACCAATTTTTAAACGGTGACCCCAAAAACGGTGACTCAGACTACTTGGGCCAGCAATTCGACCAGCTCTCCAATAGAACAATGGTCCAGACACTCATTAATGGCCAGTGGCCACTAGATGGCAGACCTGCAGACACAAATGCCTGGACTAAAAATAATATACCAGTAAGAGAACAGAATGGCCATATCGGAAAAGTGACTCCAGAAACTGCTCAGAATGGAATGAAGCATGAAAACGAAAGCAGGATTGAAACAGCTGTCAACCATGCTAAGGATTCTATTATCATAAGCCCTCCACCGCTTAACACAAAAGCTGGTCGAGGACGGAGGAGTGTCAAGGTGAGAATGTAAAAGGTTTATTCAGAAACACACTGTACAGACATAAGCTGTTTTATATGGGATTTCTAAAAGCACTTACTCTTGAAGAGCTGTTGCTTGCATACAGTTACAATAAAAAAATTGGATTCAAAATACTTGGGCGGCTGCACTATGGCGACCCGGGTTTAATTCCGGCTCGGTTCTTTCTAGTTCCTCTCCCTGTTTAACTCTCTTTTTTTCTGTCCTATAAATAAAGGCAAAAAATATCTTTAAAAAAATCTCCTGTGTTTCTTGACACACCAAGAGGAAAACTTGAGGATTTTAGAGCCTTCTTGAATTGCAATCCTCAAACACCTACATAATAACTTACATAAAAAGGCTTACTTTTTATTCATTTTATCGTAAACCACATTCTTACTTTAAGTATAGTATAAGTGTATAATTACTATAATACAGTTTTCTAACTTAAATAGCCAATAAGTACTTTAACCGTTTTATTTCAATACATCAAATCCTACTGTATATCAGTTTAATGACTTACTTGCTTAAAAAGTTGTTTAAATAAATAGTTACAGTTAAGTGGTTTGGTATCTGACTACATGTTGACATCTACTGTTCTATGTTTATTACTTACATGCGGGTGGATATATGTAAAAATAAAACCTATTTCGAGACGTTAACAACATAGTGATTAATAATATGGATTTATAATTGTATGCTTTGTTAAAAAAAGGTTTTTTATGTTACTGAGTGTCAGAATGATGCTAATAAGGTTCTTTTCTATACTGTTCTAATTATTTGCTACGGTGAAAGGAGAATTTTGGGTAAGAACTGACCTGAAGTGCTGTATTTAAATTCTTTTATCTGCTTTTCTAGTATCACGTTTTTCTACAAGGTAGTGGACTACATAGACAGGGTTTTTAAGTAGTTTTTTTCTGTTCTTTAGTCACCATCGAATGAAAATGTTGCCGAATCTCCATCTCCTCCTCAATCGGACGGTACCCCAGTGAGCACTGTTGATTTTTTCAACAAGAGCAACACCGGCACCCCAGACACCTTTCCATGCCTTGGTAAAATCTTAAAGCTTTACATTTTTGACCATTATATGAACTGTTTATCATAAATGGCAAAAAATGTCAACATTTTTTTAATCCAATGAAGAATTTACATCTTCTGTAAGTGAAATGTAGCATGTCAGCTAATTAATGCTGTATTTCTTTTATAGGAGGTCTGTCCCTTGGACAATCAGATTCCCCTTCAAATCATTGTACAACCACATGGAATGATTCCCTCTCCAGCGTGTTCCCAAATGTTTGCAATGCTTTTCCACAGCCTACAGCCTATTCCACATCTCCAGTGCAGAACTGGGGAGGCAGCCATGTAGTTTTTGGGACTACACCCACCGAACAACTTACATCCTGGGGACAAAACAACACTTCTGCTTCTAATGGATCCTGGACTCAGCATTCATCTGTGGGAAACCCCTTTCAATCCAGCATTTTTCCTCCAACTTCAAGCCTAATATCAGGAGGACAGCAGAGCTCAAGCCCCCCTCCATTGATCCCACCCCGGACAGGACCTATGAAAGAACCCCTTAAGGTGGACACTGATGCTTTTGTGGACCTGGATCCTTTGGGTGAGAAAGAGAAGAGGGATATCAGAGAAATGTTTAAAGATTTCCAAATGGCTAAGCCTCCTAATGCCTTGGCTAAGAATGGTAAGAAGGCAGATTCAACTGTTAAATTAAGGTGTAAATAGACATGATTTTAGGTAAGATATTTTGAAAGATGTTTCTTTTTACAGAACCAATACAGGTTGGTGGCCAGAATCTGTTTGATAGCCCGCTTGGATCAGCTGTTTTTGGAGCACCAGGAACTACACTGGTAAGCATTTTTCCTCCATTAATGTTTTACAATTCTGCTTTATTACAACACGCCTGCCATGCTTTAGATTTCTTCTTTTTTATGCAGCTTCTCCTAACACAATTTTTAGCCTTGTAAGAATTTTGTATAACTACAATACCTAACACTTTGTTTGAATGTATTTTCATTTATCACATATGCAGTGTAATATGTTTATCTTAAGTACTAATCTGACTTAGTACTTAAGGTAGGTATTTATTTAAATATATAAATAGCTAAGACATAAATCTCAACTTTTCAGAATGCAGCAAGCGCACCACCGGTCATATGACAAAAAACAAGCGATCAGCTTGCTCAATTTTTCCGTTACACAGAAAATGAAGGCACAGCTCATCATTGCATTGCATAAATCTTATAGCAGAGTTACCGGAATGGTTTATTGCTGAAATTTTCTTTTTTTTCTGATGGAAAGCGCAGCTAATGGTAGCCCAGCAACAACAGATGCCTCCGGAGCGCAAGCACCGAGTGCTTTGGAAAGAAGGAGAAAGCAAATTTTCCACGCATTTTTTAGGTGCAACATGTGAACTGGCCCCTACACTGTTAAATGATGCTGCATTTTGAAGACACATTAGCAAAAGCGTAAACAAAAATTCTATAGTTTTTGGAATGTAGAACATAGAATTTTACTCAAAATAAACTATGATGTCATTCTTTACTAAACAAAGAATTGTGGTTATTGGCAAATTGCGTGACGTAATCGGAATAAAATATACATTATAACACTGGGCCATTAATTATTTGCTGCTAAACATATGCCCCTGGCATGGTTAATTCAATAGATAACAAAAATTAATTTAAAAACATATTATGGTTTGGCTGTAATGTATGTATGGTGGCTAAAATGTTGACACTTTTACAGAGTGCCCCTGCTATCAAGGTTGTGGGATCAGACCCCTTTAGAGCTCCATTTGGAAACCCCTTTGCATGATGACTCTTAACGACTGTAGACCCACAAAGTAAGTCAAGCTCATTTATATTCTAAAAAGTACACTATATTAATTGATTTGCTGGTTGATTGGCTAATCTTATGATCATGTTTTTGCACAAAGGTTCCTGTTGAGGCACAAGGATTTCCTGTGAAGTTCTTCCATTTGCAGTGAATATGGTTCAACCAAGATGCCACCCAAAAAGCCCTAGTATTTCAGAAACACAACACAAGTACAAATACCCAAGGCCAAGACGGCAGAGTGCAAACAAACGCTGATGTTGCTCAAATTATATGGCACAAAACTAATGGATGAGCAGCTACGGTCAGGAAAGCACAAACTGAACCAAATAAGTGCAGAGTGTTTATTGTGCTGGTAAAACTATTAAAAGAAGAAGAAAAGTAGCAGTGAGGAGGTCCAGATTGTGCTGTTCATTGCAGTATTAATGTGTTTATCTTTATTATATGTACCTGGAAGATGCTTGTTAATTTGCAGATCATTTTACAGACCCAGCCGTTACCGACTATTTAGTGATATGGGAGTGCTATTTTCGTAAGCTTTTTTCTATTGTAATATATCATACCGAAGTTAAATGTTTATCATGTATTTCTGTATACCGGATGGATTTAAATGTCATTTATTACTTTTAATGATGAACAGACTAAAGTCACTCCTATGGAGATGTTAGAAAAGAAATAGCAGGTTACAGCTGACAAAATGCTTCATATTGCTTTAGTACTTATTGTCATGTCTTATATGGATACCGATCATCCCGACATTGTTCATGTCTACGACAGGGGTAACGATCTCAGTTTTTTGGAAAGATTGGCTTTAACTCTAAGTACCTGATCCAGCTAATCAGGTCTTTTAGGCTTATTAAAACCTGTATGTTATGTGTATTGGAGCAAGATTAAACTCTGCAGAGCTGTGGAACCTTCAGGAACTGTTTGACTTCCTGGTCTATGACTTGTACTTTAGTATTTTGAAGATGTTGATTGGACACTCGATTTTTTTTGTTGTTTTATACTGACCAAGTGACATATACAGTAAAAGAAAACCAGGAAGTGTGTGGTGCACTGAGTTTAAGACTCAAAAGGAAGAAGAACTGACAGTACTGTACTGGAAGTCTTGTCATAATGACTTATTAGTTATGTGTGTATGGATTTTTGACTTTATGAGTGTGTGTGTGTGTGTGTGTGTGTGTGTATATATATATATAAATATATATATAAAAAAAACAAAATATACTCTATTGTGCACTATGGCATTTATCTTGTAACTGTAGTTGTTGCAATAAACTGGAATTACAGTCAAAAGAATGGAATCAAAAAAAAATCTCCTGTTTTTCTGTAGCCTTTATTTTATTTTTTATTGGAGTATGTGATAAAATTTTGTGTGTGGATAAGTACTCTAAACACGGACACATACAAGCAAAACAGTGGGGTAGATGGGTAATTCCTTTAGTTACTTTTTTTTTCTTTATAAATACTAAACAGTTTTTATAGTATCGTCAGCTGTGTTACAGATAAATTAGTGTAAAAATAACCTTGAAGTTTGACAGTAAAAGAATTTAGAATGTTACAACTTTTTGACAACTTTTTAGCAAAAAGCCCACCTCCTAGCATAAATGCTAAGAGCACATGGCACTAGAGATATTAGGGGTAAAAAGAACATCTAATTACCCAATGATAAATTTTGTTTGAAAT